>OY740718.1:188727388-191204249 GCA_963513945.1 Hydrotaea diabolus
ATAAAAAGTACTCTTATTGCATTAGATCCGTAACAATAAAATTGTTCTAAAAAACATATACAAAAAAAGATACATAACAATCATACACTATGATAGCCTTAATCATATTATTGTTATCATAAAACTCAAAAAACAATATTTTTGTCGCACCAACCATATTTATATTATTTATGGTAACAATACTATTGTTACATTTCAACAATATTAATATTGCAATCATGCTTTTGTCAACATTAAATTCAATAAACAATACTATGGTTGCGACGAACATACTTTTATTGTGGAGAATATATGATTATTACCGTGATCATATAGTAACCATATTTTTTCTCTGCGTGTAGGCAGAAGATATTTTGCAAAATACCTGTGGCGAAAGTTTTTTGTTCCTTATTAATTACCTATGGTGAAATCAAGGCCACCATTTCAATGAAATTGTCAGCAAAAAGTAAATGTCAGAGAATAGTTTTTAGGTCATCCAATAAATTTTAACAAATAGCGAAAAAACTTCGCGGGAAATTTTAAGATCTTTTTGCAATAGAATTTAAAAAAAAAATTATTGATCATAAGCAACATTTAAAAAGCGGCATGCAAAAATCCCTGAAGTTTTTTTTTTTTTTTTTTTTTTTAAATAACCAACACTCAGGGGATGCCCCCTATACATGCGGTGCATTGCGTTGGCGAGTGGAAATTAATGGATCGGAGGGGGGAAAGAGGGAGTAATGTTTGTTGACGCTTGCCTTGAACTTCTGGATTGGCAATTAGTGGGAAATACATTTGCCGGAAGTCGATTCCACATACGGACTGTACGAGCGAAAAACGAATTTGATCTGTAGTGTATAGTGCGGTCAACTGGCCAATCGATAACAAACGGGTGTGAATTCCTAGAAAGTCGCGTATCTCTGCCGAACATCCTCACGTCAGGAATAAGGCGACGGATGTCTGATGAACACACACCATGAAAGTAACGATAGAACAGCGTCACGCAACCCACATTCCGACGATGCTCAAGGGAAACAATAGAGTTGGATACCCTACTGTCACCTATCAGCACCATCGATCTCCTTTGAACACGGTCAAGTAGCTCCAAGGATGATTTTGGAGCACCTGCCCATATATGGGAGTTGTATTCCATCTTTGGCCTGATGTAAGTTGTATAGATATTGAAAAGATCAGAAGGAGTGAAATATTTCTTGCACCGCTTTAAAAAGCCTATGCACTTGAGTGCTTCTTTAGACACTTCGAATACATGTCTCGCCCAACGAGCGTCACATTGTATTTTCATGCCCAGAACATCGAGAGCTTCTGATTGTTCAATATCCGTACCATCGAGAGAGATTGATGATATTGTTGGGTCAGCGAATCGCTTGTGAGACAACAAGCAGCACTGTGTCTTACGTGCATTAAAATCTATTCTATCACGGCCGAGTGTCTCATCCATAATTCGCCTTTTGTCTTCAATATCTTGAAGGCTCAGCCTACGGTCGAATGAATATGAATGACAGAGGTTACTATCATCTGCGAAAGAGTAGATTGGATTCACGGTCTGACCCAATAGATCGTCAATGAAAATAAGAAACAAAGAGGGAGAAAGGACAGAGCCCTGTGGTACACCTGCGGTCAGCCTATGTGTGTTGGATGAGAACCCATCTACAACAACTCTAATAGTGCGATCTCAAAGAAAGCTCGATATAAACCGAGCAAACGTATTACCGACACCAAAAGCGATCAGCTTTGATATGAGTGCACCGTGCCAGACTCTATCAAAGGCCTTGGAGATATCTAGAGCCACGACCTTACTCTCACCAAACTGGTGGATAGACCGACTCCAACAAGAACGCCAACAGGTCTCCCGTAGAGCGGTTTCTACGGAAGCCATACTGTCGATCACTCAGCAAGTCGTTGGTCTCTAAATACCTCACAAGATGGTGGTTTACCATGCTCTCCGTTACCTTGGAGAGCGCAGAGCAAATCGCAATTGGCCGGTAATTCGCAGGATTATTGGCTTCACCCTTTTTAGGGATCGGCTGGACGTTCGCAACCTTCCAACACGCTGGGAAAACTCCCGCACGGTAAGCAAGGTTGAAAAGGTTGCGTAATGGACGGGCTAGCGTCGACGAGCACTTACATAGGACAAGTGCAGAGATACCATCCGGGCCCGGGGATTTATTTACATCGAGGTTCGCAAGAACCCTTTTAACTGCACGCGTTCGAAAAAATATCTGAGGCATGGAACTTGATACGTTTTCGATCGCGGGGAGTGGTTGATTGCTTTCCGGCAAGGAAGAATTTCCTGCAAATATTTCAGCCAAAAGGTTAGCTTTATCAACCGGGTCAGTGAATGCCTGGTCGTCTTTAACAAGAGTTGGGATAGATGAAGAACTATCCTTTACTCTTCTTACAAACGACCAAAAGCTCTTACTTCCCCTGGGAGAAGTAAGAACCTTTGTACGTAGACGTTGTTCGTGCAGAAATTTTTCACGCCTAAGCACTCTAGCACACGAAGCTCTTGCCTGTTTTCGCAGCAGTTCAGTAATGGAGTTTTTGTTCAAACGCCAATTTCTGAACGCTTCCTCCTTTGATCTGACAGCATCCCTGCATGCCTGGTTAAACCAACTGTTTTTGGCTGGTTTAGCCGACATAATTTAATTTGGAACAAAAGTCTTTATACCAGATAAAATTATGTTTTGGATCATTTCAGCCGCAGCATTTACGTCGTTATCAAGAAAGCAAATAGAAAGGATAATTGCGTAAAGGACTCAAGAAACAGATTTTCATTTTGATTTGTTTTGTTAATAAATAATATATCATAAGCTCATTTTGAAATTGGAAACAAATTAATCGCGGCAGGGAAAGATACTTTTTTTTAATCACGCGGGATAAATAAGCGGTGCAAAAAATTTCGCACGACATTAAGAAAATCACATACTCTTTTTACTTCTTTAGTCTAAAACCTACTAGATGAGCGAATACTGCAACAAAGACTGTTAAAAATATAATTTAGATTAATGTGCGACTAACGCCAAATTCAAAATGTAAAGTTGTGTTTTCATTACCAAAGCGAAACGTTGCACCTCATTTGAAGTTGTTGGACCATATTTGATAATGTTTATACTTATACTTATATATCTACAAAACAAGGAAATTTATATGCAAATTATTTGGCTATTGTTTCTTTTTAAAACAAGGGGAATTTTATTCATATAACGTAAATGATTAATATATTAGAGTTGACCACTGTGCGTAAAATGATCACACGTAATATTAATGTTTTCATTAAAATCTGTCAAAGTGTAGTATGTTAATTTTAATAGTTACGAAAATATCATGATTAAAATGTTATACTCGTACTTTGACATTTGACAAAAAAATTACCCCAATATTGAAAAAAAATCATTTTGTCACTTTCAATCATTTCACGCACAGAGATCGAAGGGTCGCACGCATGATGTAAGACTTCCACATACCTGTTCCAGCACTAAGCATTGTATTCGCAAAAACAAAGCGTGAACTTCTTCAATTGATTTTTCTAATTTCTTCAATTCACTAAATCGATCAATCAGATCTCGTAGCGTTTTGCGTTCCTTTTCGGTTTCTTCCAAGATCTAAAGAAAACAAAACAATAACAATTAAAAAAGAAAACTAATTTAGCAATACGTCAATATTTCAATTGATGCATCAAGAACGCAATTAAATGACTTACATTTCCCACAAATAAATTTGTTGTTTTATTACTGATCAATTCTTCGATTTCCTCGTCCGTTGCATTACAGTTGACTAAAAGTAAAGAAAATTGCATTATTTCAATAGTTGATATAATTTGTCTAAACTCTTTATCATTTTTCTTCAAGCTTATATCAGGGACTACTTTGTCAAGCTTAACAAATATAGAATACCAATCATGTGTCTTGAGCTACACCTTAAGTGTAACAACTTTTTCAAACTGGCAAAATTAGAAGTTTCCCCTGTTTGACTTTACCATAAAAGTAAGTGTTACCAGGAAAACTGAAAGAAAAGTGGGCCGGCATGGTGTGATGATTAGTGTCTGAGACTATCACACAAGTAAACCCAGGCTTAACATCAAACATTTTTCAGTTTTGGGTTTCCACCTCGTAAATTCCTTCGATTTTAGGAGTAAGAGCTTATTATCTAAGCCATTTAAAATCCTCTTCGTAAAATTCAGTAACCATTCGATACCCATAGGCAAGAACTTCGTGCGCCAGAGTGCTAAGGCGTGAAAAATGTCTGCACGAACAGGTTATTGCTTCCCCCAGGGGAAGTAAGAGCTTTTGGTCGTTTGGAGGAAGAGTAAAGGATAGTTCATCTTCTATCTCAAATCTTGTTAACGACGATCAGGCTTTCACTGACCCGGTTGATGAAGCTTACCTATTGGCTGAAATGTTTGCAGGAAACTCCTTCTTGCCGGAAAGAAATCAACCACTCCCCGCGATCGAGAACGTATCAAGTTCCATGCCTCGCAAGAACCCTTTTTAAAAGGGCTCTTGCGAATCTTGACATATACAAGTCCCCGGGCCCGGATGGTATTTCGGCACTTGTCCTATGTAAGTGCTCTTCGATGCTAGCCTGTCCTTAATGCCACCTTTCAACATAGCTTATCGTGCGGGAGTCTTCCCAGCCTGTTAAAAGGTTGCGAACGTCCAGCCAATCCCTAAAATAGGCGAAGCCAATAATCCTGCGAATAATCGGCCAATCGCGATTTGCTCTGCGTACTCCCAGGTAATGGAGAGCATGGTTAAGTACCATTTTGTGAGGTATCTATTGTCAAACGACCTGCTTAGTGATCGACAGTATGGCTTCCGTAGAAATCTCTCTACTGGAGACCTGATGGTTTACTTGTCGGAGCGCTGAATTCGGTCTATCCACAGGTTTTATAAGAGTAAGGTGGTGGCCCAGGATAACTCAAAGGCCTTTAATAGAGTCTGGCACAATACAATCTTATCAAAGATGATCGCATTTGATGTCGGTAATACTTTCGCTGGTTTTTTATCGAGCTTTTTTAGAGATTGCACTAAAAGAGTTGTTGTAGATAAGTTCTCATCCAACAAACATAGGCTTACAGCAGGTGTACCACAAGGCTCGGTCCTTTCTCCCTCTGTTGGGTCAGACCGTGAATCCAATATACTCCTTTGCGGATGACATTAACCTCTGCCATTCTTATTTATTCAACATAGGCCAAGTCTTCAAGATATTGAAGACAGAAGACGATTTTTGGATGAGCCACTTGGGTGGGATTTTCAGTCCATTTCCGACTGGGGTCGAATGAATAGAGTAGATTTCAATGAGCGCAAGATGCAGTACTGCTTGTTGTGTCACAAGCCATTACACGACCCATCAGGGTCGTCATTATATGGATGGTATGGCTGTTGAACAATCAGATGTTCTGAGCATGAAGATACAGTGTGACGCTCGTCGGGCGAGGCATGTATTCGAAGTGTCGAAAGAAGCACTTAAGTGTATAGGCTTCCTAAAGCAGTTCAAGAAATATTTCACTTCTTCTGATCTCTTCGATATCTATATAAGTACAACCTACATCAGGCCAAAGATGTAATACAACTCCCATATTTGGACAGGTGCACCAAAATCATCCTTTGATCTACTTGATCGTGTTCAGAGGAGAGCGATGGTGCTGATAGTTGACAGTAGGGTACCCAACTCTATTGTATCCCTGGAGCACCGTCGGAGTGTGGAATGTGTGTCGCTGTTCTATCGCTACTTTCATGGTGTGTGCTCTGCGACATTCGTGGTCTTATTCCTGACGTAAGGATGTTAAGTTGGGATACACGACTTTCCAGGAACTCACACCCGTTTGTTATCGATTGACCGGTTGACCGCACTATACACTACAGATCGAATTCGTTTTTTGACCGTACTGTCCATATGGGTAAAAAACCTAAGGGTAAAAAAAATCAATTTTTCTTTTGATGTGGACAACATCTGAGCATCGACCGATCCCATGCCTCAAAAGTGTTCCCTCCCAGAGATATGCGCGTTTTATGAAAGTGAAGTCGACGATTCTACACCAAAGATACACGTATTTAAATCTTTAAAATGGCTCTCCTGAACAAAACTGGTTTTTACCCTTAGGTCCTTTTCTATTTTGCGCGTCACATATGTGGAATTTACATCCGGCAAATGTATAAGTATTTCCCACCAATTACGACATTCAGAAATTCAAGACAAATGTCAATAAACATTACTCTTACTCGTTTTGAAATAGCCCCAGTGCAAAGATCTTTTGCGATATAAAATCCAACCGCTTTAGAACATTCCTATTAATTCCGATTTCAATCACATTTGGTATGGTTTATTACGATTGATACGTAAACAACAAATCCTGAACCGATATATTTTTTTTTGATATAGTCCCCGTACAAATTGTCTGGTAGCTCAAAAACTGGTTTTACAGATTTATAGATATTTGGCTTTAAAGCAAAAAAAAATTTTCTTACGAAGCTGAAAAAGAAATTATTTTTCAGTTTGGCTACATTTGGGTGAAAGACTCTATGTCCAAAAATCTGACAGATTTTAACTTGGTCATATTAAGACCCAAAAACAATGAAATTTTTGAACAAATTCAAATATGAACTTATTTTTAAAATCTGGGTAAATCTACAGCCTGTTCACTTCTGACTCAGAAAATATTTAACATTCTTAGACAAAAGGTCTAAGAATGTTACTTCTGACTCAGAAAATATTTAACATTCTTTGGCAAAAGGCCAAATAATGTTACTGCCGGTTTTTAACTTTTAAAAACCCCGACAGTCGGTTTTTTCAATACACGATTTAAAAAAACAATGTTCTTTGGGCACACTTGTTCGGAGCCGGCGTTAAAACAGTAGGTCCCGATCAGTGAGTGTAAGAATTATATCGTTTGCAGCATAATAATTTGAGCGAAGTTTCCCCTTGTTCCGTAATCTTATGTTAATAGACTTAAGTAAGGAACAACCTAGTTTTGATCAGACTGAATAGGCCCATATATTAGTACAAACTGAATGACAATTTTAGTATACACTCTATCCTATGGTAGAGGGTATACAAATTCCAGACATGAGTCATGATACATTGAACATTTCACTTCTCAACAATTGCCGTAATCAAATCAAATGAAAGTGCATTGTGGTTTAATTAACCAGAACCGAAATGCATTCACGTATCAGCGATTTCGTAATTTTTGATTAATTGACCGCTTTATAGACCGGTAGACGGTACTGCGTTTATGCGATTGTATTAAGTAAAATAAGCTTGTTATTGAATTTTCGCCCATGGACGATTCGTCGATTTTTTTATGGTTGTTGTAATCGCATTAACTTACAGCGGTGTAATGAGTATTTAAAAAATACATGTAAGACTCAAAATCTATATTGTAGAATTCTGATTCCAAACCACACTACAACGGTTCTAGACGAGTTAACAGCTGATACACAGAAATACTCATTGTAGTTTAAAGCCATTAATTATCTCTATTGATATATAAAAAAAGTAAAAAGGCTCAAGTCAGGCCTGTCCGACTTTATTACACCCAGCATCTCTAGATTAGCCGAAAAGCCAATTGAAAAGTGGTTTTTGGACCCTTAGCCGTACTTTTTTGGTGGAAGATTAATTAAGTTTCAGGATTAAAACAATTTGTTATGTGTCGTTATCTAAAATAGAGGTCGTAACCAAAATGCTTGCTACGTATTAAACAGTAGATATTATAAAATGAGAACTAAGTGCCGTTTTGTTCTTATACCCTACATAGATAATGATAGTTTGAGCCAAAACGACCAGTAGCTGTGCTCTTTATTGAGGTATTTAGTGCGTCCCAACTTACTTAGTAGGGACATAAATACTGTTATGCACGTTTATGCTGTAAAATAAAAAGTACTGAATATTTTTGGACCAAATATTTTTTAAAATATTTATTGATGTATGTTGTATCCAAAAAGAATCTTCGAAATGTCCGCATTTTGCCTTTACACACGCCTTAAGTCGCACTGGCGTCAATAGCTGCACGAACCACGTCCATTGAAAAATTGGCCACAGCTCGAACCAAAGCAGTCTATAGAGCTCCAATGTTGGGATATATTTTGTGACAACCCTTGTCCCACAAAACCGTCCACAATTTGTAATCCAATGGGTTCAAATCTGGACTGCCTGAGGACTATTCTTCAGAGGAAATGAACGCTGGCAAATTGTTTCGAAGCCAGGCCTGCGACGTTTTAGCCTTATGGGCCGGCGCAGAATCCTGCTGGAAAGTCCATGACTGGTTTTGGAACAGGGAATTGTTAAGAGACTTCACAACAGCTTCCAAAATGGTTTCTTGATAAACTTTGGCCGATGTTTTGACTCCTTGTTCGCAGAAATGCAGGTCAGTGACCCCATCGTAAGAGACACCCCACCAAACCATGACTGAAGCTGGGTGATGACCCTTTTCCACCCTTGGGATCACTCTATAATTTTGCTTCTTAAGTTTTTTCTGAACGGTAAAATTTTTTTCATCGGTGAACAAAATTTTTCTGTGCAAGTTATCAGCATGCTTCACCAAAAAACGTTAGCATTTTTCAATCCTTTTTTTTTAAAGCTGCAGTCAATATATTTCCGGTACGTCGCCTGAAAGCCCCAAGTCCCAAGTCTTTTTTAATAATTCGACTCATGGACTTTAGCGTTATATTCATCTCACGGGCCATGATTTCCTGTTTCGGAGCGGTTTCTGTGAATTCTTGATTTAACGGCTTTGATGACATGCGGTGTTCGAACAGAGCCCGACCGGTAACGGTCTTTAACATCTCCAGTCTCCTCAAACAGTTTTTGCATCGGTAGAGGAACATGCGGCTAATCCCTAGTGGCCGTTTCTCATTATCTGACCACTCCATGATGAAAGTTTAAAAACCCATATGAAAACCCATTAGCTTTCAAAACCCATATGACATTAACGGGGAATGTTCAGTTCCTCTATTGTAAAGGCTGTGTTCAATGTTGTAACAGTATTTATGTTTCTACTAAGTACAATACCAATTCATACTCATGTCCGTCAACAAAAAATTATGATTTGTTAATCAAATACCCAAAAAAAGTATACTTTTTACAGATGTACCTTTAGTCCCTTACAGGGACACTTTCCCCCTTGGGCCTATTTTATTCATTTTCAATTTTTACCATAAGTCGTCATCATACAAAACTTCAGGATCCTATATAGTTTGTCAGCTAAAGTGCTTTCAATAGACACACGGACGGACGGACTAGATCGTCTGAGAATTTTACGACGATCAATAATAGAGAGTCTCCGATCAATATTTCGTGTTATTTCAAACGGAATGGCAAATTAAGTATATCCTTACCTATAACTCTCTTTGGTGGAGGGAATTAAAAAACAAGTGGGCAAATTAAGTTCGGCCGTGCTTATATACTCTCCATCATGAATAACGGTCTAATATGAAAATGTTGTCAAGTGGGCGTGGCACTGGCCTCTTTTCATACCAACATCATTCACAACTACTATCGTAATATCGGTACTAATTCACGAGAGATAGCCTTTCAAAGTACAATTTTAACACAATACGATCTATATTATATTAGCACATTTTTAAAGATCGTTGTAACTTTAAGTGAAAGTAATAGGTTTTGACACTTTTTTCCAATTGTGACGCGCAAAATAGAAAGGGATCTAAGGGTAAAAACCAGTTTTGTTCAGGAGAGCCATTTTAAAGATTTAAATACGTGTATCTTTGGTGTACCATCACTTTCATAAAACGCGCATATCTCTGGGATGGAACACTTTTGGGGCATGGGATCGGTCTAATTCGATGATCAGATGTTGTCACCATCAAAAAAAAATTGAAAATTGATTTTTTTTACCCTTAGGTCCCTTTCTCTATGCGCTGTCAAATTTGTATTTTTCATAATTTTTAAAAATACAAAATTCAAATTTTTTTATGTACTCGTAGAGTGTAAAAAAGGCGTAAAATCTGTTATCACCAAACTTATTATATTTCATTAAATTTTCAATCGATTTTTATGTACATGCATGTTTTAGAAAGCTACTATAATATGATACTCAATAAAACTATAAAAAAAAAGCACAACTTGCTTTAAATTTGGAGCGTGAAAAAGATTAAAATGTGATTTTTTTTTTATAAAACAGTCATATATTTAGGTGATATTAAAACAAAAAATTTTTTTTTTCAAAGGTACGATGGTTGCTTTATATATTTCTGGCCTAGGCCACACTAAGTGTTGCCGGGCGCCATCTGACATTTCCATTGGAAAGTTTGACATTTTTTAGCATAAACGTACTCAGAACGTTTTGAAGTACGGACATCATTTGTGTTGTTTACAGTGACTTGAAAAAATCAATTTGGCAAAAAAATGGAATTAACTCGTGAACATTTTCGTGCGCTCATTTTGCACAACTTTCGACGTGGAATATCACGACAAGAGTGCATCGATGAACTTTAATCTTTGTATGGCGATGAAGCATTATCCTATAGCACTGTGAAAAACTGGTTCAAATTCAATCGTGGCCGACGCTCGCTCAAGACGAAAGTGTGAAGGTCGTCCAAAAGCGGCCATTGTGCCAGAGAACATTGATGCCGTGAGTGAACTGAAAATGCAAGATCGTCATGTGACATACCGTGAGATAGAGGCATCCTTGGGCATTTCTTCCACCAGCATACATTCGATATTTCATGAACACCTGGCCGTAAACAAGGGTTGTTCTCGTTTGATCCCGCACAATTTGACCATCGCTCAAAAAAGGCTCGTGTCGATTGGTGCAAAGAAATTTTGAAAAAATACGATCGAGGTGCTGCAAAAGACGTTTATAAGATCGTCACAGTTGACGAATCATAGATCTATGCGTATGAGCCCGAAACAAAACAGCAATCGCCCGTGTGTGTCTTCAAAGACGAGCCAAATCCAACGTAAGTTGTTCGTGGAAGAAGCACTTCGAAGCAAATGGTCGCCTGTTTCTTCGGCAAAAGTGGTCACGACTGTTCCGCTTAAGCAACGTAGGAGGTCAATTCTGTGTGGTACACCACAATTTGTTTGCCTGAAGACTTCGGAGAAATTCGAAAAACGAACAAGAGAATACGAATCATTGTGCACCATGACAATGGGAGCTCTCACACATCGGCTCAAATCAGCGCCTTGTTAACCGGCCAAAACGTCGAATTGATGGGTCATCCGCCGTACAGCCTTGACTTGGCACCCAATGACTTCTTTTTATTCCTGCACATCAAGAAAATATGAGTGGTCAACGATTTTCGTCGCCAGAATATGCTGTTGAAGCATTAAAAAAAATTTCTTTGGAGTGGAAAAGTGCTTCGACAATTGCAAAAGTGTATAAATCATGTTGGAGAATACTTTGAAAAACAATAAAACCATTTTTGATGATAAATATTCACATTTTCATTATTAGGCCAGAAATATATATAGTAGCCCCCGTAACAACTACATCTTTAAAAAAACACAATTTTGAAAATCGGCTTATGAAAAGAAAATTTTTGATTATTTGAACTTTAAATTTTTGGAAAAAAGTTGAAAATGCTATTAGTACCTGTAACTTAAAAATTCGAGCTGATGGAGAAAAATGGAGATAAGATTTTAAATCAGCGACCTTAAATTAGTAAAAAAAATTGCTATGGAGTTCTAAACAAGGCAAAAAAAATCCATTTTGTTCGCTTGTGTTATTGATTTCATTCTGTTAAACTTTTATACAGTTCGGTCCATTACTTTCGTCATAATTGCGTTGGTCATTGCATCTCCTATTTTTCCTCCATGTCAACAAATGATGTTCCAAATATCATCGTTATATATTATAATGACCCTTAGATATGGTATTTCTAAGTTCGCGTTTATGAGGGCAGTGCCACTCCCCCTTGTCCTATTTTACTATAACAAAGTTTATAATAATTTCACAAATTGATTTCATTTCGAAATAATTCTAAAACGATCGGTCCATTACTTTGGCCATAAATGCAACTCTTTAAAGGTGTCGTGGCACCGCCCACTTTTCGTCCAGGATGTATTTCGATCTATGCCAACATCATGTGTTCCAAATATCAGTATTACCATAACATAGTCCATGGTAGTTTCCTTGTCATTGATTTCATTCTGTTTCTATATCATCTCTAATATTTCTTAAAATAAGTTTTTAAGTTCAGGATTGGTGATTTTTCTAGAGGTTATCAGAGTCCTTGTTTGGATAAAGTTTTTCCCTCTTCAACACATGTTTCTTCAAAATTTCAGCCACCTAGCTTCGAAAGTTTTACCTTCCGATTTTAACAGACGGATATGGCTAGAACAATTTACAATTTTACGACGATTCAGAATATTACAAATTTATGGGTTCTCTGACCAGTGTTTTGTGACGTGGCAAACGGAATATCCTTAATCTATCCTATGATGGAGGGTAGAGATATTCTATGAGATTTCACCAAGTTTTGTTTGAAATAGTTTCAATTTCAAATTGGATCTGCAGAAGGACTGGACCTCAAATTAAAAAAAAAAAAAACTTTGTACGGGGACCACATCAAAAGATTGACCGAGTTGTGGTTTTCAGAGCAGCAGGATCTAAAATTGGGTGGAAACTTTTTTAAGGGAGCAATTCGAAAACATGTATTTTTTATTCATAACATTCATATTGGGTTTGACGCTCATAGCGCTCTATGCGAAATTTGGTCGGCATCAGACATAGTTTGTAGCTGCTAACGCTGCAGGTTCTTAAATCTAAAAAGATCTTTGGACTATATCTAAACATATACCGATATGGAGTATTTTTTGTAGAATTTGTTCTTTTACCAAACATAGGTTAGATTAAAACGTAGCACGCCGGAAAGAAATGGCGAAAAGGCCCATAGTGGAACCCTGATAAAAGGGAGAGAACGAGAGAGAGGGGAAGAGTGAATAGTTATAGGAAGGACAAGAGTGAAGAGTTATAGGACCAGTTGACAAACCATAACGTAAAACGAACATTGAAACTTGGATAACTGCCACACCTCCATTTTATAAATATACAACCTCTCGTACCAATCCAAATCTATCCAAATTTCAATGTTCGTTATCCATTATGGTTTATCAACTGATTCGAGTTGTTCGAAACCTGACCAACTGTTCAACAAATTCAAGAGCGATTTGGGTGGTACAACCGCTATTTCTGCTAGATCATCAACATATCTACTAGCTTGATAGACAAGTCTACATTCTATAAGTAGAATATCCGTGCATGTGCATAGCAAATGCTCCACTGACTCCTCTTCTTCGGCGCCCTGGCAACTTCTACAAAAGTTTCTGCACGGGATGTCCATACGCGCTGCCATAGCCCCGATCAAGCAGTGCCCCGTGAGGGCTCCTATGCGGGTTAACAACGATCGCTTTCCTAATGTTAGCGATTCCCCTAACCTTTGCCGGTCTATTTTCGACCAGAGAGACCTAATTATTCTGCAGTTGTGAATTAAGTTCCACCTTGTCCCTTCCAAAACATAAATGTCTTCTATTACATGCCTTAAACATAAATACAGGATGGTCGATTTAACATTTAAAATGTGAATCGGCTGTAAAAAAAGACAGATAATTTTTTAAAATTTCTGGTTTTATTAGAAAGGTTGAACTTTGGCATTTAATAATGGAACACAATATAACTCATATGGCTACTACAAGTGGCTCGGCAGTACCTCATCCGATCAACCTATCTCAAATGGCAACGTTGATTTCATGTCTCTAGATGCTTTACGTAACATTTATCCATAATGGCTAACCAGAGAAAATAATTCATAGGGCTCAAATCACAGCTCCGAGGCCGCCAATTGACATAACAATTTCGGCTGATTATTCGACTTTCAAAAACAGTGGCTAAAAAATCGATTTTGGCTGTGTTACATGTGCCCGTCTTGTTGAAACCAAATGTCGTCCATGTCTTTCTCTTGAATTTTTCGAAACAAAAATTCGTTGAGCATGGAGCGGGAACGCTCATCGTTTGCGGTAAATGCGACTTCTTGCTATTTTTCAAAAAAATTGGGTCATTTTTGATGCCGCCAGCCCAAAATCCACACCAAACAGTGATTGGTGGACGCCTTTGGCTTCTCATTAGTCACGTGAGGGTTCTCTGAACCCTATATACGGCAATTTTGTTTATTGACATCGCCACCGAGATGAAAATTAACTTCATCTGAAAACACGATTTTTCGGTAAAAATTCTTCATCTCATTGGGCGAAGCGAAAACGCATCAGCGAAAACGCATCCTTTCCAATGAAACTAGGAATTTAAAAAAAAAATTATCAGTACTTCTTTTTTACAGCCGATCCAAATTTAAAATTTTATATGGCCCACCCTATACTTTGTTTTACTTGAACTTTAATGGGACTTTTTATGGATGTTGAGTACGAGTAAACTATTGTTTATTTTTACTAAGTTCGCAAAAAAAAATTTTAAATCTTTTTTTTTTTTAAATGTACGAAAACATGTACGAAAACAATTCCAGTTAAATCCCCGGCGGGAAACTTCAATCTTTGACATTGAATAGCGTTGCATGACTCGCGCAATGTTTATCGAATTAAACGCTAAATAAACCTTACTGCCACTTGTGTGTACGATACTTACTGATTTTCGATTGCATTTGCAAATGCTGCTTCAGCTTAGTTTCATAATTGTACAGAAATTGCTCATTTCGCCGCCAGATATCAATGTAGTTCTGATGGAGACCATAGAATAGGGTTCTCTTCATGCGAGCCTCTAGACTGTAATCGTTTTCTGGCGGTAGATTTGCTCGGAACTCTTGAAACTTCGTCATCAGTTGATTGCCCATCCGAATGTTTTGTTTGCGCAGCTCTTCCATTTCGTTCTCTGGAAAATGGCCTTAATAAAAAAAGTTCTCATAACGATAATATCGGCATTAATATTTACCATTATTGCGAATGCTGGTTGATTGCACCATACGCGTCATGGACTCCAAATTAGCTGCTAATTGGGCCAGATGTGTGCGTATTTCCGAATACTAAAAGAGAGAGAGAGAGAGAGAGAGAGAGAAAGAATAAAGAAAACAGAAAAATACATCAAATGAAAGGTAGGTACATTTAATTAACACATTCCGTTTTAAAGCTACATTAAAAGATTTATTTGAACGTGATAGCGTGTGCTGCACACAGAAAACCAGCGAGGTTTACTTTTCGAAATAAGTTAAGCTCACACTACGATAAGTTTCCAAATTAATTAATTTTTTTGTAGAGACGTTCAAGAATTCCTTGATGATGCATATGTGTTACATAAAGTTTTTTTTGTGGATTTTTGGACAACTATGTGGCTATCTATACCAAATAGCTATGATATTTTTCCACTAAAGGTTCGGGCACACTTCTTTTTCTTACGCTACGTAGTTTTCAACATCCGGCAGTTTAAGAACTATTGAAAAATAACGTTTAAAGCCCACATAAAATGTATGTCAGTGCTTTCCTAAGCCGACACCGCATTATAATTTACATACTGACTTTTCTAACACATATTTAAGTGGTTTCCAGACTACCGAAAGTAAAGAGAAACGCAGCGTAAGAAAAAAAAGCTTCATTGTGCCCGGGCCTTTATATTTAAAAATCGGTCAAAGTAATGAATATCATACAGCTGTCAAAATCTTCAATAAGGTTTTCCATTTCATCATTCTCAGTTACCTGCCTGACGACCTTGGAACAAATATTAAAAAATAAGTTATAATCACATTTATTAAAAGTTTATTCAATATAAACAACAAATCTATAAAAGCAAACCAAAAACAAAAATTGAGTTGCAAGCAGATATTATTGTGCAGTTTCTACTCTTCGATATGGGACTTTAAGGTATTCAAAAACAATAGCCGTGTTTTTTTCAGGTACAAGCTTAGTTACCTATTTACAGCCCGAACACAACCATGACGTATGGCATACAGCCCTTTGCAATGTAAATGGTGGTTACATTTTAAGCGCCGATGTTGAATGTGAACCACACCTAAACGTCGAGTTTTTTTTCTGTATTTTCAGAATAACTCAATTTGAACCATGGAAAGATACACAAGAGAGCAACGGGTTAAAGTTATTCAGGCCTTTTTTGAAAATGAAAATCAATTTTCGAAGAAAATCATTTTCAGTGATGAGGCACATTTTCACCTCAGTGGATTCGTCAATAAGCAGAATTTCCGCATTCGGGCGAATGATAAGCCAAGAGTGATTGTTGAAAAAACAATGCACCCACAAAGAGTGACTGTTTGGTGCGGTTTATGGGCCGGCGGCATCATCGGGCCGTATATTTTCCAAAATGATACCGATCAGACTGTTACTGTGAAAAGTGTTCGCTATCGTAACTTTTAATGGCCCGAATTGGAAGATATGGATGTGGTTAATATGTGGTTTCAGCAGGACGATGCCACTTGCCACACAGCTAACAAAACCATGGCTCTTTTGCGCTACAAATCAACATCGGCCCTTAAAATTTAACCACCCTTTATATGGTGGGCCATTTTAAACTACAAAATTTGAATCGGCCGTAAAAAAAATCTGATTTTATAGGAAAGGTTGAACTTTGTCATTCAATAATGAAACACCATCCAATGCGTTTTCGCTTCGCCTAAGAAGACTGGATTATTTTTCCACAAAAAATGACAAGTTTAGACGCCAAACGATTGTGTTTGTACGAAAAGAAATTTTCATTCGTTGTTCGGGCTATTAGTTTGCCATATGGTAATCTGGCAACATTTAACAAAATTGAGGGTACTTGAGGGTACAACATGGTTTCTCTTAGTATACACCAAAGGAAATTGGAAAATAATAGGATTCATCGGTGAATTCTACAAAAGCAGAAAATTAAATAATCAAAAATTGTAGTAAAATCAATAAAATCAATGAAATGTAATAAATCAATTAATTATCACACTTTTGCATTGTAAAAATGTGTAAAATTTCTTTAAACTATCAGTTTGAGTTCATTTGAAGTTTAACTTATCCAATGTCGTGCATGAGACCTTTTCTAGTTTGATAATATTATATATGTGACGCGCAAAATAGAAAGGGACCTATGGGTAAAAACCAGTTTTGTTCAGGAGAGCTATTTTAAAGATTTAAATACGTGTATCTTTGGTGTACCATCACTTTCATAAAACGCACATATATCTGGGAGGGAACACTTTTGGGGCATGGGATCAGTCTCATGCGATGCTCAGATGTTGTCCACATCAAAAAAAAAGTGAAAATTGATTTTTTTTGCCCTTAGGTCCCTTTCTCTATGCGCTGTCACTTATACATTTAATAAAAAAAAACATATGTTTGCATAGGTGTGCAAGGTGTATCATGTATGATTTTTTATTAAAAAAATATGTATGGTAACTCTTACGCGTTTCTAAAGCGACTTGAGGCCAACACGCTCGGTTCCGATTCACTGTAGCAACTAAACTTGCGATAAATGTTAATATTTTAATAAACTTAAAGGGATAGTTCAAAGATAACTTTTAAAATTTCCCAGTGCAGAAATGGAGCGATGTATTTAATTTTTATTAACATAACCCTATCTCATTACTTGACCTTAAATACGCTGCAGGGCTCAGAATCGCCGATGACACCACTTGTAAGTTAAATCTTTTTAGCTATACGTCTGTCCGTGTTCGGTACATACTAAATGATAAGGTTCTTTAATATAAATGTATACTGCCCGCTAAAACGTTTTTGAATTGTTTTTTTTATTTGAAAAATGAATATTTCCCCAAGTTTTTTCAAACGTTTCTACGTTTCGAAATTTTTATACCGAACATGATTTATGCAATTAGAAGTACAATATTCGTTGTTTACTATTTACATGAAGAAAACTGTAACTTTTTGTAAACAAAAATCAGTTTGTTTACAAAAAGTGATATCGGGTTTTACTAATCGAGGACTAGTAAAAACCCCACTAATATGTACGAGTATTTTGTAAAAGAACGAAAACATTTTGGTCACACTGTTTCTACTAATCTCTTCAAAATTCAGGTTGTGCAATATAGCCAGCAATTAAAGATAGCAAGTTTTCGTGATTTTTGGGCGATATCGAGCTAAGCCTTTTAATCTCTATGCAGAACGGTTATCAAATATTCGGTTATTAGTATTTATGGAATTTTTCTAAATGTGATTAAATCCAAAAACACTGGCACTACAAATTCGTATACCCTCTACAAAAGGGTGCATGTGTACGTATATGTGCAGATCTAGTCCTACCAACTTAAGTGTTGTTGGAAACCGAAAATGTATCTCCAACCGCAGATCCATCTAACACTTGAAAATGTGATAGAAATTATTTGCTCTTCAAGTTTATTATACCCTCCATCATAGGATTGCCATTCCGTTTGCAACACATCGAAATACTGGTCGGAGACTCCATAAAATATAAGTATACTCGTATATATTCTGAATCTTCGTAAAATTATACGATGATCTAGCCAAGTCTGTTTGAGAAAAGCCAACTACAGGTCGCTCTATTGAAGCTAGGCTGAAATTTTGCAAACACATGTGTGATGCTTTGAAAAGGTTGGTTTTGCAAATGGCCCAGATTCGTCAAAATGTGAAAAACTTTCCTCACAACACAACGTAAAAACACAATATCTCATGAACTGTTAGAGCTATGACTATGAAATTTGGAACATATGATGTTTGCATGCATCCATGGTGCCACGCCCCCTTTAAGAAATCGCATGAGTTGTGGCAAAACTAATTCAACGATCGTTCTAAGCGAAAAGTGAGATTTGCAACAGTAGTTCTCATACGATAGGTGAGAACCTGGTCTTAAAGAGTTCAATTTTCCATTGAACAATTACTGCGTAGCTTTTTGATGATGGTCGTCACGGAGCTGAAATCTTAATAAAAGCAGTGTGCAGCCACGAAAATAAATGTCATTATGCCATTTTGTAAAAAAAAAAACTTGTCTTCCATTAAAGTATAGATGCAAAAGGTCTTGAGCCGGTTAGTCCCTATTGTATGTGTTAAAGCAAAGAACAAAATAAACAAATGAGCTAAACATATTTCACCTGAATATAATCGGTGACTAGGCAATTGATGTACTCGTAGATTATATTACAACAAAATTGGAATAGTTCAATATCTTATGAACTATAGGGTTGTTTTTTCAGACGTGTGATTTTCAATCTTGCCACACTTTTTTCGGAGTTGGTCTTTTTCACAGCTGTCTCTTGATTTGTGCTCAGTTTGGTTTGCCATTTCATTATAAACAGAAAAACGTTTGCCGATCCTGATTTTTACAAGAAAATGTTGTTTAGCAAAAGTGGTCGAAAATTGGACCTCTTGCCCGAAATCATTTTTGAAACAATGGCACACGCATATCTTTAAAATAATGTTATATTCTTGGTCATAACATTAAAATATATGAGTTTTATTTCTTCTTCAAAACCACACGTCTGAAAAACGCCCTTTATAAGAGATATGACGATGATATTTGGAATGTATAATGTCAGCATGGATCGAAACTTATCCCGGAGGGAAACTGGGCGGTGCCAAGCCGCCTTAAAGAACCGACTCAATGGCAAAACTAATAGACCAACCATTCTTAAATTTTAACAGAATTTAATCAATGACGAGGCAAATGTTATAGACTATATAAGTATTATGAAAAAGTGGGGATAGGGTGTGTTGCACCGCTTACCGAACCCTGAAGTTAAAAATATAATATTTCATAAACTTTTAAAGATATATCTATGATATTTGAAGCAAATGATGTGTGACATTTCCCTAAGAAATGTTTCAATCCATGCCATTGTCGTTTAAAAAAACGCTTTTATGACCAAAGCAAAGGGACTGATTCTTATAGAAATTTAACTGAATGAAATCAAAGGTTAACATAGTATTACAGCCTATATTGTGTTCAAATTTGACAAAAGGTCACAGCAGGAGGTTCTGACAACCGATTATTTTCACAGAATTTATCTAAGTGAATCATCAAGATTATTAATATTTGATAATTGCAACAAAATGTCGCTTCTCCTAACGGAATTTTTGTAGCCCGAACCGATTGCAAACCGACTTCTTTCCTGCATCTATAAAATGCAGTAGTTGTTCGAAGCCGGCGTTAAACAGTAGGATACGACCAGTGAGTATAGATTTGATCAGTGAGTACGTACGTACGAACTTTAACTGTAAATATCTACACACAAGGAACAAATCAGTTGGAAATCGGTCCGAACTACAGATATTTGGTTGGATAAACATCATTTCTGCTGCAAATACCAACATTTCTTGGAATTGATGATTCCATGTTTTGACTTACCATCAAATGGTGTAATCTTACGAGGGTTGCTATATATATTTTTGGCCTAAGCAACACTAAGTGTTGCCTGGCGCCATCTGACATTTTCATTGGAATGTTTGACATTTTTTAGCATAAAATTACTCAGAACATTTTGACGTCCGACCATCATTTGTGTTGTTTACAGTAACTTGAAAAAATCAATTTGGCAAAAAATGGAATGAACTCGTGAACATTTCCGTGCGATCATTTTCACAACTTTCGACGTGGATTATCACTACAAGAGTGCATCGATGAACTCAAATCCTTGTATGACAATGAAGCACCATCCTATAGCACTGTGATAAACTGGATTAATGAATTCAATCGTGGCCGACGGTCGTCCAAATAAGGCCGTTGTGCCATAGAACATTGATGCCGTCCGTGCGTGAATTGATAATCTAAGACCGTCATGTGAAATACCGTGAGATAGAAGCATCCTTGGGCATTTCTTCCACCAGCATACATTCGATATAGCATGAACACCTGGCCGTAAAAAAGTTTTGTTCTCGTTGGATCCCGCACAATTTGACAATCGCTCAAAAAAAGGCTCGTGTCGATTGTTGCAAAGAAATTTTGAAAAAATACGATCGCGGTGCTTCAAAAGACGTTTAAAGATCATCAAAGGTGACGAATCATGGATTTATGCGTATGAGCCCGAAACAAAACAGCATTCGACCGTGTGGATCTTCGAAGACGAGCCAAATCCATCAAAAGTTATTCGTAGAAGAAGCACTTCGAGGCTAATGGTCGCCTGTTTCTTCGCAAAACTCGTACGATTCTTATAACCAATAAATCGACCATACCAACCGAATTCAGTAAAACTATTTATTGCCACAACTGGTGGTAATGGCGTTTAGTTCGCTGTTGTAACTAAGCAACAAAAGTTCCCAAAAGGACAGCCGGGCAGGTCCCACTTTTATTTTATGGGACAAGGAAATTTTTATTTTGCAACGCTATACCGAATGAAATTAGTTAAAAGTAGTAAATATTCCTTGTTTGAGCGTATTTTCGTAAGCAGATGGCTTAAGTGAAATCGTATGGAGTTTATTTTGTAAACAATTTTAACATCCTATTTCTAATATTGGAGTTTTCGAATAAATTTAACCGTCAGTTAGTGTAGTTAAGAAATGTGGTAATGACAACTGAATTCAAACTATAACAACAACCAATACATATACAATTTCTGTTACAATAATCATCCTTATAAGTTAGGGTTGCCAATACTTTGTCTCTTTAACCGATACAGTCAGCTACCGCTACGGAAAATTGCAGTGTACCAAATCTACATTCGGTTGTAGCGATAGAATACATGGATAGTACGTACAACATCCGGTTAGCCAAAAATTCGGTTGTGGCAACAAATCCACTACGGAAAATTGCAGTGTACCAAATCAACATTCGGTTGTAGCGATGGAGTACATGGATAGTACGTGAAACTACCAACATCCGGTTAGCCAAAAATTCGGTTGTGGCAACAAATCTGTTAACTGTGTGTAAAGTAGTTTTAAAACAACGATTTGCAAACCAACAAATTCGGTATTCATTTTGATTATCCAGATACAGTCAGCTCCCGATACAGTCAGCTCCCACTACGGAAAATTGCAGTGTACCAAATCAACATTCGGTTGTAGCGATGGAGTACATGGATAGTACGTGAAACTACTAACATCCGGATAGACAAAAATTCGGTTGTGGCAACAAATCTTTTCTCTGTGTGTATAGTAGTTGCAAAACAACGATTTGCAAACCAACAAATTCGGTAAGCATTTTGATTATCCAGATGGCTCCAACTGAAACCCAAATGAGTTTAAAAATTAAGTCGGTAGTCGGTTCAACGGATGTTATTACTGCGAAAAAATAATAAAAATAAAGCACACGGGACTACAAAAATTTATTTAAAGTCAAAATCGGTTGCTGCAATGAAATAGTTTGCTGTTTTCAAAAAAACCAATTAAATGTCAAAAGCAATTTATTTTAATTTTTAAAAAGAAACTTGTCTTTGGAGCAGCCTATTTAGGTACAAACAAATTATTCCCGCTGAGATGTAGTGGCCGCATATTGTCGTTGTTTGCCAACACTTTAATGTTACTAATTGTTTTTTATTAGCGAACCACATCAACAAACAAATAATTTTTAATTGTTTAAAAAAAAATAAAACTGGAATTCTCCGTATACTTTCGTACGAATGCTGTCTGTCTGTCGGTCGGCCGATCTGACTGTGTCACAAGAAATGGAGAAATCTTCTTTTGTACGTCCGTCCTAGCTAGTGTTGTTCATGATGTTGCAAACCATCGTTTTTATGGGCATGTCAAAGTGATACCGATAATCAAAAGCGCGTCGAAAGGAGGACACAATTCAACTTACCGGATTCAGTATGGCATCCACGGTGCTGTTTTGTTGCATTGTTAAAGCTTCCAGACTTTTGCGCTGCTGTTCAGTGGGACCATTTGAGGAGCTATTGTTGCAGCTATTTGCACGCTGTTGAAACGACAAAAAATGGGGTGGCAATTAACACCGTTTGTTGGAGATACGAGTAATTGAAAATTTTCAAGTTTTTCTCTTGTTTGTGTTTGTGGAATTTTTTGTGGGTTCTGCTGCTCTGTCCGCTTGTATCTATGACTCTAAGCTCACCTGTATTAGCTCTGCCAATCGATCTCTAGCCATTTTTGCATGCGGGAGTATATATTTTTTCTATGGGGACAGACGACGATGGCGATGACGGTAACGACAGCGGTAGCAGCGCCGAAAAAAATTCACTGTATACAGTAATTTAGTGTTTATATTCGGGGTTTTTTTTTATTTTTTGTATTATTAATATTTTCTCTTGTGAGTATAGGTGTTTCTGTTCTTTTTTTCTCACTGTTCTTTTGGTTGTCTGTTCACGTACGCTTCTTAAATTAAGCAATTACACCTTTTATTTTAGCGTTCTAGTAGTGGTGTTGGTTGGTTCTTTTTATCAGTTGTGGAAAAATTGATAAGAATTTGCTGTGGTATTCGGTATTTGCTGTTCCAGATACTAAGTAAATCGCCAGAGCTTTAGATACTTCCGAAACGAAGCGTCTTTATTCGTTATGCGCAAATTGGAGGTCGCAGACTACGGCTGGCGACGGTGCGTCAACACAAAAACGCGTTTGTGCAATTGAAGACTAACGGCCCACCGACCGACCGGCCGAGCGTTCGCATAAGTATATTTTCACTGCTCTTGTAACGTTCAATGAATGTGGAGCGTTCAAATTTACACTGGTTATCACAGTAGACCGTCTGCGACTGCTACATGGACTGGGTCGCGTTCATAGTCCGTCTTAAATACGTAACAGCTGTTTTACTCGTATAATTTACGGATTTCAAGCTCGTTGTTGGTTGTTTGTTGCCCTTTTATTGCAAAACTATCTGGGTATTCATTTCACTTTGTTCTCATTTTCATTTCGCTTTTCGTTGGAGGGGGTCTCTAGTATTTCACTTTGACGCCGGCTGGGACGAACGGTATTAAATCGCTTAAGAAATGAGTGTCAATTTCACGAATTGCTTTTAGATGCGCTTCGTCCGTCGTCCGCTGACTATCCATTAAATACGTATTCGCGCTAGTCTTTCTTTCGAGTATCTGTGAACTTTAGCCACTTGTGTTCGTGTAAGTGTTGTTGTGTCTTGCTGTTCTCGTTCTTAGTTTGTTAAGTTTACTATTCATACTAAACTTAAGCTTATTTATTTAGTTACTACTACTTCGGTGCCGACAGAGACAGCAAGCGAAAGAGAAATCAGCGTTCCCCCCACCCCTGCCTCCGTTTTATGATTCGCTGTTTTATAAGATCACGATTAGCGAAATTCTGCTCCGAGACGGTGTTTGTGCTTCGCGCTTGTAAAGCTTTGAAAGTGAAAAAATTGTATGTTCGCGGTCGGTGAGAAGTTCTCAACTGAATGGAATTGGATTGAATCGAATTGAATTCGTATTTCATACTCTCATGTAAACAAAGTACATAGTACATATCGCACTGGATTCTCACACTGATAGGAGTCGTTCGATGCGGTTTTTAAACGCAAGTTTAATCCATTAATCAAGGAACAGTGGCTTCTATCCAGAAAATCTGTGAAAAATGTTGCCTAAAAACCTAGGAAAACAATACAGGGTTACGCACAAAGAAAAATCAGTTGGAAATCGGTTCGAACTACAGAAATTCGGTTGGATAAACCGAATTTCTGTTGCAATAATCAATATTTCATAGTAATGTTGATAACACGGTTCGCGATATAATATGATAGCTGCAACAACCATATCACAGTATTCACAGCCGTCAACACAGTTATACAAATCGAATTCAGTTTAACCAACATTACGCGTGTCATTATCGCCATACCGGTCGAAATGCTTGAACGATTCGTCCAAAGTTGGACCCTCAGAATGGACACCCTGAGGTGTAGTTGCGGCCAACATTTGAACGAAACTATATTCAAAAATTAATGCCATAAAATGTCCTTTCGAGTAAACAATAAAGATTTCACATTTGATTTGTTTTTTTTTTTTAATTTTGAAAAAAATACCTATAGATTGATTGTCCTTTATTTACATTTAGATTGTGCAGAGAAATTATACTAAAAGTTTACCATTTTTTCATTATAAACCAAATCATTATGAAAGTTTTAGTCGACTTACCCTTTTCATATACGGGCTATTTTAAAAACTACTGCACTAATATTACAAAGTAGCGTAGAGTCGTTTAACATAGGGATTCTAAAAGGATCTCCAAAGGATAAAGTGTATACTGAATATCTCATTCTGTCCCTTTTAAATATTGGCCGTCCGCAAGTTCTTATGTGTGTCTACTAAAAGCCTGTAAACACTCAAACGAAATGATCTAGGACCCTGCAGTTTTTACGATAATATCTTTATGCATAGTATTTTAGGAATTAAAACTGTACCAAATCGGACCAGAGGAAAAAATTCCCTTTAAACGGCTATAGGTACCTGGGAAATAGAAGACTTTTAGGTGTATTTGCTCACAAGAGGAGGGTTTTTACTTGTTGTTACAAAAATTGAGTGAAGCGTACTGAAGATACCTTGTAAATACCGACGACGTTACGAGTAAAAGTTTTATCTCTAAGCCATGTAAAACTTTCTCTAAAAAAGTTTTAGCCTTTCGGAGCCGGCGTTAAACAGTAGGTATCGGTTAGTGACTATAGTTACAATAATTATATCGAGCGCAGCTCCCTGATTTACGAGAAGTTTCCCCTTGTGCCTTAATCGGATGTTATGGGTACTAAGTTAGACGTTACTGAAGATTCGCATTGGTTTTAACGGAATCTCGTACAGGGTCTACTATATGTGACGCGCAAAATAGAAAGGGACCTAAGGGTAAAACCAGTTTTGTTCAGGAGAGACATTTTAAAGATTTAAAAACGTGTCTCTTTGGTGTAACATCACTTACATAAAACGAGCATATCTCTGGGAGGGAACACTTTTGGGGCATGGGTCTCATTCGATGCTCTGATTTTGTCCACA
Organism: Hydrotaea diabolus; assembly: GCA_963513945.1. Taxonomy (NCBI): domain Eukaryota; kingdom Metazoa; phylum Arthropoda; class Insecta; order Diptera; family Muscidae; genus Hydrotaea; species Hydrotaea diabolus. The sequence goes on from OY740718.1 coordinate 188,753,161, forward strand.
TCAAAAAAAAGTGAAAATTGAGTTTTTACCCTTAGTTCCCTTTCCCTATGCGCTGTCACATATGGTGATACGATGTTGGTCTCAATCTAAGCTAAGCTCGAATAGGCTACGTAAAAATTATGTTCCATGCCAATTAGTCCGAAACGAATCATACGCGCCAGGCCATAGCCATATACCCTTCATCGTAGATCAAATTCTTAAAAAAATGTTCTTGCAAGCGGATTGAATAATTTTCATTCTTTGGTGAAGGTTATAATAATTTTTTTTTAAACCTTTTGGAGTGTTTCATTTCTACCTGCAGTCTTACTAATTCACTGCAGATCAATAAAAATAAGTGTTGCAAACGGAATGGCATTACATCCGGTGATGGAGGGTGGCAATCCACATCAAATAACTTAATGGGGAGAACTTTGTTCTATGATCACGTACTGGAGCAAATCATGAAATCATGATGTATATAGCGGAGTTTTATTAAATTAACTAATATTCAGTTGTAGTTGTAGACAATGCATGTTGTAGCTTAGTAATGCAATAATTAGTTAATAATTAGTTAATGTTTTGTAAAACAATTTTGTGTAATACGAATTTCCATTCATCGCACTGTGGGCGACTTATTTGTTTCAACACTTGGTAAGTGTATATTAAATAATAATAAACATAAGATAGATCCATGTTTATTATAACTATCGATTTTGCTATCTACACGCAGAAAAAAAGTATGGTTGGGGTGACAATATTCGAAGAGGATCATAGTATTGTTGGGTAAATGGTTGTGGCACAACAATATTATGATCTTCACAACAATAGTATGATTCACACATAACCATACTATGATCCCCACAACCATAGTATGATTCACACTCAACCATATTATGATCTCTACAACCATACTATGATTCTCACAACAATAAAATGGTTCACACTCAACCATACTATTATCTCCACAACCATATTATGATCCTCACTACCATAGTATGTTTCTCATACAACCATAGTATGATCCTCACAACCATAGTATGATCCTCACAACCATAGTATGATTCACACTTAACCATACTATGATCCCCAAAATTATGTATTATGATTGGGAAATGTTCTTATTCAAAAATATAGATTTTTATCAAGTAAGTTATTTTAAATTGCATTACAATTAGTTCACAGCCACATATAAGTCCGTTTTTATTGAACATTTTATTCAAGAAACAAAAATATATATTCCAACGGCAGTCGAAAATACTCTTACTTGCCAGCAGGGGCAGGGGCGTAGCCAGAAATTTTTTTAGGTCTTTTTTCGAGTACAATTTCTCAATAATCAATGAAAAAACGAGGACATTTTTTTTAAAAAAAAGTAGGACATATTTATTGACTAGAAATTGAGAGATACTTTAAAAGTATCATTTATTCGGCTTTTTCACACGTATTAACACGAGTGCCAGCAAAAAATGTAAATAAACGCTGGTGAGAGCAGTCATTTCAACTCAGTTGCTCTCAAGCATTCAATGAAAGCACATCTTTTGACTAGCACTGGTCTGCTTTGGTTGCTGCTGTTGCTATGGGTGATGTGGGTGTCATTGTCTGTTGTTGTTGTTGACAAAGATGATTTTTTTTTTAAAAAACGCAGATTTTTTCGAGGACATTTGGCTTAGGTTGGGGCATTTGCCCCTACCTGGCTACGCCCTTGAGCAGGGGTGAATGCTACTTCACCATCCATAGACCGCAAGTAGCGAATGCGATTAAACCACGGTCAATGGCTATATACATAAGTGCAGGCAGATTTTAAATAAACGACAACCAGTCAGTAGTAGAGTATTTCACCGAACAAAGTAAACACAATAAAAATCTCTCGAACTACCTTCCGATTAATGTTGTTTTTTATAATGGACAAAACCATGAACTGCATCGTATGTGTAGTCTTTAAAACCTGTCTTTAAAACCTGTTTTGCTTTGTTCATAGTCTCAACCATACAGTATGATTGTCGTGATCATATTATTTTTACCGTAAATCATTAACAATACTTTTGTCGCACCACATGGTTGCTACAACCATATTTTCATTTCTAAATTTAGCAAAAATAGTATTGTTACAGTTCAACAATATTATTATGGCCGCAATCATACTGTTGTCAAAATAAAATTCAGAAAACAATACTATGGTTGCGACGACAATGCTTTTATTGTAGAGAACATATTATTGTTGCGGTGACCATATAGTAACCATATCTTTTCTCTGCGTGTAATTGTATTCCCTGATATTTGTCCGCCCGCCTGTCTATCTTCCGTTGTAACTGCAAATAGGAACCGATTTCGATGAAACTTTGCACATTGCTCAGGTTTGGGCTAAGAACGAACCAAATATAAATTGATCCATTTCGGGCCCTGTTTCGATGTAATACCAATTTTTTTATACCGTAGATAATAGATAAAAGTCAATAAATGCAATTTTTAAGTGTTTTTAGCTCTTAAGCAAGTATAAACAGTTAAAAAAATGTTTTATATGCGGTTTTTTCTTATAAGAGATGTTCTTATATCCGTTACTTACTGTAATACAAATATATTTTCCAATTTCCAAACCTGCAGCTCAAGAAGCCACACATCTCATCAGACACATACCAAATAGAATGATACGTGCAACCATAAAGCTTTTCAGGTAATATTGGACGTTACAGGCCTATGTTTTCGAATAGCTCCCACACAAAGTTCCGTGCTCATTAGAGGCCCTGCCCTTCTAGAAACGCCAAATTAAACCTGGTCTAGCTCATATTTTGCATGGTAATATATACAAGACTAATAATGTCCTCTAATGAAATTTGACTAATTTGGAACCCAGTCGCTCCAGAAGTAACAATCCAATCTTTCCCACAGTTTGCGTTCCAATACAGTCGACTCCGGATAACAGAAATACGCTTAACTGAAAAATATCGCTTATCTGACACATAAGTTTTACAGATATTTGTTTTCATGATTATTTCAAACAATTTACTCCCCTTAAGTGAATGACCGTTTAAGTGAAAATACCGCATAGGTTAAACAACAATGTCAACTAAACCGAATTTTTTTTTATGAAATGTAATCCGTTTAACTAAAAAAACCATTGATTGAGATAATCTGAGATTTCTCCATAAATGCTTCCACATTGCTAGTGTGAAATTGTAGATGGCGACTAAAAAAAAATTTTTTACAAATTAATTTAGTCGAATTTAGTCGCTTTTACGTCAACTCGTGCATTAAATAATTTTTTTATGGAAAATCATGAAGCTCGCAATAAATTACACGATTTTGATCATATGATGTGTCAATCAGTTTTAAAAACCGGTTAATGTACCTTTTTGAATGACTGAATTGAATTTAATTCCTTTTTTTGTTATTTTTTTTAATATATTTTATAAATAACATTTTTTTATGACAAAAGTATAATTACTGATATTTTTTTACTGATCTTAGATCGGATAACTGAAACGTGTTTCACCTAAGTGGAAACTACGCTTAAGTGGAAACTACGTACAAGTATAACTGAAACGAAGTAGCTGCATTTTCACTTAAGCGGAGTCGACTGTATGTCTATAATGATCCATTTTAAAATTGGGCCACAAAGGCCGGAAGGACCGTTTTGTAGTTGCTACATGAAAACATAGCATGTAGCAACTACAAAACGGTCCTTCCGACTAAAGCTCCAGGGGTTTAGAAGCCAAAACTTCTATTGTCTAGAAACCATTTACCAGCCCTAGTGAAATAAAAGTGGTCCACGTTTTTAGGCACTGTCCCTCTACAAGCCACGTACTGTTATTGAAAAACATCTACAGCAACAATTTTCCGCTCTAACCATGTTAAAAAGTATTCACGTTTTATGAGGTCTACCTGTATCGATATGCCAATATCAATATGACCACACAATTTATTTATTGATTTATGCTTGCATGCCAGAATGAGAACGTTAGAGTTGGAATAAATTGTGAATTTTTTACGAGTTAAATTTTTGAGTTAAATTGAGACTGAATGAAGTGTGCTTTTAATTGGACAAGACATTCAAAATCTGTTCACTGTGAGCATGTCAAAAATCTCAGTTTAAAATAACGGACATGAGTGATGGATGCGTCATGCATTGCAGATTGAAACGATGTTTTAATTTTGGAAAAATGATGCTGTTGTTTTTTTTTTCAAACTATCGGATTTCAACGAGTACAATAAGATTGTGAAGAGATTGATTTGCATGAAGAGAAACCACATGGATGGAAATTTTAAATACAGGGTGGAGAGCGATATTTTGCTTATTTAGGAATGAAATAAAAAAGTATGAACTTTAGAAAAATGTACTTCATATTTTAATTATATTAAAAAGTAAGTGAAATTTTAAATTACATAGTTTTAAATAGTGTATTAAGCCAATGTCGACCTTCGTATCCACACACTGCTGCATACGTTTTCATGAACTCTAACAAGCATGTCGACTGGCAACACCCCTCAAAGAGATACGTCGTCCAGGAAACATTTGACTTAAACAATTCATAATAACCCTCGCTGTGTGTGCAGTGGCACCATCCCTTTGGAACCATGTATCCCCTATTTGTGGTGTTGTAATCCTTCTCCCCTTCGTACACATGACACATACCCTGCTGTTCTCATTGAAGTTACCCAATTTACAATTGATTGCCGTCCAGGAAAACGTCCGCGTGGGGGAACAGCGAATCGTAAACGAAAAGCACGCTGCACTGCAATGATTAAGTGCGCATATGAAAAATACGCTCCAACACAGAATGAACTCTCCTCAAGTGTCCAATGCATGATGACAACTAAAAGGCAGACGAATACAAATTTCCCGTCACTTTAAGCCACGCCCACTCTCCACTCTCTTCCGTCAACAGTGCAAAATAGACAATTACGGCGCTCCACCCTGTACGTATGAACGCGAATATATGTGTATATATTTATAGACCAGATATATATATGAACCCGATATTTTAACGCTTACAATCACTGATTTGCAGTAGAAAAAGTCTGTTTGAAATCGGTCGAAACTACAAAATTTCTGTTGGACAAGAAGATTTTCTCTTGCAATCACTAAATGTCATTTGTCTTGATGGAAATACGTTTCAACATAAGCAAATATGATAGCTACAGTTATATTATGGTTAGAACAACTAATTTTTTGGCTATACTAATGAAATGATGTATCTCTGCCTAGTTACATCCTATATTTCTTGCCGGTTCCTAACCCAGATAAAAGGAGGAGTGGCAGCCGGCTAACCCCAAATTGCTACAGTATAATGAGCGTCTTGCGAAGTGGATGAAGTAAATACGAAAACTGTGACCTCTGATAAACCGCCTACACCACGGCCCCTAGCAATCACCAAAGCATATTGAGTCCGACGCATTTTGTTCTTTGTGAACATTGATATAATTTGCAACCACTATTATTATTTTTTGTAAATTATATAAAGGAAATATATAAGTATAATAAAATGATGTATTATTTGTTGTTTGTCAGAGCCGCGGGTTGTAACGGCTACACTCATAGAAAAAATTAGTTGTAAATCGGTTGAAACTACAAAAATTCCATTGCAAAAGAATAATTTTCGTTGCAGTCACCAAATGTTTAAAATCGTAATCAATATTCGGTTAGACATACCACAAGATCTTAAATATGATCATTGCTGTGACAAATCAACCAATTGATTTGTCACAGCAATGAAATGCGGACCAATAGTTAGTTGCCACAACTGGTGGTTGTGGGAACCAACAATTTTAAGGACATTTCTTTTTTGTTGTAGACAATTATCGGTGGTAATAACAAAAATATTGTCATAACCATAAACGGGTAAATAATTTTTTAATTTGAGTAAGAAATTAATAAAATAAATATTTTGTGATCTAAATTGTCTGGATCGAGGTCATTAACAAATCAAGAAACAGGTGTTAAGAGTATCTTGTTACATGTTTAATTTTATTTCCAACATTTCGATCGTCTTCGACGAACATTCTTAGGGAATCCTACATTTTAAGCAATACAATAAACTTCTTCGCTCAAATAAAAATTTAAAATTATCGACACAACAGCCTTTTGTTGAACAAGTGGATATTTTGGGCAAGGTGACTAGAAATTTTAGTTTAAAAACAATTTTTTTTTGTTTTTTTTTTGGTACGTTTTGTGAGCAATAAACAAACTAAAGATGGTATTTCATGAATTTATATACAGGTTTAGGCGATTGAAGTGTTACCTATTCAAACGATCAAATATTTTTTGTGTCAAAATATTTGTATTTATTCAAATTACAAAATTTGTGAAAATAATCAAAACTTCTAGTTAAGAAATTAATTGCGCTTTTGCAACTTGTGTAGGGCTTGACGTTGAGCGTATTTTGAAATATGCGTCCGATGTTTCGCTGGGATGTTTTCAGTTTTTTGGTTTTTTGATTACAAGTACCAAATATCATCGTCATATCTCAATAACTTTTACAGATATGACGATAATATATGGGACATACGGCGGTGATGTTTCAAAATCGAACAATTTCACAAAAGATATTGAAATAGCGTATCTATTTCCTGACCATATTATGATTCTGTTGATTCAATTCACAGTACCATCTATTTCAGATAGAACTCTCAGGGCATTAGGTAAATGGAGAAATATTTACAAATCTAGTTGGTTAATGTTGTATTTAAATTGAACATTAAATATCCGAGGGCGGTTCGGAAAGTTCTTAGCCTATCAATGAAAGAGAATAGTTAGTTTTTCAAAAATATTTTTATTTTTCAATATAATCTCCTGAAACTTTAATACACTTAGTCCAACGCTTATCTAGCAATTCTATCCCTTGATTAAAATAGTTTTCCTCAAGGTCTTCAAAATAGTGGTTTACAACTGTAATTGCATCTTCATTTGAGGTAAATCGCTTGCCAGCAAGAAATTTTTTTAGAATTGGGAACAGGTAAAAGTCACTGGGAGGTAAATCAGGAGAATAAGGTGGGTGGTCAAGCAACTCGTACTTTAATTCGTTGATTTTAGCCATTATTAAATCACTCTTGTGCGCTGGTGCGTTGTCTTGATGAAAAATTATTTTGATGAAAAATTATAATGGCTTAGTGCTTGCGTTTGTAACACATCGAAGGAATCGAGTTAGAATACCGGGACCAGAGAGAAAGTTGCTCAGAATTACATTTTGAGTCGATCTAGCCATGTCTGTCTGGCTGGCTGGGCGGCTGGCTGGCTGGCTGGCTGGTCGGCTGGCTGGATGTAAAGATGTCCATCTATTCTTGTAATCAAAGTACAGGTCGCATTTATGCACCGATTGATGAAACTTGGCATGTGGTAATATATTGGGACAAGGACGGACGCTATTGAATTTGGTCTAAATCGGAGCACTTTCTGATAGACCCCCCATACAAAGGAACTCCCGGATTGGGTCCAAATCCAGTTGATGTCGCGTGTATTGGTCAACAAATTAAAAAAATATGCCATTCGATGTAGAACTGACCACAAAATGTAAAAAAAATAGCTGGACCCGCCTCTCGGACCTACAGGGCCTTCAGAACCCAAAAAATGGACCCATGATTTTAAATATAAGTGTGACCCCTTAAATGAAAGGAAATTACCTTACAATTTTAAATACAGAAAAAAATTCGACCTGTTTGGGCCCCAGGGTCCATTAGGAGGGTCCAAAAGTTTCGGTTTACCCGGATTTTAGTGTGACCCCTCAAATGACAGGGAATTGCCTGAGGACTTTAAATATGTCAAGCCAAATGATTTATCTCGTCCGTGGGAGGGCACAGGGTCCGAAAACAAGGTATGAAAATGTGGACCAACTATAATTGTTATACCCTCACCACATAGTGGTATGGGGTATAAAGGCTTAGTGCTTGCGTGATAGATACAGATAGAAATAGCGACGAGTGCTTTCGATTAACAGGAGACTTAATCACATTTATAGTGGTGCGGGTATCATAGAGTCGGCCACGCCCGACTATAGCACTTACTTACTTGTTTACTGTTGCATATGACACATTCACCATATCATTATGAATTTCTTGTCCCGATAAACCTTTTTTATGCAAATATTTAATGACACCACGCATTTCTTATTTTTCCATTGTAAAAAAATCGCAGATGCGTCTTTTGTGAACACCTGTTTCTATATGAAGGAGTTGCCAGATCTAAACAAAATTTAACATGTGTTCATAGCAGAGATGGAAGTTTCCAAAACACTTAACTTTTTCTGTGTATACCGCGCTTTTTGTGCTAGGCTAAGAAACCGCCCTCGTACTTTACCTAAATTGGACCAAAAGATGATATTTACAGATTTTCTATCTGTATTATTACTTTGTCTAAATTTAATTAGGGTATTGTTGCATGCGGACATAAATGTTGCCATAAAACGCTCATATCTCTGGGAGGGAACACTTTTGGGGCATGGGATCGGTCTCATTCGATGCTCAGATGTTGTCCACATCAAAAAAATAAAAAAATGAAAATTGATTTTTTTGCCCTTAGGTCCCTTTGTCTATGCGCTGTCACATATATTGCTTATAAGCTACCACAAGCATTTGAATCTAAGTTTAATAGAACAAAAGTTGCTCAAAATGGAATGCAAACGTAATAGTTTGAAATGAATAAGATATTTGTGTATCGCACCATAAATAGTTATAATAATAATCGTACAGGCAGCATTGCCAAACGCTATGGGGATGAAAGAAAAAAATCGCAGCTTTTAAACAGAAGAAACATGTTCTGCTACATTATCTTTCTACAGGGTGATTCATTCACGACTGCACAAACAACACCAGCGTATTCCTTGGCTCATTTCATATAATCATGTCCATCTACGACCATGACCGATAATGCAAGGGGGCGAAATGGCAGCGGTTTGAAAATTTTCGGATTGGTGGTGGCGTAAAAATGCTAAGTTCTGATCCAGTGCTTGGATTTTTGTGCTTTTTCTCTCTTAAAATTTAGCCATACCTCTAACCTTTCCAAAATTACCTAAACGAAGCCCAGAGGTCCTACCGTTCCAAAGTTATGACTATTTGACTGAAATGCAAAATGAGGGCAAACACATCCCACTTTTCCACCGAATTTATATCTTTACACAACAATAACATATATTGCGAATCAGATTTTCTTATTTCTAACAGTTTATGGGTTCTGGTCGTTAAATGTTTTTGCATGTATGGGTGTTGTCACGATTTTTGTTAAATCGTAGCCATCTAAATTCTGTGAAAATTTAGTGGCATTCTGTTATAATATTAGGAAGATCGGCCTATAACTACTTACAACACAACGCTTTTAACAAAAGGGGTATTGCAGTGTCATTTTTTCCCAAGACTTGTTTTGTTACATACCAAAAGAAGTTACATACGAGTGCTGCTATATATATTTCTGGCCTAATAATGAAAATGCGAATATTTATCATCAATTCAACGTTTTGGGCGGTCAAAAAGGTATTGGTTTGAGCCGATGTGTGAGAGAATTGACCGTCTTGCGTTGCTTAAGCGGAACAGTCGCCACATGACAAGTTTTGCTTCGAAGTGCTTCTTCCCCGAACAACTTTTGTTGGATTTGGCTCGTCTTCGAAGACCACCACGGTCGAATGCTGTTTTGTGTCGGGCTCATACCCATAGATCCATGATTCGTCACCTGTGACGATCTAATAAAAGTCTTTTGAAGCACCGCAATCTTATTTTTCTTTGCACTAATCGACACGAGCCTTTTTAGCCTATTTTTTAACCTTTTTTTAACCTATTGGGATGCAACGAGAACAAACCTTTTTTACGGCCAGGTGTTCATGCAATATCAAATGTATGGTGGTGGAAGAAATTCCCAAGGATGCCTCTACGAGTATCTCACGGTATGTCACATGACGATCTTGCATTATCAGTTTACGCACGGCATCAATTTTCTCTGGCACAACGGCCGATTATGGACGACCTTTGTCTTTGAGGCTATTGACGCTTTTACTGGTCATACCAAATACTTTTTCGATATCTTTATTGGTTCATGATTTAGTCCTATGTGCATTTCTTTAAAAAAATTATCATAAAATTATTGTAGAAGGCCTATATGTTTTTCCTCACATAGGACTTTTCAATTTCCAAATCAATTATTCTAGTTAGATTTCTATATATTGCCCATATAATTGACAGAAAATTAATGAGTAACAAGTAATAACGGCGCTAACTTCAGTCGGACCGAATCTTATATACCCTTTACCATGGATTACGTTCAAAGCAAGAATCATAATAATTAGTTGCCTTTGTATATGTGCTAAATTAAACCATCCTTTAGCTCTTGAATTGTTGCTGGCTTATCGACGTACACCTTTTCTTTCAAATAACCCCAAAGAAAAAAGTCCAACAGTGTCAAATCATATGGTCTAGGTGGCCAATTAGCTTCGCCACGACGTGAGATAACACGGCCATTGAATTTGTCGCGCAAAAGAGCCATTGTTTCGTTAGCTGTGTGGCAAGTGGCGCCGTCCTGTTGAAATCACATATCGTCCACATCCACATCTTCCAATTCGGGCCATAAAAAGTTCGTTATCATCTCACGTAGCGAACACCATTCACAGTAACTGCCACCGGCCTCATTTTGGAAAAAAATACGGCCCGACGATGCCGCCAGCCCATAAACCGCACCAAACAGCCAATCTTTTTTTTTTATCACCACTGTTGCCTAACATTAACGCGTTGATCGATTGTGTATCTTTCCATTGTTCAAATTCAGTTAGTCTGAAGTTGAGAAATATCAAATGAAATGCAGAAAAAAACTTGACGTTTAGGTGTGGTTCACATTCGTCACCGGCCCTTAAAATTTAACCACCCTTCACTTTGAACTAAATTTTGTCCAATCCAGACAATAAATGTAGCTTCCAGAGCGTCAGGGATCCCAAACAAGTTGCAACAACAATACATTTCTCTGAAAAGTTTGGACTTTCTAGGTTGATTATTGTGATCGCTATCGTGTTTGCAACAGACACACTGACGAACGGACGGTCGGACATCGCTAAAGCATCTTAGAATTGTAGCTGATCAAAAACATATATATTTGTACTTTATAGGGTATCAGCTTAAGATTTGAACTGTACCTAACGAAATGCCCAATTTGGTACACCCTCAACCAACGGTGGAGAATATAAAAAGTCCTATGTGGAAAATTATCATTTTTTTAATACTGAAAAACCAATACTAAAATAGCCTATAGCTACACAAAATACTCGTACCTTATAGAGTCTCCCAACAATATTTCGAAGTGTAATGTATGAAATAAAAAAGTGAAAATACGCTCCATCCTATGATAGGGTTTTAAGAAATATTATTTTTGCAAACATTGGTGTTATTTATAAAAAAAAATTCTGCGATTTTATAAAATCACTTTATAATTAAATATGGAAATTCATATTGTAGAAGCAATTTCATTTCATATTTCACTGCAAAAAAAATATTAAAAAAAACTAAGAATTTTGTTTATATGCAAATAGTTTCCAAAACGCTTACAATTGATATAAAACGTTCAAGTAGCATTCTGACTTCAATGCAACTTAAAATATGAGATCAACACAAATCTAAATTAACTCGACAAGTAGAACAACATCTGTTTGTTTTCACTATTTGAATTCTCTTTGTTTTAATTTTTCATATACGAGTAGTTCATAAATACTTTAGTTTTCAAATAAAGTATTCACATGAATAAGTAAGGAGGTTATTAACATGACAGGAATCAAACTTGACTACTTCAGTAATGGGGTCATTGTGGCAGCCGAGAAAATTATAAAAAAGGTCAATGTTTACGCAAATAACAAAATGTTTGTATGAAGTTTCAGCAAAAAAATAATTTTGCTTCACGCATTGAATACGTATTGATTGAAAACACTTCTGTTTTCCCGTATAGGCAATAAGTTTGTTGTTATCTGTATAATTGCAAATGACGCTTCTTTTGCTCCGACTTAGATGACTTGATAAGCAAAAGCTGATTAGGCTTCAGTAATAACCCAAGAAACATCACTAAGCTATCGTTTTTTATAGTTCATGTCACATTTGGTTTTGTCGACTCAGCTTTTGCAGAACATAAACATGATACACGCAGAAAAAAAGTATGGTTGGGGTAACAATATTCGAAGAGCACCATACTATTGTTGGTTATATGGTTGTGGCACAACAATATTATGATCATCACAACAATATTATGATCATCACAACAATAGTATGGTTCACACACAACCATACTATGATCCCCATAACAATATTATGGTCCTCACAACAATAGAATCATTTACACACAACCATAATATGATCCCCACAACCATATCATTATTCACATTCAACCATACTTTGATCCCCACAACCATATTATGATCCTCATAACCATAGTTTGTTTAACGTACAACCATAGTATGATCCTCACAACCATAGTATGACTTACGCACAACCATACTATGATCGACAAAATTGTTTGTAAAGAGTGGAATACGTTGTTGTTTAACAATGACGAATTTTATTAAGTAAGTTATGTAACAATAGGAGTGATTTATTTAACAGTAAAAAAAATCATTTTTAAAAAATATTTTAGTAATACTATCGTAAAAATAACATTGTCAAATTAAAAAAATTAAGGTTTTGCCGATATGGCATTAATGACACATGTAAAGTTGGCTTCCAAAACCTGAATCGTATCTGGTTTGTCAGTACAGACTATGGACTTTACGTAGCCCTAAAGAAAAAAGTCTAAAGGTGTGACATTACACGATCTAGGCGTCAAACTCACCGGTGAAATCAGCTGCTTTTCGAAAAGACCTCTCAATAGATCCATTGTTTAAGCAGCTGTATGGCAAGTGGCCAAAACCAAATGTCATCAAGATTACGGACTTTAATTTCAGGCAACAAAAAGTCCGATATCATGGCGCGATAGCGAGCACTATTAACAGTTACGTTACGGCCATCATCATTTTTGAAAAAAAATATGGATCGATGTTTCAACACGCCCATAAACCGTGGTTTTCTCTGGGTATAATGACACCTCTTGAACCTCTTCCGGTTGCTCTTCAGCCCAAATGTGGCAATTTTGTGTATTGACGTTGCCGTTGAGCCAGAAATGAGCCTCATCACTGAACAAAATTTTGGTCGAAAGTAGTTTCATACCGAACGCTCATTTCCAAAATACAGTTGGAGGCGTTGTTGCGGTGGAACTCTTTCCAGGATAAAATGGCAAGCAATACTGAAAAGAAAAAAAAATAAAGTTTAACACAACTCACGCATAATCTGTAAAAAAAAACATATTGAAAACAATACCTGTAGATTGATCACCCGATACATGCATTCAATCTCGCCGACATCGTTTTAGTAGATGCACCATTCAGATTTTATCTCCGTTTCTACACTGGCAGTCATAGATCGTGCAGTTCCCTTTACGATTTCTGTGCCATCTGGTGATTTCTTTGTTCAACTTCGTGTCGTTGGCTGCTTTCTCTACAGCAGAATATTGAACATACGAGGGTTGTTATAATATTTCTGGCCTAGGCAACACTAAGTGTGGCCTGGCGCATTCTGACATTTCCATTGTAAAGTTTGACATTTTTTCGCATAAACGTACTCAAAACGACGTACGACCATCATTTGTGTTGGTTAGTGACTTGAAAAAATCAATTTGGCAAAAAAAATTGAATTAACTCGTAAACATTTTCGTGCGATCATTTTTCACAACTTTCCACGTGGATTATCACGACAAGATTGCATGGATTAACTTAAATCATTGTATGGCGATGAAGCATTATCCTATAGCACTGTGAATAACTGGTTCAAATTTAATCGTGGCCGATGCTCGCTCAAAGACGAAGGTCGTCCAAAAACGGCCGTTGATCCAGAGAACATTGATGCCGTGCGTGAACTGATAATGCAAGATCGTCATGTGACATAATATGGGCATTTCTTCCACCAGCATAATTCGATATTGCATGAACACCTGGCCGTAAAAAAGGTTTGTTCTCGTTGGACCCCGCACAATTTGACAATCGCTCAGAAAAAGGCTCGTGTCGATTGGTGCAAAGAAATTTTGAAAATACTCGATCGCGGTGCTTCGAAAGACTTTTATAAGATCGTCACAGGTGACGAATCATAGATCTATGCGTATGAGTCCGAAACAAAACAGCATTCGACCGTGTGGGTCCTCGAAGACGAGCCAAATCCAACGAAAGTGGTTCGTGGAAAAAGCACTTCGAAGCAAATAGTCGCCTGTTTCTTCGGCAAAACTGGTCATGTGGCGAGTGTTCCGCTCGAGCATCGTAGGACGGTCAATTGTGAGTGGTACACCACAATTTGTTTGCCTGATGTCTTCGGAGAAATTCGAAAAACGAACAAGAGAAGACGAATCATTGTGCACCATGAAAATCCTAGCCGCCTTTTTGGCCGGCCAAAACGTCGACTCGATGGGTCATGCGCCGTACAGCCCTGACTTGGCACCAAAAAAAACTACTTTTTATCCCCTCACATCAGGAAAAAAATGCGTGGTCAACGATTTTCGTCGCCAGAAGATGCTGTTGGCCATGTTTTGGAGGTGTCTCAATCGGAGTGGAAAAGTACTTCGACAATTGGTTTGAGCGCATGCAAATATGTAAAAATAATGCTGGAGAATACATTGAAAATCAATTAAACCTTTTTTGATGATAAATATTAGCATTTTCATTATTAGGCTAGAATTATATTTAGCAGACCTCGTATACAGGACAGCTGGTTAAGGCATTTTCTTAAATCGAATTAGGGGGATATGAAAGGGATATGAAAGGCAGTGATGGTTTCCAACGGCTTCGATATTATTGGCCTGTCTAAGGCGGCTTCATAACCGACAAAGAGATAATATGTGTCAATTTCCTTTTTTCCGGACTATTCAAGGATTTGGTGCACTGTTCAGTAGTATATTTACCTAGAGCAACACTGATACGGGACAATGATTTTGTTGAGTATTTGTAGTACACTTTGACCTTTGAGTTATGAACAGGACATTGTACACTGAGATTTCCATCATCAGTCATGCATTATTTTTACCAAATTGTGCAGGTGACTCGATGCGTGCTCTTAACTAAATCATCCCCTCCAGTTTTAAAGAACTTAGGTGGTTATTTTTTAAGGTAATCCTAGAGGGAGTCGCAGCCTTGAATCATTCTAAGCGCACCTAGGTACTTGGCATAATATCCTGTCATCAAAGATTAGTATTCTGTCGTAGTCTTCAACAAAATAGTAAGGGACCCAAGGGTAAAAACCAGTTTTGTTCAGGAGAGCCATTTACAGATTTAAATACGTGTATCTTTAGTTTACCATCACTTTTATAAACCGCGCATATCTCTGGGAGAGAACACTTTTGGGGCATGGGATCGGTCTCATTCGATGCTCAGATGTTGTCCACATAAAAAAAAAGTGAAAATTGATTTTTTTACCCTTAGGTCCCTTTCTCTATGCGCTGTCACATATACTCAGAATTCTTGCCGTATATGCCACCAGTTTCCATTTATATCTCTGGAGGAGTTCATACCAATAATTGGGCCCTCAGTTTGGTGTTAGACTTTTTCATAGAATTTTTGGACATCAACATAAAATCTATCTTTGGTATCATCGCCTTTGCCTCCCGTCAGAGCGTGCACAGATACTAGGCTGATGTAAAAATACTTTGCCTTAATGCCAATTGTAGCGGAGTCGTTCACTTTAAGATGTCGTAGCCTCTTATTCATCTAGATACAGAGCCCAAATTCGCATTATACAGGGTGCGGCAAAAATCGCGAAGGGATTTGAAAAATTAATAGCTTTTCTAATGTAATTCTTTTCCCCTTTTTCTTTTTACGACTTGTAAAATAAATCAGGGAGATTAATCATTGAAAGTTACAACGTTATCCAACGAGCCAAAATCATATGATTTTTTTTGAACATCATCGATCAATAATTCAAACTCAACGAGCCTATCGTCGTCATTTTGATGTGCGGAATTCACCTTCCGAATCAATGACTCGACGCTTAGTGACGCGATTTCGGGAACATGGCTCAGTGAGGGATTTTCCACGCAGAAGAAGACCACGTTCTGTAATTAATGAAGGAAATATTCAACGCGTTCAGGAGAGTATTGAGGAAAATCCTGAAACATCAACTCGAAGGCGTTCTGCTGAGCTGCAGATGTCTGACAGGTCTTTACGCAGAAAATTGAGCAGAAATTTACATCTTTTTTCATACAAGGTGCAGTTAGTCCAACTCTTAAAGCCAGGAGATCCCCAAGAACGAATAATTTATGCACTTCGCTTCCAAGAATTGGTCAGAGAACATAATGAATTCATTCATTATCTGATAATGAGCAATGAAGCCCATTTCCACTTAAATGGTTTTATAAACAAACAGAACTGCAGAATATGGGGTACTGAGAACCCAAGGGTGCTTTATCAGCGACAATTACATCCAGTTTTATATACAGTATGGTGCGCAATTACGTCCTAAAGAATTATTGGACCATTATTTTTCGAAGATAACAATGGCAGTGCTGTAATTGTAAATGGATACCGAGATATGCTCCAAATTTATTTAAGGCCAACTCTATCTGACAATCCAGAGATGTGGTTCCAACAAGATTGGGGCCACTGCAGACACTGCTCGAACCACTATGCACCTCCTAAGGGAGATTTTTGGCGAACGTATAATTTTCAAAAATCCATTTAATTGGCCTGCCCGTTCGCTGGATTTAACAGCACCTGCTTATTTTCTTTGGGGATATTTATAAGAGAGTGTGTAAGTATTAAAAATATTTGGTCCAAAAACATTCAGTACTTTAAATTTTACAGCATAAAACGTGTGTAACAGTATTTATGTCCCTACTAAGTATATCAATAAACCCAGAACCCTTGAACAGCTGAAGGAGAGTATTCGAGCCGAAATAACAGCGTTGCAGCCAGATACTCTGATTCTTGTCATGGAAAATTCTCTTGAAAGAGCTCAACTTTGCGCGGCTGAAATGGTGGTCACTTACGTGACGCAATCTTTCACACATAACTTTAAAATATCTACAGATATGATATTTTATTAATTTGTAAGAAAAATAAGTTTAAATTAAAAATTAAATAAGTTATGACCCCTTTCGTGACTTTTGCCGCACCCTGTATCAGCTTTATATCTTTCCAGGTGTATATCCGCAAATTAAAGTCTTTTGCGTTTGCGGCGGCCGTCAACAATAAGGTCCGTCTATTGATTATTCCTTTCGTTTTAGTTTTCAAAGGATGTTTTTGTTGGGCCGATGCACCGAACGATAATATCACTTAACTAACCCCTAGGTCTCTGTGGCCGCATCCAGTTCAAATGGCGCGTTTCCTTCACCTGGATATCGAAGCAGATCCCCCATTGGCTTAAAAATAAATTGTTGTTAAAACAACATTAAAGTTCTTAATTTAAAGATACTCTTTGTGCCCATGGTCCCCTAACCGATGCTGAACTATTAGTTTTAAAGGAGAACAAGGAACAAAATGGAGAAGAACATCCGGCATTTACAATCACATTGAGCAAGGCAAGGACATCTCACAAGTGAATATTTCTTCTTAGCTCTCACCTCCATTATTAATTCATTAAGCAATTATACGGGGTGGTCCAAATAAGACTAAAGGGTTAAAATTATTTGTTTTTTTTTATTATTATTTTCCTAGAATAATTATTTCATAAACATTTTTTAGAACTATGTATGAAATATGACATTATTCAAATGTCTTTCTTTTACAAGTATTGGCTCTTTTAGGAGCATTTTCCATTACTGATCACTTTTTTATTTCAGCATAAATGTTTTGCTTATTTCAGTATAAATATTTTGCTTAAGCTATTGAATTGTTTGAGGTTCATTGACATACGAGGGCTGCTATTTATATTTCGGGTCCGGCAATGAAAACACAATAATTTATCATTGGAAATGGTTTTATTGTTTTTCAAAATATTATCCTTTAAGATCAATATACTTTTGCATGCGCACAAACCAATTTTCGAAGCACTTTTTCCACTCCGATTGAGACACCTCCAAAACATGATTTTTGAACGCTTCAACAGATGCTTCGGGAGATGAAAAACGTTGACCACGCATTTTTTTCCTGATGCTAGGGGATAAGAAGAAGTCATTGGGTGCCAAATCAGGGTTGTACGGTAGAAAGGCCCATAAATTCGACATCTTGAGTGGTCCAAGCTTCACGTTTCAGCTGATGTGTGAGTGCTCGCATTGTCGTGATGAAAAATGATGCGTCTTCTCTCATTATCGTTCCTCATTTCTTCGAACACTGTTGGCAAACAGATACTTGTATGCCACTCAGAATTGGCCGTCCTAGTTTAAACTAAAGGCACTGTGGCAACATGGCCGGTTATACCGCAATCATTTGCCTCGATGTACTTCTTCCACGAACAACTTTTGTTGGATTTGGCTCGTCTTAAAGACCCATACGGTCGATTGCTGTTCTGTTTCGGGTTCATATGCATAGATCCATGATTCGTTACCTGTGACAATACACTGCCAATAAGTTACCTATACTTTTCAACATCTCTTTGCACCAATCCATACGAGCCTCTTTTTGAGCATTCGTCAAATTATGTGGGATCCAACGAGAACACAATTTTTTCACGGCCAAATGAACATGCAATATCGTATTGATGCTTGTCATACTAATGCCCAAGGATGCCTCAATCTCACGGTATGTCACATGTCGGTCTTGTTTAATCAATTAACGCACAGCATCGATGGTTTCCGGCAAAGTGACGGAAGTTGGACGTTCTTCACGAAATTCATCCTCGGGCGAACGGTGTCTTCAACTGAACACTGTTAATCGAGACGGCGACTAACTATGGTTTTTGATCGTGCTTCATTGCCAAAAGTCGCAACATGTTGATTTAAACACTCTTATCTCGATAGCCCACGCCGAAAATCGTAAAAACTCATCGGGTTAATTCCATGACTGAGATGAATTATTCAATACCCTGTAAACAAAACATTCGCCCTCAAATGACAAAACGTTCTGAGGGATGTTATGCTAAAAAATGTCAAAGTTTCCATTGGAAGTTCCAGTTTGCATCTGTCAGGACCCGAAATATAAATAGCAACCCTCGTATACCAGCCCATTAAAAAAAATCAGGAACAGCCAAATCTGGTGAATGAGAATGCTAAGCAAAATCTGATTTTTTTGAAATTTTTCGTTCACCAAAAAGGTTACGAAGAAGTTCCATTGTGGTCCTTGCGAGTGGCTTCGACTTGCTAGAACCATATGTTGGGATTATTATCATCTTGCGGACCCTCCTCATTTTTAAAAAAAGTATGGAGCGATAACTTTATCAACCATAACACCGCACCAAACGGTACATCTAGGGGTGTGTAATTCTGACACTGCTTCATGTTCCTCAAAACGAAAGTTCCTATTCATGTTGTTACTGAGTGCTGTTCTGACATTAAAGTAACTAGAATAATTTCGTTAAGTTGAGATTATAGACTTGCCAGAAGAATAATAAAATTCCATTAAAAAACTATAAAACTTGTAAAAAATAATAAAAAAAAGTTATGAATATGTTAAACCCTTCAGTCTTATTTGGCCCACCAAAATAAAACTACTCACCCTTTTACTAAATATTTTGCTTTTTTTATGAACTCTTGTTAGGTGCACTCTTATATTTTAAAACGGTAATTTGAACTTATTCTCTAGTACCTTGAGTTTTCGATTTTCAAGAGTGGACTAAGGTCAACGATTAATGTTTCGAGGTGTTGCAAACAGAGTTACAAACTGAATATAGACTCCCACCTATGATGGAGGGATATATAAAGCTTCAGTGTGCCAGAGCCTTCCTTAGAAGTGCCAGAAAAAAAACGTTTGTAACAGTTTGTCGTGATCAATTTTTTTTCTTTATTAATTTCTTCATGTAAACGTTTTAATTTTTGTTTGTGGCAGTAGCAGCAAAATATATGAAGCGACACAAAAGCGTTTATCCTCATTGCAGTTATTGAACGAACTTTAGTTGGGAATATTTCTTTGCATGTTGCAAACGAATGTTGTCCGAGCCAATAGCAGATTATCTGAAAGTCTGAACATAATCAAAGCTATAAAAAATACTAGAATTTTATATAGATTTTTCCGATGTTAGCGTTTAAATGTTTGCTACTGCGGTCAACACTTTATAATTGCGTCATGAAAAAAACACAGCCAACATGCGAAGAACGATATCGAAAACCAACAACAAATGCTCGGATGATGAAACCAATCAAATTATCGAATTGGGAACAATCACTGGGGATGCATGGAAATTGCTTCTGTTTCTGTTACAAATAAACTCGAAGCGATGCAACGCACCCAGCACAGTAGCAATGCGAAAACGTTAATCATATATTGGAGTCAATTATTCCAAAAGATTAACATTTGAATCTCTGGAGAGTGCAGAGTGATGAAATGATTGATGATTAATCAAACGAAATATGTTTAATCATTCTAGTATAAAACTAGTTACATACATGCTTATGTACATACAAATGCTTTTATCAGAATATTTGTATTTCCAAACACATAAACAAATGGATATTTTAAGTCAGGGTCGGAGTTCGCATGGCTAGAGAATTCGCAATTGTCATAAGATATGTTCGCACCCTTGCCTAAGAGCCGCGATACACATTTTTAATACAATGGCTTTAGAGAACTAGTAAAAGGTTTAACTTTTAACCTTCAAAATACCTCAATCTTTTAAGAAAGTATTCTCTAAACAAGCCCACCCACGATGGAGATGGCAATGGCCAGAATTTCTGATGGAAGAAGTTAAGCACACCTAGGACCCAGTAAGAGCAATTTATCAGACCGTATAAAATTAACGACGTGAAGTGATATGGTTTAAAAAGTACTAATTTAAAGGAAAGGTCATCGATTTGGATGCAGATGGTTTAAAAAGTTGGGATCCTAAACCATGTCACATAAATTCATTGATCGAAAAAATCTCAATTCGGCCTAGGTCCTGTCCTTTGCCCCACGTTATATGCTTGGTTCTTAATACCGTAATTTTGCGTTTCTTTTAGGCATTCGTACGGAGACTCGGTTTTGATGCATCACACTTTAGAAAATTCTGGGGCTTTATGCAGGGGCTATGGATGGATCTGAATTCATTTCACATCGTGCAATATTTCCACTATTTCTGGAATAGATGGAAGTATTACAAGCGTTCAACAAAACATTAGCTGAGTTCTTTAAAAGAAATCTTGTACGGAAAAATATTTTCGCCCGCAATACGGTATTCCAAGCCAAGATTATGGCCATCACGGAACGTCTAAGATGGCTCAACTCAAATAACTAAGACGACGTGTAAGGATATTAACAGATATCAAAGCAGCGATCAATGCACTGTCCTCAACGACAGTCAAGTCACTAACATATCTGGAGTGTTAAGAAGAAATAGCCAATTTAGGACGAAGTGGCATCCTAAAAATCATTTGGGTTCCTGGAAATTTTAACATTGAAAGCAACAAAAAAGCAGATGAACTTGCAAGGGATGCTATACACGCAGTTGGGCCCCTGATCGCTCACCAAAACGCTGCAGAACGACACAGCGCGCGGCAAAATCTTCAAAATGCTATTCTTCTCAAATTTAGTTTCTTAAGAAAACTTAATTTAGCATTGGAAGAGTGTGATCAAACATATGCGAGGACGACATCAAAACTACTGAGAGCTTTTTTCGTCCAATGCCCAGCGTCCGCTGGATCTAGACTACAACATCTATAAGTCAATGTGAAAAAATAGAGCACTTAAGAAAGATGTGTTTGAGAAGGATCAAAAGTTTCTTAGACGTCAAAGATCGCACAACAAGCCATGTACTGGTTAGATGTATACCCTCAGAGTATGACTCCTTACCGTTTGACCACCCTATTTCAAACCAACTAAGCAACGGATGGTGCATCCAGTAGTTTGTGTTTTTTTAAATCATATTATATTTTGATATGGAGAACTCTACCTCGCCAGTTTCGAGCAGGATATTATAAGTGGTGATCCATCTAGAGGTATATCTTCAGAACAAAAAAAAATATAAAAATTCAAATTAAGCGTAGAATCTTTATTGGCAATTTTGAAAGGACATTTTATTTCATTTATATTTTGAAAATAATTACCTTTAAATGTTGGCAACTGTATTATGGAAATGAGCGTTCGGTGAGAAAGGGAAGATCCGCTCCATGCGCTGGACCAAAATTTTGTTGAGTGACTAGGCCCATGTCTGGCTCAACGGCAAAGTCAATAAACAATTGCCGCATTTGGGCTAAAGAGCAACAAGAAGAGGTTCAAGAGGTGCCATTATACCCAGAGAAAACCACGGTTTGGTGCGGTTTATAAGCTGGAGGAATCATCGGTTCATATTTCTTCAAAAATGATGATGGCCGAAACGACCGGTGCTCGCTATCGCGCCATGATATCGAACTTTATGCTACCTGAAATTGAAGCCCGTAGTCTTGACGACACTGTGTTTGAACAGGATGGTGCCACCTGTCATATAGCTGCTCAAACAATGGATCTATTGAGAGGTCATTTCGAAAAGCAGCTAATTTCACGTTTTGGACAGGTGAGTTGGACGCCTAGTTCGAGTGATATCACACCTTTAGACATTTTTTCTTTGGGGTTACTTAAAGTCCAAAGTCTATGCAGACAAACCAGCTACGATTAAGGTTTTGGAAGCCAACATTACGCGTGCCATTAAAGCCATACCGAAATGGTCGAACGAGTCATCGACAATTGGACCTCAGAATGAAACCCTGAGACGTAGTTGCGGCCAACATTTGAAGGAAATTACATTCCAAATATGGTGTGATCTTACCAATTTAACATTTGATTGCCTTAATTATTCGGTAATTAGGTCAAATTGAAGCAGCAATTAAAAGTATACAAGCGTCCGCTTCGTTATCGCTTTTCAGTTTGGGCATTATACCAGCTAAGAATTGGCATTTATTTTGCTCGAAAAATCATATTTTCTGACGAAGCGCATTTTCATCTCGGTGGCTACATTTTCTAACAAAAGACGACACATGGACGTTCTTTGGTTTCAGCAAGATAAGGAGCTTAACCACATTTTTTGCCACTTTCGATCTTTGGCGAACCAAGTTCGGTAATTGTGTAATAAGCCGACCCGAGGATTTCCGTTCGCCAACTCTTTGCTGCAATCAGATTTTTTTGGTACCTATCGTAATAGACCGATGTTATATGCAATTTTTTTTTTTAGATCCTGGCCCTTCTGGCAAATATCAAACACTCCATTCTTGAGATTGTGTCCGAAACCGTCACTTAGGTCTTGGACAAATGTGTTGGCTACAATGCCAGGCTTGGCACCACATAAATGAAATTATGTTCCGTAAATAGAAATATTTGCAGATTCGAGTAAAGCTATGAATTTCAAAAGATTGTTTTTGTTAATTTTTTAAAAAAGAATCTCGGCTGATATATTGTGCTACGACCCTTCCACCGTTTGGCTGAGGATGGGTTAACATTTTGGGGCAAAGATATTCTAAACTCGGGTATCACTTCAAAGATATCAAAAGCTTTTAAGGGTAGTTGTCTGAATGTTGATTGCGCTAAACAGTTTTTGTGGCCTTTGGCAACTAGTTTGTAATATCCGACCTCTGCAAAGAATTGCAAAACAAGTTATATTACAGGCTGCTTGATTTCTTCGTGGGCATTAGTGTTATGTTAAATGTAACCAATACGAATGTAATACCCGATTTGTTTTAAAAATCTACAAAAAAAGTTAATATGCGTGGTACTGTGATAATGTTCATACTTGTTTTGGTGGCATAATAATACAATGTTTTGGGCAAAACTCAAATGGAGTTGATGCTTCTCTTCTCTTCTCTTCTCCGTACAGCTTGCAAATGCATACAACCATCTTCTCTTCTTAGAAGCAAATAATCCCTGTCTATCCTACACGCAATCAATTTGTTTTAACTTGAAATAACTTCTAGCACTCTTTTTCTTGTTGGCGTTTACTAAGCGATGGTATCTTCAACAGCTAATCAAGTTTCGTATTTTAAAAATTAAAAATATTCCGGAAACCTTTCATGACAAATAATTTTGCCATTAGAGCAAAATTTCACTTGTTTTTAATAACAGGACTGAATTTCTACTGTTTTGAAACATTTTTGTTCGTAGGTGGCCCAGAGGTATAAACTTTTAGATTTGCGAAAAAATGATCACCGGTTTTTTTTTAAAACTTCTCAGTTATCCTTCTTTATTTCATTTTTTTGTTTTATTTTTCT
The DNA here is from genome assembly GCA_963513945.1 of Hydrotaea diabolus. Lineage (NCBI taxonomy): Eukaryota > Metazoa > Arthropoda > Insecta > Diptera > Muscidae > Hydrotaea > Hydrotaea diabolus. The sequence continues at coordinate 188,777,396 of OY740718.1, forward strand.
TAACTTATACAGAATTTTATTGTATTTTCTTAGTTTTGATAAATATGCAGATTTAAAACGAAAATAAAAAATATAAAGGAACACTTCAGCATCGCGTCTCTTTTATTAAACTAAGACAGGGTAAGAAAGGATGGGGCGGGGCATTTGGTTTCAATGGTTGTTGCTTAGCTTAAACAACAAATTAATTTAATTAAATGCTAATAGTAGTTGAAACGAAAGAAAAACAATACAAAAATAGAGTAAAATTATAGTTAAATGTAGTTTTAAAACCTTTGCTAATTAAAAAAGAAAACAAGTCCAAGGAAAGTATTCACTGCCATTACCCGAAAATGCAATAAAACCTTTTGTGTGTGTATGTATGGAATGGAGTATTCCTGAGCCGGCTTAGAACATATAAAAAGGACAAAAATATTAATCCATTAAATTATAAAAAAAAACTAAATAAAAACCCGCCAACATATATCGGCGACCATCATCATTTTAAAAATATAAAAATAATGACAGTTTTGTGTGTGGATGTGAGTTTGAGTTGTTCTGAAATTGTTGTAAGTTGTTGCTGTTTCCGTTGCTGCTAGTTTTCGGTAGGTAAGTTTCTAGTCTAGAAATTCATTAATCTTGTTTTGTTTTCATATGTTTAAATGTCACTTCATGCACAGGTATATGGGTCCATTGAAGGAATATTCATATATTTTAGAATATTTAATATCACTATTGCGACTTCTTAGCCTCTTCAGTGTCCAACGTTGTGGTGGCCGTTTCGGTCACCGGTGAAGTGGCTGGACTGGTCAGCGTAGATGAGATGTCCGATTCACTCATGCTATTCTGTAACGAAATAAATGGACGAAAATTATTTATTTTTTTTATTTATTTTTGCGGATTTCTAATTCGAGAGATTCGGCAATATAAATATTAAATCTTTGCTTAAATTTATGGGAAGGTTGAACATTATTTAACTTATATTCGTCCCGACTGCTCTGTGATATGTTAAGAATGCCACCAGTTTAATCTTCTTTATGGTTTAAAATGATAGCAAAATTAAAGTATTGGAAAAGAACATTCCAAAGGTACCCTAAAATATGCGAATTATTTTGAATTTAATGAAAACTCATTGTACAGCGATTAATCGGTTCTAGACCTCTTGCATCTACATTTTGATATAAAGCAAGTTTTTAACGACATGTTAAAGCAAAACACCGAAATAAACAAACGAGCTAATAAAAAAAACTCTTAATATCGCCAGCGTAACCATTATTTTTAAAATTATTTGGTTGGAAAGTCCACGTACTGTCTCTGCTAGATGTACGAGGGTTGCTATATGTATATATTTCTGGCCTAGGCAACCCTAAGTGCATTTTGGCATTTTAAAGCATAAACGTACTCAGAACGTTTTGACATACGACCATCATTTTTGTTGTTTACAGTGACTTGAAAAAATTAATTTGGGAAAAAAAGGAATTAACTCGTGAACATTAGCGTGCGATCATTATCACAACTTTCGACGTGGATTATCACGACAAGAGTGCATCGATGAACTTATTTCTTTGTATGGCGATGAAGCACCATCCTATAGCACTGCTAAAAGCTGGTTGGATGAATCGTGGCCGATGCTCGCGCAAAGACGAAGGTCGTCCAAAAACGGCCGTTGTGCCAGAGAACATTGATGCCGTTCGTGAACTAATAATGCAAGATTGTCATGTGACATACCGTGAGATAGTGGCATCCTTGGGCATTTCTTCCACCAGCATACATTCGATATTGCATGAACACCTGACCGTAAAAAAGGTTTGTTCTCGTTGGGTCCCGCACAATTTGACAATCGTTAAAAAGGCTCGTGTCGATTGTTGCAAAGAAATTTTGAAAAAATACGATCGCGGTGCTTAAAAAGACTTTTATAAGATCGTCACAGGTGGATCACGAATCATGGATCTAAGCGTATGAGCCCAAAACAAAACAGCAATCGACCGCGTGGGTCTTCGAAGACAAGCCAACTCCAGCGAAAGTTTTTTTGTGGAAGAAGCACTGCGAAGCAAGTTGTCGCCTGTTTCTTCGGCAAAACTGGTCATGTGGTGACTGTTCCGCTTGAGCAACGTATGTCGGTCAATTCTGAGTGGGACACCACAATTAGTTTGCCTGAAGTCTTCGGGGAAATTCAAAAACGAACAAGGAGAAGACGAATCATTGTGCACCATGACAATGCGAGCTCTCACACATCGGCTCAAACCAGTGCCTTTTTGACCGACCAAAACGTCGAATTGATGGGTCATCCGCCGTACAACCCTGACTTGGCACCCAATGACTTATTTTTATTCCCGCACATCAAGAAAAAAATGCGTGGTCACCACTTTTCGTCACCAAGAGTTGCTGTTGAAGTGTTCAAAAACTATGTTTGGAGGTGTCTGGATCGGAGTAGAAAAAGTGCTTCGACAATTGGTTTGAGCGCATGCAAAAGTGTATAAATCATGCTGGAGAGTACTTTGAAAAACAATAAACCATTATTGATGATAAATATTTGCATTTTCATTATTAAGCCAGAAATATACATAGCAGTCCTTGTATCATTCAAAAAAACCAAAGCAAGTTCCGATGTGAGTCAATGTCATCCAATCGAGGCCAACAATTTCACTCAGTCATTGTTTGCCATTAAAGAAACCGTCAGGACATTTACGATTAGGATGATGTATAACATAGTAACTAAACCGCAAGTCTCTCAGCATCCAATGCAACCAAACAGTTCTACCATCAATGTCTCAATCCCACGACAGCCCGTTCTATGCACCGAGATGAACCGACACACTAATTCTTCGGTCAAGAGATGTCAACATGACGCTATGTGCCGCTACAACTGCCATAAATGAACTGAAATGGATATGTTATACAAGTAAATAAGCAAGCGTAAGACGAGTCTGATATTAGCTTTTTATTTAATTTGTCTAATGTTTTTCATGGTAAGTAGGGTCACCAGGTATTCCACAGGTAAAACCATAACATCACTGCGACGAACAGTGTTAGTCAGTCGAGTAACTCCTTAAGGCTAGGTTATTTAATGGCTACTGTGTTTCGTATTAATGAATACTAGAGTAGCGTATGCAAATGGTGACTTTTGACTTTGCGGTGAGTCATGGAGGCTGCTATGGGCTATAAGTTGTGGTTCAAGTGTTAAACCAAAGAAACCGAAACTGCTGCTATTGACAAAAAAAAGCTTTTTAAACCACAATTAAACAACCATTAATTAAATGCACATAAATAAACTTTTGAGATAAAGCGAAACATACGGGATCAAAAATTTAATTGAACATGTATAAGTATAAATTCAATGTTGAATGTAGTGTTTAAAAAAGACTAGGAAACGCATGGAGTCCAAACCCCCGGGAACCAGGGGAAGTACTATTTATAAAGAAATAGGAACACCAACTCCTTTTGCAGAACAGACGATAATTCAAAAACAAAGTATGAGGTGACTACAGGCATTGTCTCATGTTCTATAAATCTCTGTTTTATCTGTCTTCTCTTTCCTATAATAACTGACTTAGACCAGCATGTTTTTTACTAGGACTTTTAAACAAAAAAGAAAACTTGTCACAATGAATGGATCTACGCAATCTATAAGTACAGAAATTCAGGCTTACCTTCATTTGTTTCCGCAATTTCATCGATTTGCCCATGCTTATTAGACGATAACGTTCCTTGGCACGTTCGCGAATCTTTTCGGGTACCACCAGCAAGGTTGTAGTAATGTTGCCAATGAATAACAAGAGGAACAAACCGCACATGACAGATACCTTAAGAACAACACAAATTGTACTTATATTTATCTGAAATTACGCTTTGTCTATTAGATACTTACATGCCATGGCGCATCTGGTGGATTAAATGCCAGTTTATATAATGTCCAGGCATTATAGGCTTGGAAGGAATAGCCAACAAAGAGGAATGGTATTAGGAAGCTTAAACCTCTCCACATCCACGAATGGAAACCTTCAATGGTTATATCCATATTGTGTCGTTCGCCCAAAGCTTTCAAACGATATAGAAGACCTTTTTGGTAACCGAACTGTAAGTATTGGACCATACCTGAACAGACAAATATTGATTAAGATTTGGTACTAAAATTTAGTATTAAATTTGAAAGCAAACTTACTAATATATGCATTAAAGTACATAAATTGATTCCGGAATAATTGCCAGTGTTCGCCCTGAGGCCATACCAGCAGAACACCAGCTGCCACGGTCGATATAAAATGATGGGCCCGCCACCATCCTTTGATACGAGATCCATTGACTTTCAATATTGACTCACGAATGGTTAGTGTGCAATAATACCAGACAAGTAAGAAAATGTAAGACAATTCAAGGGCCCTGAAATACGAGAATATAATTTGTATTATTTAGCTATTATATGATGAGGGAATGATTTGATTTTTACCTGTAGTTTAATATTAAATTCAAAAATGCCATAAACAAACCAATAACATTGAGTATAAGTTTGAATTTCTCGTATTCATCTTTGTAACGAACTTTGTCGTTTCTATTGAGTATTGACACATTAACATCTCCGAGAATTATCTGAAAATAAAGAGAGAAAAAATTGCGTTAAATATGGCATATTTTTATAAAAATCTACGGATTTAGGCAAAATCTCTTTTAAAAATTGTCAAGCTGAATCTTCCAACTGGTAAATATTAGATATTTTCGTTACGAATTGTTGGAAGTTGAAATAATGGGATCCGAGGTGGGGTCTGATTATTAATGATTACTACTTAGTAGGGACATAAATGCTGTTACACACGTTTTATGCTGTAAAATAAAAAGTACTGAATGTTTTTGGACCAAATATTTTTTAATATATTTATTGATGTATATTGTATCCAAAAATAATCTACTTATTCGAAATGTCCGCCTTTTGCCTTTACACACGCCTTAAGTCGCACTGGCCAATCGTCAGTAGCTGCACGAACCTCGTCCATTGGAAAATTGGCCACAGCTCGAACCAAAGCAGTCTTAAGAGATCTAATGTTGGGGTATCTTTTGTGACAAAAACTTGTCCTCTAAAACCGTCCACAATTTGTAATCCAATGGGTTCAAATCTGTACTTCCTGAGGGAGTTCTGCTGGAAAGTCCATGGCTGGTTTTGGAACAGGGAATTGTTAAGAGGCTTCACAACAGCTTCCAAAACGGTTTCTTGGTAAACTTTTTTTTTTGACTCCTTGTTTGCAGAAATGCAGGACAGCGACCCCATCGTAAGAGACACCCCACCAAACCATGACTGAAGCTGGGTGATGACTCTTTTACACCCTTGGGATCAGTTCAGATGCTTCCTTAGATGACCGCGCATACACTCTATCATTTTGCTTGTTAAATTTTTCTTGAACGGTAAAAATTTGTTCATCGGTGAACAAAATTTTTCTGTGCAAGTTATCAGCGTGCTTCACCAAAAGACGTTTGCGTTTTTCAATCCCATTTTTTTTAAAGCTGCAGTCAATAAATGTCCGGTACGTCGTTTGAAAGCTCCAAGTCCCAAGTCTTTTTAAATGATTCGACTCATGGACTTTTGCGTGATATTCATCTCACGGGCCATGATTTTCTGTTTTCGGAGCGGATTTCTGTGAATTCTTGATATAACGGCTTTAATGACATGCGGTGTTCAAACAGAGCGTGGGCGGCGCGACCGGTGTCGGTCTTTTACATCTCCAGTCTCCTCAAACAGTTTTATGCATCGGTAATTCCTAGTGGCCGGAGCGTTTTGAAAATATCGCTTTTTTCATTTCACACTTGAAAAACGCTATTACAGCGATACGGTTCTCATTATCTGACCACACTCCATAATGAAAGTTGAAACAATTTTAAAATCCCGTTAACGCTATTGAGGTTAGCTTTCAAAACCCATATGACAATAACGGGGTATGTTCAGTTCTACTGTTGAAATGGGTGTGTTCAATGTTGTAACAGTATTTATGTCCCTACTAAGTACGAGTACATAGGTTTGACAACATTTTATCGGTGAAACAACAAGAAAAAATCTAGCGGGGTAAGATCGCATGATAACCCTACCTAAAAAGTGTTTATTATTAATGCCCATTGTGGTGTTTTCTGTGTGGAACGTCATTTCGGAACCACAAGAGGTTGACCTTAATGAATGATTTTTAATTAATTTGGTCGTAAGTGCGTAGCTTCTAGTTTTAAAAGTCTAGTATTTTCGCGTCTTTTTATATATGGCCTTTACAAAGGAGTCTCTATCTTCAATGTATACGTTTCAAGCTTCATTCTGATGTCTCGAGCATGTCCTATAATTTCTGTATTATAGAGCTCACAGATAGGTTGACGTCTGTACTCCCCGATTTTGCAGGTAAGCCTACACACTTTCCTAATACAGCATAATCTCCCTACCTTTTTACATGAACAAGAGTAAAATATGTGTATTGTTTAGTGCAATTTTCATACATTCATATTTTCATTCAGATCTTTCGATAGAGATACCCTATTTCCATAAAAATTATCAATTTATTTATACACCCTATACCACATTTTTGTACAAAGTATTATGACTTAGTGCTGATTAGTGCTTAAAGGAATGTAACACTAGAGTATACCGATCGATTCAAAATCGTTATCTGATTCCATTCCGTCTATCCATCTATCCTTGTAATCAAAGTACAAGTCATGGTTACGGGCCGATTTCTGTGTACATTCTTCAAGTTTGGGTCTAAGACGTACCCGATGGAAATTAGTCCTCATCGGTCTATGTTATGATATCATACTAAGTTTTTTTTTTGATTTAAGAACTAACTGATCTTAAAGGCACATACAACATCTTTTCCGGACTAAATTTCGGGAGGGCGTTACGAACAACCAACACCCATCTCAGGTGATATCGGACTACACAAGTCCATGCTTTCAAATTACCCTTTGCGATTTGAGGTGCTGCGGATTTTGATGGTACAAAGTAAATCCCATTACGCTCGAATTTTGCTTGGTACGTTTTAACGACAAATAATTAAATTTGGTGACAATGGGTCATATAGGTCCACATTTTCTTATAGCTTCCAGACAAAGACACAATTTCAGAACCTGCAGCTTTACAAGTCAAATATTACATTCGATTTGGACAAAATTTCGCACGGAGCGTTAATAAAGGCCAACATCTTTCCTTGATGAATATGACAACACAACGGCCCCTTCCTATTTGTCGCCCGCTCTAAAGGTACCATTGTAAATTCAGTCCCATCGATCTAAAGCTTAATACAAGGGCAAGGAATCTTCTGAGAAGCAGAGTATTCGGCCACGCCTGACTTTAGCATTTTTTAACTAGTTTCAGTTGATTTATTTAAAATACGAGGGCTGCTATATATTTCTGGCCTAAAAATTAAAATGCGAATATTTATCATCAAAAATGGTTTTAATGTTTTTCAATAAAACCATGGATTGAGCATTTTCGATGCACTTTTTTCTCTCAGATTAAGACACCTCCAAAACATGGTTTTTGAACGCTTCAACAGCATCTTCTGGCGATGAAAATCGTTGACCACGCATTTTTTTCTTAATGTGCGGGAATAAAAAGTCATTGGGTATCAAGTCAAGGCCGGTCAAAAAGGCGCTGGTTTGAGCCGATGTGTGAGAGCTCGCATTGTCATAGTGCAAAATGATTCGTCTTCTCTTGTTCGTTTTTCAAATTTCGCCGAAGACTTTAGGCAAACGAATTGTCGTGTACCACTCAGAATTAACCGTCCTACGTTGCTCAAGCGGAGCAGTTGCCACATGGCCAGTTTTGCCAAAGAAATAGGCGACCATTTGCTTCGAAGTGCTTCTTTCTTTTTTGAGCGATTGTCAAATTGTGCAGGATCCAACGAGAACAAACCAAGTGCTTAAGGATGCCTTTATCTCACGGTATGTCACATGACGATCTTGCATTATCAGTTCACGCACGGCATCAATGTTTCTGGCACAACGGCCGTTTTTGGATGACCTTCGTCTTTGACCGAGCGTCGGCCACGATTGAAATCATTAAACCAGCTTATCACAGTACTATAGGAGGGTGCTTCATCGCCATACAAAGATTTAATTTTATCGATGCACTCCTGTCGTGATAATCCACGTCGAAAGTTGTGGAAAATGATCGCACGAAAATGTTCACGAGTTAAGTCCATTTTCTAATGATAGTCGTACGTCAAAACGTTCTGAGTACGTTGATGCTAAAAAATGTCAAACTTTCCAATGGAAATGTCAGATGGCCAGAAATATATATAGCAACCCTTGTAGTAAACATTTTTAAACATTCTTCCTCGACAGGCTTCACAGTAGCGAAAGTAATCTTTTAATACCATGGTGAAGATTCCAAAAAGACTAGGAATAAATTTTTGCATAACATCGGTCATTTATGATTAACTAAAAAAGCCTAGAGGTTTTGAATCGCAGTTCTAAGTTAGCCAATTAACATCGACGAGGCGCCAAATAACCCCACTACCGATCAAAACTAATTGAACTACATTAACTAAATTTATTCAATTGTCTTAATCATAGTAGTTCTCGCCATTAAATAAAATTATCGCTCAAGCCAACCCCTTATTATTTTTAATAAAAAAGTTAATCAATAACATCCGTATTTATAAACGGATGATTTAAAATTCAAATTATCTTTATAAGAATGATCGCTAACCCACATTTTATGAATATAGGGGTACATATATCTATTAAAAAAGTCGTTTATAAGTGTTTTGTAATTTCTGACATTCTTCAAACGTTAAAACAGAAATAAAAACTTTAAGATTGCGATTTTTTATTGTTAACTTCCTGTATCTAAATTTATTGTAATTTTATTCTTAAATCAGACCAGTTGAGCTTGTGTTCCTGAATCTGGTTTGACCAAATTTGTTCTGTTGACAATTTTAGAATTCGCTGGACAAACTGGGATTTAGGAGTCCAAAATGCATCTAGGAAATTGATTGTTTTGATGCGGTGTGTGTGGTGTACATTGTTAGGTACATAAGTGATTTAAATATTAGAAATGTCATACTCACTCTTAGATAACGTCCAGATTTAGCAGGTAATGACTGCTCAATTTCATACAGTTGTGCTTTACGCTTCAAAGTATCTTTTTCTAAGTCTGATACCTTCTCTGTTTCTTCATCCGATTGACTGTTTTTAAATCTGAAAAACAAAAAGTAAAACTTATTATATTATATTAATACTCGTATAAAATTAAATTATTTTAAAATATATTTAAATAATTGTCATAATTTTTTTTAAATATATCATTTTTGTATTCATGCTGATATTTAGAATACTTGCATTCTATTTTAGTTTATTATTTTGATTACTGTAAAACTTGAATTTTGCAAAACTTGAAAATGTTATTTTAATATATTCTATCTCAGGTGTAGTAAAATACTTAAATAATAAGTTTTATCGGCTAAATGACTTAATAATTACAGAGTAAAAAATAATAAATATAGCTATAATCAATAATTTCGAGCCATGAAAGTCTCTTATTTACGATACATTTTTCATTACTTGTCTTGATATTACGACGCCCGGATCAGTAGTGCTAGCATACAAAAATATGGTACATTAGTTTTAGGATTTTTTCTCTCTAAAAATCAATATTGAATCGCCAATTATTACCAGTATAACATCCTTGCGTAAAAAACAAGAAGTATGACCATAACTTTCTCAAATTTTATTAACTCTAATTTATTAGTAATCAACAACACTAAGTGTTGCCTGGCGCCATCTGACATCTCCATTAGAAATTTTGACATTTTTTAGCATAAACGTACACAGAACGTTTTGACGTACGACTATCATTTGTGTTGTAGAAAAAATCAATTTGACAAAAAATGGAACTAACTCGTGAACATTTCCGTGCGATCATTTTTCACAACTTTCGACGTGGATTATCACGACAAGAGTGCATCGATGAACTTAAATCTTTGTATGGCGATGAACACCATCCTTTAGCACTGTGAAAAACTGGTTTAATGAATTTAATCGTGGCCGACGCTCGCTCAAAGACGAAGGTCGTGAAGTTCGTCTAAAACGGCCGTTGTGCCAGAGAACATTGCGTGCGTGCGTCAACTGATAATGTAAGATCGTCATGTGACATACCGTAAGATGGAGACATCCTTGGGCATTTTTTCAACCAGCATACATTCGATATTGCATGAACACTTGTCCGTAATAAGGTTTGTTCTCGTTGAATCCCGCACAATTTGGCAATCGCTCAAAAAAAGGCTCGTATCGATTAGTGCAAAGAAATTTTGAAAAAATACGATCGCAGTGCTTCAAAAGACGTTTATAAGATCGTCACAGGTGACGAATCATGGATCTATGCGTATAAGCTCGAAACAAAACAGCAATCGACCGTGTGTGTCTTCGAAGACGTGCCAAATCCAACGAAAGTTGTTCGTGGAAGAAGCACTTCAAAGCAAATGGTCGCCTGTTTCTTCGACAAAACTGGTCATGTGGCGACTGTTCCGCTTGAGCAACGTAGGACGGTCCATTCTGAGAGGTACACCACAATTTGTTTGTCTTCTTTTGAAGTCTTCGTAGAAATGCAAAGAAATTTTGAAAAAATACGATCGCAGTGCTTCAAAAGACGTTTATAAGATCGTCACAGGTGACGAATCATGGATCTATGCGTATGAGCTCGAAACAAAACAGCAATCGACCGTGTGGGTCTTCGAAGACGTGCCAAATCCAACGAAAGTTGTTCGTGGAAGAAGCACTTCAAAGCAAATGGTCGCCTGTTTCTTCGACAAAACTGGTCATGTGGCGACTGTTCCGCTTGAGCAACGTAGGACGGTCCATTCTGAGAGGTACACCACAATTTGTTTGTCTTCTTTTGAAGTCTTCGTAGAAATTCGAAAAACGAACAAGAAAAGACGAATCGTTGTGCACCATGATAATGCGGGCATTCACACATCGGCTCAAATCAGCGCCTTTTTGACCGTCGTTTTGAGACGTCGAATTGATGGGCCATCCGCCGTACAGCCCTGACTTCGCACCCAATGACTTCTTGTTATTCCCGCACATCAAGAAAAAATGCGTGATCAACAAATTCGTCGCCAGAAGATGCTGTTGAAGCGTTCAAAAACCATGTTTTGGAGGTGTCTCAATCAGTGTGGAAAAAGTGCTTCGACAATTCGTTTTGAGTGCATGCAAAAGTGTATAAATCATGCTGGAGAATACTTTTAAAAACAATAAAACCATTTTTGATGATAAATATTCGCATTTTCATTATAAGGCCAGAAAAATATATAGCAGCCTAAACACTAAATTTTCTGTCTCGATTTCTCAATCTCGATTTCGATCAACACAATCAGTCAATTTCTTCTTTTCATACCCTTCACCGTAGGCTGGAGTGTATACGGAATACTAAACCTCGAAATAATGATTGAATACCCCATATAAAAATACACATTATTGATCTAGTACAAATCTAAAGATGATCTAGTCATGTCTGTGTCTGTTGAAAGCGCGATAGCAGTAAAAGAAAATTAGCTAGTATCCTAAAATGTTCTACGCCGACGGCTTATAGCCATAAGATATTCAAGAAAAGTACAAAATTATTAGAATTTGCTCAACCTATCGTAATTATTTGCGGTCGAGCCATGGCTTCAATCAGTTTGTTAGTTTAGACGCACCTAATATCGTAATTTCTGAACCTTGCCCCTTAGTCGTTTATATGGTCATTTACAGATTAAATTTTATTGCTTTGATTGCTGATGCATGTATAATCTGCTTAAACCTGTAGCCTGACGTGGGGTCTTACGATCCATGTGGCCACAACGATGGTAAAAAGTACTGTATTTTAAAGCAGTTTCACAAAGAATTCAAAAAACGATTTACTTTTAAGATGTCGGAAGTTTGGACCCAAAGACGCCATAAAACGCAGCTAAAAGAAGTGACCTCAAAAAAATGACATGAGTACTTAAATAAAAGGAACATTTTGTTACGAAGCCAAATTTGGAATAATTTTAAAGATTTGTCGGAAAGTGTGGTTCCTACTTATGGACACTAGGAAACTACTCTTCTTTTGGTCAATACAAACGACCATAACTGTGATAATTGTTATTACTGCCATCTCAATAGGGAAATATACACAGTGGTGGGTATAGAGTAATCGGCCTGGCCAAACTTAATGAAGTTTTTAGTTAAGTTGGACAGAACGTCCTCTTTTAGCTTTTTTACTTGTGTTTCGTTAAAAAATCAGTTAAAAATTCAGGAACTGCGTAAAAACAATAATTGGATAACGAGTATATAAAGTCCAAGCGAAGCTATAATTTCTAAACGGGCGTTAGCGGATTTTTTTTCGCTCGTTAATTGAAACACGACTTTTATAGTAAACCCAATGTATAATAAGCTTTCTTATAATTCCTTATATGTATTTCGAAAGATGATTATGTTTTTTTTGGCATGTATCGTTGGTCTATGAAAACTGTAATGCTTAGTTCATAGTCATATTCGTGACCCTGTTTCCTTTTAAATTTTTTTTAAAAGAAAAACCAATGCAAGAAGTGTCTACAGTCGACTCCGCTTTACTGAAACGTTAAAAATGCAGCAATTTTGTTTCAAAGCAAACTCCGGGTTACTGAAATACATCTTCTTAATTTCAAAGCTACAAAAAATAAAAGCAAGGTTCTTCATTCCGGACACATTTTTGTATAGGAATATTGGAAATTATTTGTTTGTTTAAAAACATAAATAAAAAGTGTAATCACAAAACAACAAAAATTCAGTCATATAGAATAGGAGCATATTTGTGAATTGATTTAAATTATTAAAGTTAATCCTTCTTAAAAAATCATTGATTTCACTCTAAACCAGCTATTTTGAATCATTTAGGGAGTTACATCTGACCAATACATAAATGATTTTTTATGGATGTGCCAGAAGGCTCCATCAAATACAAAATTACGAAGACGCAGTACGCCATCTAAAGCTTTACCTTTGCGTTGTCAGATTTCATTTGGATTTGGAATATAGCATGCACTACTTATATTTGGAGGAAAAGGTTAACTCTCTTTCTGGCAGTGGCGCAAACACATTTTCAGTAAAGCTAAGTCATATTGTAACGAAACCCATTGGACCACAAAAAACATTTCTGTTTTCCAATATTTTTAGTTATGCGGAGTTTCACTAAAGCGGAGTAACTAACAGAAAAAACAACAGGGGAAAGCGATCGCTTTTAGTTACCCGATATGTAAAGCATATTGCGCTAAAGCGGAGTCGACTGTATAGCCTTTATTAAAGGATCACTATTGTTGTAGTGGCACACGTGGTGCCAGGGTGACAGCCAATAGAACTGTCTGTATCCAGTTCATAGAATAATGGTTTAATAACAATTGTTGCTGGGGTCTGAAGATAGTGAAGTAGCGTTTACCGAAACTGCAGTCACCCCTGCTTGCAACTTAAAGTCTTTTGGTCTGTCTTTTAAATAACTTTTTGGTTTATCTTTGAATAAAATTCTAAAAGACACATGGTCTCAAATCTTACTATGTACTAAGCATACAAATGAATATTTTTTTTATCTTTTTTTATCATAAAATAATTACAACTAACATGTGTTTATTACAGACGTTATCTGAGAGACCGTTGTAAAGTGACTCCGCTTTTTTCCTAAAAAATTCTAGATGTTGACAAAAAAAGTTGTTGACCACCTCTGCTAACTTGTGAAATTTGAACATTGACACCAAACTTTTTTCATATTTTGTTTCGTATATCGTTACCTAGTCCCCCTCTACAGATAAGAAATTGTTTCTCGACCATTTGTTGAAGGTAATAAAAAAGTTAATGGAAATAATACAACACTTGACAATAAATGTGAAATGGTTTAAATAATTAACTGTGTATCCACCAGTACAATCGCCCCTCCATTATTGTTGTTAGCTGTCCATAAATTTGATAAGAAAAATTGTTGAAGGTGTGTAAATAAATGTCACAAGAATAATTTTAGTTCATTTCATTGGGTTGTTTTTTTATCGAATCGCCAAAAAAAGAACGGAAAGAAGACAAGCAAAAGTCGAAGGTTTCTTTTTTTAGTTTGGACAAAATTTCTAATCGCAAAGTATGAGATAATATTTTATCGATTCTTCTTCCAGTTTAAATAAACATCAAGATGTTCCATTAGCAATTGTTTGCCTTTAATCAATACTAAGGCACACATGTATTTGGCTATATGTACATGCATATTTGCAATGTACATATGTATTTAAAGATGTTTGCAAGCAAACGTATCATAATAATTTTGAATATTATTAGGTGGAAGTGGGGGAATGGTGGGGCCCAATACGATTGTTATGCAATAGATGCAACGTATTGAACGTTTTGTTTTAAATTTAGTAGAAATTTCTTTCGACACTTAAGGTCTCTTGCAGAGTGTGCTTCCAATATTTCATACCTGTTTCGATAAAGAGAATTAATGAATAAAAACTCTTTCTGAATTTTCCATTTACGAAATGCCTGTACAGCACGGATAGACTGTAGTCATATAGTATACTATAGACATCTATGATTTGAACAAACAAAACAACAATAAAATTCTATTCTTTTAGAATCATTTTTCGAATTTCTTGAATTTGTTGTAGGTGGTCAAGGCTCTTTTGTTATTATCAGCTGATGACTGAGTGTAAATGCCAATGAATATGTGCCCATTCGTTATGTTATTCTACAACAAATGCCTATACACATCATTATACCACCACAGTATGTCACACTTTGAGATACTGATAGGTAACAAATCCATAAATTTAATAGCTCCAATACTTTTCGCCCTATGTTCTGTAATGCAAATGTGAATTGAAAACGAATCCAGCTTTCGAATGTTTTTAACGGACTCAAAACGTTATTCATTGTGGGCGATTTAAAAATTTAAATTTGAATCGGATTAAAAAAAAGTAACGATAATTTTGTCAAATTATTGGTTTAATTGGAATGGTTGAACTTTGGCATTTAATAATGGAACACTCAACGCTTAGCAGTAACGCTCAGCAGTAAGTCATCCGATTACCCCAATTTTCAGCATATTTTCGATTGTTTCAGCTCGAAACTCTTTAATGGCAACTTTGATTTCATGTTTTAACGCTTCAATTGTTCGGATGCTTTGCTTAACGTTTATCCTTAATGGCTCCCCACAGAAAAGAATCCAAAGGGCTCAAATCACAGCTCCGAGGCGGCCAATTGACATCACAATTCCGCCTGTTTATTCGATTTTCAAAAACAGTGGGTAAAATATCGATGTGTGTGTTGTTGTTGTAGCGGCAACTCTGTTCCGAGCCCTTGGCCGAAGAATTGCTCGTCGGGTCAATCCTGTCCATAGAACCGGCTGTCGCGGGATTGATCGATGTGTGTGACACCGTCTTGTTGAAACCAAAAGTCGTCCTTGTCATTCTCTTGAATTTTTGGAAACAAAAATTCGTTGAGCATAGCGCGGCAAGGCTCACCGTTGCCGTTAAAGGTAACTCCTTTTTAAGAAAAATGGCCCAATGATGCCGCCAGTCCAAAATCCGCTCAAAACATTGACTTTTCAATAGTCACGTGTGTGTTCTCTGAACCTCATATGCGGCAATTTTGCTTATTGACATAGCCATCGAGATGAAAATGAGCTTCATTTGAAAACATGATTTATCGGTAAAATTCTTCATCTCCTGGCAAAGCGAAAACTCAGCCTTTACAATAAAGCCAAAAATTTGAAAAAAAAATGTCAGTACTTCTATTTACAGCCGATTCAAATTTAAAGTTTAAATTTTATTTTCATATCCAAATCACATTTCAAATAAATTTCAGGTTATTCAGAACTAAATCAGTTGGCAGTAGAACAATTTGCCATAACATAAGAACACAGGATGTTCGCAATACGTAAGGATGTTCTGAAAAAGTCAGGGTTCATCTCAAACGAGGATTATTGATAGCTGATTACAAGAATATCGAACATCAAATCATTGAGCTTTGAACTATACTAAACGAACTCTGCACCGCATTAACTTCTTGTCGCCCTACGTACGAATTTTCCTCAACGTCCAAATAATGACAACTTATTCAACGATCAGCGAGCTATGAACAATATAATTAT
Source organism: Hydrotaea diabolus (assembly GCA_963513945.1). Classification (NCBI taxonomy): domain Eukaryota; kingdom Metazoa; phylum Arthropoda; class Insecta; order Diptera; family Muscidae; genus Hydrotaea; species Hydrotaea diabolus. Next base: position 188,793,459 of record OY740718.1, read on the forward strand.
TATAATCACTGAACGGGACCTGCTGTTGAACGTCAAACGTCTAATGCACTTTACAGAGAAGATTTTACATAGCTTATGTAAGTCGGGCGCACAAACCCTCACACTACAAACAATCCAGGTTAAACCGAGTAGGAACTTCTAACATTTTTAGCGGGACGATGGAAAAAATAATTTTGTATCTACAGCCCGCGACAAACTGTTTGATACCGTCTTTAAATGGCGAATGCATTATACAATGAAGTCCCGGTGGAAGGACAAAATTAAAAAATACCTGAGGAATCTTAGGGTGACCACTGAAAGCAATATGGGAAAAACTAATTCATCTAATCCGCATCACTCAACACAATGGACATTTGGTTATTGTTATCATAAATGGCATCAGGCAATTAAATGTGAAGTTGATGCTGTTGTACTTGTAACAGCAAAATGTTAAATATTTTAAATGCTATTAGTCTATAGGGGATCCGCTTCGCCATTCAGTTAAAGGAAAAGCCACATTTGAACTGTATGCATCCAAAGAGGCCTAGAGGTCAGCTGAGTGGACCTCGTCGGTCAATTGAAGAGGTCTAGCATGTTATGGAGTCCCTGAAGGTATACGCGACATACGTCGGGATATTGCCACCAGTTCGACCCCAATACAAATTGAGGCTGCTGTATCAACCAGATCTCAGCTGAGAATAACTCGCGCCTGCTGTGGAGCGTTGTTGTTGTAGCGCCAACTATGCGCCGGGGTGACAGTCCTTGGCCGAATAATAGCTCTTCGGGTCAATCCAGTCTATAGAACCGGCTGTCGTGTGATTGGCCGAGGTAGCGTCATCTTCTCTGGTACAATCTCTGGGGGATGTTCCCTAAGCACATTTTCGCAGTAGCTGGACACTGTCGCTGGGGCTTCAGCAGCGTGAATGTTGTTCAGACCTGCCTGGTTGTTAAGATGATCTAGGGGCTCTCTTATAGTGCTGGAGCTCTCTCTGCGCAGATCACAAATGCCTGGGCGAAGGCATCTTGTCCAAGAGATAGTGTTAGGGATGACTGCTGCAAAGACTGCTTAGACAACAAGAAATTTAGATGATCCTCAAAAGACTTGATGTTCACAGGGCGGCATTCTGACAGGTCTAAATTGTTTTGTACTACATCAAGCTCACGCTCGCCAACCGTACCGGCGCTGAAAAGTTAGCTACAGACCGATCTAAGCTCTGTATGAGGTCAACAAAGTTTTTTGTCAGCTCCATAAGTACTACCAGCGGGCGATTAGGATCCTTGTTTAATGCGCAGAGGCTTTGAAAAGTCTGTCTCTAATGTGACCCCAAGGTTTATACACCTTTGCATTCCATGCAGTTAACCATATGGCTATAATATGGAGGCGGATATAGTTTTTATTCCTCGTAGTAAAGAAACGAGCTATGTCAACAAAATAACAGTTGATTTTACAGCAAACGTCTTCCAAATGCCAAAGTCTCATACAGCTGGGAAAGAGAAGTGCACGTAAATGTCGTAAGACATTTTCTCTGGGCCTACTTTGTGTCGCTCGGTGATGCTAACAAACCTGTTACAACCATTCATTCAAATTGTTGGTGATATCCAGAAGACATGGTGGCCAATTTAAGCCGCAGTCCCTGACTGGATATTTGATGTTGTTAAGAGTGGTTTCGGTTACTTCGCTCCATTGTAAGACTTCTTAAAAATTGCGAAAGTCTTTTTTCCAGACACAGTTGTGGGATCAAAGGATGAAAGGTTCATAAACATTTCTGGATGTAGGAACTGCAAGCAGTTTCTTTATAAAAAAAATCCCTTCAAGTAAGTGGATCATAAATAACGTTAATGCTGGTTCCTTGATAATAGCACATTCATTTTTAAACCATGTAAACGGCTGAGACGACCTTGGATCATTTGATCCTTATCTAAACAAAATAGTTTCGGCAGCAGCCTTAAAGTGTAGATCCCGTTAAGTGTGAATTAAAATAGCGAGAGGAAATTCTTATACGTTTTGCATATATTAATGGAGGTTGGGAACATTTAAAACTTGTCAGCATAGGGTTTTTTTCATATCGTAAATTTGAGTTTCTAAGGCATACATTTGAATTCGAAGGAATTTTTTTAATATTAGGTTGCAGCTAGTGAATAAAAACGATTTGAAAACGATCACTTGAGACAATGCCTATAATTTCTAAGTAGGTATTTTTGGGTTCTATTCTATTTGTGTTTTTGCGTTTAAGTCACACTTTGATTCTGTAGTTTCTAAGCCGATATTTATAGCCAGTTTTACGAATTCGTCTGATACGAAACTAAGGAAATGAATTTTGAAAATTCCATTTGTGATAAGAAACCCCAAATGGACGATAATACTTGAAAGAGACATTCAAGTTACAAAATCAAGGAGTTAAAGAGCTTAATATTAATAGCCTGTTTCTAGATATCGCATGAAAGCAATCGTTCGCTTTGTAGGCGAAGAAACTCTGGACACTCGAAAGACAAGTCGATTCGATTTTTTATTTCGAACACTGCGTATGAAAATGTCAAATTCAAACATAAAATTTGACAAACGTTTGAGATAGTGAAACCCAAATTTATTCAATTCGCTCTTTAAATTAAGTTTGTGTAATTTATGGAATTACGAAGGCCTATTTCCATTTTGTTTGCTCTTGCTTTCCATGAAACAAAAAATAATAAGCTGATACATTGGCCGTGTTTGTTTGGCAGTTTTATTAAGCTACTGACTATTTGCGTTTTGAATATTTTATGTTTTTATAGATCAATTATTAAGTCAACTTTAGCGAGCTCGGTTAGTACTCGCTTATAGTATTTCTTAAATAAAATATTTTTTTACAAATTCCAAGTTTTCAAAACATTCGGTTAATGATACATCAATCACTTCTTGTATACGAGGAAATGTCTTAATTTTTTCGTAAGGTTTTGAATGTATCGCCTAAGCGACTACTTACTCGTTTAATAACCGAGTAGCAATAGAACACGCCTATTGTAGACAACAGCTTAAACTGGGATATTAAACTAAATACGTTTTAGTAGACTTCCTCATTTCCTTTATATGGAAATACGTCTTATGATTTACAAAAACAAACACTGACAAGTTGACTTACTGTCTCAAAGATGCACTGATCTGGTTCATGCGATAACGCTGATGTTTGATTTCATTGAAGCATTTCTGTTGATGGGAATGCAACTGCTCCAACAGTTCAATATATTTCCGATTGCAATCCTACAACGCAAAAAAGAAAACAAAATAAAATTTAAATATTTGGCGAAAAACAAACAAGCTATAAAAACAAAAACTCGTTGTTGATGACAAATTTTCTGAAATCTTACCTCCAAATCTTGAAACTCACGGTTGAGTTCATCCCATTCATTCACCAACGTGTCTATATTATTGTTGGTCATGTTTGCCTATTCCTTGCCGTGCTGCTGTTGGTGAGTAATTAAAGCGCTCAAGACAAAACGGCCCAGCAAATAGCCTCCAAAAGCCGAAAAAAGTGACCTTAGTCAACTCAGGTGTTGTATGCAGGTGTCACAGTTCCAATAATAAGCGAGTCAAGGTAATCAATCAAATCCACAGCGGTAGTAGCCCAGTACTATGTGGGTCTTGAACTCTCACCGTCGCTGCGACGTACACGCTCTGCCAACGCCGAGTTCTCTTGCCTATACTTGAACGTCAAACGTAGACGCAGTTAGGGACAGCCCAATAATGATGATGGGCTTGTTGAATAATTTTACTTTGCTGCAGCCCCCAACGAAATGATTGTTCCAAAATACAACGCAAGCAAAATGTTCGAATTGTTGATGTCGTCGTCAGTGGAGAACGTAGAATGAGCGTGTGTTCAAATAAAAGAAAAATAAGAAAGCAAGAAATGTTTAGCATTAAAAACATCGTCCGGTAGTATTGCGTGTCAACGGAATATTACAACACGTGCACAACACAACGGAGATGAGCAAACGAGTCCACAACTATTTTGCATGAATTTCAATTGTTTTCATTTTTTTAAGCCGTTTCATTTGTCATTTAAACTAAACATTAGCCCCCCTATCGGCCGCCGATGTTTACCTTCTGCTTCACCTCACAAATTAACAATTTGAACTATTTTTGTCTTTCTGCTCTTTCCACCAATGAACCGAGACATTCAAAGCCGAAATGAATGCAAAAAACGCAAACACACACACATACACAGATTCTCCAGCAGTACACACTTGGACCCCTACGGACGGACGGACAGATCAGACGACAGCTCAGCTGGCTGTTGTTATGACTCTGATGTGTTTAGGAGGTATAAAATGAACGAGAAACAATTGAACCCGCTGCGGCTAATACTACTTCTGTTGATTGCAAAAAAACACACGCACACACACAAACTCATGAAATAGAGAAAAACACAGAGAGACATAGGAGAAAACAAAGTAGATAATTTTTATTATTTTGTTTGCTTGATTAGATTAAAAGTTCGTAGATTGATAAAACAAAAACATTTCACATTTTGGGGCTTTTGTATCTGTTCACACACTCACGGGAAAGCAGAACGCAAACAACAACAGAAAAGCTTCTTGACAGTTTTTCAGAAAGAACGAACGATAGAAGAAAAAAACAGCAGACCCCCGACCGTTTGTTCCACCTTATGTACCAACACTCTAAAAACAACACACACACAAAATGTGAACGTCATATTTATTTTGTTGTTGCCCTTTGCTGCTAATGACGTTGACAGGGCCGTGCGTAGTAGCTGCACCTGGGAGGATTTTCACAGTCAGAACAAATGTTTCGTTCAGGGACGCAGGCCAAATTTTTTTGGAGAAAAAAATAAAATTTTGTTTTAATTAATTAACCGAAAAATCTCTTTTTTTTCTAATATTAGTACACGGAGATAACTATCGTTCATATAAGTCCACACTTACATTTTTTAATAGTTTCCACCATGCCTATAGATTTATAACCGAAAAATTCCAAGATGATCTAGCTATGTTTTTCGGTCCGTCAGTTTTTTAAAAGCACTATTCAGCCCTAACGGCTGTTCAAAACATACAACCTCGAGGATTTTGTTAAAAATGGAAAAAAGTAAATTTCGAGTGCTCATTAAACATTATTTTTTGAGGAAAAACCGTCAATCAAACAAATGAAGAGCTTGATAAACACAATGGGGACTCTGCACCATCGATTTAATGGTAAAAAAAAAGTTGTTTACTGACTTTCGTTGTGACGCTCAACGTTCTTGACTCCCACTTGGGGTAATACCCCGAATGTTGAAAAAATCCCCGATATGGTGTTGACTGATCGAGGAGTAAAAGTGCATGAGATTCTTGATGCCATACGCATTTCATTTGACAGTGTGGTTTTGATTTTTCTTGATCAGTTGGGTTTAAGAAAGCTGTCTGCCGCGATTTCCATTTCATCAAGATAATGTACGGGTGCACACGTTAATCCCACGACAGCCGGATCCTTGGACCAGCTTGACCCGAAAGGCAATTCTTCGGTCAAGGGCTGCCACATCGGCACACAGTTGCCGCTACAACAACAACGGATGTACACATGTGCAGTCTCAATGGCAAAATTATAAGAATTGGGACCTCTTTCGCCATATTCTCCGGATTTAGTCCCTAGTGACTATTTCCAAATCAAAATGGTTTGGTGGAAAGAGATTCAGCTCCAACGATGAAACTATTGATAAAACAAAAACCTTTTTTATGGACTTCGAAAAGTCCTATATTTTGAAAGGCATACAAAAATTGGCGAAACGTTGGACTAAGTGTATACTAAGTGCAAGTTAAAATATTGAAAAATGTTTTTTTTTTGCAAAAAAAACTGAGTTTTATTCGAAAAGTCACGGAATTATTGTTCTGCTCTCGTATGTTGAAAATTTACAATAAGTTAATATGCTATTGCATTGTCGGATACAGATATTAGAGAAACGTTGGACTAAGTGTATTGAGCTAAAAAGAGAATAGGTTGAAAAATGTTTTTTTTGCTAAAAAAAAAAAATTGTGTTTTATTCGAAAAGTCACGGAATTATTGTGCTGTCCTCGTATGTTGAAAATTTACAATAAGTTAATGCTATTGCATTGTCGGCATAGAAATGCCCTTTCATAAATTTTTTGTGGGGTTTGGATGTTCATTTTAATAGTTTTTGGACTGCCGGAAGTTAAAAATACGCAGCGTTGGAAATAATGCTTCAGAATCTAAAATAAAACAAATCTTGCAAAAGTTAAGAAATTCCCCTAAAGGGAAATGAAAAACTCGAAACTTTATTTTTTTTTTGAGAGATTTTTACTATAAAACTCAAACATCAAGTTAAAATATCGTTAAGTCAGAATTGGTTGTATATATCGCATTCAAAGTGGCCAGCTTTTCGGTCCTCGTCAATCAATGATTTCAACCGTGATCAAGCCAAAACTTCAAAATAAATTTATATTTGGATCCATAGCAAAACATGTTTTAATTTAAAAGCCTGTTTCTCGATGTCGAACGAAAACACGAGTCAATTGAGTTCGAAGAAATTTGGGTTTCACTATCTCGAACGTTTTCGTTTCTCTGCACGTGCGTTTGAATTTGACATTTGCAGTGTTCGAAATAGAGAAACCGAATTTCGTACGAATGCGTTAATAATGCTTTCGTTTAGTTTTCTTTTAAGTTATCATTCATTAATAAAATTTAAATAAGAGTTTCTTCGCTTACAAAGCGAACGAATGATTTCTTTCTTTCGACATCCAGAAACAGGCTATATCTATCTTGAATACTAGGCGTGTAATATAAAGATTTTCTGGCGTTCCAACTCTGCAGCAACACATTAGTCGTGCGAAAAACAGGAATTTTCTTAGGTTAAAAACGCAACATTTAGCTATTGCCCTCGAGCCCTGTTAAGGGTTATGGCAAAAACCTGATGGACAAGAATTTGTAACCGCTTTCATTCAAAGGGTTAATCAATGGAAATCATTGAACTTCGAGGTATATGCACAACTTTATTACATTTGCCCCTGATTATTCTGGTTTCCATAAAATTTGGGAATAAATTTGTTTTTTTTGCACAAATTCGGGAATATAAGTTACTGTGAATCAGTCTGTATATCTAAGGTCATTGCTGGATATGCAAGAAGAGGAAGAAAGAAAACCATTAAAGAGATAATAATGTATCTATGCCAATGAATGCAAATTCTATTTTTTTGGAAGCGAATCACACGCAGATGTCTGTTTAAAACTAAAACCAGCTCTTTAAACTAGAATTGTGATTAAACTATAAAGTACGGATTCAAGTATGACGGTTTTGGAAGCAATTGAAGCAGATGATGGCTTTACTAATGGAATAATAGATCAACAGCTTGGGTCTTAGAACACATTAGATCTTTCTTTAGGACAACGAACAAAACATAAGACCTAGAGCCTATTAATCACATTTCGAAGTTAAGATAGCGCAAACTGATAGACACGTCAACAACATTTTTTTCAAGCATTTTGCACTAATAAGTTTGTCCACTCAATTTTTTCCTTTTTATATGATTTACGAACCACAATTAAAATTCTTGGGGTTATTAAAAACCCCTATATTCCCCTTGCGTGCACACGACCCTGCGATGAACTTATCGAAAATAAAGGTTTCGCACTCCAATTCACCAAAATCACTGTTTTTCCTTGTATAATTCAACATTCACTGTTTCTCACGCAGTCTAAATTGATTTCCGTTTTATTTTTCCCAATAATTTACCCGTAAAAAGTTTTATTTTATGCCGGTTTGTTGGTTGTGTTTATGTTTTTTCTGATGACTGCTGCAGAATGAACAGAGAAATGTCAAAATTCCACCAGAATAACACGCAACAGAATTGTTGCTGGGTTTATACAGCTATAACAAAGAGAACTACTGAAAGTATACAGAGTTGCATTTTTCTCGTAGCCGTGGTGTGTGGTGTATTGGCACAGGTATTAGGGGTACGTGTTAGCTATCCATGTATGTATGGTGAAATAAATTTGGTATATGTGCAGTGCGGAATTATGTGACTAAATACAAAATTTTTACAATTACAAATTGTAACAGATGTTTCAATTTGTAACAGATGTGACAAATCTAATATATAATGATTTAATATTTTTTCTCATATTTGAATTTGTGTAAAAGTCTGTTGTTCGTCACCCAAATTTAGCCAAACTGGTTTTTTTATGATTTAAATCTAGTTTAGTAACAATTCTCACGCAGACACGAAATTTGCACCATCGATTGATTCAGAATATTAAATAGAAAATATTAAATAAAAAACGGACCCGAGATATGGGTCTCGAAAGTTCAGACGTATAATTCAGATATTAAGCCATATATGATGAATTTCATATCAAAACCTATAAAAAAGGTACATTTTGAACCCGACCATCTCAGATTTTAATGAAATTTTGCATACAGCTAGATTTTAGGTATAGAAACACAACCTCATTTTTAGAAATTGCATTTTTGAAAATATGTGGGCGTGGCAAGGTATCGAAATATTTGAAAAATTACGGTAATGGGTACTTTTAAGCTGCGATTACTATGGAATGACTCAACCGATTTCAATGATCTTGGTGCCATTAGAAAGGTATATAAGTCAGCTTTCGATAACATACACTGTAAAAATTATATATTACACTGAAAAAAATTTGTTGCCAAAAATAAAAGTTTAAACTTGGAAAACACTTTAAAGATCAAGTTTTTTTTTCCAAAAAAAAATTTTTTTAGATAGGCCTATTAATTATATATAACATATCTAAAAACTAAAATGGGGTTTTTTTTTATTTTTTTTTTAAAAGTTTTTAAGTAAATACATCTCTTGTTAACTTCCTTATATTTTGATATCTTTGTGTGACAAAAAATAATAAAGTAGCTATACTTTGGAAGTTATACAGAATTTTTTGGTAATTCTAATAGATTAGAACAAGAATCGTATTATCAAATTTTTCAGACACCCCCAAAAATATGGACTTAACCTTGATAAATTTTTTTTTTATATATATTTTTTTATATTTAATATAAAATTTTGCGCAAGAAATACTGTTGACTTTCAGAATATTTGCTAACATTTAGTGAAGTTTCATCTAAAGGCATAAAAGAATGGAAGCTTTGAGATCCTGTAATAGTTTTAGCATTTTTATACCTTGAAAATAGCTCTTCTTTTGTTTTGTTGTAGTCGTCAGCGTCTGCATAAGCAACTTCTATGGAGGTCTTAAAAGTTTGTGAAGCCCAATGATAAAGGTCTTTCGCTACATCCGAGCACCTCTTTTTAATGTCCCACCTAAACCATCACATGCAGATTTTCCATGGCTGGTTGCGTAAAAGTGCCATTCAGCGAATATATCAAAATCAATTTTATGATGACATAAATTAATTAAGTTGTATTTGTTTTTGTATTGTGCTCCTGCACCATCTGATACGTAGATAACTTTCGTAATTCCAAAGTATAGCTACTTTATTCTTTTTTGTCACACAAAGATATCAAAATATAAGGAAGTTAACAAGAGATGTATTTACTTAAAAATTTTTTAAAAAAAAAATAAAAAAAACCCCATTTTAGTTTTTAGATATGTTATATATAATTAATAGACCTATCTAAAAAAATTTTTTTTTGGAAAAAAAACTTGATCTTTAAAGTGTTTTCCAAGTTTAAACTTTTATTTTTGGCAAAAAATTTTTTTCAGTGTAATATAAAATTTTTACAGTGTATGTTTTCAAAGGTGACTTATATAGCTTTCTAATGGCACCAAGATCATTCAAATCGGTTGAGTCATTCCATAGTAATCGCAGCTTAAAAGTACCCATTACCGTCATTTTTCAAATATTTCGATACCTTGCCACGCCCACATATTTTCAAAACTGCAATTTCTAAAAATGAGGTTGTGTTTCTATACCTAAAATCTAGCTGTATGCAAAATTTCATTAAAAACTGAGAGGGTCGGGTTCAATGCATATTGGTTTTGATATGAAATTCATCATATGTGAGAATTTTCCTTTACTATTAAGCAATATGGGTATCATTTTGAAGCTTAATACAACGTCATTCCAGTGATACATACGTATATTCGATCCGTTAACCTATTAAAAAGCGGTTGCAACATTTAACTGAAAAAATACTTATTATTAAGTATGTATAAGTATTTATCGATCTAGTTTTATAGCCAACAAATTAACTTTTCAATTAACGCATTTCTGACGTTTTAACCCTTTTGGAACAGGAGATAAAGCTCTTTATTACAAAAAAATTGAAAATTATTTAAAGAAAACGCGCGATTTTGTTTAAATAAATTTTCGCCTGCGGCACAATTTTTAGCAAAAACCTCTCTTATTTCAAAATTTTATTCCTGTTTTTATGCATTTCTTAATTATTTTCATGTTTTTCTTACCTCCAAATCCATCCATCAGCAACCTTTTCTAGTGTTGCAAGCCTCAGATGATGGCCTTTTGGGCAGAAATATTCCCCCTCTATTGGTATTAAGCCTCATTCTCTTAAAATATTTATTGGTCAAGCAGGGATGGCCCCTCTAACTTAATCGCTGAACAATTTTCGCAATTCCCTGCTGTTTTTTATATTAATTTTACTACACTTTACATTTCTAACGAGTTTTCTAGAACGAAACTTTTCTCCGTTGTTAAAAGAAATGCTACCACAGCGTGTAATTACGGCTACAAATGTTGTCATATTGTTAGAAAATGGCAAGACTGATAATTCCATATTGGAAAAGATCTATGTATGTACATTTTTTGTGAAAATTTTGAGCAAAAACTGAAACAAAAATGCCATTATCTCCTGCATTTAAAGGGTTAAATTCCAAATCAAAGTACCCAATAGAAGCTTAAAGTGGCAACAAACTAGAAGAAATAGACAATTTTCCGAGTTTTGGCCCATTTTTCACAGAAACTTGGGTCAAAAATATACAAAATAACTCCCAGCCTGCAATGGGTTAAATGATTCATAAAAATATCCATATCGCCTAGGTCAGATTCCAAATATTGCAGATATATCCAGTTGTAGGTCCTTAATTGAGGGTCCCGTATCTCGGAAAATTTAGGTTTCCGCCGACTTTTTTTTTGTTAAACTTATTCGCTTTTAATGCCCTACAGGGCCATATTTTGTTTGTTTTTTTTGAGAATTGTTACTAAACTAGATTTGTTTCCAAAATTTTTACAATTACATACTCAAATTGCAACAGATGTGACAAATCCATTATGTAATTATTTAATATGTTTTCTCATATTTGCATTTGTGTAAAAGTCTATTGTACCCATATGCCCATGTTTATCGGACATAGGGTTCGTCACCCAAATTTAGGCAAACTGAAATATTTTTTATATTAATCCATGTACAAGGTGGCTTAAAATTAATCACCCTATCAAGAGAGGTTATACATTTTGCAAATGGCGTTGAAGGTCAATGATATTTAACTATGTTTCTGGTGCACCAAAACTCCGCGTCAGTACACAAAGAACCAAACATCCTCTAAAAAGCCTCTGTGTGGTGCGGCATTCATGCGAAAGAAGCGATTTGGTCGTATATTTTTGAGGGGGCTATCGAAAGTGCGGTCATTGTTCCTGGCGAATGCTAAAGGGCCATGATAAACGGTTTCTTACTGTAGGAATTGATTGATGTTTTAGTGAACATGTGGTTTTAAGAAGACGGTGCAACCGCACATCTAGAACGAGCCACAACAGATATTGAGTTTCGTGGTCCCGCCATCTCCCGTTTTGGCGATTTGGCATGACCAACAAGATCTCCTGATTTAACCATTACAGGCTTCTAACTTTGGGCGGGCTTTTGCCAACAAGAAACAGAGAAAACCAAACGTTTAAAAGAATATTCGACGGGAATGCGAACATTTAGCACCGGAAGTCTTGCGAAAAGTCTTTGGAACGGCCATGAAACAACATCAAATGTGTTAAAACACTGGCGGCAGCCACTTGACGGATGTTATCTGTTCTACTTAACAGAATAAATTGGAAAGGTCCAAATTAAACGTCAACAGCCTTCGTCCTTTGTTAAAAAAACTTACTTCTGCCAATTTTTAAGCTTTAGATATACAGCAGACAGAAACCGCTTAATATATTAAAAATGAACCCTTTTATGGATCGTTTTGACCTATGCGTCCATCCCTTATCTCAATTTGTTTCTAGAATTAGACTATCAGTAAAATTTACTTTAATTTGTGTAGCCATATCTCCGTTTACACCCCGAAGTACTGGTCGGAGACCCCATAAAGTATTTACAGCTGCGGTCAAAATAATAGCACCGCAATATATAAATTTAGTTTCAAGTAGTATAATTCGAAAACTATTGCACGAATTTCATTGCTTTATTTTGTCAAAATGAGTATTATATATTGCTTAATAAAATATGAAGCAAAGTCAAGTTTTCAATATGTTAAATAATTTAAAAAATAAATATTAGTATAAAAAACGTCCAGGTAAAAAAGGCTTCCTGCAGAGGGTTGTCACGGACTCGAAATCATGATAAAAGCAGTGTGCAGCCACGAAAATCAATGTTACTTTGCCATTTCGTTAAAAATTTGTCTTTGTATTTAAATATAGAAGCAAGAGGTCTTGAGCCGGTTAATCCCTGTTCAATGTATAAAAAACTAAAATACGTTCGGTCAAAATAATAGCACTATCATATACATTAAAAGAAATTACATACAAAAATTTAAAAATATGTTTTACAGCTTCCCAGAGCGCTTCATTGCTTGTCGGCTTTTGTTGTGAAACCCATTTTTTAATATCTATCCATAAGTTTTCAATAGGATTCAATTCTTGAGACCGCGGGCCACTCCATTAAGTTTACCTGCTTATTGAGAAATCACTCTTTCGCTAATTTCCTTGTGTGCTTTAGGTCTTTATCTTGTTGTAAGACTCAGCTCAACGGCATTTGCTCGGAAGCATATGACAGCATTATTTCGTCAAGTATTTTGATATATACGGACGAATCCATAATAGTTTAAATCCAGTATATGGGTCCTACGCCATAGTAGAAGAAGCATGCCCAAACCATAATACTGGAACCATCGAGTTTTATTGTTTTTGTTGTATATTTTAGATTATATTCTGCATTAGGGGGCCTTCTTACATAACAACGTGATCTTCCGCCACCAAACAAAACAAGTTTTAACTCGTCTGCCCAAAGAACGTTAAGCCACTTTTATACTGGCATTGTCATTCTCAACAGGCAGATGGCGGTTATGGTGCTATTTTTGGACCGCAACTGTATACTTATATTCTGAATCTTAAAATTCCAATAAGATTTAGCCATTCCGGTCTATCTATGGAATACAATCTACAGGTAGTACTGTTAAAGGTAGCTGGCAGAAATTTGGCAAAAACATGTGCTGTTGGTATTGAAAATGGGCCAGATCGGTGAAGAGGTAAAAATTTTCCTCTCACAAGGACGTGGTCAACCTATGGAAAAATCAATAATCCTAAACTTAAAAACGCATTTTCTCATGCACTATTAAAATTATGAGGCTGATATTTGGAACATATGATATTGGCATTGATCGAAGAAAATGTATTAATGGCCAAAAACACAAAACCGATCGTTATAAAATGTTAACAGAATAAAATCTATGACTAAGAAATTATTATAAACTATGTTATGAGTCCATCGGTATAATTTTTAATGGGCCTATCGCACTTGCAAACAATCGTAATGCCCCTGTACCACAGTGTGGTGAGCGTATAAAAAGTCAAAAAAATGTTTACAAGTTGTACAAGCTTTACAAAGAAGATCGAGAAGATATGAATAAAGACGCTTGTCCTGAATGATCCATCACATCAAAAACCGATGAAAATATTGAAAAAGTGAAGAAAATTATTATAGAGAATAGTCCAATAACTATTAGAGAAGTTGCCGAGGATGCTGGCATATCGGTTGGCCCATGCCATACAATTTTAACGGAAACTTTGGGCATGAAGCGTGTCTAAGTGCGTTTCAAAAATACTGCTCACTCGTCATTGCTGGTTTGTAATTGTTTGGTCGAAAGGAATATCTATATCATGCCTCAGCCACTGTTTTCACAAGATTTGGCCCCTGGAGACTTTTTCCTGCCCAAAATTTAAGAGACATATGAAAGGACGGCATTTTGCGACGATTGAGAGAGCTCAAGGTCATACCAAAAAGTGCATATCAGGACTGCTTCGAGGTTTGGAAAAAATCTCTATCTAAGGAAACTATCTAAGGGGAAACTTTTGAGGGGGACAAAATAGAAATTTATAAATAAATATTTTTTAAAAAAAAATAGTTCACCTTTTCTATTTAACAGACTTCGTACATTTCAATATTCGCTTTCTCTGAATTCACAGTCGTGCCATCCCTTTTACTCACCTTAGGAACTACATATGAACCTGGCCAACAACAAGCCTGCCGCTGGAACGCGACATCGCATCCGAAGCCTTATTGAAATTACTTATCCTATACAAGAACCAACAAGTCGTAAATGCGACTAGGGCTAAAAGAATCTCGCATAAGCAATTTCCCCATGTTGTTTTATCCAAAATCATTTATATTTTTATTTTTACCACAAAACAGATAATATTTACAGCGATTCAATACTTTATGATTAATTCTGCTAGTACGAACACACACCTCTTATTCCTTGCGACGGACGCGGAACCTTAATGCGACATAAGCAGCAATTCTAAAGATCAAAATAAGCATGATCAAGCCCAAGTAGTCAAATGGCAAATTGTTTTCGGAAAAGTTCAGTGTCTCCAGAATAACCTTTCCCGAACTAGGGCAGGTGGTGTTGCTGGAAGTGCAGGTAATTTCGCCTGGTTGAACATCGGCCCATTGATTGATTAGCAGACCTTCGTTGGCATAGCGGAACCAAGAGAAGTACGAAAGCCATTTGAAGTAGACCGGCACGGAACCCGAATTCAAAAAGAAGCCGCCAAACAACAAAAACGGTATGGTGACTGGCGGACCCACGGACAATGCCATTGATGTCGAGGAACTGGCACAGGAAATCAAGTAACCGAATGAGGTGGAAACGTTGGCCACCAGCGTAACTAAGGCCAAAGCGCTAAGGAAATGCATAAGTCCAGGACGTAAACCTATCATGGGATAGGCAATGGCAATGAATACGAACGGCACGACTAAGAATAGTGGCAGTTCCGCTATTGTCTTTCCCAGGAAGTAGGTGTCGCAGCGATACAGGCGACTGCGAGTTTCACGCATAAATACTGGTAATTCCGAAGTAAAAACCTAGAGTCAGAAGATATTATATTAATGATGGAGATGGAAAACGTGTGGACTTACATTGATGACAGCGAATACGTTCTGGAAGGTCATGTTGGTAAGGAATAGGAAAATAGCGCCATTGATATTCATCACGCCCACCTGGTTCAATGGTTGATTTAAGAAAATTAAACCGATTAAAATCGCAACCATCTGAAAGAAAAAAAAATGACGTACATCAGTGATAGAGAGCGAGTAAGAAGGCCAAGATACGAGGGCGACCACAAAACTAACTGGCCTGGCACATTTTCTGTTTTACTAGCAATATTTGTTTTTTAAAAGCAATCTTTTATAAGCCATCTGTCAAAATTTCCGAAATATTTAATGATTATTTTCTGTGTACAGGTGGTTGAAGTAAACAAGTTTTATAATTTTTGAAAAATGGAAAATAAAGAGTTTCGTGCGGTAATTAACCCTATCACCGCCGCGAGTGCCATATGGCACTTCAAAATTCAACCAATTGGAAAAATTTTCTGTCATCTCTACGCACCCGCTCATACTTTTTTGACGCGATTATGTGTAGAGATAGGCATTAGCTGTCATATGAATAACTGTGCACCGCATTAGCTTTTGTGAGTTAGAATCGACAACAAGTGTACAAAACTCTAAAAAAAAATAAATTGAAAAAACGCGATGAGCGGAAATCGAAATAGGTAAGTAGCATATTATTCATATTTATAGTGAATATTTGTCATATAAAATTATATGTGCGTGTAGCTCTCGGAGAGGAGTATAATATGGACACACAAAAAGTTTGATTCTGTTTATCACTCCTCATGCAGGTGCAGCGAAAGGTGAATGAGTGCCATATGGCACTCACGGCCCTTTGTAGTGTAAAAAAAAAAGTGATGACTAAGTGATTTTACAATGAAATTTTTGTTGTTTTGCATGTCTTTGCATGTTTTTGAATGTTTGTATGTTTGCATTTGCGCATGATTTCGCTCTACATTTAGGTGTTTTTCCATTTTAGGAAGCTAACTGTGTATCAGGTTGCCGATTATCTACGGCAATTGGAAGCAGACGATTCTGATCACGAAGGCGAGCAGGATAATCATAGCTACAATGTGTTTATTCAGCCGCCGGATGTTGAATACGACTCAGGTGGCGACGATGCTAATGAGAATGTGGGTGACGTTCAGCTGGATCAACCACATTTCAACCAATTCAATCAAATTATTGATTTGGATTTACCTGTGTTGGAGGGGGAAGAAGAGTTGTATGAAGAAATTGATCAGGAGATGGCCGATGAGGAGCCATCTACATCTGCAGCTGGAGCACCGAGCGCGATCCGAACATCAACATCTTTCTCTGCACCAGCACCGAATACAAAATGGACATACGTTGGGAAGTATATTGATATTCCTAGTAAGGAAAGTTGCCCAGGCGTGTCAACGAAATTCAAATACCAACGACAAGGAACAAAATTAAACGCAACGATGGGAGGTATATTTCCAACGGCAAACTACCAAGATTGTGCTGTGCCCGCGCATGAATTATTCGAGCGATTTTTTGATGATGAACTGTGCCAGATGATTGTCGATTGTACAAACGAATATGCTGTGTTCCAGAATGCGGTAAATCCGAACATAACCGTGAATGAATTACGTGTGTTCATGGGGATTTTACTAATCTCCGGTTACAACGTTATCTCCGACCGGGAAGATTACTGGAGCCAAGGTACCGATATGCATAATCCAATGATCTCTGCAGCAATGTCACGCCAACGCTTTCGGACGATTAGTCGCTTCTTGCATTTTTCGCGGTCCGCCGATGAGAATCATCACGATAAAATATGGAAATTGCGGCCTCTCATGATGAAATTAATCGCCAATTTTGTCAAAAATTTTCGACCAGAGCAACACCTTTCGTACGATGAGTCCATGGTTGCCTATTACGGACCACATAGCTGCAAGCAATTTCTTCGCGAGAAACCGATTCGCTACGGTTACAAAGTGTGGTGCATCAATACGCCATCGGGTTATCTGCTCAGTTTCGAAGTATACCAAGGAAATAACCCATACATCCATCCTCATCTCGGTCGCAACTATGGAAGAAACGTCGCACCGTTACTGCAAATGATTTTGAACCTTCCCGATAATCTACGTATCCTGCCATTCTGTTTTTATTTTGATAACCTATTTACGAACATAGCTATGTTGACTAATTTGAAGAGTCTAGGTTATCATGGCACAGGCGCATGTCGTGATAATTTCCTCCCGAGAAATTTGCCGATTATGAAAAAGACAACAACGCAGTCACCGTAGCTTCTTCAACCCTGTTCGACCGCTATCCTGACGGCACATGTGAACGCTTCAGTCTGAAGGATATGGGATATATACCTTTGCCACGTCCTAATGTCATTGCAATATACAATAAATACATGGGTGGAGTCGACCGGATGGATCAGAACATCGGCTTCTATCGTATTGGTGAAAAGCATATGCACATTTTATTCGCTCAGTTTTCATGGTATACACTCTTTTTTTCAGAAATTCGAAAGAACAAATGGTGGTGGGCACTTTGGACGTGGTGTCTCGATGTCGCTGTGCAGAATGCTTGGGTTCAACAACGCCATTCCAATATGTCGAACGTCACTCATCTCCAGTTTCGGCGAAACATAGCAACTTATTATTGCACACAGCTTTCGCTAAAGATTCAGCATGACCAAACTCAACGGCGATTCAATAAGGACAATGATGCTAGATTGGATGGTCTGGAGCATTGGGTAGTGCCTCGTAATCGTCGTCATTGTGCGTACTATCGTTGCAAAAGTCAAGCACGCACGAAATGTGAGAAATGCGATGTTGGATTGTGCGTCAAATGCTTCAAACCATACCATAACACCACAAATTAATAATTGCGTGGCCGAATCCGGTTCATTTTTCACACATTTCCATGTATTTTTTTTTTTTTACGTTTTGTACAAATAAAAATATTAAAAAAATTGCGAAAAAGCATGAAAACAATCATAATTTTATTATTTTTTTATCTTTTTTTTTACATTGCAAAGGGCCGTGAGTGCCATATGGCACTCGTCTACAGGGGGGTTTGAGGGCGGTGGGGGTAAAATATGATGATGCAGTTTTCTTTCTGGGTGCTTTATTAGTAAACCCTGAAAAATTCATTTTAAAATTCCCAGCCGCATCGCGCGGCGGTGATAGGGTTAAACACTTTTATATGAAAGGTTATACGCCACAATTAATCAAAGATGAATTGGATTCTGTTCATGGTGATAATGCTCCATCATACTCTTCCGTGAAATCCTGGGTTCAACAATATAAAATGGGTCGTTCAAGTACGGAAGATGAACAACGCTCTGGAAGACCGAAAACTGCTACTACTTTTGAAAACATTAGAAAAATATTTAATGAAGTGACTAAAGATAGATTGCTGATATTGTTAAAATACACGAAAAACAAGTTTGGAGTATTTTACATGATGAACTCCACATGAAAAAGCTATCCGCAAGATATGTGCCGCGTTTGTTGCCCCAAAAAATAGTCCGTTGGACCAATTCCGAGGAGCTTTTAGCGATTTATCAGCGTAATCCAATAGAGTTCTTGAGTCGATTCATAACTGTTGATGAAACATGGATCCATCACTACATCCCAGAATGCAAAGAACAGTCAAAACAATGGATAGAAGCTGGTAAAAGTGGTCCCAAGAAGGCGAAAACTGTTAAGTCAGCAGGAAAAGTAATGGCCACAGTATTTTAGGATGCAAGGTATAATCTTTATTGATTATCTTGAGAAAGGAAAAACTATAAATAGTGAATATTATTGTGCATTATTGGATCGGTTGAGTGAAGAAATCAAGATAAAACGACCGCATTTAGAAAAAAAAAGTTCTTTTTCATTAAGATAATGCTCCTTCACACACTGCATTTTTAACTCAACAAAAACTGGCCGAATTACGATTTGAAATTGCTCCGCATCCACCATATAGTCCAGATTTAGCTCCTTCTGATTATTTCTTGTTTCCAAATTTAAAAAAAATTCTCGGTCCAATAGCGAAGGTCTTGAAAAATCTTATTTTTCGGATGGAATTAGAAAACTTGAAAAACGTTTGATGAAGTGTATTGAGTTGGAATATTATGTTGAAAAATAAATGATAATAATTCCAAAAAAACGGTTCTTTTTATGTTAGGCCAGTTACTTTTGCTGTCGCCCTCGTATCTGCATTGTGAAACAGTAACAGGCAAAAGGGTTCATATCTGAGAAAGACGACAGTGGCACCGACGAAGGGCAAGTAAGCAGAACACACACCAAAACGTCATCAGAAGCAGGAGCCAGCCCCACACGCTCACAGGGAAAGTTCCAAAGGAAAGTGTGAGAAGACGTGTTTTTCTTGAACTACGACTACTTTTCTGGTAAGAGATGAATCATCAGCCATTCTGAACTGGAACCAGAGGGAATTAAATTGTTCACGGATCACTATTTAAAAAAGTTCCTCGTTTGTTTCTCGTGGAATGTTGAGAGTAAAAGTTGAGAACCCAATTAAAGACGGAAATATGGAAGCAGTTCGAAATTGAAAAAATTTCGGTCAAAAATCAACACGTAATCATCGAGATGCTTTGGCATTCCCAAGGAGTGACAGTTGAGCGTAGATTTTGGAGCATTGGCATCATTGGCACATGACTTTTAAAATACGGCTGGCAACACTCTTTCGGTTAACTCTGAGCGCTGGATGATTGAAATATGATTGAACGATTGATTTCTTACCGTAGTTTGTATTAGACGCACTTTCACCAGCAATGGCTCCTTTAATGTCGAAATCCACGAACGCCATATGATAGCCCGGAATTGTGTCAGCCAAGACGCCTTGTAGGTGAAGCCATTATCATCATCTTTGGCCGTACCATCTGACCTGGCAACGATCTTCTGAACACTTTGTTCCATTTCCCGAGCAACTCTAAAAAAAATCGAAATAAAAAAATAAACCCGAAGAAAGATTTAAGCAGCCCACAGACCAAAGCGTTTTTATTACCGCAAGTGGCGAGACAGTCCCCGGGTTTATTTTAATAACCGACTGTGGCCAATATATTCCTTGGTCTGTGGATTGCTGTACTCGTTTATCGTTTTTCTTACTTGCCCACCGCAAAATTATCGCAAATTTTGGAGATTCGATCACGTGACTCAACTTCTCGGCCAGGCACAACTGCCAGGACTTGAACATAAAAGTCCGCTGGATTGTAATTGGTGGGACATTGGGCTCCAATACTAACGTTTAAAAATTATTGAAATCCTTGCATTTATTTATAGATTCGAAAAAAACTTACAATGAAAAAAAGTCCACCGCTTCATTGGGAGTACCGAGGAATGCAACTCTCCCATCGGCCATAAGTAAAATCTTGTCAAAGAGCTCAAATAATTCCGAAGACGGCTGATGTATGGTCAGTATTACAGTCTTACCGCGCTGCGATAGTTTCTTTAAAACCTGCACCACACTGTGGGCCATAAATGAATCCAAACCTGAAGTGGGTTCATCGCAAATAAGTAGCGGTGGATCGGTCAAGGCCTCGGATGCAAAAGCTAGACGTTTCCGCTCACCACCCGAGAGGCCCTTTACTCGGCCCGGTACTCCAATAATGGTATTCTGGCACTTGCCCAACGACAGATCTTGAATGACCTGATCGACTCTTTGTATTTTCTGCTTCTGGGTCATGGAACGTGGCATACGGACGGTAGCATGGAATATCAGATGTTCACGTGTCGTCAGTGAACCTATGAAGAGATCATCTTGTTGGACATAAGCACAGCGGGCTTGCATTTCCTTGGCGTCTACCGGCAGACCGTTGAGCATGCGCATACTTGAGGGGGAAATCTGAACACCTCGAGCCGATCGAAATGCCAAAGCGTTAAGTAGCGTGGTCTTACCGGCACCAGAGCTACCCATGACAGCCAACAGTTCTCCCGGGTAAGCCACACCACAAACTGCGTAGAAAGAAAATAAATTGTTTAGAACTGATAAAAATATTTTTTGTTTCGGGTTACCATTTTTTATCAGATGCTTTCGTGGTTTCGGTATATGCCTCTCATTGCAAAATACTCCCCTGACGCGATTGACCAGTTGTTTCCAATTAGAACCCGGTTGGTGGACTTCTCCGAAAACATCGAGATTATACCAAGAGTAGGTGAGTTTCTCCGATAACGATTCGTTGGATTCAAGAGAGCCATAGCTTTTGTTGAATCCCGAATTTATGGTCGATTGTGCCAAAGTTCTGGCAGGCTGTAAGTGGGAAAAATGTGGGAATTAATAAAAGCCGGATATGTGCAAGTTAACACGAGCGAATCCCTATTGAAGTCTCGGGTTTATATAGGAGAAACCCATGATTCTCTGGAATACAAGCTACAAGCTAAACACCCGAAGCAAAATTAAAAACGTATCCTTAGATTAGGCGCATGGTGGGAACACATGCGCCTAATCTAAGGGTTTGGATCCTAGGTCAGTTGTATATAGATTTTTACAAAGAAAATCTCCTTGCTAGCCTTAATCACTCCCTATGATAGATAATGTATCTTGCTGTATGCCTTAGATATTTTTTTCGAATTCGAATGGCCGTTCAGAACTTGTTTTGTGTTTGTCGACGTAAGCTTAACGTTTGCGCAATCTTTTCAAATACTTTTACCACACGGAAGTATTTCCTTCGTGATAAAAATGTGCTAATGTAACCCCGATTCCAAAAAGGGTGATGCTAGTTACCCTGATAACAACCCCCTTTGCAGTTTACTCTACGTTCTCAAAGGTTACTCATGGATAGGTTTTTGATTTACCTTTAGTCTTATGACCTCAACGATAGATAGTTTGACTTTTGTTGAAACCGATTTAGGCGACTTCCTAACGGAGATATAGATCAGTTCTTTCAACGTTTTGATGGAATTAAGTGACCCTCAATAGACTTTAAAGGCTTTCTACAAGTGACATAGTCTTATTAAGTGACGGAGTATAATTCAAAAATGCAGTGATCCCGCAGGTTCCCTTCTAAACCCATTTCTTATTCATCGTTGGTTACGGCGACCCTTTCTATTTCTTTGCAAATGATAGCAGCATCTACTCGATCTTCAGTTGACAGTATATATTCCAGATATAGGTGAGGCTAAAACTAGTCTCGGATTGGTGATCGCGAATAAGGGAAAGTTCGCAAACCCATTGAGGAACCTGACACTCTTGCGGCTCCGAGTATTAAAATTGAATTCAATGCTTTCAAAATTTTGGGTCTTCTAAGGAGGTGCAAAATATACCCTATTCCATCCGACCTTCTCAAGGCCAACGTGCTACATTCGTCTTCACAGGACGCAGCAAGAATTCGCTAAGGCTGATGTTTTCCGAGTTAAAACTTGCTAGGTCAAAGGCTCTCATTCGTCAGTTTGGACCTACTACGCAAGAGGTTCAAGGCAGAAAACTGGACTAAGTAAAGGGATTTGGAATCTACTCATTAAAACTGGGATTACATACTCACTTAGGTCCCACAACATCCCATAAACAAACAAGGGATACTTTTCGCAAATCTGTGAGTTGTGCTCGAGGGAAAACTACTCTAAAATCTGTAAGTTGTGCACGATTACATTTTTCTCCAAACTGCTAATGCATTTTATAGAGAAGTTCATACATGTCTTAAAGATAAATCTCTTACTCGTAGAGTCGCCAGTATTGTCGAGGTTATAAATTGTTAGAAGTTCTTTCCCGGGGTTGAACCTGGGTTTACTGGCATGTTAGCCGTTCACACTTCCTTCACACCTAATCCTAGCACTAGGATTATACCTATATAGGATCGTTTTCAGATAATAATGCTTATACATAGAAAAGCTGTTCAGTGGCTCAAAGAAAACATCGTAACAGCCGGGTAGGTTACAATTAGATTTCTGCAATATGTATGCCTGAATTGAAGACTCGCCCAAAACTCTCACGCATCTTATAAGAAGAAAGATAGCGATAGCTTGGCCATTTTGTATGTACCAAATTTTGAAGCCAAGCACAGTAATATTTTAGACAACGAATAAGCTGGCTAGACGTCGGACAATCTTACACGTTTCCTTTGTTTACGGAGGGAAACGATAGATGAGCTTGGGTGATACAATGCCAGTCAAATATGACAACGATAAAAAAAATAAATCTCCCGAAATCTTAATAATCCACCCCTTGGTTTAATATCATAAGTGAAAAAGAAAAACTCTCTGATAGTCAAATAAACAATCTTAGAGGATGTCCGAGGCTGCGTTTGTTCAATACACAAATTGATTAAAAACTAAATTTGCTGGTGCTTGTGACAGAGAGGAAAATAAACCACCTAGACAGATCCTGCTGTATAGGTCAGCTCCAAAGAAGGCTAGTTTTCCCTAAAATCTCAGGTTAAAGTTATCGTTTTTACACATTTGACTTTTATGTTTGAAGGCGACCTAGGGTTTAATTGAGGGTTATTAGTAGGGAATCAGTTTATATGTCCAAAAGTGGGTATGGTTATAGGACCTATTACTTCTTGTGAAACAAATTGGTTCCTCTTATCCTATCATACAACATTGGCATATGGTAACTACCCAAATTTGGTTACAATTCAACATAAGCACGCATTTTTAAGATCTGTCTTAAGCCACAATATGTTGTTCCTGCTTCAAATTAAAAAGCATTGAGGCTCGGGCACACAAAAGCTTTTTTTAATAAACTTTTAACTTCCGCTAGTCTAAAAACCGCTGAAATATGTGTCAAGAACTTATAATTAATATATGAGAGGGTTTTTCTACGCCGTCACTGCAATAACACTTTTTGTATGTTTTTAAAATATATTTAAATGGGTTTTAAACAGCTGGAAATAAAGAAAAACTCAGCGTTAAGAAAAAGAGATTCAGTGTGTCCAAGCCTTTACTTTTAATAGAGGTGTTATTTTTAGCGAACAATGGCTGCTAAGACTATCTGTTAAAAACATTTTAAAACATTAGCCGCGTCCATTATATTGTTCTTAAACATAATAAATTATCAACATAAATACAGGGTGGTCGATTAAATATTTTACATTTGAATCGGATTAAAAAAAATTACTGAAAATTTTTTCAAATTTCTGGTTGTACTTTGTCATTTAATAATGGAACGCAATAACATTCACAACTGGCTCGGCAGTAAATCAATGCAAATTTTCAGTACATTTTCGATTGTTTGTGGCGAATCTCTTCAATGGCAACTTCGATTTCATGTTTCAACAATTTCATTGTCTCTGCATGCTTTGCGCAACATTATCCTTAATGGCAACCCATAGAAAATAATCCAAAGGGCTCAAACAGCTCCGAGGAGGCAATTTAACAGCACAATTTCGGCTGATTATTTGATTTTCAAAAACAGTGCGTAAAATATCGATATTTACATAAACTGTGTGACATTTGGTCCCGTCTTATTAAACCAAATATCGTCCATGTCAACGCTCACCGTTGACGATATCGTCGGCTTCTTTCTAAGAAAAATGGCCCAAAAAATCCGCACTAAACAGTGACTCGTTGTGGATGCATTGGCTTCTCAAAAGTCGCGTGTGGTTTTTCTAAACCCTATTTGCGGCTATCTTGCTTATTGACATAGCTACCGTGATAAAAATGAGCTTTATCTGAAAACACGATTTTTCGGTAAATTTCTTTATCTCCTGCCAAACAATCTTCAGCCCATTTGGGCGAAAAGAATACGCATCAGATGGGGTTCCATTATTAAATGGAAAAATTTAACCTTTCCAATAAAACCACAAATTTAAAAAAAATCTTCAGTACTTTTTTTACAGCCGATTCAAATTTTAAATGTTATATTTAATATTTTTCCCAATCGTTTGTAGATTATCATTCACTAAAATCGAATATATGCAATATTTTACTGTTGCTGAAATATAACTGTAAATTTAAAATTTTTCTAAACGTCATGCGATTTCACATAATTGAAAATTTGGCGTTTTTTATTTCGTGTACGAAAATATTCAATCGATTTTTTTTTGTGAAAATCTAAAGAAAAGTCTCTTCGTCACTGTAGAGTAACAGGAGTAGAAATTTGTTGCGATTTTATTAAAATAGTGCGTAACAAATAAAGTCAACTAACTTTTTATTTCGCAAAGTTGTTAACGTTGGCGCTCTTGTTAATACTTTGAGGATACGTGTCTTCTGATCCTATGCAATAACGATTAAAAAGTGAAAACGCACCCCCGTATTATATTCATTTAATAAAAAGTTCATGTATGGTACAATAAAGCCCATGTAAGAACAATTCACTCAATGCGACCTAATACAACCAAGCTTTAAATGTCTTCGTGGATTTATATTTTAAAACTTTTCCTAGCAAAATTTGTGGATTCACCAATTGTATTTTAACTTCACACAGAGAAAAAATCCGTTGGAATTGGCCCGAACTACAAAAAGTCGGGTAAATAAGCCGAATGCAATAACCAACATTCCACAGTAATAATGGTAACACGGTTCAATATATCTTATGAAGATTGCTGTAACTTTATCACAGTATTCACAGCCAACAACACAGTTTTACTTATATATACAAACCGAATTCAGTTTAATTATTGGTTGCGACAACTGGCGGTTATGGCAACCAACCAATTGTGATTTACAAGTTACTTTAGTACCAATAATTGGTGGTGACAAAAGATTAGATCTTTGTAGTGACCAAATCCTGTTTAGTTGGCAGTTGCAACAAATTATAATTATTTTTAAATACTTATATTAAAAATTATACCAACATCAAAATAAAAATCCTATAATATTTTACCGGTTCTAGTCATAACAAAACCTTTGTTTACGACGAAAACATATTTCGAAATCCCCAAAATATTCATGGGTTAGGCGGTGAATGCTTTCAAACGATACTGCCATAGAAATAAACGAACTATAAGTATAAATAGAAGGCTTAACTGTAATTTAGCGACATTACTCAGACTTGACCAGAATTTTCGCCATATTTAGACCTTCTTATTTTTCAAAACAACAACTAACACTTTTTGGTTTCAACCATTTCTCCCGACTTGCGGCTACCCAAAACTTTACAATAAATATTGTTATATACCTTAATTAATTCTTTTCAGATTGGGACAGCCTTACAGTAAAATATTATTTTTTTTTCAAAAAGTACTTATAACCAACAATACTTATATGTAAAACAACCAACACATGTACAAATTTACTTTCAATAACCATCTTAATCTGTTAGGACTACCGATACTTGTTTTCCTCAACCGAAAGTGTCAGCCCCTCTACTGAAAATTGCTGCCTACCCAATCAACATTCGGTTGTAACGATGTAATACATGGATAGTACATGCAATCACCAAAATTCGGTTATCAAAAAATTCGGTTGTGGCAATACGAGTACATCTGTTCTCTGTGTGTATTTATTCGTATAATTGCAACTTTGGTTTCCTAAAAGTAATGCAAGTTTTCACAACTGAAAAGTGGTACAACCGAAATTAAGTTGAATTCAATTCAGTTGCAACAATGAAACGGTTTTCTGTGTGCATGTGAATGAACTAAGCTGAGGCCTAGATCTCAACATGAATCACTGAGTTGGATACATTTTAACTGATTCCCGAGGGATCAGGTAAAATTTTATTAATTCAAAATTTTTGAATGTAAACAGAGACGAAAGATTACAAATTACACGAGAGTCTCTTCGTCGGATGGAGGAAAATAAACACTTGAAAAAATGTACTTATAAAATAAATAATCGCGATATTTATCTCGACAAGGCGAGTGTTAGCATTTCATTTGCGATTGGAATGCACGTCGAAATGTGAATAGAATAAATCGGGCAGATAAAAAAGCAAAAAGATAAACATATGTTAATTACAAGCAGACACCTCAGACGGTCGGGAAAAGATTACTCTCCTTCGGGGCATACAGACGCAGACGATGCTAGATTAGATGTCAAATGTTCGTCTTCTTCTTCTTCTTTGTGTGTGTGAGTGTTTTTGTCTGTTTAATTAGAATGCGTTGATGTTTTGCTTTTCTCCTCTTATCACTGAAATAAGCACACACATCCACACAAAAAGGCGTATGCGTAAGTGTATGAAGTTCAATGATGTATATTTGATTTAATGATGTACTTACTCTCTACTCTCTGTACAATGGCCGAGTAATTGTACATATTTTCACTTATAAAGAGCGAGAGCAGCCGACCGCAGTTGTATTCTTTTGTACACAAAACGATACACTAAGAACGACAGCAAATTAAAAAAAAAATAACAGCATATACAAAATGGGCATTGTTTGAATAAACAGCACCTGGCAAAAAAAAACTTTTGGTGCATTTGTCTTTCCGTGTCAACCGCCCCTAGCCAGAGATAGGAACTGCTTCGGTCCTAATTGGCGGCGAGCCGCCAAACTAGTAACTTATTTTAAACTTGCAGGAAACACACAAAATATCCACGTACTTCAATTAGAGTCGAGTTTTTTTTCATAGACCGTATGTCGGCTTTTTTTAGAAGCAAAAGCCGATTTTAAGCTTTTGCCTTAAATGGATCAAACGAAAGTAATTGTCCTCATTTCCAGGCTTAATGAACGCAATAAAATCAATTGCTAGGAATAGAAGTTTGGTGTTATTTAAAAATTAAGAATTAAAAAAGCTAAAGTCGGGCGTGGCCAACAATATTATACCCTCCACTTCCGGAAAGCCAATTAAAAACAAGTTTTTGAACCCCTTAAACGGGTTCTTAGGGATTTTTTTTAGCCCTTCTGCAACAAGGGCTGAACCCGATAACAAACCTTCTTGCCAAATAAATCACTGCGTGCCTCATCTTCTCGTATACACCGAAGATCTGGCAAAGAGTGGTCTCCATACCAAAACCAGGTAAGTGGAGTTTTCTTAACGCTAAAGCATACCGGCCAATAAGCCTAACGTTATTTTTACTAAAAACCATTAAACGTATAGATAACATGACAAAAACCCAAATTTCAGACAACCTGTGGAAATTTAAACAACATTCTTATTTATATCAATATTAGTAGATTTACCACCTCATTGCTACCATAGCATTGCACCTAGTAAATCAAATAGACAAATCTTTTGGGGGATCACCTATACACCTTAACCTAAACCGAGTGCTTAAACACTGTTGTATATCATGCGGATGCAACGGTACAAATATTACCGACAAATTTGTCAATGTGCAGAAAATCAATCGGATTTAAATGGGGCCTTAGGCCTTAGATGGTGCACTAAGTCTATACAAGCGTTGTAAGAGCAATTATTACATAAAAGGCAATAGTTTGGTGAAGTTCAATGACTATAAAGTGCAACTCAAAAAACTAGATGGTGCAGCGAACCTGTTGTCTAGGTATCAGCGGAGCAATCTGCGCAACTTCTTATATGAAAATGAAAGTTATACTAAACATAAGCCCGATTGATCAGACACTTGTCATTCATAACTGCGAAAATATTGATGGCGATTGATCACGGGAGACAGGACATCCCACCAACAAAACATCCTGGGAGCATTAAAGGGCTTCGCAGCACCAAACCGAGTTCCTTTCGTACCATAAACAAAAATAACTAACAGAGAGACATGGTCCGTTGGGTCCCTTATAAATAAACCTGCTTGAAATTTTACAACAAAACTGGAGGTGGGTTTTATATAGAAAACTTTTGCATCGAAAAATATTTCCTACTGGCGGACCACAATACCGTATTCCAAGCAGAGATTTTTGGTACCACAGAATGCTTACGATGGCATTACTCAAATAACATTTACGTCAATGTAAAAATTTGCACAGACCGACAATCAGAGATCAAGGCACTGTACTCATCGACAATCAAGTCCTGAACGCTTCGGGAGTGTAATGAAGAAAAAGCGTCTTGAACGCTTCGACATACAAAGAGATAAATTTAGAACAAAGTGGCACTCCTATATATCATATGGGTGTAGGGAGAAATCGGACGAACTTGCAAGGAGGTAAGAAAGCTGACGAGCTTTGAAGAAAACGGTCAGGTAGATAAGCAGTTGACATAGATAATGCCGTTCCCTTTCAGGCAAAAGGAGATAAAATCAAATCATGGGCTCTGGTGGCTCACAAAACGCTATGGAGCTGCACAGCGTGCGGTAAAATCACCTCGGTCCTGGCGGGAGAAAAACAAAAAAGCTATTATGTTTGAATAAAACTGCATAAAGCAAGATGGGCGTCCTCTCACTACTTAAGGCACATTTTTCCGTAATAGAAGAGATATACAAGCTATAACAAACTCTGCTGAAAAGTACCATAATGTCATAATGTAGTTTTCAAAAAACATAGACCGCTCAACGAGCCACATGTTAAATCAAATCGTTTTTAATTTAGCATAGTGCATGATGTGCAATCTAATTTAAGGGATTTGCGGTCCTGCCGTTCTAAAAGACATTAGTTAGGCACGAACGTTCTTATTCTTCGCATGGTTTTTTAGAAGCAACTAATACCCAAATGTTGTGAAATTTGTCCAAATCGCTAGACGTTGAATATAGACTCCATACAAATGATCATTTTTAATGCCCAAATTTCACATAATAAGTTCCGAGCAACCAATAACCAACTCTGGTGAAATTGTGTCTGTTTCCTCACTAAGGAAAACTTTATATATTGTTCGATTTTGTTCTAATCCAGATTGTTGTGGGCTGTCATTTACGAGTAGTTGACCCGGCCCGAATGCATTTTTAGTTACTTGTTTCTTTTATTAATAATAGAAATTTTTTGGAAAATTATCTAAGATTTTGTTAGAATTTTTTGGTTTTATTCGTCTACTTTGACAGATAATGGTTAGAAATCGGTGAGCAATGCATGATACAGTAGATAACGGATATAAGAAGGTCAAGATATGCAACAATTTTTTTATATGCGTTTTTTTCTTATACGAGTATGCAGTTAAAAACTTATAAGCAGTCATTACACGATGTTATGCAAAATATGCGTTTTTTCTCGTGAAAGATGGTTTTATATCCGTTTCATACTATATGCGATAATTGTTAAAAAATAACTGGCCACTATCGCATATTTTATCAGATTCTAATCACAAATGGTTGATAAATGATACTTAATATAAAATCATTACAAAACAACGCTGAGCATTAACAAATCCTTTTGCAATGATTAAGCTTGCATACGATAAATCTAAAATTCCGATTTCGAATGAAATCTTCCTCTGGGCAGGACAAGCTGTTTTTTTCATTTTTCAAAAAAATTAAAGTTAACCACGATGTTTTCAAACAATTTGCCAAGGGTCATAATTCAATGACCAACTGCTGTATGTCTATCGTATGTTAATACGTATTTATTTCGTACGAGTATGACGTATGTAAGGAAATACGTACATGGATGTACAAACATACATACGTGGACATGTAAGTATGTACAGCATCCATTTGGAGTGTATAACAAAGCATTATTTACCGACCACAAAGTAACCTCGTTTTTGTCAGTGTATGTGTCCGTGTCAGTGCTGGTGTTAGTGTGGGCCAGTGTCAGTGGCAGTGAGTGCAGCTTGGCTGTTTGTTAGTCGCCTACAATTTGTATTTTTCGCTTGAATACTCGACATTGTTCCGTACAACATGTTTTGGATTCGCCTGATTCGGCTTTTATGTGGTACCCTAAACTACAGCGTGGCAGATGTTATAGGCGTGTTGTGTTTATCCTCGAGGTGACATCGTAATATGCCAAAAAATGTGTCCACATATTTTTTTGTATCTCCTATAGTTTTCGAGTGATGCAGAATCAACACATTTTTTCGTGTATTGATTAAGCACTAAAACTAACAGCTTTCCAATTATACTCGATTTGTAGAAGAATTCAACTCAAAACTAGTTCAAATTTAAAGTGAAAATATCAATGCATTCAAAAGTTATAACTACGGATCGGAATTATATGCACTTAAAAATCAGATTTAAAGTGCTTCAATATGCACTATTAAATCAAGAAATATATATGGTGTGGGATCACATCTGCAAATATCATTGGGCCATACTGAATTTCAAGAATGAAGATGGAAGTTCTGTAACCTTAAATGGAAAGCGGTTTCCGTTTATAATAGAACATTTTGTACGTCCTGCTCTTGATAACAGATTTGATATGTGGTTTCAGCAGGACGGAGCCACTGCCCAAACTGCCGCGACACAATGCCACTTATAAGCAAACTTTTTGGAGAGCAAATTATTTCCAGAAATTCGGAAATTATTTGGCCAGCGCGATCGCCAGATTTGTTAGCACCCGACTATTTTCTTTGGGTTTATTTTAAGGAGCGAGTATATGTAAACAAGCCCGAGAAAATCTCTTTAAGTGCCATTATTTTTCATACTTAGTGTAAAAATATTTCCATTTCGCATACGAGAATTATATAATCTGAGAAAAAAAATAATAAATAAATTAATAAATCCTCAGACGTTTTAATTACATAAAAAAAGTTTTTAAATTGCTTTTATATAAGTATAGTCAAAGTAAAACTGAATCTGGTCTCAAAAAGTTCAAATCTAAAGAGAACGATGGTTCAGCATCGACAGTATTTGACGTATATTTAAAAGAATCCCGATTTTTTTTAAACTTATTTCTTTAGTTTTAGGGCTAATGTTTCCTTTAAGGACAAACGATTCTTAATATTTAGCTTCATTTTCGCGCTTAAGTCAAAATTGTAAAAGTCATAAGAGATGCCACACATATTGCACTCCTTATTTGAAAGGGTATTAACTCAAAATTATTAAAAGAGGCAAAAAACTTTTCGCTTAGCGTTTGCGTTTTCCATAATGTTGAAAGTGTCATGCAATTTTCTGATAAGGAGTGGAGATATCGATATGAATTTTTTTGTGTGGAATGATATGAATACTGTAAG
Source organism: Hydrotaea diabolus (assembly GCA_963513945.1). Classification (NCBI taxonomy): domain Eukaryota; kingdom Metazoa; phylum Arthropoda; class Insecta; order Diptera; family Muscidae; genus Hydrotaea; species Hydrotaea diabolus. The sequence goes on from OY740718.1 coordinate 188,825,495, forward strand.
ACGTTTTCGCACAAAAGGTGAAATTTTATAAATTTTGAGTTAATAATAGCCTTTTGATAAATAAGTAAAGGGTGGTTAAATTTTAAGGGCCGTGTGAACCAAACCTAAACGTCAAGTTTTTTTCTGCATTCCATTTGATATTTCTCAATTTCAGACTAACTCAATTTGAACCATGGAAAGATACACAAGCGATCAACGCGTGAAAGTGATTTAGGCTTATTACGATGATTTTTTCGGTCAATTTAATCGTCCAAATGTGCGTACAATCGGAAAAATCGTGCAAATAATTTAGCAAACCGGGCCTGCAGGAGATGTGAAAACACCAGTGCAAGCTCGTACTGCAGAATATATTGCTGCTGTTCGCAATAGTGTGGCTGAAGAGCCGTCCACCTCAACCCGTAGTCGTGCCCAACAATTGCACCTCTCACGATCGTGGTTGATGAACATAAGGCAGAAAGAATGACATTTACGTACACGCAGAGAAAAAACATGGTTACTACATGTTCACGGCAATAATAATATGTTCTCCACAATAAAAGTATGTTCTTCGCAACCATAGCATTGTTAACTGAATTAATTTTTGACAATAGTATAATTGCTGCAATATTAATATTGTTGAAATGTAACAATAGTATTATTGCCAAATTTAAAAATGAAAATATGGTTATAGCAACAAAAGTATTGTGTTTTGCAATTTGTGTTAACAATAATATGATTACGGCAATCATACTGTATGATTGTAATTTTTCTTCATTTATATATGCTTTTAAGAACAACTGTTATTGGCACGGATCTAATGCAAAAATAGTACTTTTTTATCGAAATTAAATTTTTTTAAAAAAGCTGCTTTGGCTTTGTTGAACTGAAATATTTTTAATAAAAACGCTTACGTTTATTTAAACTTATTTTTTCTACTGTGAAATAAATCACTCTTATTATTTTTAATTTAATGTATCTTTGAATAATTTTCATAATTCAAATCTATTGTTGACAACTTAAACAAATGCTAATAAATAATATAGGGGATAATAGTATAATTGTGTGTGATCATACTATGGTTGTAGGGATCATAACATGGTTGCGTATGAATCATACTATGGTTGTGAGGATCATACTATGGTTGTATATGAAACATACTATGGTTGTGAGGATCATACTATGGTTGAGTGTGAATCATACTATGGTTGTGGGGATCATACTATAGTTGTGGGGATCATAGTATGGTTATGTGCGAATCATACTATTGTTGTTAGGATCATAGTATGGTTGTATTTGAATCGTACTATTGTTGTAAGGATCATAATATTGTTGTAGCACAACCATATACCCATCAATAGTATTATCCTCTTCGAATATTGTCACCACAACCATACTTTTTTCTGCTTGTACACGCCTACAAGGTGCAATTGACTCAAGAACTTAAGCCTCTTGACAATTCCAAACGGTCAGAATGGTGGCAGGAAATGGCACGGGCCCTTAAAATTTAACTACCCTTTACAATGATTTTAAACGACAAAATGTGCAAAAACATGCACAAACAAATCAATGCCATTTTGTTTCAAAATCGTTGATTCGCGTAGATACTCGGCTGAAGTTACTTTTAGACGAACTACAACAAATATGCATTTGCATAGAATTCCGATCCCTACACTGAAAAAATAACTGTACATCAAATCAATGAAAAAGATTCTTCAATAGTTCTACATCAAATTGATGAACAAATTCATTGATTTAATGAATAAATTCTTCAATTTGAAGTATGACGTTTCTATGCCATTTTTGTGCGTTCATCAAATTGAAGTATTATTTTTCATCAATCTTTCACATTGTACATCTCAATATTTCAGAAGGGACAGCCAGAGTAAAAAAAATTGCACACACAAATATACATACAAACATATAAAAATAAGGGTGGGTGACATAAATAAAATTCCCAAAAATTATTCAAAAAAAGTTTCGTTCTGGGTTGACGGTTTGTGAGCTAAACTGGTAAAAATCCATTGAATACATAATTACTTGCTTGCATATTTCGTTTCTTCTTTAAAAAGCAAGTGTACAAAGCAGAATGCTTATATGCCTACCACCAAACAAATGAAAGCACACACTTTCATACCCTCTCTTTTTGTCTATACAATGCATTTGCAATGATTAGCCACTCCACCACAGACGTAGAAAAACAAATAAAAACAACAAACAAACACGAACAAACAAGTTGGGCAAAATCACAACTCGGTTGGAATTTTACTAGGGATGCCAATGATCTTGATTTGAAGAAAGGGCGAATAAAATATTTTGTGTATCTCAAAAAAATTAATAATTTCAACAAATATTTCACTAAAAAATTAGTATCTTAATTTTAGTCATAAATGCATCCATCTATAAATTAAGGTAATGTAAATTGTATATGTAGTGCATTGTTTTCAGGGTCTAGCAAATTTCTTCTAATCAGCGTATGGCAACATTGTCGGGTAGCAATAACAGAAGAAATCAAAGAACGAAAACGGAGTAGCTGTTGTTTCTTCTTGCGTTTTCATTCTAGTTTTTCATTTCATTGATTAAGTGATCGTTGAATAGAACGCGTGTTATAAGTGAGCGTAAACATCGGAAATAATATTAAAAGTGTGAAAGTGAAACTAAATTGAACTAAACTAAATTAACAGTGTAACAAAAACAGTTTTAAAAAGTGTAAGTGTAAAAATGGAGTGTTTTTTGTGCAATGAACAGTTTCATCAGATTGAAACTTACATAGTTCATTTGAAAATTACGATTTGATACATAACTAGTTTACTTCTTAATTTAAGAGTTGCTTTATGTTTTTATTAAATGAAATACATTTTTTTTTATCTCTTTTGTTCTCTTTTGTTCAGTATAAACTGTTATTGTATTAACTTTTTTATATATCAATAAAATGTTAAAAATATTTATGTCTTTTCTTGTACATATGTATTATAGTAATATGAGTACATACATATATATATTTAAGGAACTTGTCTTGATATTACTATAACTACATGCAATTGAGTTAGAATGTCCGAGCTTTAATGTATAATGTCTATCAAATTGATCTTCATTGTTGCAAATCAAATAAATGTAGATTTTTTACCAAATTGATGTTCAATTTTCATCAAATTGATGTACAATTTTCATCAAATTGATGTAAAATTTTCATCACATTGATGTAAAATTTTCATCAAATTGATGTACAATTTTCATCAAATTGATGTACAATTTTCATCAAATTGATGTACAATTTTCATCAAATTGATGTACAATTTTCATCAAATTGATGTATAACTTTCATCAAGTTGATGAACAATTTTCATTAAATTGATGTATGGAATTGAAGAAATATTGATGAAAAGTTCTACATCAAATTGATGAAAAGTGTTGTAGGTTGGAAAATGAAGTACAAATTCATCAAAATGATGTAAAAATTCATCAATTTGATGAACCTTTTCTTTTCAGTGTAGTTTTAAGCAATAAAATTCTAAAATTAAAAAGAATCATTTTTTGAAAAAGGCATAGTAATATTGTACTTATAAAAATTAAACTTGCAAAACTTGTACGTAAAAAATTGACAAGTTTTCAAATCGCAAAAGTAAACACTGTTTTTACGTTCTAGTCTTAACTAGGCCGTGAGTAAACTGGCGGAGTTGACCACTGACGACTACTTATTCGAAAACCCAAATTTTGGATTTTGTTCTCACCATTTCAGGATTGGGGGATTTTCTTTCAGGAGGTATCCCAAAATTTCCCTTAGATACACACAGAGAAAAAAATATGTTGAAAATAGGTTTAAATTTCAAAAATTCGGTTGTGTAAACACACCTTTTGTGGAAATCGCCAACTTTCCATTGTATTGAAGGCTACATGGTTCTACATAGCAAAAGATGATATCTACGCTAATACTACTGTACTCACATCCATTAAAACGGCTATATCAACCGAACTCACAATTGCCACAACCAATAACTAGTGAAGTACTAGTTTCTTTGGTACTTACAATTGATAGTAAAAAACAGATAAGTTTTTCGTAGAAAGCAACCCCAGCTTAGTTCACTGTTGTTACATATAATTGGTTATTCCAACCAATAATTGGTAGCTGCAACTAATACGTTTTTGTTGTAGCTAACCCCAGTTAAGTTAACCGTTGTTAAATATACTTGCTGATCGTCACATCAGAATATTATCCCTATATTAATTTATCGCTTCTAGTCACCATAAAATCTTAGTTTAAAACGAAAACAAAGTTAGTAGTGGAAAAAAATAGAATAGTATTTTGCATTTTTCTAAAATAAGAAATATTTTTTGGAATTTTTGCCCACCATCTATTAAATATTTTATTGAAAGTATAGATTATGCAGAATAACCGAATACAAAAAATTTATTTACTAGTTAGGCCAGTAAACAGATGTTCGTGGTAGTTACCGGGTGATCAATCTAGAGGTATTTCTTTCAATAGGTTCACAAACAACGCTTGAGCTGTGTCAAACCTTTATTTTTTTCTTTTCAGTATTGTGTCATTTTAACGACGCAACTTCTTCAAATTGTGCAACTGTATTATGGAAATGGGCGTTCGGTGAGGAAGTGTTTTCGACCAAATTTTTGTTCAGTGATGAGGGTCATGTCTGGCTTAACGGCAACGTCATTAAACAAAATTGCCGCATTTGGGCTGAAGAGCAACCAGAAGAGTTTCAAAAGGTCTCATTATATCCAGAGAAAACCACAGTTTGGTGCGGTTTATGGACTGGTGAAATCATCGGTCCATAGTTTTTTCAAAAAATTATGATGGCCGGAACGTAACCCTGCTATTCGCTTCGTATAATCTATACCATACGAGGGTATATCAATAATTCCGTGACTTTCTCGACTTCCTTCGTAGTTATATGAAATGCAGCACTGCTCCCATCAAGTACCATCTGTTTATAGACTTCTGGAGAGAGTTCCGTCATTTAGTTTGTGTTTAACAGCTGTTCAAAACATACAATCTCTTGGATTTTGTTAAAAATGGAATAAAGTGAGTTTCGAGTGCTCATTACACATTATTTTTTGCGGAAAACCCCGTCAATTAAACCAAGGAAAGGCTTGATAAGTACTATTTGGACTCTGCAATATCGTTTTCCATGGTTAAAAAGCGGTTTACTGTACGATTACGCTGAATGTTCTGGACGGCCAATTGAGGTCAATACCCCCCAAAAAGGTCGAAAAAATCCACGATATGGTGTTGGCCGATCGAAGACTAAAAGTGCGTGAGATTCTTAATGCCATATGCATTTCATATGACAGTGTGGTTTCGATTTTACATGATCGGTTGGGTTTAAAAAAGCTGTATGCAAGACAGCTGCCGCGTTTTCTCTCAATTGACCATAAACGTAATCGTGTGACAACTTCAAAGGATTGTTTGGAGTTGTTTAACCGCAATTCGAATGAGTTTTTGGGGCTTTCTGTAACTGTGGATGAAACATGGATCTATTACAACACTCGGAGACCAAGCAGCAGTCTGAACAATGGGTTTCTTCGGGTGAACCGGCTTCGAAGAAGGCCAAGGTGACTTTGTCGGCCTATACTGTGATGGCAACAGTATTTTTGGGATGCACGCGGGATAATCCACAACGATTACCTTCAAAAGGGAAAAACAATAAACGGCGAATATTATGTGAACTTATTGGACCGATTTAACTAGGATTTAAAAAAAAACGACCCCATATGGCTAAGAAAAAAGTTATTTTCATCAAGATGACGAACGGGTGCACACATGTGCAGTCTCAATGGCAAAATTGCATGAATTGGGTTACGAATTGGTACCTCATCCGACTACTTCCTATTTCCAAACCAACAGAAATATCTCGGAGGAAAGAAATTTAGTTTCAACGATGAAATGACTTGATCGAACAAATGCCAATTTTATGGACCTCGAAAAATCCTATTTTTTTTGGAATGGTTACAAAAATTGGAGAAACATTGGAGAAAGTGTATTAAGCAAAAAGGAGATTATGTTGAAAAATATTTTTTTTTTGCAAAAAACGGTGTTTTTTATTCGAAAAGTCGCGGAATTATTGATCAATGTTGAAATTTGTTTGTGGAATAAACCGATTTCTAACCGATGGGTCATAATAAGTGCGTTGTAGGCCATTTTACGGTCGGAGTTGCTCAACTTCAGATTTTTTTTTTGACTGGACACTATTTAGTTGTTATTGTTGTATGTTTTTTTGCTTATGTCCAATTCAATTGTATTCTAGTCCTTTTGCCATTCAAATGTGTGTGTGTGTGGGCATACATACACAGAGGCATATAGATGGAGAGACGGACAGACAGACTGGCATATCCCTGCAAATAATACGACTACTCCATACACGGGTGTAAATTGTAGTTCATAATGGACGAGGACTAGTCCAAAAGTAACCCAAATGCATGGAAAAACCTAACCCATTTAACATTACGATGTCCTAGGGCTGGACCACATAACCCTCTTTGCATTACATAAGAGTAGTCTCAAAACTACTCCAAGTCATTACTCTATGGTACACCTCAGAGGGTTATTCTTAAAACTAACTCATGTAACTAATCCATGGAATACCCCAGAGGACTAGTTTGGAAATTACTCCATTGTACCCCTGATGGTCTGTTAGTTTTGTGCTTTTCTCTGTGTGAGGATATTTTTAACATGAAATGCTACGTTAACATAACAGTTTTAACAACATGCACACACAGGGAAAAAACAAAATGTAATAATAATACAACATAATTAGTAATTTATATTTAATATAAAAAATTTTAATTAATTAATTAAACATAACTGTAATGGCAAAAAAACAAAAACAAATTCAATTCAAAAAAACACTTAAAGAAAACTTAGCATTAAATTCATATTTTTGGCAATGAGAGATTTTGAGTTAAAAATAATATTAATTAGATGTTTTCTTCTTATTTTGAGAACATACAATACGAAAGTGTCGTTTCTTAACAACTTGTAGTGCTGTTCGTAATTCCTTATCAGCATTGGGAGAATAATTACATATGGCAGCTGAAATGGAGATAGTTATTTAAACCAAATATTTTTTTTATGTCAGAATACTTACCTATAACAATTTTGTATATGTTTTTATAATCCTTCAAACTCTTTTTTCCGCAAATTCCGTCTGTATTTCTTTTTCTCTATTATTCAACAATCTATTTATACATTTTTCTTTTTCCGCTTTTAAAAGTCGTCTTCTATGACGCGAACTACAAAGCATTTTTAATTCTCTCTTTTATTTACCACGTTTTTCTTTCTTTTTCAAATAACATCCGCGCACTATGCAATCAAAAACAAACTGAAATAATTCGTGTCAACGAAGCCACAACAAAAAAACAACAACTTCACTTGCAACCAAAAAAACCTGAACATTGCCGTTACTTCATTCAACTAAAAAATATTGTTTGTCTCTAACATGGTCCATGACAGCATTACATAGGGCAGTGTTGTAACTACTCCATAGCACCTGAAATGGATCATGTAGTCCAATATTATTTGCAGGGATGTGGCTACATTCTGTTTGTTCATACTCGACCAATACTTGTATTCTATTTGAAGTCTATCCTCATTCGTTCATTCATGCATAGATGCATCCATTCATTCATTCAGCCGCTCCTAGAGAGCCGGTCTCTATGGATGTCTGCTGTCCATGTGCATGTATAAGTGACGGTGGCGATGGTGGTGGTGGCAGTGCAGATGATGGTGTCGTTGGTCCTAGGACATATTGTTTTGTAACAAATGATTGCGGCACTCGGTTTGTTGCACTGAAGATGGCCAAAAGAAATTTATGAACAACTCCACAAAAAAACCAAAAATGGATAGCAAAAAAACATAGATTTGTGTCTTTTTTTACTCTCTTAACAAACATATCTCGTCCTCCGCATGGATTTGTGTAATACAATTGTTAGACATTTTCGGCCAAATTGAAGTCGTTCACCAGACCACCACCACCAGCAACGCTTCGCACCGACTCATTGTTGTGAACGGCGGAGACGGTTGTCGCTGTAGACCCAAAGACATTTCCGCCCAAATGACAATGGCGCTCATAATAAAAATGAACAAAAGAATGCTAAAATGCTGGCTGGAGCATTGGAGCCCATACGCCGCTGAGGTCTCATACCACATCAATTTGTTGTGTGGACTTGTCTAGTGGGAAAATATTTAAAATTTGCAAATGAAAAGGCCAACAAACGCTAATTGTAGGTTAACGACAAATCTAAAAAAATTCTTAAAATTGATCGAAATTGGACATGGTCTGAAATTTTCATTTGGTGGCCATTAGAGAGGAAACGTATCTTAATTATTTCAATCAAGTTAAGGCCAAAAATCCCTGTTAAGTTCAATTACATTTTTTTTTTAAATTTATTTTTATTGTTTCAAGAAATGTTTACGATGGTAAGTGGCCTCAGCGCCCTTAAGGCATTATAGAGGCTAGTCGGCAATAATAAAATAATATCCAAAAAAAAAAAAATAAATTCAAGAAAGTAATAATGGTAATAATTCAAAAAATATTATTAAAACGTTATTTAAAATTAGTTATACGAAATTAATGTCAGATAAGAAGCATTTCAATATTTTGCAATAAATATTCTTTAAGTTTACTTTTAAAAATCGATATTGTATTTATTTCCTTCAAAACCTGTGGCAAGTTGTTATATTCGACGCTACCCATGTGTTCTATTCTCTGTTTGGTTGTCTCTAAATGACATCTTAATACATCAAAATTTGATGATTTCTGGTGTTAAATGATGTTGTATTCGGCTTAATCTTATACTGTGGTGACCGATGTAATGTATTACTTTAAAAACATACATCTTATGTAATCCATAAACAGGTATAACATTCGTTGCTATATTTTTATATAACGAAAAGTAGAGTATCTTCTAGGTAAATTATGTATTGTTTTTAGGGACCGACTTTGCAAAATTTGTAAGGAATTCAAATCGGAGTTCTTTTTATATCCATATATCATGGTCATGTAGTTCAGGTTGCTTTGTATCAACGATTTAAATATCAAATATTTACATTTCTCATTAAGTTGGTATTATTTCATTTTGTATAAAATGCCAATAACAGGGGCAATCTTTCTTCGCAGCTTTTCAATATGAAGTTTCCAGCATAAGTTTTGTTGCAAATGCATGCCTAAATACTTCACACTCGATACGTCCGAAATTTCTTTACCGTCTATTAAAAGTGAATAATTTTCTTCATTACGATGTGGTTTAAACTTTAGAAATTTGGTTTTGTTTGCATTTATTATAAGTTTATTCAGCCTCGCATCTTCAACTATTAATACAGCATCTCTTTCAACGAATTCCTTCAAAACAATATTGTGTTTATAGGGATAAAGTATGCACAAATCATCCGCATACATAAAAAGCTTTCCAGTTAGTTGAAGGTAATTAATGTCGTTTAAATATATTTTAAAAAGCAATGGTCCCAAGACGCTTCCTTGCGCTACACCACATTGAACACTTAAAACTGAACTTTTGTTTTTATTTATATGGACATATTGGGTGCGGTTTTCCAAATAGCTTCTGAATAGTTCAAGTTCATTATTCCGTATACCATAAAACGATAATTTTTGGCTCAATATTAATTGATCAACCAAATCAAATGCCTTGGAAAAGTCGTAAAAAATACCACATACACCAGAGAACCCTCTATCGAGTCCCTCGCATATATTGTTTACGACATTGACGACCGCTTCTTCTGTCCCGCAACCCTTACGAAAACCATATTGATTTTCGAAAAGCAAATGTTCATCTTCTAAATATGTTGACACTTGGGATGTTAATAACCTCTCGAAAATGTTATCAATAATTGGCAGCAATACAATTGGCCTAAACTTATCCAGAGACAGAATTTTGGTGTTATTTTATACATTTTTAATATACTTGGGTACTCAGAGGTTGTAATAGCACAGTTAAATATATTAATCAAATATGGAGTTACTACTTCTGCACATTGAATAATAGCTGCCGTTGATATTCCATCACTTCCAGGACTCTTAGCTTCATCCATATTTGTAATAATTCCAAAAACTTCGCTATTATTCGTAAATCTAAGCTAAAAACCATTTGTGTGGTAGCTTAGAGTTCTTAACGAATTGCAGTGATCAGATTGGCTATATTGGATTTGATCCCTCAAATCTTGCACTGATTTAACAAAGTAATCATTGAATTTCTGAGCTTTTAATTGGTCGTACACTGTACTATCTCCTTGGTCATCTAATAGTTTAATTTCCGACTTTGATGTTCTACCTAAGCTCTGATTTAAAAACTTCCAACATTTCGAGGCTGCTGTTGCAGCCAGGACACATTTGTATGATAATATTGTTCCATACACTCTTTCGTAAAGTATGAAATATCACCCATGGTGATATTTCATACTTTATAAGTTTCTTCTTAGTGTATTCTTTTGTTGAAGCAGCTATTGCATCGGAAAAACATGAAACAAAAAGTGCCATATCATTCGAAGGATTTGCTGTTAGATTCGAAAAGCTTAGATTGCTATTAAGGTAATTCTTTACTTTTTGATAGTTGCAAATAGTTCGTTTTACTTCAATATGATTCGATGCGATATTAACCCTCATAATACAATAAACAAGGTATAGTCACTAGTCCAACAACAACAAAAATAGTTCGCTAGATTGTCAAAGTCCATTGAAAGAGAATTGCAAAAACTAAATTTTTGTGAATGTTTGATGATAATTGTAAGTGTTGGATACTGAATTTGTTCTTTAAAAAATTCGCTTGTTTATTGGTAAATTTCAAAATTTGCAATTTAAATTACTACGAGAAAAAATTAAAAACAGCTGCTACCATAACTCTACCTTCTTTATTGTTCAATGTTAATCCTCTACAATTGATTCGGTATTGAAATTGGCGAAACAATTATCAGATTTATGGCTCAAGCAAAATTTAAAAAACCAAAAAAATGTATTGATCAGAAGTGAAATAATCTTTAATTTGAGTGCCTACCCAGATAAAAAATAATACAAACGGCACCACACATGGTGGTGTAAATACTCTCAAAATGTACGTTTTCTTAAACTAAAGTACCGACAAAGCGTCCAATATAGAAAACGGATAGATGAAAGTCAACAAATACAAGTTTCTTTATTATATAAGTATGCTATGTTTTCTTATAAGCATTTTTTGTTTATAAGAAAGTAATTTCGTATAAGCATATTTGTTGCTTACACACAGAAAAAAAGTATGGTTGGGGTGACAATATTCAAAGAGGATCATACTATTGTTGGGTATATGGTTGTGGCACAACAATACTATGATCCCCAAAATCATAATATGATTCACACACAACCATACTATGATCTCCACAACCATACTATAATCCTCACAACAATAGTATGATTCACACTCAACCATATTATTATCTCCACAACCATATAATGATCCTCACAACCTTAGCATATTTCTCATACAACCATAGTATGATCGTCACAACCATAGTTTGATTTACGCGCAACCTTACTATGATCCCCACAACCATAGTATGATTCACACTCAACCATACTATAATCCCTACAACCATGCTATGATCCTCCCAACAAAAGTATGATACGCACTCAACCATACTATTATCTCCACAACCATATTATGATCCTCACAACCATAGTATGATCCTCACAGCCATAGTATGAATTCACACGCAACCATACTGTGATCTCCACAACCATAGTATGATTCACACTCAACCATACTATGAAACCCAAAATTATTTATTAGGATTGGGTAATGTTGTTATTCAAAAATATAGATATTTATGAAGTATGTTATTTTAAATAGCATTACTATTAGATTATAGCCGGATTTGAGACCATGTTTTTATTGAACATTTTATTCAAAAAAAAAGTATATACTCCAACGGCAGTCAAAAATACTTTTAGTTGCCCGAAGAGGTGAATGCTACTTCACCATCCGTAGACCCCAAGTAACGAATGTGATTAAACCATGGTCTATGGCTATATACTTAAGTGCAGGCAGATTTTAAATAAACGAGAACCAGTCGGTAGTAGAGTATTTCACCGAACAAAGTAAACACAATAAAAATCCCTCGAACTACCTATCGATTGTTGTTTTTAATAGACAATAACCATGCACTGTATCGTGTGTATGTGTTTTTTTAATATATCAAAAAAAAAACATACGCACACACGCTCTATAAAACCTGTTTTGTTATGTTCATAGTCGTAACCATACGGTATGATTGCTGTAATCATATTATTGTTCAGGTAAATTTTAAAAAATAATTATTTTGTTGTACCAACCATGTTTATATGGTTGCCACAACCATGTTTTCATTTCTAAATTAGGCAATAACACTATTGTAACATTTTAACAATATGAATATTACCGCAATCATACTGTTGTCAAAATGAAATTCAAAAAACAATACTATGGTTGCGACGAACATGCTATTGTTGTAGAGAACATATTATTGTTGCGGTGATCATATAGTAATCATATCTTTTCTCTGTGTGTACACACAGAGAGAACAGTTTCATTGATCGCTTCAACCGAATGTTGATTGGGTATAAGGCAATTTTCGGTAGTGAGAACTGACAGTATCGGTTCAACAGGCAATGTATCGATAACACTAATTAATTAGGATGACTGTTGGCATTGAATTTGTACATGTATTGGTTGTTGTTTGAGATTATTGGCCATAAGTACTCTTTGTCGCGAGCAATTGTTTAAAAAAATAGCTTTACAAAAGAATTATTCCATATCTCATCTCTGTGTCGATTTTGGTTTCCATTCTTAACATAACTTATTCATTAAATTTTATTAAAAAAATTAATTTTCTTTTGAAAAAGGACGAAAACGGAAAGATTATCTTGAAAATATTTTTACTTTTTTTTTAAACGACCTATACTAAAATGATAACAGTCGTATTCAAGTAGAACATTATAACCCAAAAACGACCATTGGTAAATACATTTATACAATTTCATTAAAAAAGAACACGCCCCAACTAAAATTAATTTGACAACATTTCTTTGCTCGTTAAAGATTGCTCTAAGCACAGCTCGAAGACTATACGCAAAGGATAATTCTCATTAATAAAAATAAGTCTCCCGTATAAGTCATTTGATTTGTTGTCGAAGTAATCGTTGCCAAAGACTGCTGAAAAAAAACCTTGGCGTTTTAAGAAACAGCTGTACAGTCTGCCTAACAACCGTAGCCAATACATTTCAACATTTTTTTTACGTTTACAACAAAAAGGTCTCGAAGCAGAATAAAAACTGTTCAAGTCACAATACTTATAAAAGACCGAATAAATATAAACAAAAAGAAAACACAACATTTCTTTACTATTTCGAAAAGGGACGAAAAGGACCCTTCAATCTTAGAGATAACGATGTTTAAATGATTTACAAAAATACATTCCATACGATCTTACTTAAGAAATCTCAACATCACGAAAATTAAAACAAAACATATTTACTAATTTTTAATTAATTTCATACGGTATACCGTTGCAAAATAAAAATTTTCTACGCCTATAAATTACTAGACCTATCAGGGCCGTCCATTTGGAAAATACTAAAATCACCTCAGTCTTCTATTTCTAGAAAAAAGCTCGAAAATTGTAGCATAGTGAAATAAGTCACAACAGCGAACAAAACGGGGTTTAGTTACTTCAAGAAATTTATCAGTTGTCACCACCAACTATTGGTAACATGTACTTCACTATTGGGCATAACCACCAGTTCTGGCAACCAATAGTTTTACTGAATTCACTTGGTATAACTCACTTATTGGCTGTAAGTATCGTAGTATTATGGAAGCAATCATCTTATAGTAAGTCGAACCATGTCCGTGGAATTATGATGTTTGTGTATCCAACTGAATATTTGTAGTTTGGACCGATTTCCAACTGATTTTTACCCCGTGTGCAGGAATATATAACATAAAATACGGCATTCGCATATAGAAACAAATTCGCATTTAAGAAAAAGTTCATATTATTGCTAATAGTTTTCTTTCGATACACAAATCCTCTTAAAGATATGATCTATTTTTATATCCTCACCCTACTTGCTAAGTGTTCTTATATCATTTGGTACCGGCAAAAAGTGTTACGTACCCAAAAAAAGAACTTTGAGACCCTTTACTTATATATGCTTTCACCAAATACGTTTCAAGACTTTTTAAGTCATTGCAGTCATGTCCAACTGCTTCGCACGATAACTTGCTATAGGAGCTAGCAAACGTTTTTTTTAAATTTTGCACGTCGTAATATTTTTCCTATGGGGTTGAAAATGGTCCATATAGCCTAACTTCTTCTGGTACCTCCCATAGAAATGTACCATTACTCTTGCTTTTGGTATTCTTGAAATAAATTAATTGCTATTTATACGATCTTACCCATAATCAATACTTAAAAACATAGTTTTAAGGTTAACCTGGTGACAACTAATTGAATTCCTAGCCACTCCTCTTCTGACAACTCCTACACAAATGCTACTGTTTCAGTTAAGATTAGAGCCTACAAAACCCAGTGCGTGAAATTCGCCTAATTTGAGTTCAGTTAAGATTAGAGCCTACATTACCCAGTGCGTGAAATTCGCCTAATTTGAGAACTTCATTTGATTTTTATAATGGCTTAATACAGGAAAAGAGTAGATGACACGCCCATTCTGGTATCTCCAGTGTAAATGCTCCATTCCGCCCTCTTTTAGTATTCGCATAATAATTTTAATACTATTTATTCATACGACCCTGCTAAAAACTATTTATTAGCAAATAGAATATTAACTAGACTAGCTGACGAAAATTTTAAGCCTTAGCCATGCCCCTTTTTGCATTATTCACACGGTTCTATCCGAGCGTAGATTGAAACTCACATAACTTTTTTTCTAATGCTTGCATTTATTTTGAGTTTTGTTTCCAGCAATAAACTTATTTCATCTTCTTACGCGCGTAAGAAAAAAGTTGATGCCACGCCCAATTCTAGCACCTTTTACTCAATCGGCTAATGGAACTGAAGGAATGACGTACAGAAGGATATGTCTAAATCGGCTTACAATGTGGTTGTTTACATGTTGCAAGGAAAATTTAACTCTCTAGCTAAAAAATCCCTTATTTTTTTACTATATCTTTGGAGTTCCCAGCAGAAAGTCTATACGTTTTTCCGATACTTTACAGGAGAGCCAAAAAACTGTTGCATTTATTGATTTCGCGAAAGTAAAAAGATTTACCACGTTTTTACTAAACATAAAATTGAGTTTAGGGCGCGATTTCTTTTGTGACAAACCTTGTCCTCTAAAACCGTTTGTAATCCAATGGGTTCAAATCTGGACTGCCTGAGGGCCATTCTTCAGAGGAAATGAACGCTGGCAAATTGTTTCGAAGCCACGCCTGCGACGTTTTAGCCTTATGGGTCGGTGCAGAATCCTGCTGAATAGTCCATTATCTGACCACTCCGTGATGAAAGTTGAAACAATTTTAAAATCCCGTTACGGACTAACGCTTTTGAGGTTAGATTTCAAAACCCATATGACATTAACGGATTATATTCAGTTCAACTATTGAAATGGGTGTGTTCAATGTTGTAACAGTATTTATGTCCCTACTAAGTATATACAAAAATGTCTCATAGGCCCTTTTAGTATTGGCTTTTCATATAAAATAAAAAAATGATAGTTTTCCACAAAGGCCTTTGTATATCCTCCACCATAGGATGGGGGTGTACCAAATTGGGCATTTCGTTTGGCACACCTCAAAATATTGATCTGATACCCTATTGGGTATATGCGACAGCGCATAGAGAAAGGGACCTAAGGGTAAAAAATCAATTTTCACTTTTTTTGATGTGGACAACATCTGACCATCGAACCGATCCCATGCCCCAAAAGTGTTCCCCTTCAGAGATATGAGCGTTTTATGAAAGTGAAGTGGACGATTCTACATCAAAGATACACGTATTTAAATCTTTAAAAGGCTCTCCTGAGCAAAACTGGTTTTTACCCTTTGGTCCCTTTCTATTTTGCGCGTCACATATGTGTTTGATCAGCGTACAATTTTAAGATGCTCAAGCGATGTCCGACCGTCCGTTCGTCAGTGTGTCTGTTGAAAGCACCATAGCGATCACAATAATCAACCTGCAGAGAAATGTATATCGTTGTTGCAAGTTGTTTGGGATTTATAAAGGACATAATCCACTCTGGGGAAAAAGGTTCTCTATACAAGGACTCAAACAACATCTGTAAAAATCACTCTTCGGTGGTATTTTGTAAAAAAGTCGGTACCATGGGATTTACCTAGGCTACTGACACTAGGTATGAAACTGTCTTTTGGACAAGGTCTCTTTATGATTGAATATGGGCAAAATCGGTAAATGTTTCGATATGGCCCCCCTACAAAGTACCTTCCCGAGCTCAGGTACCGGTACTCTAGAAACTGCATTTAAAGTCTGATTTATTCGAAATTCGATACGAAGTAGTCTAATGGCATGGAAATGAACTGTTTATAATTAAGACCATATCGGTCCATGATTTTATACTGCCCTCATACAATTGTCCCCCCGATTTTAGGCCTGACGCTCTGAAAGCCACATTTATCGTCTGATCTGGACATAATTTAGTTCAAAGTAGTTCTATTGAAAGGTAATTAACTGTTAAGGATCTGGACCATATTGGCTCATGATTTAATTTAGCTCCCATACATAGAAGCCTAGAATTATTGATTTGGAAATTGAAAAGGCCTGTGTGAAGAGAGACACATAGGACTTTTACAACAATTTGATGATAATTTCTATAAAGAAATGCACATAGGTCTTTTTCTAAATCCTGAACCAATAAAGGTTTCAAAAACGCTTTGGTAGGAACTTGTATAGGACTACTTAAAGCGATAAAAAAATGTACTCATTAGCCTTCTGCTACGACAACATGCTCCTTTAAGGCACAAGAAGCTATTCTGGAAGTGCTCGAGACAGATCCTTTGCAAACAGATAAATAAGCCCATCGGCGAAAACTAAGAGCATAGGCGTGGGTCAATCCGTGATCGGTATGGGCTGTATTCTGGCAAGAACGTAGTAAAGGGTATTGTTACACCCAGATGAGACAACTATTTAGAGTACATTGGCAAAAGATTGGATTTTTAACTCGTCAGAAACAATCCTTAGTTTAAAGACCTTCTTTGATAGCATTTGCATTCAAGCGAGTTCGACTCAAGTAGCTAATCGAACGAGTTTGTGTTACCACACTGGTTTTTCCAACAAAAAAAAAAACACGACACACCCAGCCTTATAAAAAACACATGTTTTCTACTAAGTTTACAAAAAAAATAATAAAAAAAAAACAAGAAGAGGTCCCATCGACGAATTCGTATCAGAAACATCTGCATGATGGATAAGTGAAACTATAAATGAACTCAAACTGATAGTTCAAAAAAATTTTACACATTCTAACAAAGCAAATATGTAGCAATAGACGATTTATTATATTTTATTAATTGCAATTTAAAGCTTTTGTATTGTTTGCTTTGACAAATTCTCCGGTGAACCCTCTTGCTGTTTAATTCTCCTTGGTGTATACAAAGACAAACAGTGTTGCTATATAATTCTCAATTAACTCAATGTTGCCAGACTACTTTATTGAAAACTAATTAGGTAACTAAGCTAGCACGGCTAGCTTATTATGATTTTTTAAAGATTCCCTGCTCAGTGTAGTTGGTGGGTACATAAGATTCGACGCAACTAAACGTTATGACGCTTTAAAAGCAAAATTGTTTTTGTCGGCAATTCATTAGTTTAAGATTTTTAATACACGAGGCTTTTGCCTTATATGTGACGCGCAAAATAGAAAGGGACCTAAGGTTAAAACCAGTTTTGTTCAGGAAAGCCATTTTAAAGATTAGATCCCTTTCTATTGGCGCTTAGAATCGTCGACTTCACTTTCCTAAAACGCGCATATCTCTATGGGGGAACACTTTTGGGGCATGGTATCGGTCTCATTCGATGCTAAGATGTTGTCCACATCAAAAAAAAAGTGAAAAGTTGATGAAAAGTTTTGTTCAGGAGAACCATTTTAAAGATTAGGTCCCCTTCTATTTGTGCTTAGAATCGTCGGCTTCACTTTCATAAAACGCGCATATCTTTGGGAGGGAACACTTTTGGGGCATGGGATCGGTCCCATTCAATGCTTAGATGTTGTCCACATCAAAAAAAGAAAAAATAATAAAAAATTGATTGTTTTACCCTTAGGTCCCTTTCTCTATGCGCTGTCACATATAGGTTAAAAGGGAGTTAATAAGTGGTTTATTAAACAATCATCATTATCATAACACTGAAAAAAATTTATCAACAATTGTTTAAACCGAAAACCATTAAATATTAAATGATTCCTAAGCGTTGCGGAAGTTATCATAGGCGTGTCGAGTCTATGTAGCCGTGTATTTGTAATTGTGAAATCAAAACCTTTTTTTAATATTTCGTAACAAGAGATAAACCACAAGTGCAATACAAAACTGGCGACACATGCGCCAGGTAAACTTAAATATTTAGTGCCCCATCGTAAAATAGGGCGAGATACCGAAAAACAGCGATAATTCTAGGATTATTCAAAATTTTAAGCATTGTAGCTTTCTATACAAAATGCAGTCCATCTGCTTTAAAAACTTTCAGTCTCCAAAAGAGAAGCAGGGGTACAACGAACCCACCCACTTATTTTACTCACATTGTTAAGACTTTCCACCGAAGCGGCCGCACGTTTTCTGGTGGTCTCATCAATAAGTAATTCTTGATCTTCTTGACCCATTTTTAGTTTTTACACTGTTCCGAAAATTGTTTTGAAGTTCCCGTAAGTTGAATTTCACTTTACCGAAATAAGATTTCCAATCGATTTTATTTTCTATGAAAATTGTTCCGTTTTCTTTGCAGTTTATACGTGTTATCTCCTCCAACAGTGCATTTAGACTGGATTCAGCTATGCCATCATTACTGGCTGACTGAAGTGTGAAGAATACAGTTAGACTCGTTGTTAGTTAGCCCGGCTAAGCAGTTGCTTGCTACAGCATGGAGAACTTTTATGGGTGCACCACAGCAGAAGATGAGCGACGACGGAGCAAACGAACAAGCGCACGAACAATGGAGACTGTGTCTGCTACGGAGACTGGGTGATAGATGTGTGACGGACGGTCCGACTGAGCGACAAAGTATGTAGGAGATATGAGATTATGGGTACTAACAGCTAGTAGGTACTAAATACATACTATATGCATGCCTGTTTGCCGACAGATGAGTATTTGTATTTTGATAACGTCTAAATCCACAGGTCTTTTTTCCACCTTATTTTTGTAATTCAGATTCTTGTCCCGTATTGGGTGTTGGAAATAGTTTTTGGCCCTGCCATTTGTGAGAGTTGGAAGTTAAGAGGTTATGTTTGTTAGATTTATCACCTAGGGGCCTAAAGAGGCTGACATACTTACTAAATTACTTAAGCTTTAGTAACTGATAACATTACCTCATAACATGCGTCAGATGTACTGTGTTTGATATATGATTTATTTCCCCTGGCTGCCGATTTATAATCCAACCAACCCTAAAAATTGTCTCAAATTGTGGCACCTAGTAAAAGAATTTTAATTTCCCCCCTTTCAATTTGGTCCCAACAAATTAAAAAAAGTTTTTTTTGTAATGTGTTTCAAAAGGTTTAATAACTTTAAGGCCTGTGCTGTATTTGTGGGGAAATAGACTCTTTAACACGCTAAGTCAGTTGCAGTCCTCTAATTATGGGATATTTTTACCGTGAGTAAGGAATCTTCTGAGTGCATATACCTCCACTAAAGGATGGATCGTATTTGTGATTCCGTTTGCAACACCACGATTTATTGATCAGGGGCCCTAGAAGGTATAGAACAAAAAATATAAAAATTCAAATCAAGTGTGGATTCTTTATTGGTTATTTGAAAGGACATTTTATGGCATTTATTTTTTGTAAATAATTACCTTCAACGGTTGGCAACTGTATAATGGAAATAAGCGTTCGGTGAGAAACAGGAAGATCCGTTGTTTTCGACCAACATTTTGTTCAGTGATGAGGCCCATTTCTGACTAAACGGCAAAGTCATTAAACAAAATTGCCGCATTTGGGCTAAAGAGCAACAAGAAGAGGTTTAAGAGGTGTCATTATACCCAGAGAAAACCATGGTTTGGTGCGGTTTATATGCTGGTGGAATCATCGGTGCATATTTTTTCAAAAATGATGATGGCCGGAACGTAACCGTGAATGGTGCTCGATATCGCGCCATGATATCGATCGTTATGCTACCTGAAATTGAAGCCCGTAATCTTAACGACATTTGTTTTCAACAGGACGGTGCCACTTGTCATACAGCTGCTCAAACATTGGATCTATTGAGAGGTCATTTCGAAAAGCAGCTAATTTCACGTTTTGGACAGGTAAGTTGGCCGCCTAGATCGAGTGATATCACACCTTTAGACATTTTTGGGGTTACGTAAAGTCCAAAGTCTATGCTGACAAACCAGCTACGATTCAGGTTTTGGAAGCCAACATTACGCGTGTCATTAATGCCATACTGGTCGAATTTCTCGAACGAGTCATCCAAAATTGGACCCTCAGAATGGAAACCCTGAGTTTTAGTTGCGGCCAACATTTATAAAAAATTATGTTCAAAAAATAAATGCCATAAAATGTCCTTTCAATTTACCAATAAAGATTCTTCACTTGATTGAATTTTTATACCCGCACCACATAGTGGTATGGGGTATAATGGCTTAGTGCTTGCGCTTGTAACACATCGAAGGAATCGAGTTAGAATACCGGGACCAGAGAGAAAGTTGCTCAGAATTACATTTTGAGTCGATCTAGCCATGTCTGTCTGGCTGGCTGGGCGGCTGGCTGGCTGGCTGGATGTAAAGATGTCCATCTATTCTTGTAATCAAAGTACAGGTCGCATTTATGCACCGATCTTGATGAAACTTGGCATGTGGTAATATATTGGGACAAGGACGGACGCTATTGAATTTGGTCCAAATCGGAGCACTTTTTGATAGACCCCCCATACAAAGGAACTTCCGGATTTGGTCCAAATCCAGTTGATGTCGCGTGTATTGGTCAACAAATTTAAAAAATATGCCATTCGATGTAGAACTGACCACAAAATGTAAAAAAAATAGTTGGACCCGCTTCTCGGACCTACGGGGCCTTCAGAACCCAAAAAATGGACCCATGATTTTAAATATAAGTGTGACCCCTTAAATGAAAGGAAATTATCTTACAATTTTAAATACAGAAAAAAATTCGACCTGTTTGGGCCCCAGGGTCCATTAGGAGGGTCCAAAAGTTTCGGTTTACCCGGATTTTAGTGTGACCCCTCAAATGACAGGGGATTGCCTCAGGACTTTAAATATGTCAAGCCAAATGATTTATCTCGTCCGTGGGAGGGCACAGGGTCCGAAAACAAGGTATGAAAATGTGGACCAACTATAATTGTTATACCCTCACCACATAGTGGTATGGGGTATAAAGGCTTAGTGCTTGCGTGATAGATACAGATAGAAATAGCGACGAGTGCTTTCGATTAACAGGAGACTTAATCACATTTATAGTGGTGCGGGTATCATAGAGTCGGCCACGCCCGACTATAGCACTTACTTACTTGTTTTTTATTTGTTTTGGTTCTGAAAAATACCTTTATTATTCGTCTTCGCATTTCTAAGACGATGTAGCCATGCGCACAGAGAAAAAATCGATTGGCAGTTGGTCCGAACTACAAAAATTCGGTTGGATAAACATATTTCCTATTGCAATCACTAATATTCCATTGTATTGCTAGTTTCATGGTTCGACTTACCATCTACATATGGCTACAATAATATTACTATACTTACAGCCAACAAGTCGGTTATACTAAACGAATTCAGAAAATCTATTGGTTGATACAATTGATGGTTATGACATTCAACCAATTGTGAAGTACATGTTACTGTGGTACCAATAATTGGTGGTGACAACAATTGAATTATTGGTAGTAACTGAACCCCGCTATTTTTGAAAGAGCTAATAAGATCAGGTTTGTTGTTTGTCATAGGGGGAGAAAAGTAAGTCAGCGAAGTTAAAGGAAATACATCACCATCTAGTAGACACACGTTTCGCCGTTGGTGTAGGACGGCTTCTCAATACCATTATACGAAACATTCCTTGAAGGAAATTTTTATTTTGCAACGCCATGTTGTACAGGGTGTCCGTCGGGAAGGTATGCTACTTTGTCGCCATTTTGGTATACATCAGTCTAGAAAGTTCATATTTGGCAGTCGCGAAGTAGAGACGTGGCAAGTTTATTATGGAAAAATATTCGATAAATCGTTAAACATTTTATCAAAATCAATCATCGATTACTGTGACGATGAGAAAGTTACTTGAATTTTTTGGGAGAAACAACGTGTCAACAAAACGCACTATTTATCGTGAAGTGAATGATTTCGAAGAAAGATGGTCTGTAGCTGATAGGCCCAAGCATGGACCACAACGTACTGCAAGATAGGTTGAAAACATTACTGCTGCTCAAGAAAGTGTTCAAAATAATCCAGCTTGGTTTTCAAAGAACAACTTTGGCCACAATTTTGCCCAAGGATTTGCATTTTTTTCCATTTAAGATTCAGTTGACACAAGAGCTTCTTCCACAAGACCATTTACGTCGCCGTACATATGCCAATAGGATGTTACAGCTCGCCAATGACATCCCGATTTTCATGGAAACATCGTAATGAGTGACGAGGTACATTTTCATTTAAATAGATACGTGAATAAACAGAAAAGTCGGTTCTGGTAAATGGAAATCCCTCAAATTATTCATCAGCCACTTTTGCATTCATTAAAAGTGATAGTCTGGTGTGCGATTTGGTCAGGAGGAAACATTGGACCTTTCTGCTATGAAAATGATAACGGCGTAACGGTAGCTGTCAAGGGGGGGCGATATCGTGATATGAATGAAAACTTTTTAACGCCAGAACTGCGTGCTTTGGGCTTGATTAACAAGTGATGCCACATTGCATTCCGTCAGGATCACAATCGAAGTACTGCGAGACCTCTTACCACAACAAGTTATTCAAGAAACGGTGATGTTGATTGCCCTCCACGGTCGCCTGATTTGACTGATCCGGACTTCTTTTTGTGGGGATATCTGAAAAGCAAGGTTTATGCAAAGAAACCAGAAACGCTTGAGTAGCCCAAACAAAATATTTGTGCTGAAATTAACGAAATACCGCTTGCAATGTGTGAGAATGTAATGCAAAGTGTGCTCAGAAGGGCTCTTATTTGTGAGGCTAACAGAGGCGGACATCTATCTGATATTGTATTTCATATATAATTGCCGACATTAATTAAAACATTTATGTAAGATCCATTCTTTTTTATTTAATCAAAAATTATAAACAAACAAAGTAGTATGCCTTCCCGACGAACACCCTGTTTGAAATAAGTTAATACCTTTTTAAATATAAAATATTTCCTTTTTTGCGAATTTTCGTGATAAGATGGCCTTAGTGAAATCGTATGACGGAGCGTCCTTTTTTCGAAATAATTGGTGATCCAAGTAGAGATACTTTTTTCAATGGCCTTTTTCTGAGAGATCACGTGTGAGACGTGTCATGCTGCCATGTTATTTTTGTTTAGCAATGTTTGTCATTTCATCATGGAAAGACGTACGGCTTTCTAACGTTTACAAATCGTTCAACTTTATTACAAAAATTCACGTTCTGTGAGAAATGTGTTTCGTGCACTTCGTCAAACTTATGGGCAACATAATCGGCCTACTGAGCGTACTATTCGCAACACCATCACCCATCCTGAGACCCGGAATTCATTATTGGATAATATTCGACCGAATAGACCACGTCCAGCACGCAGTGAAGAAAATGTAGCGGCCGTAGCTGAGAGTGTACACCAATACCGTAAAGCTTCCATTTCGCGCCGATCGCGGCAACTCGGACTGACGTATGGAACGACTTGGCGCATTTACGTCAAGATCATAAATTGAAAGCGTACAAAATACTGCTTGTGCAAGAACAGAAGCCGCCCGACGTTCCCAAGAGACATCGCTTCGCTCTATGGGCTCTTGAAAAGTTCCAAGAAGATCCGACGTTTTCGAGCCAAATTTTGTTCAGCGATAAGGCCCATTTCTGGCTCAATGGGTATGTAAGTAAACAATCAAAATTGCCGCATTTGGGACGAAGAGCAACCAGAAGAGGTGCAAGAGCTGCCACTTCATCCAGAAAAACAACGGTTTGGTGTGGTTTGTGGGCCGGTGGAATCATCGGTCCATATTTCTACAAAAATGATGCCGGTGAGAACGAAACCGTCAATGGCGGCCATGAAAACCGACTATTTTATGCCTGAAATTGAAGCTCGTGATCTCGGCGACATTTGGTTTCAACAAGAAGGCGCCACTTGCCACACAACGCATAAATCAATGGTTTTATTGAGAGAACACTTCGGTGAGCAGATAATTTCACGTTTTGGTCCGGCAGATTGGCCACCAAGATTGTGTAATATCACTCCGTTAGACTTTTTCTTGTGGGGATATGTAAAGTCTTAAGTTTATGCGCACAAACCCGCTTCGATTCAGGCCTTGAAGCAAGACATAACGGGTGTCATTCGCCCGTTACCAGTCGAAATGCTCGTACGAGTCATCGAAAATTGGACTCAATGGATGGATCATCTGAGACGTAGCCGCGGCTAACATTTGATAGACATAATCTTCAAAAAATAAATGCCAAAGAATGTTCTTTCAAATAATAGTAAACATTCAACATTAAATTTGAATTTTCTGTTTTTTTTTCTTTCAAAAAGTAGGGAACCTCGAAATGGATCACGCGTTGTATTAAGAAAAGTGAAAAAATGATTCATAAACGGGAGTTAGAGCCATTTTATATTCTATAAAAATATTTTCCAACTAATTTGAAGTTTAGAATATTGTCGTTGTTGGTTTAAATTGTTTTACTTAACTAAAACTATTATCATTTTAGTATTGATTGTCTAAAATAAAATCAAAATATTTTTTAAAGATAAACTGGCTCCTTTAGTCCTTTAAAAAAGTCGACACAAAATGGAGAATTGAAATAAATTTGTTCCACCTAGTTTTTTTTTAAACTACAAAATAAGACCGACATTAAAGATATGTATATTATCACATCTGCAGCTAAGACTTCAAGCATTCATTTGAGGTATTTTGTGTTAAAAGGGTTATCCATCTAGAGGTATTTTTTCAATAGGGGTTTTTTCCAGATTGCGCGTGATTGCTATAATTGTTTTTTTGTTTTCAGTACTGTTTGACATTTCATCGTGGAAAGACTTACACCGCAACAACGTCTCCTAAATGTGCAACTGTATAATGGAAATGAGCGATCGGTAAGAAACTGGCTTCGGCCAAAATTTCGTTCAGTGATGAGGCCCATTTCTGGCTCAACAGCAAACGTCAATAAACAAAATTGCCACATTTGGGCTGAAGAGCAACCAAAAGAGGTTCAAGAGGTTTCATTATACCCAGAGGAAACAACGGTTTGGTGCAGTTTATGGCCTAGTAGAATCATCTGTCCATATGTTTCCAAAACTATAATGGCCGTAACGTAACCGTGAATGGTGCCCGCTCTCGCGCCATTATATCGGACTTTTTGCTACCTCAAATTGAAGCCCGTAATCTTGAAGAAATTTGATTTCAACATGACAGTGCCACTTGCCATACAGCTGCTCAAACAATGTATCTATTGAGAGTTAATTTCGAAGACTAGCTAATTTCTCCTTTTGGACCGGTGAGTTGGCCGTCTAGATCGTGTGATATCATACCTTTAGATTTTTTTCTTTGGGGCAATGTAAAGTCTAAAGTCTATGCTGACAAACCAGCTACGATTTAGGTTTTGGAAGCCAACATTACGCGTGTCATTAACGCCGTACCGGTCGAAATGCTCGAATGATTCATTCAAAATTGAACCCTAAGAATGGACACCCTGGGGCGTTGTTGTGGCCGTACTTTGAAGGAAATAACATCCAAAAAATCCATTTGAACATGAACAATAATGATTCCACACTAGATTTGAATTTTTGTATTTTTTATTTTGAAAAAAATACCTCTAGATTTGGGTGATCAATCTAGAGGTATTATTTTTAAAATAAAAAAATAAAAAAATACAAATCAAGTGTGGAATCATTAGCCTTTAAGTAGCCGGAAGTATTTGGGTTTAAAATTTCACTTTAGTTCACTTAAATACTTGTATCATATTATGATCAGCTTTATCTTTATCTTAATAATAATTTATAACAATAAACAATATACTTATATGTACAAATTCAGTTCTGATAATCATCTTAATTAGTAAGGGTAGCCGATACTTTGATTTTTAACCGAAACTGTCAGTTTCCACTGCTGAATATTGCCATGTATCTAACGAACATTCGGTTGTAGCTATGATATACATGGGTTCGGTTGGAAAAAAATTCGATTGTGATAAAAAAATCTGTTCTTTGTGTGTAGGATTAGTAATGAAATAAGTATAGCCAGAAAGCAAGGTTTTAAAGAGTTGGGTTGATGCCACTGCGAACCTGTCGAGGCAGCCACATAAATAAAATAGTGTTCCAAATTATGGAAATATTTTCTTTTTAAACAAATGTATGGCAAAAAATGGAGTAATTTCTCTTTCAAAAAAAAATCGTTGTACATTTTTTTGTATTTAAAGCCCCTGTATTAGCGAGTTTTTTTGCATTTTATACTATTTTCTTGTATTTAACTTTTACTTTTCAATAGTATTTTTTTTCTTCTCAATTTCAAATTTGAAATGGTGTAGTTAAGAGATGAGGACAAACTTTTAATTTGGAAGACTATTCGTCGTAGAGAAGTCCGTATAAGCTCGCTAAATCGGATCCAATTGAGAAGTACACTTGGATCAGAACTCTTTCTTTAATTGAAATTCTATAGGCGTTCTCCCTTAACTGCGTAGCGTGTTACATTCTACCACACTTTAAATAATTTACTTTAATTTATCTATGCATGAGTGTTCATGCTTCGCTATGTAATCCGCGTTATTAACTATAATTGCGTTTATTGTTTACGATACTTTCAACCGTGGCGGATATTTCAATTGACCACCAACGGTGTTTGGCATCATTTGTATTGGTCAAATTAATAAATAAAATTCATTTAAAAAATAATCATTGAAACGATATTTTATTATTGCGTTTAGCTCAGTTTGCAACGTATGTGTGAATAATGCGTACATCATACGAGCCAATTACTGTACGGCATTACTTGTCTGTGATTTGTTGTTGTGGAAATTTTAGATCAAATTAGGATTTATTTTTTCTGTTCTCAATGAACTCTCAGTTGTAAACGTGCGAGGGCAGGTAGAACTACAAATTAGGATTTACTTTTCTATTCTCAGTGAACTCTCAGTTGTACACGAGCAAGGATAGTCAGTCAGAACTACACTTGGGACGAATCCTTGCTATATCAAAACATGGACCTATGACCAATACCTGTTAGATTTTTAATTATTAATTATTATTAATTCTGCAAAAGATTGGTGTAAAATGGTTTATTCTGTTGATGGATTTGGGATATTATTTTAAGTGCTTCTTGCACGAAGAGGATAATACTATTGTTGGGTATATGGTTGTGGTACAACAATATTATGATCCTCACAACAATAGTATGATTCAAATACAACCATACTATAATCCTCACAACCTTAGTATGATTCACCCTTAACCATACTATAATCTCCACAACCATAGTATGATCCTTACATCCATAGTATGTTTCACATACAACCATAGTATGATCCTCACAGCCATAGTATGATTTACACGAAACCATGTTATGATCCCTACAGCCATAGTATGATCTCACACAATTATACTATGATCCCCAATATTATTTATTAGAATTGGTTTAAGTTGTCAACAATAGATTTGAATTATGAAAATTATTCAAAAATACATTAAATTCAAAATAATAGGAGTGATTTATTTGAAAGTAGAAAAAATAAGTTTAAATAAACGTAGGCGTTTTTGTTAAAAATATTTCAGTTAAACAAAGCCAAAGCAGCTCGTTTAAAAATTTTTAATTTTGATAAAAAAAAGTACTATTATTGCACTAGATCCGTAGCAATAACATTTGTTCTAAAAAGCATATTTAAATGAAGAAAAATTACAATCATACAGTATGATTGCATATCATTGTTAACATTTAACGCAAAACACAATACTTTTGTCGCACCAATCATATTTATATTGTTGGTATAACCATATTTCATTTTTTAATTTGGCAATAATACTATTGTTACATTTCAACAATATTAAAATTGCAGCAATTATACTACTGTCAAAACTAAATTCAGTTAACAATGCTATGGGTGCGACGAACATACTTTTATTGCGGAGAACACATTATTATTGCCGTGACCATGTAGTAACCATGTTTTTTCTCTGCGTGTGATTTTATCGTATTTTATTGTAACGCTTTGAGGTCGGCCAGGTAGCTTATGTTGTATTGAGGTTAAATTATTTTTGGAAATCTGTTAAGCTGATTAAAACCGAGTCTCAGGTTCATTAACTTTATTTAATCTCGACACTAGTCCTATTTAAGTGCTCCTCGACTCTAGCCCGTCTACTGCGCAACGTTTTCAACCTTGGTTATCGTGCGAGAGTCTTCCCAGCGTCTTGAAAGGTTGCGAACGTCCAGCCGTTCCCTAAAAAGGGTGCTTGATTTATATCGAGCTTTCTCAGAGATCGCACTATACGAGTTGTTGTATATGGGTTCTTATCCAATAAACATAGGCTGACCACAGGTGTGCCGCAAGGCTCTATTACTTACGATCACGACCAAATTTTGATTGGTACGTTAGAGCGACCATTAATTAATTGTGGTAAAACTGGACCACAAAGGCCCATATTTTAGCATAGCCCCATACAAAAGTCCTTCCGATTTCTTAAAGTACAGCTCTAAAAGCTACATAAAATAATCGATTCTGATTAAATTTGGCATTTCGAAAGGCCAACTCATATCTCTGGCAAAATTGGATCATATCGGTCCATGTTCTCGAATAAAATAAATTCGAATTAGAGGTCATGCAGCTCTAGAAGCCAGAACATTGCATGGTACGTCGACCTTGGTACGGCGATCATAAAATCACTGTGGTAAAACTGGACTACATAGGTCCATATTTTTCTACATTTTCCCACAAAGGTCCTTCAAGATTTTAGAATCGGCAGCTTTTGCAGTCACATTTTCATCCGATTCCTAACAAATTTCTCATGGAACATTGCGAGCGACCAACATCCATGCCATACTCGTATAACATAAACCATATCGGTCCATGTTTTCGAATAGACTCCACACAAAGGTCCGTCCCGATTTGAGGTCCTGCAACTCTAGCAGCCACCAATTTTACCCAATCTCGTTCAAATTTTGTATGTTATGAGGGAGTCTACAGAGATGCTTGTAGGGTATCTAATAGTAGGTTATCTCTTCATTATTATTTCTTTATATTTTTTAAATTTTCATTAACAATGTTTTCTTTAATAAAATATACGATATTTTGGTCATTAGAAAGAAACTATTTGTTGTTATTACCAATTGTTGCAACCAACGAACAAATTTATACAAAACAAGTAGTTGCTGCGACAGACAGTTCAGACAACTAATATTTTGAAATCATTTTATTAGCGTAACCGAATTTTTTAACCGAACATTTGAAGGAAATTATATTTAAAAAAATCAATGGCATAAAATGTCCTTTCGATTGAACAATAAAGATTCCACACTTAATTTTAATTTTTGTTTTTTTATTTGGAAAAAATACCTCTAGATTGATCACCCGAAATTTAAGTTGAGGGCACCGATTTCCTTCTTTCTCTTTGAAAAGACTTCTATTTAGCTTTGCAAATTTCTCTGTGGCTCCTCTAAAGAATGGTACTGAGTTACAGCAAATCCTTCGCTAGAAAAATGGAACTGACCTCTCCAAACCGAGCGTAAGATATTTTTATATATCTATACTTTAAAATTGATACTGAACTTCTTAGTATCAATTACTTAGATTCCTTATCGATACCGTAATAATCTAAAAAAATAGTTTTGCCCAATTTTTGAGAGGCTGTTGGAATGATCAACTGACTTTGTGGACAATTCATTGAAAATAACTCTTTGAAAAGTTTCCATTCGCACATTCGACAAGGTCTTTTCGTTAAAGTGGCATTATTTTATTGCATTCTATTCGATACCGATACTTTGACTCTAATGGTGTGGGATTAATTTCGTTTATTGATACCGAGACGCCGTTGAGATGTGACTTTGTGTTCACTGCACTCCATCAATTTAGAATGATCGCTGTTTCTGGGTACAGTCCGCATTACCTCTCGAACGTCTTGCTCAAGGTACGTATAAATATAAGGTACTTGGGGACTTCTTAATTCATTCTTGAGATTTGCAGTATCGATTCCAGGTAATGCCCAAACATGTCGCTTCAGTTTAGGAGGGGGAGTGTGAAGGCTGGTATTAAATATTAAACATTTTTTTATTGGTCGGGTAAGGTTGGGTCTTAGGAATTTAGTGGCGGTTTATTGATTTCACTGATTACCGAAAGAATTGTGACTATTCCAAGTAGAATAGCGACATTTTCAACCACTTCTATGCCATTGACTTTGACATCTACCAGGAATTGATTTATCACTAAATCATTTCCAATTGAAATTGAGAAACGTAAATAAAAATAAAAAATATCTTATTAGAACCTACGCTACAATATGTGCATTACTTTTTCGCCATTGGAGTTGCTTTCCAATTGTATTGAGAAAATACATATTAATATTGAAAAACAAGAATTGAAAAAGCAACATCTCAGTTTCAAATAACTGATGTTATAAGAACTTACGGTACAACACCTTTTTGATATGCATTCTTCTGATTGTGAGTCGAATCATTAGTAATCCCAGTTGAAGAATTTTTATAGCTACATGTTTTCATTGGATCCAATGTATCCATCCACCCGCTACTCGCATAAAAAACATGCACACAAACAGAGATTGCATTCCTTTGTAGCTCTGGGCGATTATGATTAAGAACTTTCCAAGTACTAGCAAACATTTTTTATTGCGGAAGAATCCTAGGCGATTCGCTTAGATGATAAACAAAATCGTGCAATTGTCGCCTGTGAATCGCCTGAGTTTCCCCTGGTAAAAGAAGTTGTACCCTGTCGAGCGATTTGAGAGGAAGAATCGTGTTCGTTTCACGGTGCAGAATCCAAAGAAAATCATCACGATTCGTTGGCAGTTCTTCAAAACAATTCCTAATCGATTACGAAATTTATTTACCAGATTCGTAAAATAATCTCTGTGCTGAATCGGAGGCGATTCGTTTGAAATAATAAATGACGACAGGAAATGAGTTTTTTATACCCTCCATCATAGGATAAGGGGTATATTCACTTTGTCATTCCGTTTCTAACACATCGAAATACAGTTTGAAGACCCCAGAAAGTATAGGGTGATCCAATCCGATCCAATGCTGTCATGTTATTTTTGTTTAGTAGTGTTTCAAGAGCTGCCATTTCATCCAGAAAAACTACGGTTTGTGGGTCGGTGAAATCATCGGTCCATATTTCTTCAAAAACGATGCCGGTGAGAACGTAACCGTCAATGGCGACCGTTATCGCGCCACGATAACCGACTATTTGATGCCTGAAATTGAAGCTCGTAATCTCGCCGTCATTTGGTTTCAACAAGAGGGCGCCACATCCCACACATCACATCAATCAATGAATTTATTGAGACAACACTTCGGTGAGTAGATAATTTCACGTTTTGGGCCGGTCGATTGGCCACCAACATCGTGTGATATCACACCGTTAGACTTTTTTCTTTGGGGCAACGTAATGTCCAAAGTTTATGCTGAAGCCAACGTTGCGCCTGTAATTAACGCCATACCTGTCGAAATGCTCGGACGAGTCATCGAATGGACCATCTGAGACGTAGCCACAGCCAACATTTGATAGACATAATCTTCAAAAAATAAATGCCAAAGAATATTTTTTTAAATGATAATAAACATTCCCCATTTAATATGCATTTTCTGTGTTTTTTTCTTTAAAAATGTAGGGAACCTCAAAATTAATCACCATATATAATATATGTATATTCTCAATGGTAGTAAAATTCTAAGAGGATCTAGCCTTACATGTGTTATAATTTCTTCTAATTTTACAGAAACATGTGTTGTTGGACTAAAACGGTTTGTATTGAAGAGACAGATCAGTCAAGAGGTAAAAAAACCTCTGGAAAAACCAACAATCCTGAACTTAAAAGCACAATATGTTTGCAACATTTAATGTTGCCTATGCTCGAAACACAACCTGAAGAAAAAGTGGGCGGTGCCCCGCCCAATTAAAAAAATCTCATTTATGACCAAACTAATGGACCGATTGTTTTAAAATTTTAACGGAATGAAATCAATGGCAGGGCAATTATTATAGAATAAATTCCACCGTCAAGACTAATGGAACCTTAATAGCAAAATAGTCAGGAAGAATGGCGAAAGCATCGTATAAACAATGATCATGCGATGCATCGGCAAATGATAGTAGAGGAGAATCGTCATCCAGTTGTTTGCTGAGCGATTCTTCGGCATACAAATACATCGGTAGGGTCGCTTAACCCTTCCTCCAATGTTCGTCAAAACAATTGACAAAATAATCGCGCCCACGATCCATCATCCAACAATTGTCAACATGTTTGCTGGGGTGCAACGCATTAACGCTTCATATGCACGTACGTGTGTGTTTGCCTGTCTGTTGTCGGTGCGCTGTGCCTTGGGCATTTGTAGGTTTTCAATGCAATTGTAACTTACACTGTGCGACAGTGTTTATTATTACTACAGTGAATAACTTTAAATAGTTTTTGCTTTGTTTGTGCGTTAATTAAAAAAATTTACGTTTTAATTGAAATCGAGTAATGAATGGATGCAATCCATTCTACTTCGATGAATTTACGCACACACGTAGGTATGTGTGTAAGAGTATACGTGTAGCACAGTGAAACGAAAATAGCAAGATTATCGTTTTAAAAAATATCGTAATAGTGAAATGGATCACCGGGAAAAAGGGAAGCTGTTTAGTTAATACGTTCAAAATATTTGCGATGTATTTAAAAAAATGAAAGACCATAAAAAATCAGATGCAGCTCTATGGTTATCGTTTCGCTTCCGTTTTATTTCGTCCCACTGTATTTTGTTTTCACTACTCCAATGAATGCATATTGAAAGCGCAGCAAAAATGAAAAATATCAAAAAGGATTAAAATGTATATTGAAATGTACGTAATTTGTTCAAATACACACAATTGAGTAATGCCTTTAATAAATTCATATTCAAGCGGGGCATTTTGGCATGTCCGAAATGGTATACCCTACACTACACTGTGGCACATTAAAAGAAAGTGATAAGTTTTTCAATACGTAAAAGAAGAAAGCCACGATACATAATACATCGGCAATCGAAAGAGAATACTATTTTGTTACATCCTGTAAATATCTACAGATAAAACACATGAGCCGATCGGAACAAATTTTTTCAATATTAGTTGCACCATTAAAAAGTTTTAAGAACCTTAGGCTACATTTTAGAATGAAATGTAGCCTAAGGTCTAAGCGGTCAATAGAATACAAGAATAAACAGGGTAATTCATTTACGACTGAACAAATTTTACTAGCGGATTCTTAGCTCGTGTCATCAAAATATGTCCATGTACGACCATGCCAGAAAATGCAAGGGAGCGAAATGACAGCGGTTTGAAAATTTTCGTATTGGCGGTCGGGCGGTACTAGGATAAAATTACTAAGTTCTGAACCAATGATCGGATTTGTTTGTTTTTTTCTCTTAAAAGAAAACCCTACCTCTTACCTTTCCAAAATTACTAAACGAAGCCCAGAGGTTCTACCGTTTCAAAGTCATGACTATTTAACTGATATGCAAAAAATTTTATTGTGTTGATTTACCAATAAATGCGCGCTGTTATTCTACTTCCGAAAAAAAAATTCCAATCCGAAAATTTTCATATCGCTGCCCCCTTGCATTTCGGGCATGATCGTAGATGGACCTATTTTCTTGCCATGAGCCTATCCTATCGTTATTAATACCCTGTACCACTCTGGGTATTAAAATTTAGTTTAATGGCAAATGTTTGAAACTACCAAAAATATTTAAACAAGACTCAGAATCACTGGCTAATTCGAATAATTTATTTAAAATAATCTGTAGCAGAAGCCACATCTTACATCGAATCTAATTAATGAAATGATATTTAAGAAAATTGGTTAAGATAAAGATATAGAGGCAGAAAATTGTGCGACATAAATAAAAATTTGAAGATCATTCGGCTCTGTTGTATCGAAGTTTTTGATCTGCTTTGTGTTATACGAAGTTCAGAATTAAGTTACACGAAGTTACAACGTTTGCGACTGTCTTATCCCCCACTCTTTTTCCTTTTTTCCTCTGCCCTGAACGTTTGTAATTGTAAGAAAGATCATAAGACAATTTAAATCGCTCTTTTAAAAAACCAGTCATTCGATTTATAGCCGAAGTAATCGTTGTCAAAGACTGCTAAAGAAAAACCTAGGCGGGTTTAGATACAGCTGTACAGGCTGCCTGCCAACCGTTGCCAATACATTTCACCAATTTTGAGCTGATTCTGAAAAGAAACCACAAAAATGTCTCGACCCAGAAGAAAAAGTGTTCAAGTCCTAATAATGAAAAAGACCGAACATAATTAGTACGTTAATTGAATATTAAAAATTTTAACAATAACTATATTTTTGGTTAAAAGAGGTAACCAAAAATTAGATAACTTAACAATAAAAATGATTTCTATAACAATCTTCATAGTTAATAATATTAACAATTTCATTGTGTAATTGAACATGTATTGTTTCAATAAATAAACTATGAAATTTAATAATAACAGTTTTCATGGTTAAAAACAATGAATTGTTAAAATAATTATTTTAAGAATAACAATTTTAATGGTTAAAACATTCAACAATGCATTGCTAAAACAACAATTGTTATTTCAAAATTAACAATTTTCATGGTTTAAAAGGCCAACCATAGAATAGTTAAATTAACTATTATTATTGTTAAATACTAGTCAACAACAAAATGTCTAAATTAACCTTATAAAACGTAGACTCAAAATCATGTTTATTTATGGTCAAGTTAACCTTATATAAGGTTATTTTTCTTCTGAGTGTATAAGTGAATCTGATTTTACAAAAACAATGGAATTTTTCCAAAAGTTCAAATAATACGTTACTTTTAAAATCTGAGTATATTTACAGTCCGTCCAAGGTGGTCCAAAAACCTGTTTTCAGTTGGTTTTTCTAAGCATCCACAAGTGCAGGGTACAATATAGTACACGCCCGACTTTAGCTTTTTTACTAGTTGGGTTGAAAATGTTGTTAGAGATACAGACCAACAATTTATCGTTTCGGAAGAGGCCTATTTATTCCAACGAGCAAAATTGTCGTTATAGGAGTGAACACAGCCCAAAAGAATCGAAAACGATTTTAGTTACCCGTTACCCCGCAGGGGGCAATTAGGGTCACCTGATTTGGATCAAATGCTTTCAAGAGCTCCGCTGCGTGACATTACCAATAATCTCTTTATCCTCTATTTTTATGGGTAACATGGAGGAAATTCTTGGTTTAAGCATTAATGCTTTCAGCCAGAGTATGCGAGGCCCGAACTGAAAGTTGTCATGTGCAACAAGGTCGGACATGTCACTCAAGTCTGGTGTCCCGGAAGGTCATGAGCCCGTGGAACTGTTGTTTTAGCCTGACCAGTTGGAAACGCTCTATCGCAGATAGAGTAGAGTTGCATATTAATCTGGTGTTACGATCCATAGATAGTCCTTAAACCCCTCTTCAAGAGGTAGGTAATCCTAGTAGATCCTTTAATTGTCTACCTCCTGTGTAGTATCTGGGGTAGTGTTGATAGTCGAATTATAGCTTATCACAGTACTATGGATCAGTCAGTTTGGTGCGCTTTAGGGCAAGGCGAAATCAGTGGTCCCGATTTCTTATGATATCAACAAGGAGACGTCGTTACAGGCAAAGGTTCTCGATAAAGATCGATGTTTACTGTCTTAATTTTATTAAAACTTGCCCTTATTGAAATAACCGTGCGACTCAAATTTGTGAGGGATAAATTTGGCTACTGGGGAAACATTAAGGCGTAGTCGAAGCTAAAAAGCCATTTAAATGGTGTGACATTCCATACATAAGCCCACAGTTGTCCAGGAAAAATTTGATGTCTCTTACCCTTGTTGTTAAATTTAAATTTCTCTTCCTGTCCTTCTTAGCTGGTCACCCTATATCATTGTTTTTTGAATAGGGTAAACTATCTTGTTTTGAGTTCGCGGATGGTCCCTGCCGCCAAATACGCCTTATCAGCTTTGCAAGCTTCTTAAAATTTCAGGGCTATGTCAGAAACTGTAGCTGATATAATCCACAAATTTGATCATGCCAATTCCCAGCATTTGCCTGTGCTTGCAAATATGTTGCTGAATCTGTGTGTGTGTGTTTTCAAATAGGCATATTTCATATTTTATGCATCGATGCATAACCGTGAGTTTGTGCGTACGCTCAGCTCAACACACACGTCTGCTCAACAAAAACTGAAAATAAAAGTTTTTAATTTTTCTTGCTTATTGTTATTGTACTCGTATGTAGGCAGTGAACGAAAATAGCTGAATATTAGGGTGTACCGAAACACACGTAGTTCACAATTTTAATTCAGGATACAAGTCAAACGAACCGTATTAAAGGTGTGATTAGGAGTCTGTCAAAATAATCCCCCAGCAGTGATTTTAGTTTAAATTTCAAGTGTATTTCAATATAACTTAAATAGCAAACATTCACACAAAACTTCGAAATAATTCTATATCGTGTGGAGACTTTGTTCAAGTCACATGAAATAATAACACATTTTGAAGCAAATTGTAAATTATAAAATAAAAGGTTGATTCTAATATAAGTATACCGTCCACCATGGATTCCCTATAAAAATGGAAATGATAACAACTGTTACTTTTATTGTTATTTTTATACCTGCATTAATTTGCATTTATTATACAATGTAGAGCAGTACTCAATAAAATGAGATTAGCCTTGTTCAAACAAAAAAATATTAGCATGGACATCAAGAGATGTGTATCTAAACTCGATAAACTACCAGATGTCATAGACAACCATAGAAGAAGCTGGAAAGAAGCATAGAAAGAGCGAAATGCGAAGAAAAGCCGCAACAAGACGCAAAACCTGAATGCTAACAATGAACAAACGATAGCCACAACGATAACCGAAACGCCCGTTCCAAATTAGAGAACTGCATATTGCCCGGTCAACATTGATACTGGGAAAAACACAAGTCCGATGAACAGAAAGCAAGAAGCAAAAGTGGGAAGAACTCAGATATGATCTCATCAACGACCACTGGGTTCTGCGATACAAGATCGTCATGAAAAAACTAGGAGCGCAGACACCAACCCCAAATCTCCCAGAACGAGTGATGGAAAATATCGTACACTCTCTCTTCCCCACACACGAAGGAAGAGTGGAAAATATTGCACTGCTAAGTGAGCAGCCTCCGCCTCTATTTAGTATAGAGGAGCTGAGAGTTGCAGCTAACTTATTGAAAACCCACAAGGCTTCAGGTTCGGATTGTGTCCCAGTAGAAATCCTTAAAATTATAACAGAAAGCACCCCACCTTTCTGCATTTTTCCCGAGGTATGGAAACGCCAACGCTTAGTACCTATAAACAAAGGAAAAGGTGACCCTGAAACTACATCTACTTACCGACCGCTATGCATGCTCGATACTACAGGGAAACTATTGGAAAGACTGTTAAAGATACGAATACAACAAACACTCTAAAATGTTGGAGGACTCTCTAAGAGACAACATGGGTTCAGACCCAAAAGATCAACAATCGGTGCAATCCAAGACGTATTCAATGGAGGAAATCACTATCCCAGAAGAATTGTGTTTCTGACGACACTCGATATCCGCAATGCGTTCAACAGTGCTAGATGGGTGTACACGCAGAAAAAAGTAGGGTTGTGGTGACAATATTCGAAGAGGATAATACTATTGTTGGGTATATGGCTGTGGTACAACAATAGTACGATCCTCAAAACAATTGTATGATTCAAATACAACCATACTATGATCCTCACAACCATAGTATGTTTCATATACAACCATAGTATGATCCTCACAACCATAGTATGTTTCATATACAACCATAGTATCATCCTTACAACCATAGTATGATTCGCACGCAACCATGTTATGATCCCTACAACCATGGTATGATCACACACAATTATACTATTATCCCCAATATAATTTATTAAAATTTGTTTAAGTTTTCGACAATAGATTTGATCCCCAATATTATTTATTAGAATTGGTTTAAGTTGTCAACAATAGATTTGAATTATGAAAATTATTCAAAAACACATTAAATTCAAAATAATACGAGTGACTTATTTTACAGTAGAAAAAGTAAGTTGAAATAAACGTAAGCGTTTTTATTAAAAATATTTCAGTTAAATAAAGCCAAAGCAGCTTGTTTAACAAATTTTAATTTCTATAAAAAAGTACTATTATTTCAATAGATCCGTACAAATAACATTTGTTCTTAAAAGCATATTTAAATGAAGAAAAATTACAATCATACAGTATGATTGCCGTAATCATACTAATGTTAACATAAAACGCAAAACACAATACTTTTGTCGCACCAAACATATTTATATTGTTGCTATAACCATATTTTCATTTTTAAATTTGGCAAAAATACTATTGTTACATTTCAACAATATTAATATTGCAGCAATTATACTATTGTCAAAAATAAATTCAGTTAACAATGCTATGGTTGCGATGAACATACTTTTACTGTGGAGAACATATTATTATTGCCGTGACGATGTAGTAACCATGTTTTTTCTCTGCGTGTAGACGTGATCGTCGCAGGCTTATATACTCAGCAGCAGGCAATTAATACACGTTGAAAAAAATATCAGGAGCAGCAGAGATTAATCCTTGGGCCAGAACTGTGGAACATCAGTTATGACGAAATCCTTACCATAGATATGCCTCACGAAGCGTACCTAGTTGATTACGCGCATGATCACGCAGAGAAAAGATACACTATGGTCACCGCAACAATAATATGTTCTCTCCAATAAAAGCATGTTCGTCGCAACCACAGTATTGTTTTTTGAATTTCATTTTGACAATAGTATGATTGCGACAATATTGCTATTGTTGAAATGTAACAATAGTATTATTGCCAAATTTAGAAATGAAAATATGGTTGTAGCAACCATATAAACATGGTTGGTACAACAAAAGTATTGTTGTTTAAAATTTACGTTAACAAAAATATAAATATGGTTCGTGGGACAAAAGTATTGTGTTCATGGATTTTATATTAACAATAACATGATTACGGCAATCATACCGGCTAAACCTTATTTTGTTTTAATTTGACAATGTTATTTTTACCATTCTTACGCAATAATAGTAATAAAAATTATTTTTTTTCAAAAAAAGCTACGGATTAGTACAACTAAAATATTTTTAATAAATGATTTTTTTACTGTTAAATAATTCACTCCTATTGTTACATAACTTACTTAATAAAACTTTTTATTGTTGAATAAGATCGCATTCCAGTCTTTACAAACAATTTTGGGGATCATAGTATGGTGGTGCGTTAGTCATACTATGGTTGTGAGAATCATACTATGGTCGTAAAACATACTATGGTTATGAGGATCATAATATGGTTGTGGGGATCATAGTATGATTGAATGTGAATAATAATATGGTTGTGGGGATCATATTATGGTCGTTTGTGAAGGATTCTATTGTTGTGAGGACCATAATATTGTTATGGGGATCAAAGTATGATTGTGTGTGAACCATACTATTGTTGTGATGATCATAATATTGTTGTGCCACAACCATCTAACCAACAATAGTATGGTGCTCTTCGAATATTGTTACCCCAACCATACATTTTTTCTGCGTGTATGACTAGTTAAAACGCTGATAGATACAAGCTGAACATTTACTAAAACAATTTAGATATTCGTACAAGGATTTGAACCTGGACTTAAGTTTTTCATAGTGCACATTCGTCACAATTTTGAAAATATTTTAATTTTGAACTCATACGAGTTATCGACGGGAAGGATTTTGTTCAGAAATACGCTCGAAATAAAATCTAAACCGCCACATTTTCTACATTTCTGTTATAAGCCCTGCTACTTCATTTATGCCTTATTGCAGCTAGGGGCTAAAAATAATTTCGAGTACACCCTGGTGTCAACATATACATACTTGTATATGTGTGTGTATGTGTTTGAGAGAGTACATTTTGTTTGCGCCTTTCACGCGGCACTCGTACTGCACTGAAGAACAATTGGCGTAACTATAAAATGTACAATTTTGTTGTTATTGCCTTTTATTTTCATTTTTTGTTCTGAATGGATGAGTGTGTGTGTGTGTGTGTAAAGGCGAATGCCAGTGTGTGTGTGTGGATTCATTGGCATTATCCGCACATTATTTGCCGAACGAATTATGATAAATATGAAATTACAAAACCAACAAAATAAAATACTTTGCAAATATTTGCATGTGGTTTGTGGAGCGGTCGGTCGGTCGCTCGGTCTGTCGGTCGCGTTTGAACGTTCATTAAAGCACATTATAATGCACTTTGACGCTTGTTGATGTTGTCGTTGTTATAGCCTCCTCCTGCTCGCCCTACCGCCAATCCTGTCGCGCTGTCCGGTCGCTCCGTTTGTTCGTCCATTCTCTTGCTGCTGTTTTGTGCTCAGCCTTTTTTTGTCGTTGTCGCTTTTCGACAAAAACACACAGAAAACAAAGCCAACCATTTTGCATGCTCCTCAGAGAGAATGTTTGAGTTGTTGTAACTGTTAAAGCTGTTGTTTTTGTTGCTGTGCCAGGCGTTTTTACTCTGTGTGTGATTTTTTAGTTTTATTGCTTTATTTGATTTTTATGAGAAATAAAGGTTTTAGCGGTTATTTGATCAGACGAGTGGTAAACGGACGGACGACAGCCGGATGGCCGGCGGACGAACGGCCAGACAGGCTAGGCTGGTGGCCTGGCGGCCAGAGATGAACGACACTGCGGTGAGGCAATCATGCCACACGGATCGTTGCTAGTGCTGCGTTTCGGCGGTTAAGTGGTGGCACAGTCTTTATTATTTGCCATTTTGTGGTTTTTCAATTTTACTTTTATGCGTGTATTCTGACGTGAGTTTTTCTCCCCGCCACAGCGTGTGTGTGTGTTTCGGAAATTCTTTATTTGCCTAAATACATGTGTGTGTGTATGTGTGAATGTATTTAAATTTAAAACTTAAACAAATATAAATAATGTAAACAAAACACATAAACCAATAGATGGCCAGCGGCGGAGTTGGATGGGACTCCTATTACAAGGGCAGATTGTAGATCTTCCATTCCATTCAAGTCCATTCAATGAGTGCAGACCTTCTGAATGATGGTAACTTGTTGGACTGGTCTTGTGCGTTAAGCTAACAATTCGAGTGTTCCAGCCCACCTCTTCTAAAGCTTTGAACTCATACCCATACTTACGTCCATGGACGTAAGTATGGTTTGCTTGTTTTGACCATACTGAACGTTTTTGAGCCTACTCGTCCAAAAACAATTTTTTGACAAGTTTAATTATAAATAAAAAAAAATATATAGAGTGGTTAAATTTTAAGGGCCAATGCTGAATGTCAACCACACATAAACGTCAAGCTTTTTTCTGCATTTCATTTTATATTTCTCAATTTCAGATTAACTCAATTTGAACCATGTATTGATTCACAAGCGAGCAACGCGTTAAAGTTATACTAGCTTATTATGAAAATGGGCATTCAAATCAAAATGCATATCGTGCTCTTCGGGATTTTTTCGGTCAATTAAATCGCCCTAATGTGCGTACAATCGAAAAAATCGTGCAAAAATTTGAGCAAACCTGGTCTGTAGGAGCTGTGAAAACACCAGTGCATGCTCGTACAGCTCGTACTGCAGAAAATATTGTTGCTGTAGAGCAGTCCAGCTTGACTCGTCGTCGTGCCCAACAATTTCGCCTCTCACGCTCGTCGTTGGTAACCTAGACTTGCATTTACACTCTTACAAGGTGCAATTGATGCAAAAGACCTAAAGCCTCTTGACGTCAAGAGCCACTTCTAAACGTCATAAATGATCAGAATGGTGGCAAGAAATGGCAATAGTGGATGATCAATTTTCGAAGAAAGTCATCTTCAGTGATGAGGCACATTTTCACCTTAGTGGATTCGTCAATAAGAATTGCCGCATTTGGGCGAATGGTAATCCAAGGGTGATTATCAAAAAAACAATGCACGACTAACGGCATCATCGGGCCGTATTTTTTGCCAAAATAAGGCAGGTCAGGCAGTTACTGTGAATGGTGTTCGCTATCGTGAGATGATAACAAACTTTTTATGGCCCGAATTGGAAAATATGGATGTGGACGATATGTGGTTTCAACAGGACGGTACCACTTGCCACACAGCTAACGAAACAATGGCTCTTTTGCGCGACAAATTCAATGGCCGTGTTATCTTACGTCGTGGCGATGTCAATTAGCCGCCAAGATCATGTGATTGATTCCGCTGGACTTCCTTCTTTAGGGTTATTTGAAAGAAAATGTGTACGTCGATAAGCTAGACAATTCAAGAGCTAAGATTTGAGATAATTCGGCTCATTAACGGCATAGAACCCTAATTATGCCTCAGCGTCATCGAAAATTTGAACCATCGGGTGGAGGTGTGCTGCAGAGGTCGCGGCGGCCATTTGGCAGATATCTCGTGTCATACATAATTGAACCATACGAATATTATCATAATAAAAAGAAATGACAATAATTTCCTAAACAATTTGTGTTTAATTCAAAATCAACATCTGCTCTTAAAATTTTACCACCCTTTACATGCGTATATTTCATTAAAATAAAATTTTTATTAGCATTAAATGTGTTTAAGGACCATAGGGCCGTTTTTGAACCAAAAAAACCGAAAGGTCCAGCAACCATGCCGCTTTTTGAGGTATTAAGTTCAGAGATTTAGTAGAGAACCGAAAAAAAATATTTATTTTATTACCTAGTAAAAAAACCTTAATAATAAAAATTGAGAAAAAGTCAATTTAGGGGGGCTCCTATTTGATTTGGCCACAGTAGTGCTTTCGACAGACACATATATTTTTACGACGATCAATATTATAAGTTATGTACAGGGTGGGCCAAAAGAGACCATGGGGTTAATAACTTTAATAACTTTTTCGAGCTAAATTTTGTGTAGCGATGAGACCCATTTCTGGCTCAATGTAAACAAGCAAAATTGCCGCATTGGGAACGAAGAGCAAACAGAAGAGGTTAAAGAGCTGCCACTTTATTTGTGGTTTGGTGTGGTTTGTGGGCCTGTGGAATCATCGGTCCATATTTCTTCAAAAATGAAGCCGGTGAAAACGTAACCGTCAATGGCGACCATTA
Organism: Hydrotaea diabolus; assembly: GCA_963513945.1. Classification (NCBI taxonomy): domain Eukaryota; kingdom Metazoa; phylum Arthropoda; class Insecta; order Diptera; family Muscidae; genus Hydrotaea; species Hydrotaea diabolus. Next base: position 188,869,154 of record OY740718.1, read on the forward strand.
TCGAGCCATGAAAACCGTCTATTTGTTGCCTGAAATTGAAGCTCGTTATCTCGACGACATTTGGTTTCAACAAGACGGCGCCACTTCCCACACATCGCATCAATCAATGGATTTATTGAGAGAACACTTCAGTGAGCAGATAATTTCACGTTTTGGGCCGGTCATCGTGTGATATCACACCGTTAGACTTTTCCTTTGGGGATATGTAAAGCCTAAAGTTTATGCGGACAAACCTGTTTCTATTCAGGCCTTGGAGCAAAACATCACGCGTGTCATTCGCCAGTTACCAGTCGAAATGCTCGAACGAGTCATATAAAAACTGGACTCAACGGATGGAAAATCTGAGACGTAGCCGCGGCCAACATTTGATAGACATAATCTTCAAAAAATAAATGCCAAAGAATGTTCTTTTAAATGATAATAAGCATTTCCCATTCAATTTGAATTTTCTGTTTTTTTTCTTTAAAAAAAGTAGGGAACCCTGAAATAGATCACGAGTTATATATATAATATACAAAATGGAAATTTTTTACACTAAGTATGAAAAATAATGTCACGTTTTCAGCTTCACAATGACAGGCTCATTTTAGAGAATTTTTCAAAAGATCTTTAAAAATTCGTGACTGTACCGTTTGAATTTCTCCAACAATGTTGGCCTTGAGTTGAAGGATTGTCTCGGGCTTGTTCACAAATACTCGTTCCTTCAAATAACCCTAAAGAAAATAGCGCGTGATCTAGCGATCGCGCTAGCCAAATAGTTTCTACATATTATTCGCTCTCCAAAAATTTGACTTAAAGGTGCCCTTGTGTTTCGGGTAGTATGGGCAGTGGCTCCGTCCTGCTGAAACCAAATTTTAGGTCTGTTTTCAAGAGCAGGACGTAAAAAATGTTCTATCATAAACCGATACCGCTCTCCATTTACGCTTACAGCACTTCCATCTTCATTCTCGAAGAAGTAAGGCCCAATGATATTTGCGGATGTGATCCCACACCATACCACACTATACACCTAATGGGGTGCAATTGGCGTTAATGACTGGCTCTTGGATTTTCATAACCCCAAACCTACAGTTCTGCTTATTAACAAAGCCATTCAAATGAAAATGAGCTTCATCACTCATGCGTTTGCGTTAAAATAATTGATCACTGATTTAAATAATAAAATTCTATTATTCTGGTTCTTTGTTCAGTTGGGAATCTATCCATTAGTTATTCTCCAAGTATTGTTTATATAATCTGAAAAAAAAAATATATAAACGAAAAAGTTATTAATTTTTTTATACCCCATGGTAACTTTTGGTCCACCCTTTATTTGATAGGGTCTTCAATTAACATTTCCAGGGTATAAATTTATAGAGGTTTTACAGGGATCCTATACGCGATTAAAGTTTCGATTTACTTTTTGGGAGGTTCCAGAATATGACGGAGTACTTAAATTTGATCGATTTTTTATTTATTTACTTATTTTAATCCCACAGAAACCCATTAATGAACAAGAGGAAACTTCTTTTAAATAAGTGAACTGTGCACCATATAATTCTAATACTCTCTGATCGTGACCTACAATTATCCGCCGAACAGCTAATTTATTGGAAAGAGAAGTTTAACACGGCTTAGAGGTAAACCTCTTACACGGAAAGTCGCCGGCATTTATGAGGTGGACACCAGCCACTGAAAAGTTGTAAGATGTTCTTAGCCGGAGTTGAACCTGAGCTTACTGGCATAATAGCCGTGTACACTACCATCATATCACTGCGGATCTTTGATCTGCCGAAAGACCCATTTAGAGAAGTTTATTATTTATTATTACTTATGTAACTTACTCTGAGGAACTTGTATCAGAATCTTACTCCGTAATAACTGAAGCAAATGGACTTTTCGTTTTTGTAATAAATCGGTCAAAGCATACTGATGATTCAATTATGAGACATGCTTTCATTTTTGCACATTAGTCATCCAGCTGATGTTTTTGATCAGCAATTCCCCTAATGTTGTTTCTATTGTGAAGGTAGATTGCAGTCCTTGGCTCCCAATTTGAAAAATATATGATATAACAATAGGATAGAGCGACAGGATTTCCGGCTCTAAAATCAGGCCCGCTAAACGACCCTGTTCGTCGCTATGTGTATACACTAACACTCGTACAAAGCCATCGCATTGGGGTCGCGTGCGTGCAATATGTGTGATGCCGTTCTTTGTACAATTTTGGGGTGTATGCCATTATTTAAACTTAATTAAAACGTTAAAAACTAAACGTTTGTGGAGTATCTTACTTACCCTTAGTGAACACTCTTTTAAGACATTTTACGCAATGTGATGATCCTCAGAAGGTAAAATCCTCAATGGATTTTTTTAATATTTTCCAAACCAGAAAATGCTACCAACGAAAAAAGTCCCAACAAATAAATCACAGTCGTTTAGTGATAAACTGGAATCTTGTCAAAAAATTATGGACGTCATCTCAGGAATACAATATTAACATTTCTTTAACCTACACACAAGCAACAACCGAATCCAGGAGGTTGTACACACTATCCATGTACTCTAAGGCTACAACCGAATGTTAATTGGATACACTATCGGTTGAAAGGAACAAAGTACGGGATCCTCAGCTAATTAAGATGACCCTTGCCACTGAATAGTACAACTGCACCAACTGATGGTTTGATTTTGTGTATACGGTTATTTTACAGAAAAAAAATAAGTACCGAAGCAAACACGAACATTAGTGAAATATAAGAAGTACAACAGGACAGTAGTTAACTATTATTTAGATATAATTATTACAAATTTTGTTATTCGTTATAGTAAAGTGTGTATTATGTAATTTTATGTTCTTGTTATGTTTGTTATAAGTATAGTGATTACCCCTGACGATGAACGAAGAAGTCAGTTCGAAATATTGGGATTTTTAAAAAAAAAAAATTAGAAAAACATCAACATCTGTTTTTTGTTCTTCCTAACAACAACTAAAAAATAAACAAAAAGTTTAATTTAATTTTTATAATTAAAAATTTTAAAAAATATTGATTCTGTAATTCAAATTATGAGCAGTTTTGTTGAAAACTTGGTTTTTCCTTTCGAATCTAATAAAGTTTGTATGCCCAAGTGGAATGATTTTGTTCATATATAGTGGGTGGGTGCGCATAGTGGGTCAAAAAATTAAATTTGGTATTAAACTAAAAGAAGCAAATTAAAGAGAAAGTTGATATGTTATTAAAATACCAAAGAAATTCAGAACATTAAACCTTAATATCAAAGGCTTATAAATGATGGCTTAAAGTCTTAGCTAAGGGTTTGAATAGGAAATATATTCCACAATATTGGTAATATTTTTGACACAGTGGGCTATATTCTCCAAGAAGGGTTCATTTCTAAGTGTCTTTTCGTTTTTAAGAAGGATTTTGTAGCAGCCTGGCTTTATTAAAGGGAAAATATTATGATGATATTTTGCTAATTAATTAATCTCTTTCTCGTAAAGTAGCCGGCATTTACGAGGTGGACCGTTGTTAGATAATTGTTTGGCTGAGCTGTATAGCAGTTGCTACGTTAAAAAGTATACAATCTCATTTCGTCATAACCTTCACCGTAGGTGCAATATACTTATATGCTAACTTGTTATTCCATTTGCAACATCCCAGTAAACCTAATGTGCCGACAATGTCTGATACAGACAATTCTGAACAATGTCTGAACTCTATCGAGAATTCTTACCGAAATCGTTACAAATTCTGTTCGATTTGTCTGAGGATTTTTTATTTATTATGTTAGGAAATATCTGAACGAATTCGGCCCGAATTCTATTAGACTTGTCTGTGGGATTTTAATTAATTTTTTGTTCAGACTTCTCTTATAGAACTCGCAACGAATTCTGAACTATTTATCTGAGGTAGTCTATTCGTTTAAAATTTTTGTTATTTGCTTCATATTTTACAGTTGTTGTTCTTGTGTTCAGACATGTCGGAACTAATTCTGAACGAATTCTTAACTGTTTGCCTGAGGTATTTTTAGATTTCAAATTCAAATTCTGAACGATTGTTTAGCATAGCTGTGCGAGGGGTTTTTATTGTGTTCGGAGGAAACTCTACTGCCGGCAGTTCTCGTTAAATGCAAAACTGGTTGCCCTTAAGTGTATAGCCACTAAACATAGTTACAGCACAATTATTGCTTTCGAAACTGCAGACAGACACCCCTGCTTGTAACTTAACAGTCTTTCCGAACGCTTTTTATAAATGTTTTACAACTTTTTTTTTGTAGAACAAAAATATTTTCTTCTTTTTGATTGTTTGCATACAGAATTTACCATGACATAAGCTTAGAATTCGTACAGAATTCGGTTCGTAATGTCGGTAAAAACATCAGAATTTCATAAGACTTAATGCCAGAATTCTGACCGAAGTCGTTCAGAATTAGTTCAGAATTCGGAACGACAAATCAAAATTTTCTTTCGAATTTCCCAAGACTACAGTTCAGAATTTGGTCAGAAATCGGTTCGAAATGTCTGTAAAAACATCAGAATTCCCTCAGAGAAGTAGTTTAGAATTTGTGTCAACCCTCTCATATGTTTTTCGTTACGAATTCACAAAGAATTCTGATCCGAAATCGGAACATTTTGCCGATTGTCGTACAGAATTCTGACCGAACTCTGAAGGTTTGGTTTGCTGGGATATTAAAATATTTATCGGAGACCATGTAAGTATATGTGACAGCGCATAGAGAAAGCGACCTAAGGGTAAAAAAAATCAATTTTCACTTTTTTTTTGATGTGGGCAACATCTGAGCATCGAATGAGACCGATCCCATGCCCCAAAAGTGTTCCCTCCCAGAGATATGAGCGTTTTATGAATGTGAAGTCGACGATTCTAAGCGCAAATAGAAAGGGACCTAATCTTTAAAATGGCTCTCCTGAACAAAACTTTTCACATTTTTTTTGATGTGGACAACATCTGAACATCGAATGAGACCGATCCCATGCCCCAAAAGTGTTCCCTCCCAGAGATATGCGCGTTTTATGAAAGTGATGGTACACCAAAGATACACGTATTTAAATCTTTAAAATGGCTGTCCTGAACAAAACTGGTTTTTACCCTTAGGTCCCTTTCTATTTTGCGCGTCACATATATTGAACACAACGTCGTAAAATTTTAATACCCATAAACCATGTTTTTCCAGGATTCTAAAATTGTACACTATAATGCCTTATAGTCATAAGTCGGAACAGATTGTCAATGGGAAAAGTCGGCCTATGACGAAAACATGGGGACTGTTAGTTTAGACGCACTTTTTACCACAAAAGGGCCATGGACATTTCGCCGCTTGTGACCAAAAAATGGTCCCTATAGTCTTAAAAAGCGTTTTCTATTAATTAAGTACATATAGTCGTTGTAACCTAATCAAAACTTTATATAAAATCTGCCTAAACTTAGGAGATAGACCATATGGTCAAAATGAGCAATAAATTGTTAATATGCATCTACTCGTATGAGTACTTAAAGTAAGGCAAATTTCACTCTTAATGCAAATATGAATTTATTTTGAAGATTTTTGGGCATCTTGGACGCATTGACCACAATTAAATACTGGGAATCCAAACAAACAGTAATGAAATATTGGTGAAAAAATCTGCAAAAGCAAAAACACGAAAAATTCGTTCAAAAAGAAACAGGCTGACGGGCAAAAATAATGGTATGAACTCCTGTAGAGATAAAAATGGAAAAACTGGTGACGGATACGGCAAGTGCATTGGGTATATGGAGAGAACACTTTTTCAATATACTGACGCCGGAAGATTCTTTTGAAAAAGTCGACCCAGTGCCAATCCATAAATAACCTCAGACAACGAAGTGTTAAACATAGGCAGCACAAAAACACCAGAGCATGCTCTTTGCGTACGCGGATGGTGTAGACATCATTTAAAGAATTCTATGATCAGTTAGTGCACCCTTTGCTAGTGTAGAGAAGGAGTGGGCAAAGTTGGGATTGGTTGTGAACGAGGACAAAACATATCTGCTGAAAACATCTTATAAAACAGCGTCAAGACAACATCCTTAGAGCAGAGTAAATGCAGACAGTTGCAATTTCGAGGTGGTCGACCAGTTCGTCTATCTCGGATCCGAAAGAAAATGACGGAAATAAAACTAAGAATCATATTAGCTAACATATGCAATTTTGGGATAAACAAAACCCTCTCTCCAAAGACAATTCACAAAACGCTCATACTAACCGTGCTTTAAAATAGCTCTGAAAATTGGGTGGATTGAAAAGCGGATTAAGCGATGTTGGGAGTGTTCGGGAGAATAATTCTTCAAAAAACATATGCCGTAACGACGATAAGCGACATCTTAGTCGTGCGCATCAAACTATAGGGTGCGTAAATTTTAAGGGCCGATGTTGTACCTAAACGTCAAGTTTTTTTCTGCATTTCATTTGATATTTCTCAATTTCAGACTAACTCAATTCGAATAATGGAAAGCTACACAAGAGAGCAACGCGTTTAAGTTAGGCTACAGTGGATGATCAATTTTCGAAGAAAATCATCTTCAGTGATGAGGCTCATTTTCACCTCGTAAATAAGCAGAATTGCCGCATTTAGGCGAATGATACTCGTAATCCAAGACTGATTGTCGAAAAAAAAATGCAAACACTCAAAGAGTGACTGTTTGGTGTGCTTTATGGGCTGGCGGCATCATCTGGCCGTATTTTTTTTCCTAAATGAGCCGGTCAGGCAGTTAATGTGAATGGTGTTCGCTATCGTGAGATGATAACGAACTTTTTATGGCCCGAATTGGAAGATATGGATGTGGACGATATGTGGTTTCAACAGGACGGTGCCAGTTGCCACACAGCTAACGAAAAAATGTTTTTTTGCGCGACAAATTCAATGCCCGTGTTATCTCACGTCGTGGCGATGTTAATTGGCCGCCGAGATCATGTGATTTGACCCCGTTGGACTTTTTTCATTGGGGTTATTTGAAAGAAAAGGTGTACGTCGATAAACCAGCAACAATTCAAGAGCTAAAGGATGAGATAATTCGGCACATTAACGGCATAGAACGTAAATTATGCCTTAGCGTCATCGAAAATTTGGACCATCGGATGGAGGTGAGCCGCCGAGTTCGCGGAGCCATTTGGGAGATATTTTGTTCCATACATAATTGACCCATACCAATATTATCATAATAAAAAAAGAAATGACAATAATTTCCTAAAAAATTTGTATTTTATTCAAAATCAACATCGGCCCTTAAAATGTAACCACCCTGAATTTGAATTGTGCTGGCTGGGACATGTTGTGCTGATCGAAAAAAATGTTTCAGAACTGAACATTTTCGATGTAGAGTTTGTGGAAAAGACCATGTCCAGCATGAGCTACACAATCTTTTTATAACCCAGAGAAGGTCGCGCGCTCAAGATCAAAGCGCTTAGAATTGAACGCGGCTCAAGACCTTTTAAGGGTAAAATGACCATTTAAGTAAGTTTAATTGAGATTAGCGAAATATCGCGAACAGAGATATTTCTGCCACCAGTCCAGATATTAAGTCCATATCGAGCCATAAGCGCTAACCTATCGTAAGTCAAATTTTTGGAAAAAAAATTTTATTGCTGAAAAATAATCGTTAGGACAAGCCTCATCGTTTTGTATTTTTAAAATGACAAAATTGTTAGTAAAACATCAAAAAAAAAGCTTTTGCATTTTATCGTAAATGATTGTTTAAATTTTATTGTGTAGCAATTTTATCGTAAGTCACACATCAAATTGCTGCAGCAATCGCAAATGTGTTCAGATTTTTTTTTTGTTTTTTGATACAGTTATATGAGTAGGTAGAAATCTTAAATTTTTGCATTAAAACATTTGCATTTTTAATAAAGTTGTTTGAAATAAATAATAAAAACCGTCTCCTGTAAAATTTGCATTTTTTCACTTACGATAGGTTAGCGCTTATGGCTCGATATATTAAGTGTCTCTACTGATTCTCTGGTGTCGGTCTGTCGTATTAAATGTCGACGATTCGACCACATTTTGATTTCCGTGTTATATTCAGGCTCCTGCAAAAACAGTTTGGGCCATCTTTTATGTCGATATTTACATCTGGCTTATCTGCCTATGGGGTAAGCCCAACACCGGCTACATGGTTCCATCTAGACACCACAGGTTAGCTTACAATATAACATTGGTCACAATTTGTTCTATGCCTGCTAACAAACAGGTTTCTGCCGTTTTGACAATGCTGCCGTATTATTCATATGTTTAGTTAAGCCATACTATTTCATAGCAATCTTACTACCTAACCACGTTAGTATGTCAAATCGAAGACTGCTAATGTTAGAGACCTTTTTCCACCAGTCTATCCCAAATGCTTTGCAAACTACCCCTCATCTCCCACCGAAACCATAATACGATGATTAGTTCATACAAGATACAGATGCGATGAAAACTACCCATGTGCTGCTTCATAAGGAACACTTCGCCCAGCCTTCAACAAAAATTGTATTGTTACTTTGCTTATGATTTCGGTTTACTCGCTCCCACACAGTAGTTCTCAGTTAGAGCCCCACAAGCAGTTTAAATATTGATACTGATATTGTATCGATGTGAAGATGTTCTTCCATGCAACAAACAGACCCTTGAAAAGTCGTTAACTATTTGCCAAATCAGAGACCGGTATTAACTACGAAACCTGTAGTCGACGACCAACATCCGTCACCACCATCCACCATTACTACCAGCTCCAAAGGCGTCGTCAACGTTGTTATGATTTAAATACTTAAAGGCAAAACTCTTGATGATGATGTATTTCCGGTTTTATTTCTCTCCATTGTGTGTAAGTGTGTGTCTAGTCTGTTGGTATGTTCTACATTATGACGTCTTGTCTGTTGCAATGCAACGGTGACAGGCGTTTTTCTAAAACATTTTCAGTATGTTGGTGTTGGTGTCTGAGCTTGATGAGCCTTGTGCTGGCACCCAAAACTCGACAAACTAAAGTTCGTTTTTAGCCGCACAAAAACACTGGGAACTTTAGGCCAGCCAGGCGAGCAAACGCTTTATTCCGAATTCCGATTTGTTGCACAGCCGTCTAGTTACTATCGTCTAGTTTGTTACAACTCTGCGATACTAGGGGGGTCTGCTAATTCAAGGCGTATGAAGTGGGAAGCTCAGAGAAACGCATTCCGATTAATGGTAATTTATAGTTTATAGTTAACTAAAAAGTTGGCCCGATTACTAAGATTCTTCAGAACGATATAAATGTCTTTAAATGTTATATAAGTAAATCTTCTTCAACGATATAAGTCTTCTTATAGAGTAAAAGACAAGCTGACATTTTTTACCAAAAACAATTGACAAAATATGTAGGTAAGTATTTACCTACATATTTTAAGCCTATGGAAGTACAAATTGCTTATGAAAACAAAAATCGAGTAGTGCCAACAAACATGATGAATCTATGGAGCCAGAAACCAATTTATGAAGAAAAACTTGAGATAATATGATTCTTCTACTTTCCAGCGTTTTCAAATGGAACCCTTAAAACCCTTTAAAAATTTTACTTATGGCAAAAGTAATAGACCGATCACGTAAAAAATGTTAACAGAATTATATCAATGATTAGCGAATTATTATAAAATATACGAGGGTTGCTATACATATTTCTGGCCTAGGCAACACTAAGGGTTGCCTGACATTTTCATTGGAGAGTTTGATATTTTTTTAGCATAAACTTACTCAGAACGACTATCGTTTGTGTTGTTTACAGTGACTTGAAAAAAATCAATTTGGCAAAAAATGGAATTAACTTGTGAACATTTTCGTGCGATAATTTTTCACAACTTTCAACGTGGACAGCTTTCACGACAAGAGTGCATCGATGAACTTAAATCTTTGTATGGAGATAAAGCACCATCCTATATCACTGTGAAAAACTTGTTTAATTAATTCAATCGTGGCCGACGCTCGCTCAAAGACGAAGGTCGTCAAAAAAAACGGCCGTTGTGCTAGAGAACATTGATGCCGTGCTCGAACTGACAATGCAAGATCGTCATGTGACATACCGTGAGATAGAGGCATTCTTGCGCATTTTTTCCACCGGCATACATTCGATATAGCATGAACACCTGGCCGTAAAAAAGGTTTGTTCTCGTTGGATCCCGCACACTTCGACAATCGCTAAAAAAAAGGCTCGTGTCGATTGGTGCAAAGAAATTTTGAAAAAATACGATCGCGGTGCTTCGAAAGACTATTTTACCGGTAACGAATCATGGATCTTTGCGTTTGAGCCCGAAACAAAACAGCAATCGACCGTGTGGGTCGTCGAAGACGAGCCAAATCCAACGAAAGTAGTTTATGCACGCAGAGAAAAGATATGGTTACTATATGGTCACCGCAACAATAATATGTTCTCTAAAATAAAAACATGTTCTTCGCAACCATAGTTTTGTTTTTTAAATTTTATTTTGACAACAGTATGATTGCGGCAATATTACTATTGTTGAAATGCAACAATAGAATTGTAACAATTAGAATTGAAAATATGGTTATAGCATCCATATAAACATGGTTGGTGCTACAAAAGAATTGTTGTTTAAAATTTACGTTAACAATAATATGATTGCAGCAATCATACAGTATGGTTGCGACTACGAACATAACAAAACAGGTTTTATAGAGCATACATGGATGTGTGTGCGTATGTTTTTTTGATATACAAAAAAAACATACACAATATACAGCGAATTGCTTTTGTCCATTAAAAAAACAGAACAACAATCGGAAGGTAGTTCGAGGGATTTTCGGTGAAATACTCTAATACCGACTGGTTCTCGTTTATTTAAAATCTGCCTGCAATTAAGTATATAGCCATAGATCATGGTTTAATCACATTCGTTACTTGGGGTCTACGGATGGTAAAGTAGCATTCACCCCTGCTGGCAACTAAAAGTATTTTGACTGCAGTTGGAATATATATTTTTGTTTCTCGAATGATATGTTCAATAAAAACATGGTTTAAATCTGGCTATGAACTAATGCAATTTAAAATAACTTGCTTAATAAAAACTTTTATTTTTTAATAACAACATTACCCAATCCTAATAAATAATTTTGGGGATCATAGTATGGTTGAGTGTGAATCATACTATGGTTGCGTGTGAATCATACTATGGTTGTGAGGATCATACTATGGTTGTATGAGAAACATACTATGGTTGTGAGGATCATAGTATGGTTGTGGAGATAATAGTATGGTTGAGTGTGATTCATACTATTGTTGTTAGGATTATAGTATGGTTGTGGAGATCATAGTATGGATGAGTGTGAATCATACTAAGGTTGTGGGGATCATAGTATGGTTATGTGTGAATCATACTATTGTTGTAAGGATCATAATATTGTTGTGCCACAACCTTATACCCAACAATAGTATGATCCCCTTCGAATATTGTCACCCCAACCATACTTTTTTTTTGCGTGTGGAAGAAGCCCTTCGAATCAAGTGATCGTCTGTTTCTTCGGCAAAACTGGTCATGTGGCGACTGTTCCGCTTGAGCAACGTAGGAGGTTAATTCTGAGTGGTACACCACAATTTGTTTGTCTGAAGTCTTAAGAGAAATTTGAAAAACGAAAAAGAGAAGACGAATCATTCTGCACCATGAGAATACGAGCTCTCACACTTAGGTTCAAACCAGCGCCTTTTTGACAGGCAAAAAGGTCCAATTGATGGGCCATCCGCCGTACAGCCCTGACTTGGCACCCAATGACTTATGCATTGGACCAGGATTCGTGATGATGGATATTTAAGCTTTGAGCCGACTGAATTTTATCGTCCACTTGTTACGAGGTACATTTAGTTCCTTAACGAAGAACTTTTCCGCTGGGAAGATTTCACCATCAGTGTGCTACTTGAATTCGTTTGACCGTCATCTTATTTTCAACGTATAGTTTAAGACTTTAACAATGAGCAAATACATATAGACTTAATGGGGTCTCCGACCAATAAATTGTTCAATGTGTTACAAATGAAATCACACTTTGCATTACAGAAACTTCGTGGTTTATTTACAATTAGAGGTGCCTGTTATAATAAACTGGAGATCTTCATAGGATAGGGCAGTGCACTGATTTAAACTTTAAACATGTTACGCCTTTACCTCTGAAAGTTGCTCTTAAGATAATACCTTAGCTTCTATTAGATAAGTATCCACTTGATTGATGCTGTGAAGTGGTGCTTCAATTCCGGGTAAGATCATCAATTATTCAGTTGCGGTTTCCACCTTTTAGAAGTTGGAAAAAAAAAGGTGTTCAGCTTTTTGACTTGAGAGAAGTTCCCCTTGTTCCTTATCAGCTGTTGAGGGACTTTATTAATTAAAGCATTTACTTGGCAATCAACATCCTCTTTAATTCTGGTTCAAATACTAACCAACCTTATTACACCTACCTCGCTGAGTATGGAACGGATTGCACTTACACGGACACACGCACAGAATGTACAAGTCCACAGCACAGAAGAAATACCCACGTCAAAAAAGTTTACAGGCGGACGCCTAAAGGAAAATTGTTCCTTGTTTCAAACAAAAGAAGAGAGACACAACAAAAAAAAAAAATAAAAACAAAAGCAGCAAGCAAGGCAACAACAATAATAAAAAACATTTCCGCTTCCTTGTAATATGACAGAAACAAGTGTTAATGGTTTGTTGTGTTGGTTGCTCTGTTGCTCGTGTTGTGTTGCCTGTCCTGGCCATAGTTTTGCTAGTCTAGCAGCTACAAACGTCAGTGAGTGACTAGCGCTGCCACAGCCACTGACGTTGCTGCTGCTGTCGGTTGATGTTGCTGCTGCAGTCAACGAGGGGGTAAGTGGATACTGTTTGTTACTGCCACTCATAATGGGAACAGCAACGTTTGCGTCTACGACTGCGACTACATGTACACGTTGTCCTTACAAATTCCTACGCTAATAGCGCCACCAACAACATCAATATCGGCGCGATTTGGCGCTTAGCTGAGGTGGGGTATGGCGAGGTTCGGTTGCAAATGCAAACTTTAAGTTTTTGATTAGTTGTAACGTTGTACCACCTGTCACTTCAGTGGGTATAAATTGATTCCATATAGCAGCGTATGTGGAATACGTGCAACATTCTGTAACGCGATTTGTGATTTTTTTGTCGGGCGGCGGCGTGGGTGAGGATTGCAGGCAAATTACGTAAACGGAAAGAGTTTTGGGAAATTTTGTACAAATGACCGATAAATGTCGATATGAGTATGAGTATGCACCGATTTGCTGGTGCGTCAGCGACATACAAATCCTGTTTAAATGCCAAAACGTAGCGAAATGTTAAAACGTACAGGTGTTTTTTCCAATTCGCTGTTCATTACCTGAATCTAATATACTTATACATACGCCTCATGCCAAAATGTCAATTCTGGTAGGATGTGATGTCGATAAAGCCAAGTAATTTTAAATGTTAGCTAGGAATTTACAATTGATCTTATATGGCACTTTATGCCTTTTAAAATGTTGTTATTTTAAATATCCCACTTATGCATGGTTTTAAAGGGATTTTTCATATTTGCCCTTCTAGGGGTAAATATCACTTGGTGCGTCTTATGAGTGTAACTTACATCAAAAAATACAATTTGTGTGTTCGCACTAAATGGATCTAATGCCGGTTGAGTGTTTTCCGTCTACCTAATTGTTGGCTTTATTCCTTTCGTTACATATCGAAATACTTATCGGCGACCCTAAAAACAATATATACAGTCACGGACAAAAAAGTAGGGTCACACCAGTATAATTTAAATAAAATTGCAAAATGTGTTGTTTATAATAACATATTTTTTACAACAATTAACATATTAACATATGTGCCGCGCAAAATAGAAAGGGACCTAAGGTTCAAAAACCAGTTTTATTCAGGAGAGCCATCTTAAAGATTGGGTCCTCTTGTATTTGCGCTTAGAATCGATTTCACTTTCATAAAACGCGAATATCTCTGGGGAGAACACTTTTGGAGCATGGGATCAGTCTCATTCGATGCTCAGATGTTGTACACATAAAAAAAAGTGAAAAGTTGATGAAAAGTTTTGTTCAGGAGAGCCATTTTAAAGATAAGGTTCCTTTCTATTTGCGCTTAGAATCGTCGACTTCACTTTCATAAAACGCGCATATCTCTGGGAGGGAACACTTTTGGGGCATGGGATCGGTCTCATGCGATGCTCAGATGTTGTCCACATAAAAAAATGAAAATTGATTTTTTTTACCCTTAGGTCCCTTTCTCTATGCGCTGTCACATATGAGTCATTCCATGCCAAACGGTACGCATTTTTTACATCACAAGCTTGGATTGCTTAACTAGTTTGTGTATGCATTCTTCTCTTAAAAATATTATATACGTGTTTCAAGAAAAAAAATTTAAAATTTTTTTTTAAATGTTATGACCAATTGAACTTTGGTGAAATGAAGATTTTATCAAAGAGGTGTGTTCATTCAGTCGCATGTAACTCCGGAAATACTTGACCGATTTTACTCTGCTATACCTTGTTTTGAAGGTAATTTTAAGCACTTCTAAAATAACGAAACGGTATGGCATAACGCCATAGAATTTTTTAAGTTTGTATCATTTTAATCCTTTTATTTCGATTTTGAAAATGATTACATCTTTTTTTATTTTTGAAATTTTGCAGGCGTATTCTTACAGGTCTGTTTTACCGACTGTGTAAGTTTTAAAGTGGTGAAATAATGCGTTCTATTTTTAAAAAAATTTTTTTACCTTATACCTTTTTCACTTCCATGAATATAGAAAATATAATATAGAAAAAAAATATTTTTTAATAGTTTATTGACACAAGATATAACAACAACAAAAAAACAAAGAAAAAAAGAAATAAAAACATGATACAATAGCCGTGCACGTATTCCAGGAGGGGCTTGTAAATTTTTTAAAGAAAACCTTAGGACCTGTAAGTAAAATATTTTACTTTTCTGATGGCGCAAGCGCACAATACAAAAACAAGAAAAACTTTTTAAATCTGACGTTCCACGTAGAAGATTTTGGAATACCAGCGGAATGGCATTTTTTTGCAACGTCTCATGGCAAATGGCCCTGCGATGGTCTGGGAGGAACAGTCAAAAGACTAGCAGCACGTGCAAGCTTGTCCAGCCTCATAAATCCCATTAATAGTGCCGTCAAATTTTATGATTGGGTGAATAAAAACGTGAAGAATATTCATACAGAATTCTTCAATAACTATCAATATCGAGATAGGGCGAAACACCTGAAGGAGCGTTTTGAAAAAGCGAAAACAATTTCTGGAACTCTTGGCTACCATGCATTCATTCCACAACCCGATAAAATAATGAAAGTCCAGACAACATCATCTTCTGAGCAGTACTGTATGAAGATGGTATACAAGGCATAACATTTATTTCATTACTCATTTTTTTATTTCTTTGTTTTTTTGTTGTTGTTATATCTTGTGTCAATAAACTATTAAAAAGTATTTTTTTTTCTATATTATATTTTCTATATTCAGGGAAGTGAAAAAGGTATAAGGTAAAAAAAATTTTTTAAAAATAGAACGCATTATTTCACCACTTTAAAACTTACACAGTCGGTAAAACAGACCTGTAAGAATACGCCTGCAAAATTTCAAAAATAAAAAAAGATGTAATCATTTTCAAAATCGAAATAAAAGGATTAAAATGATACAAACTTAAAAAATTCTATGGCGTTATGCCATACCGTTTCGTTATTTTAGAAGTGCTTAAAATTACCTTCAAAACAAGGTATAGCAGAGTAAAATTGGTCAAGTATTTCCGGAGTTACATGCGACTGAATGAACACACCTCCTTGATAAAATCTCCATTTTACCAAAGTTCAATTGGTCATAACTTTTGAAAAAAAAAATTATATTTTTTTTTTCTAATCGCGGATTAAATAGAATTGCTAGAGGACCAAATCTGCAAATTTTCATAAAAATCGGAATCATTGCGTTAAATTTTTGCCCAAAATCGTACCGTTTGGCATGGAATGACTCATATACATTCTTCTTATTTACAGAAACAAATCGAAGTTGTTTACATGATTCAGTATAAAAATATAAACAGTTATTCGGTCCATTGATTTCGAGGGGACAAAAAATAGACTCAGTGTTTAAAAAAGTGAAAAAATTAAAAATAAGTGAAATGAACAGAAATTAATTACATAACGCGTCTTATGAGCTACGATAATATTTCTTGGTATAGTCCTTCCTTATATTTTATTTTTGCATCTCCGTGGCATTGATTTCACCAAATCCCGACACGTTTTTTTTGGGATAGAATACCACGCAGTTTTAATTTTTGTCCAGAAATCATCCTTATTTCTTAATTTTTGTGGTCCTACTGTTTCCTTTAATATAGGGTGATCCACCTAGAGGTATATTTTCAGAAGAAAAAAAATATAAAAATCCAAATCAAGTGTGGAATCTTTATTGGTTATTTTTAATTTTTTTTTTTTGAATATAATTTCCTTCAAATTTTGGCCGCAACTACACCTCTGGGTTTCCATTCTGAGGGTCCAATTTTGGATGATTCGACCGGTATGGTTTTAATGACACGCGTAATGTTGGCTTCCAAAGCCTGAATCGTAGCTGGTTTGTCAGCATAGACTTTGGACTTTACTTAGCCCCAAAGAAGAAGAAGTCTAAAGGTGTGATATCACTCAATCTAGGCGGCCAACTTACCTGTCCAAAATGTGAAATTAGCTGCGAAATGTCCTTTCAATAGATCTATGGTTGAGCTGCTGTATGTCAAGTGGCACCATCCAGTTGAAACCAAGTGTCGTCAATATTGCGGGCTTTAATTTCAGGTAGCATAAGAGCGATATCATAGCGCGATAGCGAGCACCATTCACGGTTACGTTCCGGCGATTATCATTTTTGAAAAAATATACACCGATGATTCCACCAGCATATAAACCGCACCAAACCATGGTTTTCTCTGGGTATTATGGCACCTCTTAAATCTCTTTTTGTTGCTCTTCAGCCTAAATGCGACTTTATTGACTGAAATGGGCCTCGTCACTGAACAAAATATTGGTCGAAAACAGCAGATCTTCCCGTTTCTCACCAAACGCTCATTTCCATAATACAGTTGCCAACATTTGAAGAAAATTATTTTCAAAAAATAAATGCCATAAAATGCCCTTTTAAATTCCCAATAAAGATTACACAATTGATTTGAATTTTTTCTACTTTTTTTGTTCTGAAAAAATACCTCTAGATGGATCACCCTATATTTTTCACAAATTTTCTTTTGGACTTATATCTGGAGTTTGTGCTGACCAAGTCATAACATGAACGCCGTTATCTGGAAACCACTGCTTTACAAGACCCAAAGTGTGTTTTGGATCATTGTCCTGTTGATATGCCCATTTAATGGGCATTTCCCATTCGGCGTAAGGTAGCATTACTTCATTTAGTATGTGGCAGTTCATATTTGTATCCATGGTTTCTTTAATCCAATATAATGGACCCACTCCATACCACGAAAAACATTCCCAAACCATTATATTACCTCCTCCGTGCTTGTAGGTTTTTGTGTTAAAGCGGGAACATAAATCTTTCTTTTTTTAGGGCGTCTAACCCATATTCACTGCCAATAAGGTTTACTTATAGTTTACCAATAGTTTTTTGCCATTTGATGTTGACTTTGGCCTTTAAGTTTTAAATGTTCAATAATGCAACGCGCAGTGTCTGTACAATGTTTTGCTCGGTCCATATTTTTGTTTAAAATGCTTAACGATTATGGAATTTTAAAAATAAAAAAGTTTCCAAATTGTGTAATTCACACTTTGAGATGACATTTCACCATTAAATTATACTAGGTTGTTATTGTAATTTACCCATGACCCTATTTTTTTGTCCGTCATTATATCTGGCTTTTATCATTATGGACCTTGTCTCATATTCTTATTAAGAACAAATCGTTGCCAGATTGTTGTATTTAAAAAACTTAGCATTCACAATAATTCCATGGAAAAATATTTGGAAAAACGTTTTAAATTTGTCTTATAATGGTAATGTTGTCTGAGCATAACTAGTGACCCTATTATTTTGTCCGTAACTGTATATTACACAGTGCAACACAATCGCCCGCATGGCCTAAACAGGCGAACAATATTAATTATTGTAAAATTAAAGCATAGTCGTATTTTGCTACGAATCCAAATATAGATTTCCTTTGAAGTTTTGACTTAGATTAGAGTCGGACACAAGGGCCGAAGAATCCCAAAAAGAAGGAAAATGTTATTTTGATCTTTAGTAACGTAGTGGAAATATTAGATTCTTGGGCGAATTTAACGAGGTTTGTACTTATTTCTGCTGGGTAATCTTAATGCAGGATGTCCGCCGGGAAGGTATACTACTTTGTTTTGCCGCGATTTTGGTAAACATTAGCCTTGACAGTTCAAATTTGGCAGTCGTGAAGTAGAGACGTGGCAAATTTATTATGAAAAAATATTCGATAGATCGTTAATCATTTTATGAAAATCAATCATAAATTACTGTGATGATGAGAAAGTTACGTGAAATTTTTGGGATAAACAACATGCCAACAAAACGCACTATTTATCGTGTAGTGAATGATTTCGAAGAAAGGGGTTCTGTAGCTGATAGGCTCAAGAATGGGCCGTACTGCAAGATCGGCTGAAAACATTACTGCTGCTTAAGAAAGTGATATTGTATTACAAACATAATTGCCGACATTAAATAAAACATATATCAATGTAACAAACAAAGAAGTATACCTTCCCGGTGAACACCCTGTATATAAAAAACACCTAAAACTCGAGTTCGTTATAAGTTTTTAAGTTTTTTTTTACATTTTTAATACGACAATTAGTTCAACATTTCTCCAATTTTTGTATCCCTTCCAAAAAATTGAAATATTCGAGGTCTATAAACAAGGCATTTGTTTGATCAATAATTTCATCGTTTCATTTCATTTAGGTTTGGAAAGAGTCACTGGGGGCTAAATCCGGAGAATATGATGGATGAGGTACATACCAATTCGTTACCCAATGCATGCAATTTTGCCATTGAGACTGCACACGTGTACACCCGTGCATTATCTTGATGAAGTGGTAATCGCGGCACGCATATTCTACACAGCTTTTTAGGCCCAATTGATCATGTAAAATCGAAACCACACTGTCATATGAAATGTGCATGGCATCAACAATCTCACACACTTTTAGTCTTCGACCGGCCAACACCATATCGTAGATTTTTTCGACATTTTCGGGTGTATTGACCTCGATTGACCGTGCGGAACGTTCAGCGTCATTTGTACCGGGTGGATCGCGATATTTGCTTTTTTCCACTGCAGGCGTGTGGCTTATAGTGGCTGAAGGGAGATTCATACTTGTTTGCCCTTCAGTTGCCATCATACATTGGACACGTGAGGAGAGGTAATTTTGTGTTGAAGCGTATTTTTCAAATGCGCACTCGATCATTGCTGTGCAGTGTGCTTTTCGTTTACGATTCGCTGTTTTCCCACGCGGACGTGTTCCTGGACGGCAATCAATTGTTAATTGTGTAACTTCGTTGAGAACAGCCGGGAATGTGTCATGTGTATGAAGGGGACCTGAGAGAAGTATTACAACACCACAAAACATCGAGAGAGGTAGAGCAGCAGCACTGCAATCTCCGAAACGCTCTGCTTAGAAGCAATCACTTGCTCTTGGCATTTCCATACTTTTTTTTCAGCCGGCTCTTGAGGCAATGCAATAGGAGGATACATGGTTCCAACAGGATAGTGCCGCTGCACGCACAGCGAGGGTTACCATGTACTTAGTAGGGACATAAATACGTACTGTTACACACTTTTTATGCTGTAAAAAAAAGTACTGAATGTTTATGGACCAAATATTTTTTAATATATTTATTGATATATATTCTATCCAAAAAGAATCTACTTATTCGAAATGTCCGCCTTTTGCCTTTACACACGCCTTAAGTCGCACTGGTCAATCGTCAATAGCTGCACGAACCTCGTCTATTGGAAAATTGGCACAGCTCGAACCAAAGCAGTCTTAAGAGATCCAATGTTGGAGTATTTTGTCCTCCTTGTCCTCTAAAACCGTCCACAATTTCTAATCCAATGGGTTCAAATCTGGACTGCCTGTGGGCCATTCTTCAGAGGAAATGAACGCTGGGAAATTGTTTCGAAGCCAGGCCTGGGACGTTTAAGCCTTATGGGCCGGCACAGAGTCCTGCTGGCTGGTTTTGAAATAAGGAATTGTTAAGAGACTTCACAACAGCTTCCAAAATGGTTTCTTGGTAAACTTTGGCCGATGTTTTGACTCCATGTTCGCAGAAATGCAGGTCAGTGACCCCATCGTAAGAGACACCCCACCAAACCATGACTAAAGCTGGGTGATGACCCTTTTCCACCCTTGGGATCAGTTCAGATGCTTCCTTAGATGACCGCGCATACTCTCTATCATTTGGCTTGTTAAATTTTCCCTGAACGGTAAAATTTTTTTCATCGGTTAACAAAATATTTCTGTGCAAGTTATCAGCGTGCTTCACCAAAAGACGTTTGCATTTTTCAATCCTATTTTTTTTAAAGCTGCAGTCAATAAATGTCCGGTACGTCGTTTGAAAGCCCGAAGTCCCAAGTCTTTTTTAATGATTCGACTCATGGACTTTTGCGTGATATTCATCTCACGGGCCATGATTTTCTGTTATCGGAGCGGATTTCTGTGAATTATTGATTTAACGGCTTTGATGACATGCGGTGTTCGAACAGAGCGCGGCCGGCCTGACCGGTGGCGGTAGAGTAACACCTTGAAATAATCATCGGAGACCCAACAAAATATATATATTCTTGATCCTCGTAAAATTCTAAGACGATCTAGCCATGTTGTCCGGCTGTCGATAACAAGATAGAGCCTGCATGAAAACAGCTAGGGAGCTGAAATTTGGCACAAACATGTGTAGTTAACCTAGCATGGTTGATATTGAAAATGAGCTATATAGCTCTACGGAAAGTTGATGTTGGAATCCGTCAACCGACTCTACCTCATAAAAATTAGTTTTTAATTTGGAAATATCCGTCCAGTTTCTTGAGCATAACCACTGAAATTTTGCAAATAATAATCTCTATATAGGCGCAATCATCTATGTAAAAATGGTTTAGGATGGGCCACCATTTCTTGTACCTCCCATACAAACGGCCTTATGGGCCTCGAGAAATAATAAGACGAAATTTTCGGCATAAAGATAAATATATAGAACAGACTTTTGCGCTAAATTTGGCTAAGATCGGAAAGGCCCTACTGGTACCTCCCACACAAACGGTCTTCTGTTGAGATCGGAAAAGTCCTACTGGTACCTCCCACACAAACGGTCTCATGGGCTTTGAGAAATAATATGACGATAACTCACCACAGGCTTGACCTATCGAAATGAAATTTTGCACATAAAGATTTCTATATAGAACAAACTTTCGCACCAAATTTGATTTTATTTGGGAATCTGGTGGAGGGTATCCAAAGTTCGGCACAGCCAAACTTAACATTTTTTTACTTGTTTACCATTGAAATCGATGGTGCAGAGTCCCATAGTTTTTATAAAGATTTTCTGTTGTTTTATTGGCGGTTTGTTCCGCAAGAAATAATGTTTAATACTGTTAAGCACAAACTAAATGACGGAACTCTCTCAAAACTTGACAGTAGTCTATAAACAGATGGTACTTGATGAGAGCAGTATTGCATTTCATATAACTAAGAGGGAAGTTGGAAAAGTCACGGAATTATTGATATGATATTTTGAATTTTCCTTGAATTTATTAATGTCATATTTGGATATCCATTATACTTCTTTGTTGTATGTTTAAATAAGTAGTTAAGCCTGAGTGGGCTAATCTTTTTAACAAATTATGTTAAGATTATATATGGCAATAAAGAGAATTGAATTGAAAAAAGTATAGATTTAGTATTAATATTGAGATTTCACTCAAATAAGTATTGCAGCAAATGAGGAGACTTCAACAGATTAGGGGGAAAAGAAAGAAAAAAACACATTTATTTTCTTTAAGAAATAAAAACTAAGAGCTTCTATTAACTTTGCAATTAAATTATCCAGGATACTAATATAAGTTTAAATACATATCTATATTTGCTTTAGTTGGTTAAATGTTAACCTGCTGTTAAATGATGCTTTAGTGGTTCATCGGAACTACCTCAAATATTTTCGTCACAAGCATCTTGAGCAATTATTTTAATATCAAAAACGTTAGAAACTAATATTGACAGTTTGTAATTAAGTAACCAAGTGACCGGCACAATTTTGCCAGGTAACCTCCCAGAATGTCCTTATTACATTTTACAAATGCAAATTAAAAAAACTCGTTCCCCATTTTTGTTCTTTACTTACGCAACTGGAGAAACGCCAGAAACCTTGACTTCCTGTTCGTAATCTATGCCTTAAGATGGGCAGCAAACGCCACTGAGAGCAAAAGCAACAACATTAGCATCATCGAAGCCTTAACCACACTTTATAATTAAATATATTTCTTAAAATAAACCAACGAACCGACCGCAGCAACCAGGAATTCTTTAGGAAACTCACAATAAAGTACATCGTGCGAAATTGCGAAATACTGAATGCAAAAAACAACAAGAACCGAACAACAAGTTGCCATGTTCCTTCCCAATAAGCGAGAGGAGGAAGAGAAGCAACAGAAACGTTGGTTTCTCTCAACTACACTAATTGCAGGACTATATATTCGCAGGAAGTCGTCCTCAGCACAGGATTACTGCCTGTGAAAATGCGTGCGTGTGCGTCTAAACGACTCCTACTGATGACCAAAGAAGCATCTAAGCCAACCACCGAACAAAACAGCCAGCTCCACAAAAACGAACAAACCATCCACACCGACCAAGCATTCAACTCCGTTTGCCGCGATACAAGAATAGCAGAGCACATCACATAACAGCACAGCACAGCAGGTCCAGGCTGGCACAATGGTGCAACATTGAAATGTTGAGCTAAAGACTGCATCCATCCACTAAATGGTGCTAAGACAACTTCAGCAGCATAAAACCACGATTTTGCTTTTAGTTTAGCATTTTGTGTGTACAACAGTGGAACCCGTTTATAGCGAACACCGACGAATACCACATAAGAAAATATGCTTAAAATAAACAGATCCTTCTGTTTAAAATGATTTTGCACCATAGGATGGAGTGTAGACTAAATTTGTAACATTTGCAACGTATATATTAGGTCTGTTCCTGTACTTTTGTTTAATAGTAAAAGAGAGTACGAGTTTTTAGTAAAAGTGATGAAAGCAGGAAAAAATGATGCAAAAAAAAATATACAAGATCAGAATTGCAGTAAAATTAAATAAATATTTTTAAATTCTAAATCCAATTTAATGTAAAATAGATTTCTATGTTTTCATTCTAGATAAAAATAAAACTAATTAAGACTTTTTATACCCGCCACCATACAATGGAGAGTATATTAGTTTTGTCATTCTGTCTGTAACACCTTGAAATAATCATTAGAAAGTATATACATTCTTGATCCCCGTAAAATTCTAAGACGATCTAGCCATGTTGTCCGGCTGTCCGTCTGTCCGTCTGTTCAAAACAAGATAGAGCCTGCATGAAAACAGCTAGGGAAATTTGGCACAAACATGTGTAGTTAACCTAGCATGCTTGGTATTGAAGTTGGTGTTGGAAGTTGGTGTTGGAGACCCTCAACCGACACTTCCTCATAAAAAATAGTTTTTTATTTGGAAATATCCGTCCAGTTTCTTGTGCAAAATCACTGAAATTTTGCAAGTAATAAAATCAATATAGGCGCAATCATCTTTGTAAAAATGGTTTAGATTGGGCCACCATTTCTTGTACCTCCCATACAAACGGCCTTATGGGCCTTGAGAAATAATATGACTATAACTCACCACAAACTTGACTTATCGAAATGAAATTTTACACATCAAGATTTCTGTATACAACACACTTCTATGCTCGGTTGAGATCGGAAAAGTCCTACTGGTACCTCCCACACTAACGGTCTCATGGGCCTTAAATAATAATATGACAATAACTCAGCACACACTTGACCTATCGAGACGAAATTTTCGGCATAAAGATTAATATATAGAACAGACTTTTGCGCTAAATTTCGCTAAGATCCGAAAGTCCCGACTGGTACCTCCCACACAAACGGTCTCATGGGCCTTGAAAAATAACATGACAAAAACTCACTACAAGCTTGACCTATCGGGATGAAATTTTCTTCATAAAGATTTTTATATAGACCACACCTCTGCGCCAAATTCTGTTGAGATCGGAAAAGTCCTATTGGTACCTCCCACACAAACGGTCTCATGGGCTTTGAGAAATAATATGACGATAACTCATCACTAACTTGACCTATCGAAATAAAATTTTGCACATAAAGATTTCTATATAGAACACACTTCCGCACCAAATTTGGTTTTATTTGGGAATCTGGTGGAGGGTATACAAAGTTCGGCACAGCCAATCTTAACATTTTTTACTTGTTTTAAACTGCTACAGCAAAAAGAAAACAACAAATTTTTTTCGTTTCTTAAATTGTTCTGGTAACTTTTACTACATTTTATAGTACGGGAATACTTTTTGGAGTTAAATTGGTACGTAAAGGAACAGAATTCAAGAACAATCTAGCCATGTCATTCCGCCCGTCAGTGTGATAATTAAAATCACGATAGCGGTGAACAAAAAGAGGTTATGGCTTATGGTCATAAGGTGTTTGAGATTGTAAATGGGCGAAATCGACCTAGAGGAAAAAATGTTTCCTTTATGGGATAAAAGGTACAGGGTGCGGCAAAAGTCGCGAAGGGATTTGAAAAATTAATAACTTTTCTAACGTAATTTTTCCCCCTTTTTCTTTTTAGGACTTGTAAAATAAATATGGGAGATTAATCATGGAAAGTCACAACGTTATCCAACGAGCCTAAATCATTGAATTTTATTTTTAACATCATCGATCAATAGTTCAAACTCAACGAGCTTTTGCCGACTTCTTAATGTGCGGAATTCAGCCTCCGAATCAATGATTCGCCGCTTAGTGACGCGATTTCGGGAACAAGGCTCACTGGGGATCTTCCACGAAACGCAAAACCACGTTCTGCAATTAATGTAGGAAATATTCAACCCGTTCAAGAGAGTATTGAGGAGAATCCTGAAACATTAACTCGAAGGCGCTCTGCTCAGCCGCAAATGTCTGGCAGGTCTTTAAAAAATGAGGAGAAATTTACCTCTTTTTCATACAAAGTGATTTTTTAAAATTGAGGAGAAATTTACCTTTTTCTTCATACAAGTTGCAGTTAGTGCAACACTTAAAGCTAGGAGATCCCCAAAAACAAATAATTTATGCACTCGCTTCCAAGAATTGGCCAGAGGACATAATGAATTCTTTAATTATCTGATAATGAGCGATGAAGTTCATTTCCCCTTAAATGGTTTTGTAAACAAATAGAACTGCAGAATATGGGGTACGGAGAACCCAAGGGTGCTGCATCAGCGACAATTAGATCCAAGTAAATGTACAGTATGGTGCGCAATTACGTCCCATAGAATTATTGGACCAATCCTTTTTGAAGATAACAATGGCAATGCTGTAACTGTAAATGGCGAGCGATATCGAGATATGCTCCAAAATTTTTCTGACAATCCAGAGAAGTGGTACCAACAAGATGGGGTCACTGCACACACTCTATCAATAAACCCAGAACCCTTGAACAGCTGAAGGAGAATATTCGGGCCGAAATAAGAGCGTTGCAGCCAGATACTATGATTCGTGTCATGGAAAATTCTCTTGAAAGAGCTCAACTTTGGGCGGCTGAAAATGGTGGTCACTTACGTGACGTAATCTTTCACACATAAATTTAAAAAATCAACAGATATTATTTGTTATTATTTTGTAAGAAAAGGTTATGATTCTTTTAAACTCCTTCGTGACTTTTGCCGCACCCTGTACCTACGAAAAAGTATACTTTTTTTAAATATTTGCTCTACATATCACCATTCTTAAGTTGGGATTGAGTGTACCTCAAAAATTCACATGTTTATTGTATGTTCGAAGCTATTGTGGCCCCCGTGGTTATAAGCTATGTCATACGGTCACTTAAAGTCAACCACAAATGTCAAAATAAGCTTAAAACTAGTAATCGGACCTAGGATTTTTGTATCCTAGAGGCCCAAGGAAAGGCCAGATGATAAATCAAACTTCCAATATAAAATATGGTAGTTGCCTTTGAAGCGGCGCATACTGCCGGGGTGACAGACCTTAATCGATGTATTTTAGCTTTGGGTCGATCCGGTACAAAGAACCGGCTATTGTTGATATAAATTGTGGTCAAATGTGTACCCGAATTAAAACAAATTTAATTATGTTTGCATGATCGGTAATAGTTTACGGATTGAAGGGCCCAAAAGGGCCCCTGTGTTTAAAACCGGCCACTGAAAGTTCTGTCGACTGTTTTTTAAACAATTTTATAAGTCTAATGAATTAAAGTTTAATAAAAATATTGTCTCCACTCTGACTAATCAAACTATACGAGTACCTAACAAATATAAATAAACAAATACTCGTATACTTATAAAAAATAAACACAAATATTTATAATGAAGTTTCCTTAAAAATCTGAAAATTGCTTAGGGATTTAATGTGTTTGTGAACTCAATACAATGGTTTGGACAATCGTTCTATGATTGTGGGAATTTTGCTATGGAAATACTAATATGATTTGTGCAATCATAATATGGCAATGAGGATCATACTATGGCTGTGGTAATCATACTACGGTGGCGAGAATCTCACTTTGGTTTTGGCAATCGTCATATTCTTGTATATACATAATGCTATGTTTGCGGAAATCAAAGTAGAGTTGTTGAGAACATACTATGGTAGTGGGAATCATACTATGATTGTATGTGATCATTATACGGTTGTGGATATTGTTACATAGATCGATAATATAATGGCCTACATGTAAGTGGTAGTCATGTATACGAGGGTTGTAATATATATTTCTGGCATAGGCAACACTAAGTGTTGTCTGGCGCCATTTGACATTTTCATTTGAAAGTTTGACATTTTTTAGCATAAACGTACTTAGAACGTTTTGACGTACGACCATCATTTGTGTTGTTTACAGTAACTTGAAAAAATCAATTTAGCAAAAAATGGAATTACACATGGAATTCACAACTTTCGACGTGGATTATCACGACAAGAGTGCATCGATAAACTTAAATCTTTGTATGGCAATGAAGCACCATCCTACGGCACTGTGAAAAACTGGTTTAATGAATTCAATCGTGACCGATGCTCGTGTGGTGTATAAGTACATAGACATGACACTCTCTTCGTTTAGCAAGATCTTCCTCTACTAATTCCGTTGTTCTTTGGTGAACGACAAACATGTATTGAGACTGGGCCCGATCGACCCTATAGGACCATAGGGTCTAACGTGACTCTAAGAGCTCTCTGAAGCGAAAAAGAATTAAGAAACACATGCCAGGTCAGCTAGAAACTCATTTAGAGGCTGACAACATAATCTGGACTACTTCCGACCAAGCTCGCGCAGCCGCGCTTTGCGGTCACGATCTGCAATACACCCTACACCCTTTACAACCCTATATTGAAAGTAATACCGCGACGTATTAATTCCAGGTAAAGAGGAGCTATTTCTAACACTACCTAAAGGGCAAGATGCCTTTTGGCAGATTATTATCTTGCGGTACCCGACAGCTGACTTTACTGTCTTCTACCAGATGGATGATCCGTAAATTGCACTTACGGGAATTAAAACACCGCTGGTTAATTTCTTACGCAAGCGAACACGATTAGGAATTTAAATCATTCTATCTCCCATCTTTTAGCCAAGGTACTTGACTCGAGCCTTGTACCATTATGGTATGACGGTGGTCCATTGTAGCTATGGGGTAAGCTACAATGCGAATACCAACGCTCTTTCAGATAAACTGTAGGGACCAAATTAAAGATCAGCTGTGCGTGCTTTTCCAACCTCTTGTTCAGGGTTGAGGTTTTACCACGAGTAAAACCTTTGCTACACTTTTGGGTGGTAGCACCCGGTTGATACCAACTCCACATCAAGCGTACAATTTATCTGTAATATGAGTGGTAAACTACAGCCAGGCTAGAACAACAGTTTTAGTCCTGTCCTCCCTGTCCTCTGGTCCGGCCTCGGAGCACATCATTAGTTTGAGCTCCGCACACTCTGACTAGTATCATCAATGTCTACATCGGTCCATGCTTACTAATATTCATAGAGGATCAATAGTATTTTTCGAGATGTATTTCTACCTTGCAGGGGAGTCATTTAAGTCACCTGAGGGAAATCAAGTGACCCTTCTACTATGACGTAAGGGAACATAAGCTTGTTTTTTTATTGATTTTTTGAGGCACAGCTAAAACCTGTTCTGCCATGGTGTCAGAGTTTGTGTGTATCGCACAAGTAAACCAGGTTCAAATCTAAGTATACTCACCTAATGTTTTCAGCGGAGGGGTTTTTTCTACTTCTTAAATGCTGGTCGTCTTAACGATTCCTCCCTAAGCCTTATAAAAGCTTTTATAAAATGCTTTAGCCGTTAGGTGCTGATTTAAAAAAAAGATCGCAATCAGTAAGTACATGATGTTGTTGTACTTAGGAAGGTAAGGTACGAGTAAGTGCAGAAAAATTGTATTATGTGGGGAAACGTCCTATTAAAATACTCTGGTGTTATGGCGTGGTAATTAAAGGTTAAATCTTTATTTTTTCTAAAGCAAAGTTTTCACTATTTTTGAGCTCTTCTAAGGCGGCATTAGATCAAAGCATTTTAACGGCACTTCCAGAGAAGTTTTCTTATACATAGTGAAAAGTAACATTAAAAAGTAGAGTAATTATCACGTGGCATTTGATTTCAAATGCTTTATTCTTTTCATAGCCATGTCAAAACACCAGAGCTTTAATAATGGAACATCTTTCGTAGGTATAGTAAAAATATAATTTAATTCCAATCGCTTCAGGAGTATTATATATATGTTTCACTGTATCTGTTCCTTTTTTTTGATTTGCAAGTATGGTAGAGCAAACTTTAAATTGTTTAAAAAGTTTATTTTTTCCATGGCTGTTTATTGTTCTTATCCCTCAACATCTTTGGAATATAAGAAAATCGGTTAAGTTTTCTTGTTCTCCTCCGTCTTTCTCAGTCCTGCTTTCTTTTTGCATCGGCGTGTTTTGCATTCGTACATAAGAAACTGTGAGCTACACTTTCAATGGAACAGAATGAGAAAAAACCGATAAGGATTTCTAGGAAAAACATGCAACAGAGCTTTGGCTCCGAGAAAAAATAACATAATTAATTGTTGCTTGTTCTTGTTTCACTATGGGCAAAATATTTCTATAAAATCGAAAGAATGTAATTAAAATCTATGCACGGACATATGGGTGTGTGGTTGTGTGTAGATATGGGAATATATGCTTATGTATTGCATTTGGTATCTGCTGCCTAGTTTAATGAATGCCTGGTATGGCATTCATTAAACTGGGGTTGCTCGACAGCAAGCACATCTTCATTGGCATGCGACAGGAGAAAATCTCACAAATACTGGTCAATAAATGGAAGAAACATTTTTCTTGGCTTAGAGAAAATAACTTAAATAATCCTGATTCCAAATCATATATTAAAATTGTGATACAAAGAGCTTATATGAAACGCTTGTGCGATTGGTGAAATGATTTTGCTTAAAGTGATCACAAAACTGGTTGTACTTTACAAAGTAGTACAGTATTATGACTTAGTGCTGTTGTTTGCAACACCTAAAAGGAAAGGAGATAGACTGATTCCATTTAGCAGTGTCCCTTCGTCTGTGCATCTTTCGTTGCAATCAAAGTACATTTCAAAGTAAACAAAGTATATTTCGACTAAACTTTGTACATTGTTTAGATACTATTATAATTGGTCCATTTCGGTCCACGTTTTGAATTCGTACAAAGATCACTTCAGATTTCTAAGCCTACAATTCTAGAGGCCACATACTGCATCCGAATTCGATTAGATGTGTACCACAAAACGTTACGGACGACCAATATTCCATTCTGTTCGAATTGGACCTTATAGTCCCATGTTTTCGTAAATGCCAGTGTTTATATTTTCCATGGTTTCACAAATTACATCAGTTTATGCTCACGTTTCTCACGGTGCGTTATGAGCAACCAATAAATAATTCTGGTTAAACTAGACCCTAGTGGTTATTATTTGGGAATGGCTGCCACACTGTAGTCCCTCTCGATTGGAGGCTTTGTCGGTCTTAAAGTCTCCGATTAACTCATATCTAACTCACATTTCGAATGGTACATGAAGAACAACCAAAATGGACCTCTGGTAAAATTACATCTCATAGGTCCATGTTGAAAAGCCCCCATTGAAAGGTTCCTAATGATTTAGATCCTGTTGTTTTAGAAACCACAAATTAATTCGATTCTAAACAAATTTTCTTTACAAAAAGGATATCAGGAGAAAAATTCAACTAACTTTAAAATTTTTGGTTTCCAGAGTACCAATTCTTCTTCGTGGTTCTTCTTATTTTTTACAATTTTTCGTAAATATCAGGGTTTGAGAATAAACTTTACACATTCTTGGAAGGCGATAAAACACCTGTTATTTATACTCGTAGTGGTTCGGTCATAGACAACGCCTTCCTGAGATAAAGGAGAGAAGTAGGAGAACTCAGTACTCACTCAGTAAGGACCTTAAGAATGTTTCGGAGTGGAGTTTTGCAATAGAATCAAGCTTAATGTACGCAATATGTAGGTTGGGCGACAAATCGTCGATGTTCTCGTCGAAGGAAAGAGTCCTCTAAAGGTCTGAGGGTACAGTTTCATGTTTGCTGGAAGTGGGAAATTTTTGGAGTGTCGAAAGAAGTTTTCAACTCTTTACCTTTCGACCTCAGTAACATCTTCGGCATACGTATTCGACTAAAGGGCAACTTTTATTTCAGGGCTCAAATGTCTTTTCATATGTTACTTGACCGGATGCCAAGTATACATGGAAACATCGTTTCGGTTAAGGAAGGGAGCCGTCATTAACTATTTTTGTGCGACTGGAGGTTGAACGCATGAGCTTGGAGGGCATTTGGATCCATCAGGTTAAATCGCCATGTCAGCCAGGCTAAGCTACAATTGACCTGTTAATTGACCTGTGCGTTAAGTTAATTATCAGCCTTCTTGGCTATGTCAATGGGCCATCTTGGAGCGCAGTAAAGCTTAATATCAAGTTTATTTTAGCTGATTTTTGGAAGTTTATAATATGATCATAAGGTATCAAAGACGA
The DNA here is from genome assembly GCA_963513945.1 of Hydrotaea diabolus. Taxonomy (NCBI): domain Eukaryota; kingdom Metazoa; phylum Arthropoda; class Insecta; order Diptera; family Muscidae; genus Hydrotaea; species Hydrotaea diabolus. Next base: position 188,900,525 of record OY740718.1, read on the forward strand.
TCAAACTAAATACCATTTCTCCGATTGCAAAACTTTAAGCTACTGAAGGAATTGACTACTGGGAAGCCAATGCATTCACAACGAGTCACTGTTTGGTGTGCATTTTAGGCTAGCGGCATCATTGGGCCATTTTTCTTCGAAAAGAAACAAGAAGCTGCCGTTCCCGTCAACGGTGAACTTTAACGCTCTAGCTCAACGAATTTTTGTTTCCAAAAATTAAAGAGAATGACATGGACGCCATTTGGTTCCAACAAGACGAGGCCATATGTCACACAGCCAACGCAACCATCGATATTTTAACGAATTGTTTTTGAAAATTGAATAATCAGCCGAAATTGTGATGTCGATTGGCCCCTTCGGAGCTGTGATTTGTGCCCTTCGCATTATTTTCTGTAAGGCGCCATTAAGGATAAACCAAGGGACAATTGAAGCGTTAAAACATGAAATGGAATTTGCCATTGAAGAGCGAAACTATTGAAAATGTTTTGAAAAATTGGGTTACTTGGACGAGGTACTGCCGAGCAAGTTGTGGTAGTCATATGAATGATATTGTGTTTCATTATTCAGTGACAAACTTCAACCTTTCCATTAAAACGAGAAATTTAAAAAAGTTATGAGTAATTTATATATTTAAATTTTTAAATGGTCCACCATGTACTTGTATAAAGCTGCCACCGATATTTGCAATTCCCTGCCCTTGAATTACAGTGACCCAACTAACCTTCGCTTGAACTTGCGGTACATTCCGTATCATTCGTTTGCTAAATAGATTCGGTTGTGGTAACGAATTTGTTCTCTGAATGCAACTGCAAATTCTTTTGTTAGCAAAATTTTAGTACTTCGTACCAATTTTTTTCGGGTGCGTGCAATTTTTTCTGCTGCTCACTAAGTTTATTGCAATTATCTCTAAATCTGACAAGCATCCACTTACATACAGAAACAATACTTTGCAACACCTTCTGACCGGTGTAGGTTTTACATTTTAAACACCCTGTGTAACAATCCCAAAAAAAACCCTTGACATTGTTGAACCTAACCCTCTTACAAAGGACTGATGGAGGTTACCAACTACAAGCGATCCATTTCAAGCCGATAATTGCCCCTTTCGCTTCGAGTTTTCTCTTCGGAAAATGTTTGTTGTGCTTGCCTTTGTTTTCATTTTATTTACTTAGAACACAAGAACGCAACCTCAATTGGTTGTGATGCCCATTTTTTCCCGCATTTTCTTCCTATTCGCTTGCCTTGCTGTGTGTGCGAGGCTTTTTTTGTTTTTTGTTTATTTGTTGACTTTGTTGCTGTTATTGTTGCCCTAAATTGTTAATAACAATATGCTAAAGATTACTTCATTGAAATCCTTTTGCCTCGAGCTTAGATTTTTTCCATTACCTTTTCAAGGAGCGCCACAAAGCGCCGGTGAGGCAGGAGGAGGATTAAAGGTACACCGAGGATGGCATGCCATACGCTTCACATCTCATTTGCGTACCTCAATTATATAATGTTGTCATTATTAAATTTTCCTTTTTTCGTTTAATTCTCATTTTAAGTGCGCTCGCTCGATTTTCCATTCGCTTGCATTCGCAGGATGGTATGATAAGTAAGGTACCGGGTTTAAAATACTTACAGTGTGCAAAAACTCAATAGGAAAATGTTGAGGTTTCAAACTAAAAAGAGTGAACAAGATTTATAAAGCGGTGGTTAAACCAATTATAACGTAAGTTCAGAGACTTGCTGACCTGTTTTTAGCCGGATCAATTAGATACACGCTACACCTTAAACACAATTCAGCACTTGGAACGAATTGCGGATTTCTTACAAGTCGCAGTGGCAAATGGGACATTGAAGCTCGCCGACACAGGGGTCTAGCAGCCACTAACTGGACCCTGTAGCTTCCTTAAAGCGATAGGAAATTCCTGCAGGACGGCCTATTAAACTGATAGTTTGGATTACCTAACTTTACAATAGTGCCAACTGTTTCTTTTCCTGGCAGAGCGGTGTGCGATTGCGGGGAACCATTCCAAGGAATTTCAGGCCACTCTGATCAATCAAAGATGGAAGTAGAGCCAGTAGCTAGTTTTTCATACAGGGTGGTCCAACTAAAACTCACAATATTAATTGTGAATAAAACAAAAGTTTTCAGAGAATTATCTTAATATTTTTTATTATGATTAAATGATCGAAGGAAGGACACTTATGTGTTAAACTCAGAAAAAGTAGACCTTTTTTGGCTATTTGCATTTCAAATCATAATTTTTCGTGAACGAACGATGGTTAAAATGTGTTCTGTAAGTTGGGACACACTTAATAAAAAAGATCATAGTTGCTAGACATTATGCATATGTGGCCAAAAAACAGCCCGCATTGTCAAAGTGGATGTTCAATAGTCAATATTGACATTTGGGTGTTTAAATTAAAACAATTTTTTTATCGATTTTTCTAAAAGTAACTGTTAAGTGAATAATCTAATATAGATTAAGGACATTTTGGCGAATAGTGAACTATTCAAAAACATCATGAAGTAGTTTGACAGGATACACTATTGCTACCGCCCGATGAAAAAAACTGTATTCCATAGATACTCGTTATAGGAATGTTTGCTCTTTTGAATAAACCAATAAAGCCAAAGTAAGTTACATTTTTGTAAGTGTATTTGAATTTTTAAAAATATAAAATATTATGTCTGATTTTAAAAAATATATTATGTCTGACATTTATAGGACAACTAAACTCACAACATTAACTGTGAATAAAACAAAAAGTTTTCAGAGAATAATCTTAATGTATTTTATTATGATTAAAGGATCGAAGGAAGAATAATTATGTGTTAAACAGAATATCGTCCAAATTCTCGCCAAGGCTTCGGTGGCATACCTTCATCCGATGGTGTATATTTTCAATGACTCTGATTGACGTACACTTTTTCTTTTAAATATCCCTAAAAAAGTCGTCCAGCTGAGACAAATCACATGGTCGTGGCGACCAATTAACATCGGCACGACGTAAGGTAAGACGGTCATTGAATTTCTCCCGTAAAAGAGCTATTGTTTTGTTGGCTGTGTGGCAAGTTGCACCATTCTCTTGGAAACACAGATCGTCCAGATCCATAACCTTTATTTCTGGCTACAAGAAGTCCGTTATTATCTCGCGATAGCGAACACCATTCACGGTAACTCATTGGCCGTACTCATTTTCGATAAATTACGGCCAGATGAGCCAGTAACTCTTTGTGGATGCTGAAGCTTTTCAACATTCACTCTTGGACTCTCATCCGGCAATTATGCTTGTAAACGAATTCACTGTAGACACATTTGGTCGACTATGCTGACAAAAAAAAATCACGAAGTCCACGATTTGAACGCCCGTTTTCGTAAAAGGCTTAAACAATCTCAACGCGCTGCTTAACTTTAAACATCTCCATGGTTGGATTTGTCAAACACTAGGACAAAGTAACGTCAAATCATGCTTGGCACAAAGGCTTGACGTTAAGTGTGACTCAAATTTACATCGTGCATTATGGTTGGACCACCCTTTATTAAAGAATTTCAAATACGGTAGTAATATCGATCAAATAAAGCCTTAAGTGTTTTTCTAGACGAAATACTCGCTATTGACTAAGCAGCAACATATCTTTGACTGTTATTAACTTATTTGCGTAGTACGGCAGCCTCGGAGGCTGCTCACTCGCCACTAAATGGCAACGGTCTTGCCTCGATGCTCCAGATGCTGATAACTCCGCATAAAACCCCTGTCTTTGCCCTTAATGGACTGTCAGCAACGTGGATTTACATTTTTGACATTTACATCAAGGTTGACCTGGCATGAATTAAGACGGACATAAATAAGGTTGCTGTTGTTGTAGCGACAACTACACGCAGAAAAAAAGTATGGTTGTGGTGACAATATTCGAAGAGGATAATGCTATTGTTGGGTATATGGTTGTGGTACAACAATATTATGATCCTCAAAGCAATACTATGATTCAAATACAACCATACTATGATCCTCACAACAATAATATGATTCGCACATAACCATACTATGATCCCCACAACCATAGTATGATTCGCACTCAACCATACTATGATCTCCACAACCATAGTATGATCCTCACAACCATAGTATGTTTCACATACAACCATAGTATGATCCTCACAACCATAATATGATTTACACTCAACCATGTTATGATCCCTACAACCATGGTATGATCACACACAATTGTACTTTGATCCCCAATATAATTTATTAGAATTTGTTTAAGTTGTCGACAATAGATTTGAATTATGAAAATTATTTCAAAATTTAAAGTAGAAAAAATTAGTTTAAATAAACGTAAGCGTTTTTATTAAAAATATTCCAGTTAAACAAAGCCAAAGCAGCTTGTTTAAAAAATTTTAATTTCGATAAAAAAGTACTACTATTGCATTAAATCCGTACCAATAACATTTTTTCTTAAAAGCATATTTAAATGAAGAAAAAAAAACACAATACTTTTGTCGCACCTACAATATTTATATTGTTGCTACAACCATTTTTTAAATTTGGCATTAATACTATTGTTACATTTCAACAATATTAATATTGCAGCAATTATACTATTGTCAAAACTAAATTCAGTTAAATAATGCTATGGTTGCGACGAACATACTTTTATTGCGGAGAACATATTATTATTGCCGTGACCATGTAGTAACCATGTTTTTTCTCTGCGTGTAGGTGCCGGGGCCGATCCGATTCGGGTCAATCCGGTCCATAGAACCGGTAGTAGTTGCCTAAGGAAACTACTTTATTGAGAAACTGTTAGTGTCATAGTCCTGCAGAATGTTAGATCAGCTGAGTTTTATAAACGCTTTTTCGTGGCTCAAGGGCAGCTTTCTACAAAACTAACAGGGTAAATTATCATCGACAAAAGACAATCACAGGGGAGTTTTTTATCCTCCACCGAAAATTGGATGATATACGAGTACTTAATTTATCATTCCGTTTGCACCACCACAAAATTTTGATCTGAGATCCTATACAGTACGAGGTTTGTTCAAAAGAAAATGTGAATTGTGAAATTTCTTGGGCTAAGTGCGCTCGATTAGCGTTTTTTATGCTGGTATACTTGCCTCGAACATATGCTCTTAGTTGAGTTTGTTTGTGTTTAGTTTAGTTTGTTTGTGAAAGGCATAACAATTATAAGTGTTTTGCTTGTTCGGTGATTTTCTGCTGTGGAAATAAATGGACCAAAGAATTTGATCAACACTAAGTGTTGCCTGGCGCCATCTGACATTTGCATTGGAAAGTTTGAAATTTTTTTTAGCATAAACGTACTCAGAACGTTTTGACGTACGACCATCATTTGTGTTGTTTACAGTGACTTGAAAAAATCAATTTGGCAAAATAAATGGAATTAATTCGTATGGCGATGAAGCACAATCCTATAGCACTGTAAAAACCTGGTTTAACGAATTCAATCGTGGCCGACGCTCGTTGTGCCAGAGAACATTGATGCCGTGCGTGAACTGATAATGCAAGATCGTCATGTGACATACCGTGAGATAGAGGCATCCCTTGGGCATTTCTTCCACCAGCATACATTCGATATTGCAAAAAAACCTGGCCGTAAAAAAGGTTAGTTCTCGTTGGATCCCGCATAATTTGACAATCGCTCAAAACCAGGCTCGCGACGATTAGTGCAAAGAAATTTTGGAAACATACGTTCGCGGTACTTTAAAAGACGTTTATAAGATCGTCACAGGTGACGAATTATAGATCTATGCGTATGAGCCCGACAAAACAGCAATCGATCGTGTCGTGCCACATTAATAGACCGATAGTTCTGAAATTTTAACGGCATAAAGTCAACGACTAAATAATTGTTAAAGACTATATTATGAAGGAATGTACAGGGGGCGTGGCACCGCCCACTCAACGTTAAACTTGAAAATATAATATCTCATGAACATTCTGCAGGAAAAGTGGGCGGCGCCACGCTCCCTTTAAAAATCGCATTTATGGCCGAACAAATGGACCTATCTTTCTTAAATTTAAACTGAATGAAACCAATGACTAGACAATAATTGTAGACTTTATTATGAACAAATTGGACAAAGGGCGTGTTACTGACTACTCAACCTTGAACTTTAAAAGACTATATTTCCTAAACTAAAACTCCTATGACAATATTAGTTGGTATAAGTATATATAATGCTGGTACTTCGGCACGGCCTGCCTAACTTAATTTGTACCATTGCTTTGATATATATTTAAAAAACATAAGGTCTCTTGTAACCCAATACTTATATAGCTCAATTTAATCATTTATAATAAATAAAGCGTTTCGGTTACAGTATTATAGTAAGATAAAAGTCCCTAAAGTACATCGGTTTCTATAAAATTTCATATTAATTTCGGTATTAAAGAGAAATTGTTCAGACATGGATCAAAACAGCACAACAAATTTATTTTTTGATTTCACATTGTATTCTGATCCAAATGCAATATTTTTGGATATGCAGCACAAATTACAAAGTAATTTAAATTTAAGAGAATATGGAATAAAAAAGCATCACTGCATCTCAAAAACTAAAGAAATAGAAAACTACGCATACATTGCTAACTAAAAAAAGTTAAAAATAGTGTTCAATATGACATAAGAGCGACGAAATAGGGCACAATTTTTTTATAAAAAAATTACTTTAATGTTGGGGCAAAGCTATCGAGTGAGTCTAGGTCATCGAGACTTTACCTAAAACACGACTAATATGTGGCTACTAGACCGACAAGACCTTAAATCAGAAGGGAACTTTTGTGGGGGATGTATTATATGACATGAACCGATATGACCTAATATCGGTTATTTAAACACTTGAAATGATAAGGTCCAAATTTAACAGAATTGGATATTAGCCGCTCATTACACTTTATGCGAAACTTGGTTGGAGTATAAGGCTTCTACAGCAGGTTTTAGCAATGAAGACATGGACCAATTTGAAGAGGGTCACAATTGTCATCGAAATTTGATTTGGCGAAAGATGGTGAGATGGAAGAACATCGTTTTACGGAATGAGCTGAATGGATTCTGAATCTATCGGTATGATAGACATCGGGTCTATCTCAGTTTCTTTAAGTTATGCTTCAAAACATCAAGACTAAATTGTATATCCCGTACCACAGTGTGCTGAAGTGTAAAAAACGTCGCTATGTTTAGCCAGGCTGAATCTCGCGATTGAAATGGGAGAAATTACAAATATAATTTTTTTGTGGTATATATGTCCGTTTGCCAAATCGTACAAACAAATCCATATTTTATATCTATTATCCAAGCTGTTGACAAAAAATAAGTCAGTTGACAAACATCCATTTCGAGCGCTTTGCCTTAATGAGGAAATCCACTGATATGTGACCGCGTAACGCATATGTATTTTTGTACATAAGGGGTGGTTAAATTTTAAGGGCCGCTATTGATTTTAAATAAAACACAAATTATTTAAGAAATTATTGTCATTTATTTTTATTATGATAATATTGGTGTGGTTCAATTATGTATGGAACAAAATAGCGGCCAAATAGCAGCCGCGACCTCGGCGGATGCTGAGGCATTATTGAGGTTCTATGCCGTTAATGTGCCGAATTATCTCATCCTTTAGCTCTTGAATTGTTGCTGGCTTTTCGACGTACATCTTTTCCTTCAAATAACCCCAAAGAAAGAAGTGCATTGGTGTCAAATCACATGATATTGGCGGATAATTAACATCGTCACGACGTGAGAGAACACGGCCATTGAATTTGTCGCGCAAAAAAGCCATTGTTTCGTTAGTTGTGTGGCAAGTGGCACCGTCCTGTTGAAACCACATATTGTCCACATCCATATCTTCCAATTTGGGTCATAAAAAGTTCGTTATCATCTCACGATAGCGAACACCATTCACTGTAACTACCTGACCGGCCTCATTTTGGAAAAAATACGGCCCGATGATGCCACCAGCCCATAATCCGCACCAAACAGTCACTCTTTGTGGGTGCATTTTTTTTTCGACAATCACTCTTGGATTATTATTCGGCCAAATACGGCACTGAGGTTGAAATGTTTCCACCACTGAAGATGACTTGTTTTCGAAAATCCACTGTTGAATAACGAAAATCCACTGTTGAATAAAGATACACAAGCGTTGCTCGCTTGTGTATCTTTCCATGGTTCAAATTGAGTTAGTCTGAAATTGAGAAATATTAAATGAAATGCAGAAAAAACTTGACGTTTAGGTGTGGTTCACATTCAACATCGGCCTAAAAATTTAGATGAAGGTCGAGAGCATAGCTTACACTGCACTGCTTAATGTAGGTAGGTACCATTCTTCATATTAGTGAGAGTTATACAATCCTCTGTTTTTTTTTTTATTTTTTTTCGAATAACTAATCATTCTCGAGTTATGACCGAACTCAAAGGCAATTTGTTAAACATCCTGTTCAGACAAAATCCAGCGTTTCGCCAACATTTGGCAAAACCAAAGATTAAGAAAAACATGCCGAACAAAACCAAAGGAACCGACACAATAAAATATTGGCCATGATTACCGGACGTTTTGTCTTCCGCCTTAACAATTCTTATCAAACCACCCGCGTGGCTTGGTGGCATGGCCAAGAACCAAATTTTTTTGAGGTTTCCTTTAAAAATGTGCGTCTGCCTGTCTGTGTGTGTATGTGTGTGGGAGGGAGAGTGTGTAGGGGGCTGAGTGTGAACCACGCGATGGCTGAGAAATAAGCGAATGTTTTAGATTTCATTTTCACCCTTGTTAGCTGCCACTAAAAAGCGAGGTTTCAAGCTCATCAACAAATTCACCAAGTCTGACATCCAACAGCCAGGCAACGAAGCGACCAACCCCGACCTAAAACCCCAGCCAGCTAAACTGTCAAGCAGCCAGGCAGCCACATAGCCAGTCAAGAGCATCATCGATGTCTTGGATTAAAAAACAAACTTAATTAAAAATTACTAAACGCCATATAATAGCATACAATACAAGACGGTCTAACGGCGCAGCAAGGAAGCCAAGATGCGGGCTGGACGCGATGGCAGGAGAATAGGATGCAGAGTGCGAAGGGCGAGGCATAAGATGAAAATATCCTAAAGATTAAAAGTAATATGCAGTGAATTACACCGATAACGATGGTAACTGTGTAATGGAGATGTTTAAGCGCCGACGAAAGGAGCCGCATACTCCAATGCAGACCCCCCACAGCAACAATGGCGGCGTCAGCGCTAGCTCCGGCACCAGCTTCAGCTCCAGCTCCTCCAAGGCAACAATTGTATGAAATGAGAAACAAGAAAAAAAAACCAAAAGAAAACCATTTTCCAACCGCCGTCAATGCATCGCGTGGGGCCACAGACAAGACACAGGACAACGGCAGAAAACAAAAACCAGAAAAAGAAGATGAAGACGAACAAAAAAATAAAATAAAATGGGAATAAACGAAACTCAAAAGATGTTATAACAAATACAAATTATGCAAATTAAATAAGCTCTTTTGCCTCGTTTAAACAGCCGAGCCGCACCAAAGCGAGCCAACCAGCCAGCCATTCAGCCCAAACACCAGAAGACACCGGCAATGTACGGATGCAGGCCTCCACAAAGAAGTAGTGGAGGAAGTGCGTGAGTGTCGATGGGTGCGTGTGCCCCGTCTCTAGTGGTATGGGCTGTGGATGAGTGCATGAGGCCGTCATCGTCGCCATCGCCATTGCCGCCGCCAGTGTGTTTTGTGTTTAAGAAAGTTGATTTCTTTCATCTTTTCCTTTGTGCTGCTGCTTCTTCTACATCTTTGTTAATGTATGCGTATGAGTCTGTACGTTTGTGGGTTTGAGGGCGGAGAGAGAGTGTTTTTGATATGGACTTCAATCAGAGATTCTCAAATCATTGAATAATTCATGAAATACACCAAACAATCTGAAACGTGGAACCGCAGTCTGGCCCTCCACAGAGTCATTAAGCGAACTTTTCATGAGCGGACGCCAATTTTGACATTAACAGGCACACTCCATCGCATTCCATATATGAGGTTGTCGCTCACTGTCGGCCTGTGTGTGTGTGTGTGTGAGAATAACTGGCGTCTGAGCCTTATGACTATTGACTTGTGACAATGACTATTTCGCATCCATTACGATTGTCTATTAACTATTACGTTGAGCATGGCATGATAGCGGCAATGACATTGTCTTTCCCTGGCAGAGTTCTGGGCTGACATTAGGCCTGTTGGTCCTTTGCCTGTTTATGATGAGACGACAAAAGTAACCTGCACAAATAATGACAATGGTGATGGCTTTATGGCAATGACTAGTTAACTGATAAATATTTGAAAAGAACAGAATGTGGCCAGGTACTGGCGAATGCTTGCCACTGATTACGAGTATTAGAGACTTGCTTTAGTCATTGTCGTTATAAGCTACTCAAGATAAGTAATCGGTTGAGATCTTTAAAGGGTAATTTATTTTTATCTAGATAACTTAGGGAAAGAGGTATAAGTGGTGTTTTAGATCAATCCTCGATAACTTAGATTGAATATAAAAGCCTCCATAATTAATTCATATGTTCACAAAAAGTTCAAACTTTGCTCGTGTTTAAAGCATAAATAAAGTAGTAGCCTCTATCTAGGCTAAGTACCAAAACGTCATCAACAATTTCAAACATTGACTTCGAAGGTGCTCATTCTTCCAGATGGGTATGACATCCTATCCATCGATGAAGAAGGATAATTGTGGCCTATTATACCTGGTGAGCTAATGCAAACTAATTACACACAAAGGACGGAGTCGCTGTCCCAAGCGAACATATTCCAACCGAATTATTGGTGTTGCTTGTGCTCAATGAATTCCATCAGTACAGCCGAATGTGTAATCTTGTACTTTAGTTTTCAATACATGGAACGTCACTGAAAAAATTAATACTTCTTTAGAATCTTTAACTTTGGTTAGGACAGTACAGCCAAATGTGTGTTCTTGTAATACAATTTTTAATACATGGAACGTCATTGAAAAAATTAATACTTCTTAAGAATCTTTAACTTTGTTTAGGGCTATAATTAAGCGAAGTTCTATTTATATATGAAAGCAACTTCAAGTCGGATTGAGGTGTATCTACTCTTATAATAACTATTAAACTGCAGTCCGACAGCGATTCATATTATCATTAATTTTACCCTTGGGCCAGTCGAATTTATTTGAGACCGTTTTTATGGGAGGTACTAGTAGGACTTTTCCGATCTCAACAGAATATGGCGCAGAGGTGTGTTCCATATAAGAATCTTTATGTAGAAAATTTCATCTCGATAGGTCAAGTTTATAGTGAGTTATTGTCATATTATTTCTCAAGGCCCATGGGACCGTTAGTGAGGGAGGTACCAGTAGGTACTTTTGGATCTTAGCGAAATTTAGCGCAAAAGTCTGTTCTATATATTAATCTTTATGCCGAAAATTTCGTCTCGATAGGTCAAGGGTGTGGTGAGTTATTGTCATATTATTTTTCAAGGCCCATGAGACCGTTAGTGTGGGAGGTACCAGTAGGATTTTTCCGATCTCAACCGAGCATAGAAGTGTGTTGTATACAGAAATCTTGATGTGTAAAATTTCATTTCGATAGGTCAAGTTTGTGGTGAGTTATAGTCATATTATTTCTCAAGGCCCATAAGGCCGTTTGTATGGGAGGTACAAGAAATGGTGGCCCAATCGGAAACATTTTTTACATAGATGACTGCGCCTATACAGAGATTATTTTTTGCAAAATTTCAGTGATTTTGCTCAAGAAACTGGACGGATATTTCCAAATAAAAAAACTAATCTTATGAGGTAGTGTCGGTTGAGGGTCTCCAACACCAACTTTCCGTAGAGCTATATAGCCCATTTTCAATACCAACCATGCTAGGTTAACTACTCATGTTTGTGCCAAATTTCAGCTCCCTAGCTGTTTTCATGCAGGCTCTATCTTGTTTTCAACAGACGGACCGACGGACAGCCGGACAACATGGCTAGATCGTCTTAGATCAATAATATATATGGGTGAATAATCTTAAATGACTCCTTTCTGTGTCCGGCTGTTTAAAATTGTGTTGTATTAACTAATTTTTTTATAAATATGTTCTAAGCAGCTTATTATATTTGTTAAAATAACCCACGTATTAGTTTTTAAAATTTTTAATTTGTTAATATCGAAAAAAAGAAAACAGTAATGTAGTCTCAGTCCCGTGGCGTGTCCAAAACCGACGCAGCAAAATAAACCGTACTTATTATGTATGTAAATATTAAAAATTTGTAATTGCATTCAAATGAATTTATGCACTATCACTTCAAGTCACATATACTCTTTTTTTGATTTAATTAAATTAATTTTAAGAAATTATAAAAATCATTGACTTTTGTCCGGAACATTTTCTCTCAGTCCCGTGCCTGGTGTGGTTTTCTGCTTAAAAAAAAGGTAACGGCCGTTACGTTCAATTTGTAGTGTTTCTCTCGCGCTGAAGTATTGTTCTCTTCGAAGGTTCTCGAAGAAACTCTACTTCTATTTTAGTTTTCGAATTATTTTCGTCGGAGTGGTCGGTGGACTGTCCCCTTTTTCGCAAAGAAAAGGAGTAATTTCAGATTATTCACCCATATATAGAACAAAAAAATTGTTGCCCTTTTGAATTCCAAAGATTTTTTCAGGTCTATTTTTTCTTCCTCAGGTAGCTAATAACATAGTAAAAAGAAATAGAAACACAAAATATAACAAATATTTTCCTATCTTAGTAAAAAATTTAACAGCAAACAGCCCTTATTTCCATATAAATGCATGTAAATGTATAGGGGTCTGGTCAGAACTAAGGGCTCTAAATGTGTGCCTGACGAAGGGTTAAGGGGGACAGGGTTTCTGCACTGGTGACTGGTCCTGCCTACATTTAGCCCAATCATAACAAGAAAAAAAGAAAAAGACGTTAACGGCCAAGTCGAACCGTATGTGTAACAGCGCATAGAGAAAGGGACCTAAGGGAAAAAAATCAATTTTCACTTTTTTTCTGGGCATCGAATGAGACCGATCCCATGCCCCAAAAGTGTGTCCTCTCAGAGATATGCGCGTTTTATAAAAGTGATGGCACACCAAAGATACACGTATTTAAATCTTTAAAATGGCTCTCCTGAACAAAACTGGTTTTTACCCTTAGGTCCCTTTCTATTTTGTGCGTCACATATAGTCACCACTTGCCATGTTCATCATTAGATAGAACTTTTCATCTTTACTGAAGTTTATACCATTGTTAGGTCTCTTGGATTGACTTTTGAATTTTTTATTGATTTTTAGCGAATAATTTCTACTCCTTTCAATTTATTTTAGAAAATTAAACAAAACTTTGCTGTGGAGCAACACCCTGCTGTATAGCGTTATGGGCACCATTGTTTATAGCGCTTTTGTTGTTTGCAAAGCCAAAAAAAAAAACTTTGGAGCCAACATTTATCTACTCCGCAGCAAGGACCATTTAGCTGCCGGAGGAGCAGTGGGTTTAAGAACCACTGGTAATATACATCAAACCTTTTTTTTGTCCTTCTTCAGCTGTATGAATATAACAATAATATTATGGCGTTCTTTTCTTTTCATAATTTTGTTGCTTTTTTTTAAAGGATCTTTTGTGTGTATGCCGCCTTATGCTGGTGAATGCGTGCATTAGTGTGTGTGTGTGTGGGTATATTGTGCTGTTAAGTGTGTGCGTGTGGGCATGAAGGATTTCCTCATGGATTTCAAATAAATTGATGGTATGGGAGTTCATTTATCTTCTTTGACGCATAAAAATCATGAATATTAAATTGACGCCAACACAGTCGTTTAATATTTTCTCCGCACCTCATGCACGACGCACTTCATCGCACTCTTGACTTGACTTCAAACAGACGGCGTCAGTTCCAGGCAGACAGCCTGGCTAGCAGCCACTAGGTACTCACGCGTACATCAGTCGGCCCGTGCCGCAGTGGCGGTTTTACATTTGAATACCTCAAACCCCTCATGCCCCGGTATGCAGCTGTTATCAGAGGAAACAAAGGGCATTATCATATTAACTAAAACATGCATATTTTATGCTGATATTAGAATATAACGAATAACTAAATCTTAAACATTAATAATATTGTTAAATTTGAAATTACACGCAAACACACGCATACACATGTAGAAAGTGCAATGTGCCCACACACATACACACGTGAGTGCCTTTACCGCCATGACATATCCAAGGCACCATAGAAGAAACCATGGCTTCGGTGACGGCTGTCAGCCAGCATCATCTGCAATCTGATAAACCACAAATTCGAAAACAATCAAGACTAAAACATACACACACATACATGAAGGCATGTTCATGTGAAACAGTTTCACAAACACATTCATAATCTGGAAATTGCCTCTTTGAATAAAAGTTCTTCCGTTTCTGCTGTAGCAGTAGTATTTCTTTTGCTGTCTCCGGTTCTGTGTGTGTGTGTTTTTACATTAAGTTTCAACTGCGTGCGAGTGACTGTGTTTGTATGAGTTCAGGCAAATACAAGAAGAAAGTTTTCATTTCCCAATTGAGCTATAAATTCCACAGTTTTTACGCAACGCCAATCTTTACTCGAAAACCACCTGGTGTCACACACGCACACATAAATCCGCACAGTCACACAGAGCCGTACGCATACATGCTTACACACTCGCACTGACACTTACACGTACCTTGTAGAACTATAACAGCATTAACATTTTTAGCCGTCTCGATTTTTCACCTAGTTGCTTAATATCAGACTGTGTACGAGGGCAGTATGTCTATATTGATGAAAACTCGTAAGTGTTGCGAGGACCTTTAGCATTCGGGTCAGAGGAAACCATAGACCGATATCGTAAATTGGTCATTTGTTGCCGACGGATTTTATTTGTGGGTTCTACAGCTGCATGCATGTTGTGGCCGATACGATCAAAATAAACCAGAGATAACAGGCTTCTAGAGCTAAAGTTCCAAAATCAAAAAGTTGCTTTCTAAAACATTAACACATGGACTGAACTGAAGCATTTTCTTTAGACCAATTCTGCTCAATGTGCATGTTCGGATGCGTGGGTGTATGTGTGTTATAACGAGCATGTATGAAGTTCAAGGGATTTTTATTGTGTTCGTTGGAAAACTCTACTGCCGAGAGTTCTGGTTATATACGAAGCCGCCTGCCCTGAAGTACGAGTGTAGCCGCTGTAACTATGTTTACAGCTAACTGGTTGCTTAGGGTCTTATGATAGTTAAGTAGGGCTCACCGGAACTGCTTTCACTCCTGCTTGTAACTAAAAATCTTTACGACTAATTTTTGTACAAATTTATCAAATTCTTTTGTAGATATGCAAATTTTTTTATCGCCTCATAACGAAAATATTTTAAATAAACGGCTTACAACTTTTTTTGAAATATGCCAATTTTTAAATAACATCACCTTAAATATTTTTAGTAAACGGTATATAATTTTTTTTTGTAAATATGTGAAGTTGTTTATCGCTTGAAATCGGAAATATTTTCGATAAACCACGTACGAATATTTCAGTTAATATGCGAATTTTTTTTACCACAGGATTCGTAATTAAATATTTGTTTGAATATTTGATATGTTTAATTGAACCGAAAATATTTTTTTGTGCAGATATGATTATACAAAGGGCGAGGCACAGCCCACGCTTTAAAAGAAAGAAATTCTTAAAGTTTAAGAGTAAGGAAAATTAGAATTCGTTTATATAGGGTGATCCATCTAGAGGTATTTTTTCGCAACAAAAAAATATATAAAAATTCAAAACAAGTGTGGAATGTTTGTCGGTAATTTGAAATGAAATTATATTTTTTTGTTCTGAAAAAATACCTCTAGATGGAGAGTTGGGCGATGCCAGGCCATTTTTCTAAAAGCGCTTATAACGCCATTAATTATTGGCCAATCATCTTAAAATTTGTATTGGCCAAACATGTTCAAAAGTATACAGGGATAGAGCCAGAGGCTACAATTAATTAACCATTGGTTTCAAAATAAGTCGCACTCAAAAATTATTAGACGTAGAAGACCCGAATACTGTGAAAGCATGGAGTTTGGTTAAGTTCGGGTGAAGATATATACATATGTATTTGGCGATCCGTCTAGAGCTATTTTTTGAAACCAAAAAAAATATAAAAATTCAAATCAAGTGTGGAATCTTTATGGGTAATTTGAAATAACATTTTATGGCATTTATTTTTTGAAAATAATTACCTTCAAATGTTGTGTACTGTATTATGGAAATGAGCGTTCGGTGAGAAACGGGAAGATCCGCTGTTTTCGACCAAAATTGTGTTCAGAGATGAGCCCATTTTTGGCTCAACGGCAAAGTAAATAAACAAAATTGCTGCATTTGGGCTGAAGAGCCACAAGAAGAGGTTCAAGAGGTGCCATTATATCCAGAGAAAACCACGATTTGGTGCGGTTTATAAGCTGGTGGAATCATCGGTGCATATTTTTTCAAAAATGATGATGGCCGAACGAAGCCCTTAATCTTGACGGCACTTGGTTTCAACAGGACTATGCCACTTGCCATACAGCTACTCAAAC
Organism: Hydrotaea diabolus; assembly: GCA_963513945.1. Taxonomy (NCBI): domain Eukaryota; kingdom Metazoa; phylum Arthropoda; class Insecta; order Diptera; family Muscidae; genus Hydrotaea; species Hydrotaea diabolus. The sequence continues at coordinate 188,917,098 of OY740718.1, forward strand.
AATGGATCTTTTGAGAGGTCATTTCGAAAAGCAGCAAATTTCACGTTTTGGACAGGTGAGTTGGCCGCCTAGATCGAGTGGTATCACACCTTTAGACATTTTTCTTAGGGGCTAAATAAAGTCCATATTCTATGCTGACAAACCAGCTACGATTCAGGTTTTGGAAGCCAACATTACGCGTGTCATTAAAGCCATACCGGGCGAAATGCTTTGACCGAGTCATCCAAAATTGGACCCTCAGAATGGAAACCCTGAGGCGTAGTTTCGGCCAATATTTGAAGGAATTTATATTCAAAAAATAAATGCCATAAAATGTCCTTTCAAATTAACAATAAAGATTCCACACTTGATTTGAATTTTTATATTTTTTTGTTCTGAAAAAATACCTGTAGATGGATCACCCTATATATATACGACAGCAGAATTTTACTTTCTGGTTCTTGTTATGTTTAAAAATTTAAAGAGGAGTGTAGAGAAAGAATTATATTTAGGAGTTACAGCGTCGAGGTAAATATGTGTGCCCAGGCATAAGCGGGCTTAAGGAAAAATAATGCAAAGAGGATTAAAAAATCTATCCACTTAGCTTTCCTTGCATTTATTGTGTGTACAAAGGTTAGCATGAGAATTTTGAATAATCCACTAAAAGTGATTGAAAAATTGGGACAGTAAAATTATATTTTGTATGCGATTTTAAAGAGAAGAAATAAAAACTCAGAGCGGAATACCGATGCAAAGCCTCAAGATAGATTGAGAAGGAGTTGTTGGTTTTGAAAGTGTAGTGGTTTTTGATGCTGTTACGTAGCGCCGAATCGCTCTATAGTCAATGTGCTTTGAACCAAAGCCTTAGTTGGATATCAGGAGCAAAACAAGAAGTGCGATCAAACGCCATTGATGTTCTTGACGGAACAGACCAAATGTTCCTTATGCTGGCTGGTGTACCATCTGAAATGGCCGCACCAATAGCAGAGGCGTGACCTCAGTTTGTAGCACCAGCAACGAGGGTGGGGTCCAGCTAGTTTATAACAAATATAACTTAAAGTAAAATTTTAGTGTTTTTTAGGCATTCGCAATGACACACAATTTGGATCAATTACTTGTCGAGTGGCTTTCGCATCTACTACGAGATATAACCATCTACTAACATATAACCACTTCCTTCGTAGTTATATGAAATGCAACATTGCTGCCATCAATACCATCTGATAAAAGACTACTGTCAAATTTGAAAGGAGTTCCGTAATTAAGTTTGTGTTTAACAGCTGTTCAAATCATACAACCTTGTGGATTTTGTTAATATTGGAAAAAGGGTGCTCATTCAACATTTTTTTAGCGGAAAAAACCGAAAAAAACCAATATAACCAAGGAAAAGCTTGATAAATACTGGGGACTCTACACCATCGTTTTCAATTGTAAAAAAGTGGTTTACTGACTATCGTTGTGGTCGCACAAGTACAAATGATGTTGTGGTGGCCAATTAAGGTGAATACACCCGAAAAAAATGCACGATATGGTGTTGGCTGATCGAAGAGTAAAAGTGCGTGAGATTGTTAATGCCATACGCATTTCATATGGCAGTGTGGTTTCGATTTTACATGATCGGTTGGGTTTAAGAAAGCTGTCTGCAAGATGGGTGCCGCGATTACCATTTCATCAAGATAATGCACGGGTGCACACGTGTGCAGTCTCAATGGCAACATTGCATGAATTGGGTTACGAATTGGTACCTCATCCGCCATATTCTCCGGATTTAGCCCCTAATGACTATTTCCCATTTCCAAATCTAAAGAAATAGCTTGGCTAAAAAAATATATAAATAATTTAGGCATGAGGTTTAGACTTTCTCTAGCAAAACACCGTTATCGTTTATAAAAATTGGGCTACAAATGGTAGAGCTCTACCATTTCTCACCCAATTTCAACAGACCAAGGCTTGTTTTGCTCGAGAAATTCTTAACTATATGCTCAATTTATTAATACGAGGGTTGATATTTATATTTCGGGTCCTGACAATACTAGCGTTCCCAAATGCAAACTAGAACTTTCATTGGAAACCTTGACATTTTTAAGCATAACTTCATTTAGAACATTTTGGAAATTGGAAGTATACCGTGAACATTTTCGCGCGATGATTTTTTACGATTTTCGTCGTGGGCTATGGAGATAAAAGTATTTTAATCAACTTGTTTCGACTTTTGGCGGTGAAGCGCCATCAAAAACCACTGTTAATCGCTGATACCAAGATTTCAGTCTCGGACGCCGTTCGCTCCAGGATGAATTTCGTGAAGGACGTCCAACTTCGGCCCCTTTTCCAGAAACCATCGATGCCGTGCGTGAACTGATTAAGCAAGACCGACAAGTGACATACCGTGAGATACAAGCATCAATAAGTATAATTGTACTCGTTGGATCCCACCTAATTTGACGAATGCTCAAAAAAAAGGCTCGTATGGATTGGTACAAAATGATGTCGAAAAAGTATAACTGCAGCAGCTCAAAAGCAGCGTCTGACATTGTCCCAGGTGACGAATCATGGATCTATGCAAATGAACCCAAAACAAAGCCGACCGTATGGGTCTTTCAAGATGAGCCAAATCCAACAAAAGTTTTTCGTGGAAGAAGAACATCGAGGCAAAAGATTACATTTTTTTTCGGTATAACCGGCCATGTTTCCACAGTGCCTTTATTGGAACGTAGGACGGTCAATTCTTAGTGGTATACAATCATCTGTTTGTCAACAGTGTTCGAAGAAATAAATAAAGATAATAAGAGAAAAGGGATCATGTTGCATCACGACAATGCGACTTCTTGCGACGCCTGAAGCAGCTGTTGATGCGTTCAAAAATCGTGTTTTGGAGGTGTCTCAATCGGAGTGAAAAAAGTGCTTCCAAAATTGGTTTGTGCGTATCCAAAGTGTATTAATTTTAAAGGAGAATATTTTGAAAAACAATAAAACCATTTCTAATGATTAATTATTTGTTTTATTGGCCGGTCCGGAATATAAATAGCAACCCTCACATATTTTTCATTGTTTATTTATTATTTGTTCAATTTATAATCGTGGTTTTGTACAAAAAATGCCTCTTACGTCAAAACTATTGAATTAATTTTAATACGTTAATTTCCTCTCAGGTGTTTTCCTCTCAGTTGAAACACTCTTGATTAAATCGGTAGTAGTGTTTGAGAGTTATGGTCCAAAAAGCTTAAACATCTCTTAAAAAATCGTCAAAAAATTCCAAAAATTCAATCTTGAAACTAATCAGAGGAAATTTTTGTAAAGTTCATTTGCGTGTTTAAGAGGCCAAAATCTATAGTGATAAACTCTGGACCAAAATGGCTGCAAACTAGTGATACGAGTAACAGTGATTTTGGAGGTCTTGTCAGATACTATTGAAAGTATGACACAATTAAACTGGTTAGTGCATCGACCAGCTATGTTGAGATATAAAATGAAATTTTGGAAAAAGGACATGTTTTATTAGTTGAGATCGGCTGCTTAATAAACCTCTCATATTTACCAAAATTATCACACACACACCTTTCACATACGAAAGATATTTTTATCTCTCTTATGCTGAAGGTGTATCTACTGCAAATTTTCATCGTATTCTCCGGCAATTTGTGGATCCGCTAGGCGCTTTAATGTGTGTGTCTGCCTAGAGTGTGGAGGTGATTGTTTAAGAAATTCTCATGAAAAAACAAATAAAGTTTTATATTTTAACTTAAACGTTACATTTTTGCTTCTCGTTTTATTTTCTTTTTCAGGCTGTCTGGCTAGCATTTGCTACAACTAAGAGAAGAAAAAGGGGGAACACATACGGAATTCCGGAAAATCAAAAGGAATTAATCTACAGGACCGAGATAGAAAGACAACGAGCAGAGATTTATGGTATGCCATGAAGTAATCGATAACAACCGCATCACAGCCCAATGAACAGCTACGCCGAAAAAAAGGTATTTTCAATTACATCTACAACGAGGTGGTCGTTGGAGGAGAAGGAGGTGTGAAGTCAGTGGCAGCCAACAAGATTTACGAGTTGTTTAATTTGAAAATCTTCTCAATTTAATCTAACATCTTGTTTCTCTTTTTTTGTTGGTGAGGCCATTTAATTTGTAAATAATTTTATTGCTGTTAAATGTTTCCGCTTCCGTGGAAATGCCATTAGCCTGGCAAATGTTGCCGTTGAACATTTGATTTTAACTAAATAACATTTCAGTTTGAACGAATTGTGCGGTGGTGATAATTTTTAAACATTTAACCATGGCATGTGGTCTTAATTGTCGTCTGGTGGGGCCCAACTCTCCTATCTGAGCACATACAAATAACTCCCCGCTCTACACGTTGTGGTAAATGATTCATTAATGCGTAGTTTAATTCATTTTTTTCTCTCCAATAATTGATTAAATTTTCTCTACTTGGTTATTTACTACATACTGAAAATGAAAAGGAAAAACAAAACATTATTGTATTACTCATTAGCATTAGAGTTTTTGTTTTTTTGAACATGTCAACAAATTTATTGGCCCATAATTTGATTTTGCTTTTTGATTTAGTATAATTACATGGTTCTATAAGTAATTACAGGGTGCCAAGAGAAAGGATTGACCAAGTGTACATAGAAGGCCAAGTTGAGGAAGGGTTCCTAACAAATCGACTCTCAACTAATCGATTAATTAACTTTGGTTGGAAAATTATTAAAGTCGAAATCTTGAACTTCTATGTCCCGTCTGGACAATAATTTTAAAGACAAATGACACTTCTGATATTCTGAGTGGATTTGGCGCATGTGTGAACTCCCCGCCCAGTAAGTGGTATACACCTAAATGTTATGAGGGAACGGATATAATTAATCGTTATTCCAATGGTTTTTTTAAGAAGGTCACAAATGAATGCTATTTAGTAAGTATTAAGTAAAGTTTGCCACTTCATTATCATTTTTTTTGTTGACCAACCATAGCATTGTTAACTGAATTTATTTTTGACTATAGTGTAATTGCTGCAATATTAATATTGTTGAAGTGTAACAATAGTATTATTGCCAAATTTAAAAATGAAAATATGGTTATAGCAACAATATAAATTTAGTTGGTGCGACAAAAGTATTGTGTTTTGCGTTTTATGTTAACAATAATTTGATTACGGCAATCATACTGTATGATTGTAATTTTTCTTCATTTAAATATGCTTTTAAGAACAAATGTTATTGGTACGAATCTAATGCAATAATAGTAATTTTTTTTCGAAATTAAAATTTTTAAAACAAGCTGCTTTGGCTTTATTTAACTGAAATACGAGGGCGGTTCGGAAACTTCTTAGCCTAGCACAAAATGCGCGGAATAAACAGAAAAAAGTTAAGTGTTTTGGAAATTTCCATCTCTGCTATGAACACATGTTAAATTTTGTTTCGATCTGGCAACTCCTTCATATAGAAACAGGTGTTCACAAAAGACGCATTCGCGATTTTTTTACTATGGAAAAATTAGAAATGCGTGGTGTCATTAAATATTTACATAAAAAAGGTTTATCGGACAAGAAATTCATAATGATATGGTGAATGTGTTAGGTGAAAGTGCTCCTTCATATGCAACAGTAAAAAATTGGGTTGCTGAATTTAAACGTGGTCGTACAAGCATTGAAGATGAACCACGTAGTGGACGTCCAAAAACAGCAACAACAACAGAAATTGTAGCCAAAGTGCATGATATGGTATTAAATGATCGACGAATAAAAGTGCGTAAAATAGCTAATATCATGGGCATCTCAAATGATCGAGTCCATTTAATTTTGCATGAAGAACTACAGATGAAAAAGCTTTCTGCAAGATCGGTGCCGGACTTGTTAACAGTCGACCAAAAACGCATAAGAATGAACATTTCTCAAGCTTGTTTGGATCGTTTTCAGCGAAACAAAATGGATTTTAAGCGTCGTTTCATAACTGTTGATGAGACATGGATCCACCTCTATACTCCAGAGACAAAAGAACGTTTGGATTGTTCTTTTGTCTCTGGAGTATAGATGGAATGGACTGAAGCTGGAGGAAGTGTCCCAAAGAAGGCAAAATTAATTCAATCGGTTAAGTAAGGTTATGGCAACGGTTTTTTGGGACTTCAAAGGTATTTTATTGATTGACTTTCTGCAAAAGGGTAAAACAATAAATTCAGAGTACTATTGCAACCTTTTAGATCAATTAAATGTACAAATTCGAGAAAAACGTCCTGGTTTACAACACAAAAAAATTATTTTTCATCAAGACAACGCTCAAGAGTGTTTTAACAATGGCTAAAATCAACGAATTAAAGTACGAGTTGCTTGACCACCCACCTTATTCTCCTGATTTACCTCCCAGTGACTTTTACCTGTTCCCAAATCTAAAAAAAATCCTTGCTGGCAAGCGTTTTACCCTAAATGAAGATGCAAGGGATAGAATTGCTAGATAAGCGTTGGACTAAGTGCATTGAAGTTTCAGGAGATTATATTGAAAAATAATAATATTTTTGAAAAACTAACTATTCTCTTTCATTGATAGGCTAAGAACTTTCCGAACCGCCCTCGTATGTTAACAAAAACGCTTACGTGTATTTCAACTTATTTTTTCTTATTTTGAATTTAATGTATTTTTGAATAATTTTCATAACTCAAATCTATTGTTGACAACTTAAACCAATTCTAATAAATAATATTGGGGATCAAATCTAATGTCGACAACTTAAACAAATTTTAATAAATTATATTGGGGATCATAGTATAATTGTATGTGAATCATACTATGGTTGTGAGGATCATACTATGGTTGTATATGAAACATACTATGGTTGTGAGGATCATACTATGGTTGTGGGATCATAGTATGGTTATGCGTGAATCATACTATTGTTGTGAGGATCAAAGTATGGTTTATTTGAACCATACTATTGTTGTGAGGATCATAATATTGTTGTACCACAACCATATATCCAACATTAGTATTATCCTCTTCGAATATTGTCACCACAACCATACTTTTATTCTGCGTGCGGATGTCGTAATTGGTGGGAAATACATTCGCCCTGCTGAACGTCTGAAGAGCACACACCATGAAAATGAAGCACATACTGCGCGAAAGGTTATCCAAAAAGTTAACGAGACTGGCCTGAAAGTGGGCAACACTCACTGCCCCGCTCGGCGGTCGGTGCGCACTGTTGACAATGTGGCAGCCATAGGGCTAAAGGACAGGACTAAAATCATGTGCGCTTTAGTCCTGGAGCATCGTCAATGTCAACATGACATGCTAAAATGAAGCAAATTTTGCACAAAGACTCCTCATTATTCGCCAACAGGACATAATTAATTCAGAAGGCATACGGCGGTACGTTTCGTTTAAGCTTAAAATGTTAGGCCTTTTAGATGGACAATGATTAAGATCAAAAGTTGTATTATCGTGTGAAGAAAACTTGAAAAGTAAGGTTTACAACAGTAGTTCTCATTCGTGTGGGGAGAGCCTGACCTTATAGAGTTCGGTTTTACTTTCAACAATTGCAGCAAGGCTTTCTGAAGAGGGTTGTCACGGACCCGAAATCATGATAAAAGTAGTGTGCAGCCACGAAAATCAATGTCACTTTACCATTTTGTTAAAAACTTGTCTTCTATTTAAATATAGAAGCAAGAGGTCTTGAGCCGGTTTAATCCCTGTTCAATGATCAAAAAAATATATTTTAAGCAAAGCAAATTTTGATATCGGCGCCTATACTAACAAGCAAAACGACCGCATCAGCGAATCGAAAAAAGCGGCACGTGACAGCAACGGTGTTATTAAAGGTCGATTTCTCTTTAAAAATGCAGCTGGAAAGTCCATTTGGTTTAACGATGAGCGTAACAAAGGCATAATATACCGTATAAGGTGACTGGAAATTGAAGACGAGTATTTGGTCAATCTTTGGTTTCAGCAGGATTGTGCACCATGCCAATCAGGACACGCAGCAACTGATCGGCGATGACAATTGGCCACCTCAGAGCTACGAGTTAACACCGTTCGACATAATTTATGGAGGACAGGTGTTATTTCTTACTCTTCTTACAATCTAGAGCCGTGGAAAAAAGTTATCACAGCAGAGGTAGCAGAGGTTGATCAAACAAGTCACAGAGGATAACAGTAGTTGTACGAGGGCATATGAATAATTCAGTGACTTTTTGAATGAAACGCAGTTTTTTTGCATAAAAAAAAAACAATTTCAACATAATCTTCCTTTAGCTCAATAGACTTAGTCCAACGTTTCTCCAATTTTTGTATCCCTTCCACAAAGTATGATTTTGCGGGGTCCATTAAATAGGCATCTGTTTGGTAAATAATTCCATCATTGGAGCTGGATCTCTTTCCACCGATCCATTTCCTTAGGTTTGGAAATAGGAAATAGTCACTGGGGGCTAAATCCAGAGAATATGGGGGATGAGGTGCCAATTCGTAACCCAATTCATGAAATTTTGTCATTTAGACATCACACGCGTGCACCCGTGCATTATCTTGACGATTCTTTGCCATATGGGGTCGTTTTTTTAAATCCTCGTTAAATCAGTCCAAGTTGGCATAATATTTGCGGTTTATTTGTTCCCCCTTTTGAAGGTAATCGATGAGAATTATACCGCGTGCATCTCCAAAACTGTTGCCAACACCTCATTGGCCGACAAAGTCACCTTAAGCTTCTTCTTCGAGCCGGTTTACCCTGAGAAACCCATTGTTTAGACTGATGCTTGGTCTCTGGAGTGTTGTAATGGATCCATGTTTCATCGACAGATACAAAACACCGCAAAAAAACATTCGAATTGCGGTTAAACAACTCCAAACAATCCTTTGAAGTTGTCATACGAATACGTTTATGGTCAAACGCGGCATAAAGCTTTTATACAGCTTTCTTAAACCCAACCGATCATATTAAGTCGAAACCACACTGCCATATGAAATGCGTATGGCAACAACAATCTCACGCACTTTTTCCTTCGATCGGCCAACACCATATCGTGGATTTTTTCGACATTTTTGGGGCTATTGGCCTTAATTGGCCGTCCAGAACATTCAGCGTCATTTTTACTTGTGCGACCACAACAAGAGTCAGTAAACCACTTTTTTACCATTGAAATCGATGGTGCAGAGGTTCTATAGTATTTATCAAGCTTTTTCATGGTTTGATTGATGGGTTTTATGCCGCAAAAATAATAAATAATAATAAAACTCGAAATTCACTTTTTTCCATTTTTAACAAAATCCTCAACGTTTGATTTGAACAGCTGTTAAACTCAAACTAAATGACGGAACTGTCTCAAAATTTGACAGTAGTCTATAAACAGATGGTTCTTGATGGGAGCGTTTTATATAACTACGAGAGAAGTTGGAAAAGTCACGGAATTATTGATATGTCCTCATTTTCATGTTTATTTTAAAAATTAAAAACATTTATAAGTTACCGATTGCAAATCCAATACAAAATCATTTAAAATGGCATCAGAATAAGTAGGATGTGTTCACAACTTTGCCACGGGTTCGACTAAGTGATACCATCAAAATTTAAAATTGGAAGAGTTCTGGCGTAAGACAATATTATTTAAACAGGAAAGCAAGTACTTTCACTCTTTGAGTTCAGCTAAAAGCGGCGTTCTCACAGGTAGGGCTAACAACGGTGGAGTAATATAAAAAATATGGTTGAGGCGACAAAATTTTAGTTTTTTGGGCTAAATGTTAACAATAATATGCTTATGGAAATCAATCCGTATGATTGTAATTTTGTTACTAAGCTTACGCAGTTATAGTACCTTTTGTCGGTCAGTTCCAAATTTGGAAAACAAACTGATTTTCAATAATTGAAAAACTTACGTTTTTAAAAGGGATTTTTTTATTGTTTATTAAATATATGTGACAGCGTATAGAGAAAGGGACCTAAAGGTAAACAAATCAATTTTCACTTTTTTTTTGATGTGGACAACATCTGAGCATCGAATGAGACCGATCCCACGCCTCAAAATTGTTCCCTTCCAGAGATATGCGCGTTTTATGAAAGTGATGGTACACCAAAGATACGCGTATTTAAATCTTTAAAATGGCTCTCCTGAACAAAACTGGTTTTTACCCTTAGTTCCCTATCTATTTTGCGCGTCACATATATTAAATATTATTTTAAATTTACTTTGTTTTAAAATAATTTAATACAAATACAAATCTTTATTGTTGAATAACAACATAACGCTTTCCTTATAAATAATTTTGGAGATCGTAGTATGGTTGGGATGGATCATACTATGGTTGTAGGGGTCATAACATGATTGCGAGCGAGTCATACAGTGTGGCTGATGATTATAGCTACATGAAGAAGCTCAAATAACTTTTTTCAGTGTATGGAATTCATTTTATTTATTCATGTTAAAGCTCATTCAATTATATTAAATATAGCTTAATTAAACGCAGAAAAAAAGTTTGGTTGGGGTGACAATATTCGAAGAGGATCATACTATTGTTGGGTATATGGTTGTGACACAACAATATTATGATCCTCACAACAATAGTATGATTCGCACATAACCATACTGTGATCCCCACAAACATAGTATGATTCACACTCAACCATACTATGATCTCCACAACCATACTATGGTCCTCACAACAATAGTATGTTTCTCATACAACCATAGTATGATCCTCACAACCATAGTATGTTTCACACGCAACCATACTATGATCCCCACAACCATAGAATAATTCACACTCAACCATACTATCATCCCCAAAATTATTTATTAGGTTGGTTTTTGTTGTTATTAAATAATAGAGCTTTTTATTAAGTTTGTTATTTTAAATTGCATTACTATTAGTTCATAGCCAGATTTGAGGCCATGTTTTTATTAAACATTTCATTCAAGAAACAAAAATATATATTTCAACGGTCAAAAATACTTTTAGTTGCCAGCAGGGATGAATGCTACTTCACCGTCCATAGACACTAAGTAAAGAATGTGATTAAACCCCATGATCGAAGGCTATATACTTAAGTGCAGGCAGATTTTAAATAAACGAGAACCAGTCGATTTTAGAGTATTTCACCGAAAAATCCCTCGAACTACCTTCCGATTGTTATTGTTTTTTTAATAGACAACACCCATTCACTGCTGTTGTTATGTTCATAGTCGCAACCATACTGTATGATTGCCGTAATCAAATTATTGTTAACGTAAATTTTAAACAACAATACTGTTGTTGCACCAACCATGTTTATATGTTTGCTACAACCATATTTTCATTTCTAAATTTGGCAATAATACTATTGTTACATTTCAACAATAGCAATATTGTCGCAATCATACTAGTGTCAAAATGAAGTTCAAAAAACAATACTATGGTTGCGACGAACATGCGTTTATTGTAGAGAACATAGTATTGTTGCGGTGACCATATTTTTTCTCTGCGTGTAGTTTAAAAAATAATGGAATTTAAATGCCCCCCCTGCTAGTTGATGCATGTGCGGCATCTTACCACAAATTTGTACATTACTGCGTGAAGAGTTGAGACAGGAATAGCCGCAATTGTTTCTCGAATGTATTGCTTTAGTTCATTCAAATTTGCTGGTTTTGCTTTGTAGACTTCCTGTTTGCAATAACCCCACAAGAAAAAGTCTGGTGCAGTTAGGTCGGGCGACCTGGGGGCTAACGGAATGTGGAGTTTCTGGATATTAGCTTATTGGGAAATTTTCGTAGCAATTCTGTCATAATAGGCCGGGTCATGTGAGAAGTTGCACCATCTTGCTAAAAGCACACAGAGTTTAAAGAAATTCTTATTCGGGTTAATTCTGGATACAAAACTCCTCAACATGCTCAAGTAACCAAAACGGTGAGACTGTTCAAAAAGTAGGGCCCGACAAAGCAGCGTGATGAAACTGCACACCACACTGTAGGTGGATTGGAAGAGCTCCATATTCGGCAATTATGTTTGTTTATGTTGCCGTTTAAATCGAAAGGGCCTCGTCTGACATGATAAGAGAGTTCAACATGTTTCCGTCCCCTTTACCATTTGAAGCATCTTCTGGCAAAAAGCGAATCGGGAAGTCTGCTGCGTTCTGTTTGTTGGCCATTTGAATATTATATAATTGACTGCAATAGCTGTCTGCTTATGGACTGTTTGCTTTTGGATTGTTTTCTATGGCAGCAGCTATAGTATCGATTCTTTTTCCCGTCCGAGCTGAAGGGTTTCGATGGTAAGGTCCTCTGTTGACTGTCCCATGGTGTGATCGCCGCCAAACGTGTGTCTATTCTCTCTTTGAACCGAAACTACGGACTCCAGTGGGTGATAGCGCGGATAATCCAAATTCTTGTTTCAATGTCTTAGTTATCTATTTTTGTTAAATCTAAAAATCAGTCTGCAAAATATACATTCACCAGATTCATTAAATATAAAAAAGTTATTTAATTTTTCTTGGTAGCGGCTTATTTCAGCTACTCTGTACTATTTTTTGTTTGGATCATACAGGATCAAAGTATGGTTGTAAGTGACACATACTATGGTTGTATGATCCAGTGGTTGTGGGGATCATACTGTTGTTAAAAAGTTATAATATTGTTATGACACAACTCAAATCCAACAATATTATGATGTTCTTTGAATATTCTTACCATAGGTTTTTCAGCGTGCGGTTTAGCTGGGCCGGCTTTTAAAGGCTTTAAGAGCAAATATCAATAAAATTATAATATCCCTTGTCCTAAGATCTTATTCGATAAAAATTTGAAATTTCAAAAGAATGTTTAGTCATTAAAGCTATTTACAATAAATCTTTACAATTTCCTTACTTCTCCACAATCTTGCAAAAGCGACGTCAACAAACGAAATTTAGAGTTATCTGCCTATTTAAGAGAACATGCGTCAGTTGCGTTGTGTCTGTCTAGCCTATGGAATGGTCTGCGTAGCGTCAACCAACCAACATTCACTGTCATATTTCATAAGTACTCCTAGGCAGTAATCTAGCTTTGCCACCAAAACAGCACACATTTCCCGGTACATGTACCTGGTCGTGTATTCGACGGTGACGATGCCTTCCTGCAGTGGTGCTGTTGGTGGTGCGGCCATAAATTTGTAAACTTACAAGAACAGCAGCAACAGGGACACAAAGAGATACAAAGCACAACAACACCGAACACTGGATATGCTGAAGCACCTTTTGCGATGCGAAGATAGTGTCTGTCTACTTATGTCTCTGTCCGTCCGTCTGTCGCTATGGCCCTTTGTCTTTACGGATGTCTGTTTGTCGCTATGGTCGTTAATTTATCATTGTCGCTTTTGACGGGGGGCTTTAACAGGAATCGCTTGTCGTTGCTGCTGCTTCTTTCTGCTGGTTGTTGAACGCAAGAAGGAACGACGAACGAACGAACGAGCGAACGATGCTGCGGCATTCACTCACTCACTGACATGTTCACTGATGTTGCTGGTTATTGAAACAAATCGCAAATTCATACATTAATTCATTAATTCCTCCCATTCTATCCATTTCATCCATGGCTTTCAAGCATTCCACTCATTTCCTCCTTGCCACTCGTTACGTCCGCATGTATGCGTGTGTGTGTGCGTGTGTGAGTGGGTATGTGTTAGTGAGGGCTGGTGTATCGGTGTCTCGTTGGCATCATTCAACAAACCTTCATTTATTTCACTTAGTGCCACTTTGGGCGCCATTTTTGGCGGTTCACGAGGGTCTGAATGTTTTGAGTTAAATATTTAAAATTTCATATTTGAACGAGCCTGGTTGTAAATACGAGGGGTGGTATGTGGTAAACTAGAAACTGTAAGGACGTCTTTTTTGCGGCAGCTTGAGAAGGAGTTGTGGATCAACTTTCAAGATCAACAAGCGTAAAGCGGCCATAATTTGAGATCCAATTTCCTCTTCGGTCAGCTTTGTTTCTTAAAGCCGAAAATGGATTATGCAGAGAGTATGAGGCTAAGGAGGTAGAACAAGGCGGTTTTCATTTGGTTGAACATCAACTCCGTTTCTCAAATCCAAGGTAACGGCAAAAATTTGACCCGAAAACTTTACTATTTTAGTCCAATTCAAAGTTCTACGCCTTTAAAAATACATAACCATTTGTTAAGTCTCTGGGCCATATTTTTACCCTTCTTTTTGTGATTATAAAAGAAGTAATTGAGGTCAATTATTATTGCCCATTCTCGTTTTTGACCGACCAAAATCCAAACCAATCCATTATATATTTCCTTCAGATGCAATGGAACTCTTTATACCATGCATGGATAATACCATTTCTCTAAAAGCATTGATTTCGTTCATTCCTAAAGCATTTGAACCAAAAAGCAGTCATAAATTCTGGCGAAAGGCATCCAACTGGTCCAGAGCCAGTTGGTGTTAGTCTCTGTATTCATCGCTAGTCAATTCCAAGAAGCGTTTAGAGGACAATATCAAGTTCTGGTACACGGAATTTTGTTTTAGTAAAAACACTCAGGGAATATATCCTTTATTTGCAGCGCATTGCGTCGGTGGGTAGGAAGTAAGGGATCGGAGGGGAGAAATAGACAGTAGTGCCTATTGACACTTCTCCTGAATTTCAGGATGTCGTAGTTTGTGGGATATACATTTGCCAGAAGTCAATTCCACATACGAACTGTATCTGTAGTGTATAGTGCGGTCGAAAACATACATGTGTGAATTCCTGGAAAGTTGCGTGATTCCGATGAACATTCTCACTACAGGAATAAGACGATGGATATCTGAAAAGCAAACACCATGTAGGTTATAATAGCACAGTGACTCGCAACCCACATTCCGATGATGCTCGAGGGAGGCAAAGTGTTGAAAACCCCAGCGTTACCTATTAGCACCATCGCTTTTCCTAGAACATGTCCAAGTAGTTCCTGAAGTAATTTTGAAGCACCTGCTTAGATATAACAGTTGTATTCCATTTTCGGCGTGGTCTAAGTTATTACTGATATTGAAAACATAGGAAGGAACTAGTTCTAGTACCGCTTAAGAAAGCCTAGATTTCTCCCATTTGGCCCAAAGAGCGTTACATTGCATGTCCGGCACACCTGATTGTAGAGCGCCAATAGAAATTGACGAAACTGTAGGGCAAGTGAGTCGATTTTAAGATAAAAAGCGCACTGTGTCCTATGTGCATTAAAATCTACTCCGTTCACCCGATTCGGAAATGGCCAGAAAACCCTGAATAAGTGTCTCATCCTCTATTCGTATTTTGTCTTCAATATCTTAAAGACTCTGCTTACGGTCGAATGAATACGAACGACAGAGGTTAATCTTATCCGCGAATTAGAAGATTGGATTCACGAATTGGCTCAAAAGATCGTTAACGAAAGTAAGAAAAAGTGAGGAAGAAAGGACAAACCCTATTGAAACTCCTGCTGCTAGCTTATATTCGTGAGATGGGAGCAACTCACAAAGTGCAATCTCTAAGAAAGATTGATATAAATCGGTCAAAGATATTACCGACACCAATATCGTGCAGCCTGTGCAGACTCTGTCAAAGGTCACGAAGCTATCCAGAGCCACCTCCACACGCTTCGAAAAGAACGCCATCGGGAAGAGCGATTTATACAGATGCCTTACTTTCGATCACTAAGAAGGTAGTTGGACTCTATATGTGACAGCGCATAGAGAAAGGGACCTAAGGGTAAAAAAAAATCAATTTTCACTTTTTTTTTTGATGTGGACATCTGAGCATCGAATGAGACCGATCCCATGCCCCAAAAGTGTTCCCTCCTAGATATATGCGCGTTTTATGAAAGTGATGGTACACCAAATATCCACGTATTTAAATCTTTAAAATGACGCTCCTGAACAAAACTGGTTTTTACCCTTAGGTCCCTTTCTATTTTGCTCGTCACATATATCGCACAAGATGGTTGTTAACTAAAGGGTGGATACATTTTAAGGGCCGATATTGAATGAATGAACGTCAATTTTTTTCTGCATTTCATTTGATATTTCTAAAATTTAGACTAATTCAATTTGAACCATGGGAAGATACACAAGCAAGCAACGCGTTAAAGTTGTTCAGGCTTATTATCAAAATGAACATCAATTTTCGAAGAAAATCATCTTCAGTGATGAGGCACATTTTCACCTCAGTGGATACGACAATAAGCAGAATTTCTACATTTGGGCGAATGATAATCCAAGAGTATTTGTCGAAAAACAATGCACCCACAGAAAGTGACTGTTTTGTGCAGTTTATGGGCTGGGGGCATCATCGGGCCGTATTTTTTTCCAAAATGAGGCCGGTCAGGCAGTTATTGTGAATGTTGTACGCTATTGTGAGATGATACTTTTTATGTCCCGAATTGGAAGATGTGGATGTGGACGATATGTGGTTTCAACAAGGCGGTGCCACTTGCCACACAGCTAACGAAACAATGGCTCTTTTGGCCGACATGTTCAATGGCCGTGTTATCTCACGTCGTGGCGATGTTAATTGGCCGCCAAGATCATGTAATTTGCCACCGTTGGACTTTTTCCTTTGGTGTTATTTGAAAGAAAGTATGTACGTCGATGAGCCAGCAACAATTCAAGACCTAAAGGATTAGATAATTCGGCACATTAAGGCATAGAACCTCAATTATGCTTCAGCTTTATCGAAAATTTGGACCATCAGATGGAGGTGTGCCGCCGAGGTCACGGTGTCCATTTGGGCGATGTTTTATTCCATACATAATTGAACCATACCAATATTATCATAATAAAAAGAAATGACAATAATTTCTTAAATAATTTGTGTTTTATTCAAAATTAACATCGGCCCCTTAATTTTACCACTCTTTATAGTCTCAGTTGGCTTGGAGAGCACAGAACCCTTCCCACGAAGCACCTGCGTAGTTAGCAAGTTAGAAAATCTTGTGTAATGGCCAGGCTAGCGTCAAGGAGCACTTACATAGGACAAGGGCCGAAATATCACCAAAGCATGCCTGTAGATTTTCAAGAGCCCTTTTAACCTTAAGTGTTTGAAAAGTTTTTTTTATTCTTTATTATAACAACTGAGTACAATAAAGACTCATCTAGTAATTTACTTTTCATTATATATCACATTGTTCTCGGATATAGCCCACTGGCCATTCCGATAAATGAAAGTAATTATATTTTATTCAGCTCGGACCAAGTCTTCGGGTAGTGTTCTTCTCAGCCTTCAGTTCTGTATAGGGTTTCTCATCATATGTTGCACTTCTGGATTTTTATGCAACAATAGTCTTTGCGCGTGTTTGGTTGCAAGACGTTTTATTTCATTAGTTACTGTCGGAATGTTAAGATATGTATCTGTGAATGTCATCGTTTCTAATATACCACGGACAGTTAGTTATCATTCTTAATTTGAAAAGTAACTAAGGAATAAAGAAGACACGTTGTCGATCACAGGAAGTGGTACATTGCTTTCCGGTAGGGAAGAATTGGCTGCAATCATTTTACTGTAAATGCCTGATTGTCGCGATAAATGAAGAGAATTACAGGGGTTTTCAATTTATCGAGATTTGGATTTGACCAAGGTTAAGTTTGACAAAGTGTGTTTTACTTGACAGCCTAAATATTTCTGCGTAATAAATTTGCTATTCAAACTGACCACAAGATTATGAAGTATTGGTTGACCTATTAATGCTTTCCATTACGAATTATAACAGATTATCAATAACCGATTGCGATTTATAACTGATTAAACGGACTTTGTATTGCAGAAAAAATACAAATTATCGAGGGGACCAATGTGGGACGTTCTTTTGGGAACTAACTATAAAATTAACTAGAGAATTAACTATAAGTATAAGAAAAAATAATCATGTAAGTCATTCATTTCTGAAAGAGATCATTCACTCCCCGAAAAAGTCAAAAATCTTGTTGAATAGTGTTTTATGTAACAACAGCCAACTAAAAGGGATTAAGTAACTACAAATAATTTTTCTGATGCCTCCACCAAATATCATGTACTTCATAATTGGTTCGTGATTATAAGTACCAGTCGTTGCAACCAATACTTTTACTGAATTCGGTTTGTGTAACTGACTTATTGGCTGCAAGAATTGTAACATTAATGTAGCTTTCATCTTACAGAACCATCTAACCATCAATACCATGGAATGTTGGTTACCGCAGCAGAAAGTTTCTTTATCCAACCGAATATTTGTTCGTTCGGACCGATTTCCAACTGATTTATTCACGTGTGTACGTTAGGAGCCTCTAATAATTATTCCTGGCGAAACTGGCATATATCACACCCTATTATATATAGCCTTCATACAAGCGTACTCTCCGATTTGAGGCCCTGCAGCTCAGAAGTGTCAAATTTGGGTAGCAAGGCTCCAAAAGTCAAATATAATACGAGGGTTGCTATATATATTTCTGGCCTATGCAACACTAAGTGTTGACTGGCACCATCTGACATTTCTCTTGGAAAGTTTGTCATTTTTTTAGCATAAACGTACTCAGAGCGTTTTTACGTACGACCATCATTTGTGCTGTTTGCAGTGACTTGGAAGAATAAATTTGGCAACAAAAATGGAATTAACTCGTGAACATTTTCGTGCGATAATTTTTCACAACTTTCGACGTGGATTATCACGACAAGAGTGCATCGATAAAGTTAAATCTCTGTATGGCGATGAAGGTTTTATGAATTCAATCGTGGCCGACACTCGCTGAAAGACGAAGGTCGTTCAAAAACTGCCATTGTGTCAGAGAACATTGATGCCGTGCGTGAGCTGATAATACAAGATCGTCATGTGACATACCGTGAGATAGAGACATCCTTGGGCATTGCTCCCACGAGCATACATTCTTTATTGCATGTACGTCTGGCCGTACAAAAGTTTGTTCTCATTGGATCTCGCACAATTTGACAATCGCTCAAAAAAAGGCTCGTGTCAAATGGTGCAAAGAAATATTGAAAAAAAATACGATCGCGGTGCTTTAAAAGACGTTTATAAGATCATCACAGGTGACGAATCATGGATCTATGCGTATGAGCACCAAACAAACCAGCAAACGAAAGTTGTTCGTGGAAGAAGCACTTCGAAGCAAATGGTCGCCTGGCGACTGGTCATGTGGCGACTGATCCGCTTGAGCAACGTAGGAGGTCAACGGTCAATTCTGATTGGTGCACCACAGTTTGTTTGCCTGAAGTCTTCGGAGAAGTTCGAAAAACGAACAATAGAAGACGATTTTTGCTGATAAATATTCGCATTTTCATTATTAGGCCAGAAATATATATAGCAGCCCTCGTACATGCGTACCCTCTGATTTGAGGTCCTGCAGCTCAGAAGTGTCATCTTTGGGTAGCCAGGCTCCAAAATTCAAAATAATATGTACTTACGATCGCATGGTACATTGGGTTTGGTTTAATTGGCAGCCGCCCGAAGCGTAGCTCAATTGGTTCCCTGAGTAGCTCCAGTGGTGATACCTTATACTCATTGCGAATATTCTTCAGCAAGCCTGTTCCATAACAAAGGTATAGCTCCCGCCTAAGTCGTTATAGGAGAGACAGCTTTTGTTTCTTAGTAGTACCTACAGATCTAACAGTTTCCGTCTTAAGTCCACAAAAACCGTATAGTGGCGAAGAAGAGGTTTAGTTGTCTTTTTCTCCTCTTCATTGTTGCAAATCCCCCAGAAGTCGCTGTGGTTGTGTGATCAGAGCCTTTGGTCTAATTTAGGTCCTGTCGCTCTGAAAGCCTCGTTTAAAATCAGATCTTTGTTCAATTCCGTATAAAAATTAAAATAAAAATCATGGGTGAGTCTTCTAGATATCGCTTCAAAATATTGATCGGAGTCACTATTTTAACGCAACGATATTTTTGCCATGTTTGATGAAACGAATTAAGCTAGCCCCCTGCAATTTTGCACAATGATGGCTTATAGTCATAACTTGCTTGGGATGGGAAATTTGACACATCGGCCTAGGGAAAAAGGCGCCTTTGTAAAAAGTACACATATGTACATCAGTATTTGCTCCAAAAATGTTTAAATATGGACTGTTAGTTGAGACGGGTGTAGTTACGGGGTATTCACGATATAGTGGGAAAACATTTTTTATCAGGCGCGATAACAAGATTATCAGGGCTGTCATAGAAACCATGTCGGTTTTGCTAATTGTCGTTTTTGCAAACCAATGTTGGTTTCATTTGGTGTGATAAAACCTAGTTGGTTGTGTCCATTTCGAACGACAATACAACCAATGTTCGAATCAGCTGTTGCTTACACGTATTTATTTGTTGGCAGTTTTATTTTACTTGTGCCATTGAAATATCTGTTAAAGTAATTGTATTACACTAAAAATATAAAAAAGGAATAAGTCGCTATAAATCAAATAAGAGGGCATCAGCAGTTGTAGCTTTTTTGTTGTTAGATAAAGAACGCTCAGAAAAGGTGCACAGACATTTCTGAGAGATTGCAGCAACCCACTTGAGTTGCCGGAGGTGGCGTAACTAATTTTTTTTTTGTGCGCTTACTTTTAAAGCTGTTTTCCCGATTTGTAGCTAATTATAGGTTGCACAAAGACGCATTATTCCTTGACACTATCGAAGGGCATTTGACGCGTTCTAAAATACTTCTGATTTTGCAACTTGCTACTTCGTTGCGGTTTTTAGCGGAAGAATCTTATCAGAGATCAGTCGGTAACGATTCAAACATAAGTGTCGCAAGAAGCACCGTATCAACAATGTTTAGTGTTGTGCTCAAGGTTATGGAGCGTTTCATTTGCCGTCAGTGGATCCAACTGGAAATGGAGAGCTGTTTGCATTTCAAAATTCCTGCACTAACCCGGGCAAATTCTTTTTTTAAATCATTCACTGCAACACACTTATTTCCTATTTCAATAGTGCGTCTTAGGCTGCTTGCAATTTGTTGCTCTATTTTTATTAATTCCTCAAGCTTTTTATTTAATTCCAACCTCCTTTTGCTTTCTTCATCTCAATGTTTGTTTAAGCATTCGTTGGTATTTTCTTTTCTTAACCCTTTTGAAGTACTCGTGGGTAGATCTGCAGACAATGGCCGTTTTGAAGATGTTGAGGGCATTTCTTCTTCAATTAAAACATTTGCGTCGTCGTTAAGACCAAGCGCAATGCCGGACACACCTTCTACCAACTGCGCAATGCCACATAAACGCAATATAGCCTCTTCAGTAGCTGTCAGCTCATGTTTTGCGTACGGTCCACCGCCAGTTGCGCTAAATTCTGATTTGTTTTGCGCAAGCTTTCTTTTCACATCGCTTTACCACTCAATCCATTTCTATACAAATAAAAAAATACAAGTTAACAATGTAATTGTTTTGTGGCAAAAATTGTGTTTTCCTTTTTCCATCCATTAACGCCGTATTGTGGTGGACCTGCACCATTTACTGACTCTGTCAATTGTTGCCATATAGCATCCACTGGCTTATCGCGCTTTGTGAACCCCTTAGCTAGGTCTGGATATGTTTCCATAAACCTCATGATAATGGTATTTTGGGTACTTTTTTATGCAAAATCTTTTTATTAAGCAAATATTAAAATAAATTAATTCACTTAAATTTTTACAAAATATCCCGGAGCAAACAAATACCAAACCAAAAGCCCGAAAATGAAAACTGACTGATGTTACCTGCTTGGTTTCTTTCCAATAACAAAACCGATAACATTGGTTTCTGTGACACCTAAAACCGACATAAACTCTAGTTCGAACATAAAACCGATAACATTGGTTTTCCTGACACCAATGCATTTTTTCTAATCGTTTTCAAATCTAATAGTGACATTTTACTTATAGAATATGTATTTTATTATATGTTTCAAAATTTAGTTATAAAAAAGGAACAAAGTAAGATCCTGTGCATATTCAAATTGAAAAAGAACAGTTTTTTAACAAATGATTTATTCACTTAATCCTTTTTTAAACAGACCTATAAATTGCTTAGTTCGAGTCATCTAGTTGTGCTAGCAAGGAGACGGTTTCCAATACCCTCAACTAATGCTGCCGTAAAATATTTTAAAACATCCAAAATGTTAAAAACTCCTAAAGTTGAAATTGGAAATGAATAAACCCGCATTATTTATGTTGGTATATAATTAGCATATCTCTTATCATATCGTCCTCCTATGGAGGTCCTTGTCACTGGTGCTAGCTGGTACGGTCCTGGCTGTCGCTGCTGCCGCCGATGACGATACAACTGCAGATGTTACACAAAGGAACAGCAACGGCAACGACAGCAACAAGAACATGAAGAGCACCGCCTATTAGAGTTGAGGTTGTGACCCATTCGCTGCTAATTTAAGATTCACTAATTGTTCATCGCTCGCTTCTACGTTGGTGTTGTGTTTAGGTGTCCTCGCGCATTTTGGAGGCAGGACCAGCGACCACCCACCGTTCGTTCGGGCTGTTATTGTAAAATGTTGCCTTTTAAATGTGAATGTAAATATTGGCCCAGGTTGTTTTGCGTGCTATTACTCCTCGTACCTGCTGCCGCCTTTCTCGCTGGCTGCTACAATTGATGTTTTTTGGCTCGCTGGCTGGCTGGGGTTGGACAAAGTCGCTGGAATTTGGGCCACGGCTGATAATAATGATGGCGCCGATGATGCTGAAGATGAGCGACGACCGACATAAACGACGGTGTGACGCGCGATGATGTTAAGGATGACATTAAAGTCGACATTTTTGCTGTTGATGTTACTGTTGCTGGTGCTGATGTTGTTGCCGTTGTTGTTGTTTTTTTTGGGGTAAATTAATTAACACAAGAGCAGAAGTATCATCCCAATGGGGCGTAAAGGTAAATGAAGCGTCATAAATTTACGAACGAACGAAAGGACGAAACAACAACAACCGAACAAAAAACAAAAAAAAAACATCACAATAACACATTGAAGCGTGCTTAAGGACCAGTTTTACATTTGGCTGTACGGCAGCGCTTGCATGAGGTCGGTATGACAAATGTGGTCTAATACGTTTTACGTTATTATGGCCTTTTAATGTCCTCTGCTCTTTTCGCCCAAGGAGATGTTAATGGATTATGTGGGTTGTTTAGCCAAGTTGTCGCACCGTAATTATTAACTAGAATTCGGGTGGTCGCCATGAGAACCCACATCGCATCCTTCGTCTTGGCCGGATTATGTGGTGGTGCGTTGAAATGTAATGGAAGGTCATTGAAATGTTGAGATTATAGTGTTTATAAAAGTCATAGTATTTGATTTCATTAGTGTGGCTGAAGTGTCCAGCTGGGCGAACATGTTGTGATGACAATGCAAAGCTTATTCATGGTGTCATAATGTTCCCTTTGATTTCGATGGTTGTCTGGACACCACAACTCTGAGGTGCCAAGTTGTGGCGACATTTTGTCACAGATGACCAAGTAATTGCGTCTAGTCTTTAGGTTGTTATACTTTTAAAGTTGAAACTGATAAGGGGGAAAAGTATTATCGATATCAACAAATTTGTAGGCAGCAGTGTCTAGAATCTGTATCACTATTAACAGCTCAGCAGTAAATTTTGCTTAATGACGGCTCTAAACGGCAAAATTAAAAACAACCCAGAAGGGAATGTATTAAATTTAAAACGGACTCAAATAAATCTCTCAAGAGATTTATATGGTTTTATTAGTATCTATGAGATGAAAAACCCCCGTTGTCAAATGATCTTCAAAGTATTCAAACATGGGTTCGGTGCGTAATAGTCATGCACACGACCTTCTACACCACTTAAAGACCACCATCTTTAAGTGATTTAACGATTGCATGCAAGTTACAGGTGCAATCTCAATTAAATACAAAATCAAATTATTAAGGTTTGTTGTTATTTTCCATATGGGAAAGGAAAAGTAAGTTAGCGAAGTTAAAACAAACGCGTCAGCCTCTGTTAGAAGCACGTTTCGCCGTTGCTATGGGACGCCTCCTCAGTACCATACATATATGTGTGCTGCCAACATAGTCTCTACTCATTGAACGATCGATATACATATATCCTTCCCAGCATGACAAACAACCTAATCTAATAAGCTTTTGGGTTAATTTACTCTTTAAATTTTTTTTGATATATTTTTGTGTATTATTTAAATTTACCAACTCCATTTCGATAAATCTAAAGGCAAAATAACACAAATTCATCGGACCTATTTTTACAGATACATTTTATTATCTATTTGTCGACTTTTTTGAGTTTGATTGGCTGTAAAAATAAGTTATAAAAATATAGTTTATCGATTTAAGCGGTATATCACGGTGTGACTTCACAGAAATACTTTTCAAACATTTTTACAAACAAAATTGGCGTATTTGGGCGATGGAAATTTCAAAATTAGTCGTAAATCGGTTGGAACTACAATGATTCGGTTGCAAGAGAGGAATTTCTGTAACAACCATTAAATGTAAATAATTGTATTTGATATTTGGTTCGAAATACCACAAGATCATTAATCATCGTACTGAACTCTCAACCCATAGAGCGACCATTCCAATAAATCCTAAGCTATGGGTTGCCACCAGTTGTGGCAACCAATAGTTTTACCCACATTTTCTTATTGTTAATTTTTACTTAATGGTATTTTTTAAAAATAAAGCAATTCGAATATTACTGACATTAAGCCAATCGACGAACCAAATATTTTTTCAGTAACAATCATCCATTATCTTTTCCACTTTCCTCTCGTCATGACCATCCCTATGAAAACTTCAAGAAATTCAATTGTGCAATCAAACAAGTGTGCTATGTGAATTTTTAGATCCAAATATTCTCTTCTGAAGTTCGAATACTTGTACGTTGCACTGAAACTACAGAGCACCCGCTAACATTTGGTGGTACAGGGTGGAGCGCGGTAATTCGGTAGGGGCTGGCGCTTTCCAAATAGTCCAACATCATCCAATGTGGATAAAAAATGCGGTTTTGCCGATTTGTCTAGTCCCAACAGCTTCTGTACGACCTAAAACCAGCTTAATCATTGCTAAGTGTTTGCTCTACCGGTTGCAGCCTGTCATTAATTTTAAAGGCCATTACTTTATAGACGTTGTAGAGCAGAGTGATGCCTTTCCAGGTGTCACATAAAGTCGTGCTCCTCTAGTCCACGAATAAGGGATTTAAATTTAAGTCGAATTAATTCCGCCAAAGCCCGCAAAAGGTTTTTTTTCTTAATTTTTTTTTTTTATTTATGTAAGGGTATATCGCAAATATTTTTGAAATTGTATTTTATGCTCTTCAGGTTAAATAATGTTCCGGCCAACAAAAAATATGTTTTGCTACTAAAGATAACTTTATTGGTTGAAAACCAGTCACGCCCATATTTCAATGCAACACAAGAGCTGCTGATAACATCGTCGCTCTTGGTAAGGAGGAAATAGCGAAAATTCTGTAAGCTGCGCACTTGATATGGGCCTTAGGAATTGGACCCATAACATATTTTTTTCGCTGGCACGCCAATGCATCTACATAAATCCATTGTTTATTGGTATGGAGTGTGTAGGATGGTGGCATAATCTATCTTTCTTCTTTGAAAGTGAAAAATGTGGCGGCCATTGGTCGGTCTTTTAAATAAAACAATCGAAGACTTTGTAATGTCACCAACAGAAAAAATATTGGTGATATCCATATTTCATTTTTTAATAAATGAAGCACTTACGTTTTATTTAACAGATTTTTTCTACTGGTAAATAAATCACTCGTAGTATTTTGTGTGCCCTCTACTGAAAGGTCGAACGAATCAGGATGCTAACATTTTGCATGATGATGGCTTATGGTTATAAGTTGTTTGGGAATGTAAATTGGCGAAATCGGCCCAGGGGGAAAAAAGTGCCCCTTTAAAAAATTTAAGGTACCGCTTGGTTAAAATGTATACTTTTAGTTAGTATGCACAAAAAACCTCGAAAAAGGTTACTGGTTTTCTTTGGCTCATGTGGCCCAAAAAACGTACCGCATGGTCAAAACGGGCGAGTAGTAGTCAATATGAATATATACACAAATTAAAACCAATTAAAATATAGAGTAAGATTGAAGTTTTGAGTGACATTAGGGATGGGCTGCAACGGTTTAAAAGACGTACAATTTTTTTGCGCTTCAGTAGCGTAAGGACGGTTTAAAGGAAATTTTTTAAAAAATTTAATAAATAAAAAATTCTATTGTTGAATAACAATATAACCCAAACTTAATAATACAACCCAATCCTTTGGGAATAGTATGGTTATACTTTGGTTTTAGGGTCATACTATAATTGTGGAGATACCTACTACCTACCTATCTACTGTGGCCGTGGGGATGGATCATATTTTAGTTGCACGTGAAACATATTTAGTTTGTGAATACCACACTATGGTTGTAGGGACTCATATTATGGTTGAGCGGGTTTCTTAATAATGTTGTGGGGATCATATTATGGTTGTGGGGACCACGATATTCTTCTGCCATAACCATATACCCAACAATAGTATGATAAAGTTCGAATATTGTCACCCTAAGCAAACTTTTTTTCGTCCTACGGAGGGCCTTAAATCGGGAAAGACATTTTTGTGGGAGGATGAACTGATATGATCTATTTTCACCACAGTATTGGGTATTATTTTCTCATACCGGTCTGTGCGCAATTTGGTCAGAATCGGATGTAATATACGACGTCTAAAGTTTCAAACTTGAACGAGGTAACAAATTGGGTATTATTTGCTCATAACGGTTTGTGCGCAATTTGGTCAGAATCGGATATAATATACAACTTCTAAAGTTTCAAATTCGAACGAGGTATAAACTTCCATCGATATTCGTTCATAATAGCTACCTGTACTTTGAGTACAACTATGGACGGATGAATATCACTCAGTGGTATGAAAATGTGATTCTGCAAGTGTTGGCATACTAAGCATTTAGTCTTTCTTTTTCCATGTTACAACCATCAGCTTTCAGTCATGGTAACCTGTACCAAGGTTTATAAATACAAGGTTACGCCATCAGCAAAAATTGCCGTTAGGTGACGTAGTTGGTGACAAACATCAAAAAGAAGTGGGTTGCCAGCTCTATGTCTGCCTACTTTTAGTTAACAATGCTAAGATTTCATGTGAAAAATGTACATATTGCAGTGAGTTGGCAACCCTACAGCTGAAATCACTTTGTCAGATTTGTGAAGAAATAAAACAACAAATCGAAACGTAAACATTAAGTGTGCAGTGGGCAAATGTATGAAAACCAACAGTAAAAAATATGTGTATAAGTAACATTTTTATTGTTTGATTAGAAACATTTTGTTTGTGTTTTTAATCCATAGAAGTGTGACAAAAATAGGAGAAAAAAACAAAATAGTAAAAATGAAGTGTGCAGTGGCCAAATTTTTGGAAAATAAACAAATAAATAAAATAACCCAAATAAATTGATGGCAAAAATAGTCAATTGTCCCACTGTTATGAATACACAAATATTATCAGCTGTTAGCTCGAAATTTTTAGCCAATAGGAACAAAGTTTGCGTGACGTCATTGGTGACAAACGTCAAAAACAGAAAAGGGAAGGGGGCTGGGATGGCGTAACCTTCTATACATAAACCTTGACCTGTACCACACAAGGAAAAAAAGTATGGTTAGGATAACAATCGAAGAGCATCATACTATTGTCGGTTATATGGTTGTTGTACAGCAATATTATGATCATTACGGCGGTTATATGGTTGAGATACAACAGTATTATGATCATTACAAGGGTTATATGGTTGTGATACAACAGTATTATGATCATTACAACAAGTATAGTTCACACACAATCATACTATGACAATGCTATGGTTCTCACAACAATAGAAATATTTACACATAAGCATACTATGATCCTCATAACAATATAATTATTCACCTGCAATTATACTTGGTCCCCACAACCATAATATGATCCTCATAACCGTAGTATGTTTAACATACAACCATACTATGATACTCACAACCATAGTATGACTGACACTCAACCATACTGTGATCCCCAAAACTTTGTACAAGGATTGGCTGAAGTTGTTATTCATCAATAGAGATTTTTATTAAATATTTATGTAAAACCACATTACTATCTTAAAAATAGGAGTGATTTATTTAAGAGTAGAACAAATTCATTTATTCAAAATATTTCAGTTACTCGTATGCTTATCTAAAGTAGTTTGTTTTGGAAAACTTTAATTTATATATAAAAATTAATATTGTTGCTTAAAATTCGTAACAATAACATTGGCGAATTAAAAAAAAACTACGATTTTGCCAGTATGATTGCCGTAATTATATTATTGTTATCATGAAATCCAAAGAAACAATACTTTTGTCGCACCAACCATATTTATATTGTTGCTACAGCCATATTTTCATTATTAAATTTGGCAATAATACTATTGTTTCATTTCAACAATATTTATATTGCCTGTTGTTATATTGCCTGTTGTACTGTTGTCAAAATGAAATTCAAAAAACAATACTATGGTTGCGACGACCATTCTTTTATTGCAGATAACATACTATTGTTGCCGTGTCCATATAGTAACCATATCTTTTCTCTGCATACATAGTGCGATGTAGGGTATAATGGCAGCGTTGATAATAGAAACATTTCCTTCTTAAAATTTCAAATATTGAGCGCTGGTAAACAATTTTAGCTATGAAGTGAAAAATGTGGTTAATTGAACTGAATGTATTGGATAATTTTGAAATATTTTACATCGGGACTTACGTGAATGCGTTTAAATTTTTACGCATTGCCACCAATGTGCGGAATAATATTTTTTTAACCCGATTCATTTCAGTGACTACTGGACGAAACTCAAAGTATCCTTAACTCCGAAACAGTCCTGCAATCAGTTGAAGCTCTTCCCAGTTGCAATGGCAGCAGCCTGTCTTCTTCAAACTAGTCACATGGTACGTCCAATGATTAAGACAAGCAATAAGTCTAGTTAAACTCATTTGGTCTTTACTTATTATTAGAGGCATCTTTGATGTATTACACATTTAATACCTACCAAATGTTCCATATCCTTTTCCGCTCTTAGGGTGAGTGTTTCGTAGTGACAGCAGTTTTCTTAAACGACATCTCACGAATAAATTTACTGTCTTAACTAGTGGAACACCAGAAGAAAGATATGACAACACTCAGTGGCCTCAAGCTAATATCAAAGACAAATCCCTTTCATTTCAGTTCACACTCTTCCCACTTGCAAAAGGACCAACCTCCACAGGTCGCCTTAACCGAACTTATCACATGGCACTGCCAAATGTCCCGGGCACAAGGACACTCAGCCAACCAACTCCAGTCCGTACAACTGCATAAAAGTAAGAGAAAATTGATTGTTTCGCATTGTGAAATATGGAGTGTGTTTGCGTCCGTCCGTGCGTATGTCTCTCGCGTCACGGTCATAAGTCATTGGGTTAAAGGACATGTTGTATCCTGTTCATATCATCATCCGGGATAAGAGTGTAACGACCAATGTGCTTTTTATCCACGATAATTTGTTTATGCCTTGGCTCTTCCTCTCCGCTCCATGTTAAAAGGTTCTGCGGCCTTTTTCCGCGAATTCTGTTCTGTTGCGCCGTCTCCTTTAAAGTCAGTCCGCTGGAAGTCTCTTAAGATTGAATAATATCAATATATGACAGCGTGTTTCCTTCCTCCTGTTGTGTACATTTAAGCCATTTGGGCGGGGGTTTTCCTGCTCACCAGCAACTTTTGTCTTTTTTTCGTTACGAGTACCCTGTGTGCCCCTATTGTCATCACAAGTGGCCACTTTTCTGTTAAAAAACGAGCGAGAGCAGAGAAATAACCATAAATCATTTTAGCCAAACTTTTGCTCTTGTACCCCCACAAGGAAGAAACATCAAAGCATTTATTTCTCACCACACACACACTCGCACACATCCTGGCATTCTGACCAGAAGGGGGCTGTGCGGGCTGTAACAGGCCTTGTTATCTTAACCAAATAAAAATGGGGTTTATGCAAAGCCAAGCAGAGCAAGGCGAATCATGAGACGGGGGATAGGAGAAAAGTATTCCTTCCGAGTCAAAGGCACAGACAAGTACATCCATCCTCTCGGAGTCGGGTGGGGGCGTGTGTTTGTGTGAAAAAGTTCATTCGTTCCAAAAACTGACACTTGTACAAATTGCCCACCCGTTTATGTGGATACAATACGTACTCGTAGCAAATCCAAAATCAAAGTTTAGGAGGCGCTCGGCGCCCAGCATGGAATGGGTTGAGTGAGTGCAAGTGTTTGTAGCTATTCCATTATCCACTTCATCACACTAGTGTGGTGCCTTGGAGTGTTTTAAGTTTTTTACACAGATTTGTAACACTCAAGACGGACGGACTTTGGATATGACAAAGAAATTTGCTTCTGATTTGATTAGCATCGCATAGGTGCTGCTGTACGAATCTGTGCCATAGACAATTATCCACTTGTTTCATACAACAAGTTACAGTGGCCCAAGGTGTGCGCAGATAAAAGTGTTAAAGAGGGGATCTGGTACAATTTAGTGAAACTGTAGGAAAGAACATGGTTTATATTTTTACATGATGAAGATTGTGTTTTAGTGAATTCTTATTAAATACTTCCAGAGACAGTAGACAGTCTTTAGTTACTAACGTTTTATTCATAAAGGGTCATCAAACACGTCGCACAATGTCCCGACGGCGGCCAAAATTACCTTTTTTAAAAAAAAAAATAAAATATTTTTGCTTCAATTAGAATAGAAAACAACTCAAATGATGAATTTAAAGATTTCCAAAAAATCTTTATTATTGCAGCAACTATGTTATGTTGTATGATTCTTTGGGATCTTACACCAAGCAAAATAATTAGTTTTGCCAGATTGTTGGCCTTTGCTGGTATGCTTGCGTTTAGCGCGGCTAAGCTCGCCGAATGGTCTTGGTTCTTGCCAGCAATCTGAACACGAAGACAGGTACAAAAACACATAATCATACCAGGCTTGAATGGAATTAAAACACCCGAAGCAAGACAGAAAGAAAACAATAAGAACACGGAAGTATGTACTCACTTCAACCATCTCGGACACTCAACTTCTTGGTGGCTGTTGTGCCAAGGAAATGAACCTTCCATCTTGGAGTCGGAAATCAAACTGCACCGTG
Organism: Hydrotaea diabolus; assembly: GCA_963513945.1. NCBI lineage: Eukaryota > Metazoa > Arthropoda > Insecta > Diptera > Muscidae > Hydrotaea > Hydrotaea diabolus. The sequence goes on from OY740718.1 coordinate 188,948,132, forward strand.
ATATCTCTAACTGGCTTAAGAGGTATCCCATCTCCAATACCTCTACTTAGCCTTTGCCTTTCCCTACTACCCCTTGCCTTCTATAAACTAAACGTTCATATTAATAAGAGTTCCTTTTCAATTTGTGCAGTTTACTAATGTATCCATTTATTAAAGATAAATTACTTTTATAATAAAAAGTACATTTTGAAAGACAATTTGGCACCGATTTCTTTAATCCATATCCTAATTATTCTTCAAGAAAAAATTTATTAATTTAAATTTAAAAAAAAACAGAAGTTTTAGAAAATCACTGAATGAAATTCCTTCTAATTTTAGATATGTTACGGCAACTCTGGAGCTATTGCTGGAAACCGTCTAGCAGGAATGGGATGGCCGCTTGACCCTGAACTGGATCCGATGTGGCTGATGCGTTCGTGTGATATTTTGGTAGTCCGCAGTAAGCAGCACGAGGACCGCTATATATATTTTTGGCCTAGTAATAAAATGCGAATATTTATCATCAAAAATTGTTTTATTGTTTTTCAAAGTATTCTCCAGCATGATTTATACACTTTTCCATGCGCTCAAATTAATTGTCTAAGGACTTTTTCTACTCCGATTGAGACACCTCCAAAACATGGTTTTTGAACGCTTCAACAGCATCTTCTGCCGACAAAAATCGTTGAGCACACATTTTTTTCTTGATATGCTGGATTAAAAAGAAGTAATTGGGTGCCAAGTCAGGGCTGTATGGCGGATGACCTATAAATTTGACGTTTTGGGCGCTGGTTTGAGACGATGTGTGAGAGCTTGCCTTGTCATGGTGCACAATGATTCGTCTTCACTTGTTCGTTTTTCGAATTTCTCCGAAGACTTCAGGCAAACAAATTGTGGTGTACCACTCAGAATTGACCGTCCTACGTTGCTCAAGCGGATCAGTCGCCACATAACCAGTTTTGCCGAAGAAATAGGCGACCATTTGCTTCGAAGGGCTTCTTCCACGAACAACTTTCGTTGGATTAGGCTCGTTTTCGACCCACACTGTCGATTTCTGTTTTATTTCAGGCTCATACGCATAGATCCATGGTGCGTCACCTGTGACGATCTTATAAACGTCTTTTAAAGCACCGCAATTGTATATTTTTAAAATTTCTTTGCACCAATCGACACCAGCTTTTTTTTGAGCGATTGTCAAATTGTGCGGGATCCAACGAGAACAAACAAACCTTTTTTACGGCCAGGTGTTCATGCAATATCGAATGCTGTTATGCTGATGGAAGAAATGCCCTAGGATGCCTCTATCTTACGGTATGCCACAAAAGGTTCTTGCATTATCACTTCACGCCCGGCATCAATGTTCTCTAGCACAACGGCCGTTTTTGGACGACCTTCAGGACCTTCGTCTTTGAGCGAGCGTCATCCACGATTGAATTCATTAAACCAGTTTTTCACAGTGCTATAGGATGGTGCTTCATCGCCATGCAAGATTTAAGATCATTAATACACTCTTGTCGTGATAATCCACGTCGAAAGTTGTGAAAAATGATCGCACGAAAATGTTCACGAGTTAATTCCATTCTTTGCCAAATTGGTTTTTTCAAGTCACTGTAAACAACACCAATGATGGTCGCACGTTAAAACTTTCTGAGTACGTTTATGCTAAAAAATTTCAAACTTTCCAATGGAAATGTCAGGTGGCGCCAGGCAACACTAAGTGTTGCTTAGGCCAGAAATATATATAGCTACACGTATTGTTCAATGTAAGTACGGCGTAACTTTGTCGTCCATTTTTTCTGGCTTATTATTTAAAATATTTGTCTTTTTTTCAGATAAAGAAAAGTGATGTTTTTTGTAAGAAAGAAATAGGGGTGGATTTCTGGTCAAACACCCTGCCTAAATAGATTTTCCAAGGTTTGAGCTTAACCCCATCGGTACTTTACGCGCACTTCCCTATCTTTGAAAGATATGTTAATGACGTTTCCTACACGATATTTCTCTTTAATTTCTTTACTTCTTAAAATCCAAAAAAAAATATAATTTATTTTCTTCACTTATTTTTTTATTATGTTAGGTTTCACTGTCGCATACATACATACGTATATGGTGTCAGCGGATAATAGATTGCAGCTACCAGGCTTGGCGCTCTAACTCTGCTGCTCCCTCGAATTGGTCTCAGTTGGTGGCGGAAATGATTATAGTTTTTGTGATTTTTGTGTTTCAAGTATTTAAAAAATGTCTTGTTTAAAAGTTTTTGTTTGTCGACAAGTGTTTATCTTTGTTTTTATTTATCTATTTGTTTTAATTTTTTTTATTAACGTTTACTCTTGAATGTTTTGAAATAAAAGTTTAAAATAAAACTTTCGGTATTTTCCTCGCCAGACCAACCTTCTGCTTCAGCTTAAAAATCCAAGAAGGCAACAAATAGAAAGCTTCCATTTTCCTGACAAAACTTCTTTTTTTCTCTTTTTTTCCTTATTTTTCCTTTTTCTACTTGTTTATTTTTGTCCTACCTCGCAACAGCTGTTTGCAAAGTGCTGCCAAGTTTCACACTTTGTTTGCGCTCTTTCTTAATTTTGCGCAAACGCCCTAAACCCATAAGGCGCACATGACAGTTAAACTTAGCTAAACTTTTGAGTATGGCTTACAAGTGAAAAAAAAATTAAATGGATGTTAGATAAAACTAAATTTAGCTACTAAAGGGTAGTTCATTTAACATTTTAACTTATAGATTACTTTCAACTTAAAAGGTAGAATTACGTTTATTATTATTTTCAGGTTTATGTTTGTCATTCGCAAAATGGGGAAATAAAATTGGGAAATATTAAAAACTTACTTCCAAAGTTGTGAGTCTTTAACGCACGCTATAAGAAATTTACGTGGAAAATTTTTGAGAAGAGATCGAGCTTCAGTTTAGTTTGTGCATCAATTTGAGAAGTGAGTTCTTCGGACAAAACAACCCAAGTTCAATCTTAAACATTGCTGCTGTGGCTGCTAATGTCCAAGAGTGTCTGCTAGTATTTACTAACACCACATCTCCTATGTACATCACATATGGAAACGGAGCGGAGATCACACAAACAAACACTTCAATGGTTTTAAAAGAAATCCTTTATTTACTACCAACTATTTTACTCTAAAAAAACTAAATATACATACTGAAGGAAAATGCATACATTCAATAAATACAAATGGAACATAAACAAGCTCGTACTTCTAATTCGCTCGAGATCCCAATTACCCTACGGTTTTTCGATGTAGTCAACAGCAGATCTGCGAACACCCAGGCTAATTCTTGAACACAGAGAAAAGGGTATAAATAGATTCCTTTTTGCTGTATCTCGTTTTTGGGAAACGCACTGAAAACGCTTATCTCTGGGTGTTCCTTTAGTTGGTCTACCCTTCCATAGATTCATTCAGTGTATGATAAATAAAACTGAACAGTACCCATCGAACTCCTTTTCGTTCTCAGAAAGTGAATTCCTCGCACTTCTTTGAGAAGAATTTTGCATAAAGACCTCGGTATGAGGGCTTATAAAGTTTAATTGGTCCAAGAACTGAAGCTAAAGATTGATTGGCAGGAGATGAAAAATTTTACCGAAAAATCGTGTTTTAAGATAAAGCTCATTTTTATCTCGGTGGCTATGTCAAGAAGCTAAATTGCTCATATGCGGTTCAGATAACCCACACTAGACTATAACGAGTCACTGTTTGCTGAAGATTTTGGGCTAATGGCATTATTGGGCCAAGTGGTTCCTTTTTCGGTTTCGCGTACCTAAAATCTGTAACTTTCTTATTTATCGTCCGATTGAATCGAGCCAACGTTAATATAGTTAATAAAATAAGTCGGTACTTTAAATAGTTTTAGCGTTATTAATAAATAAAATGATGTTTTTTATTTTTACATCCAAGTAAAGTTTCATTTATTTTTTACAAAAAAAAAAAATTAAATGCCGGAAATTTTTACGAAACAGATAAATAAACCTGCTAATATTAAAATTTAAAATATTTGTTTACTATTTTTTATTTCAAAAATTTATTCGTCCCAGGCAGCCTAAAGACTATGCAAATTGTTGGATTGTTATCTGTGGGGAGCCATTAAGAATAAATGTTACGAAAAGTATCCAGAGGTTAAAACATAAACTCGAAATTGCCATGTACTAAAAAATTGGGTTGATCGGATGAGAATGTGTCGAGCCAGTTGTGGTAGTCATACGTTCCATTATTAAATGACAAAATTCATCCTTTCTAATAAAATAAAAAATTTAAAAAAAAATAATCAGTACTTTTTTTACTGTCAATTCTAATTTAAAATTTTAAACTTTTGAAAAAATTTAAAACTCCTTTGAAATTCATTATGTTTATGAGTAAAACAATTAATGTTGAACCACCCGACCAATTTAGTGGTTGTTTACAGCACACGTGAGCCGGCAAGTGAAGGTCCAGTGAGTGCGCCGTCGTTGAAAGCATGTCTTTATCCTTAACCCAATTGCTTATACCATCACTTATTTAAGGTTTATGAAAAAGGTTTCACTTGGAAATTGCTCCATAAAATTGCGAAGCAACGAAGTGTGCCTTTTGCATAGTGTGTACCTTAAGGGAGTGGCTATATTATTAATTTTTTGTCGTTCAGTAAATCAAGGAACACTGTTTTTAACGCATTGTTTCCATTTATATTGACATTAATATTTTCACAGGTGCTGCGAAACCATGTCACAGTCAAATAAATCATGTACATAAATTCTGTTAAAACATTGAACACACCCATTTCAATAGTAGAACTGAACATACCCCGTTAATGTCATATGGGTTTTGAAAGCTAACCTCAATAGCGTTAGAGTGTAACGGGATTTAAAATTTTTTCAACTTTCATCATGGAGTGGTCAGATAATGAGAACCGTATCGCTGTAATAGCGCTTTTCAAGTGTGAAATGAAAAAAGCGATATTTTCTCCGGCCACTAGGGATTAGCCGCATGTTCGTCTACCGATGCATAAAACTATTTGAGGAGACTGGAGATGTTAAAGACAGCCCGCGGTCGGGCAGCCCACGCTCTGTTCGAACACCGCCTGTCATCAAAGCCGTTAAATCAAGAACTCACAGAAATCCGCTCCGAAAACAGAAAATCATGGCCCGTGAGATGAATGTCACGCAAAAGTTTATGAGTCGAATCATTTAAAAAGACTTGGGGATTTCAAATGATGTAATGGACATTTATTAACTTCAGCTTTAAAAAAAAGCACGCTGATAAGTTGCACAGAAAAACTTTGTTCACCGATGAAAACATTTTTACCATTCAGGAAAAATTGAACAAGCAAAATCATAGAGTGTATGCGCAGTCATCTAAAGAAGCATCTGAACTGATCCCAAGGGTGGATAAGGGTCATCACATAGCTTCAGTCATGGTTTGGTGGGGTGTCTCTTACGATGGGGTAACTGAACTGCATTTCTGCGAACAAGGAGTCAAAACATCGGCCAACGTTTACCAAGAAACCGTTTTGGAAGCTGTTGTGAAGCCTCTTAACAATTCCCTGTTCCAAAACCAGCCATGGACCTTCCAGCAGGATTCTGCGCCGGCCCATAAGGCTAAAACGTCCCAGGCCTGGCTTCGAAACAATTTGCCAGCGTTCGTTTCCTCTGAAGAAGGCCCTCAGGCAGTCCAGATTTGAACCCATTGGATTACAAATTGTGGACGGTTTTAGAGGAGGACAAGGTTTGTCACAAAAGATACCCCAACATTTGATCTCTTAAGACTGCTTTGGTTCGAGCTGTGGCCAATTTTCCATTGGACGAGGTTCGTGCAGCTATTGACGATTGGCCACTGCGACTTAAGGCGGGTGTAAAGGCAAAAGGTGGACATTTCGAATAAATAGATTCTTTAACAACAAGGGAATATTTATTAAATCTCTGTTGTGCATGAAAATATGAACCCTTCTTGTTGACGTTATCACAGAATAAACAAACAAATGAATACAGAAGTTCTACTAGGAATCGACATGGGTGTGCGTTCGGCATCATATTTCGTGTGCAAAGAAATCCTTCTGGTATGCTTATTTATTTAAGGTATTAAAAATGTGTTCTGAAGTTAATCTGAGACGAAAGCCTCGAAAGTGGTCGCCAGGTAGGGGATAGCCGGGCGGCATAACAGTAAGCATAATAAATATTACCTATGGTGCCTATGTATGTAAGTCTTGATATTGTAATCCGACAGATAATCGTTAACACCATTAGATACGAGTATACCGGATTTTATAGCATATGTGTATCGCACCATTAATCCGAACAATATGCGATTCTAAGCTTAAATTAAGCTTTGTCTGGAGACATGGTTGTAGATTAGATCAGTAGTTCTACTGCTACTTCACTAACAATACCACGTATACTTAAGGGCCGAGCAAGACTTTTTGAAAGGCCATTCAAGAAATTGGTCTTTTTTGAAGACTAAGTTTAGTGAATTGACTACTTACTACTACTACTACTAGTGTCGTTAAGTGTAGAGATGAACCCAGGCATTCGAGTGTGTATGTATATGACGGTGTAGACTCTACAGCGAGACCGACATACACAAATGCCTTTGATCACACTTATATAAGTAAATGTCTTGAAAAAAAGGCAAATGTCTTGAATTGTCATTCAAATGGTCTTTCGCAACTCTTAAAATATGCAAAGGTACCCCTGTATAAATGAAGATTGATATGATTTAAAGCGAATCCCAAATATTTTGGCTCCACCTGTCTGCATTCGTGAGCTGGGTCAGTTTTAAAACACCATTAAACAATTTTTCCTTCAATGACATTTTGCGAGTTCTAACTTTGGTTAAATATATGATGAAATGTAATCGAACAGAGCCAGTGCGTAGACGATTAAATTAATCTTTTAAATGTCGCTTTCAACTAGGCTCGAAATTTAACAGGTACACGTCACACCTCGAGCGCCGTCTGTAAAGCGTAAGCACGCGCTCGATTACCCACCATGGCCTAAACGTCATAAGGTAAGTGTTCACTTTGGCGGTCATTGACAGAGGAAATGTACGTGGGTCTATCTCCATAAAAGATGGTCTGGTGTAAAAGTTGTCCTAAAAACTTTATACTTTGATGTCATCTCCCACCTGCCAAATGAAGTATCACGCATATAGCGTTGGAGAACAAACGTTCGACCAAACTTTATAAGAATCCAAAAGTTTAGTAAAGTTAGGCCCGGTACTCGATGTCGTAGAAAAGAGTGACATTTCGTATCGAACGTACGTGCTTGGATACCTACATCAGCCACTGCTACCAGGGAGTCTGTGATACGACTCCTCAAAGCCAGCAACCACATTATTCTTCTTAATAGAATCTGGAAACTTGGAAAGTTCACGAATAGGGAAATGGTTCGGAGTTAAGTTATGACCGTGGTCAACATGGAATACCTTATGTTTCTAGGCACTTAGGGTTTACAATGGCAAATAGATGCTAAGCCAGGGTTAACACATGGTCCAAAGGACAACCGGAAGAAAGTAAGAGCCAAAGCAGGAGCCTGGCAGGGGAGACCCCACTCAGAAACTTTGGACGATGTTACTCTTTCATCTAATTGGACGTTTCTAGCGGGAGGTTAGGGTTTCAACCTAATTAAGGGTATGCATATAGCGATCCTAACCTATTCGTAGTTACCATCACTGAGATCAGTTTTGGTGACTTCTCTCTCCGGCATAAGGAGGCGTCACTCTGGCATAAGGGGGCGTTTCTACTCTGTCAAAGCCTCTAAACACAGCTGATAATACATATTTTGACAACAAAAACAACAACATAAATCTAACAACAGCAAAAAAGAGAAAATATGTTTGAAATGAACATTTTTGTCATCAACAAGAAATAACAATATTTCAAAAATAATAACAACGAACTTGTTCACAGTTCACTGATATGGGAGGACAGCACACATACATGTATACATTGACACGAACACATTCACGCACCCAAGCACACACACATACACACACACTGGCAGACAAACACTTGATGAGTTTTTGTCATAATTTGAATACAATTTGAAATTAAATAAGATTAATAGCTCTCGGACATGTTATCAGCATTTTGGGTGGGGGGGACACAAAAACAAACAAGCGACAGCAACCAACCAAGCGGCAACCATTATCACACCCAGTTCTGGGTTCAGGGCTCTGGAGCTCTGCTTGTTTGTCTGCCATAATATGACAGTCTTGTTGACCAAATTGATGTTGTTTTTGGCCAAAAAACGAAACAAACCAAAAAAGCACAGCCGAACGAAAGTTCTTCTTAAAATATATTTTTTCGTTGAGCTGGAGAGCCGGGAGGAAATATGCCACTTGTATTTATGTTCTCTAAATGTCAACTTCAAAAAATGACTAATGATCCGTGGTGGTGTAGTGAGGACCTCTAATGCAGACCCGCATACGCTAGGATGCGGGATTTCCTGCCCGCTCCAGTCCATCCCTTGGCACTGATAATGGTATCATTTATTTCATTCATTTGTGCATTTTGTACGCCAACGACCCCACTACACTAGCAACGAAATGCACGTTCAGTTTTTCAAAGAGCGACGAAGACTCCAACAAGAACAAGGACATCGACAACAACAACAAATGTGGTCAAGTGCTCCTAGATATGTTTAACAGTGTGGGCTGTTAAGCTGTAACTTGAGTAAGAGCACGGACAGCAGTAATTGAATCAACAGCATCTTGCCACTGATTTGTCGCTTTCATTTAGGCTGTCTCATCCGTAGGAACAGCATTATCAGTCGCTCTATCGTTTGCTGACAATAATTGTGCGAATGCTTGGACGATTTATGATTTTAATGGTTTCAAATTCCTTGCTAGTTAAACGATATGGAAATTAATTCAGAAACGAGAAGGCATATTTCATAAACAGAAGTTCTGAAAGTTTAAAGGGGTTTGCAAATACAATGTTAGAGTTGTATGTTGCCGCTCCCAACAATGTTTACAACTGTTCAAATGCCAATCCAATAAAAACTATAAATGAAATTTATTATAAGGGGCGAGATTTAGTTTAAAGAGGTCTTCATTAGAGACAGATGGATCATAAACATAAGCTGCTGCATATGGTTTGGAAATTTATATATATTCTACACGCCTAGAACTTGAAACACTTATCCTCCCCCCAAGAGTAGTATTAGTGCGCAGTGAAAACAAATTTCCACTCAATGTCGGCAGCAGACAAAGAAGACGTATTATACCTCTTCTACGAAGTCCTTGGTACGACAACGAGTATAAAGAGTAAAAGCTACAGATGCCACCAATGCTGCCGATAACACAATCCTGCTGGTTGTGGACATAAGGGCTACACGGAAGAGATATAGTACGGTTCGAAAGGAAGGAAAGCACCTTTAACGACAAAAAGCTCTGGGGCTATATATTTATGTAGGATTTTTGTCCTATAGATTTTTCCCCTGTAGATTTTTGAAACACATTTATCCTCTTTTGTTAGCACTAATATTAGGTTGAGTAATCTATATCTTTTAAGAGGGGGCTATCTGACTCCGTTGAGCGGTGTCTGTCTGTCCCTCCCTCTGTCCGGCCGTCCTGCCGGCCGTGAGTCTGTCTGTCCATCTATCATTTAAACAAAACTTAAACATTATTTATACAATACCGAGGACGAGCCCTTTTGAAGTTGGTCCACATCGGTTTAAATATGATTTCCCGATTTCAAAATTCCTTGAGTTTCACGAATGACCAATGCCTATCTCTGGTGAAAGTTTTTAATATAGGTTCAAGTTTCATAATAGCTCCCACACAAAGGTCTATTCCGAATTAAGATCCTGCAGTTGTAGAAGCTTCAAATTAACCCAATTATACCTACGTTATGAGTGACCTTTTATTTACTGTGGTCCAACTGGATCACATAGGTCCATATTTTCCTATAGCCGCTACAAAAAGGTCCCTCTTGAATCGAGGTCCTGTAGCTTTGGAAGCCACATTTAACATCCGATTCGTACTAAATTTCGCAGGCAGCGTTACGATCGATCAATACCCATGTCCTCTGACATTGGACAATATCGGACCATGTTTTCGAATAGCCTCCTGCAAAGGTCTCTTCCGGTTCGAAGTCTTGTAGTTTTAGAAACCACAAATTACACCAGATTACGCTCAAATTTTCCATGTTATGAGCGACCACTTATTAACTGTGGTGAAACTGGACCCACACAACTGTTCTTCCAGCTTTAGAAGCCACATTTTCATCCGATTCCTACCAAATTTCACATGGAGCGTTACAGGCGACCAACAGCTATGTCCACCAACGTTGGACCTTATCGTTCCAACTATTCTAAAAGCTCTAGCATAAAGGTCCCTCCCGAATCGTGGTCATGTAGCGCTAGAAGCCACAAATTACACCAGATCACGCCGACATTTTTCATGTTATGAACGACCACTTATTACCTGTGGTGAAATCAGACCACATAGGTCCATATTTTGCTAGAGCCCTCACAAATGGTCTTTCATCGTTTTAAAATCTGCAGCTTTAACAACCATATTTTATATTCGATATGGGCAACCAATACTAATGTCCTCTAACATTGAACCATATCGGCCCTTGTTTTCAATTAGCCCCGCTATACAAAGGTCTCTTTCGGTTCGATGTCCTGTAGCTCTAGGAGCCATAAATTTTAGCCACTTCAGGTACAAATTTTGTTCACATAGAGAAGAGATTTGTTGCCACAGCCGAATTTCTTGGTGGTGGGTACACAGCAATTTTCAGTAGAGGGAACTGACATTTCCGGTTAAAGAAAACATGCATCGGTAATCATAAGAGATTAAGATGATTGTTATAACTGAATTTGTATATGTATTGGGTATTGTTATAGAAAGGTGGTTTTAAGTACTTTAAAAAAATAATATTTTACAACCTTGCAATGGGTCAACTGAGTAAAATCAATAACCCTTTGGATAGATGGTTTGATAAGCATTGAAATAAAAAAAATATTTATTGCCTAGCTTTAGGTGGCCGTAACTGGAAGAAATGGGTCGCCACCAAAAAAAATAGTTGTTGTTTTGGATAATAAGGAGGGGTATCTATCACGGCAATTCTGATCAAGTTCTACATTCTGGAAAATAAGTTTTTACGAGTATTAATATAGAGTGATGCATTTAGAGGTATTTTTTCAGAAAAAAAATATAAAAATTCAAATCAAGTGTAGAATCTTTATTGGTAATTTGAAAGGACATTTTATGGCATTTATTTTTTGAATATAATTTCTTTCAAATGTTGGCCGGTGTGATATCACTCGATCTAAGCGGCCAACTCAGCTGTCCAAAACGTGAAATTAGCTGCTTTTCAAAATGAATTCTCAATAAATTTTTTGTTTGAGAAGCTGTATGGAAAGTGGCAACGTTCTGTTGAAACCAAGTGTCGTCAAGATTACGGACTTCAATTTCAGGTAGCATAAGGATCGATATCATGGCACGATAGCGAGCACCATTCACGGTTACGTTTCGGCCAACATTATTTTTGAAAAAATATGCACCGATGATTCCACCAGTTTACAAACCGCACCGAACCGTGGTTTTCTCTGGCCATAATGGCACCTCTTGAACCTCTTCTTGTTGCTCTTCAGCCCAAGTGCGGCAATTTTGTTTATTGGCCTGCCGTTGAGCCAGAAATGGGCCTTATCACTGAACAAAATTTTGGTCGAAAACAGCGGATCTTCCCGTTTCTCACCTAGCGCTTATTTCCAAAGTAGAGTTGCCAACATTTGAAGGAAATTATATTCAAAAAATAAATGCCATAAAATGTCCTTTCAAATTAACAACAAAGATTCCACACTTGATTTAAATTTTATATATTTTTTGTTCTGAAAAAATACCTCTAGATGGATCACCCTTTATTTCGTTTATATGTTTAGCTCGTTTGTTTTATTTTGGGCTGTTGCTTTTATGCATTGAAGAGTGATTAACCGGCTCAAGACCTCTTGCAACAGACCAAAATAAAACAAACGAGCTAAACATACATATATGCACGGCACACAAGTTGGCATACTCAACTAAACTCTTTTTACAACACACACACACGCCGTAAAAGAAATCTTTTGATGGCTCCCAATGTGGAGTCTCTGTGGCAAGAGCGAGTTGTATTTTCGTGGGCAATTGCGTGAAGAAAACTTGAAAAGTTAGGTTTACAACTATAGTTCTCATTCGTTTGGGGAGAGCCTGGCCTTATATAGTTCGGTTTTACTTTCAACAATTGCAGCAAAGCTTTCTGAAGAGGGTTGTCACGGACCCGAAATCATGAGCAGCCACGAAAATCAGTGTCACTTTTGCATTTTGTTAAAAACTAGTCTTCTATTTAATCCCGGTTAATCCCTGTTCAATATAAAGTTCTTATATACTTCGTTTATTTATATGGCAGTATCGTTTGGAAGCATTAACCTTCTTACCCAAGAAACTTAAATTGTTTGACCGTTTTTTTTTATACATGCGATAGGTTTTTCGAAATATGTTTTCGAAATATGTATGTAAACAAAGATTTTGTTGTGACTAGAACCGATAATATATTATGGGGTTAATATGTTGATGTTGCACGCAGAGTAAAAATATGGTTACTATATGGTCACCGCAACAATAATTTGTTTTCTACAATAAAAGCATGTTCGTCGCAACCATAGTATTGTTTTTTGAATTTCATTTTAACAACAGTATGATTGCGGCAATATTAATATTGTTGAAATGTTACAATAGTATTATTGCCATATTTAGAAATGAAAATATGGTTGTAGCAACCATATAAAAATGGTTGGTGCAACAAAAGTATTGTTGTCTACAATTCACGTTAACAATAATATGATTACGGCAATCATACCGTATAACATAATAATAATATATCAAAACAGGTTTTATAGAGCATACATGTATGTGTGTACATTGTCTAGCCACTGTCTCATGTGCTCGAGTGAAGAGAGTTCTGCTTCTTGTTTTACAAGCGATTCATTTACCCAGTATCGTCCATTTCTATCTTGATGTTATGGGCTTTCAAATACAAAGTTCGGAGAAAAGTATTAGAATAATGTCAAATAAAGCACTCAAGTGTATAGTACTTCCAAAGCGGCTTCCAAAAAAAACTCAATCCTTTTTACCTGTTCAATATCTCTACAACTTACATCAGGATGAAAATGGAATACAACCCCCATATATGAGCAGGTACTCCAAAATCATACTCGGAGCTGCTTGGTCGTTTTCAAGGGAGAGCTAAGGTGCTGATAGGTGACGTTATGATTACCAACAGCTTTGCCTCTCTCGAGCATCGTCATTACTTTCACTGCGTGTGCTTAGCAGACATCCGTTGTCTTGTTCGCGATGTAAGAATGTTCGAAAAAATACGAGACTTTTCAGCAATTCAGACCTGTTTGTAGTCGATTGGTCGGTTAACCGTACTGTACACTACAGACCGAGTTTGTTTTTTCCTGTACTGTTAGTATGTGGAATCGAATTTCAAGCAAGTAACTACAACTTCCTCTTTTCCCCTGTCGACCCCATTCCTAGGCGGTACATCCGTCTAGGAATGGGCATAAAAAAAGGGACCAACATGGGCTAGTTTCAATAGGGTTCGAGCTATTGGAATTGTCAAATCGTGGTTTTATAAAGGGTGTTTTTATCAGACGTGTGGTTTTCAAGAAGAAATAAAAAATATATACTTTAATGTTAAGGCCAAGAATTTAGCTTTATTATAAAAATTAGGGTTTGCTATTATACATTGAACAGGGATTAAACCGGCTCAAGACCTCTTGCTTCTATATTTAAATAGAATACAAGTTTTTAACAAAATGGCAAAGTGACATTGATTTTCGTGGCTGCACACTACTTTTATCATGATTTCGGGTCCGTGACAACCCTCTTCAGAAAGCCTTGCTGCAATTGTTGAAAGTAAAACCGAACTCTATAAGGCCAGGCTCTCCACAAACGAATGAGAACTACTGTTGTAAACCTTACTTTTCAAGTTTTCTTCACACAATTGCCCACGAAAATACAACTCACTCTTGCCAGCTCTAAAGAGACTCCACATCGAGAGCCATCAATAGATTTCTTTTACAACAACGTGTGTGTGTGTTGTAAAAAGAGTTTAGTTGACTATGTCAACTTGTGTGCCGTGCCGTGCATGTACGTATGTTTAGCTCGTTTGTTTTATTTCGGTCTGTTTTAAAAATGATTTCGGTGGCAGGCTCGAACAAATTCCAGCCGAAAAGCCCAACTTTCCACCACTTTTTGAAGCATTTGGGGTCGTATGTCAGCAATAACGCGTCGAATATTCTTTGCTAAGGCTTCAATCGTGTCGGGTTTATCTGCGCAGACAAGCGACTTCTCATCACCCAACAATAAATGCTCCAGCGGTGCTAAATCGTACGATCTTGGAGGCCACGCTACAGGCACATGAGGCGAAATGATGTAATCACCAAAAGATTCTTTTAATAAATTGATTGTTTCGTTGTCTTTTTCAAAACAAAGGTCGTCCACATCAACATCCTCCAATTCAGGCATGAAAATTTCATTAATCATGACCGGTTTAATTTTTTAAGAAATATGGACCAATGATTCCCTCTGCCCATAGGGCACACCGAACATTGAATTTTTAGGATGTTGCGGTATCTCAAAAATTGCTTGTGGATTTTCATTACTGCAAATGCGACAATTTTGGTTATGAACGTACCCATTTAACAAAAAGTGAGATTCATCGCTGCACAACTTATTCTTGTAAAAAATCAGGATCGGTGGCCATCTCGTTTTGGGCCAACGTTGTTCCGCAGTAAGTCTATTCATTGTGAAATGGCAAACTTAACTGAGCATAAATCAAGTGACAGCTGTCGAAAAACTGTAGCCAGATTGAAAACCACATGTTTAAAAAAAACACCCTTTATATGCGACCTGTACTGTGAATACGAGTAAAACGATTAATAGGCTGTGTGATTCTGCATCGTTCGGAATAAAAAATACAGTCTTTATTTTTTTCGTACACTTGTGGCCATAGGGTGTAATAGTGTATATATTCCACGTCACTGGAACATCTATTGGCATATTACAAATTGATATCCATTAATACCATCTATTGTGGTACAGGCTTTTAACGTGTTTCAGCAAAATTGCCTAATTATTATCCTGTGAAAAAAGGATCTGATTAGAATATTGTACAAGTCACTGGTTACGATTACAGATGTGCTATACATATTCCATTGTGGTCGAAAAAATCAAAGCATATCTCAATTGAGTATCAAAAAAAAGCAACCCCTCAACGAACTGGACATTTTTGAGATCTCACACACAGCATTTTCGAGTATTCACATTCAGAATTCAGAGTATTCAGAAGTAATCGAATTGAAGAATTCTAATATGCATGATTGTGTACGGGTATTGTAAAGAATATTTCAAGTGTTGACACAGAGAAACCCCCAAAAAATTGTATCCATACGTGTGCAACTCTCCAAGCCAATTGGCTTCAAGCTTAAGCATCAAAAAAAATCACACACACACACAAACACTTGTAACTGCTACATATATGGTCACCAACACATGCACACTCACAATCTGAAGTATTTGACCAAGACCATTGAAAGAGTAACCAACAGAAGTGGTTGTGAAATGAGGGCAGGACAGGGACACTGGGGCAAGAGTGAAAAATAAAAAAGAAGGTTGAAAATAGAGCTCAAGTGATACTCCAAAAGTACAATTTAAATCAGAAAATGTGATAAAAATAAAGCACACGCACACATTCACTCACACAAGGACAAAATGGGAAAATTCATCATGCAGAAGAATGCTTCGATGTCCTGTGTAAGCGTAAACGTAAGTGCGCGCGAGCGTGTGCATACACTTGTACTGCTCACTGGTTACAGACAACTTGAGATCTTAACGAATCTCAACTGCTGCACCGAAAAATTGAGGAAGCGGATACCAAATAAAGCCAAAAAGCAGGAGAAGCGGAAACCGATGAAAGATGGAAGAGGCGTTAGCATCTCAATAGCCACTTGAGGATGCGGGGAAGTTCAACGCACACGAAACGCAATCATAACAAACTCAACGCAACTCATCACCTCACATCACATTTATTACCAGAATAAATTTCATTTGAAGAACGCAAAGGAAAATGAGCAAAAGCTCAGAAAAAAAAACACTACAACGATATTTCCATCAGTTCCATCACTCTCCATCACCGGCACAGCGGATGCCAACGAAAGCAAATAGTTGCAAACCCTACCGAAAACTTGGTATGCCATCATCATGCCTTGGCTGTGGTGATGTTGCTTTTGGTGGTCGTTGCTTTTCCTCGTTAATACCTTTAACGTTCATATTTTGCATCCGGTTCCTCATGGAATGTTAACATCTGAGAGAGTAAGAGGAAGTTGAGTAGAGAAAAAAAACTAGCAACCGAAGCAAGCCAGCATTCAATCCAATCCCATGAAAATGAAATCGCATCGATTCGAATTCACATCCATTCGTTGGTTCGTCCTGTTCCGTTTAAGCGTTTAGCGTTATCCCGGTGTGATGCGGTATGGTCTGGTCTGTTCTCTGGTCTGGTGCCTGCTTCGTTCTCGGTGGCAAATATATGAAAATAATTCAAGTGAACATTTTTGTTAGCAGTCCAAAATTGATTCTAAAATCATTTTGATTTATGCAACACGCTGACTGCACCATACGGTGTGCCCGCGCGGCGGTGTTTGTTCGCATCGCATCTCATCATCAAAAAGGGAAAAACAACAGCAACAACAACAACGCCACCATGGATGACAACATTTACCAAACAAACGAGTGCACAGTGGGATCGATAGATGCACGCAGAAAAAAAGTATGGTTGGGGTGACAATATTCAAAGAGGATCATACTATTGTTGGGTATATGGTTGTGGCACAACAATATTATGATCCTCACAACAATAGTATGATTCCCACATAACCATACTATGATTCCCACAACCATAGTATGATTCACGCTCAACCATACTATGATCCTCACAACAATATTATGATTCACACTCAACCATACTATTATCTCCACAACCATATTATGATCCTCACAACCATAGCATGTTTCTCATACAACCATAGTATGATTCACACGCAACACGAAATAACACACTCCACCATACTATGATCCCCAAATTTATTTATTAGGATTGGGTAATGTTGTTATTCAAAAATAAAGATTTTTATCAAGCAAGATATTTTAAATCGCATTACACTTAATTGATAGCCAGATTTGAGGCCATGTTTTTATTGAACATTTCATTCAAGAAACAAAAATATATATTCCAACGGCAGTTGAAAATATTTTTAGTTGCCAGCAGGGGTGAATGCTACTTCACCATCCGTAGACCCCAAGTAACTTAAACTTAGGTGCTGGCAGATTTTAAATAAACGAGAGCCAGTCGGTAGTATAGTATTTCACCGAACAAAGTAAACACAATAAAAATCCCTCGAAAAACCTTCCGATTGTTGTTGTTTTTTTAATAATGGACAACAGCCATGCACTATATCGTGTGTATGCGTTATTTTGGTATAGCAAAAAAAAAAACAAACGCACACACATACATGTATGCTCTATAAAACCTGTTTTGTTATGTTCATAGTCGCAACCATACGGTATGATTGCCGTAATCATATTATTGTTCACGAAAATTTTAAGCAACAATACTTTTGTTGCACCAACCATGTTTATATAGTTGCTACAACCATATTTTCATTTCTAAACTTGGCAATAATACTATTGTTACATTTCAACAATATTAATATTGCCGCAATCATACTGTTGTCAAAATGAAATTCAAAATCAATACTAAGGTTGCGACGAACATGCTTTTATTGTAGAGAACATACTATTGTTGCGGTGACCATATAGTAACCATATCTTTTCTCTCCGTGCGGCAGTCGAAAATACTTTTAGTTGCCAGAAGGGGTGAATGCAACTTCATCATCCGTAGACACCAAGTAGCGAATGTGATTAAACCATGACCAATGGTTTTATACTTAAGTGCAGGCAGATTTTAAATAAACTAGAACCAATCGGTATTAGAGTATTTCACCGAACAAAGTAGACAATAAAAATCCCTCGAACTACCTTCCGATTGTTGTTTTTTTTTAATGGACAACAACCATCCACTGTATCGTGTGTATATGTTTTTTTTTTGTAGATCAAAAAAAAATACGCACACACATCCATGTATGCTGTAAAAAACCTGTTTTGTTTTGTTCATAGTCGCAAACATACTGTATGATTGCCGTAATCATATAATTGTTAACGTAAATTTTAAACAATAATACTTTTGTTGCACCAACCATGTTTATATGGTTCCTATAACCATATTTTCATTTCTAAATTTGACAATAATACTATTGTTACATTTCAACACTAGTAATATTGCCGCAATCATACTGTTGTCAAAATGAAATTCAAAAAACAATACAATGGTTGCGACGAACATGCTTTTATTGTAGAGAACATATTATTGTTGCGGTAACCATAGTGTAACCATATCTTTTCGCTGCGTGTGGCAAATGGAGCCACTCATGGAGAGTAAATGCAAAGTTTATTTGAAATTGGCAGGCTTGGAAGAACTGTAAGACTTTAAACATGGAGTTTTCATGGGTCACCGCTTAAGCAGGGTGAGGACCACAAAATCGAATTAAAGTTCTCCTGACTTGTGGCAGGATGAGTTGAAGACTCTTTGTTTACATTAATGTTCTATACTCGTATCATTATTTGAGGCTACCCAGAGAACAGATTCGTTGTTTCAACCGATTTTTTAGTCTGTTAAGTGATTGAGAAGCTTTCACTTCGCCTAAAGAACAAAATAAACGAAATCATTTAAAAAATTGTAACTAAATCAGAAAAACGCAAGTAAATACTTCGTTAAGGACGGCCAGAATGAAAGCTTAAAAAAGTGTGAATTTTCCAACGTAACATTAGTCCCTTAAAGGAAAACCAGTTCGTCTATATTATTTTTTATTTGACAAACACTTCGAGGATGTCGCTATATATGCAGTCCATTGCGTTGATGAGTAGAAAGTAAGGTAGGGGAGGGGAAAAGAGGAGGTAATGTTTATGGACAATTGCCCTGATTTTCTGCATTTTCTAGTAACAACGGGTGATCAATCTTGTTGGATTGTTTGTAATAGGATATCGCCATTTCATTATGGAACGCTAACACCGCGAAAACCACGGTTTGGTGCGGTTAATGCGTTGGCCTATTTATTTTTTAAATTTGCAACGGGTGAGGATTTTTATTTCAATAGGTATTTTTTTTTTTACAAAATACGCGTGAGTTGAGTTAAACTTTTTTATTTTCTTTTCAGTATTGTTTGCCATTTCATCATAGAAAGACTTATACCGCGAAAACCACGATTTTCGAGCATACCGGTCGAAATGCTCGAACGAGTCATCCAAAATTGACCCTCAGGAAGGACACCCTGAGTATCTCAAGATAGCGATCCGATAGATTTCCCTTTTGACGGCCAACTAATGATTAGACAGAAAAATTTAAAAACGAAAGACTAATTGGGCTGGCCTTGCAACAAATTTATTTTATAAAAATCTATACTCGTATTCCTAGAAAAATACTTAGTATGCTGGAACGGTATATTCTAGTTCTTTAATGTAGAACTAAAATTGATTTGAGAATAAATGAAAACTAAACTAAAAAAAACTTTACATTTGGACGGTACTGAAAAAAAATGTGTGTTCAACTGGCCAATTGATAACGAACGAAAGTGATTTCTTCGACAGTCGCATATTTTGCCGGACATCTTTACGTTATAAATAAGTCGATGGATGTCAGAAGAACACAGACCATAAGAGTAACAATAGAATAGCGACATGAAACCCATGCTCGAGGAATACAATAAAGTTGGATGATTTTGGAGCACCTGAGCAAGCCTGATGTAAGTTGTAAAGATGTTGAAAAGACCAGAAAGGAGTACAAGTAGCATCGTTTTTTAGCTACGAATGCCCACATTTCGATCTTATACCATTCGTCATTTTTGCAGTTTTTGTATGCACTAGACATTCGTAGGTAGGCAAATCAATTACCTTACAACATGTTTTTATTACGTCCCTATTTCATTTCACAAAGTTTGCCCTGATAGTGTATACCACTCTAGTATACTGCCCTCCTAAGAAAGAAAGTCACATCTGTATTATAGTAGTTTTCAGATATTTAGCTGCTAAACACGCTAAAAGTGGTAGATGTGACCATTTTGCTTAATGTGTTAAGTCATTTACATTGGTCTTTTATGTTAAACACAAAAATCAGAAAATCCTTCAGGGTTCCGAATCTGCTGTTACCTCAATTTTGGAATTTTGGCGCTTGTGACTTTCTTTCTTAGGACGGCAGTATAGTTCAGGGTATTATAATTAAGAGCTGATGTTTGCGAAACCTTTAAATAATGGAGATACCCCATGTTCATCATCGATTCAGAATCACTGTTTGATTTCATTAAGCGATGCCTGTCCGCCTGTCTATCAATTGTTGTAATAAAACTATAGGAAGGTTATAACCCGATTTCGATGAATCTTGGTACATTGTTCTGGTTAAGGTCCATATTGGTATACGTTTTTCCATAACACAGATTTAACAACCTACAACTCTAGAAAACATAATAAAACTGATTTCGGCCAAATTTCACATCTAGAGTTACGTGCGCCCAAAAGCGTGCTGAAATTGGCCCACATCGCACCATGTTGCCAGCGTTAATTTCCTCTGAAGAATGGCCCTCAGGCAGTCCAGATTTGAACCCATTGGATTACAAATTGAGAACGGTTTTAGAGGACAAGGTTTGTCACAAAAGATACCCCAACATTGGATCTCTTAAGACTGCTTTGGTTCGAGCTGTGGCCAATTTTCCAATGGACGAGGTTCGTGCAGCTATTGACGATTGGCCACTGCGACTTAAGGCGTGTGTAAAGGCAAAAGGTGAACATTTCGAATATGTAGATTCTTTTTTTCATTATTCTAGCATATTGAAATATCATATATTTGTAGTTCAACATAAATTTTGTTTTTAAAAATGTTTGAGCATTTTTAACTCAAAATTATTATTAGTTGCTAGTTTCGTTCGCGCGAGTAGACAGAACTCATTTAGAAGAAAAAAAAACATTGGCGAGTATTAGGAAGTGATTCAGTCCGCATAAAGGTTTGAATTAAGTTGTAAAGGATTTTTAATTAAGTTGTAAAGATTATAAAAAATTAATATTTAAAAAAAAAAATTGTTCGGCATCAGGCAGTTGTTGGATGAATTTATTGTTGTATCTTTGTTGAGCATTGGATTAATGTCCATAATTTCAACTAGTAATTAGGTTAGGTTATACTTGCCTAGATTGGTGCAAAAATTATAAATGTTTGGGAATAATATTGCAAACATATTAATGTTTGGGAATATCACTACAAACATATTTATGCTTAAATGCAGACAAACATATGTTTGGAAATAAGCATATTAATGATCAGGAACATTGATACAAACTTATTAATTTTTGCTGTGACCCAAACATTTATATGTCTCCGGTATAAACATTTTTTTTTAATTTTTTTTCTGTATACCTATTGCATTTGTGTTATTACTTAGTTTATAAAGGACGACTTTATTTCCTATGCTTAATTGTGATTTAAGGCCAACTAACCAAAGCACTTTTTTGTATTTATCTCATCTTTCTTACTTTTCATCGCAATATGTTCTCTCCAGAAGGCGCTGGTCAGCAGGGTTTTCCATTAAGGACAGAACAATTTTATTAATAATACACATAAATAAAACACATAATATTTAGGATATAGAGTTCAAATTTATTTCAGGTGAAGTGTAAATGTTACATTTCAAGAATGCAATTCGATTTTGGACATATACCTACCACGAGACCTACAGCAATATATGTGACAGCGCATAGAGAAAGGGAACTAAGGGTAAAAAACTCATGTTTTTTTCTTTTTTTGATGTGGAGAACATCTGAGCATCGAATGAGACCGATCCCATGCCCCAAAAGTGTTCCCTCCCAGAGATATGCGCGTTTTATGAAAGTAAAGTCGACGATTCTAAGCGCAAATAAAAAGGGACCTAATATAGAAAATGTCTCTCCTGGTTTTTAACCTTAGGTTCCTTTCTAGTTTGCGCGTCACATATTCTAAGGATCCAATTTTCCACCACTTTTGGCACACATTTCGACCGGAACGTTGACAATCACGCGTTGGATGTTGTCTTCGAGCTCGTCTAAAGTTGTTAGCTTGTTGACATGGACCAATGCCTTGATGTGGCCCCATAAAAAAATCCAATGGCATTAAATCACATGAACTAGGAGGCCATTCGAACTGGCCATTTTTCGAGATTACACGTTAACCGAGTTTGCCTTTCAGTTAATCATTTGAAACGCATGCTGTGTGGCTAGCGGCACCGTCTTGCTGAAACCACTTATCGGCGATGTCAAGCAGGCAAAAAATAATTTTTTAACATGGCACTCCATGACGATTGTTCTCATTATGCCTTTGCCTATTGGCAAACCCGTTATAAGTGGTCCAAGTGGCATTTAACGTGATAATATTTTGGAATTATTACGCCATTTAAAGTGAATCACTTTAAAATTACATTGCTAGATTTGTCGTGGTTGACTTTTATGTCTCCAGTATCAAACCATATTTGAAGATCGTTTAGCTATCATTTACCCAGTGAACCGAATTTGCCGACAATGCCTGATATCAGACAAATATGTACAATATCTGAACTGTATCGAGAGTTCTTGCCGAAATCGTTACGAATTCTGTTCGATTTTTCTGAGGATTTTTTTTTCAGAGAAGTAGTTCAGAATTTTTGTCAACCCTTCCATATGTTTTTCGTTACGAACTCGGTAAGAAATCGGAACATTTTGCCGATTGTCGTACAGAATTCGGACCGAATTCTGAAGGTTTGGTTTGTTGGGTAGTTAATGCTTCGGCAGGATACGAAGCTGTAGCTTAAATAGCATTGTCATGCGTGTGTTTAGCAATCGTTATAACCTTTTAACAGGCATGTCTTAAATGTATAGCTTATATTGTATATGGTGCTGAGCACACAGCCCATAATGCTACTTGCGGCATTCAGATTAAATATTTTTTTTTGCCATTTGAATAGCGAATCCTCGGTGATGTGTATATCAGATTCGGCCTGGGCGAACTTAACGATGTTGCCAATTGTTTTTTTAACTTCTGTTAAATTGTGATCTTTATAGATCCAAATAAAATCCAAATAAAATAAATAAATGAATTTGTCCGAAACAGATTGTAAATCTTCGATATTTTGTGCAGTTTTACTCCCACTGTGCGCTCAGCACCCCAACGACAATATCAATTGCTGCTCATCGATTTCTAATCAGCATCAGGCGCGCGCTACATAATGCGAGCTTTATTGAAATTGCGCAATCAAACGAAAAGTAATACAACGCCAACAGCGGCGATGTAACACTGCTGAGCACCAAACATCCACGGACCATGCAACCATCCTGCGAACGAACCATTCAACCAGTCATCCATCCAACCCCAGCCGGCGAGCAATCTATCCATTTATCCATTTGTACTGTTGATGCTGATGGCTCGTTCGCTCACTTTCCCCGGATTTCCATAAACTAAATTGAAAAGTTGTTTTCGCTATTTTCTTGTGCTCCAGCGTAACGGGCCAGAAATATGAAAACGAAAATGAAAAGTAAAACATCTGTACCGAACGGTACCTCCGGTGCCACACCAACCGATTCCATTGCAAAGTGATGACGACCATTGCCGTTTTGTCCTTCCGTGGTGGTGGTGGCGGGAGGTGGCTCTTGGGTGCAGAGCAAACAGATGTTCGTCTTCGAAAAAAATGACACCATAAAATATGTGACACACAAACATACATTTAATTTTTAGGGGCGGTGGGGGTGGTGCGAATGAGTGTGCTAACAAATCAGCCATCCAGGTATGACAACTCTCCCACTACCCACATCCCCAACCTCAGGTCGGGTCCGCGCTTTATGTCATTGGTGACGAAGAGAATATGTTTTAATTTGAAAACATGGTCGTTGTATGGCCAAAAAAATAAAAGTCTGTCGCAGTGTGCTGGAGGAGTTGCTGCTGCTGCTGTTGTTGCTGTTGTCAGTCACTGAGTCAGTAAGTCATTTAGTCACCAGGTGTCAGCGAGCATTTAATCCCTACCGCAGCATTAGAGTAAGCTTCATTTGCGACAACATCAGTTTACTCATTCATTCCTTTACTCATCCGTCGCGTCCGTTCCTCAGCACAGTGTTTTGAAACAAATAAACATTTTGGTAAAAATAATATTTGACTTGAAGTGCTAGTCAAGTAGTTTTTGTAGTGGCAATGTACTAGTGGTAAATCAAATTGTGTGCTTAAAACCGAACAATATTATTTTCTTAGACTCTTGAAATACACTTAAATACAGAGGGGATTGTGGTTGAAATGCCCTACAGCGCAATATGGGTATTATAACATAGTATTTATCTGTGTAACACTTTAAAGGAAGGAAGATAGACATGGTTTTTATTCATAAGTAAAACGCCATGGTACATTACGAGCGACAAATAATTAACTCTGCTGAAATTAGACCAAATGGGTCAATTTTTATAAACGCTTAAGCGTCTGAAACCGAAAACCGACATTCCGGTTTTTATGAAGACGGTTTCTAAAAAGTAGACAAAACCCGACATGCCGGCGTTCCCGGTTTATTGATGTTGGGATTTTGGTGTTTTTGTTGTTGAATGTTAAATCAAAGAAAATTCATAATTCCGTCGGTTAGTTTTTGAGCTAGACCCACGTTTAAGAGTATCGCCAGACTCTGAATCACCAATGGATGCGATTTAACTTTATCTGTCGCTCCGTCCGTCTGCTGTCTATCTAAAGCTTGTTCTTAAACTAAAAGTCGCAAGTGTCGCCTGATCTTCATAAAATTTGGTAGGATAAACGCTATTAAAATTGGAGAATATCAGTTAAATTTTGTGTACAACTCCCACACATACGTTCGACCGATTTTATGTCTTTGGCTCTTAAAGCCACATACTATATTGATGAACTTTTGCACAGCTCTTTACTATAGATCAGTAGTAATGTCAGATAAAAATGGGCCATATAGATCTATATTTTTAAATATAGTCCCAGTACAAATATGCCAAAAAACATAGAACCGCTCTAAACAACCATATTAATTCCGATAGTGATCTAATTTGGTATAGTATATCGTATAACGATGGCCAAAAAAACAAAATTGGACCGATTTGGATCATATAAATTAATTTTAGTCCTCGTACAAATTGTCTGGGTCCAATTAATGTCTTTCAATACTTATATACATGGACATATGGCTTTTTAACCATTTTAAACATTTTCTTCCAAAGCCAAATAAAAATTATACTTGCAGTTTGACTAAATATGTATGGGTGACGGACCCTATGCCGTAAACATTGAAATTTTCTGGAAAATTCAAATATGACCTTATTTTAAAATCTGCGGAAATTAATAGTCCATTTATAAAGTCAGTCAAGTCAGCTAAGCTATTGTACTAGTTTATTATAAACTCAAAAATAATCAAATGATATTGCGCTATAGAGGGTAATTCTCAGTTATTCAAAAGAGACTCCCGTATAAGTCATTTGATTTGTAGCCGAAGTAATCGTTGCCAAAGACTGCTGAAGAAAAACCTTGGTTGGTTTAGAAACAGCTGTACAGTCTGCCTAGCAAGCGTAGCCAATACATTTCACCATTTTTTTAGTTGATTCCGAAAAAGAAACAACAAAAAAGGTCTCGAATCAGAATAAAAACTGTTCACAAAAACAAACCTCTATTCGCAAAAAGTGATTTTAGTACTTTCTAGAGTCTAGATATAGAGACGTTTTTTACATTTCTATCTGGGGATGCATTTTCTATTCCTTTGCAAAAAGCTAAGAGTGTCCGGACCGAAATGTCGGTTGTTTTCAAACACGGTTTTGAAAAATACCAGAAATTTTGGTTTTCTGAATATCCGTTTTTGACACTCTAACATAGCCCTTAGATCCTTACCGACTTTAGTTCCTACCTCATCACAAGCTAAATTTTATCTCCGAAATTTACCGGTCTACGTTTTCTATTTGCCCTATACAATTTTTGTCCGGTTTGAGGCCCTGCCCCTCTAGAGATCACATACTAAATATGATATAGCTTAAACTCAGCATAGTGGCTTGAAATGGATATATAAGTACTATAACTACCCCTTGATAAATTTGACCAAATCGGTATGTTTTTATGTAACCCCCACATAAGGTTCCTTACCGATTTGAGGTTCTGAGTTTATACAACTCACATTTTTCTACCGATTGTGCTAAAATTTAGTAAAGTGACTAACGAAAGATCTATAAAAAGTGCTAATATTGAGCCCGTCGATGTTTTCATGTAGCTCCACACAAAGGTCCCTCTCGAAATAAAGCCCTGCCACTTTAAAGCTCTGCCACCATATATTGCTCAAATTTAGCATGGCATGATTTATTAGTTACTTTTAAGCAACCCACACGCAGAGAAAAAACTTGGTTACTACTTGGTCACAGCAATAATAATAAGCTTTCCGCAATAAAAGTATGTTCGTTGCAACCATAGCATTGTTAACTGAATTTATTTTTGATAATTGTATAATTGCTGCAATATTAATATTGTTGAAATGTAAAAATAGTATTATTGGCAAATTTAAAAATGAAAATATGGTTATAGCAACAATATTAATATAGTTGGTGCGACAAAAGTATTGTGTTTGGCGTTTTATGTTAACAATAATATGATTACGGCAATCATACTGTATGATTGTAATTTTTCTTCATTTATGCTTTAAATAAACAAGCTGCTTTGGCTATGTTTAACTTAATTTTTTTAATAAAAACGCTTACGTTTATTTAAACTTATTTTTTCTACTGTGAAATAAATCAATCCTATTATTTTGAATTTAATGTATTTTTGAATAATTTTCATAATTCAAATCTATTTGTGACAACTTGAACCAATTCTAATAAATAATATTGTCGACAACTTAAACAAATTCTAATAAATTATATTGGTGATCATAGTGTAATTGTGTGTGATAATACTATGGTTGTAGGGATCATAACATGGTTGCGTGTGAATCATACTATGGTTGAGAGGATCCTACTATGGTTGTATATGAAACATACTATGGTTGTGAGGATCATAGTATGGTTGTGGAGATCATAGTATGGTTGAGTGTGAATAATACTATGGTTGTGGGGGATCTTAGTATGGTTATGTTTGAATCATACTATTGTTGTGAGGATCATAGTATGGTTGTATTTGAACTATACTATTGTTGTGAGGATCATAATATTGTTGTACCACAACCATATACCCAACAATAGTATCATCCTCTTCGAATATTGTCACCACAACCATACTTTTTTTCTGCGTGCAGGTAGAATTCGACCATATCGTTCTGTGTGATTCGATGAATTAATTCATTAATTTGAAGTATTTAGTTTTATTCGTTTTTCATACCAACAGGACATGCTTCCAGTTATCTACAACTTTACCACACCCACAATTCGAAGTCTCCGCAAGAACCCTCCGATGAAGGAGTTCCCTGAGGGAGCCATGTTTAGCTAGACTTCTCTTTTGATCAGAAAGATGGTATCTGATCTGCCTTGGCTGAGGCATCCTGTTCATGAGATGGTGGTTGGGATGACTACATCGAAGACACCGAAGCAGGTATTGCTTAGACAACAACAAATTGTGCCTGCCCACGGTAAGGACCGTGTAGAGGGTATCAAAAGACATACGCAGACACCCTGTTGATGTTCTCAGGGCGACATTCTGGCAAGTCTGATTTTTTTTACACTGCGTCGTACTCTCGTTCGCCGACCTTACCGCCGAAGCCGAACGCTACAGACCGACCTATCGCTTTGTAAGAGGGCAACAAGTATTCTCCAAGTACTGCCGTCTAGTGACTTGAGGACCTTGTACCTTTTGAGCTTTTCGCAGGTAGCTGTAGCATGTGCAGAGGATTAAAATAGGCTGTCCAATGTGATCCCAAGGATTTTAGGGTAGTTTGTATAAGGAATGTTGACTTCATTGACTTTCACAATTAGTGACAATCGCACTTCTGCAGTGAACTATGGGGCGCAGTAAAAAAGTGTGCTAAGCCAGAGAGGTAACAGATGATGCCAGAATTGTGAAATCATCAGCGAACGACACAATTTCAACGCCGCCTGGTAGCGCAGAAATTTTAGAGAGGAAGAGGTTAAATAGTGCCGGAGACAACACCATACCCGGAGAAACTCCCTGTTTAACTTCGACTTCTTGTTTCTGCATATGTTTCAAGCTAGGCGGAAGGGACGTTTCTGGAATGTCCTTGAACAGAGTAGCATGATTGACCATGTCAAAGGCCTTTGTAATGTCAAGAGTCATCCTGTCGTTGGGCTTGTGCTGGTAAAGTCCGCTACATAAACATGTGGTGTTGGCGTTGAAAGCAGTTGTTGCGCTGTGCTGCTTGAGGAACCCATGCTGATTATCAGCACATTAATGGTGTTCGATGAGGCTAGGGAGTAGCAGAGATTCAAGCGTCTTTGGTATAGGCGAAAGCAAGGAGGTAAGCCCGTAGCTACTCCTTCTCGCTGATACGACTTTTTGCCTTATCGCTTTTTGGATAATCAGTAAAAATGTGGTTTAAATGACTCGCGCAACGCTTCGGATCTGTTACCGAACATGACTGCTGTCCGATCATCCTTTCTTCCAGTGTTAGAGAGTGATTTTACCGTTGTCCACAATTTACCACTTTAAGTTGCTATGCTTTATGTGATCTAGCCATTTGTTTCGCATGACCAACATACTGATCTCAGAGTTTAGATTTAAATTCTAGGGTTAGTAGGGTTGGAGCGACGAATCTCACCACGCTCTTCTGGAAGTTCCGCTGCCTCTGCTAAGAAATTTGGTCGTAGCTCGGATATTCGCCGAGGAATATGGCGAGCGGCTGCTGTGTTGATATCGATGTTACTCGACTGCCGGTTGTATGTGCCGGGATGACCCGCGAGAAACACACTTCGGCCAGGGTCTGTCACCTTAACTTGTAGTGTTTGCCGTACTGCAAATAAAAGATATCCGTCAAGTTGACTGAAGGTTCCTTTATTTAAATTTATTTTTAGCAAATGAAGTAACTGCACAATATATAGGGTGGAGCGCAGTAATTGCCTTTGTTGCACTGCAGGCTGTGGCGGCCCTGTTCGTCGAAGAGAGTGGAGAGTATGCGTGGCTTATAGTGGCTGACGGGAGATTTGTACTCACCTGCCTTTCAATTGTCTTCATGCATTGGACACATGAGGAGAGGTCTTTTTGTGCTGAAGCGTATTTTTCAAATGCGCACTCGATCATTGCAGTGCAGCGTGCTTTTCGTTTACGATTAGCTGTTCGCCCATGCGGACGTGTTTCCGGACGGCAATCAATTGTTAATTGAGTAGCTTCATTGAGAACAGCAGGAAATGTGGCATGTGTATTAAGGGGGCCTGAGAAAAGGATTACAACACCACATAAATTAGAGAGAGTAAAATCAGCAGTACTGCAATCTCCGAAACGCTCGGCTCGGAAATAATCACTTGCTCTTCCACATTTGCATTTCCAGACTTTTTTTCAGCCGGCTCCTGAGGCAATGTATTTAGAGGAAACATGGTTCCAACCGGATGGTGCCACTGTACACACAGCGAGGGTTACCATGAATTGTTTAAGGCAAATGTTTCCTGGACGGCCTATCTCTTTGAGGGGTGATGTGAACTGACCGGCACGGTCACCAGACTTAACCCCATGTGATTTTTTCTTTGGGTTTACCTGAAATCGAAGGTGTATATCAACCGTCCTAACATCTTGGAAGACCTTATTAATGATATTGAGACTGAAATTGACAGAATGTCAGTCGACTGCTTGTTAGTGTTCATGAAAACTTCAGAAAACTTATGCAGCAGTGTGTGGATAGCGAAGGTCGATATTTGCCAGATACACTATTTAAAACCATGTAATTTAAAAATTTCCTTACCGTTCAATATAATTAAAATATAAAATAAATTTTTCTAAGTTCATACTTTATTATTCCATTTCCAAATAAGCAAATTACCGCTCTTCACCCTGTATTTCTAACTGCGTTAGAATCGATTCCGTTCGGGCATTAAAGCTCCCTCTTTGTCAAAATTGTAGTTATTATAAAGCAGGGCCCTTTGTATGCTGGGCGTACCTGGCCTGAGGAATTACTTGCTGCAGACTTCGATGATTCTTTTCTTAATTTTAAGCAAAATTGATGAATGATTGCTCTAAAATCCTTGCCTTAGTTAAAGAAGCCAACCATTCTTTTGACATAAGGACAATTGTATGCTGTAGCAAACTGGCATTTGAGTATCGATGTTCTCCCTAAAGTCATCTGGAACAATGACATTGGCATTTCAAGATGGAAGCTTCTTGCCTCTGTATGCTAAGCGTGTCTCCGACAGAGTATTCAGTCTGAAGAATGAATAAAAACCTTCGCCTTAGTATAAGATTGATTATATCAATTTGGCTTTAAGAAACCCGTATGCTGTCACATACAGGCTCTGGAAGTTGTCACCAGCAATGGCACTAGTGTATCGATGTTCTACCTTTAGTCCGCTGGAACAATGACATAAGGATTTAAAATGATGAAAGCTTCTAACCGTCCATACTAAGCGATGCCGCGTAGTTGGGTTGTCGGGATATGTCATGTGCATCGCCGTCATGATCAGACTGACTGCCATGTTCTCGACAGCCTGAGAAGTGTGATACCATTAAGATTCCTAGAGTGTCCAGACTATTAATGGTCCAAAATGCTTTGATCTATAAATATACATAGAATGGTACGAGGGTTTCTGTATATATTTCTGGCGCCATCTGACATTTTCAATGAAAAGTTTGACATATTTTAGCATAAATGTACTCAGAACGTTATGACGTAAGACCATCATTTGTGTTGTTTACAGTGACTTGAAAAAATCAATTTGGCAAACAAATGGAATTAACTCGTGAACATTTTTGTGCGATAATTTTTCACAACTTTCGACGTGGATTATCACGACAAGAGTGCATCGAAGAACTTAAATCTTTCTATGACAATGAAGCACCATCCTATAGCACTGTGAAAAACTGGTTTAATGTATTCAATCGTGGTCGACGCTCGCTAAAAGCCGAAGGTCGTTAAAGTCGTCCATAAACGGCCGTTGTGCCAGAGAACATTGATGCCGTGCATAAACTGACAATGCAAGATCGTCATGTGCCATACCGTGAGATAGAGGCATCCTTGGCCATTTCTTCCACCAGCATACATTCCATGTTGCATGAACACCTGGCTGTAAAAAAGGTTCGTTTTGGTCGGATCCCGCACAATGTGACAGTCGCTCAAAAAAGGCTTGTGTCGATTGGTGCAAGGAAATTTTGAAAAATACGATAGCGGTGCTTCAAAAGACGTTTATAAGATCGTCATGGATCTATGCGTATGAGCCCAACAACAAAACAGCAATCGACCGTGGGGGGTCTTCGAAGACGAGCAAAATTCAACGAAAGTTGAGCAACTGGTCGCCTGTTTCTTCGGCAAAACTGGTCATGTGGTGACTGTTCCTCTTTAGCAACGTAGGGCGGTCAATTCTGAGTGGTACACCACAATTTGTTCGCCTGAAGTCTTCGGAGAAATTCAAATAAACGAACAAGAGAAGACAAAACATTCTGCACCATGACAAAGCGAGCTCTCACAAATGGGTCTGTTTTAACCCATTTGTGAGAGCTCGCTTTGTTTATCCGGCCAAAACGTCGAATTGATGGGTCATCCGCCGTACAGCCCTGACTTGGCACCCAATGACGCCTTTTTATTCCCGCACATCAAGAAAAAAATGCGTGGTCGAGGATTTTCGTCGCCAGAAGATGGTGTTGAAGCGTTCAAAAACCATGTTTTGGGGGTTTGTCAATCGGAGTGGAAAAAGTACTTCTACAATTGGTTTGAGCGCATGCAAAAGTGTATAAATCATGCTGGAGAACTTTGAAAAACAATAAAATTATTCTTGATGATAAATATTCACATTTTATTTATAAGGCCAGTAATATATATAGCAGCCCTTGTATTGCTGGACTTGAACGAACAATTTTAAGTTGCCGACTATTCTGTGAAGAACTTGCCATACAACAATTCCTCCAGGATTAACTTCTTGCCTTTCTAGTTAGGTTCTTGAAATCCATAAATAAGGAATTATATTTGGCCCACTTGGCCTCACGGTAAAGCAGCGTTCGTTGCTCTTAAGCGGCATTTATGCTGAAGAGAACGAATGTGATTATTTTAAGTTTTTTTCTCAAATCCACTATTGTCATATTTTAAGCCACTGTGTCCGACATCTGCTGCCTGCTCAACCCTCGCATCCATTTCTGCATTTGCTCCGCTCTTTCGTTAATTTTGCTCTGTGTTTTTCCTTTGTCATTTTCGGTTGTTGTTGATTTTAGTTAGCTGGCATTTGTTGTCATCCGATATGTTTTACACTGTCTATATGTTTAGTGAGCGTTCGCGTGGATGTGTGTGTTATCGGTATGTTGCAGCAGCTTTAGTTGCTGCTGCCGCTGCTTTTGTTGTTTGTTTGGTGGCTGTTGTTTTGTTTGTATTTCCATCATAATTTAGTGAATCTAATTTACATACTCACCTAAATTGTCTTTTATTTATGAAATTCCAAAGAAAATATATTTTCCATAATATATCATCCGTGCCCCTTCCCCTGGAGCCACACAAATGCCCTTCATCAAAGCCACAGACACCCGCACAGGCGACCGTGTTTACTCACATACACCTTCTGAATCTTCGTAAGCATCCAAACACACACACCTACACGTACATACATTATCATATCAATAGTGTTACAGCAGTCATCCTTTTGTTTGTTATTCCATCATAAGTTCCTCAACATCGTGGTTTGCTTTGTGCACACACACATACACACACACTGGCACACACACACAAGGAAAAGTTCCAAAATCCTTTGTAAACACAAAAGATTTGAAGGTATTTTTATTAGTTTTCTACCCCGATAGAGGAGGGTCTGACGAAAAATTGCTTCGTTTTTGGATGTGTCGGGTGTAAACAAACCACAACCCCGAGGTCAAATGGCCTATGGAAAATGGATCATTTTTCAATGTACGGCTGATGGGGGGCAAGGAGATAGTGCTAATCAGTACAATGTTGTAGCTACAACTGGAGTTTTAAAAATCGTGAGAAAGGTACCTACATAAATTGTATGCCTGCCATACAAATTCATAAACTTATGACTTCTCAAGATATTTTTGAATTTGTAGTGGGACGTTCTTTTGAAGACACAAACTAGTTGTAAAGCTAAAAACGTGGTTAAGTATAACTAGGCTGAATCTTACATATATTCTTCACAGTGAATTAAAGTATTTTTTTGGGCTAATAAGAGCGAATTAAATCGCAACCAAATATTCAAATAATTAATCCATATTTTCATTTGTAGTCAAACAGGCTTTCATATTCACTGGACAAATGGACATGGGTAGACAGTACAAAGGACCGTTAAGGCTTAAGGCTTAAGGCTTAATAGGCTTAATAGATATTATATACACTTTATACTTAGGTCCTCTATCTTTATTAAAATATGTTTCAAATGGAATGACAAGCTTAGAATGCACTACATCCTTCGGAGAAGGATATACAAAATTGTTGTTGGAAAAGAAATTGTTTTGAAAATGCAAGAAATTAGGTTAATTAGGGAACCTCCATCATTACACTACTTTTGCTATCTTCTACTTAAGCGATCATAGCAGGATTCATTAAATCCTTAAGTGTCATAATCAATATACATAGGTATGATCGGTCGTTAGAAGTTACATTTAAAAGAGTGTTTTTGATTTGAAAGAAAATAAACCGTAGGTATCTTCTGGAACCAAAACTTTAATGTAGATATGTCCCCAAGTATTCGCAGACATATTTCCACCTTCGTAGAGAGGTTATTTATGACTGTTTACTAATAGAAAAACAGCATGAGGCTCAAATGCCACCAATAACTATAGCCTGAGACAAACGTCATTATCTCTGCTATCATTGTTTGGCTAATTAGAGCGATACCATTGGAGCCGGTTTGCGGAGCCGGTTTGCGATATCTCCATTATATAGGATGGGAGTACATATATGTTTATAATGTCGTTTGTTACACATCGAAATATTTATCTGCGACCATATCACGCCCGTATACGAGGGTTGCTATTAATATTTCGGATCCGGCAATAAAAACACAATAATTTATCATCAAAAATGATTTTATTGTTTTTCAAAGTATTCTCCATTATGATTTATACACTTTTGCATGGCCACAAACCAATTTTCGAAGCACTTTTTCCACTCCGATTGAGACACCTACAAAGCATGACGCTTCAATAGCTGCTTCAGGCGATGAAAAAAGTTTACCACGAATTTATTCTCGATTCTTGGGAACAAGAAGAAGTCACTGAGTGCCAAATCTGGACTGTTCGGTGGATGGCACATCAATTCGCCATCTTGAGTGGTCAAATAGCTCATCGTTTCAACTGATGTGTGATAGCTTGCTTTGACGTGATGCAAAATGATCCGTATTCTCTTATTATGTTTCCTCATTTCTTCGAACAGTGTTGGCAAACAGATGGTTAAATACTATCTCCTACGTTCCACTAAAGGTCCTGTGGCAACATGGCCGGTTATACCGAAAAAAAAATTATTTGCTTCGATGTACTTCTTCCACAAACAACTTTTGCTGGATTTGATAACAAACAACTAAAACGGGTTGTTTAATAGTAGGTTTTTTAAATAGACTTTAATTAATGAGGGGTGCTATTTATATTTCGGGTCCTGACAATACAAGTGTTTGGTAACGGGTGGGCGATATAACATTTTGAATCGGCTGTAAAATAAAGTACAAATATTTTTTTTTTCAAATTTCTGGTTTTCCGGAAAGGTTGAATTTTGTAATTTTATAATGGAACACAATATCATTCATAAGGGTTGCTATATATATATTTCTGGCCTAGGCAACACTAAGTGTTGTCAGAGGTGAAGAATCATGGATCTATGCGTATGAGCCCAAAAAAAAAAACAGCAATCGACCGTGTAGGTCTTCGAAGACGAGCGAAATCCAACGAAAGTTGTTCGTGGAAGAAGCACTTCGAGGCAAATGGTCGCCTGTTTTTTCGGCAAAACTGGTCATGTGGCGACTGTTCCGCTTGAACAACGTAGGACGTCAATTCTGAGTGGTACACCACAGTTTGTTTGCCTGAAGTCTTCGGAGAAATTCGAAAAACGAACAAGAGAAGACGAAGCATTGTGCACCATGACAATGCGAGCTCATCGGATCAAACCAGCGCCTTTTTGACCGGCCGCCGAATTGGTGGGTCATCCGCTGTACAGCCCTAACTTGGCACCATTTTTTATTCCCGCACATCAAGAAATAAATGCGTGGTCAACGATTTTAGTCGCCAGAAGATGCTGTTGAAGCGTTCAAAATCCATTTTTTGGAGGTGTCTTAATCGAAGTGGAAAAAGTGCTTCTTCGACAATTGGTTTGAGCGCATGAAAATGTGTATAAATTATGCTGGAGAGTACTTTTAAAAACAAAAAACCATTTTTAATGATAAATATTCGTATTTTCATTATTAGGCCAGAAATATACATAGCAGCCCTCGAATGACTACCAAAACTGGCTCGGTAACAACTTATACGATAAACCCAATTTTTCAGTACATTTTCTATTGTTTCGGGTCAAATCTCTTCAATGGAAACTACGATTTCATGTTTTAACGCTTTAATTGCTCTTAATGGCTCTCCACAAAAAATAATCCAAAGGGCTCCAATCACAGCTCCGAGGCGGCCAATTGAATTTACAATTTCGGTTAATTTGTGATTTTCAAAAACAGTGCGTAAAATATCGGTGTTGAAACCAAATATCGTCAATGTCGTTCTCTAAAATTGTTGAGCATGGCGCGGAAACGCTCACCGTTGACGGTAAAGGCGGCATCTTTCTCAGTTTGGAAGAAAAATGGCATACTGATACCGCCAGCCCCAACTCCGTACCAAACTGTGACTCGTTGTGGATGCATTAACTTGCCAATTATGCTCATTGACATAGCCACCGAGATGAAAAAGCTTTATCTGAAAACACGGATTTTCGGAACAGTCCTCAGCCCATTGGGCAGAGCGAAAACGCATCGGAGGGTGTACCTTTATTAAATGACAAAGTTTCACCTTTGCAATAAAAAATTTAAAATTTTAAATGACCCATACTATAGGTGCAAACTGAAACTACCAATGAAACTACTAGTTTGACATATTTTAGCATAACTTCACTTAAAATGTTATTATTGAAGCGCGAATTGTTTTTTAGAGTGTTTAATAATTATTATTTTAATTTATTATTGAATTATAAGTCATTTCGTCAAAACCCGTGAAAGTTTTCTTTCGATATCGGACGCCGTTCGCTTAAGGATGCATTTCGTGGAGGTCGTCTAACTTCGGTCTTTTTGACGAAAACCATCAATGCAGTGAGTGAACTGATAAAGCAAGGGCGACACGTGACATATCGTGAGATTGAGGCATCCTTGAG
Organism: Hydrotaea diabolus; assembly: GCA_963513945.1. Lineage (NCBI taxonomy): Eukaryota > Metazoa > Arthropoda > Insecta > Diptera > Muscidae > Hydrotaea > Hydrotaea diabolus. The sequence continues at coordinate 188,984,698 of OY740718.1, forward strand.
CATTACGAATATGACAAGCATCTTGAAAAATATTTGTTCTCGTCGTATCCCACTTAATTTGATGAATGCACAAACAAATGTTTTGTATCGATTGGAGCAAAGAAATGTTGAAAAATACAGCCGCGGTAGCTCACATGCAATGTCTAACAGGTGACAAATCATAGATCTTTGCATATGAGCCCGAAACAAAAGAGCAAATTACCGTATCGGTCTTTTAAGACGAGCCAAGTCCAACAAAAGTTCTTCAGGGAAGTAGCACATCGAAGCAAATGATCGCCTTTTTTCCGGTATAAAATAAATTATAAGTGGTACACAAGCATCTGTTGGCCAACAGTATTCGAAGAAATAAGAAAAAAACATTAAGAGAATACGTTTCATTTGTACCGAGGCCATGAGAGCTCTCACATAACAGATGAAAACAATGGGCACTCCAATTGTCGACTTGATAGGTCATCCGCCCTGATTTGGCATCTAATGCTTCTTATTCCCTCACATAAAGAAAAACGTGTGTGGTAAACGCTTTTCGATGCTCGAAGCAGCGGTTGAAACGCAAAAACCCATGTTTTGGAGTTGTCTCATTCGGAGTGAAAAAAGTGCTTCAAAGATTGATTTGGGCGCATGCAAAAATGTAGTGATCTTTACTTACTTAGAATATTTTGAAAATTAATAAAACCATTTCCCAATGATTGTTTTTTATTGCTAGAACTGATAAAGAGAAACCCTCGCACCAACGATGTATAAATTGTCGGCAGGACGAAAAGAGATGTAAGTGGAGCTTTTGCAAAATTTAGATAGATGAGGACAGGACAAAGATCATGCTGGCAACGAATAGAAAGGCAACGCCACGATTGTGTTCTAAGAAATTCTCTAGACAGATAACAATGCTTCTGCACTTAGAATCCTCGGCGGTGTGTTCCAAGCTCTGGTTGAAAGACTCTATCCAAAAAGGCCTATGAATTTCATTTTTGAACTGTCTTTGAAACTCCGATTATTGAATCAAATACACACATACACTTATACATTTAACTTTACTTCCTGTTTCCGGCAGAATTACAAAGTTGTGTGCTCCTGTTGATAATTGGCAAGTTTAATGCTGCTTTTATATTATCTTAAAGTCTTTTCTTCCCAATCACATTTCAGCACTCTGTCCAGCGGTATTCCCAACGTAAAAGGGAATTAATTTGAAGAAACTTTCAAAGTATAAGTCCATATTTCACGCGAAATTTAAATATTGAAAAGCCAAACAAAAAGTGAACCGAGAAAACAAAAACACCGAAAAATATCTGAACGGAGACGGCAGGTTTTTCGTTGGAAACTGAGCTCCAACGAATTATGCCCTGCCAGTTGGCGTTTGTCACAACGTCGCAATGCTCCTGCAGTATGTGTCTGCAGCAGCAACAGCAGTCAGGGTCGAAGGTCACCTTTTGTCTTCGTGGCTTCACCTCCCCCTACCCCCACCCCACCATATTTATTTATAAAGTATCGCAATAACTGGCAAAACAAGTACACGGAAAACTGAAAAAGTTTATATGATTTTTAATAAAAATTAAAAAAAAACAACACAAACAGAAACCAAAGAACAAAAAACAGGAATGCTGATAATAAATTGTCGGCGGTATGTGGGTATCCTTAAGTTAGTAACCTCCCTACGTGCACAGGCTCATGTGACCGGGCATGGTGGGCTGACTGGCAAAGATATCCATGGGCTGCGGTACTACAAACTGTACTTTATTACATTGTTTTTGTTTTTATTATAGGTGTGCCCTCTGCCACAGGATGTGGTGGAAAACGAGCTCATATTCTAAGTTTTTCAAGTTGTAGGTAACGAATTTCATAACGCTATGAAATTCGTTGATTAAGTGTAGGTTGATTCGCGGAAGCGTAGCGTAACCCTATTAAAGATGTATTTGAAAAATTCAGAGTTATATCTTTAGGTGTCCCTATACTTACTTAAAATCCTGGTTTGTATGTTGGTCCACTTTTTATTTCTCATTAATCTTTACCTTTCCATACACCGTACTGGGAATTCTCGTTTTTATGTATCGCAACGCTCTAGGGAGAAGATGTATCCTTTAGAGGCGTAAAAAACTGGTTGTATGCTGGTTGGTTGAAATAATATCACTAATATTTCGTGGAACATGTAGAGATATAAAATGGTTTGAGTAAACAAAAAAATTACAGTCATATACCGCGTGGTAATGGATTATATCAGATGCCTGAGATCTTATGTTTGATACCCCACGATCGATTCTTTGAAACATTCCTTTGTTTTTCACCATACCGTGGTGCAGGGTATCAAAATATACGAGTAGTGCCAGCATTTTTAGTACATTAAAGAAATGGAGAATAATCCCATAATCTACTTTTAATCATTAACTAAATCGTTTTATTTATGACCCTACGTTTGTGCGTCTTTTACTTTTAACAAAGTGCAAGGCACATTTATGAACCGATTTCTATGAACACATTGTGTAAAGATTGAGTTAAGGATAAACTATATTGAAATTGGGAAACACTCACTCAAGTGTATAGGCTTCCTAAAGCGGTGCAAAATATATTTCACTCCTTCTGATCTTTTCGATATCTATACAACCTACATCAGGCCAAAGATGGAATACAACTCTCATATATGGGCAGGTGCTCCAAAATCATCCTTGGAGCTTCTGGACCGTGTTCAAAGGAGAGCGATGGTGCTGATAGGAAACAGTAGGATATCCAACTCTATTGTTTCCCTGGAGCATCGTCGGAATGTGGGCTGTGTGTCGCTGTTTTATCGCTACTTCCATGGTGTGTGTTCTTCAGACATTCGTGGCCTTATTCCTGACGTGAGGATGTTCGGCAGGGATACACGACTTTCCAGAAATTCACACCCATTTGTTATCGATTGGCCAGTTGACCGCACTGTACACTACAGATCGAATTCGTTTTTCGCCCGTACTGTCCGTATGTGGAATCGACTTCCGGCAAATGTATTTCCCACCAATTACGACATCCAGAAATTCAAGGCGAATGTCAATAAACATTACTCTCTCTTTCCCCCCTTCGATCCCTTGCTTTCCAACGACCAACGCAATGCATTGCATGTATTGGGGAAAAATCCTGAGTGTGGGCTAATTAAAAAAAAAAAAAAAAAAATGAGGTCCAATGGTAAAATAGTAACATTCCGCTTCATGTGTTTCTAAAGACAATTAGATTTAAAGACCTGCTGTCGCTATTTATATTATACATTCAATTTAATTCTGCTCAAATATACCGATGCCATTTCTGGCAAAAGCAAAACTATTTAGTCCCATATCAAGGTCAAATTGCTGCTGAAGCCACATGCATCATGCCATGTTGCGGCACATTTGAATAAATGGGAAAATTATCCATAGCGAAAATAAACAAAAGCCCGCCTGATTCAAAAATTTCATTTGAGGTCGGATCAAAACCGCCACAGTTTATCACACACAGGGAAAAATCAGTTAGAATTCTGTCCGAACTACAAAAAATCGGTTGGATAAACCCACTTCCTGTTGCAATCACAAACTTTCCATTGTATTGATGGTTATAAGGTTCGAAATACCATAAAATGATAGCTGCAATAATAATAAGGTACTCACAGGCAATAAATTGGTTATACCAACCGAAATCACTAAAACTATTGCTTGCCACAACTGGTGGTTATGGAAACTAAGCAGCTGTGAAGTATTCGTACATGCCACTTTAGTAACAATTATTGGTGGTAAAAACATACAAGTTTTTTTTGTAGTTCAATGTTGTAAATTATTATTGGTTATCCCAACATTAAAATATAATCTCCACAGTAACTTATCAGTTATAGTTACTACAGTATTGGAAGTTAAAAAAAACAAATAGAAATTTTGAGTAATTATTTTAAATTTTTATGAATTAAGATAATTTTTCCCCAATTGGACTTAGGCCGAATTTCTATTAAAAATTTGTTTAAAACTAATGGATTATCCAGATAACCGGAATACTTGAACTTTAACCCTCAATGGGTACAGTAAACCAATGATTGTTATAGTGACGATGGAATTCAAAGACCACTTTAAACCAACAATTCATAACAACAACTAATTCAAGTACAAAGTCAATTGCAATAATCATCTTTTTAGTTGGGTTTACAGATTTTTTGTCTCTTCAACCGATAGTCTTAGTTCCGTCTTCAGAGTCCCGTGTACTATTAACGGTCCTTCTCCGTACCCCGTAAAAAGGTCTATATCGTCAAACTCTCACCCTCACAGAGGCGATAGAAGGCACCCGAATATTCATAGGTGAAATCGATTAGGTCGATTAAGGTCGGACCAGAGACTCAAGTCTGGTTCAGTATGTTTGTAGAGCCCATGAACCTAGAGTCCCTTGTCTGACGTGCTAGGTTCCGAAATTCAGAGAGTGGTTTCAACGGTAAAGTACATAATTAAACCGACACGGAAAATATTTTTAATTTATATACGCTGGGCAAATTCATTTTGTCGTTCCGTTTGTTACACATTTATACTGGACAGAGACATAGTAGAGTAGGGTGGTCGATTAGTAGGGAGGCAAAAACAAATCGCTCAAGTGACAATAATAAACGAATTCTTGGGATCAAAATACCTCTAAATACCTCTAAAATGAATTCTGATGTCATGACTTTTGACCCATACTTGAAAGCAAAAAAGACTTCAGAAAATTTTTTTTTTTTATTTTCTTTTTTTTTTACAAAATTGAATTTATTTATTCGTTTACATATTCCTGTTCTGACTAAATAAATTTTTAAAGCGAAAAATAAACTCCAAAAAGAAAAAAAACAACCATTTCGCTAAATTGTTCATGTAATGTGACAAAAATGGTATGGGGAACCCCCAGAGGGGTTCCAGGGACTATGCCACTGGCATGGGAGGGTCGGTCCTTCAAATTTAGTGGATCAAAATGGATCAAAAGTGGGGGCATCAAAATTTGTTTTAGAGGTATAATTCCTCGAGCAAACAAAATTTTTTTCCCTCAAAACGACCGGGTCGACCTTTCCAGAGGCCCAGAGACCCAAACAAAACTTTACTTAAAAACAAAATATCTTGTGAACTATAAGAGATATGATGATGGTATCCGGAACATAAGATGTTGGCACGATTGAAACACACTCGGGAAGAAAAGTGGTCGGTGCCACGCCACCTTTAAAAATCGCATTATGGCCTATCTTATGGACCGATCGTACTAAAATTTAAACGAAGTGAAATCAAAGACTAAGAATTTTTTATAGACTATAATGTAAAATCGGGGGGCGCGGCACCGACCACACAACCATATTTTTTTTGTTAAAAAGACAATATATGATTAACTTATAGAGATATGACTATGATACTTAAGGCACATGATATTGGCCTGGATCGAAACTCATATTGGAGGAAAAGTGGGCAGTACCACGGACCGATCATTATAAAGTATAAATGAATACAATCAAGACTAGGAAATTATTATAAATAATGTTATGTTAAAAATAGACAATGGGGAGTGGCACCGCCCGCAGTACTTTTAAATTCTATATCTTGTGTACTAATACCGATATGGCGAGAGCAGTTTAATATACAAGTATGATGTTGGTGTGGAAAAAAACATCGCTTGAAAGAGGCCGGTGCCACGCCCCTTGATTTTTTTTTTCGTATTTTACATTAGCTTAATTCGTCTACTTTTTTTACACAAATGTATAATTAAATAATTTTTTTTAAATAAAAAAAATAATATTCCAAATATAGAAAATTACCAGATTAAATCAGAAAATTATTTTATTAAAGACTGCCTAAATAAATTGTTAGTATTGTTATCTAATACCCCACTTTGCGCCTCGAGAAAAATGCGCTTCAAATATGTTGTTTGGGGCCCAGGCGATAACAGATCGAATTCCTTTAATTGCTTTCTCAATTAGAGCTTGTTAGCGAATAATGCATGGTTTTTGCGCAATAATCACAAAAAGCTGATATGTAAAATGTGGCTTTGCTAAGAGACTATGTTTTTGACATGGGAAGACTGCGCTACATGTCATACACCCAACGAAACAATTAATTTATTGAACGAAACTTTTGATGATCGCATTATCCCGTGTCGCGGGTCTGTGGCGTGGCCTCAAGGACGTGCGATTTAACACCACTGGACTATTTTTGGCAGGTTTCTGTGAAATCGCTTGTCTACGCAGATAAGCCCGACATGGTTGACGGCTTGGAAGAAAATATTCGGCGCCTTATTTGTGACATACTGCACCATATGCTGAAAAGTGGTCAAAAATTGGGCCTCTCGGCCCAACTCTCGGCGGTGACTTGCCCGAAGTCATTTTTAAACGTTATGGCAAACTCTTATCATTTTAATTAAGCTTAATTCTTGGCCATGACATTGAATTATGTGCGTTTTTTTCTTCTTGAAAACCACACGTACTAAAAGTACAACATTTTCTACGAATACAGCAAGAATGTGGTTGAGGACTTGACAATACATATTTGTGAAGGGCATTTACAATTCGCCGTCGCCACTTGCAGGTGGTCTCATAGCACTTCTTTTCATCCTGTGTCGCTTGTTATTCCCAATAAAGTGGCGTTGGTAGACCACAGGTACGAATGGCACTTTCCAATTTATAAAAAAACGAAAAATAAAACAACAGCAAAAACTTTATATTGCCGACCATATTGTTAATAATTTTTTTTGTTGTGCCTTGTTCTACAATTGTTGCCGCTACAGATACCAGCGATATCGTTGTTGGCGGCGGCGTCGCTACTGCTGTTGTTTAGTTGTAATATCTCCGACAACATAGGAGGAAAGTTGTGCTGTTGTTGAGGATGAAATGATACGAGTATCTTTGGCTAAGGTAATGTTCATTCATTCCACACCAATTGTTATGACCGAACATATTTTTCCTTATTTGAACTTTTCCCCCTGCCTTTTACTGGTGTCCTCTGGAGAAACAGAGCACACATTACAAACCCCTGCTATTTGCTTTTGTCGTTGTTGTTGTTATTGTTCTTACAACTCACATTGCTAGGCCTAATAAACGCCGTGCGGCGTTAATACTGGTGGCAAATAAAAAGTCATTCCACATAAATATCCGTAGCTGAATAAGGTGTACAAGTGCACCATAATTGGTCAACAGGGGAGCAAGCAGATGAACCGTCGTCGAGCGAGCGAGTGAACGAACGTGGAAAGCTGAAACAAAAATGTTGTTATTAACATTAAGTCATTTGGCTTTTATGTATTTTCCATTTCTCTTCCAAGTTAAGCGAAATCTTAGGCTTGCTGTCAACATAGCCAGTGATTAGCGTGAATATGCATTTGCGACTGTCGTAGACTCGACACGGTGCTTGAAATATTTCTCGTTGAGGGAGATTTCATAGAAGATTTGTAAACATTTTATTTGTAAAGTGAAGCTCCATTAGGCTCAGCTCAAGAGTGGGGAAAACACATACTAAATGTAAATGACCTCAAGGTCAAAATGGAGGTATGAAGCATACGGAAACATTGGAACTTTACAATTGTCAAGGTGGCATTAGGCAGTAAGACCAAATCTGAACGATAGGAATTTTACAGTAAACAACAACGGTGTGATTTGATTTTTATGTTTAGGCTACATTTATGCCATTGTGAATAAGATATCTTGCTACTCTAAACTGATCGAAATGACATATTTTGTAATGCTTCAATGCATCAGTCCAATTTTTGAAGACTCGGTCCTGAGTCTGAGTCTTTGTTCTACAACAGCATCATGTATATTGGCTTCGAATTTGTTTAAAGCGGGTGATTTATAAGCGTCTATTAAAAACTTGGAGTAGCCCCAGGAAAATAGAGGGTGTCAAGTGGCACGATCGCGACGGAAAAGTGAAACAGTCGATTTATACCATGTGGCAACGTCTTGTGCGACCACAGCTCAGATAAATCGATGTTGCCAAGCTCTGTTCATACACAGTGGGCTAAGAACGCCCCATTAACGTTAACAGTGTCTTTTTTTATTTCGAAGAAATAAGGTCCGACGTTGGCGTCATATCATAAACTGCACCAAACAAACAATCTTTGTGAAGATGGTAATGCTAGAGGTTGATGTTCAGTCCAATATACGAGGGCGGTTCGGAAACTTCTTAGCCTAGCACAAAAAGCGCAGTATAAACAGAAAAAAGTTAAGTGTTTTGGAAACTTCCAAACTATGAACACACGTTAAATTTTGTTTCGATCTGGCAACTCCTTCATATAGAAACAGGTGTTCACAAACGACGCATCCGCGATTTTTTTACAATGGAAAAATTAGGAATGCGTGGTGTCATTAAATATTTACATAAAAAAGGTTTATCGGGACAAGAAATTCATAATGAAATTCATAGGTGAAAGTGCTCCTTCATATGTAACAGTAAACAATTGGGTTGCTGAATTTAAACGTGGTCGTACAAGCATTGAAGATGAACCACGTACTGGAGGTCCAAAAACAGCAACAACAACAGAAATTGTAGCCAAAGTGCATGATATGGTATTAAATGATCGACGAATAAAAGTGCGTGAAATAGGTAATATCATAGGCATCTCAAATGATCGAGTCCATTTAATTTTGCATGAAGAACTACAGATGAAAAAGCTTTCTGCAAGATGGGTGCCGCACTTGTTAACAGTCGAGTGCGAAATAAAATGGATTTTAAGCGTCGTTTCATAACTGTTGATGAGACATGGATCCACCACAATACTCCAGAGACAAAAGAACAATCCAAACAATGGACCGAAGCTGGAGGAAGTGCCCCAAAGAAGGCAAAAACAATTCAATCGGCTGGTAAGGTTATGGCAACGGTTTTTTGGGACTTCAAAGGTATTTTATTGATTGACTATCTGCAAAAGGGTAAAACAATAAACTCAGAGTACTATTGCAACCTTTTAGATCAATTAAATGTACAAATTCGAGAAAAACGTCCTGGCTTACAACACAAAAAAATAATTTTTCATCAAGACAACGCACCAGCGCACAAGAGTGTTTTAACAATGGCTAAAATCAACGAATTAAAGTACGAGTTGCTTGACCACCCACCTTATTCTCCTGATTTAGCGCCAAGTGACTTTTACCTGTTCCCAAATCTAAAAAAGTTCCTTGCTGGCAAGCGGTTTACCTCAAATGAAGATGCAATTACAGTTGTAAACCCCTATTTTGAAGACCTTGAGGAAAACTAATTTAATCAAGGGATAGAATTGCTAGATAAGCGTTGGACTAAGTGTATTGAAGTTTCAGGAGATTATATTGAAAAATAAAAATATTTTTGAAAAACTAACTATTCTCTTTCATTGATAGGCTAAGAACTTTCCGAACCGCCCTCGTAGCAGCATATTTCCCAGGTGGAGTGGCAAATGCTGAAACGAAGTGTCTTTACAAGAAAGATGGAAGAAAACTTTTAAAAGTTGATAGAAATACTACTACCGACATAGAAGCTAGAACTGTATTCGTTCTAATGTCTGGGGAAATATCCTTTCGGATACAATATCTATTTTGCCGAACAATGTTTTGTGTACTGGCTCACCAACATTCCTTGTGCGGCTAATTGAAGCCCCACCAGAATATATATTGTCATCACGAATGTATTTCATTTAAAATAGTCGCGTCGACTTCAAAGACTAAACCATTTTTTATGACTATAGGAATACTGATTGGTCTCATTTTAAATCGTTCATAGATAGATCTATTTCCCATTAACATCAATGCCGACGTTAAAGTGTTTAAACTACGAACACTATTGATGTTAGTGTAGACATTTTGAGTAAAAGCATTCTGAATGATGCTGATCTTCTGTCCCTTAAATTCGTATGAAACAGAAATCGGAAATTCCTGATTATATCAGATAAATCAGAGAGGTTAGGAATTTTCATCGCAGGGAATGGAAACGTTATCGGGTTCAATCCGATTTTTTTAATTATGATATATTATAATGCGTAAATTCAGAAGGAGATGTCGAAATATAGAAACCACACCTGGACGACTGGATACAGCATCAAAACCTTTTTGGAATATATCTAAATGTTTCAGAAAGAAGAGAATTTGTGTACCACCTCTGATGGAAAATGATAAAACTCTGTTCAGTGATGAACATAAAGTTGACTGACTACCTTGCTCTAAATTTTCTGGGAAACCATTACATTTCGAAACATCTTGGACAATCATCGAATAATTTTACTATATAAAGAGTTATTGAACGATATCATTCCCTTGCCATTTGTAAAGACCCAGAGGAATAAGTTGATGTGGATGAGATTCGATTTATAATTAAAGGATTAAGACCGAGAAAGGCCAGTGGACTTGGTGGAATAAGAAATTGTATGTTTAAAACAGTCCCAAGTCTTTTTTAATGATTCGACTCATGGTATTTTGCGTGATATTCTTCTCACGGGCCATGATTTTCTGTTTTCGATGCGGATTTCTGTGAATTCTTGATTTAACGGCTTTGATGACATGCGGTGTTCGAACAGAGCGGTGTTCGAACAGGGCCTGACCAGTGGCGGTCTTTTACTTCTCCAGTCTCCTCAAACAGTTTTATGCATCGGTAGACATACAATTCTTGATAGAGTCTTGAAGCTAAAGATTACAAAGTTTCTGTAGCAACGTTGAATAATTCTTCTAGTTCAGTTTGGATTTCAACCTTTTTATAGTACTGTGCACTAGACTAAACGGATTTATAAACACATTAGCAAGGGTTTTCCTCAGTAATTCTCACACATATCCACTTATAAAACGTGGTTCTCCTCTGAGAATTGGTAATAAAGTATTACTGGCAAAAATAATTTTCTGGAGTATGTGCAAAAACACATATGTGACAGCGCAATTTTCACTTTTTTTTATGTGGACAACATCTGAGCATCGATTGAGACCGATCCCATGCTCCAAAAGTGTTCCCTCCCAGAGATATGTGCGTTTTATGAAAGTGATGCCACACCAAAGATACACGTATTTAAATCTTTAAAATGGCTCTCCTGAACAAAACTGGTTTTTACCCTTAGGTCCCTTTCTATTTTGCGCGTCACATATAAAGAAATTACAAATCTGCGAAAACAAATTATTAAAACTGATGTTGGATTTGCCATGGAACTTCTCCATCTACACAAAATAATAATAAACATTTAATAAAAGACAAAATCCGCTATTTAACAGATAAATTTAAATTACATTGTATTATTTCATCAATTCTTTTAATCTCCTATCTTTACATGTAAGTCAAATCAACTGCGTAAAGTTTCTAAAAAATATATAACTATCTTCTCCTTTTTGTGATAAATCAGAGGTCTTTCAAACATACATTTTTTTGTTCCGTTGAAAATCATTCAAAACTTGAAATAAATATGTTTTAGATGAAAATTAGCATGATGCAACTAAAAATCTGTAAACGTGTGTGATAACATTAGGCTCTAATCAAAAAATAATAATAAAAAAAGAATTAAAAAGCTTGGTCAGCCAATTCCGACAAAGTTTCGCAATTATGGTCTGTTATTAAGTTTAACTATTGATTTATATACTACCCACTGTACGAGTACAAGACGGCGGTGGCGCGATAAATTTGCAATCGAAGGCGGCAGCTAGATATATCAGAGTGGACCAAAATTCTACTGTGGAGGCCGTTTTCAAACATCATTTATACAACTATTATGGCAAGATTTTACCTTTTTCTGTGTTTATTTTAACAACCTAGACTGCAAAGTAGACCAAGTGAGACCGAGCTCATGCTCGTATTTCCACACACAGAAAAAATATCAGTTGGAATCGGTCCGAACTACAAATATTTCGTTGGATAATCACACTTTCTGTTGCAACATTCAATGGTATTAATGGTTACATGGTTCGACTTGCTATAATATGGCAGCAACAATTAAGTATTACGATTATTACAGCCAATAAGTCGGTTTTACCAACCGAATTTATAAATAAATGAAATTATACCATACAAAATTAGTGAAAAAGTAGTAAATATTCCTTCGTTTTACCGAATTGTAGTGATGAGATGTCTTATGTGAAATCCCAAGAGGCCGGACCTATGGGTTATGGTTTGAGAAATTTTCAATTTTTCAACACCACATCATAAAAAATTGTTTAAAAATAAAGATTCCTTCGTTTTACCGAATTGTTTGTTTTCGTAGAGCATTTTGATATTCTACTATAATATTGGAGGGTCCTATTCATCTTTTTATCGAAAAGTGAAGAAAAATTAAAAAAAATGTCCAATTTATTTTATGTAGGGTCGTGTCATTTTAAATGGTCGTTTGTGGGTGAAAACGTTTTACTAAATTACTACTATTATCACTTGAGTATAGATCGTCTGTAAATCAGAATATCTTCAAGAATAACTGGTCCTTTTTGTTATTTTTTTTAAAAAAAAATAAGTTTTTAATAAAATTTAATGAATAAGTTGTATTTAGAATGGAAACCAAAATCGACACAGACACATTTTTTTCCAGGCACTTTTTTTAATGACCTACGAAATATGACTGATCAAATCAAAAGCCATTTGTTTAAACAAAAAACAATTTTAGAATAAAAAACGACGTTGTGCAGACCAAAAAAGGCTGAACTTGATGCATTTTTTCGGGTATGTCTGTTTATCTTCCAAATTTAAAATTTTCCTGAAAATGTACTACCTAAGTGCATTTTCGTGAGTAGAAAAACATTAAATAATATTAGATCGAAAAAAAAGATTCAGTATTCAAAATTAATCGATAAACGAATTATTCCTAACATGTTACTTCTATTGACTTCTTTAAAAGCATGTTTGACGAAGAGCACCGTGTTACGGCTAGTGAATCTATCTATGTTGCCATGACCCATGAGGGACTAATAGTTGCTAAAAAAATAGTCATTAAGTCAAAAATGAAAATTCGACTTGGATTTAACAACTAGACTTAATTAAAGCTTTCGTCTCTTTTCTCTACAACGCCAAAAAGTAGGTCCTACTGCTAGTACCTTCTAGACAGGGTTACCATTCGTTATGGAGGACAAAACCTTTCTTCTTTTTGACCACAGTCCTTTCGTCCTCCCTCCCTTTTTAAACAAGTGGAATTTGTGCTTCCTTTGCTACTACTATTTCATAGAAAATTATAGCTCTAGAAAATATTTTTCTACATCGAAAATTTAAGATTTAATTTTACAACAACTTGCAATGTTTTCTATATATAGTGTGATCCATCTAGAGGTATTTTTTCAGAACAAAAAAAAATATAAAAATTGAAATCAAGTGTGGAATCTTTATTGGTAATTTGAAAGGAAATTTTGTTGGCTTCCATAACACGAATCGTAGCTGGTTTGTCAGCATAGACTTTAGTCTTTACATAACCCCAAAGAAAAATGTCTAAAGGTGTGATATTACTCGATCTAGACTGCCAACTCACCTGTCCAAAATGTGAAGTGAGCTGCTTTTCGAAATGAACTCTCAACAGATCCATTGTTTTAGCAGCAGTATGGCAAGTGACACCGTCCTGTTGAAAGCAAGTGTCGTCAAGATTACGGGCTTCAATTACAGGTAGCATAAAGATCGATATCATGGCGCGATAGCGAGCACCATTTACGGTTACGTTCAGGCCATCATCATTTTTGATAAAATATGCACCGACGATTCCACCAGCTTATAAACCGAACCAAATCGTGGTGTTTTCTGGGTATAATGGCACCTCTTGAACCTCATCTTGTTGCTCTTGAGCGCAAATGCGGCAATTTTGATTATTGACTTTGCCGTGTAGCCGGAAATGGGTCTCATCACTGAACAATCACCCTATATTATAACCTAAAGATATATATACCCTATATTATATATATTTAGATAAACTCACTGAATTTCTCAAAGTTTGGCATCTATGGGAAAAAATAGTGGAAACAAATACATAGTATATACCTACAAATTAAACATTTTGAAGCACTTGATGTAGTTTTTTCGTTGAGTTTGTTTTATCCTAGTCCACAACAATCCTTGCTGTGAGAAAAATTGCATGATTGGAAAAATAAATTCATAGCCAAAATATACATGAGGCCATAAAATCCGAACATTAGCTTAACAAGCAGAACCGAAATGATGTTACATTATATAGATATAGAATTTGAGAAACCGTACACTTGCAGTAGTTTGCATTTGATGTGTTGCAATATTTTCAATTTATATTTTAAGAACAGTAGAACTTTCTCTAAAAACTTAACGATGTTATTGCGTTTTTCGTATCCAGTAAAAGTTGTAGAAGCTTTACCTAAAACATCACTATTAGTATTATATAGGGTGTTCCATCTAGTTGTATTTTTTCAAAAAAAAAAAATTTAGAAAAATTCAAATCAAGTGTCGAATCTTTTTTGGTAATTTGAAATGACATTTTATGGCATTAATCTTTTGAAAATAATTACCTTCTAATGTTGGCAACTGTATTATGGAAATGAGCGTTTGGCGAGAAACTGTTTTCGACCAAAATATTGGTCAGTAATGAGGCCCATTTCCCAGAGAAAACCACAGTTTGGTGCGGTTTATAAGCTGGTGGAATCATCTGTGCATATATTTTCAAAAATGTTGATGACCGGAACGTAACCGTGAATGGTGCTCGCTATCACGCCATGATATCGATCTCTATGCTACCTAAAATTGAAGCCCGTAATCTTGACGACACTTGGTTTCACTTGTCATACAGCTGCTCAAACAAAAGATCTATTAAGAGGTCATTTCGAAAAGCTGCTAATTTGACGTTTTGGACAGGTGAGTTGGCCGCCTAGATCGAGTGATATCACATCTTTAGACATTTTTCTTTGGGGTTACGTAAAGTCCAAAGTCTATGCTGACAAACCAGCTGCGATTTAGGTTTTGGAAGCCAACATTACGCGTGTCATTAAATCCATACCAGTCGAAATGCTCGAACGAGTCATCCAAAATTGGACCCTCAGAATGGAAGCCCTGAAGCGTAGTTGCTGCCAACATTTAAAGGAAATTATATTCAAAAAATAAATGCCATAAAATGTCCTTTTAAATTACCAATAAAAATTCCACACTTGATTTGAATTTTTATATGTTTTTTTGTTTTGAAAAATACTTCTTGATGGATCACCCTATAGTTTTTGATTTTTTGTTAAGCCCATCGCCATCGAAATATAATTTTTTTTAAAGAAATAGTCTAATTGCACCTTATACACATGTAAATAGAACTTGACCCTTTCAAACAAAATTGTGTTCAATTGTTTATCATAATAATTTGTTTATATCCTTCCCCCTGTAACGGCCACATTTTATTTTAAAATAATGTCTGTCAAAGATTTTTAAGGCTCTTTGTAAATGAATTTAGAATTTTTCAACTGTTCTTTTCCAACTTCACCGATATGGGTAAGATATTAAATATTAAACTCGTAGTCCTGCACGCAGAGAAAAGATATGGTTACACTATGGTTACCGCAACAATAATATGTTCTCTACAATAAAAGCATGTTCGTCGCAACCATAGTATTGTTTTTTGAATTTCATTTTGACAACAGTATGATTGCGACAATATTACTATTGTTGAAATGTAACAATAGTATTATTGTCAAATTTAGAAATGAAAATATGGTTGTAGGAACCATATAAACATGGTTGGTGCAACAAAAGTATTATTGTTTAAAATTTACGTTAACAATTATATGATAACGGCAATCATACAGTATGGTTGCGACTATGAACAAAACAAAACATTTTTTTACAGCATACATGGATGTGTGTGCGTATGTTTTTTTTTGATATACAAAAAAAAACATATACACACGATACAGTGGATGGTTGTTGTCCATTAAGAAAACAACAACAATCGGAAGGTTGTTCGAGGGATTTTTATTGTGTTTACTTTGTTCGGTGAAATACTCTACTACCGCTTGGTTCTAGTTTATTTAAAATCTGCCTGCACTTAAGTATAAAGCCTTTGATCATGGTTTAATCACATTTGCTACTTGGTGTCTACGGATGATGAAGTTGCATTCACCCCTGGTGGCAACTAAAAGTATTTTCGACTGCCGTTGGAATATATGTTTTTGTTTCTTGAATGAAATGTTCAATAAAAACATGGCCCCAAACCTGTCCATGAACTAAATGTAATGCAATTTAAAATTACTTGCTTGATAAAAATTTATTTTTGAATAACAACTCCCAATCCTAATAAATAATTTTGGCGATCATAGTATGGTTGATTGCATTATACTATGGTTGTACGAATAATAGCATCGCTGCGTGTTAATCACACTATGAGTGTGATGATCATACTATGGTTGTATAAGAAAAATACTATGGTTGTGAGGATCATAATATGGTTGTGGCGATAATAGTATGGTTGAGTTTGAATCATACTATTGTTGTGAAGATCAAAGTATGGTTGAGTGTGAATCATACTATTGTTGTGGAGATCATAATATGGTTGAGTGTGAATCATACTATGGTTGTAAGGATCATAGTATGGTTATGTGTGAATCATACTATTGTTGTGAAGATCATAATATTGTTGCGCCACAACCATATACCCAACAATAGTATGATCCTCTTCGAATATTGTCACCCCAACCATACTTTTTTCTGTGTGTGTGAAAGTTATCTTCCAAGTCCTTGTCCCCTAACAGTAAGAAGCAATTGCTGCCATAGAACGTAGCATTGGGAAGTACGCAAAATAAATTCATTATCTATCGCGTGCACCATACGAATTTCCCGAAAGCGGCATAATATTATTATTATTAGTATAGCATGAAATTATCTTTCTCTTATTGCGAATGGCGAATTTAAAATTTTTTTATTTGCTCTTTTTAATGTGCATCGTATTTATTTTATGGACATCGAATCTGAGAACTGGGCGAAACCACACCTTTTCCGGTGGATCTGCTGTTTCGACCAATATTTCCGACAATTGCAGACAATGAGAGATCATAAAATCAAATTCATTTTGTGCTCAAAGACTCCTTCCAGCGGTGCTGTTGCTTTGTTTGAACAAAGTTTGTATGTTTTTTTGTTTTATTAATGGCATTATTTTTTTATAACCTCTTTGTTCTCTTTTTCTCCCTCTTTCTCGCTCTGCACAGAGGAACAATACAAAGGAATTTATGTATTTTATGACCAACAGGTAAAAAAAATCCATTGAAAGAGCCCAGCAGTAGACCGAACGTCCGTCCATACATGCGGACTCAAACACACACACACACACAAAAGAGATCCAGAGAAAAGAGAAAACATAACGTGAATGGCATAAATGGCTCTTCTACACAAACACACACACACACAGTCCCATTGAAGTGACACTGTTGCTTTGCTTTGTGTGGTGCTGCCAGGGACTTCTACTGTCTAACAACAACACCAACATTAACAGCATCCTGAGAATGGTAGTAAACGTATCTGTAAAGAGAGTGGAAAGACTATGTGGCGTATAGGTGATATCTGGGCTCCATGTTACGTATACGCCACACTGCTTAGCACATTGTGGAGTGGAATGGGAGTGGTTGCGATGTTGACAACAATTTCGAGCAGGAATTATGTGCAACAAAAGGCATCAATTTCAATAAAATGTGGTTCTCTTCATAAAACCGTGTGAGTGTACGTGTGAGTTTTTTGTTTTCCTTCTCTGGTGTGTTGTTGCTTTGAAAAATTTATCTGTGTGTATGTGTTTGCCTGGGCTGATGTTTTTATTAAGTTGTTGTTGTTTTTGCAGCCGCTGCCGTTTTGTTGCGCAAATAAAAGTCAAATAAACACATTTAAACGACGCTGGCCTCTCTTCAACAAATAGGCAAACAATTCACACCCCAGACCCCCTGCCAGTTTCATTTACAGCTTACAATTCCGCCAGTACCTTTGCTCCCCGTACTCTCATCCATCTTTGAAGCGGTTGGGGTATAAAACCATGTCTTTTCGTCGCCATTGTATCTGATTAGGCTTCAAACCGGCCAAAATTGTGTTCGTCAGTTGGTCGGTTGTTTTCCAACCTTCGTTTGACTGACAGTCAAACCAGGCCTGCTCAGCCTGTCAGTCAGCCAGCCAGCCAGCCATCTGTTGACGTTTGGCACGAGCTGTCTGTTTGTTTATACCAAAAGTCATTATGGACTCACTTTTGTTTTTTGAAATTACCGTGCTTGAAGTTGTTTTTACGACTTCACTTTTAGCCGCCACCAACGGTTGAAGGTTGAATGGACACAGCAGACGAATGACACTTTGTGTGTGTGAGTGTTTTTGTGCACATCGGGCTTTGTCTGTAGCAGTGAATTTACATTATAACTGTATTATTTTCAACACGCCGACAATATGTAGCCAAAGCAAATGAAAAAAGGGAGGCGAAAGTATAAAGCGCAAAACAGAAAACAATTGCAATTTCATCAACTGACACCACTGCCAATGGCCACAGCCGGCCGTTTGCTTCGGGATCAGCACGATGACTGGGCTATGGTGTGTCGAAATAGGGCGGAGGTGGAGTTAGAAATGCGAAATAAAATTAGATTTGATTGAATAAAACCAGAGGCTGTAGCTTTTAGTATCATGTTAATGGCTGATTTCTCATTCAGTCATAAAGAAATTTTTCCAATTTTAACATTTTATGTCTTATTGACAAAATGTGTTGGAGTCAACAGACATCGACATTATTGTAAAGTGTCGCGTTTATACTAATGAAATGTTTTGTCTGACCATAATTTAAATGCAAATGTTAACACATTTTAAAAAGTTTGAAAATCATTAATTTGGTTTGAAAATGGCGCATATGTCGGGTTGTCGTTGGCATATAAACAGTAAACAGTCATGCATTTTTTACTTTCAAAATAATATAAAATAGGGTTTCTGAATTGATCCGATTGGAGAACCCAGTGTAATTGAAAGTTCTTATTAAAAGAGCCTCGAGTCGTCTTACAGACCTCCGCTTAGTAACTCTTGGGTTACTTTCATTCGACACCGGCTAAGGTGGTATAAATTCATTTTGTTTGGTAACTTTTTTAATATTTATCAAGTATAGGGTGGTTAAATTTTAGGGGCCTATGTTGATTTGTCGCGCAAAAGAGCCATTGTTTCGTTAGTTGTGTGGCAACGTCCTGTTGAAACCACATATCGTCCACACCTATATCTTCCAATACGGGCCATAAAAAGTTCGTTATCATTTCACAATATCGAACACCATTCACAGCAATTGCCCCACCGGCCTCATTTTTAAAAAAATACGGCCCGATGATGCCGTTAGCCTATAAACCGCACCAAACAGTCACTCTTTGTGGGTGCATTGTTTTTTCGATAATCACTCTTGGATTATCATTCGACCAAATGCGGCACTTCTGCTTATTGACGAATCGACTGAGGTGAAAATGTGCCTCATCACTGAATATGATTTTCTTCGAAAATTGATCATCCACTGTTCAATAACTTTAACGCGTTGCTCGCTTGTTAAGCTTTCCCTTATTCAAATTGAGTTAGTCTGAAAATAAGAAATATTAACTAAAATGCAGACGTTAAGGTGTGGTTTACATTAAACATCGGCCCTTAAAATTTAACCACACTTTATTTCTAGGACACTCTTATTTGTTTACATCACTTACTCGTCGAAGAACGTAACTCTGCACATCAACTAACATAAAAAACCCTATACTCTTTGATATCACAGAAAACCTTAGTTTTAAGAATAAGTGGCGTCTAGTTGCCGAATTTTTGCTCTTATTTACAAAATGTCAATTAAATTAATGGAATCTTTTACACATCGAACTATTACACACACTTCTTCTATGCGCAGAGCATAGAATTGTATAAAATTAAAAATTAATCCGACAACAAACGTCTTTACCTGCGACACCATCCTTATTGCCGGCGATGTGAAGACCAAAATTATGCGTCTCAGAGTAAAAGAAAAAAATTAGAAAAAAAACTGTGTGGAAAACGACAATTTAATGGAGCCGAAAGAACATGTGGCATTTGAGGCCATATCGGTTTTGGCAAAAAAAGACGGGGAAAATGTGATGTTCAATATTTACGCGTATCAAATATGAATTATTCATGTGCACGAGGAAGATGTGAGTAACACACAGACTACCACACAGACACACACATACATACAGCACACATATTGTGTATGTCATGATGTCAGTTTATTTGCCTAAGTGGCCATGATTCCGCATTTGACAAATACAATTATGAGCAAATATTTTCGGAGGAAATCTTTTCACATCGAATGAATCACATTAAATGCTTTACATACAACAAATATTCGCTTACCTATACAGCGCCATACATATTCGCGTGCATACATTGAAATCATGTAGACTCACAGACACACGCGTACACATATAGACGCGTTTACCATACAAAGACATTTTCAAGTATATAAAGATTCCAATCTATTCAATGGCATTCGAAGAAGCTGTCATTTATTTACATATACATGCATACAAATACGCACACACACCCAGCGCTTGTATTTGTTACACAGTGGGATATTTTTCTAGTAAATCAGCCAGCTTTACTATGAACATTTAAGGCAGCATAGCAAAGCTAAAAAGTGCCGATTTTTAATTTTGAAAATAAAGTGTTTTCATTGTTACATATTGTGTTAATGTAAACTACGAGGGCAGCTATATATATATTCCTGGCCTAACAATGAAAAAGCGAATATTTATCGTCAAAAATGGTTTTATTGTTTTTCAAAGTAATCTCCAGCATGATTTATACACTTTTGCAGGCGCTTAAACCAATTGTCGAAGCACTTTTTCCATTCCGAATGAGACACCTCCAAAACATGGTGTTTGAACGTTTCAATAGCTTCTTATGGCGCCGAAAATCTAGACCACGCATTTTTTCTTGATGTACGAGAATTAAGTGAAGTCATTGGTTGCTAAGTTAGAACTGTACGCCGGATGACCCATTTATTCGACGTTTTGGTCGGTCAAAAAGGCGCTGGTTTAAGCCGATGTGAAGGAGCTCGCATTGTCATGGAGTACAATGATTTGTCTTCTCTTCTTCGTTTTTCGAATTTCATCGAAGACTTCAGCAAACAAATTGTGGTGTACCTCTTAAAATTAACCGTCTTACGTTGCTCAAGCGGAACAGATTTGAAAAAAACAGGCGACCATTTGCTTCGAAGTGTTTCTTCCACGAACAACTTTCGTTGGATTTGGCTCGTCTTCGAAGACCCGCACGGTCGATCGCTGTTTTGTTTCGGGCTCATACGCATAAATCCATGATTCGTCACCTATGACGATCTTATAAACGTATTTTGAATAACCGCTATCGTATTTTTTCAAAATTTCCTTGCACTAATCGACACGAGCGTTTTTTGAGCGGTTGTCAAATTGTGCGGGATCCAACGAGAACAAACCTTTTTTACGGCCAGGTGTTAATGCAGTATCGAATGTATGCTGGTGGAAGAAATGCCCAAGGATTCTTCTATCTCACGGTATGTCACATGACGATCTTGCATTATCAGTTCACGCACGGCATCAATGTTCTTTGGCACAACGGCCGTGTTTGGAAGCCCTTCACGACCTTCGTCTTTGAGCGAGCGTCGGCCACGATTGAATTCATTAAAGCAGTTTTTCACAGTGCTATAGGATGGTGCTTCATCGTCATACAAAGATTTAAGTTCATCGATGGACTCTTGTCGTGATAATCCACGTCAAAAATTTTGAAAAATGATCGCATGAAAATGTTCACGAGTTAAATCCAGTTGTTTGCCAAATTGATTTTTTTTATGTCACTGTAAACAACACAAATGATGGTCGTACGTCAAAACGTTCTGAGTACGTTTATGCTAAAAAATATAAAACTTTCTAATGAAAATATCAGGTGGCGCCAGGCAACACTAAGCCAGAAATAGATATGTGACGCGAAAAATAGAAAGGGACCTAAGGGTAAAAACCAGTTTTGTTCAGGAGAGCCATTTTAAAGATTTAAATACGTGTATCTTTGGTGTAAAATCACTTTCATAAAACGCTCATATCTCTGGGAGGGAACACTTTTGGGGCATGAAATCGGTCTCATTCGATGCTCAGATGTTGTCCAAATAAAAAAAAGTGAAAATTGATTTTTTTTTACCCTTAGGTCCTTTTCTCTATGCGCTGTCACATATAGCAACCTCGTACTTATGAAACTATTGTATACATGGTAAAATATTCGGCTCGGTTCATACGTTGTAAGGACTTTGAAGATGAAGTCGTGCTGCCAATAAACAAACAGGCAACGTTTTCATTATTCCTCGATCCTGACATGGGCGATGAAGGTAAAATGCCTCTAGATCTTTCGTGTTTTGTACAGTACGGTAGACCTCTATCTGATTTGATTCTAATCGTCTGTAGTTGATTATTGGCTGTTAGAGTTTCCCATTAAAGCTAGATCCCCTCATGCTGATGTATTAACATTCATCTGTTCTTCCATCTGTCCGCCTTTTCGAGCCGTCATATGGTACGTTTATTTGAATGAGTAAATAATGAAAGTATAAGTATATCTGGAATTTCTACATTATTTCATTTATTTATTAGTTAATGTTATATATAGGCACATGGCCAATTATAATAAATTACACTTGAAGATTTGACTTTTACGTATATTTTTAAAGGTTGTTTAAAGTACTAATATGTGAAAGTTTTCCTCTCTATGCTGACGGTAATCCCCCAAATAACCTACTATAACAAGACATCCAGCCGTCTGGTTTTGTTACTGTGGCATCTATTGTTTCTCCCTAGACCAACTTCCAGACAAACATGAGTAGATCGATAGGGCATTAAGTCGCAGGATCATTGTCTCCGTTCCTGAACCAATTTTCTGTAAATAAGTCTTTTTGTTAAAATCTTCTTTATAATTCATCCGTATTGCCTGATGTGTTACATGTTGCGCTATCTTGCAGAATCATTACGTTGTTTCGGTTCCTTTTATTTAATAAAGGACAACTTTACTGAAGTAAGACCTGATTGTTGCCATAGTGGATTCAGCCACGTAGCTCCTTAACACTGGGGTACACTACAATGCGGCTCTCTACGCTCCTCCAGGTTTCCCTGGCTGTAAACAGTTTAAGAAAATGCTGTGCAGGCATATCAACCTATTTTTTGGGTGGTTGTGGGGTATTTTCATCTACCCTTCCCTCTGGGTTATAGCAGCCGGTTTAAACTTAACTCTACTCCCACCATAAACTTTACATATGATTTGGGTGTTCCGTAAGAGCCACCACGAAACCCCCTAGGGCAGTTTCCAGGTGGCCACAAATAGAGAAAAGTCAGATGGAAATACATGCGAACTACAAAACTTCTGTTACGCTAGAAGACGTTTAGCTCCAATCACCGCAGGTTAATAAACTTGATGAAAATTCGATTAGACTTTCCATCAGATAATAATGATATGGTATAGGCAAATTACAATTAGGTCATGTTAACCAAATAAAGTTCAAATTATTGGTTTAAAGAACCGCCAGTTATGGCAAACAAAAAGACTTGTACAGCACTGTTTAATGCAAAAATAAATGGTAATAAAAATAAATTATTTCGCTCTAATAACCAAAAAATGGATGCATCTTAAAAATAATTAAATAGTTCAAGTAAAATATAATAAGTACTGATTTCGTCATGTTTGGCAAGACCTAGACCTAAAAAATGTTAAGAAATGGTTCGTTTTTTGGGGCATTTAAAATTAGATTTGTAGCAACATTTTCTTTAATATAATCATGTTGACAACTGATCGCCGTTTATACACTGTGGGTATATTTGTAAGTAACTATGTTTTTTTGATGTATAAAGTACATTCACAAACAAATATTACTTGCTTAGCAAATAATCAAAAATATTTACTTTTTACTGAGGCAAGTTTGATCCCTTAAAGGAAAACATTTTCCCCCTGGGCCGATTCTGCCCATTGACAATCTCAAGCCATCAGCATGTAAAGTTTCAGGATCCTAGGTTGATGCGTTTGAGCGCTTAGCTAAGCTTGATCGTCTTAGAATTTTAAGGCGTATATGCACTTTACTCTATAAATATAAAGGGCCTCCGAGCACGGTTGATTAGCTAGTCAACGCCAAGCGGATATTTTACACCGGACTCTGTGTCCGAAGGTTAGTTTCCAAAGGACCTGTTTGCAACAACAATTCTAGATGCGAATGGCCACCCACGGAACCAGATTACATGCTTTGTCAGAACTCACAGCCATGCTTCTGCTAGTGTCACCAAGCACCCTGTCTCGCAGCACAATCCCTATCTTTAGTAACCTTCGTTTTAACAGCCAAACCTTATTCCTTTTTTGCATCTGATAAAGAAACTTCGCTATGAAATATGGAACTATTTTCGTGGCGGTCGGCTAAAGGCGGAGAGTAATATTAAGAACTTTGCAAGATACTTCTTTAAACGAATTTTGTAACATAGGCTTACTTAGGTTTTCTGCTGCATTGTGGACTCCAATCTAAAAATGCTTGAGATTTCACATTGTTCGGTTGAAGTAGAGTAAATCGATCTTAGCTAAGATGCCGGCACAAAGGGGTTTTTTTAGTTGGGTATACTTCGTGCTGATCAAATTATTCGAAACTCGAACTGAATAGATTTCATTCAAGACAAAAAAAATGGTAAAAAAGGCCCACTGTGCTCCGAAGATTGACAATATTGACACATACACGTTCAATAGAAAGAACACATACACATTCCCGCTCACACCTCTCACACAGACTCATGTGTTTAGTCTGAGATGGTGTGGAAATGTGTTGTGTTTTTTTCTTCTTCTTCGTTTTTTCTCCTTACTATAGAGTGAGGACTGACAACGTTCGAAACAATTGAGCTATAGAACTGCGTTTTTCTAAGTGAACAATACTGTTTGTATTGATACAACTAAGTGTATCCGTACATACATGCATATCTGTGTATGTGTGTGGGAGAGCCTTCCTGCTCAGTTGAGGAAATGAAAAGGCCAACCATAAAGAGGCATGTAAACGGGCCTTGCAAAATATACAAAAGATCTTCAACAATGATCTTTACTTGATGGCATATCAGCAAGATACTTGTACACCTTTTCCTAGACTGGCTTACAAGAAATTGGTTACTGAAAACGGAGAAACAGGAGTTAATCGTACTATGAGAAGAGTTTGGCCGCGGCAGAGGCAAAGAAGCAACACTAACAATTTTAGCGATGCAAACAGTGTTGGCACGATAACGGGAGTAGAGAAAAGAAGAGAATCGTCTTATCTGAGAGGAAAAGAAACAATTTGAAAGACGATAATTGGAAGAATTAATTCAAAGACGAATAAACCCGTTTATTAGAGGAGATCATGTTATGCGGCAACAGAAATATAGCATGAAAATGCCATTAGTGACTCAAACTCCTAATGAATGTCTCAGCTATTGCAATCGATTTAAAAAAAGATTCAAATGAAAATCTGGTAACAGATACTTTAAGTGTGCTGAGAGTCAGAAATTAACTGTTTTCTAATTGAAGACATTGCCAAAGGTAACCTCATGCTACCAATCATAGATGTTGGGGTTGAATGTCCATTCCCAACCCAGAAAGAGGTCAGAATCTAAAAGACCGAATGCCTGGCCGACGATTGCAACTCAGGTTACGTTGAAGTTAGGCTGAGTTGTTATCGTCGGTCATCCAATTTGCCAAAAGGGAAAGAACATTTGTGTTAACTACTGCGGAGTAAGTAGTATGCTAATGATTGAAGTGTGTGAAAGATTAAAGCTCAAACTCGTCAACTTGATCCATCCGATTCATTTGGTCCTCAGGCCGAAAAAATCTACAATCGATCAAAACTTCTTACATGACAAATTTAGAATAAAATCCAATAGAATCAAATCGTGGCATACCACACCTTTCTACACTATAGGGCATCATGTGACATTCTTATAAGCCGGATCATCTGTAGATTGACCCGGAGTGACACCAAATCCTCAGTTCAAATTGAAAGTCATCCCTCCGAAACATTCTGTCTTTGACCGACGAGTGGATGGTTTACTAAATTTGTCATTTCGTTTGCAACACCACGAAATATTGTTCGGAGACCCAATAAAGTATACATATTTTTGAATGTAGTACAATTCTAAGGGAAGCAAGACATTTTCGTCCGTCAATCCGTCATTGTGTCCTGTTGATAGAACGATAGCAATCAGACGAATCAACCTAGAATCCTGAAATTTTGGATGATGATGGTTGGAAATCGGTTGGAACTACAATGATTCAGTTGAAAAAAAGAATCGCGGTTGCAATCACCAAATGTTTATAATCTTAACGGATATTTAGTTCGAAATACCATAAGACGATATATATGATCATCGGACTGTAAGACGATATATATGATCATCGGACTGTACTTCTAACTTATTAATCGGTCATACCAATAAAATGCGAACATTTTATTTGGCTGTCACAACTGGTGGTTGTGCCAACCAACAATATTGTAAATATTTTGTTGTAGTAACCAATTATTAGTGAGGATAAGTAATGATGATGAGACTTGGTGGTCGCACCGATAATACAGTTCTAACTACTGACAATTAAAGAGAAACAACTAAGATTTGGTTGTAATGATGGAATACTCGAGGAGTATGTAACCTCAATCATTCGGTTGCCAAAAAAAATCGGTTGTGGCAATGAATCTGTTCTCTGTGTGTATGGTCATAAACTGTTTGGGATTGAAATGGGCAAAATCGGCACAGGGGGGAAAGTACATCGGTAAAAAGTACACTTTTTCGAGTACTGTTAGTAGGGGCGCACTTTATCACAAAGAAGGCCATTGTTGCTGGACTTTTTGCCTCATGTGGCCCAAAACCCATCTGTCATGGTCAAAACGGAAGATTATGAGTCAATATGAACATATTTGAATTTTTGGCTGAGATTTTGGATAGACGCTTTTTTGTCTCTTGTAACTTAGGGACGATGGAGGGTACATAAGGTTCAGACTGGCCGAATTTAACGACCTTTTTACTTTTTCCTATTTCTCTAATTTCATTGACGATCTTTTGGTTCAGAGATAATATTATCTACTCATTCATATTTATTCGACCGTAGGCCGAATCTGCAAGATAGTAAAGACAACTGGCGAATTATGGATGAGACACTTGGCAGGGATTTGCTGGTCGTTTCCGAATAAGGCCGTGTGAATAGAGCAGCGCAAACGCCTAAGACACAGTGATGCTAGTCGTCCCATGAGTGTTATGCATATGTGACAAAGCATAGAGAAAGGGGCCTAAGGGTAAAAATTATCAATTTTAATTTTTTTTTCTTTTTTTGATGTGGACAACATCTGAGAATCGAATGAGACCGATCCCATGCCCCAAAAGAGTTCCCTTCCAGAGATATGCGCGTTTTATGAAAGTGAAGTCGACGATTCTAAGCGCAAATAGAAAGGGACGTAATCTTTAAAGTGGCTCTCCTGAACAAAACTTTTCATCAACTTTTCACCTTTTTTTTGATGTGGACAACATCTGAGCATCGAATGAGACCGATCCCACGCCCCAAAAGTGTTCCCTGCCGGAGATATGCGCGTTTTATGGAAGTGAAGTCGACGATTCTAAGCGCAAATAGAAAGGGACCTAATCTTTAAAATGGCTCTCCTGAACAAAACTTTTCATCAACCTTTCACTTTTTTTTGATGTGGACAACATGGACAGCATCGAATGAGACTGATCCCATGCCCCAAAAGTGTTCCCCCCAGAGATAAGCGCGTTTTATGAAAGTGATAATACACCAAAGATACAAGTATTTCAATCATTAAAATGACTCTCCTGAACAAAACTGGTTTTTAACCTTTGGTCCCATTCTATTTTGGGCGTCACATATAAAAATTAGTAGAAAAATTGTAGGTCGGGAGTCACCGATTATATTATACCCTGCACTTCTGGATGTTTTGAAAGGTCAACTGACAATTGTTAGTTAAAACTACTTCCTTATAAAAACAGTCTCACAGAGTGGGGCAGGATATGAACATCAAATCAAATGAATATATATGAGGGAACTATATCGCAGTCCAAACACATTGTGTCTAATTTTAAAAGTGTCGTTCGTTGGCCAAAAAACGTACTCTATCCAAACTTCATGAAGATCAGGCAACTGTTGCACCTGTAGTTTGATGATTTAGATGGATAAACGGACGGAAAGACAGACATCGCTAAATGGAATACGCTGGTGATAAAACGTCGATCGGTACACATAAAGGTGAATATTTTTGGTGTTTACGAAGGTACAACAAGTGGAACAATTATATGACCTCCATCATGGATTACGGTCCAATATCACAATTGTTATCATGGGGCATGTCACCGGCCTCTTTTCTATCAGGGTTTTATTAACATTATATAAACCACTTTGTTCACGAGACATATCCTTTAACATTTCACGTTTGTAAGGGCAGGACCACGCCCTCTTGGCGAAATTTAACACAATTATTAGAATATTATTAAATACTATATTGTAGCACCGCCCACTTCTTCTCCAGGATGTGGTTTATTTCACATAACTATCATATGTTTTAAATATCATCGTCATGGTATAAGATATTGTGTTCATGGTTGTTGATTTTTTTCAGAAGTTATCAAGTCGTAATTTGGGGAAAATTTTTACCTCTTGGACGATGTGGACCATTTTCAATACCATTTGAGTCTAACAGCTCATGTCCTGCAAAATTTAAGCAACCTAGTTTCAACAGCGTGGCCCGTAGTTCGCTTTCCTTAGACAGGCAGTTTTATAATATACGGGGTGATCCATCTAGAGGTATTTTTTCAGGATAAAAAAATATTAAAAATCAAATCAAGTATGGAATCTTTATTGCTAATTTGAAAGGACATTTTAAGGCATTTATTTTTTGAAAATAATTACCTTCAATGGTTGTATTATGGAAATAAGCGTACGGTGAGAAATGTGCAGATCCGCTGTTTTCAACCAAAATTTTGTTCAGTGATGAGGCCTATTTCTGGCTCAACGGAAAATTCAATAAACAAAATTGCCTTATTTGGGCTGAAGAGCAACAAGAAGAGGTTTAAGAGGTGCCATTATATCCAGGGAAAACCTCGGTTTGGTGAAGTTTATAAGCTGGTGGAATCATCGATGCATATTTTTTCAAAAATAATGATGGCCGGAACGTAACCGTGAATGGTACTCGCTATCGCGCCATGATATCGATCTTTATGATATCTAAAATTAAAGCCCGTAATATTGACGACACTTGGTTGCAACAGGGCGGTGCCACTTGGCATACTTCTTCTCAAACCCTGGATCTATTGAGAGGTAATTTCGAAAAGCAGCTAATTTCAAGTTTTGGGCATGTGAGTTGGCCGCCTAGATCGAGTGATATCACACCTTCAGGCATTTTTCTTAGGGGTTACGTAAAGTCCAAAGTCTATGCTGACAAACCAGCTACGATTCAGGTTTTGGAAGCCAACATTACGCGTGTCATTAAAGCCATACCGGTCGAAATGCTCGAACGAGTCATCCAAAATTGGACCCTCAGAATGGAAACCCTGAGGCGTAGTTGCGGCCAACATTTGAAAGAAATTATATTCAAAAAATAAATGCCATAAAATGTCCTTACAAAATTACCAATAAAGATTCGACACTTACTTTGAATTGTTATATTTTTTTTGTTCTTAAAAAATATTTCTAGATGGATCGCCCTTTATATACACACTAGGGCAGGTCGATTCCTAGGGAGGAAAAAAATCACTTAAGTGAATAAAAAATCGTATTCTAGGGATCAAAATACGAAACTTTGGCCCAGGAACCTTACCTCTAAAACGCATTCTGATGTCCCGACTTTTGAAATTTTGCAAAATCCCACTTTTACAAATTTTGAGAGCTCCAATCGAGTCCAAAAGATTTTTTTCTTTAAAAAAAATAAAAAATCGTCAATTAACAAGGCATTTGTGTGGGTGTGTGTACTTCATTTTCATGCCTCTGTTTTTTGGATTGTTATGTTATTGTTATCCGAGTTTGAAAAATGGTTTTTCCCCGATTTTTTAAAATTTCGGTCAAAAGTCGGGACATCAGAATTCGTTTTAGAGGTATGGTTCCTCGGGCAAAGTTTCCTATTTTGATCCCTAGAATACGATTTTCCTTGTCACTAGGGGATTTTTAAATCGACCCACCCAGTATTTCGCGGTTTTGAAAACGGAATGACAATGAGGAGGGTATAAAAAGAGGGCACAGTTAACAACAAAGTTCACATCCTTTCGCCATAGACATTGTCGGGAGGGCACCACGACATGAAACTGGAGCTGCTTAAAATATTGAGTTAGACTCGTAGAAAATAGGTCTTATGATTATTTAATACAAGAACTTTTAGAAACGCTCCTCGACGAATGACTGCTGAGATAATGTCGGTTGGCAGCTGCAGCATCAGAATAATTTTTATACTGCGAATACTCCATTAACTAACAGAACGATGTATCAACACTAAAATTAATCAAATGGTCGTGTTTGCAAATAGGTGTCGTTTTGGGCAAAAAAAGTACAGCTTTCTACGGAAAGACAACAACATCTCTTTGCACCAAACCATACGAGCCTTTTTTTGAGCATTCGTCAAATTATGTGGGATTCAACGAGAACATTATTTTTTACGGTCAAATGAACATTAATTGTGGGATAGTGCACGAGTTTTCGATTTTGATACGGCTCACCCCCTTATTTTATGGGGTTTGGAAACAAAATGAATGGGTCAAAAAAAGTGAAGGTGGAATGGGGCAAGTGGCAGCTCATCAAGGTCAAAGGTAGTGGGATGGGGGAAAATATTTACAAAAAACCCCGCAACTACCTAGGAGTCACATCTGGAGGGGTAAAATGTATGAAATGTATGATTAATGGGGGTCATTAATTTCTTCCTCCCAATATTTTGTCCTAGCATAACTACCCCCTATCTTCACCCCATAAGGGGCTTCCCTACAAAAAAATATATTTTTTTAAATTTTGCTCCCACCGCTTTAACTACCCCAAAAGTGCCCCTAGAGGAGTTAAATGTATGGCCAACTCCCAATATTTCTGCAATTCCAACCGTTTCTCAAAACAAATCCACCCTCTATCTTCAACGGTTAAGGGAATATTTGTATTTGTTATGAATACCCTCTATTGCTAACCTATAAGAAGAGTCCAATGCAAAATGCTCTTAAAACGACCAAACAAAACAAAATTCACCACAAAATAATATTTTCGTTAACATTTTCTGTTATTCTTGTTGATAATTTGTAATTTCGTTTTTATTAAAAGTAAAAATTCATGTTTTTAAAATTCGAAATTTTTTATAGTTCGAAAATGTTAGTCAAATTAATTTCATTTTTTCATGTGATGGATATTTCTTCCGATTTTTGGCGACGACCTCAATATAAATTTGCCCTAACGATGATGAAAAAATACTGTTACTTGAGCACGTAGCCGAAAATCTAAAGAAATATCCAGCACATGAAAAATGAAATTAATTTGACTAACATTTTCGAACTATAAAAAATTTCGAGTTTTAAACACATGTATTTTAAAATGTCAAAGTTTCCAATGGAAGTTCCAGTTTGCATCTGGGAACACTAGTATTGTCAGGACCCGAAATATAAAAAGCAACCCTCGTATACTCACAACGGTAGAGATTTTTTATGGTGCCATAGGTTTTATCAAAATCGGATTTATTGGGGAATTTTCTGAGAAAAATCCTTCATTGAATTTCCTACCCCAGTTAAAAGGGCGGTACTTTATGCCTTGGGCAAACTACGAGCCGCATACAAATGGTCTGTCAATCATTTGGCCCAAAACATGGACAGTACCGTTACCGATAAACAATGAACTTTTCTGAAAAAATCAAACATGTTTACACAGTTTACAGAAAAGCTAATTTTCTTTCATTTGCGATCACACTTGATCACTTTTAATAGCGTTTGGGAGATATGGTCCAATATGGCTGAGACATCTTATAAAAAAATCGTAACAAAATTATAAAAATTCTATCTTGAAAACTAATTAGAGGAAAATTTTTTTATATAGAAAAAATATATATATAATTGGGACCAGGAAAAAAAATCATATTTTGTAAACTACTTAATAGGGACAAAAAAACTGTTACACACGTTTTATGCTGTAACATAAAAAGTACTGAATGTTTTTGGACCAAATATTTTTTAAGATATTTGTTGATGCATATTGTATCCAAAAAGAATCTACTTATTCGAAATGTCCGCCTTTTGCTTTTACACACGCCTTAAGTCGCACTGGCCATTCGTCAATAGCTGCACGAACCTCGTTTATTGGAAAATTGGCCACAGCTCGAACCAAAGCAGTCATAAGAAATCCAATGTTGGGGTATCTTTTATGACAAACCTTGTCCTCTAAAACAGTCCACAATTTGTAATCCAATTGGTTCAAATCTGGGCTGCCTGAGGGACATTCTTCAGAGGAAATTAACACTGGCAAATTGTTTCGATGCCAGGCCTGGGACGTTTTAGCCTTATGGGCCGGCGCAGAATCCTGCTGGAAAGTCCATGGCTGGTTTTGGAACAGGGAATTGTAAAGAGGCTTCGCAACAGCTTCCAAATCGGTTTCTTGTTAAACTTTGGTCGATGTTTTGACTTATTTTTCGCAGAAATGCAGGTCAGTGACCCCATCGTAAGAGAAACCCCACCAAACCATGACTGAAGCTGGGTGATGACCCTTTTCCACCCTTGGGATCAGTTCAAATGCTTCCTTAGTTGATCGCGCATACACTCTATCATTTTGCTTGTTAAATTTTTCCTGAACGGAAAAATTTTTTCATCGGTGAACAAAATTTTTCTGTGCAAGTTATCAGCGTGCTTCACCAAAAGACGTTTGCATTTTTCAATCCTATTTTTTTTAAAGCTGCAGTCAATAAATGTCCGTTACGTCGTTTGAAAGCCCCAAGTCCCAAGTATTTTTTAATGATTCGACTCATGGACTTTTGCGTGATATTCATCTCACGGGTAATGATTTTCTGTTTTCGGAGAGGATTTCTGTGAATTCTTGATTTAACGGCTTTGTTAACATGCGGTGTTCGAACAGAGCGTGGGCGGCCCGACCGGTGTCGGTGTTTTACATCTCCAGTCTCCTCAAACAGTTTTGTGCATCGGTAGACGAACATGCGGCTAATCCCTAGTGGCCGAAGCGTTTTGAAAATATCGCATTTTTCATTTCACACTTAAAAAGCGCTAAAAGTATTTATGTCCCTACTAAGTAGTGTTTTTATTGTTTAAATCTTGCTATATTTAGAGCCTGGACAATGGGACCAAAAAACTTGTTATTAGTTGGCTTCTTCCTCACTCAGGAGTGCAGGGAAATATATAGTCGACCACGCCCAACTTTAGCTTTCTTAATTGTTTTTGTGCAAGAACTGTTGCAGACCTGCTCTGCTAATAAAGTCAAGTTGAAATTTCTAAAATTGGTCCACTAAACGCCCATGAAAGTATAAAAGGCCTGCGAAGCTCCTTATTTGGCTGATGGTTGCTTGCCTGTGAGTCTGCCTAAGTGTAAGAGTGTGTTTTAGTTTGACTTGTCTTAAATTCACTCAATTTGTTTTGTTACGAATACTTTGATTGCAACGGGCATGGCGGCGTGTGCGACAGCGTTGGCGATGACGATGGCGTGAACGAGGGCGACGGTGGCGATGAACAATAATTCAATATTTGCAAATGTAATGAGAAAATGTGTTGCTGTTTGTGTGAGTGTGTGTCTATGAGTGTATGTGTTTGTGTGAGTGCCGTTTGTATCGAGCTCATATGTTCCCTTACGTACTTACTTACGTACATACATACTTTCACACATTACGTTGCGTGTTCGGCGTGTACTACATGATGTGGGCGGGTCTGGGCTGCTATTCGTGCCGAGCGAGTGGCAAATGTTTGAAGATTTATCTTAAACTATTGATTTAATCTCCGATAATTGACTTTTGGCTGCAAAGTGTTAATCGCCTCTTTTAAGCTGTTGTTGTTGAAGCCATTCCAGTGATGTTTGATGGCTGTGGCCACTGTTGCGCTGATATTTGCTGCTACTGTTCTTGGCGCTACTTGGTTGGGTGTTAATAGGAAACACCAAAGGACCGAAGCGAATCGATGGACCCACCAAACCCATTTAGCAAATTATTGCTTCATGATAAATTAATACAAATGGACCATCACCTTGTCGGGAGCATTATTTCATTTCTTTGTTATTGTTATGTGTGTGGTAGTTATTCTTGTTGTTCTTATTGCTATTGGCTTTTTTCTTTGTTGTTCAGTTCGGCCACTCGAACAAATTGCCCACTAACAATGGGGACGGTTAAAACCATAAATAACATTAGCAACAACAGTGGCTGCGGCAGCAGCCGCAGCAAGCAAAACAACAACACCAATTGTAATAATAAGGATAACAACACCACCAAACACACATACACGCACATAAACTCAGGCAAACGTCTATTCCCTGCCCTAGCAAACACACAATGAAGTCATGAATACTGCCGTGTATTGCATGGAGCTCAAAGGACAAATAACAACTAATAAAGTGTTTTTCACCTTTTGCTTGCCCCCTCTCTCTCCCGATCGTTCTCTGTTTACGGTTATTTGTGGTCCTCAATGAGAATACAAGAAAAAAAATAGGTGCAAAATACAAATAACAAACGTAAGTTCGTTAAGGGACCACCACAGTGGTTTCCAGGATTGCAAGTAGTGCGATTAAGGATTTAATGCAAAAGTGCCATTTGAAACCGTGAAAAAATACGATGCTAAAGTAAATGTTAACAGAGCGGACGCTTCAAAACTCTACGTCACACTGGTATTCAGACATCCCCACTCATCTACGGTAGAATTTAAAGCGGGAACTTAGCGGCAAGATTTTTATTAGGGAAACATTGATGGTGGATATTTCAATGAGATGGTTATTAATTGTTCGTATCATTCTAAATTTCAGCAAGATCTAATTTAATATGTTGGTGGCTACTCGAGCAGCCTGACCTCAAATCGGGAAAAACTATTGTACTAGGGCATTTTAAAATCATGAAGGTACATATTCTATAGTTCCTAACACGACACAATGAATCCACTCGGTTCTATTCGATGATTATTGTTTTATTTCTCTCCAACTTATTCCGTTCTTTGTAATGTCGCGTTTCATTCGGCTTTATCATGGG
The DNA here is from genome assembly GCA_963513945.1 of Hydrotaea diabolus. Taxonomy (NCBI): domain Eukaryota; kingdom Metazoa; phylum Arthropoda; class Insecta; order Diptera; family Muscidae; genus Hydrotaea; species Hydrotaea diabolus. Next base: position 189,019,708 of record OY740718.1, read on the forward strand.
TGCAAGGGCGTTCCCTTTTTTAGGTCCAGCCGGTCGAGACGATTTATAATGTCGTCGGGAGGTCTACATAGCGTGTGACCGGTCCACCTTCATTAACTCTTCTTTTAATTTATTTCTAAAGGTCTTTGAATGGTTCTGCTAGATAAATGTTCGCTTGCGATAACATAGAATATTCTTCGTACTCTCGGCAGACAGCCGCTTAAAAATATACAGTCTGGATATTTTACGTACGAGGGCTGCTATATATATTTTTGGCCTAATAATAAAAATGCGAATATTTATCATCAAAAATGGTTTTATTGTTATTAAAAGTATTCTCCAGCCTGATTTATACACTTTTGCATGCGCTCAAGCCAATTGTGGAAGCACATTTTCCACTCCGCTTGAAATACCACTAAAACTGGTTTTTGAACCCTTCAACAGCATCTTCTGGCGACGAAAATCGTTGACCACGCATTTTTTTCTTGATGTGCCGGAATATAAAGAAGTCATTGTGTACCAAGTCAGGGCTGTACGGCGGATGACCCATCAATTCGACGTTTTGGCCGGTCAAAAAGGCGCTGGTTTGAGAAAATGTGTGAGCGCTCGCATTGTCATGATACAATGATTAGTCTTATCTTGTTCGTTTTTCGAATTGTGGTATACCACTCAGAGTTTACCGTCCTCAAGCGGAACCAGTTTTGCCGAACAAACAGGCGACCATTTGCTTCGCAGTTCTTCTTTCACGAACAACTTTCGTTGGATTTGGCTCGTCTTCGAAGACCCACACGGTCGATTGCTGTTTTGGTTTGGGCTCATTAGCATAGATCTATGATTCGTCATCTGTGACGATCTTATAAACGTCTTTTGAAGCACCGGGATCGTATTTTTTTCAAAATTTATTTGCCTGGTGCTCGAAATGTATGCTGGTGAAAGAAATGCCCAAGGAGGCCTCTTTCTCACGGTATGTCCCATGACGATCTTGTATTGTCAGTTCACGAAAGGCATCAATGTTCTCTGGCACAACGGCCGTTTTTGGATGACCTTCGTCTTTGAGCGAGCCACGGCCACGATTGAATTCATTTAACCATTTTTTCACAGTGCTATAGGATGGTGCTTCAGCGCCATACAAAGATTTAAGCTCATCATCATCGTCGAAAGTTGTGAAAAATTATCGCACGAAAATGTTCACGATTTAATTCCATTGTTTTGGCTAATTGATTTTTTCAAGTCACTGTAAACAACACAAATGATGGTCGGACGTCAAAACGTTCTAAGTACGTTAATGCTAAAAAATGTCAAACTGTCCAATGAAAATGTCAGATGGCGCAGGGCAACACTTAGTGTTGCCTGGCGCCATACGCAATATTTATTCATAAGCATTGTACTTATAGGGGTTTGCATAGACTTTATTTAAATACCATTTATTAACAGCCATTTAATGGTATGTAGAAATTATTACCATGGAATATTGGTGATTGCAACAGAAAGTTTGTTCATCCAACCGAATATTCGTAGTTCGGACCGATTTCCTATCGGTTGTTGCTCTGTGTGTGCTTAAACATCATTTATAGAGCAGTCTCGACAAGTAAGTGCACATACAGAGAACTACAAAAATGTCATTCGGTGAATGGACTTTCGGCTACAGTCATCAAATATTAATCTATCAACTTACGGTAACCGAATTTCTATCAAGATTATTAACATTTGGTTCGAATTTCATCCGACTTATTATCAGTGTTAAGTGTTCTTTCTGAATGGATTTTCAATGTGGAGCCTGCGGTCAGTAGGTAAGCAGTCCTGCAGATTAATTCTTTATATCAGTTTCCTCATACATAATGACTTCCTAAAGCTGACAAGCACTAAACGGTAACCACTGTGCAATAAAACCTGAAGTACTTGAATGGTAAGTTGACCCAGAACGCTCCTACATCAGAAAACTATTGTCACACCAAAAAGAAAAAAAAACGAAAGCAAAACGAAGCGAACATCAACTGGAGGAGTAAATTCCACAAACGAACAAACAAAAAACAAACAAAACAATAAACATTTCACAGCAGGATATTGCTGTGAAATGGTTAAAGTTTTCCAACAACAACAACAACAGCAAATACAAACGACACAAGGAAGCAAAAGTACAAAAAGTAGAGAAAAATAATAATAATAATAATAGCTAAACCACTTTTGTGATGCCGCCTGTTATTGTTTGTTTGTTTTGTTATTGCCCACCTTCTTTTCGGTATTCTCCTTCTCAACATCGTCAACGCCAACACCATCATCATCGTCTCTGGTGTGCGGGCTTTTCCTGTTTTCACTCTTCCACTCAATGTGTAATTAATGCTATCAAAAAAGTTTCACAAAACTTTATTTTCAGCCTTTATTCCATATTCCTTCCCACGCCTCCCACCATACGGCGGGCGGCCGCTTGTCTCTGTTCTTCCCAGCAAGGTTCAAGGGTGGTGGGGAACACTGTTAGTATAAAAAACAATAACAGAGAGAGAGAGAGAGAGAGAGAGAGAAAGAGAGTGGGTAGCAACAAAAGTGAACACAGAGAAAAACAATAACAAGAAAACAAAGTGAAAGGCGTTGAAATTTGTTTTATTTTATTTCTCCGGAACACGGTCAATTCAGTTCTGAAACCGCAAAACAAAAAAACCAGAACCAAATTTCGACGACAGTGGCGACCTGAACTTTGAGTGCTCACAGCGACAGCCACAACAAAAACAACAACAACAGACGCTCGTCCAATAAACGTTGGCGTTGTATAACAAACCATTATGATTATTAGTTTCAAATTAGTGGTTAAGAGCCCTAATCTCGAGCAGAAAATGGGGACTTTTTATGGGGCAACAAATAACTCTTACAGCCAACCGCAGAGACCAGAGCGTCAACGCCAACACCACCTCCATCATCGATAACATTAAAGCGTTACAATAGAAAACAAAGCAGTTGTTGAAAGGCTCCTTTTGTTGTCCTTTTTGTGGTGCTGTTGAGAATGGATAAATACGTTTAAACACGAGCTGGTCGTCTAGCGTCTATTGGCGTTAGTGAGGGAGAGTACTCTACAACATCCCGGTGACAGTTAGAGATGCAGGCGATCTATGATTAATTGGTTGGACTAAGAGAATCGGTCTGGCTTACTATATAAAATCAGGATATTCATCGACGTGTTTACTACATTGGAAACTGCCGGTGTGTGACAAAAGAAATATGCGATTGTGCAGTTCCAGCAGCAGCTAGATCTCGTTATAGAATTTATAAAGATTTTATATTGTCATAGTTTAGACCTTTTAATTACCCAGATATGTTATGTGCACCCATATATCACTCTGATCTGGGACTACAGTTCGCCACCATCAGCCGAGTGTTCTTGCTCTTTCTGGGTATCACCTTCTATCCCTTTTACATCATCACAGAGGACTTGCGATGTAAGAGGGTTGCTGGCAAAAAAAGGGTTTAACTCGTGAACATTTTCGTGCGATCATTTTTCACAACTTTTGACGTGGATTATTACGACATGAGTACTTCGATGAACTTAAATCTTTATAAGACGCCGAAACACTATCCTATAGCACTCTGAAAAACTGGTTAAATGAATTCAGTTCTGGCCGACGCTCGCTCAAAGACGAAGGTCGTGAAGGTCGTCCAAAAACGGTCGTTGTGCCAGAGAACATTGATGCTGCGCGTGAACTGATAATGCAAGATCGTCATGTGACATACCGTGAGATAGAGGCATCCTTGAGCATTTCTTCCACTATTTGAAATTGCATGAACAAAAGGTTTGTTCTCGTTGGATCCCGCACAATTAACCAATCGCTCAAAAAAGGCTCGTGTCGATTGGTGCAAAGAAATTTTGAAAAAAATACGATCACGGTGCTTTAAAAGACGTTTAAAAGATCATTACAGATGACGAATCATGGATCTATGCGTATGAGCCCGAAACAAAACAGCAATCGACCGTGTGGGTCTGCAAAGACGAGCGAAATCCAACGAAAGTTGTTCGTGGAAAAAGCACTTCAAACCAAATGGTCGCCTGTTTCTTCGGCAAAACTGGTCATGTGGCGACTGTTCCGCTTGAGCAACGTAGGAGATCAATTCTGAGTGGTCCACCACAATTTGTTTGCCTGGAGTCATCGGAGAAATTCGAAAAACGAACAAGAGAAGACGAATCATTGCGCATCATGACAATGCGAGCTCTAACACATCGGCTCAAACCAGCGCCTCTTTGACCGGCCAATACGTCGAATTGATGGGTCATCCGCCGTACAGCCCTGACTTGGCACCCAATGACTTCTTTATATTCCCCCACATCAAGAAAAAAATTGGTGGTCAACGATTTTCGTCGCCAGAAGATGCTGTTGAAGCATTTAAAAACCATGTTTTGGAGGTGTCTCAATCGGAGTGGAAAATATGCTTCGACAATTGGTTTGAACGCATGCAAAAGTGTATAAATCAGGCTGGAGAATACTTTAAAAAACAATAAAAACCATTTTTGAAGATAAATATTCGCATTTTCATTATTAGGCCAGAGATATATATAGCAATGCTCTATCTAGAGGTATTTTTGTAATAGGGTTTTTTTTACAGATTACGTGTGAGTTCTGGTAAACTTTTTCTTTTTTTAATTATTGTTTGCCATTTTTGGAATTTAAACCTTACAATGTTCTAGCGCAGTTTCAGTGTTTGGTTCATTTGGTCCAGCCCAATGTCAACGTCAATAGACAAAATTGCCGCATTTTGGCTAAAAAGCAACCAAAAGAGGTTCAAGAGGTAACATTATACCCAAAGAAAATCATGGTTTGGTGCGGTTTATGGGCTGGTGGAATCATCTGCCCTTATTTTTTCGAAACTGATGATGGCCGGAACGTAACCGTGAATGGTGCTCGCTATCGCTCCTTGATATGGGACTTTTTTCTATCTGAGATTGAAGCCCGTAATCTTGACGACATTTGGTTTCAATAGGACGGTGCCACTTGTCATACAGCTGCTCAAACAATGGATCTATTGAGAGGTCATTTCGAAAATCAGCTAATTTCACGTTTTGGACAGGTGAGTTGGCCAACTAGATCGAATGATATCACACCTTTAGACATTTTTCTTAGGGGTTACGTAAAGTCCAAAGTCTACGATGGCAAACCAGCTATGATAAGCCAACAGTTCACGGTCAAAAATTGGAGATCCTTTGGCGTAGTTGCTGCCAGCATTTGAAGGAAGTTAAATATTATTTTATAAATGACATAAAATGTCCTTTCGAAGGAACAATAAAGATTCCAGACTTGATTTGAATTGTGTATTTTTTTTTTGAAAAAAATACCTTTAGATTGATCACCCGTTACTTAAGTCTCCCGTTTAGCGGAAAGATCTCTTAAATCAGTGGTCACGATGAAATTCTTACACTCACTGACCGAGACCCACTGTTGCTGGTTTGAACGGTTAATGCATTTTATGGAGTGATGAGAGATACATCTCTAACTCATTAAGTCGCCGGCATTTACGAGGTGGAAAATTCGCTGCTGAAAATCATCTAATCATTTTCAGCAGCGAGTTTTTCTTTTCCGGTGTTGAAAATTCGTTCAATAGCATGCTTGCCACAGTAATATGAAGTAATAAGTTTTTCAATAGGGACATTTCACATCTTTATGCCAACGCACCCTCAAACATTTTTTATTTTTTTTTTTCAGTGCCAAAACGCAAGTCGCAGTCAACATTTTCATCGTAGTAAAGTTCACTTACGAACCATGTTTGGAAATCACTAAAAACTACTACCGAAATTCTGAGTCGGTGGTCGCAAATTTAAGAGCTCTTACTTCGAGTTTCGGCCGTAATAATCATCCCTCCCGAGAGGCTATACATCCTATAGTGTATTAATTTAGATCCAAATTTTCACTTTTAGCGCCAAAGAGAAGCCATATTGCTCAAAGAGACGAAAATATCGCAGCCGTAAGTGTATCCGTTCAAAATGTGTCAAATCAGTCGATTCAACGTCGTTTTCAGGAATTAGGCATGTCTCAATCCAAACTGTGGAGTATTTTGCGTATTTGAGTATATTTATAAGATCAAACGGACTCAAAAACTAAAGCCACTTGAGCATACGAAACGCTGAAACTTCTCCGATTGGTCTCTGTTTTACGAAAATCCAGAATTTCATCGAAAAATCATCTACAGCAATAAAGCTCATAGCTGGCTAAGTGGTTTTGTCAATAAACAAAATATACGTTATAGGACAGCAATTAACCCTTGTGCTTTAAGAGACGCAATTGGCTCCGTAAAAAATTACTGTGTGGTGTGGTTTTCATGCCGAAGGTGTGTTTGGGCCGTATTTTTTGTCGATTAAAACAGTCGTCATGTTACCGTCAATGGAGAGCGCTATGGTGCCATGTTAGAAAACTAGGTTTGGCCCGAATTAAATGAGCTTGTCATCGCCGATATGTGGTTAAAACAAAACGGTGGAACTAGCCGCACGTTACAATCGATATACTGAAAGGTGAACATGTTATCTCGAGAATGGTCCGGTCGAATGGCCACCTCGTTCATGCAATTTAGAGCCATTGGATTTATTTTTGGGGCCGCATCAAGTCATTGGTCTATGCAAACAATCCAACAACTTTAGACGAGCTAACGTTCTGGTCAAAATGTGTGCCAGAGTGGTGAAAATTAGGTCCAAAGAATAGATCGCTGTACATGGGCTCATGGTGGTCATATGACCAAAATCGAATTTCATTTTTAAAATTTTACATTTTCACTACACCTGGAATAAATTTGAACTAAAAATCTTAAATATTGTGTGTTTTGGTAATACGAGGGCTGCTATATATATATCTGGCCTAATAATGAAAATGCGCTTATTTATCAATAAAAATGGTTTTATTGTTTTTTAAAGCATTCTCCACCATGATTTATATCTTCATGCGCTCAAACCAATTATCGAAGCCCTTTTTCCACTCCGATGAGACACCTCCAAAACATGATTTTTGAACGCTTCAACAGCATCTTTTGGCTACGAAAATCGTTGAATAAAAAAAAGTCAGTGGGTGCCAAGTCAGAGCTGTACGGCGGATGACCCATCAATAAGACGTTTTGGCCGGTCAAAAAGGCACTGGTTTGAGCCGATGTGTGAGAGCTCGCATTGTGATGATGCACAATGATTCGTATTCTCTTGTTCGTTTTTCGAATTTCTTCGAAGACTTCAGGCAAACAAATTGTGGTGTACCACTCAGAATTCACCGTCCTACGTTGGTCAAGCGGAACAGTCGCCACATGACCAGTTTTGCCGAAGAAATTGCTTCTTTCACGAACTACTTTCGCTGGATTTGGCTAGTCTTCCAAGACCCACACGGTCGATTGCTGTTTTGTTTCGGGCTCATACGCATAGATCCATGATTCGTCACCTGTGACGATCTTATAAAAGTCTTTTGAAGCACCGGGATAGTATTTTTTCAAAATTTCTTTGCCCCAATCGACACGAGCCTTTTTTGGAGCGATTGTCAAATTGTGCGGGATCCAACGAGAACAAACCTTTTTTGCGGCCAGGTGTTCATGCAATATCGAATGCATGCTGGTGGAAAAAATGCCCAAGGATGCCTCTATCCCACGGTAAGTCACATGACGATGTTGCATTATGAGTTCACGTATAGCATCAATGTTCTCTGGCACAACGGCCGTTTTTGGACGACCTACACGACCTTCGTCTTTGAGCGAGCGTCCAGTTTTTCACAGTAATATAGAATGGTGCTTCATCGCCATACAATGCACTCAATCATCATCAATGCACTTTTGTCGTGATAATCCACGTCGAAAGCTGTGAAAAATTATCGCTCGAAAATGTTCACGAGTTCATTCCATTTTTTGCCAAATTGATTTTTTCAAGTCACTGTAAACAACACAAATGATGGTCGTACGTCAAAACGTTCTGGGTGCATTTATGCTGTGTCAAAATGTCAAACTACCCAATGTTGCCTAGGCCAGAAATATATACAGCAATCCTCGTATATTAAATGTGTATGTCCTTAATGGAAAACCCTATATTTTTTGGTGTTTTTGAGAGAAAATCCCTGAACAGCAACATGATGATCGGTTGCCTAATTACAACTACCTCAGTAAACGCTGGAGAATAAGGCTAAGATTCCATGAAATGGACCTAGTAGTGAAATATGCGATAGTGCTTGGTCATTTAAACTGCAAACAGCAGGCGTAGGAATGAAGTGTTTTGGATTCATTAATCAGCAGGTCAAAGCTACAACGTTGCCTCGACTTGGAATGAAAGCATTAATCGCTCAACCAGATTTTCAAAGACGAAAGCCGTTTAAAGGCATCCATAAGCAGTACGTCCCGGCCAGTGAGTAAGTAAACTGAATTGCTTATAACTTGCTGATTTGAGAGAAGTTCCTCGTTTGTTCCTTAATAGCATTTCCATTATGTTTAACTTTACCAATTTTAAAATTTTAAGCACATTCGAATATTTCCCTGCAATGAACAACCAACGAACCCTGCTACCCCCTCAGTCAAAGGATTCTACTTATAGTTGAAAGGTGTGTATGCTAAAATCTATTTCTACGCATTACCATTGATTGCATGTGATTAACTTTTAAATAACTCAGCAAACGGCACACACGCAAATGGACGTCCTTATGGATTCATGAACTGCTAAGAAGGAAACGGACGGACGGAGAGACACAGTGGAACTAAACCAACAGCTACACGCACACACGTATACAAATGTAAATGAACAGTTTTCATAGTAATTACACAAATTTGGGTTTGTCATCGTGTGTGTGTGTGTGAGTACAGTAGAATTATGTGTGTTCCCTGTTGGCATGGAGGATGAGTGGAGATTTCTATGTGAGTGTGGGTCGGTGTTGTGGCGCCTCATATATGCGTGTATGTGTGAGTGTAGTGCTTATATTAAAAAATACCTTTTTTTGTTGTTTTAGAAGACGCCGACAGCGACGAAATATTTAAATAAACATTTTGCCGAGAAATGCCTAATTTCTGTGACATAAAAAACAACAACGAAATAAAAGGAGAGAAATCCCTAATAATACATTCATAACAACATTTTATGTCAATGTGGAGGTATGTTAATGTCCCTGTCTGTCTCCGGCTATGTCGTTGGCTTTGGCTCCTTGAGTGTGTGTGCAGGTTATGGCGGGCATTTGTGTCTCAGTGTGTGTGTGTGTGTTCATCTTTATGTTGATGAGTGAATTCTATTGTTTTACATTTTTTTGGGTTGCCCTTTTTTGTTCGCCTTCGCAGCTCCGATAACCCCGATGCTGTTGCTTGTGTTGCTGGCGGTGATGGGGCCACTGCTTAAAATGTTAAATGGTGCGTATGCCATCAACATGCAAATAAATTTTAAAAAGTGTAAAGTATTTTTATATGCTTAATATTCTAAGAGCAGCAGCAACAACAACCGTCTACAGCAGCCATAGGAACAACAAGAACCTCAGCAACATGGAAAAATATCTCCGCCACTGACAACAACTATAATGACAGCACATCCTTTTTAATGCATTCAAAGGCAGTTTTTTTGCCTTCACAAAGAATCTTACACGTTTAGTGAGACACACACTCATACACCGAGACAATTTAACCCACACACACATACTCGCACCATCACGCACTAAGGCAGTTAGACATTCTCAGGAAAACAGAGGTAATGAAGGGGTTTAAACTTAAACTAATGATGCCACTCGCTCTTTATACGCAATTTTCTCCTGAGTTTTTTACCTCCTTTTATTGCAGCCAACATAACCCAGTAGAACTTGTTGTGCCGGATTGGTTTTTTAGAGTAAGAAGAGCTTGATTTCTAGATTTCTCGGCGAAAAATAATTTTGGTTTAGAGCTATTTTAAAAACTTAAAAATTACAGAAAACTTAGACTGGCAGGAAAATGAATATATATATATATATATATATATATATATATATATATATATATATATATATATATATATATATATATATATATATATATATATATATATATATATATATATATATATATATATATATATATATATATATATATATATATATATATATATATATATATATATATATATATATATATATATATATATATATATATATATATATATATATATATATATATATATATATATATATATATATATATATATATATATATATATATATATATATATAAAGAATTGTCAGTCCAAAAATATTTTTGATCTTACAAAAACCCCCAAAGTATCTGGTTTTAGATATGCTTGTTACGAACTTTTTGAGAAAGCTACAACTTTATTGCAGCTTCACATTGTTGTAAATGTGTATTTATGAATACCCCTAAACTAGTATGTACTTTTTTAACAGCTCTGTCATATATTGTATTATGGTGATTTTATAAGAGTTGTTGACATTAAAGTATAATTTGCGTAAAAGTTATAAGAAATATAAAAGTAAATATAATATACCGTGATATGTGCATATTTAGACATTAGTTTACATATAAATAACTTTTTTTCTTAGATGGAAAATTCGTATGTTTGGAAATCTTTCAAGAAAAAGTCTGCCGACACTGCATCTTGCTTGTTGTGCTCAAAAATAATTAGCTGCAAGGGACACAGTACAAGTGGCCTTATACGCCATTTAAAGAATATACACAATAAAATTGCGGACAAAGATGACCAAGAGCCTCCAGAAAAAATAGGAAAGGCACAAACAACATTAGATCAATATTCTAAGAAAAAGGAAGACTTGAGTTACATAGTTTCAAAGCTAGCAGCTATTGACGGCATTTCCCTCAGAGCAATAACTAGAAGCAAATTTATAAGGGAATCATTATTGCAAAAAGGATTTCATCTACCAAAGGCAGAAGGGGATGTTCAGGGTCTAATCATGAAACAGTTTTATCTGGTTAAAGCTCAAATGGCATGCGAAATTGGATCAAAATTAAATGAAAATTCCAGATTTTCTCTTGTAATGGATGAATGGACGAGCATAAAAAACAAGAGATATATGAATATTTGTTTGTATGGGAACGAAAAAACTTTTTATAACTTAGGAATGGTCTACATTCCTGGTAAATGCGGAGCTGATGAAATACTAGATCTAATGGAATCTCGTCTAAAAGAGTATAAAGTAGATTTTAATAAACACATTGTATCCACAATTACTGATGGCCCAAACGTAATGAAAAAGTTTGTAAGAGGAAACGCTGTCGAAGGGATATTTTGCATTAATCACGCGGTCCATCTAGCAGTAGTAGATGTATTTTATAAAAACACAGCACATGTATTGCAAAATTCTGAATCAGAGTCGACCAGTGATGATGAATCTGAAAATGAATATGAATGTAATCATCAAGTGTTGGAGATGAACAGTGATTACAAAAAAGTTTTAGAAGACACGCGTAAAATAGTGAAATTATTTAAAACAAGCCCAACAAAAAACAGCGTATTGCAAAAATATGTATTGGAGGAATACAATAAAGAACTATCTCTTCAGTTGGATGTTAAGACACGCTGGAATTCAATGGTTCCAATGATAGAAAAATTTCTTCTTCTCAAAAATTGCATTAAAAAAAGTTTAATTGATATTGACATGGGTGAGTTATGGATTGAAAGTAATACAAATATTTTGAAAAATATTTTAAGTATTTTGAAACCAATAAACACGGCAATAGTAGCATTAAGTCGACGAGACATAAACCTATTGACAGCTGATGTTATAATAAACACTTTATGCAAAGAGATTGCGTCAATCCATACTACCCTAGGACACAAAATGTTTGAGGCTTTAACAAAACGTATTGCTGAAAGAAGACATAAAAAATTGTATACTCTTATCAAGTATTTAAAAGATCCTAATTTTTTCGCCAATACCAGTATTAATATAGATAATATATTTACTTTTGAATCAAAAAACACTATTACTGTATATGCCGATAATTTATATAGGCGCATGTTCACTGATTCAAATAATTCCAATTCAGAATTAAATAAAAATGAATGTATTGTTTTGCCAGATCAGTCTTTTGAAGAAATTTTAATCAATGCTATAAGGAATGTTTCCGAAAATTCGTCATCATCGTCTCCTGTCAAAACCGTGTCAATAAAGAAAGATTTGAAGTTTTTTGAAGGAAGTGGCCAAAGGACCGAAAGCCTTCAATGTCTATATAATGCTTTGTTGACAGTGAGACCAACGTCTGTGGAGAGCGAAAGAGTATTCTCTCTATCTAATCAGTTTGTTACTAAAATCAGAAATAGACTTTCCAGTGAAACCATCGATGCATTAAGCGTCCTAAAAACGTATTTTAAATCGAAAACAGAATAATTGTACGCCAATTCCTTTTATATATATATTTTTTTGTATCACTTTTTTAATCTGAAGTCTGAATAATTTATTTTTTTAACGCATAGAATGTGTTATTTATGTTACGTTTTTATAACCATTGATCTCTCAAATGTTATTTCTAAAATAAAATATTAATTTAAAAGCAAAAAATCGTTGGTTTAACTAATTTTTTATTTGGCCGGGATTTCCCGGGATCCCGGGAATTCGAAAAAAAAATCCCGTTGTCCCGGGAAATGTAAAAGGCCGGGAAAAAAAAACTCTACAAGAGACTAACGTGGCTAGATCGTATAGGAATTTTACATCAACCTAAAATATATATATTTCATATTGTTTCTGATCAATATTTCGAGGTGTTGAAAATGGAATGACAGGTGTTGCACTCTTCGGGCCTCTGAGACCTACCACAACCTTATCCTAAGTCGTACATTTTTCGAAGAAATCATCCAAGGATTTCGAGGTGTATTAAAGGTCTTAACTGTTCCCCGGTTCTCCATCATTTGGAAGTCTTAACCCTTGTGATAATTTTCGATCTCGGGTCACAATACTAATTTTTCTTAAGAATACAGTTCTATTAGTTTTAGAACATAATGACTACAGTTCTATTAGTTTTAGAACATATTAGTTTTAGAACATAATGAACACAGAAAAACATTTATAAAGAACATTCACTACATCACATTGTGGCTGGTAGAGAAATATCTCAGGAAAAGTAATCTTGAGAATATTTAATATTATTTTTAATTTTAATAAATGTAAAAAATTATTTTTTTGGTGAATATAAAGGTCGCATACCACTACGAGCCCATATAGCTTTTAAAGGAAAAGACCGAAGCTTTATTTTGAGTAAAAAAAAAGCTTTTGGAAAAAAGTGAAAAAAAATAAATTTTTTCTAAAACTGTTGAAAATAAATAAATAAAAAATTTTGCTAAGAACAATAGGTAATATGTTACATATTACCAAGGACTTCATATTATCAAGGACTCCGTCTCAGAGAGTCCTTGATAATAGAGGTGCACTCTTCCATCACACCACGGATGCCCCTATTATTTGTCTTCTAAGTGTATTTAAAGTCTAAATTCTAAAAACAATATAAAGTAGTTTCATTCCGATATCTTTATATTAATTTGGTATATTTTGTGTTAAATAGTTTCTTTTGAGTCAATTGAGACCCAGCGATAGCAGAATTCCTGTACTCTAGATAATTTTCAAGCCATTTGAAACCAGTTAACCTCCACTGTAATGAATTTGAGATTTTGGATGAACCTCGATTCAAGAAATATTTTAAGTCATTAAAGTTTTTGAATCATTTGAAGTCAACCTTACATTTAGGACGAGTCTTTATAATTATCATGACGGTCCCGATTAGACATGAAAGGACAAGCTGTCTCCTTGAATTAACGACGGGACATGGGTTGTATTTCCCTGTTTTATAGATATTGTCATGGTATTTTATTATATTTAAATATTTAACAGTAGCCACAGGTATTCCAGAGTTGCCCATGAAGTGGATACGAGGGTTGCTATATATTTATTTCTGGTCTAGGCAACACTAAGTGTTGCCTGGCGCCATCTGATATTTCCATTGGAAAGTTTGATATTTTTTAGCATTAAGAAACTCAGAACGTTTTGACGTACGACCATCATTTGTGTTGTTTACAGTGACTTGAAAAAATCAATTTGGCAAAAAAATGGAATTAACTCGTGAACATTTTCGTGCGATCATTTTTCACAACTTTCGACTTGGATTATCACGACAAGAGTGCATCGATGAACTTAAATCTTTGTATGGCGCTGAAGCACCAACCTATAGCACTGTGATAAACTGGTTTAATGAATTCAATCGTGACCGACGCTCGCTCAAAGACAAAGGTCGTCCAAAAACGGCCGTTGTGCCAGAGTACATTGATACTGTGCGCGAACTGATAATGCAAGATCGTCATGTGACCGTGAGATAGAGGCATTCTTGGGCATTTCTTCCACCAGCGTACATTTGATATTGCATGAACACCTGGCCGTAAAAAAAGATTTGTTCTCGTTGGATCCGGCACATTCTGACAATCGCTCGTATTTGAAAAATACGATCGCGGTGCTTCAAAAGACGTTTATATGTTCGTCACAGGTGACGAATCATGGATCTATGCATATGAGCCCGAAACAAAACAGCAATCGACCGTGTGGGTCGAAAACGAGCCAAATCCAACGAAAGTTGTTCGTGGAAGAAGCACTTCGAAGCAAATGGTCGCCTGTTTCTTCGGCAAAACTGGCCATGTGCACTCAGAGTAAAGATATGTGTACTATAAGTATATGGTCACCGCTACAATAATATGTTCTCTACAATAAAAGCATGTTCGTTGCAACCATAGTTTTGTTTTTTGAATTTCATTTTGACAACATTATGATTGCGGCAATATTAATATTGTTGAAATATAACAATAGTATTATTGCCAAATTTAGAAATTAAAATATGCTATAACCATATAAACATTGTTGGTGAAACAAAATTATTGTTGTTCAAAATTTACGTTAACAATAATATGATTGCAGTAATCATACAGTATGGTTGCGACTATGAACATAACAAAACAGGTTTTATAGAGCATACATGGATGTGGATGCGTATGTTTTTTTTGATATACAAAAACAAAACACATACACACGATAAAGTGCATGGTTGTTGTCCATTATAAAAAACAACAACAATCGGAAGGTAGTTCGAGTGACTTTAATTGTGTTTACTTTGTTCTGTGCAATACTCTACTACCGACTGGTTCTCGTTTATTTAAAATCTGCCTGCACTTAAGTATGTAGCCATTGATCAGGGTTTAATAACATTCGTTACTTTGTGTCTACGGATGCTGAAGTAGCATTCACCCCTGCTGGCAACTAAAAGTATTTTCGACTGCCGTTGGAATATATATTTTTGTTTCTTGAATGGTATGTCCAATAAAAACATGGCCTCAAATCTGGCTATGAACTTATTGTAATGCAATATAAAATAACTTGCTCGATTAAAACTTCCATTTTTAAATAACAACAATAATAAATGATTTTAAAGTGAATCATACCATGGTTGTAGGGATAATAGCATGGTTGCGTGTGAATCATACTATGGTTGTGAAGATCTTAATATGGTTGCATGAGAAAAATACTATTGTTTTGTGAATCGTAGTATGGTTGTGGGATCATAGTATGGTTGCGTGTGGATCATACTGTGGTTGTGAGGATCATACTATGATTGTATGAGATACATACCATGGTTGTGAGGACCATAGTATGGTTGTGGAGATAATAGTATGGTTGAGTGTCATTCATACTATTGTTGTGAAGATTATAGTATGGTTGTGGAGATCATAGTATGGTTGAGTGTAAATCATACTATTGTTGTGAGGATCATATTATGGTTGTGCCTTTACCATATACTCAACAATAGTATGATTCTCTTCGAATATTGTCACCCCAACCATAGTTTTTTCTGCGTGTGGCAACTGTTCCGCTTGAGCAACGCAGGAGGTCAATTCTGAGAGGTACACCACAATTTGTTGGCCTGAAGTCATCGGAGAAATTCGAAAAACGAACAAGAGAAGACAAATCATTGTGCACCATGACAAAGCGAGCTCTCACACATTGGCTCAAACCAGCGCCTTGGGTCATCTGCCATACAGCTCTAACTTGGCTTCCAATGACTTCTTTTTATTCCCGCACATCAGGAAAAAACTGCGTGGTCAACGATTTTCACCAGAAGATGCTGTTGATGCGCATGCAAAGATCTATAAATCATGCTAGAGAATACTTTGAAAAACTATAAAACCATTTTTGATGATAAATGTTCGCATTTTCATTATTAGGCCAGAAATATATATATCAGCCCTCGTAATAAGTATTACTGTTAAACAAATTTTCAAAAAAAATTTAGCCTCTTATGTACTTTTTTTTTAAATTAAGACCAACGCGCAGGGGTTGTCCCCTATGTATGCAGTGCATTGTATCGATCATGGGAAGATAGGTTAGGGTAGGTAAGGAAAGAGATAGTAATGATTATGGACATTTAATTTGAACCTGTTCATATCGTACGTGGCAGGCAACACCTCTGCGGGAAGTCTGTTCCACATACGGGCAACGCCGCTGAAAAACGATTTCTCCCTGTAATGCTTCGTGCGATCAGTAGGCCAATTAATAACAAATGAATGCGAACTTCTAGACAAGCGGGTGTTACGGGCGAACACTCTGACCTCCGGGATGAGATCACCTATCTCAGAAGAGCACATCCCGTTAAAGTACCTGTAAAAGAGTGATACGCAACCAACACTCCGTCTTTTGTTTTTTGGAACCCATGTTTTAATATTTGAATGGGTCGCATATTTGGTGTAGGGTTCGTCCCTTTATGAATTGTCATCCAAAGTGTAGCCTAATAATAAAAATAAATTCGGTTCATGCATCAGTTGGGTGTCATTCTGAGTCTATCGGTACACTTCGCGGTTTAGGTCTAACACATTTTTCCACAGAGTGGGTCAGGGGATAAAAAGAGAAACTCTTGAGTATTTTCTAACCACATCTCTGTTATTTGAGAACGTACCATAGCTCAGCATAGTGGGGACGAATTTATAAAATGAAAATGAGGAAGGATTTTGAATTTATTGGATTTTGAATCTATTGTCTCAAAAACGACCCTTACAATCCAGCAAATCTATGCTTACATACATGAACATATCATTTTTTAGAGCTAATTAAATGTCCTTATTACTAGAAATATAAGTGATCACAGCTGATGATTCACCTAATAATTATTCACTAAGTAGTTAGGAGAGTTCGGACGTTTTTATCTTAGATTAAAACTTGAAAGAGTAGTTGCCGTAAAAGGTCTCTCAATAATATCGGCCATTAGAAGAAAAACAAATACACGAAACCCTTTTAATTCAAAAATGTTTGTTGGGCCTAAGTTTGCATGGATGAGTAAATGTCTATGTGTGTGTGTCTGTCTACACGTGCGTGTGGGTCGGTTTCTAAGCCTCTGTGTGTGTTTTTAGTCCCCAGTATCAAAAAGTTTGTAATCAAGTTGTGTCTATTACGACGTGTTTAGTGTATAAAAATGCCAACACATTTGTTGACATCTGTCGTATGTGTTACGTTATGTTCTGTTATTTTTATGTGCATTCTCTCCATCTTCTATTCTGCTGACAAAACACCGTCCTCCATCTAGGCGGCCTCCTGCTCGTATGACGTCCTCCAATGGTGACGCCCCCCATTCCAGCTTCTTCCAGTGGCATATTGTGCTTATTAACACAATTGTTGCCTACGACTTTTATCTTTTTTCCTTCGTTTTTTTGTGGCCTCTGCCTTTGTTGTTGTTTGTCTTCTTCGTAAATGAAGTGTATCTGAATCTGAAATTGTATCTGTATCTGCATGACTACAAGTGTGTGTGTATAAGTGTAGGTATTTGCATGTATGTACGTGGCAGTGAAGCAAAGAGAATGAAAATGTTATAAAAATGCTTTTGTTTTTAATGAGGCTGGTATGAAGTGTCCCCTCCTTCGTCAGCCCACCTCTGCTTTGGGTTCTCTTCGTCGGTTGCAGTTGAAACCCCAGCAGTGTTTTTTTTTTGGGGAGGGGCTCAGTCTGCTCATCCCTATCCCATGGGTAACAAATTGACACGTTTCAAACATGTAATAAAAGTTGTCTTCTTTAATGGATTGTAAAAAAGCAAAAAAAAACACCAACAAAAGGAGCAACAGCCGAAAATACTGGAATGAAGGCACGAAGAAGGCGAGGAAAATTACCTAAGGTTTCTTAATATTGTTAATGACATTTAAGTGTCGCCTGTTTTTTGCTGTCGCTGGTTGAGTTTATCAAGGACTACCTCGGGACAATCTTCCACAACCGTAGACTTCCCTGGGCGATCTGCAATCAAAAAGCAAATAATCAATCATTATGTCAATCATTAAATCAATTGACGATTACAAAAAAAAACCATGTAGCAAGAGCGAAAAGAAGAACAAAAAAAACGGAAAACCAGATGAAAAATGATTTGACCTTAATTTATCGGTCAATTGGAGGCTCAAATCGGCGAAATTTCATTTTAAAGGTCCTTCAGCGAATACGTGACCAATTGAACTGTAAGTGGATGGATGGTGTTAAGTTTGAAACGTTCTCGTCCCGCTTTCATCAACTAAGCTGCTGGTGGTTAAAGCATTGACACATGTCGGCTATTAAGAGTTTATTTTGGTTTTAAATCAACAAATATGACTGAATTTCTTAAATATTATTCAATCAACACTTCAAGTGAGATAAGTGGGGAAGTTTCAGTCGGTTGAACCGACCTTCACCCGTGGACAGTTAATTCCAAAATCACACCAGCACATTGCTCAAGAAATTTGGTTCTAATTTATATATAAATATATATATAAATATTATATGAATATAATCTATCACTTTTTCTAAAGAATGAACAGTCAAAAACTCGATAGTGACGATTATTAAAAAGATTTTCGATTGTTGCCGTGAGGCATGATGACATTTGAATGAAACTTAACACTGACTTATCGAGTAAGAATTTAAATTAAAATGTACTTTGAATGCCACTGGTTATACCCAAAAGCGATACAGTGGTGCCTAAAAGGGAAGGACAGATACGACATTTTTATTATACCGATCTATTCAGAAGCACTGTCTGATCTATTGAGTGAACAGTGAGTGATACAACTGAAGTAAGGGGGTTTCCAATTGGGACATAACAATTTCGAATCTTTATTTCACCGCACCTTCAAACCTTTTAAATGGCCCTTCAGTTTCAAAACGTTAGTCGAAGTCAACATTTTCGTCATGGTAAAGTTTACCTTCGAGCAACGTTTGGAAATCATTGAAAATTAATACCGATATTCCGAGTAGGTGATCGCATCTTTAAGACCGCAATAATCGTCCCACCTGATGGGCTGGCTGTGCGTGCTAAAGTGGATACATTTGGATCTAAATTTTCACTTTTGGATGTTCCGGCGCCAAAAAGAAGCCGTACCGTTCGAAGCGATGAAACTATCACAGTCGTAAGTGTATCCATCCAAATGAAGCCAAATCAGTGGATTCCACGTCACAGGAATTGGGCATAACTATCTGTGCCATATTTTGTGAAATGATCTTGACATTCATCCTTAAAAGAACTAAAGCCCTTGATTAGTTGAAACGCCAAAACTTCTTCGATTGAGCTCTGCAAAGTTTCATGAAAATCCAGAATTTCATCGAAAATTCATCTTCAGGCTGCGCTTTTTTATTAATAAAGAAAAAATTCGTTAGTGGACAGCAACAAACCCACATGTGCTTCAAGAGACACAATTGCATTCGCAAAAAATTACTGTGTGGTGTGGGTACCATGCCAGAGGTGTTATTTGGCGTATTTTTTCGACGATGAAAACAATCCTCATGTTACCGTCAATGGAGAGCGCTATCGTGCCATGTTAGAAAATTATTTTTGGCCCGAATTGGAATAGCTTGACATCGCTGATATGAGGTTTCTACAAGACAGTGTCACTAGCTACACAGCATGCGTTACAATCGGTTTACTAAAAGGTAAATTTGGTGAACGTGTTTTCACGAGAAATGGTCCGGTCGAATCGCCACCTCGTTTAGACGATTTAGCTCCTTTAGATTTCTTTTTATGGGGCCACATCAAGTAATTGGTCCATGCCAACCAGCTAACAACTTTAGGCGATCTCAGAGACAACATCCAACGCAAAATTGCCGGTCGAAATATATGCAAGAGTGGTGAAAAATTGGGCCCAAAGAATAGATCGCCGTCACGGGCTCGTGGTAGTCACATGACCGAAATCAAATTTTATTCTTAAAATGTAACATGTGCACTACTGCTGGAATAAATTTGAATGAATGTTTAAAATTGATATGTCCTTATTGGAAAAGCCTGTACTTGTCTGCTATGAAGTAACGGGTGGCCCAAATGATACCTAGTGATGTTAAACACGTATAACTCTTGTAATAACGTTTTTTTTTAAATGGTTTATTTTTATATGTTAAATACATTTTATGGAAATTTTACGTGACTATGTGTGAAATATGACATCAGACAAATGACCACCATTTTGCTCGATACAGGCATTGGCTCTTTTTAGCGAAATTTGCATTACACGGCGTGATGTTTCTGGTTGTAGGTGTCATATTTCCTCTCGAATATTCTGATTGACCTGTCCAAGTGTCTGTGGTATGTTAACATACTTTTTGTCGTTTAAATATCTCCATAAAAAAATCGGGCGCAGTTAAATCTGGTGAACGAGGAGGCCAAGGGAAATCTGAATTTTTTGAAATTATGCGTTCACCAAAAATTTCACGCAGCATCTGCATAGTTTGTTTAGCAGTATGCGCAGTGGCTCCATCTTTT
The DNA here is from genome assembly GCA_963513945.1 of Hydrotaea diabolus. NCBI lineage: Eukaryota > Metazoa > Arthropoda > Insecta > Diptera > Muscidae > Hydrotaea > Hydrotaea diabolus. The sequence goes on from OY740718.1 coordinate 189,040,381, forward strand.
TGTACAATATGAGCTTTGTATGGATGCATCTTAAGATCCAACTTTAAGATTCTCTGTAATGTTGTTCTGGGTATACCCAATTGGGCGGAACGGCGACGAGTTGAGACAGATGGATTATTTGCAACACTCTGCTGCACAGCTTCCACGTTCTCTTCAGTACGAATATTTCGATGAGCACCTCTTCCTGGACGGTCGGCAACTGAACCCAGTTCCTCAACACGGCGAACTAAACTTGTAATCATGGAAGATAACTGAACTCTTGGAAATTTAAAATGAATACGTACAGTCCACAACAACACATTAAAATATAGTTTTTTATTATTCTTCTCAATGATCTATTGTTCTGACGCAGCGAAATTATCGCCATTTTTTTAACGGTGCTGATCTTACGTTAAAAAAACGGCGATAATTTCGCTGCGTTAGAACAATAGATCGTTGAGAAGAATAATAAAAAAACGATAATTTTAATGCGTTGTTGTGGACTGTACGTATTCATTTCAAATTTCCAAGAGTTCAGATATAATCTGCAAAAAGAAAAAATAATGTTAAAAAATAAAAAAGTAATTTGTGTTTCTCATCAGCTGGTCTTATTTGGGCCACCCTGTATAAATCTTATTGATTGTCATCCAATTCTAGGACGATCTGGTCATGGTCGTCTGTCGCTCTGTTTTTAGCACGATTTAATTAAAAAAAAATAGCGAGAGTCTTCTAAATTATCGGATATAATATAATATAATATAATATATAAAAATCGGACCTTAACAACTTGACATATGGATATAAAAAAACAATGGAATTTCCTAACGAATCTAGACGCAGAGAAAAAATATGGCTTCTATATGGCCACTGCAATAATAATATGTTCTCCCCAATTAAACTATGTGCGTTGCAATCATACTATGGCTGTGAGGATCATATTATGGTTAAGTGCGAATCATACTATAGTTGTGAGGATCGTAGTTTGGTTGTGTATGAATCATACTATTGTTGTGAAGATCATAATATTGTTGTACCACAACCATGTACCCAACAAAAGTAGGATGCACTTCGAATATTGTTATCCCAACCATACTTTTTTCTACGTGTATTTACTCAATTGTCCATGAGCCTCAGTACTTATATTTAGTTAATTTTAAGCATAAACCCACATCCATTTCCCTCAATATTGCCATGGCCATACTAAGGTGCAATCCATATTGGAGAGTATTATAGCTTCGGTACGGCCGAACATACGAGTTGTCCACTTATTACTTGTTGTTTTAGCATATCTGGGTTTTCTCATAAATTTTTCGAAGCTTCTAATTAAGACAATTCTTTAAAAACAAATATTTCATTCAGATTAAAACTTATAAAATTAGAAAATTTTTCAGTTTACTGAATTATGAGTTGACCGTTTAATCCTTACTGTGTTGTTGTTATCTTAATTCCTAAAGATACCAATTGCTACAGCAACAACGGCGCGCTGTATTATGCGTGGTAACTTTATGCAACTCACCTAAACATGCGGCACTGATGTGGATAGAGGACCATCCGCTGGCACCCCCAAATTACTTAAACCTTTTGTTATTTTTCTACGTTTTTTTTTGCAAATTTAATGCACTTTAGAAAACATTTTCTCATCAAACTTTTCGCTTTGGGATTAAATGAATTTGTTTTGTCATTTGTTCGCACAAATCATTCACATACATTTCAAATGTTTTAGAGTGAACGAACGAATGAACGAACGAAGGACGTTGAAAATTACAACGAAATCCCTTAAATTCACTCTGCACATATTTTGCTGTTTTAGAGCTCGGTGTATTTATGTGAATGTGTATTTTTTTCCTTACATTGAAACATTTTCCAATATCAAATTAATTTATTTCATTGCAGTAAATTGTTTGGATTTGTATCGTTTTTTAGACGTACTGCCATGCTACTCGGTCAAATTTCTAATATAAAAATGTTTCGTTTAATTGCCAGATAGAGTTGCCAATTAGGTGAAATTATCAATTTGTACCTATTGAGTTTCGCTTTGTTAAGATGTGTTGAGGGTTCTAGTCAATTGCTATCAAGAATATGTATATCGTCTTAGCTTGGTGGCTCTAAAAAAATTGGGTAAAAAACAAGTTCATCACCAGTAAACGATGGTAAACGATATTTCGCCAAAATAATACCGAAACCTTTGTCAGGCAACGATTAAAGAATGTTTGCATCTTTACTCCGCTTGTAAAATAGTTCCTGAAAAACTTCGTGTACTTATTTTATTTACCAACTTGCATACGCTCCTGGAAGTACTTCCCTCTAACGTCTTTGCAAAATAAAAGATATGCGAAACTGCACCCACATATTTGGGGAAAAGACTATTGGTATGGAACTGCGTGCGATTTAATGCCATTGGATTTCTTTTTATGAGGCCACATCAAGTCATTGGTCTATGCCAACAAGAAAACAACTTTCGACGAACTCAGAAACAATATCCCACATGAAATTGCCAACGTTACGGTTGAAATATGTGCAAGAGGGGCTAAAAATTGGGTCCAAAGAATAGATCGCTGCACACGCTGTAATCGTGGTGGTCGTATGACCGAAATCGAATGTTATTCTTAAAATTTAACATTTTTACTACACCTGGAATAAAAATTAACTCTAAATCTTAAATATTCTGCGTTTTATTAATATAAAAAGTTGTTTTGTCCTTAATGGAAAACCCTGAAGAAGGATGTACGATATATTTCTGGCCTAATAATAAAAATGCGAATATTTATCATCAAAAATGGTTTTATGGTTTTTCATTGTATTCTCCACTTTTGCATGCGCTTAAACGAATTGTCGAAGAACTTTTTCCACTCCGATTGCGACACCTCCAAAACATGGGTTTTGAATGCTTCAACAGCATCTTCTGGCGACGAAAATCGTTGATTACTCATTTTTTTCTGGACGTGCGGGAATAAAAAGAAGTCATTGTATGCCAAGTCAGGGCTGTACGGCGTATGACCCATCAATTCGACGTTTTGGCAGTTCAAAAAGGCGCTGGTTTGAGCCGATGTATGAGAGGTCGCATTGTCATGCTGCACAATGATTAGTCTTCTCTTGTTCGTTTTTCGAATTCCCTCGAAGACTTCAGACAAACAAATTGTGGTGTACCTCTCAGAATTGACCTCCCTACGTTGCGCAAGCGGAACAGACACCACATGACCATTTTGCAGAAGAAACAGGCAACCATTTGCTTTGAAGTGTTTCTTTCACGATTTGGATCGACCCACACGGTCGATTGCTGTTTTGTTTTGGACTCATACGCATAAATCCACGACTCGTCACCTGTGACAATCTTATAAACGTCTTTTGAAGCACCGCGATCGTATTTTTTCAAAATTTCTTTGCACCAATCGACACGAGCCTTTTTTTGAGCTGTTGTTCATGCAATATCGAATGTATGCTGGTGGAAGAAATGCCCAAGGATGCCTTTATCTCACGGTATGTCACATGACGATGTTGCATTATGAGTTCACGTATAGCATCAATGTTCTTTGGCTCAACGGCCGTTTTAGGACGACCTACACGACCTTCGTCTTTAAGCCAGCGTCCAGTTCTTCACAGTGCTATAGGATGGTGCTTCAGCGCCATACAAAGATTTAAGTTCGTCAATTCACTCTTGTCGTGATAATCCACGTCGAAAGTTGTAAAAAATGATCGCACAAAAATGTTCACGAGTTAATTCCATTTTTTGCCAAATTGATTTTTTTAAGTCACTGTAAACAACACAAATGATGGTCGTACTTCAAAACGTTCTGAGTACGTTTATGCTAAAAAATCTCAGTCTTTATAAAGTAAATGTCAGAAGGCGCCAGGCAACACTTAGTGTTGCCTTGGCCAGAAATATATAAGTTTAGCAACCCGTATGAAAACAAATATCTGCCAAATGCTCGACATGGCTTGTTCTATCCGATGGTCACTATTTTCAATGACTCTGACTCATAATGGAGGTTCAATGTCGGTGATGTGTCAAATTATCTCATTGTTTAGCTCTTGAATTGTTCTTGGCTTATTGACGCACATTAAAAAGAAAGAAAAATTTTTTTTCTTTTTAATTACATTTGCATAGTGCAAGAACTTTATTTTGATTTTAAAGCCCACTTTCGTAAGAGGCTTCAACAGTCTTAACGCACTACTTTGAATCGTGCAATTAACATCGTGCGGTATAGTTGGACCTGCCTTAGCAAATTCACTTACAACACACTCACTTGGTTCACCCCTTTTGTAGACAAAGAAAAAAGTAAGGTTGGGGTGACAATATTCGAAGAACGTCATACTATTTTTAGGCATATGGTGGTGGCACAACAATATTATGATCCTTACAACACTAGAATATATCACACACAACCATATTAATTCCCACAACCAAAGTATGATTCGCACACGCCATACTAACTATGATCGGCAAAACAATTAGCATGACCCTTACAATCTTGGTATGTTTAACATACAACCATAGTATGATCCCCACAACCATAGCATGATCCCCACAATAATTGTATAATCCCCAAGAAAAATTATAAGGATTCGGTTGTGTTCTTATTCAACAGTAGCGATTTTTATTAAGTTAATTATTTAAAATTACTTAAAAATTAAAATAGCAGAAGCCTTTTAAAAAAAATAGAAAAAAAAACGTTTACAAATCAAATTGATAAAAATTATATTTACTTCATAGTCAGATTAATTGTTAATTTTGAACATTTCATTCCAGAAAAACAAAAAGATATTTAAAAAGCAGTAGAAAAGACTTTCATTTGCATGCAGAGGTGAACGCAGTTTCAGTGAACGCTTCTTCACAGTCCTCAGACCCTAAGCAATGAATGTGGTTAAATCATTATCAATAAATATACACTTAGGTGAAGACTGATACTAAATAAACAAGAACTAGCCGGCAGTAGAGTTTTTCACCGAAGAAAGAAAACACAGTAAAAATCGTTCGCACTGATTGGTTTTATTATATTGGAGAACTGCCATGCACTGTACCGTGTGAGTGTGGGGTTTTTTATGTATGTACTTTAGTGGCTTAGAATCACAATCATACGGTATGATTGCCGTAAACATATTACTGTTAACATAAAGCCAAAAAAAACAATACGTTTGTCGCCCCTACCATATTTATATTGTTTCTGCAACTATATTTTCACAATCATACGGTATGATTGCCGTAATAATATTATTATTATTAACATGAAACCCAAAGAAACAAAACTTTTATCGATTCAACCATATTTATATAGTTTCTACAACTACATTTTCATTGTTAAATTTACAATAATACTATGGTTACATATCAACAACACACTACTGTCAAAATGAAATTCAAAATACAATACTTTGTTTGCGTGAGCATGTTGTTTGATTTTTATCCATTGTTTGAACAAGCTTTTATTGCAGCCAGCATATTATAGTTGCCCTGACCATAGAGTAACCATATCTTTTCTCTGTTTGTACTCTGTACTATGGAGTCACTTGATGAAATTGCAAAATGTCTTACCCCTAACATACTTAGCGTTTGTAATTATCTTCTTACGATTTATTAGGAAATCATAACCTATGGCAACACTGTTCCTATGAACATCCTTCCATCAGTCAGCGTATGTGTGTTCCGTCAAATGGGGCAAATAATGGCGGTACCTGTAATTTGACGAATGAATTCTCACTCCCTCTCAGTGAGTGGTGTGTGTGTGTGTGAGTGTGTGGGTACAGTAACACGTTTGGCTGCGTGTGAATCTCTGTGTGTGTTGGTGAGCGAGTTTTAACAAATTCCAGTGTGAAAATTAAATTAAATACCAAAAGGCCACATCACAGGTAACATAACGGACTGTATGGCCGAAGTTATGCTCCCTCCATCCAGGCACACATGCTGAACACTAATTCTCAGATCCTTAAATCCTCTAACACGGACACAGCCAAACATACAAAAATACGAGTAATTCACTCGTGCACATGTGTGTGTGTGTTTGTGTGTGCTGGCTGGTTGGCTTCATAAACTGAAAGTACAACAACAATTGTTCTGTAGTGGATTTGGTGGAATAAATTTAATCAAACTAAATTCAACACCAGTACAAAAAGAAAAAAAAACTACAAAACAATGCTACACCAAACGAAAAACAATTCACTTATTTGCCCCTTTCACCCATTGCAAGCTTGGTGGATATGTGTGTGTGTTTGTCTTGGTCATCCCGAATGAAAGTGTATATTTTTATCCATTCGATGCTCAGCTCAAAAAACTTCTATTTTGCAACAATATGTATGTACTCTGGTAAAAGTAGAAGGTACGTCCATGTAGCCATAGACACTCGCAGCTACAGAGCTGCTGTCTCCATATGCAGCAACCGAGTACTAGAAATGACAAAACCAAAGTCAAAAACCGGTTTCTGAAATTGTTTTTAAATAAGCCATCGACAATCTTAGGTCCAGAATCTGATAAGAACATTCAGCCTCCTAGACGAAGGTAAGATCTATGGAATGACTGCTTTAAAGCAATATGTGTTTTACTAAATCAGGGTTTGACCTGGTCCTAGGTAAGAAAACGAATCCCAAAGCCAAGTTCGACCGGAACCCTATAATGAAGAGTTAATGGGATCGGTACTTACGCTCTTCAATTTTAATTTCATACATTCGATACTGTGACATTAATGCGGCAGAATTGAGCGCAAATTTCAGCAAACCGGGTCTGTAGAAAATGTGAGAAAACATTAATGTTTTTCGCGATAGTTTGGCAAAGGAGCTGTCAACTTCGACTCTTCGTCGTGCCCTACAGTTGAACTTCTCACGAAAGCCACTGATGCGAATTTGAAATAAAGATTTAAATTTACACGCTTACAAGGCTGAATTTACCACTGACCATTTTAAGCGTCGTCAATACGCCGAATGGTTGTTTGAAGAGACAGAAGTGAATTGTGACTTAACAAAGTAAATTAGCTTCAGCGACAAGGCAGACTTTCACCTTAGTGGATTCGTAAACAAGCTGAATTGCCGCATATGGACAAATGATAATCCAAATGTGATTGTTCAATAGCTGATACATACACAAAGGGTGATTGTTTGGTGCAGTTGGTGGGCTGGCGGCGTCATCGGACCCTGCTTCTTCGAAAATAAGGTCGGCCAAGCAGTTTCCGTAAATCGCAAGGTGATAACAAACTTCTTGTGGCCAGAAATTGAGGATATGGACTAAACGATATGTGGTTGCAACAGAAACGTGCCACTTGCCACACAGCCAACGAAACAATGGCTATTTTACGCAAAGAATTCATTGGCCGAGTTATTTAACATCGTACAGATGTTAGTTTGCCGCCACGATCATGTGATTTGACACTGTTTAATTTTTCAGGGATATTTTAAAGAAAAAGTGTACGTCTATTAGCTAAGAACAATTGAAGAGCTAAATCATTAGATAATTAGCCACATTAACGACATTTAACCTCCATAATGCCTCAGAGTCATGGAAAATATGGACCATCGGAAAGAGATATGCCACCTAAGCCGTGGTGAGCATTTGGCCGATAGTTCATGTCACACATAATTGTCATCGATTTTTCTATTATAATAAAAAAAATCTTGAGGTAATTCTCTGAAATCTTTTTGTTGTACTAACATCTTTTTATTTGGTCCACCCTTAATATCCAACTATAAGCATCGTGCAGTATAGTTGGACCAGCCTTAGCAAATTCACTTGCACCACATTCACCTGGTTCACACCTTTTGCAGACGAAGAAAAAAGTATGGTTGGGGTGGAAATTAAAAGGGTGACAAAAAAAATATGATCTCTTGTGTAAAGATGGGTGCAATTTCCAATGCTGATTCAAGTCAATTACAAGCGGGCTTATATTAAGCCGCTTGACAGCCATTAATAACAATAACTCAAAACTAAAAAGCTTGGGGGCAAGCTTCAATGATATCTGTTTGAGTTCACAGAAAAGAATTAATGACTTAGATACATCATAATGTAGCGAGTCCGCAATCAAACCGACATCTGCGGATGAATCCAAAAAGGCTGGCTATGCTGATGGAGTGGTTTTCGTCTCATTTGACACTGACGAGGAGTCTGAAGAAGCAGGCCGCGCTAGCTGCTAAAAAGACAAAAAAACTCACAACTATTGCCAAATTCAGGTTGGTTCTTGATATCGTGTCAAGGGTTATGGCACTGATCTGAAATATTTAAAATTAGTTTGGACAATTACCAGCAAGGGTTTGGTATAAGGTTTCACTTGCCTTTGGCATTAAGAAATTAAGGATTAGTTGTATTGTTGAAAATGCGAAGGTATCAATTGATTGGCATCAGTATTAATGTGTTGCAAACTAAATGACAACGTGAATATACCCTCTTTCATGGAGGATATAAAGAATAATAAAAAACTAGTGAAATTTGGAAGTGGTCGACTATATTATACCCTGCATGGATGTTCTGAAAATACTTTTTGGACCCCTTTGTATCCAGATTGTAAAACTAATGTTATATCTAAATTTGTGAGCAAATTTTTTTGTTTTTGGTAAAATCAGTTTACCATGTATGTGCGAGCTTTATCTTAATCTGAAGGGTTCATCCCCAGTTTTAGCATTATCCTTCCTTGGCACAATAAAATATTTGTTCTTGATTTCATCAGGATTGGTTGTTATATGAGCTTAAAACCTAGAGCATAAAAAAGTAAATCGTGTTAACATATATTTGGTCAAAAAAACTGAAGGGAGCTAAATTTCATCAAATATGTGGATTCTAGAGCATGAAGCATAAAGTCGTATAAACATACACATGTGTGTAGGAGCTATATCTTAATCTGAACCGATTTTCGTTCACAACGCTCTCTTGGTCTAAAAATAACGTGTGCCAAATTTAAACAAGATAATATGTGGCTTCTGGCTCAAAAACAAAACGTTTCCTCATTATCCCTCTGATGATTGGCTCGTCTTTCAAGGCTTCCAGAATGTGGCTTCTAGAGCTAAAGATATAAAATCGGATGATCATATATGTATGGGAGCTTTATATAAATCTGACCAGATTCTTTCTAGGCTAAAATAACGCACTCGTGTTAATTTGAACAAGATTGGAGGTAAAATGGTACTTCTAGAGCGTATCGTATGTGGGAGGTGTATACAAATACGAATTTTTCAAGTTTAATAAGGCTTAATCTTAAGTAATCTTAATCAAAAAAAGTAACGTAAGCCAAATTTCATCAGGACTGTGTGTAATATGTTGCTTCTAGAGCTAATGAATAAATTGGGATAACAATATATGCGTGGGAGCTATTTTAAAATCTAAACCGTTTTTTAATTTCAAAAGCTCTGGCCCATGGTCAAAGAAACTAAAAGCGGCCGAATTTCATCTGACCAACAATTGCGACAAGTTGTATGTAATAAGCTTTAGATGGACGGACAAATATCGTGAAATGAAACCAACAGGTTATTATACCTCGATCGGTATTTAGGTATAAAGTATAGTTGGGTCCAGACCTAATATTTCTGTTAGTTATAAATATTTGCCAAGAAACTAACTTATAATACCATGATCCACGAAGTCGGACAAGGTAAAAAAAGGGCCACCGATAAATATGGGAACATATGTAGGTTTTTAAATGAAGGCTTATTTTGTATCAAATTCATAATTCAATTTATTTTGTAGATCTGGTTGAGATTATGGTCGTAATCAAGGTCCAAAAACAGCCTCTGTTTTATACCTTTCATCATAGGATGGAGAGTATATAAACCCCATAAAGTACATTTATTATGAATCGTCGTAAAAATCATAGATGTTCCATCAATGTTGGTCTGTCCACTATCAACTCCGATCGTTACGAAATATTAGCATTATGTGATTATGTTTTCTACATGTCACCCAAATCCAAAGAGCGAGTATTAGGTGCAATTGCGACAATTTACCAATTTTTCGACAAATCCGGTTTTGCGTAAATGGCCAGCCCTAACTGCCAACCTCCAACAGCCAATATTAGAACTGAAACGAAATCAGTTAGTCACTTATGCGATGGTCAACTATTGTTTGTAGTTGTTGGTGTCGTCGTATTTGCTAACACCCCATCAAATACAGGAGAACCAAAGCATAACACACACTCTCACACACACACACAGACACAATGTTGTGCAACTGCAGCAGAAATCATCGGCAACAATAAAAGCCAAAATTTAAACCAAAATCCAACACTAAACGAACTTCCGGTTTCTGTTTGGTTGTAGTCGCCACTTTCGGTGCTGGCGTTGCTGTGGCTGTTGCTGCCGTTCACTTTTGCTGTTGTTGTTGGCTACAGTCCTTTATTTTCATCATTTAAAGTTAACAAAAAAACAGCTATGCGAAATTCACTCGCTCGTAGTGAACTTAGCTGATGCAGAGACACGTATGTATGCGTGGGTGTGTGTGCACCTAGAGTCACGCAAGTCGCTGCTGACAAACTGGTACGAAATTGAATTTGAATGTTAATTAAATTTTTGGATTTTGGTGTTATTTAATTTGTTGTTGTTTACTTGTTCGCCTTTTCCCCACTATTTTCCAAACTGCTGTTGCTGTTGCCCAAATGGACTCCATAGATAACATTGCAACATCGCTGGCCTCCCCTCGCCCCATGAACATTGTCATGGCACTGTGCGCAACAGAGTGCAAGTATAAACGAATAGGGTTTGGGGTCATCCCAGCTCAGCCCCTGTTCGAGTGCGTGGCGATAGATATGTTTATCAAATGCGAATGTAAAGTTTTTAACCTCCATTCATGGGAATTCGTTCGGTTGCATATCTCAAATGATGCGAGACATTTTACGTGGAAAGGACGAATGCTGAGAGTTATGACAGACAGACATTCGAGCATATGTTTGACTTTCGGCGAAGATTTATTTTTCTAGACGACGCAATTCTAGGTATTCGGCAAGGGTCTATATTAATTTTTAATACGTTAAATATGGTGAACTTTTAATTAAGTGAAACTTGAGTGTGTGGCTACATGTCATCGGATCCCTAAGAAATGTGTGTTTCGCTATCAGTATACTTATAGATAGAAGGCGTTACTTTATTAATGCCAGTGACCGCATTTGACTGCCATTTACTGGCATTCAGAATATTTTCTATGGATTTTGTAGGCGAAAGTTCGAGTTTGAGGGCTGTGTAATTGAACCTTAATTCCCTTTGAGCCAAATTTTTCCCCGCTGAGTCGGCTTCGCCCATGTTCAATTTAAAACTGCTTATGACCATCATCATCCAAAATTTGTTCGGCCGCTATCGTGCTTCAAAGGACGAATGGACGCAGGGAAACTTTGACTGGTATTGCTAAATTGTATAATCTATATAAAGGGCGGTTAAATTTTAAGGGCCGATTATGATTTTGAATAAAACACAAATTATTTAGAAAAATTATTGTCATTTCTTTTAATTATGATAATATTTGTATGGTTCAATTATGTACGGAACAAAATATCGGCCAAATGGCCGCCGCGTACTCGGCGGCTCACCTCCATCCGATGGTCCAAATTTTCGATGACGCTTAGGCATAATTGAGGTTCTATGGCGGTAATGAGCCGATTTATCGCATCCTTTAGCTTTAGAATTAATGCTGGCTTATCGACGTTCACCTTTTCTTTAAAATAGTCCCAAAGAAAGAAGTCCAACGGTGTCAAATCACATGATCTTGGCGGCCAATTAACATCGCTACGACGTGAGATAACACGGCCATTGAATTTGTTGCGCAAAAGAGCCATTGTTTCGTTCGCTAAGTGGCAAAAGGCATCGTCCTGTTGAAACCACATATAGTCAACATCCATATCTTCCAATTCGGGCCATAAAAAGTTCGACTTGATAGCGAACACCATTCACAGTAACTGCCTAACCGGCCTCATTTTGGAAAAAATACGGCCTGAAACTGAAATTGAGAAATATCAAATGAAATGCAGAAATAAACTTGACGTTTAGGTGTGGTTTACATTGAACATCGGCCCTTAACATTTAACCACCCTTTATACATTGTAGGGTCTCCGGCCATTATTACGTCGCGTTGAACATCTTGACAAATTTAGTATACCAACCAACTTTCGTTGCAACCATTGAACGGAGACCCTAAAAATTATATATATTATTGAACGTCGTAAAACTCGTACGATCGAACCATGTCTCTGTGTCTATTAAAGGGTGGGGGGATACCAGTCCCCTGGTTACATGGAACTGAGACTGTGAGTAACTTCGGTTACGGAAACTGACCAGGTGTTAATCACTACAACAGATGACTGGGGCTTATGGGGTTTTCTCAAGACTCCACCCAGTCATTATAGGCACTAGAGCCTTGTTGGGGGTACGGTCGGGCCAAGCCTTAAGACATATGTGCCGTTCACCGTCGTCGAACGGAAGAGGTAGAGATAGACCTCGCTCTGAGCGGTGAGGAAACCATGTCCATGTACAGCATGGTTTTAGACCGTAACATCTATATGTGGACACTTGTGTCTGCATATATGTGCCAGCGCATAGAGAATGGGACATAAGGGTAAGAAAATCAATTTTCACTTTTTTTGATGTGGACAACATCTGAGCATCGAATGAGACCGATCTCATGTCCCAAAAGTGTTCCCTCCCAGAGATATGCGCGTTTTATGAAAGTGATGGTACACCAAAGATACACGTACTCGTATTTAAATCTTTAAAATGGCTCTCATGAACAAAACTGGGTTTTACCCTTAGGTCCCTTTCTATTTTGTGCGTCACATATACAATCTCATGATCGTGCCTTTAACAGGCGGTGATCAGTCCCGCGATGTATGGCTCGCAAACTAATAGTAGCTCGGCTACGAGGTCTGACCGGAGACTAAAGTCTGGTACCACGGGTAGTCAGGAGCCCCCAGAGCTGTTGTTCTGGCCTGACTATTTGGTGCGGCCCTTCGGGGAGTATCGTGGTGGCTGTGGTTTAAACCCAAATCGTGGGGAGAGCTTCGGCTCGGTGTGGAGTTACATTGCAACCGGGTGCTGGGACCCATAGAACAGCAGAGGTGTTAAATAGGCCTCGGCCGCTGACCAAGGGGGAAGTTGTGTCCATTGGCCTTAAAGGGCGCTGGCCGTCGTTTGGTAATGGCTCCAGTGCGATGGCGCACCATGGTTGAAGCTATCACAGCGAGAATCATGTAAAACACTCGGACGCTATCTATTAAAGGCTGACCAAGGGGGAAGTTGTGTCCACATAGCACGCTTCGAATTGGTACCGGCGGGATTGACCTTAAGGGGCGCTGGCCGTCGCTTGGTAATGGGTCCATTGCGATGGCGAACCATGGTTGAAGCTATCACAGCGAGAATCATGTTTAACACTCGGACACTGTCTATTAAAGGTTCGATAGCGGTCAAACGAATTAATCAAGGACCCTACAATTTTGCTTGATGACTACTTATGATCATAAGCTGCTTGGAAGTGTGAATTGACTAAAGCGGCCTTAGGGCGAAAAAGCTTTCCATTAAGGGATAAAGTAAATAAAGTAACCTCATAGCTCAAAAAGGGCAGAGTAGCTTTACGTTTAGATCTGGTGGCCCACAACGGCGTGCAAGGTCTAAACAGGTGATCAAGGTCATATAGATACTCAAATCAAAGGAAATTGGGCTTTCAATCCAAATAAGGGTTTAATTTGAAGTTGTGGGTAAGATTCGGTGTGAACGCATGGACCTAAAAAATAACCGCACTGGTGTTTTTTGTGCTTTAGAACGTAGTGATGAAGTGTATGTAAGATTCGACCTGGCCTAACTTATTTGTTATAACCTACACCAAAATGTGGTGCAGGGTATTATGACTTAGGGCTGATAATTTCAACACCTTAAAATATTGAATATGGACCTTATGTAAAGTATACTGATCGCTTCTGAATCACTACCTCATTCCGTTAAGCGATGTTCGTCGCTCCGTCTGTCTGTCCCTATATCGTTGTAATCAAAGGATAGATCGTATTTATAAACTGATTTCGATCAAACTAGGTATAATATTCAAGGACGAAGTCTTTTGAAAATAGTTTCATATTGGTCCATATTTCAATATCAGAAATTGTTATTTTTCCGATTTCAGAACACATAGCTCTAAAAGCCACATACCGCACAGAGCATAACGAGCGATCAACACCTATCTTCAGATAAATTTGAACACACCAATATTTTGCAGGGCATATTATGAGTGTTCAAAAATAAATCTGATAAGGAATGGACTAGGTCCATACAAAAGTCCGTCCCGATTTTAAAACCTACAGTTGTAGAAGCCACAAAATAATGGACCGATCCTTATACAATTTTAACAGAATGACGTCAATGATTATTATGGTATAATCGACTATATTGTTGTAAAATTGGACAAAAGGGCGTGGCATTATTTATACAACCCTGAACTTTAAAAGGCTACATTTTGTGAACTAATACCGCTTAGACTATAGAAGTTGGTATATACTCGTATGATGTTGTCATAAAAAGAAACACACCCTGTTAGAAAAGAGGCCGGTGCCGTGCCTATTCAAAAATATTTGGATTCTTTTGAACCGTAATCCATGATGAAGGATATATACGCTTCGTCACGGCTGAACTTATTTTGTTCACTTCTTTGTTATTCTTTCACCAAGGTTTTAGGAACAGAGCCTAAGATCTAATTTCAAATGTTATTGCTTAGAAAGGAATGACATAGTCCATGTCAATTGCCTGTTTAGCTACCCCAAGACTTGACAATGTAGGAATGTCCAGTACTCCATATGATTTTAGGGTACCAAAAGCCTTTTATTTTTCACTCCAGAAGCATGACTTTTTCTTACTGTGACGTGTAGGTTATTTAAGTTGATTAAAGTTGCCTCCCGATTGGAGGTCCTGTAGGCCACACTCTAAATCTCTAGTTAAATGAAGGATACTGCGTTATGTGCAACCTATAATTATCCCTGCAAAATTTGGACCGGCCTGTGTACAACAAAAAAATTTAAATTTTATATAGTTAAAATATAGTCCCACAAAATATATTCTTCCCCCTCTAAAAATAACATATTAATTCCAACGATGATCAAGAGTGGTAACGGGTTAGTTAATTACGCCCGACTTTTGCCTTTGTGCTTGGTTTCCGGGCAGGTTCTCAACGGAGTTTTTCTCTGTGTATATTGTGGGAAAAACGTACTAGTTTACATCATAAGCAAAAATCTTCTGACGAGTGTAGATTGGAACATGAGCTTAAATAGACCTGTCTACACGATCTACAATTAGATTCATTTCAGGCAGATATTTTATGGAACATTTCATACAGATGCCTTCAATGTACGTTGTTGGGTGTGCAACTTTCCATGCCCAAATATTTTTTTGCCAGTGTCTGTGTGTGTGCGGTGAATTTACTTTAATTTCAATTTACATAATGTTATGCATTTACAATTTGCCAAAAGATTTAGTTTTTTTGTGTCTCTCTCTTCCTCTCTCGTCGATGTATTTGGGTTTTTCCTAAAAATGACAATTGATTTTAATTAACATAAAATCGACCAAAAACAATAGCACACATACTCGTACATGTGCTCGCATACACCTACCGACCGAAACAATAAGAGAGGCGTATTGTTCTTTTTATAGGAACAACTTTTATTAGTTTATAAAACATTTTGGACTCTTTTCTCATTAATATGCGAACGGAACTGTAATTAAATTAGGTCAACCGTTTCCCAAATTCAATTTGCTCTCATCAATCGCTTCGTTATTATGATTGCAAGCATGGCAAGGTGTGGATTTGGAGAGGATGAATCGAATCACTCTGCATTTATTAAGACCCCAAAGATAGGAGTTTTTGTTGTATCGTCGGCTGACACTTTCCATGTGATGTAATGAATTTATCTTTATTTTTTAACAAGAAGTTTACGGTGATAGCCATAAAATGGGCCTAATGTCATTTGAGGAAATTGCATAGGTTTTTTATATACTTATAACTCAGTGCCTTTTGCTTGGTAAATTTCAACCAAGTCCGCTTAAAAAGTAATTCAGTCGTTTTAGCAATGTTTGCGTTTCTGTCTCTTACTAAAGTAAGCTCTACATCCTGTTGTTTGATCTTGGCCGTACTAAGAAAATATTCTACAGGAAATATTTGCTAATGAGGGTGCTGCCTCTTCCTAAAAAAAAATATGTACATCAAATCAACGAAAGAGATTCTTCATAGTTCGACTTCAAATTGATTGAATTCATTGATATGATAAATAAATTCTTTAAATAAAGTATTAAGTTATTCTGGAATTTTTTGCTTTCTTCAAATTGTTTTACACAAATTAGGTCACTAGGTGTACTAATGTTGTTAGTTCTAACAATGAAAACAGCACCAAAATAACGTATGTAAACGCCCTATCTCATATTTATATACCAAAATCAAAATAGAAAAAATTTTAAACTTTAGAAAAAAACGAAATAAATAATACAAAATTTCTAAAACACTTGAAAACAATTACAGCATTGAACACACCCATTTTAATAGTAGAACTGAACATCTCCGTTTAATGTCATATGTGACGCGCAAAATAGAAAGGGACCGAAGGTTAAAAACCAGTTTTGTTCAGGAGAGCCATTTTAGAGATTAGGTCCCTTTCTATTTTCGCTTAGAATCGTCGACTTCACTTTCATAAAACGCGCATATATCTGGGAGGGAACACTTTTGGGGTATGGGATCGGTCATTCGATGCTCAGATGTTGTCCACATCAAAAAAAGAAAAAAATGAATATTTATTTTTTACCCTTAGGTCCCTTTCTCTATCTATCACATATCGCATATGGGTTTTGAAAGCTAACCTCAATAGCGTTAGTCTGTAACGGGATTTTAAAATGGTTTCAACTTTCATCATGGAGTGGTCAGATAATGAGAACCGTATCGCTGTAACAGCGCTTTGCAAGTGTGAAATGAAGAAAACGATATTTTCAAAACGCTCTGGCCACTAGGGATTAGCCGCATGTTCATTTACCGATGCATAAAACTGTTTGAGGAGACTGGATATTTTAAAGACCGCCACCGGTCGGGCCGCCCATGCTCTGTTCGAACACCGCATGTCATCAACGCCGTTAAATCAAGAATTCACAGAAATCCGCTCCGAAAACAGAAAATCATGACCTGTGAGATGAATATCACGCAAAAGTCCATGTGTCGAATCATTAAAAAAGACTTGGGGCTTCCAAACGACGTACCAGACATTTATTAACTGCAGCTTTAAAAAAAAATAGGATTGAAAAATGCAAACGTCTTTTGGTGAAACACTCTGATAAGTTGCACAAAAAAGTTTTGTTCACCTATGAAAAAATGTTTACCGTTCACTAAAAATTAACAAGCAAAATGATAGAGTGTATGCGCGATCATCTAAGAAAGCATCTGAACTGATCCAAGGGTGGAAAAGGGTCATCACCCAGCTTCAGTCATGGTTTGTTGACTCTTACGATGGGGTCACTGACCTACAAGAAACCGTTTTGGAAGCTTTTGTAAAGCCTCTTTACAATTCCCTGTTCCAAAACTAGCCATAGACTTTCCAGCAGGATTCTGCGCCGGCCCATAAGGCTAAAACGTCCCATGCCTGGCTTCGTAACAATTTGCCAGCGTTCATTTCCTCTGAAGAATGGCCCTCGGGCAGTCCAGATTTGAACCAAATAGTGGACGGTTTAAGAGGACAAGGTTTGTCACAAAAGATACCCCAACATTGGATCTCTTAAGACTGCTTTGGTTCGAGCTGTGGCCAATTTTCCAATGGACGAGGTTCGTGCAGCTATTGCCGATTGGCCAGTGCGACTTAAGGCGTGTGTAAAGGCAAAAAGCGGACATTTCGATTAATTAGATACTTTTTGGATACAGTATACATCAGTAAATATACTAAAAAATATTTGGTCCAAAAACATTCAGTACTTTTTATTTTACAGCATTAAACGTGTGTAACAGTATTTATGTCCCTACTTAGTACATAAATATGTGCGTCACTTGAGACCTTTTTTATTCAGTGGTAAAATTGGACCTGAAATCGAATATGAAAATGGACCATATCGGCGTAATTAGAAGTGGCATATAGTGTAGTGTCCAGAAAACCGTCATTTCAAGTTTTTTTTTGCAAAACCGTGTTTTTTAAAAACCGACTGAAGGGTTTTTTTTTAAAGTATTATTACGGCATTAACCGACATTCAGGTTTGCGAGAAAGATTATCATTTTTTTTAAAGCCATGTATATTGCAAATTATTACAGGATCCCAGACTATATCAAAAAAAAACTATTAAAAAATTAGTCGGTCTAAGATTTGTTATTTGACCGCCGTAATATACTATGACAAACCCGATCGAACTTGGGAGAGCTCCTCGAAACGGGGTCTTAAATTCTACATCATGAACCCATCCTTAAAAATGTATTTTTAAGTCTCACGCAAGTTAACCTTTTTGCCATATTGTTATCTTCTCTGCCCCCATTTTCTAACCGGAATATTTATCTTAACACGGTAAAAATGCTTGCCAGTATGATGTACTTAACTATGTTCAGGACGGAATATCAAATCTTCAAACAGTCTATAATGATGGCTACCAAATATTTTTATCTAAAATATATATTTTATTGAACCAAATACGTGAACATGATAGTTATAACTTGCTAGGACACACGGTCAACTGTAGGGACACAGTACTGTCGCCTTTTATCTTTGTCTTGAACGCAAGACAAGATTTTGTATATGCTGCAGTAAATATTAAAAAGACTTATATGAGAACCTGACTTAGGCTGAAGAGGTTGCCTTTTCTATACTCGGACCCGCTTTACTCGGAGGCCATAAGTAGGCCCATTGTGAAACTTGTGGAAACTTATGGTTGGAGTAAACGACCACCTATCACTGTGCTGATGCCAAATGTATTTTACTTTGGACTTAATACCTGGTTAAGCGTAGATAAATACAAACGATGCGGGGGCTAGGATATATCAGTCAAAGTGACAAATAATGTGCACATCGACAATGCCATGCTCAATCAGAACAGAATGAGACTCTGACTTAAGAAACAAGATATTGAATATCCCTATGGTCTTAAGAACAGCTTCATAGCAACCATTTTTGGATAGACCATGACCAACGATAAAAGGAACAGAGTTCAAAGCCAGGTAATAAAATCCACTGGCCAGTTAATATAATCTGTTGTATTTATTGTAAATAAAATATTTTACTAATAACTGTTCGCAGTTTACTTAGGCCGCATGGGTTGTAGGTCTCTGGGTGGCAGTTATTGTGTATGATATAATGATAGATACACATGAGGCTACCGCTGCAGTATTATAGCCATGACAAACAGCTTCGAGTATAGCTGTGTTGCCACGTGTTTAGTGAACACAAAAAAAGAACAAAAATTGCTGCAACACGTTGCTCTCGACGGTTGCCTCGTGTCTACCTACGAGTATCATTCGTATCCTATTTAAATCCGACGAAAAATGAGACCGAGAGAGAGACTGGGACTTTATCACTTTACAATCATTAAGTACTCAGTGCTTTGTGATGATTCATCTTTACATTTTTTCTGCTTCTCCTTAGTCAAATAGCAGAGCAAAAACAAATTTCCTCTTTTGATAAAGACATACGGGCATACATACCTTAGTGTGGAGTGAATTTTAGAAATGTTCAAATTTGTCTTTACCTAGGTTAGGAGCTAATAGACACTCTTGGGGAAAAGAGTCTGGTTTACAAACGTTTCTAAATATTTTCAATCTTGAAGGACAAGCTCATCAAATTTTTTTATCTTATTCTTACCTATAAAATTCATACTTTACTCAAAGGGGTCTTATTCCAGCGCACGTGCTGTTATAAGTGTAGGTAAAAGGATATACTTTTTATATACCAATGGAAAGGTAATTACCTCTAGTTTTAACAGATTATAAAAAAGAATGCAATTAACTCAATATGTTGAATAATAATTGATAAAAACGAGAAAAAATTTTTTTTTTGTGAAGGTAGCAAAAAAAGTCAATATTTCAGACCACTGTAAAATTTTGCTGGTTGGAGATATAAACCTGATTTTTTTACGTAGTATCAATATTTTTGTGACAAAATGAAAAACTTATTCAAAAAAAAAAATTGGAGTTGCCACTTTTCTAAAATTTGACACAGGGGAAAACAAAATCCCAGAAATGGGATTTTTTAACAAAAACTCATTTTTTTTGTCCTAGAAATGGCCTCCCGCAAAATTTCTTTGCTTGGGATTTTAGAAAACATATGTAGTTAACTGACTTATAGCACCAAATTGGGCCAGCAGTGTGGCGATTTTTTTTATTTGAGCTCAAACTCAATTTTTTTTGAAAAAAATGCCCATATTTGGAGACGCCTGGAGCAAGAAAAGTACCGACTAGGGTCACAATTGCTTATTATTTGTATTAAGCATAAAGTTTTCTTTGAAATAAATGCAAATTTTTTGTATGTTACTTAAGAAACATTAAAGTTATTGACATAAGAGTAAAGGTACCTTTTCGCCGTAAAACACTCAAAATCCCACTTTTTTCGCAATAGTTGACTTTGAACAGCTGGCATTTTCATATTATTGGTGATTTTGCTACAATTCTTTTTTTAAAACATTAACCAAAGTGTTTTCTTTAAACCAGGATTAAATTTTCCCCGATTCACCTAAAACTGATTCCCAAAAATAAAATAATCCCAGAAAATCCAAAGCAAATTTTTCGAAAAAAAAACTTTAAGTCCCGATATCTTTTTTATTGTACGAGATATGAAAAAATTTGTAATAACATTTTTGGTTGGGTTTGTCCAGCAGATTTCACTAAAGAAAAAATTATTACGATCGGACCACAAATACGCTTTTGGCGGCTTGAAAAAGAAAATTTTAACTCGAGGTGACCAACTTTGAGGGCCCACTGTGCAGCACCTGTTAAACACAGATGCATGAAATTCAAAACTTAAGCTCAGTAACACTTCAAGAAGGTCAATGTAAATTTTCATTTAAATCGGACCATTACAAACGAAATGGCCGAATTATTTCCAATTTTTTTCGTAATTTTCCCACTGTGCAGCGTGGGACGGAAACAATCGCTGCTGTACCTCTTGCCATACAAAACAATCCAAGAGTTTCGACAAGAACCTTATCTGTTCAAATGGGTATAAGCAGACAGTCATTGCAGTCAAGTATGCGCAAAGATTTGGGCTTATTCCCATATTAAATTCAAATAGCCAACAAGCTGAACACAGCAGACTTCTTCTATTCGCTTGGAATTTCTGGCAGAAGATGCTTCAAATGGTGGAAGAGAACGGAAACATGTTGAACTGTCTATTCATGTCAGACAAGCCCCATTTCGATCTAAAGGGCAACATAAACAAACAAAATTGTCGAATATAAAATGCTTCCAGCCCACAGATACTCCACGAAACGGAATTGCATCCACTTCGTGTCACAGTGTGGTGTGCAGTTCCATTACGCTGCATTGTCGGGTCCTACTTCTTCTAAGAAAATGGTCTCACCGTTACTGTTACTGGAGACCGTTACTTGAGCATGTTGAGAGAGTTTTTCTATCCAGAATTACGTCAATTGTGATTTTTTTTTCAATATTGTGGGGTGTCACCTTTAACATGAAGCACACTGAAAAAAAAGTTAATTGCGTTTCTTAATGTAGCAATATTTATCAGCCACCTTGTATATGACAATGGACAGTTTTTTTTGATTTTGTTTCCATACAAATGATTTGGGGGCCTTAGAAAACGGCTTCCAGTATACGTGGACACAAGAATATTAAAGAGCTATAGAATTTTCTCACGAAGGCAAAAATAAAACTATTTTCGCAATTTGGCTATATTTGGATGACGCAACCAAGGACCGACTAATCGGGCCAATTTGTCGGACCATGTTTAATGGCATATATAGAGGTATATTAATTAATATATACCAAATTCTGTGAACTTTTCTGAAAAATTCAAATAAAACATTAGTTTTACAATCTGCGTAAACGTAGAGCCTGCTACGAGGCTCCAGAAACATATTTTAAGTTGGCTTTTCTGAACATACGGAAGTCGGCCACGCCCGACTATACTTTATTATACCTTGTCTTCAGGGGCTGAAGAACAGGTCGATGCAAATACTGAAAACACGGCATCCTAGTACTCTGTGGAACAGGGTATTATACTCGTAAGTTAGTTTCATAGCTAATGTTTGTAATTACCAAAACTAAACCCACCTAAAAGCATTTAATCGAGCTTCAGGTCGTTGTCCATTTTACATGATATTTGGCAGAAGTATGTTTTTATGAATAAGAACTGATGCCTTGGTCCTAAAAAAATCGAAAATCGGTTCGATCGTACGTAGGTATATGTTTATCAGTTTTTTTTGTTTTTAGCTCTTTAGCCACGGACTCTAAAGAATCTTGATAAAATTTAGCACAAGGTTTTTGAGCCTAGGAAGGACGTTATTTAAATTAAAGAAAATCGGTTCTGATTTAGAAGTAGCGCCCACAAATATGTTCATCCGGTTTTATGTTTTAGCAACATATTACATACAATCTTAATAAAATTTGGTTCGAGTTAGATTCTTTTGCCAAGGATGAATGCCGTTGATATTGGAGAAAATCGGTTTAGATTAAGACGGTAAAATATTCTCACAAATTAAAATATGACATTAGTTTTAAATCTAGCTTAATTTAGAGCTCGCCTAAATAAGTCCAAAAACCTATTTTCACTTGGCTTTTCTGAACATCCAAAAGTACAGGGCATTATGAAGTCGGCCACGCCCGACTTTATTTTTTTATAGTTTGACAATTTTAAGGGCATGACCTTATGTGCTTTAATATGGGTTTGAATGCATATTTTTTAAAGAAAGCTACTTACAAAAGAAAGAAAGCTACTCATAAAAATGTCATATTTGAACCCAATCCATGGGTGGTAAACCTGATTTCATTATTTTTACATACTCGTATAACACCCTGCTCTGCCCTATGGCGCATTATAACATTATTATGATGGTTATTCGTCATCAAAATATAGGTCGCAGGTATCGACCGTTCTTGCAAACAAACTGCAAATTGTGTTGTTTCGGTCCAAGGACGAACTTAATGGAAATTGGTCTACTCCCTCCCAATTTTGTTTATTCCATTATGGGGCCCACCCGCTGTGGGAGCCACGAACTTAGATCGCACAATTGCAGTTGCACAATAAATAACCGCCGCTGTGAAATTAGATTTTATCAGTAAATGATTTTATGTGGCATTCATTCAAAACACCCCCCCCCCGATTGCAGACCGTTTCGGCTCAGAAGCCTTATTGTATATTAACCTGATAAATAAAAAAACACTGGTAAATTGAATCTTATCGGGCTATGTTTCGATAGAACGTGATTTTAGCTCCAGTCGGTCTTGAAACTTAATATTTGGGGTGTTTTATTGGTAATCGCTTATTGAACGATCAAGTTTAAAACTTAACAAGAAAATTTTTGAAGGTTTTTTATCTGCAAGAGCTGATTGGCTTTATGCATCACAAAGAGTTTGCTTTGAAAATTTGTAGCTTGTAGAAAAAAAGTTATATGAGAAATACGACAGCACATCAATAATTTCGTGACTTTTCCAACTTCCCTCGTAGTTATATGAAATACAACACTGCTCCCATCAAGTATTTGCTGTTAATAGACTACTGTTAAATTTAAAGAGAGTTCCGTTATTTAGTTTGTGTTTAAAAGATGTTCAAAACATAGAACCTTAAAGATTCTGTCAAAAATGGCAAAAAGTTAATTTCGAGTGCTCATTTAATATTATTTTTTACGGCTTTATAAATACTATGGGGGTTATGCACCATCGATTTCAATGGTAAGAAAGTGGTTTACTGATTTTCGTTGTGGTAGAACAAGTACAAATGACGCTACACGTTCTGGATGGCCAATTGAGGTCAATACACCCGAAAATGTCGAAAAAATGTACGATATGGTGTTGGCCGATCGAAGAGTAAAAGTGCGTGAGATTGTTGATGCCATACGCATTTCAAATGACAATGTGGTTTCGATTTTACATGATCAGCTGGGTTTAAGAAAGTTGTCTGCTAGATTGGGGCCGCGTTTGCTCTCAACTGACCATAAATGTAATTTCGTGACAACATCAAAAGATTGTTTAACCGCAATTCGAATGAGTTTTTGCGGCGTTTTGTAACTGTGAATGAAACATGGATCCATTACAACACTCCGGAGACCAAGCAGCAGTCTAAACAATGGGGTTTTCCGGGAGAACCGGCTCCGAAGTAGGCTAAGGTGATTTTGTTGGCCAATAAGGTGATGGCAACAGTTTTTTGCGATGCACGCGGTATAATGCACATCGATTATCTTCAAAAGGAAAAAACAATAAACGGCGAATATTATGCCAGGTTATTGGACCGATTAAACAAGGATTAAAAAAAACTACCCCGTATGGCCATAAAAAACAATTCTTTTTCATCAAGGTAATACACGGGTGCACACTTTGAAAAAAAATGTGTTTTATTCGAATTGTCACGGAATTGTTGACATGCCCTCATGGCAAAGACTGGTGAAATTTGATCATATCGGAAACATTCAAACGCGGTTTAAGCATCAGCTGGATTTAAAATAAAAAATAATATCCGATCTTTCTCGAAAAAAGGAATAGAAGACGAGACATACGGATGAAAGCGTGGTGTAGTAGCTTAGCTCGTCTATAGATCTTTTGATTATTTTGTTATTGGTTTATTACAACGTTGTTTAGTTCACATAGTAATTATGTTATTTTTGTTTCTTATAACTATATTACAATCATATTTTCGTCTGCGGCCGCTTCCGAAATTTTTAAGACGACTTTGATATTTACTACTATCCCTACCAAAGTGGTGCTATGTGGTAATTAGCCTATTTTGTAATGAAGTTAACTCTTTGAAAAATTTACAAGGCGAAAAACTAGCAAGCATTTACAGTAATTCTACTGTAAAATGTTGGATGTTCCTACCAGACTTCGAGTTTAAGTTACATCGAGGTAGCTATAATCGAGACCTCTAACGAACTATGACTTCAGTGTCAAAGAAAACTTAATTTTTAGTTTTTCACATAACTTGGATTTAGGTTTACCTTCATGATCTCGGTAGTTTTAGGTTCCAATAAACCTTGACGTCCCGAACGTATTTTTAATGCCTCGTTGAGCACTTAAGTGCAAGTTTTAGTAGTTTAGTTCGACTTCTACTTATATACACCATTATCCATATAGGTTTTTTGTTTAAGGTATTTCCTTTTAAGCAGTTTTATAAAATTACATTTTTTTCTTTAAGTAATTTTAAAAAAGTTTAGCATCGAATTTGACTTTGTCTAAATTGCACAATCACTCCACCCTTTTATACACATGAGTGGTAGATAGTAAAGTGTGTTTTATTTAGATACATTGAAACATTCATACTAACGAATATATGTATGTATGTGGAACCAGTACCTACGAACGTAGTTCTTTTGATCTTTGGCCAAGTTATGAGGTCCTCGCTCGTAACCAGGAGCATCATTTCTATTAGATTTACAGCAGTCGACGGCAAACGATGTTGCAAAAGTTGTTATATGTGGCAAGCTGGTTCGGTTGGTGCCATTGCTGCTGTTTTTGTTGCCAAAGGCACCAGCAGCAGAATAAATTGTTCATAAAATGTAATAAATAACAAATAATTATACAAATGTCTGCTTACGGATGCAATAGCAGGAGGAGACACACATATGCTATGTGTGTGTTGTTGGTGTGTATGAACTCTTTGTACATTTGTATGTGTGTGTATGTGTACTTATGAAATTATGATGTCCTCCCGTGCACAATAAACACATGAACATTTTCCTTGTCCCCTTCTTATTGATGCTGCTGCTGCTGGTGGAGGTACTGGATCTGCCTGCACTGGAGTACACTTTTGGCCTTAAAACAGATGACACAAAAGACGGCACAAACTTAAAACAAAACAGAAAAAAGAAAGAAAAAAAACTGAACGACAAACGAATGAAGACGCCAGGCCAAACACTCACACTTGCACGCCTGGAGACAAGGAGACACAGAGAAAGCATTTGAAGCCCACTTTAGAATGTTTATAAGTTTATCTGGTATTAACAAATACTACTAAACTATGGTTAGGAGCACAACCAATTACCTGCGAGGTGAATGTGATAAGTGTGGTTCAGTATAAAGTACGACTAATGGTTTTGGTATTTATCCTTCGAATAAGAAGTGAATGCTGCTTTTAAAAGGTAGCTGGCTAAAACTGTTAAAGGCCCAGCCGTCTGATGCGAAATTGTATAAACGCCTATAGTGGTAAATTGTTAACTACTCGTATTATTTGTAGAAGCTATTAGTTTTACTGATAACGAGTACCTAGAAGATCTTAAAAAACTATTCATAGTCATACTGAGAAACAGTTTTAAGAAACATTGTAAATAACGCGCGTATAAACAGCAAAGTTTAGTCGTGTGTTATTTACATACGAGTAATTAATATTCAAAATTTTAATAACTACTAAAAAGACAAAGATTCAAAAAACAATATTCTTAGTTTTGTTTTCGTCCCTTCAACAAACAGGAGCACTGATCATCAGATCATATTTGCAACGCCTTAAAAGAAAAAATCCATACGCTGTCAAAACGGTTGCAAATTTGTGGATCCTGCAGGAAAGAGCTCGTGAAGTTGAAGGAATTACCGGCTTTGAGTAGTAATGAGGCTTGCGTTGAATTTATTCCAGATGAAAACAGAAGTATTTCTGACAATTATGATATAACTATTGATAATGATGGCTATTCAAACTTTCCAGAAGAAGGTATGCTTATAGGTTCATAGGACGCATATGCATCAGAGAATGCATATACTATCCAATAAAAAAAAGAAAAATACAAAACGTCACAGAGTACAGCTAAAAGAATTCAACTTCTCATGCTTGCTCCATCAACATGTAGTTGTGCAAAAATAATGACGGAGTTGGAACGTCTCAGAAAAAAGCAAGAGTTGGTAAATTATCGGTTGCCGAGCATGGAATTCTTAGACTTCACAACAAACAGTAGAACAACTTTTGGATACAACACTGAAACTCTACGAGTAGAAACTCAGTGGAGGTAAAAATTGCTGGTATTGGAAACTGGAGAAAGCACGTCCAGGATCGAAGTACTTTCTACACATCTTTCATTGAGCAGGCCAGGACCAACCGAGCATGGAATTCTTAGACTTCACAACAAACAGTAGAACAACTTTTGGATACAACACTGAAACTCTACGAGTAGAAACTCAGTGGAGGTAATAATTGCTGGTATTGGAAACTGGAGGAAGCACGTCCAGGATCGAAGTACTTTCTACACATCATTCATTGAGCAGGCCAGGACCAACAAAACGTTGTGATGAGTTTTTATTATATTAAGCAAATGATAACCGATAGAGCGTTTCCCACTGTAATAGCTGACTCAAATTTCTTGTAATGAAAAAACACTATGCAAGGAACTGCTCACAAACATTTTTACCAGCTCAACATATCAATCGCCCACTTCTACATATCGACTTTCTTTTATAGCGATGTACATTGGTCCAGAATCAATTTCCGTCAACAATGACTCAAGGATCATTTTAAGCTATTGACGTTCAAATTTGAGTATACCTAGTAGGGTCATAAGCATCATTGAACACACCCATTTCAATAGTAGAACTGAACATACCCCGTCAATGTCATATGGGTTTTGAAAGCTAACCTCAATAGTCTCTAACGGGATTTTAAAATTGTTTCAACTTTCATCATGGAGTGGCCAGATTATGAGAACCGAATCGCTTTTCAAGTGTGATATGAAAAAAAAAACGATATTTTCAAAACGCTCCGATCACTAGGGATTAGCCGCCTGTTCGTCTACCGATGCATAAAACTGTTTGAAGAGACTGGAAATGTAAAAGACCACCACCACCGTCCCGCCGCCCACGCTCTGTTCGAACACCGCAGGCCATCAAAGCCGTTAAATCAAGAATTCACAGAAATCCGCTCCGATAACAGAAAATCATGGCCCGTGAGCTGAATATCACGCAAAAGTCCATGAGTCGAATCATTAAAAAAAGACTTGGGACTTGGGGCTTTCAAACGACGTACCGAACATTTATTGAATGCAGATTAAAAAAAATAGGGTTGACAAAATGCACAGAAAAATTTCGTTCACCGATAAAAAAAAGTTTTACCGTTCAGGAAAATTAAACAAGCAAAATGATAGAGTGTATGCGTGATCATCTAAGGATGCTTCTGAACTGATCCCAAGGGTGGAAAAGGGTCATCACCCAGCTTCAGTCATGGTTTGGTGGGGTATCTCTTAGGATGGGGTCACTGACCTGCATTTCTGCGAACAAGGAGCCAAAACACGGCCAAAGTTTACCAAGAAACCGTTTTGGAAGCTATTGTGAAGCCTCTTAACAATTTCCTGTCCCAAACCAGCCATGGACTTTCCAGCAGTATTCTGTGCCGGCCCATAAGGCTAAAACGTCCCAGGCCTGGCTTCGAAACAATTTGCCAGCGTTCATTTCCTCTGAAGAATGGCCCTCAGGTAGTCCAGATTTGAACCCATTGGATTACAAATTGTGGACGGGTTTAGAGGACAAGGCTTATCACAAAAGATACTCCAACATTGGATCTCTTAAGACTGCTTTGGTTCGAGCTGTGGCCAATTTTCCAATGGACGAGGTTCGTGCAGCTATTGACAATTGGCCAGTGCGACTTGAGGCAAAAGGCGGACATTTCGAATAAGTAGATTCTTTTTGGATACAATATACTCGTACATCAATAAATATATTAAAAAATATTTGGTCAAAAAACATTCAGTACATGTTATTTTACAGCATTATGCCCCTACCAAGTATTTAGAAATAAGCCCAATTTAAAAGACTTTTCAAATTTTGCGATTCAAAAAGGGAAAATTACTTCACCTTTTGGGACTTAAAAAAGTCTTTTTATGGAAGTGCTAAAAAGTATAGATTCTTTAACCTTTCCATAAATTACGTAGGCATTATCACCGGAGCCCAAAAACCCTTACTTAATGCTTGGGGACTAAAAGTTATCCAGAAACGGTGAAATCATTTCACATATTAAAATATGTACCTAAATATAAGATGTGAAAAAAATTGGTACGAGTATTCGGACCATAAAGGCCATTGGGGCCTATATATTCCTATATGGTGACCCAAAAAATTGGCAATTTTGAACTTTGGTAAAGGGTGGTTAAATTTTAAGGGTCGATGTTGATTTTGAATAAAACACAAATTATTTAGGAAATTATTGTCGTTTATTTTTTATTATAATATTGGTATGGTTCAATAATGTATGGAACAAAATATCGGCCAAACTGTTTCGTTAGCTGTATGGCAAGTGGTTTCGTTCTGGTGAAACCACATATCGTCCACACCATTCACAATAACTGCCTGACCGGCCACATTTTAGAAAAAATACATCCCGATGATGCCGCCAGCCCGTAAACCGCACCAAACAGTCACTCTTTGCGGGTGCATTGATTTTTCGACAATCACTGTTGGGTAATCATTCGCCCAAATGCGGCAATTCTGCTTATTGACGAATCCACTGAGGTGAAAATGTGCCTCATCACTGAAGATGATGTTCTTCGAAAATTATTTTTCATTTTCATAATAAGCCTAACGCTTGGGCGCTTGTGTATCTTTCCATTGTTTAAATTGAGTTAATTTTTGTTTTGTTTTTTTTTTATAAGTATGTAAAGAAAATAAAGAGATGTTAATAACACGTCCGTCACAAACAATAGCCTGATTTCAGAACCTACAGCTCTAAAAGCTACAAATTAAATCAGATTTCAACCAAATTTCACACAGAACAATATGAGTGAAAACACCCATCTCTGGTGAAATTTGATCATATAAGTTCATGCTTTCGAAAAGCACCCACAGAAAGGTCCCTCCCGATTTAAGGTCCAACAGCTCCAGAAGCCAAATTTGTATGGTATTTTTTAAGAGATTATTAATTAACCGCTGCCGTCCTTCCCGATTTCAGAACCTACAGCTTTTAAAGCCATATATTATAAATGGTTTTCACCAAATTTCGAACAAAGCCTTAGCAGTGACCAACAGATAGCTCTGGTGAAATTGGACCATATGGGTCCATGTTTTCGAATAGCTCCCACACTAATAGCTCTCCCGATTAAGAGTCCTGCATCTCTAGAAACCACAAATTACACCCGATCATGCCCAAATTTTGCATGGTACTTTAAATGCAACATTTAATTAACTACAGTGAAACTGGACCACATACTCGTACGTCATTCATACAAAGTTCCTTCCAGATTTCAGAGCTTACTGCTCTTAAAGCCTCATATTACACCTGATTTTCACATGGCGCGTTAAGGGCGACCAACACATATCTCTGCTTAATTGGACCATATGAGGGTTAATATTTATATTGCGGGTCCTGACAATACTAGTGGAGAAAAAAATTGACGTTTAGGTGTGGTTTACATTCAACATCGGCCCTTAAAATTTAATCACTCTTTATAAAGGGTCTTTTTCAGACGTGTGGTTTTTAAGAAGAAATAAAATGCATATATTTTAATTTTATGCCAGGAATTTAGTTTTATTACAAAGATAAGGGTTTGTCCTTAAGTCAGCCGCCGCGGCTGGCTCGAATAAGTTCCTGCCGAGAGTCCCAACCTTAAACCACTTTTTGCAGCATTTAGGGCCGTATGCCAGCAATAACGCTCCGAATATTCTCTTTCAAGACGGTAATCCTGTCGGGCTTTTCTGCGTAGACAAGCGACTTCACAAAACCTCTCAAAAAATAGTATAGCGGTGTTAAATCGCACGATCTTGGAGGACACGCCAATGCACACGACGCGAGATAATGAGCTCACCAAAAGTTTCCTTTAATAAATTGATTGTTTCTTGTTCTAGACAAACGTCGTCCACATCAACATCCTCCATTTAAGGTACGAAGCGTTACCCTTTGACTGAAACATTATAACCGTCATCGTTTTTGAATGAATGTGGCAATTATAGAGCACTCCACAGTAAAGGAAACTTTTGGTGAGCTCATTATCTCGCGTCGTGTGCATTGGCGTGTCCTCCAAGATCGTGCGATTTAACACCGCTATACTATTTTTTGAGAGGTTTTGTGAAGTCGCTTGTCTACGCAGAAAAGCCCGACAGGATTACCGTCTTGAAAGAGAATAGTCCAGCGTTTGGCGCCTTTTTTCAGCTATAACGAAACGAATATGCTCTTCCAAGACGTCAATCGTGTCGAAATTATCTGCGTCGACAAGCGACTTCACATAATGGAGTGGGTAATAACCAAAATTGTCGCATTTGGAGTAATGAAAATCGACAAGCCATTGTCGATTACTGTGGAGTGCTCTATAATTGCCACATTCTTTCAAAAACGAATCGTTTTTAAAACAAAATAGCAAGCCCATATCTTTATAATAAAGCTAAATTCTTGGCCATAACATTATAATATATACGTTTAATTTCTTCTTAAAAACCACACCCTTTATTAACCGATCTCGGCGAATATTATATAGAATTGGTCTGTTTATGGTAAAATTGCAACATTATAAAATTTTCCTTCATATTCTAAAACTGGCCACACAACTAAAACTGAAACCACATTTGAAATCCAAGAGAAATTGCACCATCCTGTCGTTATGATAAAGCATCGCAATACAAAGTTAGGCTCTTAAAGCAGATCTGATGTATATAAGAGATTATACTTTATTGTAAGTCATGTCCGACTGTATACTTTTTTAGTTGTTCTATTAAGCCCAAATAATCAAATCCTGATCTGTTTTGCATGGGTTGAATCCCTCAGCCCAATGGTGTTTGTTCGCGACGATCGGAGTTAATACGGATGATTGATATGCGGAAACCTTCCAAAAATTCCACAAATGTGATTTTCCAGAAGTTGTTTCAGTCTTTGTGTACGAGTTTCTTAAAAATTATAACCTGTCATCTGCTTTTCGCAGACAGACCGATCACTAAAAACATATGTGACGCGCAAGATAGAAAGGGATCTAAGGGTAAATACCAGTTTTGTTCAGGAAAGCCATTTTAAAGATTTTCATAAAACGCGTATATCTCTGGAAGGGAACACTTTTGATCGGTCTCATTCGATGCCCAGATGTTGTCCACATCAAAAAAAAAGTGCAAATTTATTTTTTTTTACCCTTAGATTTTTTTTCTCTATGCGCTGCCACATATAGACTCTATTGAGTAGCAGATTAATATTTTCT
This sequence comes from Hydrotaea diabolus, assembly GCA_963513945.1. NCBI lineage: Eukaryota > Metazoa > Arthropoda > Insecta > Diptera > Muscidae > Hydrotaea > Hydrotaea diabolus. Next base: position 189,072,538 of record OY740718.1, read on the forward strand.
GGTGCTCCTAAATAAATAACAAAGCACAAATACATTCCATTGTATGATGAAGACCAATCTATGATGGGTGAGTATGGCTTTTAGGGCTAAGGCCGAGCTCCGGTAGTGAAAGTTATAACTGCCTCAGGACCAGAGCCCCTTTAAAGACTTTCTTGAAGAGAAGCACTTCTATAAAATAATATTACACTAGTTGCTATATTCCTTGTGTTGTTCAATACCAGCTAATGCCCTTGCTTAATAGTCGACTCTCGTCTATACAGGAAGTGTCTTGAATTCTCGAAACGACGTAAGGGCGGGGGGGCAGACCAGCAAACAGAGTTGTTTGTTCCAAAGGACTTACGTCTTAAAAAGAAAATGTTACTTCCTATTTGTGTTTCTATTTTCTTTGCATGTGTACTTGGAATCATAATGGAAAACAATCGAAAGCAGTATAAGCCTTATAGTCGTCCACCTCCTCCTTCTCTGCTTTACACCACCAGTGGGGCATAGAAGATAGGGTCCTTGGCAAGGACCAGCACTAAAAATATAAAGGAGATACAAGTGCGTGCAGCCCCAGCTTGGAGATAGTTCAGCAACAATATGCAGGAGCACACCGTCGGTGGCTAACGAGTGGGGGAATAACTAGAGTTGAACATCAAGAACGAGTTCAATTCCATGGCAAGCAAGTGTGTGTGACTGTGTGTAATAAGCAGAAAAGTTGGTTTACAGGCAATAACAATAAAAATATGGCCTCAACAGGATTAATACATTATTTCCGCTGCATGTTATGCGTTTCTTCTCCTCTTGCTTTTCTTGTTGTGCTCTTAGTTGTAATTTGCTCCATCCTGTCAGTGACTCCCAAGTGGGTGAAAGTACGCAGCTCTACGAGTGTGTGATTACTTCTTCATATCAGCTAAAGGGGAAGAAATTTGTAGTCAAGTTTTTATTATTAAGTATAGCAGTCTTGCTACTTCATGCGAAGTATATTTCGGTCATAGCGTAGACAGATTAAAGTTTGTACGGCTGTTAGTTTTTGGGGGGCTAACAATTTTTTAATATCTCAGGATTCTTATTGTAGACTTGGTGGTACGTTGCCCTAATAGAACGTAGAGGTAGAGATAGTCCTCACTCTAAACCGTTAGAAAGCCATTTCAATATTTCACATGGGGATTCGATTGTAACAGCATGGTGGGCACATTTGTTTGTACTTTACATATGTGACAGCGCATAGAGAAAGGGACCTAAGGGTAAAAAAAATCAATTTTCACTTTTTTTTTTGATGTGGACAACATCTGAGCATCGAATGATACCGATCCCATGCCCCAAAAGTGTTCCCTCCCAGAGATATGCGCGTTTTATGAAAGTGATGGTACACCAAAGATACACGTATTTAAATCTTTAAAATGGCTCTCCTGAACAAAACTGGTTTTTACCCTTAGGTCCTTTTTTATTTTGCGCGTCACATATGTTACGAAGGTAGTAATCATTACACAAAAGGTGGCTGATCTTTCGTCAGCGTGCGAAATTGCAACTTAAAATGCAGATGTGTTATAAGTAGTTAGGCTTTACATTTCTGCAAGGAACGTATGTCCATAAATAATTGATCTTGTTTTCCAGCTGGTCATTGTTGCTGAGAGCGACTTCTCCTCAATTAATAATGTAAAGGCGAAAGAGATTATAAGCATTTGTAGGCGAAAAAAATTGTGTGCTTCGTCACAGAGAAGTCAAATCTGGCGGCCTATATCCTTAGGTCGACGTCTTAGGTCTTCGTCCACAGTTTACGTTACTGCTGAAATAATCTCTTTTACAAGAGTTGGCTGACTGGGGTCTAGAGAATTTGAAGGAGGATTTTAAATGATTTTAAATGACAAGAAATGATTCTGCAGAAAATCATCATTTGGTGTGAATTTTGTGTTCTGAATTCTATTAGGCCGTACTCAATTTTTACCCCAAAAAAAACGTTTTGTTAATTAAAAAAACCATTAACAAATGTTTTAATTCTTTTTGAAACTAGTGTAAAATTCAATAGTCGACTACATTGTGAACAAATGGGCGAATGTTTGGTAATCGCGTTCTATACCAGAAAAGTATATGTAAAATTTTGTTGGGTGACATCAATAATTCTTTTTTTAAATAGCAAAACCCCACATTCACAAAACAAACTATTTTCCCCATTTTTAAAGAAAATACTAGAACATAAGAACTATTATTAATGTAAGAAAAACATTTTAACATAAGAACTATTATTAAGAACTATTATTAAGAACTATTATTAATGTAAGAAAAACATTTCAATTTGTGTCAACAGGATTTTCAATAAATATGATCGGTGAAAGGCCGAGAAACAAAGATGAAAAAGTAAATTTTTTTTACATCAAGCGAAAACTGACTACTATAAGCACAACAAAGCAAGCAACTTTAATAATAATTTCACTAGAATTGGTAGTAAACAAAACATAAAAACAAAAAAAAAATATCCCAATTTCGAGTTATATGATTATAATAACTCTCTCAATCGCAAATTTAGCCAGATTTTGCGAAGATTCACATCGCATCCAGTGATCAATATAGCGCTATTTTTTCAAAATAAAGAAATTCAAATCAAGTGTGGAATCTTTATTATTGATTCGAAAGGACATCTTATGCCATTTATTTTTTAAATATAATTTCCTTCATATGTTGGCAACTGTATTATGAAAATGAGCGTTCGGTGAGAAGCGGGAAGATCCGTTGTTTTCGACAAAAATTGCGTTCATTGTCAATAAACAAAATTGCCGTATTTGCCCTAAAGAGCAACCAGAAGAGGTTCAAGAGGTGTTACTGAACCCAGAGAAAGCCACGATTTGCTGCTGTTTATGGGCTGGTGGAAATGTCGGTTTATATTTTTCAAAAGTTATGAAGACCGTGCCAAGATAGCGGACTTTGTACTACCTGAAATTAAAGTCCGTAATCTTGACGACATTTGGTTCTAAAAATACGGCGCAACATACTATACAGCCAACGAAACAATCAATTTATTGAAGGAAACTTTTGTATCTCATATCGCATTATCTCACGTCGTGGTCCTGTGGCGTGGCCTTCAATATCGTGATATTAAACACCGCTGAACTATTTTTTTGAGGTTATGTGTAGTAGCTTGTTTACGCAGATAAGCCCGACATGATTGACTCCTTGGAAGATAATGTTCGGCGGGTTATACGGCCCCAAATGCTGCAAAAAGTGGACGAAAATGGACATCTGGGCTGCAATTTATTCGAGCCAGCCGCGGTGGCCTCTTGCCCGAAATCATTTTTAAAACACAATGGCAAACCCTTGTCTTTATAAAATAGCTTAACTTCAAGCAGAGAAAAGATATGGTTACTATATGGTCACGGCAACAATAGTATGTTTTTTGCAATAAGAGCATGGTCGTCGCAACCATTGTATTGTTTTTTGAATTTTATTTTAACAATAGTATGATTGCGGCAATACTAATATTATTGAAATGTAACAATAGTATTGTTGCCAAATTTAAAAATGAAAATATGGTTGTAGCAACAATATAAATATGGTTGGTGCGACAAAAGTATTGTGTTTTGAGTTTTACGTTAACAATAACATGATACCAGCATCATACCAGCAAGATCGTATATTTTTTGTAATTTGACAATATTATTTTTGCGAATCTTACGCAAAATAGAACTTTTTTATGAAAATTATTTTTTTTAAAACAATCTACCTTGCATTAGTATAACTGATATAATTTTAATAAGCTAATTTTATCTACTGTTAAAAAGTCACTCCTATTATTAAGAGTTTAATGTATTTTTACATAAATTACTTAATAAAAAACTCTATTGTTGAATAGTAACTTAACCCAATCCTTACTTACAGAGAATTTTGGGGATCACAGTATGGTTGTGTGTGAATCATACTATGGTTGTGAGGATTATACTATGATTGTATGTGCTAACATACTATGGTTATGAGCATCATAATATGGTTGTGGGGATCATAGTATGTTTGAGTGTGAATAATAATATGGTTGTGGGGACCATAGTATGGTTGTGTGTGAATAATTCTATTGTTGTGAGGACTATAATATTGTTGTGGGGATCATCGTATGGTTGTGTGTAAACCATACTTTTGTTGTAATGATCATGACATTGTTGAGCAACAACCACATACCCAAAAATAGTATGATCCTCTTCGAATATGGTCACCACAACCATACTTTTTTCTGCGTGTTGTGGCCAAAACATTACATTATATGCGTTTTATTTCTTCTTGAAAACCACACTCTAAAAAAACACGTAGCTAGTGACCAGTAATCATGCTGAAATAGGACTATATTTGTCGATGTTTTTTAATAAACCCCATGTAAAGGACTACCGACATTTGAGATCCAACTGGTCAACAAGCTAAGTTTTAAATCTGTTTATACTTGAAAATTTGTGTGATGATGCCTCAAGCTGTTTGGGCTTTTATATGGGTAAAATAGCCCCATGGAAAAAGGGTTTTTCCTCTAAGCGACTAACTATTTTTCGGAAAATGTGAGTGTTTGCTCAATAGTGGAGGGTATATTAGTATAAGATTGCACCTGGCGAAACTTAGCAATACCTTTTTAATAAAATTCTCTTAGCCTTTTGTATAAACATCATTCATGACATGGGTTTGCTAAGCATAGTAAGCTACCAAATATATTAAACTACAGCACTTCAACTCACACTTAGAGTATCCTGCTTAAAACGATTTTTGTTGTATGTTTTTTCCGAAATCCAGCTTAAAATTCCCCGAAATTTCCGCGTACTATTTAGCACTGGCTTTGGTTGAATGACAGAAATAGAATCCTTTTACCTTGCCTATTAATAGCCCAAGTTAAAAAGGGCTACAAAGTATGCCATGAATGGCAAACTGATTTTATTTAAATAACCACAGAAAGTTTTTGTGCCATACGTAAATATATAAAGAACTGTTTGTGTGTGTTGAGAACTGTGTCTGTATGGGTGAGTATCTGTGCCATACGTGTGTATGTGTGTGTGGCTCCTATGTACATGCGTGCGTATGAATGCGTAAGTACTTGAGTACTTGAACAAAAGCAAATTCGAATAATAAACACACACATTTTAAGGTGCAGAAAGCTCAAACTTTATTTTCCGAAATGAGCGGGATTTGTGAGTGTGTGCGTACTTCCGTATGTGGCCAAGGAAGTAGCAGCGCTACCGCCAACAACAGAGTGTTCCAAGTTATTTCCAAAGCTTTTATGATTATTGTTGTTTAGAGGGAAATCACTTGTACCCCGGAAGTAATCGAGGTTGGGGGATTCAAGCAAAATGAAAGCAGCTCAAATAAAAATGAAAACGAGAGACGAAAAAAGTTATTATTACTTGTGTGTGGCTGTGTTGTTTTTCTTGTACTCGTTTAGACCCCTCGTTTAGTAGCATTAGTTTCTTGCTGTAGCTGCGGTTGCTGTTGCCGTTTTTACGTCTTATTGCTGAAATTTGTATACAGTTTTAGGGAATTTGGTCGCGCAGGGGTTGGTGTTGCTATCGCTGCTGCTACTGCTGTAGTTGTTGCCATTATGATTATTGTCTTTGAAGTGCAATTTCCTGTTGTTTTGGTTTTATTGCCATTTTTCGGTTGTTGTTATTATTATTATTGTTGCTGCTGCTGCTGATTGGCGCCTTGTTGTCTTGGCTTAGCTGTATGTATTTGGCGTTCCATAGTTGCTGCCGTTTAGCTCTTTGTTTGTTTAAAGAACAGCCTTTTATCCATATTCATTTTAATAATAAGAACAATCCCATATTATTACACCATCACCCTCAACGCCAATCCAATTACATTCAGCCTCCATATCCAAATCTCACACCTACCCACCCCTTAACACGTTGTCAGTAAAAGTATCTTACTTTGTTTCGCTTAAAAAACTTTTCACTTCTATTTTTTTAATAAACTGTTGTTGCTTTTGTTTTTCGAGCTGGCGCTTTCTATAAGACCAGTTTGAAACCGCAGCAGAAGGCAAGGCACGTCGGAAAATGCTAACTTACTGTGGTTTGTTTATTTTTTGTTCACGGCTCCTACCCTTCTTACCTACATGACTGAATGGCCATAATTTGGGAAAACTTATATGTGTCGCTTTACCTTAGGCATTAATGTGTGCGTGTGCCTGTGGTGAGTGTTTGTGTCGTGTTTTGTTGCATCCACATTAGTCCATTTATGTGTGTCGTTTTCTTGTTCTGTTGTTCTTGTCGTCGCTGGTAAGTCTTTTAAAAGTTCATTTCCGTTTCCGTTTGTTTACTGACCAAACACAATCACCAACCAACATTCTTTTATTCAATGCATGTGCAATAGCACATGCACACATACATACGTACACTCTAGCTTACGGTTACAGTGTGGTGCGGCACAAGTATGACAGGTTAAATGACGAGGTTCTTACTTTGCCTAACAACGAAGAAAGAAACAAAAGAGAATTCAAACGAGTTTCATTCTATTCATCTTAGCTCTGTAGATACATCGGGGCTACCGTTGCAGCAATATAGCCATGTTGAAGCGAACGTTGCTTCGTCTCGTATAGCTATGTTGCCATGAGAATTGTGAACGAGCGAAACACGTTTCTCTCGACGGTTGCCTCAGGTGTACCTAGTATTACAGAGTAATTACAACCAGTCTGTCTACGATTTTCCGGTTCTGCTTAAATTGAAGCTTTAAATTTACCACACGCTGACATTGGAAGAACTTTATGGTGAATGGAACTCCGCATGGTCTACAACCTTAATTTTCTTTTCACACCTCAAGTACAAAGCTCGGGCAAAAATTTTAGTAGACTCCCATGAACTATTAAGAAATATGTTTGAAAGCAGTACGAGTGTTTCTGCAAGGTCTGGAATGTGGTGGTGGGATCATTTTCCTTTCGAGGACGTACACCAGCGTGACTGTAAGATGACTCAGCCTAGGCGATTTTATTAGTACCAAAAATCTATTAAAATTTTAGTTTAAAATAATCGAACATTGAAACCAAAAAGTCGAATTTGACCAGCTTGACCAAATTAAAATCGACTGCAAAAAGGCAGACTTTAAAGTGTTTTTGCAGGGTCTGGAATGTGGTGGTGGGATCATTTTCCTTTCGTGGACGTACACCAGCGTAACTGTTAGATGACTCAGCCTAGACTAATAAAAGTACCAAAAATCTATTAAAATTTTAGTTTAAAATAATCGAACATTGAAACCAAAAAAGTCGAATTTGACCAGCTTGGCCAAATTAAAATCGACTGCAAAAAGGCAGACTTTAAAGTCAAAAAGTCGACCTTCAACTTAAATCGGAATCGATTTACCAGGCATAAAGACAAAGCAGTAAATCTTCGAACGCTACGGTATACTGTTATTATCTCTGTTGTAAGAGACGGAATGAATCTTCGAATCTCTCAATTCTGCCTAGGCGATTTGTATAAGTTCATATAATATTGATCGTCTTCAAATTGTAAGACAATGTACCCATGTCCATGTGCACGGAAGCGGTCAAACGAATAAACGTAGTATTCTTTAATTTTGCTGTTTCGGAGGACGATAAGCAGTAGACAAATTCGGGCAAGGGAGGACAATTTTTCGCTGTAAGCAAGGAATCATTATTATTTGCTATGGCCAAGCAATGGATGTTTCTCAAAAATATATTTATTTCGATAATTATGCTGAGATAGGTGTTGGACTCATAAGTTCAAGGGTGCCAAAAAATCGACCACTGTAATTCACGGTTGAGGGTATATACCTTACAACTATAGTATGATTTACTAACAACCATAGTATGACCCACACAACCATAGTATGATTCACACTCAACCATACTATTATTTCCACAGCCATATTATGATCCTTGCAACCATAGTATGATTCACACGCAACCATACTATGATCGCCACAACCATAGTATGATTCACACTCAACCATACTATGATCCACAAAATTATTCATTAGGATAGAGTAATGTTGTTATTCAAAAATAGAGATTTTTACCAAGCAAGTTATGTTAAATTGCATTACAATAAGTTAATAGCCAGAATTAAGGCCATGTTTCAATTGAACATTTCATTCAAGAAACATAAATATATATTCCAACGGCAGTCGAAAATACTTTTAATTTCCAGAAGGGGTGAATGCTACTTCACCATCCGTAGCCCCATGAAACAAATGTGATTAAACCATGCAGGCCGATTTTAAATAAACGAGAACCAGTCGGTATTAGAGTATTTCACCGAACAATGTAAACACAATAAAAATCTCTCGAACAACCTTCCAATTGTTGTGGTTTTTTTAATGGACAACAACCATTCACTGCATTGTGTGTATGTTATTTTTTTTGTATATCAAAAAAAAAAAAACATACGCACACACAAACATGCATGCTCTAGAAAACCTGTTTTTTATGTTCATAGTCGCAACCATAATTAACGTAAATTTTAAACAACAACACTTTTGTTGTGCCAACCATGTTTATATGGTTGCAACAACCATATTTTAATTTCTAAATTTGGCAATAATACTATTGTTACATTTCAACAATAGTAATATTGTCGCAATCAACATCGAAATCATCATTGTCAAAAAGAAATTCAAAAAACAATACTATGGTTGCGACGAACATGTTTTATTTGTAGATACAGGTTTTTTTTCAGCCGGCTCTTGAAGGAACGCAATAAGAGGATACATGGTTTCAGCAGGATGGTGCCACTGCACATACAGCGAGGGTTACCAGAAATTGTTTAAGGCAAATGTTTCCTGGACGGCTTATCTCTTTGAGGGGTGATGTGAACTGGTCGGCACGCTCACCAGACTTAGCCCTATGCGATTTTTCCTTTGGGGTTACCTGAAGTCGAAGGTGTATATCAACCGTCCCAACACCTTGGAAGACCTAATTAACAATATTGAGGCTGAAATTGGCAGAATACTAGTCAACATGCATGTTAGAGCTCATGAAGACTTCAGAAAACTTAAGAAAACGTATGTAGCAGTGTGTGGATAGCGAAGGTCAACATTTGCAAGATACATAAAACCATGTAATTTGAAAACTCCCTTTCTCTTCAATAAAATTAATGTACTCGTATAAAATAAATTTTTCTAAGCTTCATAATTTCTTTTTATTTTTACAGTTTTTCTCGGAACGTATTTCAATATAGGCTGATAGTGTAGGGTGATCCATCCATAGTTATTTTTTCAATAAGGTTTTTTTACACATAATAACGCTTGAGTTGTATTAAACTTTTTCTTTTATTTGTTTTCAGTATTGTTTGACATATCATCATGGAAAGACCTACACCGCAACAACGTCTTCTAATTGTGCAAGTGTATATAAAAGAGCGATCGGTAAGAAACTGGCTTTGGCCAAAATTTTGTTCAGTGATGAGGCCCATTTCTGACTCAACGAAACAAAATTGCCACATTTGTGCTGAAGAGCAACCCGAAGAGGTCCAAGAGGTGTCATTATACCCAGAGAAAACCACGGTTTGGTGCAGTTTATGACCTAGTAGAATCATCGGTCCATAATTTTCCAAAAAGATGATGGCCGTAACGTAACCGTGAATGGTGCCCACTCTCGCGCCTTAATATCGGACTTTTTGCTACCTCCAGTTGAAGCCTGTAATCTCGACGAAATTTTATTTGAACATGGCAGTGTCAATTGCCATACTTCTGCTCAAACAATGGATTTATTGAGAGGTCATTTCGAATAGCAGCTAATTTCATGTTTTGGACCGATGATTTGGCCTCCCAGGTCGTGCGATATCACACCTTTAGACTTTTTCTTTAGGACTATGTAAAGTCCAAAGTCTATGCTGGCAAACCCGCTACGATTCAGGTTTCGGAAGGCAATATTACGCGTGTCATTAACGCCATATAGGCCGAAATGCTCGAATGATTCATTTAAAATTGGACTCTCAGAATCCAATTTTGAAGGAAATTATATTAAAAAAATAAAAGGCATAAAATGTCATTTCGAATAAAGATCCCACGCTTGATTTAAATTTTTGGATTTTTTTAATTTTAAAAAAATATTTCTAGATAGATCACCTGATATTTATACCGAATGTGACGTTCCAAATTCTTATAGTTTATGAGCTTTGGGCGGTTTGAGTTTTTGGAAATGAAGTCGGTGCCACGTACCTTTTAGAATCGGATCCGTTTATTGCATGTAACAATCTCTTGTCCACAGTAGCATACTTTTAAAGTTTCAAGACGATCGCCTTATAATTAGAGGCGCTACATAGCTATAAAAAAGATAGGAAAGACACCACCCATTTATCCTCAAGACCTTCGTCTGTTATACATTAACAGGTTATATACTAGACATCATGTCCGTAGCTCTTATCGTTTTTGAGTTATGATCTTTTTTAATTATAGTGGTGTAGGCATGACATAGTCCACTTCAGATATCAAAAATCGAAGTAGTCGTTCTAAACCACCGGTCATACAGCTATATTCTGTGAAAATTTCAAGAAGATCGGTTTAGTAGTTTAGCATATTATTAACCCACCATTAAACCCATTCTACATTCAGTGCTGTCTGAACAGCTTTCTTAATGGCGGCAATATTTTTTTTCGTAAAATTAACCATTCTTCAATTATATGGACTCTTGCTCTGCTGCTCTTAGCTGGAGCTGAGTACTGACGTAACCTACATATATGTGGGCTGTTTGGCTATCCATCACCTGCCGATGCAAGCATTATCCTGAGCTCGGCCCTACGTCATGTATTTCGAGAAGATATTTGCTATTGATTACGGCTAAAAAGTCTTTGTTAGTGACTTACAAAAAATTGTTAGTATTTCCTAATATTAGCAAGTACTGAAGTTTTGTTTGAAATTCCAAGGATAAACGTATTTCTTGTAACGTTAAACAACATGGAGCGGGATGCAAAACTTCGATCCCTAACTAGAAAATCTAAGTTGTCTGCTGAACACTCTCACCGCTTCTCTCATTAACGCGTTATAATGCGTTTGTTGGACACTGTACAATGACACATAAACACACATAAGCATGCATTACAAGAGATTTGTCGTTTTGCGTGCCCGTGTTACCAACTAAAAAATGTTGTTTAAATATTCGTTTGTCGCCGTTCTTGCGCACAAACTTGGCCCTTCATACAGGGTTGCCGTTTTGGGCTTTTTTCGACCAAATATGGTCGGATGGTCATTCCAATTCAATTTTGTTTTAGGCGTAATCCTCAATATGTATTACTTGTCTAAATGGTCGTTGTATAAAACAATATGCTGCGTCAACGCTGTTGGCCAGTTCTTGCGATAACGCAAAGGATTTGAAAATGTACTGTTTTATGCTTTTTCGCTTTTTACAACTTTCACTAAAGAAAGGAAATACTGGTCCGATATCCTATTATATGTATTCTTATTCTTGAAAGTATAAACACTCTAAGGCCATCTTGCTATGCCCATCCGTCTAACTGTGTATTTGCTGAAGGCATGATAGCATCTTTTTAATCATAAGGTGGTTGAAATTGTAATGGACAAAATCGGCCTATAAGGGAAAAAGGGTTTCAAAGAACCTACAAAGAAGTAAACTTTTTTAGAATTTGTTCAACATTCCTAATGCACATATTTCATTTCTAGACTACTTGTGGAGTGTACAAAACACTTAACTCATCTATTAGGGGGATGATTTATGGATTAATGGGCTCTAGTGGCCCAAAAAACAAATGACACTAATAAACATATAAATAACTACGAGTATAAGTACGAGTATATGAGAGATTAGATTAAATATAATCTGATCTCTTTATTATTTGAATATAAAAGAGCTTTTAGGATTTTCTCGGGCGAAGGGTTCTTGGGTTTGACGAGGTGAAACTATTTGAAAGAAAATAATATCTTGAGGATTATTGCTGCCAGAGCGTATGATTGTTGTCCGTAATTTTGTTAAATATTAATTATACGCGCTAAGGACAATTATAATGTCAGCGAATATGCTAGTAAGGACCAGTACTAAGTTCGGTGGAAAGACAGCTGTATAAACAAGCGAACAATTACACAGTGTAACAAAAAGAAAGAAGTCAAAATACCTGGGAAGTGATATTATTTTTCTTGTACTCGTAGATCTTACTGAGTACAACAAGTTTAAAATTTCCCAAACACCTCCAAAATCTGAAGTTACGGATAAAAAACCGGTTTTTCGGATCTTACGCACTTGGTTGAATAAAAATCTGTACAGGAAATATGTACACTCACTTTTTTAACATTTTTTGTAATTTTTTAACTTTGGATGCGTTTTTACACAGAATTTTTTAAACGGAAGCGAACAATTTTTGAACTGAATAATAAAGAGAGTCCGTTAGAAACAGATTGAGTTATTCAACTTTTAAAACAATTTTTTTTGAAAAAAATACAATTTTTAACCAAACTATTTGTTTGACCATTTTTTGTTATGGAATATCTCAGTATCCGGTTTGTCATGTAAACTTATTGTTTTAGTTTTTGTCCATTTATTTTGTTTGATTTATCACTTCTTGTTCGCTTTGAAACTGTATTAATAAAAGAGTTGTGGCCTATTTAAGGATATCCGTCACAGGCGTGGTTTTAAAAAATATTGCTGTGGTGGAAGCATACAACAAAGTCTTCAACCGTACTCACAAATTCAGTCGCTGGTATGAACCAGAATTTGTTTGTGAAAAATACTGTGCAGCATTAAAAAATACAAAGTTCAAACTTCAATTTCTTTGCTCTTTTGTACGCCTACGAATTGGCATCCTCAGCTCTGGCATAAACCAGATGATTGCTACTTTTGTGAAACAAATATGCAGGGCACACTTTCAAAACCCGGAAAAATGTAAAGTACGCAAATGTTGTAAGTGTTACAAAGCCGATATCTGGTAATGATAAAGTTCCGACAACGAGCATATGTGGTTTTGAAGCTGAAAAATATTTGTTGGAAGAAGATTACCTTCCATCCAAATCTACAACGGAGCGACATTTTGTTTCAAATGCAGATTTCTGCGATCTCGTTCGCGATTTAAGTTTGTCAAAATGACAGGCTAAAATCCTTAGGTCGAGATAAAGGTAGTGGAATTTGGTGGAAGTTTCTGTAGAAGAAGTGACCGGACATTGTTATTTGAAGAAAGTTTTAAGAGTGGTGAAAATGACAGTAATCTCATATATTGCACTGATGTAAAAGTAAAAGTTATAATAGCGAGCAACATTTACGGCTACCTTCCGGCCATCATAATTTTTGAAAAAATATGCAGCGCTGAATTCACCTGCCCATAAACCGCACCAAACCCTTTTCTCTGAGTATAATGGTACCTTTTGAACCTCTTCTGGTTGCTCTTCAGCCCAACTTATTTATCGACGTTGTCGTTGAGCCGGAAATATGCCTCATCACCCAAACCTCATCACCCAAAATATTAAGTCACAATTATAAGGCAGACGAATGGCGACTTTTCATTGACAGTTCATGTAAAAGTACGTATTCAACAAATATATTGATTTTTAATAAATTTTATTTTTTATTTTTTTTTAATTTCTAGGTTTGAAAGCTATTTTACTGCATAACAAAAATCTGTTACCATTTGTTCCAATCGCATATGCGACTAGTACAAAAGAAACGTATGAAGTTATGAACCAAATACTGTGATTCGTCAACTATGACTTGCATAAATGAAAAGTCGTCGCTGATTTAAAGGTTTGGCAGGAAAAACGTTTCTGCCACCACTGCATCTAAAGTTCGGATACATGAAACAATTTGTAAAATAAACTGGATGTAAACGGAGAAGCATTTTTGCTATCTAAGAGCGGTGTTCCCAAAACTAAGCGAAGCCAAAATAAAAGAAGGTATTAATTTTTTCACTGATCTAATATATGTTATCGCATTTATCAGTTCTGATGAATTTCACGTATATTCCTTGGACCTTAAATTCGTAAAGTTATGAGAGATGAGAATTTTATCAACAAGCTCAGTTCCTTTAAAAAACGCGCATGGAAGTGTTTTGTTTCACTATGTTATAACTTTCTTGGAAATCACAGAAGCGTCAACTATGTCGCTATTGTTGATGAATTTTCGAGTGCGTGTGGTGAAATGGTCTGCAACATGTCAATTAAAATTTATTTCCTCCATTCACATCTAGACTTCTTCTCAGAAAACCTGGGCCAGTTCAGTGATGAACAAGGTGAACACTTTCATCAGCAAATAATTACAATGAAAAACGTTTTGAAGGAAAAGATAAAATAAAAATGATTTCCGAATATTGCTGGTCACTTAAACGGGATACTGATGATATTCGATTAAAATGAAAACGTTCAAACAAACAATTCTAAGTAGCATGGCCAATAGTTGCATTTTTTCAAAAAATGTTGTTTTAATAAAAGTTGAATAACTCAACCAATTTCTAACGGATTTTTAAAGATGACATGGAATTGTTTTTTTTATGAACACTCTCTTTATTATACTGTTCAAAAATTTTTCACTTCCTTTTAAAAAGTTCTGTGTTAAAACGCATTCAAAGTCAAAAAATTACAAAAAATTTAAAAAAAAAAATAGTTTACAGGAAAGATACACAGATTTTTTTCAGTGTGATTTTAACGATAGTACGAGGGCGACCGCAAAACTAACAGGCCTGGCACATTTTCTGTTTTACTAGCAACTTTTTTTTTGTTTTTTAAAAGCAATCTTTTATAAGCCATCTGTCAAAATTTCCGAAATATTTAATGATTATTTTCTTTCTTACGGGTGATTGAAGTAAACAAGTTTTATAATTTTTGAAAAATGGAAAATAAAGAGTTTCGTGCATTAATTAAACACTTTTATATGAATAGTTATACGCCACAATTAACCAAAGATGAATTGGATTCTTTTCATGTTGATAATGCACCATCATACTCCACCGTGAAATCCTGGGTTCAACAATTTTAAATGGGTCGTTCAAGTACGGAAGATGGACAACGCTCTGGAAGACCGAAAACTGCTACTACTATTGAAAACATTAGAAAAATATTTAATGATGTGACTAAAGATAGACGAATAAAGCTCAGAGAACTTGCTGATATTGTTAAAATACACGAAAAACAAGTTTGGAGTATTTTACATGATGAACTCCACATGAAAAACTAACCGCAAGATTGTTGCCGCGTTTGTTGACTTTTTCCCAAAAAATCGTCCGTTGGACCATTTCCGAGGAGCTTTTAGCCATTTATCAGCGTAATCCAATAGAGTTCTTGCGCCGATTCATAACGGTGAAACATGGATCCATCACTACATCCCAGAATGCAAAGAACAGTCAAAACAATGGATAAAAGCTGGTAAAAGTGGTCCCAAGAAGGCGAAAACTGTTATGTCAGAGGGAAAAGTAATGGCCACAGTATTTTAGAATGCAAGGGGTATAATATTTATTGATTATCTTGAGAAAGGAAAAACTATAAATAGTGAATATTATTGTGCATTATTGGATCGGTTGAGTGAAGAAATCAAGATAAAACGACCGCATTTAGAAAAAAAAGTTCTTTTTTTTTATCAAGATAATGCTCCTTCACACACTGCATTTTTAACTCAACAAAAACTGGCCGAATTACGATTTGAAATTGCTCCGCATCCACCATATAGTCCAGATTTAGCTCCTTCTGATTATTTCTTGTTTCCAAATTTAAAAAAAATTCTCGGTGGCAAAAAGTTTTCGTCCAATAGCGAGGTTATTGCTGAAACTGAGGCATATTTTGAAGGTCTTGAAAAATCTTATTTTTCGGATGGAATTAAAAAACTTGAAAAACTTTTGATGAAGTGTATTAAGTTGGAAGGAGATTATGTTGAAAAATAAATAATAATATTTTCAAAAAAAAGGTTCTTTTTATGTTCTGTTACTTTTACGGTCGCCCTCATATACACCATTCTCAAGGCCGCAGTTTCTTCCTTCCAAATCAGCCGAAACTTTAAATCGATAGATATTCAACCAAGTTACTGGCATATAAGTGCGTAAGATCCGAAAAACCGGGTTTTACCCCTAACTCCAGATTTTGGAGGTGTTTGGGAAATTTTAAAACCGGTTTCTTGTTGTACTCAGCAAGATCTACAAGAAAAATAATAATATTTCGCAGGTAATTTTTCTTGTCACACTGTGTTATTAATATATCTGTTCCTAAATTAAAGCAAATTTCACTTAGACACCACATATGTATTTATTAATATTAAAGGAAACACACAAGCAACCGATTGTAGATTAGTTACATTTTTGCGAAATTTAATTGAAGCAAATGGTCACATAATACAGCCGTCCGTAAATATGATAATTGTTATTTTCCCATTTCAATCGCCAATCCATGGCAAACGGTATATAAACTTCGTCCAGTCCGAAATTAATGTTAATAATTTATCTATTTTTTTTAAGAAAACATCGAATTTTTAAGTTTTAGGGCATCATGACAATATTGGTCGGCTACAGTGTGTTTTGGTCGGTCTTGTGACTGGGAAAATATTTTCCTAATGGCAACACTGTCTACATACATACACAGACACATGTATGTGTGTGTGTTTGTATGTCCACACATTTCATTTCATTTACATTACATTATATTTTTAAATTGCCGCAGTTTAAGCTTTTATGTGTTTTTGTTATTCCGAGTGAGCTTTAAAACCACAAGTTCACTTTTCATGCATTACACATACACACACTCACACACATCTTCTTACTTCTTCCATATGTAAGTGTTATATGCATACATACATAACAAACACGCTTAGAGACTTAACACTAGCACAGAGGCGGAATTGCCATGATTCGGGGCCTACTTGGACCTTTGAAGAAATCCTAATGGTGACTTGCAGTAGCAAATCAAATACCTAAAAAGGAGATTTTGTTACAATTGTTACAATTGATGTCGAGGTGAAACTAATTGAAAGAAAATGAAGTTTATCTCAAGGATAGTTACCACCGGAGCGTATGATTGTTTTATGAATTCTATTAAATATTAATCATACGCTTAGGGGAAAATGTTAATGCCAGCGAGTTAGTCCCAATACTAAGGTCGATGGAACGACAAATGTTTCTTGCGGAATGCTTCGAATGCAAGTAAGTTTTTAAATGCGATACAATTGTTTGCGATTATTTATAGATAAAGGGTCGGTGGAATACTTTTAGCCGATGGCGCATATTTTAAATGACTCTAAGACATGATGAAGGTTGAATGTCGTTAAAGTGCCGAATTATCTCATGCTTCAGCTTTTGAATTGTTCTTGGCTTATTGACGTACACTTTTATTTTTAAATATCCCCAAAGGTAGAAGACCAACAGAGTCAAATCACATGATCGTGGCGGCCAATTAAAATCGCCGCGACTTGGGATAACACCGCCATTGAAATTATAGCTCAAAAAGGCCATTTTTTGTTGGTTGTGTGGCAAGTTGCATCATCATGTTTGAATCACATATCGTCTAGTTTATATCCTTAAGTTCTGGCCACAAGAAGTCCGTTACCATCTCGCCAAAGCAGTTACCATACACTGTAACTGTTTGGTCGACTGTACGAGCACTGGTTTGACATATGAATCAAGAAGCTATAATTTGTTCTTGTTGGGAATGATAGCTGATCCCATAATATGCTTTACATAAGTGCCTTGAAAGTTCTTCCCGTTCGAACGCAGTTTGGCAATGCCTCCCTTTAAAGGCCCCTCCGTGTCATCGTTTTTGTGATACACACATGTCGTACGGTGGCATGTTCCGACCGTGCATAGACCACTTAGAGATGCGGAAATTCTACTTTACTTTGTGCAACGGTTACTGTTTTTTCTTCTTCTTCTTCTTATCTGTTCTTTGTGCCCGTGCGTGCGTGTGTGAGTGGGTCATTCAGGATATTACCCTTTACTTTGGTCCACATATTCTAGGTATTTGTTTACCACAGCTACTGTTTTTTCGCATTTACCACGTTATTTCTTTCTTGTACTTCCTTTTTGCGCTCGCATTTGTTGCTCTGTTATCTCTTCGTCGGCGTCCTTTGCTTTGTGCCAGTAAACGTGTGTGTGTGTGTGTTTGGGTTACTTTGGGTTGTTCTTAAACAAAAACCAGCGCAAAACTCTACTCATTTTGTTGGATGTTGTTGGTCTCGTTGGATGTTGCTGCAACTGTTGCGACTTTGTGCTACAATTTGGTTGTGGCAGCCACCGCTGCCGCCGCCGTTGCCGGAGCTGGTATTGTGCTTGTCATGCCAAAGTACTATTTTCCTTTTTTACTTAACTTTCAAATCCGACCATCAACATTGGGTTGTTGTGGATGTGGATTTGCATTTACTTTTGTTCGGTTTGGAAGCAACCACTACAACTGAAATTTAGGGCTTTGTGGGTTTGTCACATAATTTGTAATACTGACGAGGCTCTGACAGAAACTGACTAATGGCAAGGCACAGATATTAACGGGTCCCTTAAAACCAGCCTAGACTACTGATTCAAACCAAGTCTCCGAGACACAAAGGGAGAGTTTCGGGGGTCGATCTTTACAGATACTCGGTAGCAATATCAGTTTGGACAGGTACCTGTTTTCTTACCCTGGTGCATGTATGACTTGTATGTATATCCCCAATATCAGGCAGAGTACATACAATTCGACTTGATCAAGTCTTTTCCCACATGCTCCTTATGACCACTGTTTATTCGAGTATCCTTCCACACATACAATCATAGCTACACTCAAACATTCGTGGCAACAATAACTACTACAATATCAACTTTGTACAAATCCTTTAACATTTCCATATGAAACAACGTTCCATGCATTGACATGAATGTCATCTGCCTCTCAGTCGTTCCTTCCTTGAACACGCTGCCATGTGCCATGTCGCCGCATGACCATACCAGACCAGAGCCGTCCACAATGCAGAGCGTACAGGCGTGTATGTTTGCATTTGTGTTGTTGCCTTTCACTTGTATTTGTATTTACTGCTGAGTAAAAAGGCAACATATTCACATGAATGGCTGTGTGTGTATGTGTGTATTTGTGTGGAAATGCACAATATGGGTTTTTGATCTCAAGGATACGATGATGACAACAAAAAAGCAGTTTTATATCCCAAAACCAATCTAAGATAACATTGTAGATTTGTTGTCATCCCATGTCCTTTGGCTGTATTCCGGTGTGGTTCTCTGCTCAGTGTGTGTGTGTGTATTGCATATATGGGGTATATTGCAGCAGCATCAACATAGGCAACAGTTTAGACCGAAGGGTGTTTTGTGTGGGAGTGTTGAATATGTAAAGGATTGACAAAAAAATGGAGCGACTAATTAGGTGATGACAGTTTTTTGATTTCCGGGAATCAAGAATGAAACCAAGAATCTCAGACTTAATGCAGGGCGATCCAAGTATAATGCTTAACTTAGAGAGCTATTATTTTTGATGTGGTAATGTTTTTTCTCCGGTGAAATGGATTAGCTTCCGCAAGCTAAGTTATATAGAGACACTAAGTTGAGTAACCCCGAAACGTTTTATAAAAGTGGTCTTTTTGCAAAAAATACATTTGAGTATTGTGTTATATTTTAGGTCAACATTACTGGCCATCTAAGCCAGTAATTAGCCGTATGGTGCAGAAATTTAAATACATTGGATAGGCGCAAGACACGACAACTTGCGGCAGGTCATTTGATGGAAAATATTGATGACAACCACAATTCGTCCTCCTGTATATCAAATAGACAACACGATAATAATTGGTGTATGTCCTGAATTAAGTAATTTGGAAATATGTGGTGGTACTATCGTCATAGTGCATGAATCAATGACCCCATTGTGGGCGATGTTTCCAGAATGTATCATCTCAAGAAACTTTGTGATTTAGGACAGTTTGACTTTTTTCTCTCGGGTTACCTGTAATGTATCGTCTATTTTAATAGACCTTACACGATTCTGTAGCTAAAGAACGAAATCACACGCCTAGGGCACAAATAAATTATATACAGCCCGAACAAATGGATGTGTTTCAGATATAAACGCCCTTAACTAAAATACGACTTGATCAATAATTCCGTGGCTTTTCCAACTCCCCTCGTAGTTATATTAAATGCAACACTGCTCCTAACAAGCACCATCAGTTAATAGACTACAGTCAAATTTGGGAGAGTTCCGTCATTTAGTTTGTGTTTAACTGCTGTTCAAATCATACATTCCTTGTGAACGTTCTGGACGGCCAATTGAGGTCAATACTCGTACACTTGAAAATGTCGAAAAAATCCACGATATGGTGTTGGCCGATCGAATAGTAAAAGTGCGTGAGATTGTTGATGCCATACGCCTTTCCTATGGGAGTGTAGTTTCGATTTAACATAATCAGTTGAAATTAGTAAAGTTTTTACTTGTTACTAATTTAAGAATCGTGTGGTATGCGCGATTTATAATTAAGGCTGGCAGTATTACGCTTCATCGGTTCATCATAGCTCATACTCAAAGGTTCCTTCAGATTTAAATTTTCTGCCGCTCTAAAACTTTGAAACTTTAGCCCAATTATAAAAAAAATGGTTTATTCAGATTTTTGAAATTGAATCGCTCTCGTATAACCAAAGCAGATTTTTGGGCCCATAGGGCATTTATTGGCCGGTCCCAGTTGTCAGGTACCTTTTATATAAGTACGTATACCGATTTCAAAGAAAATATCACAGTTTTAGAAAACCCCGACAATTAGGGGACGCTTTTTATAGTTATCATTTAAGTGAAAATATAGACATGTATAAAAAAAATTTTACGAGTATGTACGTACGACAAATATATTTATTGTTGCAACGCGTTGAATTTGACGCTCTTAGTAATTTAATTCTTTTCAAAGGTGGTTCAGTTTCTTAATCATCATTATAAGAACGAGAGCTTGGTACAGGATTAACTGGCATATTTGATAGTAAAAAACAAAGTGAATATTTGGACTCAGCGCCCCAAATAACCTTAAAACAGCATTCAGTTTTTAATTAACAAATAAATTATTGTGTAATAGTCCGCTCAGCTCACTCATTTGAGATTTGAGAAATGGTGGGTGAAATAAGTAAGTAAATCATACAAGGCTGTTGATAATTTCTATCAACCCCAAAACATACTTCGACTCTCCTAAAAATGTTCACATCGATTCGTCATACTTCTCCGTGCTATTCTCTATCAACATCGAAATGAAAACAATTTTTTAAGAAACGACTGCAATGCCTCGTGGTCTTCCATAAGATCTATTGTTTTTTAAGCAATGCACATTTACAATTATTTAGGTTGATGCTCGGCTAGCTCAGTTACGAGACTCGACTCGGTAACAATTGAAAATGTTTTCTAATTTCTGATGTAATGATGCCAAGTCCTTTCGTTGTCCCTCTTTCCGGGCAGCAGTAATACAAGCGGGTGCCAAGAATTTCGTTTTGTTGTGCAGTGATTTTTATTATTCGAGTACAATTTCTTTCTGCTGCCATCTGATAAATGATTTAATTACAAGTTGGTTGCTTTTTTCCGGGGCTTTTGCTTCATTGTTCCCTTTTAATTTACTTGAAAATGCATAATCAGCACAAAATATGGTGAGAATGTAACAAAAGAAAACCCGGATGCAGCATATGTTGCATTTGCCCAAAAACTATTAGACCGCATCCTTGCGAAAGTGTTGTGTGGCTACTCCTGCCTCCTGCTGCTAGTGATGCCGCACAGAAATGTGTGCCAACATTTTTGGCAGCAGCCTTGCGAGTCAGTGTGTCCTGGATGGCGAGTGCACAGCGTATTTTGGGGGGAGGCCAACGTTTCTCAGACAAGAAGCCGAACGAAAAACTTTGGTCAATATCACAAAAAAAGGCTAGGGTATTTATGTTTTAAAATTCTTTAATTCAGTGTCGAGAAGAATAATTAAAAGTGACAGATGTTGCAATACTTGAAATGTCTATTAAATACAGTGAGAAAGAGGGATAATGGAACAGCATTCAAAGTCTGTGATTTATTTTTAAAGTGGGTTAATGGCGAGGAAATTGTTAATTCTGAAAAGCAACGATAGCATTCAAAATAAGGGTTCCCAATAACAATTTGTGTTTGAAATTCAGTTAAGGTCAACATTAATTTTAGACATATCTTTCTATTTCAGGTGTTCTATTACGCTTGAATTAGCTAAAAACATATTGACTATTGATCACCCTTTTGGCCCATATAAGCCAAAACGTTCAGCAACAGTGCTTCTTTTTGAGGTCAGTAGTGCCTACCAACTAACAGTACCCATTCTAACTATTGTCCGTCCACATAAAACTATGATTTTAAAAACAAAATATTTGAATAAGTGATGCTTTTATCGAGGTAGCTTTAGTAAGGGCAACTTTTTCACCATTGACCGATTTAGCTCATTTACAATCCCAAATAGGTCATCATGCAAAATTTCCGAGTGCTACACGAAGAAAAAAAGTATAGGTCATACTGTTGTTGTATCGCAACAGTAGTGTATAGTGTTCATATTATTCCCTCAATCATACTATTGTTACATGTAAACAATATTTTGATGGCATTCATACGGTTGTACAAATGGAATTCCAGAAACATATTATCGTTGCCGTAATTATTCCTGGATATGGACGGTTTGACCGGAGAGATGAGTAAAAAAATCTGGAAGGTCATTTCCGAGTTCTTGAAGGCCTTGCTTTGGAAATGTCTGCAGATGGGTACGTCTCCAAGCGATTAAAAGACTGCCAGGGTAGAGTGCGGAGTAATCCTCGCTTATATCGGGGGATCCGTCTTCTGCCAGTATTTGGCAAAGTGCTCGAGAGGGGATTATGGTCACCAGACTTCAGATGAGGTTGAGATACTAAATGCGAATGACAGTTCGAATTCAAGCGGGATCGTAATATAAAGGATGCCTGGCTGCAAGTGAAGGATAGTGTTAGGGTGTCGTCAGCAAAGTACGTTCAAAGTGTGTTTGTTGATTTCAAAGGTGCCTTTGATTATAACCAAATTCTCACGACCAATACTTTTAACTTTGAGTGACCAGTCCTGCGATGTATGGTTTGCAAACTGGTAGTAGTCAGGAGCTCCCTAGATAGCAAGTGCAGCCCTTCGAGGAGTATAGTGGTGGCTGTGGTTTAAACCCAAATCGCGGGAAGAGTTTTAGCTCAGTGTGAAGTTGCATTGCAACAGGGTGCTGTGACCCATAGAACAGCCGAGGCTTTGAATAGGCCTCGGCTCTGGACCAAGGCCGTCGCTTGGTAATGGCTCCTGTGCGATGTCGCACCATGGTTAAAGCTATCACAGTGAGAATCATGTAAAACACTCGGACGCTGTTGCCGTGACCATATCGTGACTATGTCATTTCTCTGTGTGTAGGCCGATTCGTTTTAACGGATAGACGAAAGGACGGGCATGGCTAGATAGTGTTAGCATTTTATGACCATCAGTAATATATATACTTCAATATTTGTATCAATATTTCGTGACGTTGCAATCGCAACGACACATTAAGTTTATCATGGATGCTATAAAAAGGTTAAGCGTCGGGCCGGCTCATTTAAACCAAGAATTCTTTGTTAAAATGAAAGACCTTGTTTGGGTAAAGAAGTTGTATTGCATATATTGGTACGCGACCCCCTTTCAAGCCCATCATAAATATGAGTAAGAGGATAATCAAGTTCGGCTAGGCCGCTTTTAACATTCTCACCTTAAAATTGCTGTATAAATAAAGCGGATCGTTTTTTGAAATCCTCCTTGGTCCACTCTTCATTCCATAATCTCAGCCAAATCAAAATTAATCCATAAGAGGATTCGCTGCGAAGTTTGCTTTGATTTGAGCTCCCATAAGCCACATTTAAAGGTGATCCCTTCTTTGGACCATATAGGAAAAAAATTTAAAATATATCCATATTTGCATTCATTATTAAGTTTAATTTAAGTATCCATATGTCCATATTGATTGACTACAAGTTTTGACCATACGGGACGTTTTTCTGCCACATGAGCTGAATTGTCTTGAAAAAGTCCATCCTTTAAGAAATACAAAAAATAGAAATTTGTTTAGCAAATGCTGAAAAATAGTACTTTTTTCGAGTACCCTTAAGTGAATTGGAAATTATTAAGACCATATGCCTTCATAACGCAAACATTCGAATTTCTGCTAATTCGTGTGACCACTATTTTACTTTCAACAGACTCACAAACGTGGCTAGATCGTTATACAACGCTTTCCATGGCAAATTAGAGCTAGATTGAATTTATTATGTGGATTTGAGAGCGGCTGGGCCATAAATTATGAAGTACATTTTTATTGGGGCTACACAAATATATAGACCGATATTGTCCAGATTCTGTTGACATGGTTATAAATTTCCCACAATGTACTTTTTTATTTTTCATCACGATTTCAAGTAAAATTTGGCTTGTGGTGTGGCAGAAACATTCATAGCGAGGGACCTTTTCGTGGAGGATTTGGGAAAACAGGGTCCGATTTGGTCCATTTATACTACAATAAATTAGTGGTCGTTCACAATGTACTATGCGCAATTTTAAAAAGATTGGATATATAAAGTTGTTTCTTGAGTGGTGGGACTTCAAATCGGTGAGGGCCTTTGTCTGGGGACTACATGAAAACATGGACCTATATGCCCTTATAATAAATTTGATCAAACCGGCTTGTGGAATGACTGAGGCCCAAATCGAGACATTTCTTTCCATTGAACGCATACCAAAACATTGGGCGATAAATAATAGTTTTGTAATAGGGTGTTTTTTTTTTTGACGTGTGGTCTTCAATCTGGCTACACTTTTTTCGAAGTTGGTCTTTTTAACAGCTTTCAAGTGTCTTATGCTCAGCTTGATTTGCCATGGTTTACTTTGGTTTACCTACTCCGGAACAACGTTTGCAAATCGTGGTGAATGGGTCCATCACGAGATTGCCACTGATTCTGATTTTTACAAGAAAATTTAGTTCATTGATGAATCTCACTTTTGGTACGTTAATAACAAAAATTTTAGCATTTGGAGTAATGAAAATCCGCAAGCCGTTACATCCTCAACAAGTCACTGTTTGATGTGATCAATAGTGTAATAGCTTGTTTCGCAGTGTAATAAAGGGCAAAAACAAAATGTTGGTTTTTATACCCTTAGGACAGGGTACATCTATTTTTGCTATAAAATTACTATTCGCGATTGTAACTCGCTCTCGACGAAACTTTACACATTGTGAATATTTTAAATGGGGTAAAAGTCTATTTAAATTGGTATATATCAGTGATCGTTTTGATACAGCAAAAATGTTCTATTTGATTCCAGGATCTGCTGCTATAGAAGCCATATTTTCAATCAGAATCAGATTAAATTTCGCAAAGAACGTTGTGGACCTTATCGACACTCATTATGACTGGTTCCGCAAACTCTTGTTGGTACGATCTAGCTCAATTAATAATGTATACCAACTTCGGTGTTAAACGTGCCTTCTCTAGTTTTCAGTACCGAGAATTCTAGCATCTTCTTCCACAGTATATCTATGCCCGAGTCTTAGTCTTTTCGACAGCGTTTTCCAAGTAAGTTGTGACTAATGCCTTGTTGGTTGAAACGTTTGTTTTCATTTGCCCCACATTCCCAAGCCAGCGAAATCGTTTTATTATGATCCAGAGTTCCCTTGATATCAGATTCTGATGCTCTAGAAGTCAGAAATTTAATTGGATCTTGCTGAAATGTGTACGGTCAAAAATTTAGTATGCAGTAATTGGTTATGGGGGCTAAAAAACACCCTACCGTTTTAAGATTTCCAATTTCTGCAAGAGCCAACTTTTGCATCAGTACACTAAGTACATTATAACTCTTTCTCACTTATTAGGGGTATCGATTAAAGTCGGCTCTTACTTGCTAAGTGGAAAGTATTGACTACGCTGAAAAATATCTCATGTTTTATCTGAATTTTAATCAATATTAAAAATATTCAATTTAATTTTTATTTTTTTTTAACTATTTAAGTAAAGTTAAGATTCATAAGTTTTTCCTGCCTTTTTATTTCATTTTACCAGATTATTTAATATAAAAAGATATTATCTATGCGTTCCTAAGAACATCATTTTAACAAAATCTACTTCACCGCACTCCTAGCTTCGCAACCTTTTAAATTCCATTTATTTGGCAACAATTTGGGTTAATGACATTTTGTTACCAACAGACCACCGCAGAGTGACATGATAGAAAATAGTGAGTAACTATTAGATAATATCCGTCTGTCCCTTAGTTTCATCGACCACTTATTTTAGCCAAAACACGTCCCACATTGAGGTTTCAATTTGTCACAAGCACACTGGCTTTGTGAATTGATTAAACAAAATAATTACATTTTTCAACAGAATTATGGCATCAAAACGCACGCATAGAATTTTAAACATATCCTTGTTTCTCTTCTAATCCTTAAGCAGCACTTCTCTCGCAGTAGATTGCAGTCACACGGAAAGAAGATAAAGGATTATTCGGCAATGACAACTCCTTGTTGTCAGAGCTGTAAGTGTTGGGGAAGGGGATGGCGGTACGAGAATTCGATTCGATATTGATAATAATCGTTTTGAGAACACATTTTGAGGTTTAATGTCAATATCAGTTCTGTACTTTTTATAGTTACGAACATTTTACTATTGTTGTTAAATGTAAAAACACACACACAAACATATGTGATGGGTTATGGATGTGTGTATGTGTATTTGTTATTTACAATACAAACGTAAATGTGTGTAGCATTTTTGATGTACTTTTGTAAACTTTTTTTTATTTTTTCCCCAAAATGTTTCCTTTTTACAAGTTTTGTTTGTGTTTTGGTTTATTTTTTAGTTTTTGAGAATGTGTGTGTGCATTATGTCTCAGCGGGATAAGGAAGGGCCCTACAAGCCGTTCAGGCCTTCTAAGAGCCGTTAGTAGGATGATCGAAGGGATAATTGCTGCATTATACTCTCATTTGGAGCTCCACAAGGAAGTATCCTGGGTCCAATCAAACCACAAATTCAGCCATTGCAGCAATTCTTACAGTTGCAGATACAGAGATACAAGCTAACAACCATCTTCAATACGCGGTCAACCTTATTTCTGAATGGACTAAAGATTGGCGGATAAAACTAAATAACACAAAATCCGTCCGTATCATCTTTACAAATAAATGTTTACAAAATACTCCAATAAACATAGATGAAGTTCAAATACCTTTTTCAAATAATGCGAAGTATCTCGGCATGAACATGGATGCAAAATTGCGATGTAACGAGCATGTAAAGAAAAAATGCTAAGAACTCAACTTTAAGTGGGCTAAACTTAACTGGCTTATTAGTAGAAAATCTGTTCTATCAATCGACAACAAAATTCTTATATACAACCGAAAGCTAAAGCCGATCTGGTTATATGGAATACAGGTATGGGGATGTACCTGCCAAAAAAAACATAAAACCTATCCAAACTTTCCGAAACAAAGTCCTTAGAAGTATAGTCAACGAGCCATGGTATTTCAGAAACAAAGATATTCATAGAGATCTGGGTATAAAAACGGTCGAAGAGGAAATAAAAACCGTTGCCATAAAACATGATGAAAGGCTAAGGGTCCACGTGAATCCGGAAGCAGTCAACCTAAATAATATAACAGGCTTACAAAGAAGATTAAAAACAAATGACCTCATACTTTCGTCATTCGTTAATATAAGTATCATTTGCCGATAATGAACATGAACATATAATTTTATACTTATATAGGGTGATCCATCTAGAGGTTTTTTTCACAGATTACGCGTGAGTTGTATTAAACTTTATTTTTTATTTGTTTTCAGTACTGTTTCACATTTCTTCATTGAATGACTTACACCGCAACAACATCTCCTAATTGTGCAACTGTATAATGGAAATGAGCGATCGGTAAGAAACTGTCCTCGGCCAAAATTTTGTTCAGTGACGAAGCCCATTTCTGGCTTAACAGCAAACGTCAATAAACCAAATTGCCACATTTGGGCTGAAGAGCAACCAAAAGAGGTTCAAGAGGTGTCATCATACCCAGAGAAAACCACGGTTTGGCCTAGTACAATCAATCATGTTTGGGGGGTATATTTTCATTAAAAATTAGGCCTTCTAAAATGCACAATTTTGAAAAACATTAACAAAGGTGTTGGATCTGAAAATAGGTTTTTTATGAGAAGGCCTTGCTAATTTTCCCTTTGTGGTGCCAATCTTCCAATTCAGTGATTGACAATATTTTCCTTCATTGAACGCAAACCCACATACGCTCGAGCGTACTATAATCGTCACACTCGCAAGCATATTTTGATGTAAGGCGTATCCCTGTAAACACTTTGACTAAAGTTGTTGGCAGATGCATCATTCTAGGTAACGAACATCTGCTTAGTTGCGTTCTTCCACTTGGTCTTTCCACCGTTGCTTTAATCTTCGCTACTCTGTGTATTCCGTGGTAGTTCCGCCTTTGTAACAGGGCGATTTTGATATTTACTTGAGAAAAATAATTGAAATAAAAAAAATCTAGTTGAAAAAGAATGATTTAATCTTAGACTCATACACTCTAATAGCTATTGCACTTAAAGTGTGCAATAGCATTTATTCTTCTTAAAGAATTAAAAAATGTTTACTAGACCAAAAGTTTTGAAATTGATTATGGACTATATGCGTCCCCACTGAAAAACCGAGGACAGAATTATAGTGATCTTCCACAATACTAGGGCGGTGGTCAAAAGTATATAGGCAAGATACAGATTACTGTAATCAGCAGTTTCTTTGATAAGACACCATCTACAACAACACTTATACATTATTGGCATTTGAGATGCATTTCAGTGCCACGACCAGCGCTTTCCAGGTTTCCATTGGGGTTTCCATTCCTATTGGTAAGAGGTAAATAATTATCTAAACCATATGCTCTACAGTGGGTCATAGCTCCCTGTCCTTTAAGGTACCAACCAAAGCTACCACCGAAGTCCCTGCAACGCTGTTGATCGTTGACCCGGGATAGAATAACATAATTGGGGGCTCCTACTCAGACTACCGGACAGACCTGTGAATACCAGTACTACTTTCAGTTTGAGTTTCATGCACTTGTATCATAATGTTTACACTTAAGATTCGCTGTTTACACTTAAGATTCGCTCTATATTCCCACTAAGCCATATTGGACAAACAAGACTATCTAAGATATATTTTTAGTCTGGCAAGGTAGCCCCCTGCTCAGCCAACACTCTGTGGTTGAACAGTTCTCTTGCTATAAGAAAACTGAAAATTTTGCGATTCGAAAGTTATTCACCGGATTTAAAGCTGTTTGGATAAACAGGACTATCCGAGATATAATGGGTGATCCATCTAGAGGTATTTTTTCAGAACAAAAAAAAATATAAAAATTAAAATCAAGTGGAATCTTTATTGTTAATTTGAAAGGACATTATATGGCATTTATTTTTTGAATATAATTTCCTTCAATTGTTGGCCGCAACTACGCCTCAGGGTTTCCATTCTGAGGGTTCAATTTTGGATGACTCGTTCTAGCATTTCGACTGTTATGGCTTCAATGACCCGCGTAATGTTGGCTTCCAAACCCTGAATCGTAGCTGGTTTGTCTCTCTATAAACTCCGTAAGAGAACTGATCAAAGTAATTGGCTGTAAATTAGATACTTCCCAACACGACATTTTTCCGAACAATAATAAAGAGCGTGTCATACACACAGAGCAAAAGTCGGTTGACAGCCTATTCGGACTTCAAAAGTTCTGCTGACTGAAAATACTTTCAGTTGCAATCACCATTTGTGACAGCGCATAGAGAAAGGGACCTAAGGGTAAAAAAAAAA
Source organism: Hydrotaea diabolus (assembly GCA_963513945.1). Taxonomy (NCBI): domain Eukaryota; kingdom Metazoa; phylum Arthropoda; class Insecta; order Diptera; family Muscidae; genus Hydrotaea; species Hydrotaea diabolus. Next base: position 189,102,235 of record OY740718.1, read on the forward strand.
CAATTTTCACTTTTTTTTTTGATGTGGACAACATCTGAGCATCGAATGAGACCGATCCCATGTCCCAAAAGTGTTTCCTTCCACAGATATGCGCGTTTTATGAAAGTGATTGTACACCAAAGATACACGTATTTAAATCTTTAAAATGGCTCTCCTGAACAAAACTGGTTTTTACCCTTAGGTCCCTTTCTATTTTGCGAGTCACATCTATTGATCTTGATGGAAATCAGGTTTGACGTACCATTTGATGACAGTTTTGTTAATATTATGATACAGACTACCAACTAGTCAGTTGTAGTAAAGGAATTGAGTGTAAAAAAATCATTTGTTTGAACCGCCTGTTGTGGCAACTACGAGCTTGTAGAGAATTGTTTGTTGGTACTAGCAATTGGTAATACCAATTTCGTTCCTATAACCAGCTAAGATTACTGGCCCGAACATAAATATCAGAAGTATTAAAACAAACAAAAAAAGTTAATAGTGACAACACTTTAACGTTTTTCATGCCTATTAGAACGAAAAGCAGGAAAAAAGTTGATAAAATGCTTAAATTACACAATTTATTTTTATACTCTCTACCGAAGACAACATTGATCGTTTACAAAACGAAATATTGGACCTTTAAAGTATATGTATTTATGGCCGACCTTAATGACGTTTTTACTTTTTTAACTTGTTTTAGTCAAAGTTTTATCACATAGCTCAATAAATGACCCATGAATGAAGGCATACCTTTTTTAGTTAGTTAATGTCATCCATCCCAATATCTGAAATTCTACAGGACGAACTAACATTCGGAATAGAAATCTTGGACCTCAACCTTACACAACCTCAATTCGGTTGTGACAACGAATCTGTTCTCTGTGTGTGGAGAAGCATGTGTTAATAAGCTCTTCCAAGAGACAAGTGCCGAGATGTCCCTTAGGCCCAGGGATTACAATAAAAACAGAAGCTCATCTTAAACCAGTGATCTGTTCACAATATTATTCTTGTTCTTACATATCCAAATCTTCTTTCATATGCCAGCTCGTAACGTCTTATGTATTCTAAAGGAAAGCGTTTTCATGTCTTAGGGATTGATCTCTTATTCTTTAATTTTCCTGCGTTTCGGAGGTGGAGGAAAACATTCCTAACAAAAGTAGAGGTGTTCTAACCCAGAAATGAACCTAGGTTAACTTAGTTACAGACGTTAGCTTCGACGTATCCGAAAACATATATGAAGCAAGACACTATTTACGTCCAAATACGAGCAGATAGGGTTAAGATGAGTTTGCAGCAAACTCACCTTGTCAATAAGATCAGAGATTACAAGAATTTTGATTGAAGATGAGATACTTTCTCTTTAAGCGTTTCAAAACTAACCAAAAGAAGAAGAAAAAATTAATTAAAATTAATTAAAATTAAAATTTAATACTTTCTCCAATACAACTTGCTGAAGTGGAATAAAAATGAATGTTAGCTATTGACGCTACTTGGTTTTCTAATACAGGGTGGCCCACATAAACAGATGTGAGCAATTTAATCCTTTCTCCAATACAACTTACTGAAGTGGAATAAAAATGAATGTTAGCTAATGACGCTACTTGGTTTTCTAATAAAGGGTGGCCCACATAAGCAGATATGTTCAGATAATAATAATGTTTTTTTTATTTCTCTTTTGTAGGTTATATAAAGTTTATTTAAGAAGATATATGATGTAACGGGTGATCAATCTAGAGGTTTTTTTACAAAAAAAATACAAAAATTCAAATCATGTGTGGAATCTTTATTGTTAATTCGAAAGGACATTTTATGCCATTTATTTTTTAAATATTTTCCTTTAAATTTTGGCCGTAACTACGCCTCAGGGTGATCATTCTAAGCGTCCAATTTTGGGTGACTCATTCGATCGAGTTTTCGCGGTGTAAGCCTTTTCATGATGAAATGACAAACAATACTGAAAATAAAAAAAAAAAGTTTAACATAACTCACGCGTAATCTTTGATAAACGCTATTAAAAAAATACCTCTAGATTGATCACCGGTTACAGCAACGAATCCATTTTATTGTCCAGTCTATTCTCTGAATTCAAGAAAACTATCGTAGTCATTTTAATGTCAGAACAGCACCCAGTAACGTGATGATTTTAAACTTAGTCTCCCGTTTTGAGCAACATTGTTCAGATTCTTGGTATAACATCCTAGGATATTACATCAGCGTCAATTACACCCCTTAATTTGTACTGTTTGGTGCGGTGTTGTGGTTGATATAAATTGATCGGTACATAATTTTTTGAAAATGAGGTGGGTCATCCGGAAACCATTAACGGGGCTCTGTATAGGACTCTAATTGGAAATTTGTCTAAAATATGGTTCCAGCAAGATGGAGCCACAGGACATACACCTAGAGCCATAATTTATCTGCTTCGTAAAATTGTTGGTGAACCCATTAGTCTTGTTTGGGCCACCCTAAACAACTTTCTGAAGAGTAATTAATTCGCAAGCAAGAAAATAGGACAGAGTACGCAAATAGCATTGAATTAAGCCTCGAAAATTTTTACTGAGTAAGCCCAACTTTGTCCACAATTCACTCAATTGCTGCATATGCTATAAATTTGTGTTTTAAAAGACACGATTAGCATTGCTTAAACATTGCCAACGCAATAATTTCGTAATCTGAGATAAACATTGCAGCAATTCGGTTTTTTTAAAATTCCTTCCAGCATCGCGTTGCATTTCATAATTTTAACACCGCATCATACACATGTATCGAATGCCGCATTCTTAATTTGTACGCCAACATATCTATTTGACGAACTTTTACGTCCTGATTTTTATGGACTTCGATAGGGAAAACAAAATTTAACGAAGGTACCTTGAAGTTTATTTAAAGACAACATGTTTGATGATTTTTTTCTGACACTTCTAGAAGAGTCTTTTCGAAAATTCTTTATCTTCCACCGCCGGATTCCTTCCGGCATATGGCTCTAATACGACAATGAATTCTCATGCTACTCTATAAAATCTTCAAGACATTTCGCTTTAAGATTGTTTCTTGCACGCAAAACGTTTTGCTGGGTCATTGCACATCTCTGTGATTTTGGAAGTAGTGAGGGTTTCCAGAATTACATGTGTTTCGTTGCAAAATGTGTTCTTGGAGGAAAAAATAAGAAAAGAAAAAACTAAAAAGCAAAAATGGATCGATGGCTGGCGTTGATGCTTATGATGGTGGTTACAAATAGTGTCGATCAAATAGTTCAAATTTGCTTCGGAAGCAACGGAAGAAGGAGTTTTGCTTCGAATACATGTTTTTTCGCTCGATTTTTTTTCCTCGTTATTTTGCTTCTTCGTCTTGCTGTTTGCACACACAACCACCATAATTCGTTTGAGATGTTTTATTATTAAATATTTATTTTGCTGTTGTTATCGTTGTAGTTGTTATTTATTTCCAGGTCACTGGTATAAAGACAAATTTCCTATACGATACATTTTCTCGGTATGTATGTGTAAATAACGTATGTGTGTACGTGCATGCATGTGTTTGTGAACTTATTAAATTAAGCTCATAAATTTTTTTGCATAATTCATTTTTATAAGGGTCATATGTATTGGAGGCCCACATGATAATTTGTTTGGCCTCCACTAGGTGGCCATAAATAAGAATACCCTATAACAGGCTTATTAGGAGAGAATAGATTCAGCTTGCTCTTTGCTATCTGTTGGAAGACACTTATGTTTTTTAAGGATCAAGTAAAGAAAACAAGTGGAGAATTTGTCTTCAAAAGCAAAAACAGCTGAAAATCGGTTCAATCTTCAAAAATTCGGTTGGACACAGAAAAATTTACGTTGCCATACTAAAACATTTATAATTTTTGTTTTACATGATAGATACAAATATAGTATGCAAGAAAATTCAACAAATTTGTCACAATGATATGCAGATTATACCTAATTTTTTCGATTTAAAAAAACAAACTGTCTTGTAACCAATAATTTGGGCTGACAAAAAATTATTTATAAAATACGAGATGATGTTAATTAATGTAACCGCGTAGGGTGTCTTTACTGTAAGCCAGAACTTAAAAACTACTTAAAAAATAAGACAGAACATTAAAACTACTACTGGCTATTGATCGCCCTTTTTGACCCTACGGTAAGTTTATTGGGCAACATGAGTTAAAAGTCCATCAACTATGCCCTTTTTGTAGGCATCTGGTGCGTATCCATTTTAAACATTGCCCGTCCACGTCCAAAAAATGTAATTAACCATTGCCCGTCCACGTCCAAAAAATTTTCTTCTAAGGGAGGTACCTTTAGGCAAACTTTGTTCTCCCTAAGCCGATATAGCTCAATTACTATACCAACAGCTTAAGACCATGAGTCAAGATCTTGCAAAATATCAGTATTTCGTGGTGTTGCAAACGGAATGATAATATACCATGCCTTCAGTGCAGGTTATAACAAATTAATAAACAAATAACAATACCAAAATGTATGTATTTACATATATGTATTTAAACAAGGTTCTGACCTGCTACATTAGAAAGTATGCACAAACTTTACCGATGTCATGAGTTATGCCCTTTGGTGATATGTTTGCCTAAACAAAGGAAGAATTTAGTAGCTCTAGAGAAAATTTTTGGATGAGATGTAATTTTTTTATATAATTTGGTTGTGTTCGACTTAATTGGATCTGAGCTAAGTATGAACTTGTTTAATTTATCTCGATTGTACTTCTCTTTACTACATTTGCTCCAAAAGTATTTTCTTACTTTTTAAAATTCTTATTTCCTTTTTTAAGGACAATGCCGCTTGTAAAGTAAACAACATAAGACTCTTAAATTTTCAATTTTCACTAGGGATGTGGAGTTTTTTATACTTAAATCTAATAATAATTACTTTTTAAAAACCGATCTTTTCATTTTTCAATTAATTTCCATTATCTGGAATTTGCTCCACTGTGCCTCGATTGGGATGGATTGTCAAAAATTTCTGCGTTAAGCGGTGCCCACAAATTACTCTACTAACATCTAACCTGATATTGGCTTTTTGTTTTTACAAATGTTCCTGATCGCTAAAGCTTGGTAAACCGCGGGCACGCCATATTGACTGCATCTCAATCCGACTTAACCCCTCGCGGTAAAGCCTGGCACTCACAGCTTTTCTTAGCAAGTAAGAGTTGAAACCTACCACAGTTCAAAAAGGATAAAAGATTCATAATAATAAATAATCATAATTAAAAATACTGACATGTGTTCGTAAGAGATATAGATGGGAATGTACTAACTTATACGTCAAGTGTGCTACGGATATGTAAATATCACTTTTCCACTTTAGCAACGGCTGAAAGTCCTAAAGACAACAGCAGCATGCTCTTGGCTGCATTCAATCCGGCTCACGGATCAAGTCGGGATAAAGTCCTGCATCAGCCGTGAGAGCGTTGGCTAAGACTTAAAAACTTGACGAACAATTACTCTGGCTAACGAGATTAGAAAATGATAAATTCAAACATATGATAAACCCAAAAAATTACAGTCGAACAAGACTAACTATACCGCTTTGGTATTCAAAAAACGGCTCTCTTCTGTCTGAAATTTTAGCAAGATTGTAGTGATGCCGTTCTGTAAAAACGATCTATCTATCTAATAAAAACGATAACAATATTCCTCAGTTCAAATTTTAAGTCACCCTTTCTCACCATTCACGCCACGTGAAGAGATCTCATATAGGGTAAAAGCTTATTTTAGGGATGAAACTGTGGAAAAATACAGATTAACTGGTATAGAAACTAAAGTCAAGGGTGGTCTACTATATTAAAACCTGCAATTTTGGATGTTCAGAAAAGCCAACTCAATGAAAATAGGGTTTTTAGCCCCTCTGAGAAAATGTCATTGTTTTTAGTAAACATCGGTAGAACATATATGTGAGAGATATATCTTAATTTAAACTGATTTTCTCCAACTTTAACAGCATCTTTCCTTGGCACTAGGAACTTACCTTTGCCTAATTTTATCAAGATTAGATGTACGAGTACTCATAAAGCGCACTTTTTACCGAGCTACCATTAGTCCCTTAAAGAGAACATTTTTTCTTCAATGCTGATTTCGCCCAATTACAATCTCAAGCAGCTTATGAAAATAAGATAAGATGAAAATAAGATCCAAGTAGATGTATAATTTATAGAGTCAGCGATTGATAGGGTCAGCGATATTCCGCGGTGTTTTAAACAAAATGACAATTTAATTATATCATCTACTCTTCGGCGGAGGCTATACTAATTTCTATAATTTTCAAAAGTGGCACGCAGAAAAAAAGTATGGTAGGGGTGACAAAATTCGAAGAGGATCATACTATTGTTGGGTATATGGTTGTGACACAACAATATTATGATATTGTTGAACAGTATGATTCACACATAACCATACTATAGTTTCCCCAACCATAGTATGATTCACACTCAATCATACTATGATCTTCACAACCATACTATGATCCTCACAACAATAGTATGATTCACACTCAACCATACTATTATCCCCTCAACCATACTATTATCTCCACAACCATATTATGATCCTCACAACCATAGTATGTTTCTCATACAACCATAGTATGATCACCACAACCATAGTATGATTCACACGCAACCATACTATGATCCCCAAAATGAATTATTAGCGTTCAATTCAAAAATAGAGATTTTTATCAAGCAATTTATATTAAATTGCATTACAATAAGTTAATAGCCTGAATTAAGGCCATGTTTTTATTGAACATTTCATTCAAGAAACAAAAATATATATTCCAACGGCAGTCGAAAATTCTGTTAGTTCCCAGCATGGGTGAATGCTACTTCACCATCTGTAGACCCCAAGAAACAAATGTGATTAAACTATGATCAATGGCTATATACTTAAGTGCAGGCAGATTCACCGAACAAAGTAAACACAATCAAAATCCCTCGAACTACCTTCCGATTGTTATTATTTTTTTATGGACAACAACCATACACTGTATCGAGTGTATGTGTTTTTTTTGTATATCAAAAAAAACATGCGCACACACATACATGTATGCTCTGTAAAACCTGTTTTGTTATGTTCATAGTTGCAACCATACTGTATGATTGCCGTAATCATATTATTGTAAACGTAAATTTTAAACAACAATACTTTTGTTGCACCAACCATGTGTACATGGTGCTACAACCACATTTTCATTTCTAAATTTGGCAATAATACTGTTGTTACATTTCAACAATACTAATATTGTCGCAATCATACTGTTGTCAAAATAAAATTCAAAGAACAAAACTTTGGTTGCGACGAACATGCTTTTATTGTAAAGAACATATTACTGTTGCGGTAACCATATAGTAACCATATTTTTTCTCTGCGTGAATATGTGAACAAGTGAAAACTTCGTAAAGTTTGGCAAGGGCGATCCTTATATACCATCTCCTTCAACAAAAAGGATTTTTTGTTCGCTGCGTCCATGCCTTATCTTATCCAAAACATAAAAGATACTTTATAGTTCGAATCGTAGCAATAGGTATGTATTTTGGACCACTTGAGCCAAAAAGTCAAGCAACTATGCCCTCTTTTGAGATATGTATTGCGACTCAACTTAAAGTACCAACAGAGACACGGCCGGTCATTCTCACGAATGACTAGCTCGATAATCGCTTGAATGGCCTGGATCGTTAATGGGCTGTTTGTAAAAAATTTACGGTACCCCTAAAAAAATCTAAGGTGGCGAGTTGACTTCTCCGAGACAGCTGATAACACGATTATTAATAAACTTTGCGCCTAAAAGATCGTTTATTGGCGAGGGCTGTGTTCTTCAATATCTGGCCGCAAAAAATGTTCAATCATGTTTCGCTTACATCATTATCGGAAATAGCGATCCAGATTAATTTACAACAAATGGGCCAATTATGTGACCACTCTAACATTCGCACCCAACTGTCATTGTTTGAGGATGCATTGTCTTCTTATCGGACCGCAGGGGATGAGTGGGGTTACCTGATTTCCTCAAGATTAAAAAACTGCTAAAATAATCCTATCCATCCGCTAGTTGTACTTAGTACGGACATAAATACTGTTATAACTGTAGAACTGAACATTCCTCGTTAATGTCATATGGGTTTTGAAAGCAAACCTCAATAGCGTTAGAGTGTAACGGGATTTTAAATTGTTTCAACTTTCATCATGGAGTGGTCAGATAATGAGAACCGTATCGCTGTAATAGCGCTTTTCAAGTGTGAAATGAAAAAAGCGATATTTTCAAAACGCTCCGGTCACTAGGGATTAGCCGCATGTTCGTCTACCAATGCATAAAACTGTTTGCGGAGACTGGAGATGTAAAAGACGGCCAGCGGTCGGGCCGCCCAATGGACGAGGTTCGTGCAGCTATTGACGATTGGCCAGTGCGACTTTAGGCGTGTGTAAAGGCAAAAGGCGGACATTTCGCCTAAGTAGATTTTTTTGGATACAATATACACCAATAAATATTTTAAAAAATATTTGGTCCAAAAACATTCAGTACTTTTTATTTTACAGCATAAAACGTGTGTAACAGTATTTATGTCCCTACTAAGTAGACAAACATAGAGCGAATTATTGGCTCTAATACTGGATGTAGTTATGTGCTACGAGGTCGGACCAGAGACTCAACAGATCTGGTGCCGCGGAAGGTAAGGAGCACCTAGAACTGTTGTTCTAGCCTGATCTGTTTTGGAACGGCTTGTACCAATTGGGACAGATAAGCTTCTTATCGAAATTCTTGGATTGTTTTATATGGCAGAAGCTATAGCAGCGATTGTTTCCTCCATCCGAACATAAGGGTTTCGATGGTAAGGTCTTTTGTTGACTGTCTCATGCTCGGCACGATTGATAACAATTCTCATTATGGTCCATCTGCTCGGAGGATTGCCGCCAAACGTGCGCCTATACTCTATTTTAACCCTTTGTCGACCGACGGTACTTAAAAGTACCATTACAAATATCTGCTCATAAAATCTTAAAGAAAAGTATTTGGTATAATTGTGGCCATAGGTACATTAGAGTACACTAAAATGTATTTAATAAAAATTTTTTTTCCATAGTTGGTAACCCTGTCTTCCCAGAATAACGGTAAATTACAATGTGCTTTAGCTCTTGGCGTAAGATATTGTGGGACTAATTTCAATTATTGAAAAATAGTAATATTTTAGCTATCTCAACCATTAGAGTGTGTTATTATTCAAGAATAATCGATTTAGCACAGGTTCAAATATTTATATATTGGATAATTGCATTATTTGGTGGTTTTTTTTAGAAATATCTGCAGTGGACCGGTAAGTACCGTTGGGCTGTGAGTGTTGGTTTATATGTCGTTATATAGTTTATTTTCATTGTTTGCACTTGATAGCGCTATGGCAGGAATCCGTAGTAAACGTCTTGCTACTGATGAAATTTTGGAAATTCTGGAATCGATTCCCAGTGATAATGCCGAGAACACCGATATTGAAAGCGATGACGGGTCTGAGGATGAAATTGACGACAATTTAAATGACGACACGTTGAACCGCTATTTGCGGGAACTCTTCGACGAAAATGTTTTGTCCAACGATCCTGGGGAAAGTGAGATATTACAGTGTACAAACACTCCTGAAGGAAATGAATGTCATGGTGAGGCAGACACTGAAGAAATACCTCAAATAATGCCAAGCACCAGCCGTCGAAGCATTGATGCTGAGCCTAATCGCCACTGGAAGTTGAGGAACCATGAGACAAGTATTCCCGAATTCTCCTTGCCAGAAGGACCTGTAACAGGATTTTTTGCAAGCTATGTTACACCCACGGAATACTTTCTCTCGTTTATTGCCGATATAACAGAAAATATTATATTTCAGAGTAACTTATACGCCACCCAAAGGCAGAAAAATTTAAATCTGAAAAAATGTGAGTTTCATGCTTTTATCGGCATAAACTTTTTCATGGGGTATAATAGACTTCCAAGTTGGAAAGATTACTGGAGCACAAGCGAGGATTTCTTTAGGCCAATAATTGCGAAAACTATGAGCCGCAATAGATTTGATGCGATTTTGAGCAACCTTCATGTGAACGACAACTCCAAGATTCCTAAAGACAACAAGGATCGCCTCTTCAAACTTCGGCCTATGATCGATGGGTTGAATAACTCGTTTCAGCAACTTTACCATGGATCTCGACAGCTTTCCGTAGACGAATCGATGATATTGTTCAAAGGAAGGAATGTAATGAAGCAGTATTGTCCAATGAAACCAATAAAAAGGGGCTATAAAGTTTGGTGTTTGGCTGACCAGAACGGCTACATAAAAAAGCTTTCAATATATCAAGGCAAGGATGAAGCTTTAGAGGAAAAATTTGCCGGTTTTGGTCTTGGAGAAAGGGTGGTTTTATCAATGACTGAAAACGAGTGGGGAAAAAATAAAATTATTTATTTTGATAACTATTTTACATCAGTTCGGCTTCTTGAAAAACTAAAAACAGAACAAACCTTAGCATGTGGCACTATTCGCTCTAATAGAAAAGGAACCCCTAAAAACTTGAATGTTGATAAGAGCATGAAAAGAGGAGATTGGGAGCTGAGAGTTTCATGTAGTGGTATAAGTTTCTACAAGTGGATGGACAACAAAGCAATTTTTTTGGCATCAAATTTTCATGGCAGTGAATCTACAACTGTTGCCAGGAGAGACCGCAGCGGCAATTTGAAAGATGTAAATTGCCCAACAGTTGTGAAAGACTATAACTCATTTATGGGTGGAGTTGATCATGCTGATCAACTGCGAAGTGCCTATGGTCTTGGTCGAAAATCTAAAAAGTGGTGGCATCGAATTTTCTGGGGTCTATTGGAGATGGCATTTATCAACTCGTATGTGGTTTATTGCCAATCCTCCGAAAAAATAACGCTTAAGGAATTTAGACGATCTGTTGCTATGGGATTGATGACCCAGAATAATCCAACTACAAGTCGAAAAAGTTTAATATCATCAAAAGAAGAAGTGTCAGTTCCAGGATCTAAGAGACGCCGAGGAAAAATGGAATCAGTTTGTAAAGATGTTCGATTAGGAAATCTCGGTGTACATTGGCCAACTTTTGTGGACATTCGAGGAAGATGTGAACTATGCAGTTTAAACAAAATTCAATCAAAACCTTTCTCTAAATGCTGTCATTGTGGAGTTTACTTATGTTGCAATGATAAAAAAAACTGTTTTTCTAAATACCATGGAATCAATTAATTAATAATTGTTTTATTAAAAGTTGAAATAAAATATAAAAAAAATGTATTAACGTTTCTTTTTTTTTTGAGTCACCGTGACCCAACGGTACTTAGGAGTACCAGTCATAACTAATATCCTTGCAGATCCTTGACAAATTTGAAACTTTTTTTTTATCTATAAGAAGCCATACAAATTCATATTTAGTGAAAAAAATATTAATTTTTCAACGCCTTCGAGTCTTGGTCCACAAGGGGTTAACCAAAACTACGGAATCCAGTGCGTGATAGCGGCAGAAAATCCATAATCTCGTTTCAATGTCACAGTTATCCATTTTTGGTAAATCTAAAAATCAATCTTCAAAATAAAAAAAAAAAAAAAAACTTATTAATTTTTTTTTGGCAGTGTCTTTTATCGGTCACGCAGTAGATCATGTATTTGGTACACTAACATCACCAACATTTGTGGTGTCTACTGGCTATACTTCGATCTTTTTTTCCATACTTTTTGTTCTTTGTAAGGTATTTTTGAAAAAGTCTTATATTTATTTAACCAATATTTGAAATTTCTATCGAGTGGAAAACTGAAGCAATTTTTTATTGTGTAGAATACAACTTCTTTGGGGATTTTTTAAAATAATTCTTTTTTTAAAGGGGGTCCAACTAAAATGCCCAATGTTAGTTGCAAAACAAAAGGTTTTTTGAGAATTATCTTTATATTATGACAATTATATGTGAAAAAAATATAGGCCAACTGCTCGACTCGGCTTCGGTGGCATACCTCCATCCGATGGTCCATATTTTCAATTACTCTGAGACATAATGGAGGATTTGTTCAAAGTGAACACATTTTATATTGTGTGTTGGGGTATGTTCGATTCCCAATGCATTTTCAAGTGCAGCGGGAAGACGCGTCGAATTATCTTTTATTGTTATCAGCCGAAATCATAATTCTATTTATGCTTGCACAATGTAATAAAACGTACAATGCAACCAACGCACGATGATATGCACGCATATGGTGATAACGTCCTGCTATGTGTGCATTGATTTATGCCTTAGAAATTGTAAGACCAACGTGGTTCGCCTGATAAGAGTTTTTGTATATATAGTCCTAAGCGAACACATTTTAAGTTAGTATGAAACCATTACTAGACCGAAGAAGACCTTACAAATCTTCTTTAATCTTAAGTATAAAATCATTACTCACCAGGAGAAGAAATTACAACTCTTCTCCAAAACTTGAGTCAGAATAAATCTACTCAACAGAACATTTATGTAAAAAACACTTTGTTTCATTTTACAGGATTAATGTCGTGAATGTCCGGAGCTATCTCATCTTTAGCTTTTGAATTATTCTTGGATTATTGACGTACATTTTTTCTTTTGAATATCCCCTAAGAATGAAGGCAAATTTTATAAAACGTTTTTGTAACTAATCTCTTTATACGATTACTATGAATTGCTTAATACGGGGCCCAAACAGTGGAACCATATTCAAGTTTCGATCTAAAAATTTTTATATACAACAACTTTCGGGTATATGAAACAGAAAACACGAAGAAATATCAGTAATTAATAATATAAACAAAGTGGAAACACATATCGTCTAGGTCCATATCCTTAAATTCTGGCCACAAGAAGTCCGTTATTATCTTACTATAGCGAACACCATTCACTGCTTCGCCAACCTCGTTTTCGAAAATGTACGGTCCAATACCGCCGCCAGCCCATAAACCGCACCAAACTTCTGGGTGCATCGGCTTTTCAACAATCACTCGTGTATTCTCATTTGCCCGAATGTAGAAATTTAGCTTGTAAGCGAATCCACTGTGGACACATTTGGTCGATTATGCTAACCAAAAAAAAATCACGATGTGCTCAAAATGCATTTTGATTTGCATGTCCATTGTTATTAAAGGCTTCAGCAGTCTCAACGCGCCGCGCAATTGTGTTGAACTTGTTAAATGCTGAAACAAAAAAAGGTGAAATTAAGTTGGGCAAGAAGCTTGAAGTTAAGGTGTGGCTCACGATAATCATCGTGCGTTATGGTTGGGCAGTCCTTTATTTGAAAAAGTACGTGATGTGCTCCTGCTATATTTCAAAGGAATAGAAAACTCGATTTTTGCATAATTCTAGTTGCCAACCCTGCTAGAAAATGGTCTCCACAATAGAAACAGTACGTGTAACGAGTATAAAGTACCCTGGTTTTTCCATTCATACCATAACTCGCCCAATTTCCACAATATTTTTTTAAATGAATGGTTGAATGCCGTGTAATTCCACCAATTTTGATCATCAGAAAAAAGAAAAACATTTGTATTGTTCTAGTCCTTCCACCAGCAGAAACAGAATTGCTCGCAAATGTCAATTTCAATGTGTCTAACTCTTTGTGTCCAATTCTTATGTGGGTAGAGCAACAAATGGCCGCCGAGAACCACTCACTATTATGGTGCGCATTAATTTTGTCCACAAAATTGTCGTTATTTGGAAATTATCCATCGCTTAATGTCTGGTAGGTGTATCAAGGATGTGTACTCAGTCACTTGGCAGTCGACACTTCGACTAACAGCCACACAGCCTTCAACGGTCGTCGTATTTTAATTTCATGAGGTGGTGAAGCCTCTTCTTGTAATTTATCTTGACTCTTGTGTGTGTGCGTTCCAAGCCACACACTCCAATGCACACACGTACTCGTATGTTGCCCCCGTGTATGTGCGTGTGTGTGTGTGAATGTACTCAGATGTGGCAAGAAAAGTGTCTATTAATATTATGTACAATCAAATCAAATAAACATTATTTATACAACATACAATCAAAAGCACAAGCACACATACGCACAAACGCCAACACATACATCTATTCAGTGTTGTAGTACAAACAACAATAGGAATGCGAGGCAGTAGTTGGCAGATAAGTGGATGAATGATGTTAGTTATGCAGCGGCGGCAAGAGGGGCTTGTGGTGTTGCCGCAAAGGCCTTAAAAATAAGCCAGTAAGCTAAAAGATTCTCCCAATTTGAGGTTGTGCCACTGCAAAAGTCATAATTTAAATTTGGGTAAGCGTATAATTCGCAAGGAAAGTAACCTGGGAACACAATACGCAAATGAAATTAAGTATAGTGAGTTATGAGATATCAATACCATACCCTATTCAAATTTGAATATAACGGTCAATATTTTTATATTACCCCCATAAGACCATCGCTTAAACGGTTTAAATCCGATATAGATCGACCTAATTGGTTCATATTATGAAACAACTACCGCAGAAAGGTCTATTCCGAATTGAAGTTCTGCGGCTATACTTTATTTGAGCTGGGTCCAAAAAGGCATAGTGCATTAAATAACCCTGGTGAAATTTGAGCATATCGGTTCCCGTTTTCATCAGGAGTAGAAATTGCAGTGGGAGTTTTGAAAATCTGGCCGGTGAAGGAGATCATAAAAGATATACACGACTCAGGCTCCGACTAAGAATTAAAATATCAGGTATTAAAAAAATTTTATTAACTACTTTAGGATAATATAAAGTTACAAAAAAAAATAATGTTCAGGCGTATATTGGTACCATTTATTTAACTTCTCGTCTAATAGACGAGATATCTTATTAGTACCATGGGGCGTATTCCAAATGATAGAATTGTACTTTCTAGGTAACGAGTGGAACTCTTATTCTCCATTCTTCTTAATGTAATCACATACTCGTAAGGGCGGAGGCGCCAAAGTGTCCTATAAACGATGTTGCCGACTAGTCAGCTATGATAACGGCTAGATTTCGGATCAATCATTGTTGAAATAAGTAACACATCTGAATTGGCAAAGCTGTCTATTGAGTTTCTCAAACGGCTGCAGGGAAGGCGATAATGATTTTCAAAATTTTTAGGATAGCAATGCCTTGGTTTCGAAGTCCGTTGACGCTTAAGTTGCGCCGGTGCCCATCGCGATGGGCTTTACGGATCAATATTGCATACTTTACGAGTATATATTTCAATGTGTTGTGACATTATTTTCGAGATCAGAGTGTTAGCTCGCATTTGAATACTCGTACATTGTTGTCCAAGATTGTTGTTGATAGATGATTTACAAAGAGAACTCACAAATGTACTGTCTATATGTAAAATAGTCTGAACACAGACGTGTTTTTAGTCGACTCAAATGATATGTCCCTAAACATTACTTTCTCAATTGTCCCCTAACCAATGTCAGGGTCAGATTTTCGCAAAACCTCACAGCCCTTGTTTACATAAAACTCCATTAAAATAGTCCATTCTAAAGTGAGGCCTTTCAGCTCTAGAAACCACTTTATAAATAAGATCCCTTTTTTAGACGTATTGTATCTGATGTGTACTATAGTGGTGTAGTCCGACTTTTATATTTTTAATAGCAAGCTTCAACGACTGTACAGCGCCAACTGACGGTTATGGCAACCAAGCAATTGTGATGTACATGTAACTCTAATACCAACAATTGATGGCGACAACCGATTAGTTCTTTGTAGTGACCAAACCCAGTTTAGTTGGATATTGTAAAATAATATTGTTACTATTAGTCTAGTCACAACAAAACCTTTGTTTACGACGAAAACATATTTCGAAATCCGCAAAAAATAATAAAAACAAAAAAATGTTTAGACAGTTTATGTTTTTTGGGTAAGACGGTAAATGCTTCCAAGCGATACTGATCACAAAAATATACGAACTATAAATAATAAAAAATTTCAGAATATAAAAAAAGGCTTAACTACAATTTAGTGACCTTACTCAGACTTGGTCATAGACCTCCATGGATGTACCTCCTTATTATTCAAAAAAACAACCATATTTTTTGGTGGTTACACATTTTTCTTAAGCTACGGCCACCCAACGCTTGACAATAAACATTGTTATCAACATTAAATAATTTTTTTTTAATTAACCCATTGTAAGGTATTAAATTTTTTCAAAAATTACTTATAACCAACTATCTATAACAACAACCAATACCTGTACAAATTTAGTTCCAATAATCTTTAATCTGTTAGGATTACTAATACTTGCTTTCTTCAACGGAAAGTGTCAGTTCCCTCTACTAAAGATGGTTGTCTACCCAACCAACATTCGGTTGTAACGATGAAATATATGTATAGTTCTTGAAACCATCAACATTCGGTTGGAAAAAATTTGGTTGTGGCAACAAATGTGTTTTCTGTGTGTGAGTATTAATTATTAAAAGTTTATTTTGTTATTTATTCGGTCTTTTATCATTATTATGACAGTTTTTTATTCTGGTTCGAGGCCTTTATGTTGTTTTTTTTTTCAGAATCAACGTAAAAAGAAGAAACTGGTGAAATGTATTTGCTACGGTTGCCAGGCAGATTGTACAGCTGTTTCTAAACACGCCAAGGTTTTTCTTCGGCAGTCTTTGGCAACGATTACTTCGGAAAAAAATATTAAAAAGGATTGGTACGCCCTAATGTGCAACGCATGTATGAGTATATGTAGGCACAAAAAACATGCACACTTTGGTTGTGCTTTTTGCATTTGTGGTTTTCAACGAAGACCCATGCCAAACGGAATTGGTGGAAATAATATTGCGCGTTGAAGATTGCTCTACGCACTGTTCGAAGACTATTGGCAAAGGGTAATTCTCATTAATTAAAATGAGTCTTCCGTATAAGTCATTTGATTTGTTGCCAATGACTGCTGAAGAAAAACCTTGGCGGGTTTAGAAACAGCTGTACAGTCTGCCTTTCAACCGTAGCAAATACATTTCACCAATTTCTTCTTTTTACGTTGATTCTGAAAAAGAAACAACATAAAGGTCTCGAACCGGAATAAAAATCTGCTTAAGTCATAATATTTAAAGTTTATCTATCAAAGGTCGAACATTAAGGATAAATAAATAAATTATATTTCGATTTGTATACCTTCACCACACTGTGGTCCAGGAGCATTATGAATTTTGATTGTTGGTTACAATACCTAGAAAAAAATGTAATACAAATGTGATAAAAATTAACACAAATTTCGTAAAAAATCACGTATACGACTAATGTATTTTTTCCAAGATTTTTTTCAATATGAAGTAATAGACATGAAAACGTGTTTTGTTTTTAAAAAATCTAACAAATTGTATAACTGTTTGCAGTTAACCGATCGAATATGGATCAAATACAATTTAACGGATTTTATTTTACATGAAAATTGACGCGTTTTCACATAAAAGCGTTTAAACACAAACTATATTTGAAATATAATACTTAAATTAAAGTACCCAATATTCAAAAATTAGTAGATCCAAGCTATATTTAAAAATAAAAAGCTTCGATACTTTTTCACTATTAAATATCTTAATGTTTGCTGTTGTATTCTTTTTCAACTGAAAAATGTTGAAATTGACAGCGAATACAGATGACGCGAATGCGATTATTCGTTTCAGCCCTGTCAACCACTCTCTCCATACGCGCTTTCAAAGCCGGTATATAATAGTGTTGACCACTAAAGCGAACTTTAGGCACTATGTAGTTTTTCATCTATACTAGAACTGGATCAGTAGGGTGGGAGATACTAGAAGCGGCGAGACTAAGAATTCAATTTTTTGTCACCAATTTAACCTTATAACTTTTTTTAAAGTAATGATTTTTAGTCCGGTTTTGTAAAAAATTATAACAGATTCTAATAGAATACCAAAGTGGGCGATATGGAACATTTGTGTAGAAGCTTCCGGAAGGTTTGTGGCAATATCAAATGTTCAATATCAGTTAACAGTTTTCAAATAAGAAAATGATTCACTTAGATAGGGGACTGAAATAAAAATTATCATGCCCTTATTCTAAAAATAAAGAAGTTATTGTGTCTCTTTGGTTGAGGCCTTGCTTACTTCACCGCTGACATAACTTGCCGCCAGAGTTATATATACTTATGTAGGTTTAGTTTACATATACCTTCACATATGCTCCTATCTCACACTTCTACGTCTGTGTGTGTGCGTTTGTTTGTCAGTATTTATTAGTTTATTTGGTTAAACATTATCGCATCGGAGGCGTACAATCTTCGACTAAATATAGGGTTTTATTTTCCAAATAAAATCTATTTATTGGAATTGAGCAAAGCAGTAGGCAGGTATCGAAGGCAATGTCAACGCATGCAATAGTTTCATGACCTCGTATAATGATTGGCCAGACACTTCCACAGCATAGGTAGTGTTACCAGAATTTTCATGGGCGATATCGTGGGAATTTATCATTATGGATTGTTGATCAACTTTGGATTGGATACAACGAAACACCGACTGAGCAATTATTATTATGATTAGTTGACATTGAGGAATTGCTGTTTTTATAAGTGCCAGTATGGGTTCATAAACACCTTATAAGGTCAATGTGTAGTGAGCCTGTGGGTATTCTAGACAGACAGATAATACCACTGGTCCCTTTAAGAAATCTGATGTGGCAAAGTTGATCATAAGACTATACCTTGTGCTACGCTCTACCAGCTATGGTAGCAGGTGTTATGCCTGGGCAGATATAATCTGTTATACTTTCGGAGTTTGTCTACAGACCTCATTCGTTTTAAGTCAATATTAAAGCTCTTTCGCGCTGACAGTCATTTTTAGAAGATGTTTATCAGTTTATATTGTACCTTATATAAATCCTAGTCACTTCGGGTCAGTACACATGATTTTTCTTTTCTACACAAACATACAAACATAATTCACTTAGGGTTTCATTAAGAAATCAACTAGGAATTTATCTAGAATCAGTGAGCTGGGACCTAATGATTTATCCAAGCTATAAAAGTCTAATGCAGTTTAAACTGAAGCTTGAAATCATTACTAAGATATAAATTTCTTAATTGAAAAGTGGCTGGCATTTACGGTTAAACGTTTTTTGACAGCCCACTAAATATTAAATACTGTAGCTCTTAATCAGATGCGATTCCAATCGATTCTTTTTTATATTTAAGTGACCCCTATACCAGCCTTGTATTGTTTTTAAATCATCAGCTGTGGATCTGATTTCAGTCGCAACTGTTCCAGAAAGCGTTTTTTATTACATAAAGTTTGTTACTTTGCCCGATTAGTATCTTCAGCAACACTAACGTCACTAACATTCTCTACTTCCGGCACCTTCGTAGCAATGTGATGCCCCTAGTTCTTTGCTGAGGTTGACCAACTCAACAACTACATCCGTTGGCATCTTCAGCAGCCGCACAAAGGTTGACATTAGAAAACCAACTCACACACGCACTCAGAACAAGAATAGAAAGAGATAGAAGAAGCATAAGATATAACAGAGATTAAAATCAATGATAATTATTTTGAGATTTGTTGACAACTTATGTTATCCGCAGTGGCCAACTGAGTGTGGTCCATGTCACAAATTAAAGTAATTTCTCCATGGCCGGTGTTGCTGGGGCCATTAAGGCAACAAATAACGATAGCACGACATACCGCAGCGGTAGTGGCATGTCAGCAGCAACAAAAACAATAAGTCATGTCGAGTAAACCTATACAAACAACAGGCACTAAATATACACTCACACACACGCGCGCAACTACTATATAGTCTATACACCAAAACATTTACTGCAAGGACAATGATATGTATTCTTGTCACACTCACTGGTGTAGGGAAACAAGTCACACACACAAGCCAGCTGCCATCCTTAAAGTCATGAGACGTTAGGCCAGCACAGAATTTGACAATTGTGTGCGCGATTAGTGTGGGAGTCTAGAACCTTTAAAGGATGGGTTGCTGAATCTCTGCCCAAAGATTGGCTTCTTCAGACTTAAAATATTCCTGTAAACTGATGGAAGATGTTGGTGACTCTAAAATTGCGATTCTCCTACGCTATCGTTTGAACCAGAGAACGATCTCTAGTGAAATTGCTTCATCTCGGTTCATATATTGATATTGCCTTTATACAGGGTTCCACGCGATTTAAGATCCAATTACTAAAAAGCACATATTAGGTCCGATCTAAATTTATTATTAAAACCATGGCAAAATTGTCGATGAATTGGTATAGCCCCTATCAAATGGACCTATTCGATTTAAACTCCTGATGCTGTAGCAAACTAAATGAGAGTCGATCATTTCAATCCATGTGTGCAATTCATACTTATCCATTAAAAGGAGCTTTGTTTATTGATTTCGTATTGGTGCAAACGCAATTGAACCCAGTACATGCCGACCAAAGCGTAAAAGAACGACTCTAGAAATGATAGAAAAATATTGTGATATAGTTTTTTTGGGTCACCGTAAGAGCGTGGTTATCAGTTACTATTTTAGGAAACGGTAAAGTCGGCTATGGCTGTCTATGAGAGACCCTACACCACTCAGCTATTCCGAAGACTTCGCACCTCTGTCTGGACCTTAAGTAATGTTGGACTTAATATTTTACTTCAGGAGTTGAAAGTGCATATTTGAGGAAGGCTTTAAAAAACCCTGAATTTTGCCACTGATATTTATTGGACGCATAAAACTATGCTTTATTCGAGCTATATGTGATGTGACCAATATAGACCAGTTTGATCAAAGTGTTGGTCTCATTATGATCCATGCGAAATTTGTTCGAAATCTCTCTTATATCGTACCATTTGAACGAGATCGGATATAATAATTTGGGGATTCTAGACCATTGTGTAGGATTAATTGTAAAACATAGACTGATATGGTCCTATTTTACAAGACAAGGATGTTCACACTCTCTGTGCAAAATAAGGTATGGATTGGTTGTAATATGTGGATGAATCTGGACTGGTGTGAACTAATCTTAACCGAGTTTAACCTTGGCCAAAGCTAGAACAATGTACCAAGTTTTATCGAAATCTATTCATAATTGGGAAACTCTACTTTGATTACAACGATAGATTGACAGACGGTCACCGCTCAATTGTATCAGATGGTGATTCTAAATCAATCGGTAGGGTCTATCTCCATTCCTTTAGGATTTTGGTAACATCAGCACTACTACCCTGTACCAAAGTGTGGTGTAGGGTATAAAAATTAGTCAAAGCAATAAACACATTTTATTGTCCAAGTCGGGACAAATTGATGTACCTTTTTGGGTACGCCATAGACCTTTCGGGATATCGGAGAAAGATATATTTTAATTTCCTTTCGCCGCTATGATTTTTAGATAAACCTTGAAATTTATTAGTTGTTATACCCTGCACCACTATATGCAACAGGTGATTATAATTTATTTATTGTTTGTTACTATCAAAATATTTGAGCTTGACCCACAGAGGATTACATTCCATATCGGTTCTACCGCCAGTCCATCATAAGCTATTTATCAAAATAAAGGTCGCAATTGTTTTCCGATTTTCAAAAAAATTGCAGAAGGCAGGAGTAGGTGTTTTGAGCCAAGGCTTTTCTAAACATCCAAAACAGGAGGGTAATATATAGTCGACCACTATTGACTTTAGCTTTTCTACTAGTTGAATATATTCATTTTACTATTTAATTGTTTCTTAGGTTCATTTGTTTACGGTTTTAGTGCGAAATATAGAAGTATTTTTTCAGAACAAGAAAAACTTCAAATTAAGTGTGGAATCTTTATTGGTTATGGAAAGGACATTTTATGGCAATTATTTTTTTGTATATAATTTCCTTCAAATGTTGGCCGCAACTACGCCTCAGGGTTTCTATTCTGTGGGTCCAATTTTGGATGACTCGTTCGAGCATTTCGACCGGTATGGCTTTAATGACACGCGTAATGTTGCCTTCCAAAACCTGAATCGTAGCTGGTTTGTCAGCATAGACATTGGACTTTACGTAACCCCAAAGAAAAATGTCTAAAAATGTGATATCACTCGATCTAGGCGGCCAACCCACTTGTCCAATACGTGAAATTAGCTGCTTTTCGAAATGACCTCTCAATAGATCCATTGTTTGAGCAGCTGTATGGCAAGTGGCACCGTCCTGTAAAAAAGCAAGTGTAGTCAAGATTACGGGCTTCAATTTCAGATAGTATAAAGATCGATATCATGGCGCTATAGCGAGCACCATTCACGGTTACATTCCGGCCATCAACATTTTTAAAAAACATGCACCGATGATTCCACCAGCTTATAAACAGCTCCAACCCGTAGTTTTCTCTGGGTATAATGGCACCTCTTGAACCGCTTCTTGTTGCTCTTCAGCCCAAATGCGGCAATTTTGTTTATTGACTTGAGCCAGAAATGGGCCTCATCACTGAACAACATTTTGGTGGAAAACAGCGGATCTTCCCGTTTCTCACCGATCGCTCACTTCCATAATACAGTTCCCAACATTTAAAGGTAATTATTTTCAATAAATAAATGCCATAAAATGTCCTTTCAAATTACCAATTAAGATTCCATCCATCTAGAGGTATTTTTCAGAACAAAAATATTTTAACATTCAAGTTAAGAATTTTTAAATATGTTTGTTCTGAAAAATACCTCTAGATGAACCACCCTATATATTGTGTGTCACTATTAACTTTAGCTTTTCTACTAGTTGAATATTTTAATTTTACAGTTTAGTTGTTTCTAAGATGCATTTGTTTTCGGTTTTTAGTGCGAAATAGTTTGTTGTTATTACCAATATTTGGTTGTATTAAACAGTTCTACACAAAATATAAGTTACAAAAATAGGTGGTTTTGGCAACCGATAGTTTGAACTCTATTCGATTTATCTGACCGAAAAATAAGATGGCTTTATCATAATATTGGCATAGTAATCACCTTATGGTACGTCCAACCAAATTTCCGTCATGTTCATTAACATTTGGAACAAAAAGTCATTTCAAAGTTCCGACCGATTTTCAACTGACTTTTTCTCTTTGTGTACGTACAACAGAAGATCTAATGTAAAGTTAATGTGGTTGATAATACGAGTATCGACAATAAATACTTAAACATTTTAATGCAAACTGAAAACAGATTGTTTGCAAAAACGTTCGACGAAAATAAACTGCCTACGATTTCACTTCAGACATCTCTTTATGAATAGTTGCTAAAACGATAGAATATTTTCTACTTTTTAACTTATTTCATGTGGTATAGCATTGCAAAGTAATAATTTCCTTGGCCCATTTTGCCGTCATTTTGGAAATTAACAATAATCACCTAAGTCCTTCATTTCTAGAAGAAATAATTCACCACCCCTAGAAGTCGGAACTACAAGTACTCGTATTGTTGCATGATGTAACATCTAACAATGTCGGTAATAACTAAAGTAATATGTATTTCATAATTGGTTGGTTATCACAACCACCAGTTGTGGCAACCAATAGTTTTACTGAATTCGGTTTGTATAACCGACTTATTGGCTGTAATAGTCGTAATATTTTTCGAATTTTTCGAACTTACGGTTAGTACGAACTTACGGTTAGTCGAACCTTTAACCATCAATAACATGAAATGTTGGTGATTGCAACAGAATGTATGTTTATCTAACCGAAAAGTTGTATTTCGAACCGATTTTCAACTAATTTTTTTTTTCTCTGTGTGTATAAGTAGAAAAAATTCACTTTTAATTTTATTTGAAAGCGATTTCCAAAATCAATGTAATTGTTGGACTTTTAGGCAGTTCCCTTCAATCCCTTATTGTTCATCACCTACGATTCTTGCTGGAGGATACCTCGATGGATAGAAGTGCTTACAACAGGCGATTCATGTAGACTTTACATATGACAATCACTGCCAATTGAAAATTACCGTCATGACGATTCGTTTCAGTGAGTTTTGAAATCGAAAACGTTTGCGTGAGTGGAGAATATCAATGAACTATCTTCTTGTAATGAAACGTGTGCGTTTTTGTAAGCTAGTAAGAATGAAGTGAAATTATACTTTGCGGTTGATCGACTTGTCATAACAACGTTTTCATTTTTGCATGGTGGATGCAAACGAAAAGAGTGGTCTATTTCTGCTAAATGAAAATGCCAGTGAAAGGTCCTGCACCGACCCACGCACTGTCTGTTGCATGGAAGCGCGCTCCAATTGCAATGAGTCAATTGTTATTATACCCTGAAGCAAAGTGCATACGAATTTCTTAGTCAAACAAACAATTATTTCGTTAAAAGTCAGCAGATGATGATATAGAGGAAGATGTTAAACTTTAAAATAAAAAAAAGGTAACCATAATTAAAACCAACAGTGGGGCGGATGTGTAGTTTTGTAGAAGTGCATGTTGCCGTCAATAGAGCAGTGTCTCGCTGAATTTCCGCAAAAACCAATATCTTAAAGTAACCAGAGGAAACAATTCCAGAGAAGTTAACTCTAACAATCTCGGTGGTAAGTTGACCAGAACATATAAAAGAATAAAGCCGTCTCTAAACGTTTCCTTAAGTAAGCCGATCGTTTGAGGTGCTAAAAGGTATGTGGAGCTGGGCTCTTCCAAAATATTTAACTGCGCTTGACATTGTCGTCTTTTTCATTGTACCATCATGAGAAGAGGGGGATTTATAATTTAGAAGGACAAAAAAAATAAAAGCAACAGTTTAAGATCCCGTATTTTGACAAAATCGATAACTTTTAAAGTCATTTTAGACTGCATTTCGCTTATTTATACTTACCATCACAATTGATGGTACTTACCATCACAAGATGGACAATATACATAACTTTGTCATTCCGTTTCTCCCAGGTATCTCCCAATAGTCTTTAAAGATCTTCGTATAATTATACGACGATTCTTAGGCCGTCCATATTTAAAGCAGTCTCCTTACTTGTCCCTTATATACCTAGTAGTCGGCGATAGGTAGGTATTCAAAATGGGCCGACAAGAGCAAATGGGGAAGAACTGACCACTACTAGAACTACGATGGAACCAATTTACATTTCCACTATATAGCATAAATGGTAAACATTTAAATAAGCTTTTCTTGGTAGCCATATGCATAAGCGTGTTACACATACAAACAATGGGTCTAGGGGCATCTGAAATCGTCCCTTTCGGCAATGGTATGTGTTTTCAAACACAATTTTCTCACGCATCTGAATTTGACATTAATTAGAGGCCACACTAACAATCATTTTTCCCAATACTGGCATTGCCATACTGAAACGCAACCACACGCAGAAAAAAAGTATGGTTGGAGTGACAATATTCGAAGAGGATCATACTATTGTTACGTATATGGTTGAGGCACAACAATATTATGATCCTCACAACAATATTATGATTCACACATAGCCATACTATGATTACCACAACCATAGTATGATTCACACTCAACCATACTATGATATCCACAACCATACTATGATTCTCACAACAGTAGTATCATTCACACTCAACCAAACTATTATCTCCACAACCATAGTATGATCCTCACAACCATAGTATGATTCACACGCAACCATACTATGATCCCCACAACCATAGTATGATTCACACTCAACCATGATATGATCCCCAAAACTATTTATAAGGGTAATGTTGTTATTCAAAAATAGAGATTTTTATCACGTAAGTTATTTTTAAATGCATTACAATCAGTTCATAGCGAGATTTGACGCCATGTTTTTATTAAACATTTCATTCAAGAAACAAAAATATATATTCCAACGGTCAAAAGTACTTTTAGTTGCCAGCAGGGGTGAATACTACTTCACCATCCGTTGACACCAAGTAACGAATGTGATTAAACCATGATCAATGTTTATATACTTAAGTGCAGGCAGATTTTATATAAACGAGAACCAGTCGGTAGTAGAGTATTTCAGCAAACAAAGTAAACACAATAAAAATCCCTCGAACTACCTTCCGATTGTTGTTTTTTATAATGGAGAACAACCATGCCTATATCGCGTGTATGTGTTTTTCTTTGGTATATCACAAAAAACATAAGCACACAAAAAATATTCGCAACCATACCATATGATTGCCGTAATCATATTATTGTTAACGTAAATTTTAAACAACAATTCTTTTGTTGCGCCAACCATGTTTATATGGTTGCTACAACCTTATTTTCATTTCATAATTTGGTAATAATACTATTGTTATATTTCAACAATATTAATATTGCCGCAATCATACTGTTGTTAAAATGAAATTGAAAAAACAATACAATGGTTGCGACGAACATGCTTTTATTGTAGAGAATATATTATTGTTGCGGTGACCATATAGTAACCATATCTTTTCTCTGCGTGCATGGTGAAGAGTATAAAAACTTCGGCCCGAACGAACATACGAGTTGATTAAATTTTTTATAGAACTGTAATTGCAGTGGGTTATATGGCTACACCCCTTCTGATACTTACCCGTTCTAGTTTTGCTTTATTTGCCAAATCGATACATGAAAATATAATTGCAACGTTGACTGGCTGGAAGACATAATTCGTAACCACGCCGATCCCGTTCTCACTAAAGCATGTGATTCATGAAATTCGCATTAATTGTGAACTCCGTAATTTTTCTACAAAACACCGCACGCTGGTATAGACTACGATGACTAAGTGCTGATGTTTGTAGCACATAAAAGGAAAGAAAATATATCCCAGAGTTATTATTAGAGTCGATTCAGAAACTGAATCTAATGCCATTGAGCGATGTCTGTCCTAACGTATGTCCATCTCATTCTTATTAAATAACAGCTGGCAAATGGGAATATATATCTACAAAACTCGGTTCATTATAAAGGTTTGGCCAAAGACGAGCCGTATTGAAATTTTGATGTTATACAAATAACATCAAACGTACCCAAATTACGCGTTATGCATTACGAGCGATCAGTTTCTAATTCAGCAGAAATTGGAACATATAGGTCCATGTTTTTTGTAAAGCCCCTGCAGAAATTTCTATCCTTAGAAGCCACGATCCTGCGACTGCTAGTTATATGTACCGGATTGACCCGAAACAAACACTCTTCGGCCAGGGGCAGTCACCTCAACAATATGTGTTTTTTGTTCGTCCATTTTTTCTTCGTGGGAGCAGCACTTTCCGTAATGCCTGCTCCGAGCCGGGATCGAACAAAACCCTGGACCTTGCATCTGCTCGGTTTATCAGATCGTTGCATGGAGTGGGTGCACTTCAGGAGCTGATCAGGTCGGAATCACGTCAGTGAGTATTGTGAAGCGGACTTTGTTGCCTCATACTGTATCAACGAAGTTAGCAGTGGGTCTCTGGATTTGGTGTCATCTGCCGAGATAGAGCTGTACAACGTACACATCCCGACGATGGTAGCTGTGCCCCGCATTATTTGCCTGACATTAGCAATCTGCTAAAAGGCAATAACCGCTTGGTCTTGGGAGACTTTAATGCTAACTACAAACTGTGGCAAACTCTTTTAGACAACGACCAGAGGGACATAGCTTTGGCAGAGCGAATTGATAGTTCTACATTCTGTACAGTAAACGAGAACGCCCCCATGCGGATTATGAGCGATTGCCATAGCTCGCCAGACAAGACGATGCCAGTCTGGCCTGATCAACGAAGTCATCTGGCAACCCAACATCTCACTAGGATCGGACCAGCTTCCCATAATTCTCTCCATAAATAGACCATCCGACTTTATAACCTTTGAACGCCGTACGTATCTTAATCAAAAAAAGGCTGATTAAGAGGCCTTCAGAGAAGCCACCAACCGCAGCTTTAAGAATCTAGCTATTCCGTCGGATGTTCTGAAAGCCGTGAAAAAGTTCCGGGCCATCATCAACGCAGCAGCCGCACGCCATATCCCTGCTGATCGATTACCCGCAGTACGACCAAATTGTCCAGCAAGGCAGTGGGACTCGCAGACGAGCGTGATAACATTCGTCGCTCCAAACCTACTGACCCTAAAAATAGGGATCTCAACTCTGAGATCAGTAGGTTGGTCATCGATATAAGCGGAACAAATGGCTAGACCACTTAAAGCAGTGCAACTTAAGTTCTGGAATTGGTAAGTTTTGGACAACGGTCAAACCGCTCTCTAACCCTGGGAGGAAGGACGATCGGAAAGCTGTTACGTTCGGTGATAGAACAGTGACAGATCCGAAGCCGTGCGCGTGTTATTCTAACCGTCTTTTCATTGAGCACCCAGAGAGTGATGAAGCGAAAAGGAGAGTATTGCGTCGTATCCGCGCTCTCCGAGTCGAAGAGGCACCACCGAAATTTACCGTTGGCGAAGTTGCCCATGTCATCCGCAGCGCAAAGTCATCAAAGGCGTTGGACGGAATCTCAATGCTGATGTTCAAGCACTTGGATACCTCGGGAGTAGAGTACATGACTAAAGTGCTCAAACTGTCGCTAGCTACTCACTTAGTTCCCGATGCCTGGAAAATGGGCAGAGTGATTCCGCTACTGATACCAGGCAGAGACGTAAGTACAGGAGATTCGTACAGGCCGATCTCCTTGCTTTCTCCGGTATCAAAGACGGTTAAAGCACTGCTCCTCTCCTAGCCTGCTCGAAAACTTTCCTTGTGCTGATCATCAGCATGGGTTCGCAGGCAGCACAACACAACAACGGCTTTATACGCCATCACCACACGTATAAGTCGCGGACTTAAGCAGAACAAGCCAAACGACAGGACGGGGAGCATCAGCCGGAGATTTCACCTGAGGAGAAGATACTACCTCGGCAGACGCGAGTGGTTCTGGCGCAACTAAGAGCAGGATGGTGCAGCCGCCTCAATTCTTACTGGGCACTCAGGGACCACATGATATGCTGCACCTCTTTAACTGTCCGGCCAAGCCCACTCAGCTGACTTCCAGGTCTCTGTGGACGCATCTAGTTCAAACGGCGCATTTCCTCCACCAGGATATCGAAGCAGATCCCCCATAGACGAACAAGACTTCATAATAAATATATTGTTGTTACAACACCAATTTCCCTAGAAGCCAAATATGAAATTTCATTGTGTAAAATTTGTGACCGGAACAAATTTCCCTCCCGATTTAAGGTCCTGCTCAAATATAGCATAGTACTTAAAACTCGTAATATGAACCTCAGCCCAAATGTCGGTGCATATTTCAATATAGGGACATACTGACGACGGATTATGGGCCTTTCAGATATAGAAGTTGCATATAAAAGAGGTATTTTTACACGTGTTGTTTTTAATCTGTCCACACTTTTCGGAGTTAGTCTTTTTGAAGGCTGTCACTTGATTTATGCTCTGTTTGGTATGCCATTTCATAATAAATATACTTACTCCAAAATGAGATGGCCACCGATCCTAATTTTTATAAGAAAATATTATTCATCGGTTAAGCTCACTTTTGGTTGAATGGGTACGTTAATAACCAAATTGTCGCATTTGCAGTAATGAATATCAACAAGCCATTTTTGAGACGCCGTTACATCCTCACAAAGTCACTGTTTGGTGTGATCTATTGGAAGAGGAAATCATTGGTCCATATTTCATCAAAAATGTAGTTGGCCATAATGTTACATCAATTGGGGAACGCTATATAAGTAGAGCCATCATTGAAGACTTTTTCGTTCCTGAATTGGATGATGTTGATGTGGACGACCTTTGGTTCCAACAGGACGGCATTACATGCCATACAGCCAACGAAACAATCCATTTATTAAAGGAAGCTTTTATCGAACGCATTATCTCGCCGCGTGAACCAGTGGCTGTTTTTTGTGGAGTTATGAGAAGTCTCTTGTCTAGACAGATAAGGACGAGAAGAAAACAGTCGGCGTCTTTTTGCTGACATACGGCCCCAAATATTGCTAAAAGTGGTCGAAAATTGGGCCGCGGTGGACACATGCCAGAAATCATTTTTAAAACATAATGGCAAACCTTAATCTTAATACTTAGTAGGGACATAAATACTGATACACACGTTTTATGCTGTAAAATAGAAAGTACTGAATGTTTTTGGACCAATTATTTTTTAATATATTTATTGATGTATATTGTATCCAAAAAGAATCTAATTATTCGAAAAATCCGCCTTTTGCCTATACACTCACCTTAAGTCGCACTGGCCAATCGTTAATACCTGCACGAATCTCGTCCATTGGAAAATTGGCCACAGCTCGAACCAAAGAGATCCAATGTTGGAGTATCTTGCCCTTTAAAACCGTCCACAATTTGTAATCCAATGGGTTTAAATCTGGACTGCCTGAGGGCCATCCTTCAGAGGAAACGAATGCAGGCAAATTGTTTCGAAGCCAGGCCTGGAACGTTTTAGCCTTATGGGCCAGCGCAGAATCCTGCTGGAAAGTACATGGCTGATTTTGGAGATCAGTAGGGAACTGTTAAAAGGCTTCACAACAGCTTCCAAACGGTTTCTTCGTAAATTTTGGCCGATGTTTTGACTCCTTGTTCGCAGGAATGCAGGTCAGTGACCCCATCGTAAGAGACACCCCACCAAACCATGACTGAAGCTGGGTGATGACCCCTTTCCACCCTTGGTATCAGTTCAGATGCTTCCTTAGATGACCGCGCATACACTCTATCATTTTGCTTGTTAAATCTTTCCTGAACGGTAAAAATTTTTTCATCAGTCAGCGTGCTTCACCAAAAGACGTTTGCATTTTTCAATCCTATTTTTTTAAAGCTGCAGTCAATAAATGTCCGGTACGTCGTTTGAAGCCCTAAGTCCCAAGTCTTTTTTAATGATTCGACTTCTGTTTGCGGAGCGGATTTCTGTGAATTCTTGATTTAACGGCTTTGATGATATGCGGTGTTCGAACAGAGCGTGGGCGGCCCGATCGGTGGCGGTCTTTTACATCTCCAGTCTTCTCAAACAGTTTTATGCATCGATAGACGAACATGCGACTAATCCCTAGTGGCCGAAGCATTTTGAAAATATCGTTTTTTTATTTCACACTTGAAAAGCGCATTACAGCGATACGGTTCTCAAATATCTGACCACTCCATGATGAAAGTTGAAACAATTTTAAAATCCCGTTACAGACTAACGCTATTGAGGTTAGCTTTCAAAACCCATATGAGATGTTCATAGACGGGAGATGTAGATGAGATGTTCATGAGACGGGGTATGTTCAGTTTTACTATTGAAATAGGTGTGTTCAATGTTGTAACAGTATATATGTCCCTACTAAGTAATAAAGCTAAACCCTTGGCTATAACATTAAATTATATTCATTTTATTTTTTCTTGAACGTCTGAAAAAAACACATTTTAGTATCTGATCTTGCTTGAGTTTAGCATTAAACGTTATACGAGACCTGAAGGTCAACCTGATTGAATTGGATTATCTCGATCCAAGTTTTTGAATAGCCCTCATCCATGCTATTGCGAATTATAGGGTAACACCCGAGTTAAAGGCTCTACCACGCTTAAAGTCACAAATTAAATCCGATGGTAGTCAAAGTGTATTTTAAAGCTCGAACATATTGGTCCATCAGACGTTGTCGATATAAAGCCGCAAGTTAAAGGATCTACAGCACTAAAAGTCACAAATTAAAACCGATTGTTGTCATAGTGTATTATAAACCTCGAGCATATTGTAAAGTCTGACAAGAATTATAGGTTTTACCAACAGCTATAACTCTTGGTGGTAAAATTGGACCATATTGGTCTATGTTTTCATATAGGCCCAATTATATGAGGTTGCATAATAACTCCGGCTTTACTTAAACTTTTGACAAATGCACACAATCTTTTGCATGAAAGAGTGAGCTATGGTATTACATATTCCGCCCGCCATGCTTTATCTTTTTTTTATTTCCTCTATTTAGACTGTGAAAACACTGTATCTCTCTCCATGCGTCGACGAGTGTCTCAGACTGACCATCTGAATGACCCATTGAGTTTGGCGTATGTATGTATGTGTGTGTATAAACGCTAGTATCATGTCACAACTACCACAATATCGTAACAGAAATAGCGGTTAAACACAATATATAAGCCTCTGCATGCAATCGGCAAGTCGATTTACTATAACCATATTTTCTGGTCGCTGTAGTTGATGTAGTTGCTGTTCCTGCTGATGGACTAACCATTAACATTCATGTATTGAAGTAAGCAATACATGTCGTCAACGTCTGTCTGTCCGTCTGACTGTCTCTCGAAGCGCCGGTCTATTGGTCTGACGGTTTCGGCGATATTTTCACTGTTGACATGTCCGTGTGTACGCACACATGTGGGTTCATATGTGTGTGATAGATGTCACATTAATTCAATTCGATATCATATCTCATGAGCCTATTAAATGAAACCCATAATGGAAAATGCACTGACAATCACAGCGACTTCATCTCTCGCAACCGCCACAGCCACTGCCCACCGTAATCATCGTCGTCGTCATCATCGTCGTCGTGGATGCCACACCACAGTTCATATCATAATCGAAATTATGATAATGACGTTGATGGCGCCAGCAAAAAAAAAAACAAAAGTTACAAAATATCTTTTAAACATTCCCTGACATTCCTAGACAAAAACCATGTCATCAGAAGCATTCAGCAAAAATGAAATGTCCCACCGCCACCGCGCACCACCGCCACAGACGCAGATACGTACAGCCTCAGGCACAGACACAGCCACTACCATTGTCACAGCTACTGTACGTCAACATGTTTCGGACTTACAACATGTTGGTTTTCATCAGTGTCGTCATTATCAATAGTCGCAATAGCAACAACAACAGCGGCAGCAGCAACATCATTATAAATGATATTTCATATATATGTGACATGACCGGCACAGTGGGTGATGTTCAAAGTTTCACTTGTTTCTATACCAATTTTAATGACTAAGCAGTTGCTTGGTGCAGTCGTAGAAAAATGTGGTTAACCTGGTATAACTTTGTGAACTGAATTCTGTATATATCTTCGTGTAATCGAACTTTGCATATTATTTAAGTTCCTTTTAAGCACGATCCGTTAAGATAGCACGCAAGATAAATTCATGTACAGGGGGCGCAAAAAAACCCTTATGGTTTGAATGTTTGATAACTTTTTAAATTTATTTATATTTTTTTAAATTTATTTATATTTTTTTATTTTTATTCCGAATTTTGTGAAGCAAACTTGGAGAATTTTAAATGGAACACTGTAAGTACACACCAGAGCAGCGATCAGCAATTGTTTAATTTTATTTTAATAACCAAGTCAATAGTTTTGACGCAGGGTGCTTATCGTCGCTTTTTTAATGTGAGTACTGGACCTTAAACCGCTTTTCGACAACATGGTACAGTTAGACACCTTCCTTGTACCGGAAGACCACGCACTATCCACACGGACGAAAATATCCACCATGTTGTTGGATAGTGTGCAGGACAGTTCAGGAACATTAACAAGAAACGTTCCGCACAACTGGGGCTATCGCATAAAAGATCACAAATGTGAGCAGCTGAAAATGGCCACCACTTGCGGGATATATTTTTTCATATTTGAGCCAAATATATTCCCCAATACTCGTATATAACCAAAAATACTAATAATAATTAACCACAAATAAAAAAGTTATTAAACATTTAAACCACAACGGTAGATTTGCGCCACCCTGTATCATATAGATATAGATTTTGGGTATAACCGACCTGGCAACATTTTAAAAGAGTGAATAAAATTTGACTTTTATAAAATGAGTCAACCGCAGTAGCAAATTTCTTTAGATATATATTTTTTTTTTAAATTATTTAATGCACAGGCTTTTCGCTGGGAAAGTACTTATAGAGCTTACGACACTGTAGGACAGGGTAACATGAGTTTGTGTTAATGAATAAAGGCGGATGGTCCTAATAAAACTTATTCCGATCGACTCAAAATCGCTTTTGGAATCGATTTCGTCTCCTCCGTCCATCTATTCTTGTAATCAAAGTGCAGCTCGCATATATGAGCTGATTTTTTTCCACATTACGAGTATTTTGTTTTCGCTGGGATTTTAACGAATTTTGGGTTGTGGCTTTATTTTGGATATAAGAATAAAATTGTATAGACTCACCCGGATCAGTCTTTGTTTTGATATAGGTATCCTACAAATACATTTTAAAATTGTGGACTCTAGCAACAGCAAATTTTTCCGGAAAATTGTTTTTGAACCCTTCGCCGATGGGTGGATGGTATACAAAATTCATCATTCCGATAGAAACACCACAAACTATTGATCGAAGATCCTATAACGTAGGGACATAAATACTGTAAAATAACAAGTACTGAATGTTTTTGGACCAAATATTTTTTAATATATTTATTGATGAATATTGTATCCAAAAAAAATCTACTTATTCGAAATGTCCGCCTTTTGCCTTTACATTTGCCTTAAGTCGTCAAGAGCTGCACCAACCTCGTCCTTTGGAAAATTGGTCACAGCTCGAACCAAAGCAGTCTAAAGAGATCCAATGTTGGGGTATCTTTTGTGACAAACCTTGTCCTCTAAAACCGTCCAAATTTGTAATCCAATTAGTGCACATCTGGTCTGCCTGAGGGCCATTCTTTAGAGGAAATGAACGTTGGTAAATTGTTTCGAAGCCAGGCCACGTTTTAGGCTTATGGGCCGGCGCAGAATCCTGCTGGAAAGTCTATGGCTGGTTTTGGATCAGGGAATTGTTAAGAGGCTTCACAATAACTTCCAAAACGGTTTTTTGGTAAACTTTGGCCGATGTTTTGACTCTTTGTTCGCAGAAATGCAGGTCAATCACCCCATCGTAAGAGACACC
Organism: Hydrotaea diabolus; assembly: GCA_963513945.1. NCBI lineage: Eukaryota > Metazoa > Arthropoda > Insecta > Diptera > Muscidae > Hydrotaea > Hydrotaea diabolus. The sequence continues at coordinate 189,136,980 of OY740718.1, forward strand.
CCACCAAACCACTGACTGAAACTGGGTGATGACCCTTTTCCACCCTTGGGATCAGTTCAGATGCTTCCTTAAATGACCGCGCATACACTCTATCATTTTGCTTGTTAAATTTTTCCTGAACGGTAAAATTTTTTCATCGGTGAACAAATTTTTTCTGTGCAAGTTATCAGCGTGCTTCACCAAAAGACGTTTGCATTTTTCAATCCTATTTTTTTAAAGCTGCAGTCAATAAATGTCCGGTACGTCGTTTGAAAGCCCCAAGTTCCAAGCCTTTTTAAATGATTCGACTCATGGACTTTTGCGTGATATTCATCTCACGGGTTATGATTTTCTGTTTTCAGAGCGAATTTCTGTGAATTCTTGATTTAACGGCTTTGATGACATGCGGTGTTCAAACAGAACGTGGGCGGTCCGACCGGTGGTGGCCTTTTACATCTTCAGTCTCCTCAAACAGTTTTATGCATCGGTAGACGAACATGCGGCTAATCCCTAGTAGCCGGAGAGTTTTGAAAATATCGGTTTTTTCATTTCGCACTTGAAAAGCGCTTTTACAGCGACACGGTTCTCATTATCTGACCACTCCATGATAAATGTTGAAACAATTCTAAAATCCCGACTAACGCTATTGAGGTTAGCTTTCAAAACCCATTTGACATTAACGGGGTATGTTCAGTTCTACTATTGAAATGGGTGTGTTCAATGTTGTAATAGTTATTATGTCCCTACTAAGTATATATTATTGATCGTCGTAAAATTATTAGACAATCTAACCATGTCCGTCCGTGTGTCTGTTGAAAGAGCGACAACGGTCAAACCAATCAATCTTAGGTAATGAAACATAGCAGGACGATGGCTTATAGTCAGAAACTGTTTGGATTGTAAATGGGCGAAATCAAACCAAGGAAAAAAAATTATTCCTTTAAGGGACCAAAATAAAAAAAAATATTTCCCTTTTTTGAGTATTTTCTTAACAAACCAAAATTGATTGTGGTTAAATAGTTAATGTTTGTTTGAACGCACTAATTGCTCGTACTTAAAAAAAAATAGCGCGAATATAAATAGCGAATTTTAAGCTCATGTGGCCCTAAAACGTACCGCATTGTTAGAAATTAAATCAAAGCTAATTTTGCCAGGAATCCAAATAAATAAAAAAAAACAATTATGAAGTTTTAGCTCAGCTTTTAGAGGGCCGAAAGGGCCTAAAAACAGACCAGGCTTTTGCGGTTCAGCCTGACTGAACTTAACGACGTTTTTACTGTTTGCTAACAAGTAAAGCCATACTCATCATAAATAACCGTATTGGTCAATATTATAATATAGACACCATACAGATGTCATAATGATATCTAAAAGTATGTACAACACTGTGGTACAGAGTGATATGGCTGGTTGATGTTAAGGAAACGGATCAAGCCCTTATTTTAATTATACCGATCGTTTCAGAACCACTATCTGACTCCATTGAGCTATGCCAGTTTATCTGATCGTCCGTCAATCTATAGTTTTAATCAAAGCACAAATAGCAATTAAGTCAATGACAAATCCTATTGAAATTGGTCCACATCGGTCCATGTATTTATATCATTCAAAGATTTTGTTTGATTTCATAATCTGGACCTCTTAAAGTCACATATTTCATCATAAAACGACCACATTTTGCACAGAGCATTATTTTTATTAACCTGAAAAGTTGTGGTATCATACTGTTTTTGGGGTCGAGGACTTCGTTTTTGATATTTATTTTTACCCAAAACTCAGGCTAAATGAAGCTGTCATGGTGCTATTTCTTGTAGATTTTCACAGAAAAACGGTGAATTATTTTTTTTTTGGCTGAAAAATCATTTCTGATGTAAGCTTCGTTGTAAAACATATTTCTAACGATACTACGAAGTAAATTTTATTAATTTCAGTCAGTCTTAGTCCCACTATTACAAAAATGTAATTTTTATAGAAAAAAATTGATTTTTTTTTTGGAAAAAAAAATATTTTTTTGTGGAAAAAAAATTATTTTTTTTATTAAAAAAAAACAACTTTTTTATTTAAAAGTATAATACGAGTACATATATTATTATATCTTATTCAGATCCGCTTAGTCATCATCACCATCACTGTAAATTTGCATGTTAGAAGTATCAACAGCTCCAGAAGTATTGTGCTGTGGATCTTTGTCTGTTTCTGGTTCTTGCTCTTCGTCAGTGTTCTCTTCATCGATTGTTCTCTTTAACCACCAGCATAAATCACTTAACATAGAATCTAGTTTCATTCCTATGTACCTAGTTTCCATGCTTAAAGCTACTTGGTAAAAACGTGAAATTCTTTAAGAGTTCAAATATTATGTGTATAATTTGAAAGGACATTTTATGGCATTTCATTTTTAAAAACAATTACCTTCAAATGTTGGCAACTGTATTATGGAAATGAGCGTTCGGTGAGAAACGAGAAGATCCGCTGTTTTCGACCAAAATTTTGTTCAGTGATGATGCTCATTTCTGGTCAACGGCAAAGTCAGTAAACAAAATTGCCGCATTTGGGTTAAAGAGCAACTAAAAGAGGTGCCATTATACCCAGAGAAAACCACGGTTTGATGCGGTTTATAAGCTGGTGGAATCATCAATGCATATTTTTTCAAAAATAATGATAGCCGGAACGTAACCATGAATGGTGCTCGCTATCACGCCATGATATCGATTACTTGACGACACTTGGTTTCAACAGGGCGGTGCCACTTGCCATACAGCTGCTCAAACAATGGATCTATTGAGATGTCATTTCGAAAAGCAGCTAATTTCACGTTTTGGACAGGTGAGTTGGCCGCCTAGATCGTGTGATATCAAACCTTTAGACGTTTTTTTGGGGTTACGTAAAGTCCAAATTCTATGCCTACACACCAGCAATGATTCAGGTTTTGGAAGCCAACATTACGCGTGTCATTAAAGCCATACCAGTCGAAATGCTCGAACGAGTCATCCAAAATTGGACCCTCAGAGTGGAAACCCTGAGGCGTAGTTGCGGCCAACATTTCGTGGGGTTGAAACTTGAATATGGTTCCATTGTTTGGGCGCCGTTTTATGCAACACATTGTAATCTTTAAGAGGGATTGCAAACAAAATGTTATAAAAATGCCTTATTTTCAGTGCCTTTTTCCAGAACTGTTCCATTGTATGAAGCTATATAAAGGCTGTACATCGTGAAACTTTAGTTAATCTCGTTCAAAGTATTCTATATTGTTTTTATACAAACTTATCTGTGGTCTTGTAGACTGTTCTGAAATCTTTAGCCTTGTTGAATTGTATACACCTATTAGACGTCTAAGACATAATGACTATTTTTATGTTCCTCTTCATACAACTTATTACTCCTCCCACTAACCTCTTGTTAGAACTTTCAGAAAATTTAATATAATTTAATTAAATTATGATATTAATGATCTTTTAGATACCCCTCAAACAAAGATCCTTCTCAAATTGCGGTAACGTCTCTCTAAAGAAAACAATGTAGCTTAAATAAAAATAGTGCGTTATGTGCGACCTATAGTTAGTCCCACGAAATATGTCCTCCAGGAGCATTATATCCAGGTGTAGGTAATCTCATAGTAATAAAAATACTCGTATATATTTTTTTTTTTAAAACTAAAACTAGTTTTTCAAGTTCAATATTAAAATTTTATTCCCAATATTTCGCAATTTCCTTAAATAACATCTTCAGGGGTTCAGTTTATAACGAATAAAGACAAAAAACACGCAATACAAACAAATTTACATCGACATGTTTTGTAAAAATGGTATACAAATTATGTACTTTTTTAATAAAAAACAACACGACAGGCGACATTACGTTACATAAAACTAGTGTAGCTTCACCGCTATCGCCAAAGGGAAATATTGCACTGCCTGTTGTTTTATTTTTTCTATTGCACACATGTTCCCAGCTTTGTTTGTGAGGTGAGTATAGCTTGGTGCTACTCTCTCAGTGTCCGAAAGTCCATTTTTTTATATTTTTTTTATATGGCCTGATATCCTCGTTTTTAGCTTATTTTTTGTGGTTTCTAATTAGTAGGGACATAAACACTGTTACAGCATTGAACACTCCCATTTCAATAGTAGAACTGAACATACCCCTTTAATGACATATGTGACAGCGCATAGAGAAAGGGGCCTAAGATACATGTATTTAAATCTTTAAAATGGCTCTCCAGCACAAAACTGGTTTTTACCCTTAAATCCCTTTCTATTTTGCGCGTCACATATGGGAATTGAAAGCTAACCCAATAGCGCTTTTCAAGTGTGAAATGAAAATAGCGATATTTTCATAACGCTCCGGCCACTAGGGATTAGCCGCATGTTCGTCTACCGATGCATAAAACTGTTTGAGGAGACGTAAAAGACCTCCACCGGTCGGGCCGACCACGCTTTGTTCAAACACCGCATGTCATCAATGCCGGTAAATCAAGAACTCACCGAAATCCGCTCCGAAAACAGAAAATCATGTCCCGTAAAATCATGTCACGCAAAAGTCCATGAGTCGAATCATTAAAAAAAACTTAGGACTTGGGGCTTTTAAACGACGTACCGAACATTTATTGACTGCAGCTTTAAAAAAAATAGGATTGAAAAACGCAAACGTCTTTTGCTGAAGCACGCTGACAACTTGCACAGAAAAATTTTGTTCACCGATAAAAAAATTGTTACCGTTCAGGAACAATTTAACAAGCAAAATGATAGAGTGTATGCGCGATCATCTAAGGAAGCATCTGAACTGATCCCAAGGGTTGATAAGGGTCTTCACCCAGCTTCAGTCATGGTTTTGTAGGGTGTCTCTTACGATGGGATCACTGACCTGCATTTCTGCGAACAAGGAGTCAAAACATCGGCCAAAGTTTACCAAGAAACCGATTTGGAAGCTGTTTTGAAGCCTCTTAACAATTCCCTGTTCCAAAAGGAGCCATGGACTTTCCAGCAGGATTCTGCGCCGGCCCATAAGGTTAAAACGTGCCAGGTCTGGCTTCTAAACAATTTCCTCTGAAGAATGACCCTCAGGCAGTCCAGACTTGAACCCATTGAATTACAAATTGTGGACGGTTTTAGAGGACAAGGTTTGTCACAAAAATACCCCAACATTTGATCTCCTAAGGCTGCTTTGGTTCGAGCTGTGGCCAATTTTCCAATGGACGAGGTTCGTGCAGCTATTGACGATTGGTCAGTGCGGCTTAAGGCGTATGTAAAGGCAAGAGGCGGACATTTCGAATGAGTAGATTATTTTTGGATACAATATACATTAATTGATATATTAAAAAATATTTGTTCCAAAAACATTCAGTACTTTTTATTTCACAAGAAAAATGTGGGTAACAGTATTTATGTAACTACTAAGTACATAAACTCTGACTCTGACTTTTGAATTCTTTCAGAGATCTCTGTTACAAAGGTAATTGATTTGCATCTTTTTATATTGTCCCTTTCATTAATACTAACTTTCGCCCTTTCCTTATGGTTCTTTATTATTTGTCCGTGAGAGTTTTCGAGAAATCATTGCCCTGGACTATATTTCTGATTTTTCTTTTGTTAGCTTCGTGAAACTCCGTTACGCTTATTGTCAGGACCAGTCATAATACATTTTTCGCAGTGTTAACTCTGGTCGTTTTATCGTGTTTGGAGAAAAAGTTGATAGTCCTGACCGACTCTGTTGGATTTTGATACCAATCGATTGCCAACTTTTTGTCCTTTCGTATGACCAAAGTAAACAAATACTCCAGATTTCACCTTTCTCTTCTTCCATAGTAAATTTTATGTTATTGTGGAATTGGTTGAGCGAATTCTGTATGTATCGATAATAATGCCGTCTTAGACAATTAAGCTAACTGAGGTGTACTCTGACAAAATCAAATCTTGTGGTCCTTGAGGTCGAATCGAGCTATCGGTCCACTGTCATCGTTAAAAGTCGATGTCATCATCATCATCGGTATCATTTTCGTCGTCGCTATTCGTTCTGAATTAACTGTACGCGAATTATGTATTCCAGAATTTGCTGTGTTAATTATATCCACTAAAAGGCAATCAGACTGGCCCCACACACACACAGACAGACACACTTGAGCATTTCACAACTACATGGCCATATCAAAATACCATACACCGAGACATGTGTTGTGTTCGATAATTTATGTTTGACATGTATTTATGCAGTGCTTGACTCATACCAAGGCACTCCACACATACTCACTCACACTCTGGCGTATGCAGCAACACTAGCACAGCGGCATATGCGTGTTCATGCTCGTGCACACATACTAAGAGACTGTCCATATATCATTTGTTCCTAGTCGTAGTTACTACAATCGTCGCAGTAAGGACAACCAAATATCCAGTCGGTGAGATTTGCTCAAGAGTGTGGCACTTCCTGTACACCGTCGAGTGTGTGAGTGTGTGTGTAAGTTAGGGAATCATTGACTTTGACAATATTCATAACATACTGTCAATTGGTGTTTTGATTGCTCTGTGTATTCATTCTGTCAGTCAGTCAGACAGTCAGTTAGTCCGACAGTCATTCACATCCACTTAAATTCACTCACTCACTATTCCAGGCTCTGTATGGAAGAATAGGCGAGTATCTCTCTGAGTGTGTCTGTCTGTATGTGGGGGACATTCAAATAGATCGATATTCTCCCCCTCATTGCTGATGACATGGAATTGCAGGTATGTGCATGCAACTAATATTGACCCGCTTCAATTCGAATCAATTCAGCTGAGTTCACTACACTACGCAGTTGATGAGACCGTGGCATGCATCGTGCATTGCTTATTTGCAACATTGCAAATGCGCTGTCTAATTTGGCACAATTAAATTCAGCTTTCCCATCACCTTCCGAAATTGTTCCAGCCGAAATATTTTGTTAGTTTCTATTTTTTTCGGAAGGGGCAATTATCATTTCAACGGAATAGGTAGTGTAATAAAAACTCCCCCCGCCGCCATTATTCTCATGGCAGTGAGGCAAGTATGCAGTGGATGGATACAATGACGAGTGGCTAAGGCAACGGTGTTGATGCCACAGGAGATGTGTGGAAGTCGGAATGTTTGGCATTTATGCATGTGGTCTGCATTGTCTTGTTTTTGAATGCACAAAGAACAATTGGAAACCAGGACGCTTTAGGCTGACTCATAAAGTTCATTGTTGGTTTTGGTAACATAATATGAATAGTTACAGATTGGCTGAGACTGCTTGTTGTTGTATGTTAGTATTTTCAAAATGTTGCATAATGAGAGAGTCTATACATTTTGGTATTTAAGTTCCTGCAGAAAATAGAATAATGATTATTGTCTGGAATAGAAGTTGTTCTGGAAGGTAATGGTATAATAAAGCTTTATTTTAGAAGCTGTCCAGGCTACCAATGCCGCCCAGTTGTAAAAATATTAGAAACAGTTTGCCATTTCACCATGCACCTATAGCTTTACACCAGCGGAACTTAACCCTCCGTCATGCACATGTATCTGGCCAGATATTTTACGAATTTAACTGTGTTTTAAATATGTTTCTAATTTGGCTAGGGGTTTGAGTCTCCAGGTACCCTCTAGAAATATTGTTAGGTATAGTTTTATGAAAAAACACATAAAAAAAACAAAATGTATGTGGATTTTTTCATCTATACATCGTATACGTAGCGCACATTTTGTATGAAGAGTACTGTACTTTATAATTATATTTTTTGTTATTATTATATTTCTTAAATAAAAATCTTGCCAAAAACGATAGTCCGCATAACAATTGATGAACAACTGTTCCCATGTCGTGGAAAAACTAATTTTAGTCAGTACATACCAGCGAAATATGGCATCAAAATTTGGTGGGCTTGCGATTTCAAATCTAAATATCCACTGCAATGAAAGCTCTCTACCGGTCGACAAGAAGCAGAAGAACGGGAAGTGAATCAAGGTGAAAATGTAATGCTGCAACTCGCAAAGCCGTACAGCAATACTGGCAATAGTAGCTGACAACTTGTTTACTACTTTAGAAGGAGTAAAGCATCTGGACAGAATTGGTCTGTCATTTGTTGGTACCATTCGCTCCAATTAATGATGTATTCCTAACGAAATGTGAAAGGATCGTTCCCGTCCTGTTTTGTCATCGTTATTTGGATTCCACGAAAATTTGGTATCAATTTGCAGCTATGTGCCAAAAAAAATGTGTGAACCTACTTTCGACCATTCATTATACGAAACATTGTGAAGGGGAAGCAATGAAACTCGAAGCAATTTTGTTTTACAATGAAAATAAAGCTGGCGTAGATTGTATGGACCAAATGGTTACACATTTAACTACAAAGCGGTCAACAAGACGATGGACTTTTGCGTTTTTCTGCAAAATGTTGGACACCATGACACTGGCTGCATTTTGTATTTGCAAAGAAGTTGATGGTCTCAATAAAAATAGTGCTAGAAGAAATTTTCTCACTACGTTAGCTGATAGATTGGTTCTTCCAAATATTGAAAACCGCCAAACCGTTATTAACTGAGAATTCATTAGCATCTTGAAAATTTCCTTCATATTTGGCAGGCCATTAATTGTAGCAAGAGAAAATAATTCCTAGCACTTCGGTCTTTTGCGCTCCGTTGAAAGTTCCATGTTTATAAACTCCCTGTTTAAAAAATATCTCCTTTACCTGATCCACCAAACAGAAGTTTGGTCGCCGTTACTTCGCCCGCATCGAATTTATTGTTGAAGACTTTTTGACCTAAAGCTTTTCCGTCCATTCGTACAACATGTCTCACCCAGCTCATTGGGTCTAATTGGACGCGCTGTCGACGGGTTTACACAGCTCATGGTTCCAACGACGACGATAATCGCCATTAATGATGATGGGCAAAAATAATATTGTTGAAATGTAACAATACTATTTTTGCTAAATTCAGAAATGAAAATTTAGTTCTAGCAACCATGTAAATATTGTTGGTGCCACACAAGTATTATCATAATGTATGGTTAAAACTATGAACAAAGCATAACAGGTTTTAAAGACTATGTGTGAGTGTTTTTTTTATACAATTATAAAAAACAACAACAATCGGAATGTAGTTCGAGGGATATTTATTGTGTTTATGTTTATTATTGTAAAATACTCTACTACCGACTGGTTCTCGTTTATTCAAAATCTGCCTGCACTTAAGTACATAGCCATCGATCATGGTTTAATAACATTCGCGGTCTACGGATAGTGGCCCCTGCTGGCAACTAAAAGTATTTTCGACTGCCGTTGGGATATATATTTTTTTCTTGAATGAAATGTTCAATAAAAACGGTGAAGTAATTGTAATGCAACTTAAAATAACTCACTTGATAAAAATCTCTATTTTTTATTTACCCAATTTTAATAAATAATTTTGGGGATCATAGCATGGTTGAGTGTAAATCATACTATGGTTGTGAGGATAATAATATGGTTGTATGAAGAACATACTTGGTGGTGAGGATCATAATATGGTTGTGGAGATAATGGTATGGTTGAGTGTGATTCATACCATTGTTGTGAGGATCATGGTATGATTGAAGAGATCATAGTATGGTTGAGTGTGGATCATACTAAAGTTGTGGGGATCATAGTATGGTAATGTGTGAATCATACTATGGTTGTGGGGTTCATAGTTTGGTTATGTGTGAATCATACTATTGTTGTGAGGATCATTATATTGTTGTGCCACAACAATTTACCCAACGATAGTATGATCCTCTTCGAATACTGTCACCCCAACTTTACTTTTTTTCTGCGTGTAATACTGAATTTGGCTGGCTTATACTTCGCTGAGTTATGTGTTTGTGATCTTAAAACGTTGGTATTGAAAATGACCTAGATCGGAAAAGAGGTAAACATTTTCTTTTTAACACGATCAAGTCAACCTTTGAACCAAGTTAACCTCTGGAAAAATCCTATATGCTCGTTGTTGAAGAGGAAAGAATTGGCTCTAGAGAGTCCGTAGATTCAGGCCCGAAATTTAAATTATTAACGTTGCATTTTAAATTATTTAAATTTAAATTACAAAAATGCATTGTCAGGTTAAGGAGAATATTTCACGGTTTCTGAGTAACCATATCTTGATGTTGCAACGACCTGATTTTCGAACCTCTAGGCACCTTTGTCCTATTGGATATGACATTAAATATGATCGAATCGTAAAAATTTATGTTTTTTGGGTTCAGATAAATTTTTTTCTTGCACTGTTGGTTTCTAGGCCCCAAAGCCTCCAAAAAGCCATATCGTAAAACCAATATCATGTTCAGGTGCTTCAGGAAAGTCCACAGTTTATGATTAACAAAATGATCAAGTTCAAAAGTGCCTTTTTTGTCGGTGCCCTAGGGACCTTAGAACCATGGGTTAAGAACAAATATTAATCGTGACAAAAACGAAACTGTTTTAGTTTTTCAAGTACCCATTTAATATTATACTCGTAAGAGCAATCCTGTTGAAATTTAACTACAGGCTGGGCGAATTAACATTTTAAATTTGGCTTTTTCGGCTGTAAAAAATGTACTGATAATTCTTCTAATTTCTGGTTTTATTGGAAAAGTTAAATAGAACACAATATTATTCATAACTACCACAACTGACTTGGCAGTACCTCATCCAATCAACAGAATTTTTTAGTACATACTCGATTGTTTCGGGTCGAATCTCTGCAATGAAAAATTCGATTTCATGTTTTAACGCCTCAATTGTCTCTGAATGCTTTGCGTAACAGTAATCCTTAATGGCTCCCCTTAGAATATAATCTAAACGGCTCAAATCATAGCTCCGTGGCGGCCAATTGATATGATAATTTCTGCTGATTATTCGATTTCTAAAAACATTGCTTAAAATATCAGTGGTTGCATTGGCTGTGTGACATGTGCCTTCGTCTTGCAGAAACCAAATGTCGTTCATGTCATTCTCTTGAATTTTTTGGAATTTAAAATTTGTTGAGCATGGCGCGGTAACGCTCACCGGTGACGGCGGCTCCTTGCTCATTTTCGAAGAAGTTGACCTAATGATGCCGCCACCCTAAAATCCACACCAAACACTGACACGCTGTGGATGCATTAGCTTCTCAACAGGCACGTGTTGGTTCTCTGAACCCTATATGCGGCAATTTCGCTTATTGACATAGCAACCGAGATAAAAATAAGCTTCATGTGAAAACACGATTTTTCGGTAGAGTTCTTCATCTACTGCAATACAATATTTTGCCCCTCGGGTAAAGTGAAAACGCATCGGATGGTGTTCCTTTATTAAATGACAAAATTTAACCTTTCCCATAAAACCAGAAATTTGAAAAAAATATCAGTATTTTTTTTACAGCCGATTCCAATTTATAATTTTAAACCCATTTGCTTCCATGTTTTCATCATGTAAAACACTGCTGCTCTTGATTACACACATTAAATCCAATCTTGATCTAAACTAGCTTAGTGCGTTATGAGCGACTTTTAACAAACTTTACCAATGTTCAACCATACTGTCGCTCTACAGCCCACATATTAATTTCTATTTATTTAAAATAAAAATTAGTGCATTATACAGGGTGGAGCGCGCAAATTTGCTTTTTTACACTGTAGGCTGTTGCGGCTCTGTTGATCGATAAGAGTGAAGAGAGGGCGTGGACTATAGTGGCTGACGGGAGATTTGTATTCGCCTGCCCTTCAGTTGCCATCATGCATTGGGCACGTGAGGAGAAGTCGTTTTGTGTTGAAGCGTATTTTTCAAATGCGCACTCGATAATTGCAGTTTAGTGTGCTTCTCGTTTACGATTCGCTGTTCCCTCACGCGGACGTGTTCCTGGGTGGTAATCAATTGAAAAGTAGGTAACTTCATTCAAAACAGGAGGGAATGAGTCATGTGTACGAAGGGGACTTGAGAGAAGGATTACAACACCACAAAACATCGATAAACTTAGAGCAGCAGTACTGCAATCTCCGAAACGCTTTGCTCGGAAGCAATCCTTTGCTATTGGCATTTCCAGACGTTCTCCTCACCTAATTTTTTATGATGAACTGAATTTTCACCCGTATAAAATGTGCGTGATCCAACAATTGTCAGCACGGGACTATTTGACTCGGCGGACCTCTTGTGAAGACATTCTTGCAACTATACCCCGTGAAGTAGTTTTGTTTTTTTCTAATGAGGAACATTTTCACCTCAGTGGGTGTGTAAACAAACAAAATATGCAGTACTGGAGTGAAACAACACCCAGAGAACTTCACTAGAGTCCTCTGCATTCGCACCGCGTCACTGTGTGATGCACCATATCACGAGTAGACATCATTGGACCTTGCTTTTTCCAGGATAACCGTCATGCCGTAACTGTGAACTCCGAAAGCTACTTGACTATGATACAGGATTTTTTTCAGCCGGCTCTTGAGGCAATGCAATTAAAGGATACATGGTTCCAACAGGATAGTGCCATTGCACACACCGCGAGGGTTACCATGAATTGCTTGAGGCAAATGTTTCCTGGACGGCTTATCTCTTTGAGGGGTGATGTGAGCTGGCACTGTGTGAATAGTGAAGGTCGACATTTGCCATATACACTACTTAAAACCATGTTAAAATTCCCATACTGTTCAATATAATTAAAATATAAAATAATTTTTTCTAAGGTTCATAATTTTTTTTTTTATTCCCAAATAAGCAAGTTACCGCGCTGCACCCTGTATATAGCTAGTTGTGGTAAAATAAGACTATATCGGTCTATGTTTCCATAGAGCTTTCATTTTGCTTTATGTTTTACATATTAGAGCCGACCTTCAACCAATGTTAGAAGCCGGCGCCGGGTCTTATGTAAAGCAGAGCGGCCCAACCGAGGTTTTTCAGTTGTACGTGTTATTCCGCTAAGTTGCTTTCTTGAATATCTCATTTTGTTGAAAAACCGATTCTATATTTTTTCCTTTAATTGTTATTCGATTATTTGTACGACCTCTTCATACAATACTGCTTGATAACGCACATGTCGTTACATACTCGTAGTTCAATAGATACAATAAAAGATATATAATTAAGATATGTGGAAATTAAAGTACTTATGCATGCGCATATTTTGGAAGCATTCAATATTGGCGACATTGTTATGCCTTACCTGCCAGCGCCGCTACCAATAAACACTCACACACGCCAACTCTAAATGTATCCAAAGAGGAAGTCATTATGCTCAGGTGGCGGAAAGGGATATGCCATCTTGACCGTGTGTAATTTCCTATTTGTGTTCTTCTTCGTATGCCTTATTTATTTATTACAGGCCAACACACTTCCTCCCTACCCATTACTTTTTGACGACTAATTTATGTTTGTTAAATATTACTGAAGAGCATACACACATACACCTTCCCCCCACACACACACACATAACTATATGCATGTACAGTCTGTGTGTGTATTGGCGGTCTTGCTGTTGGTGTTATTCTAACCCAGGCGTTCTTCAATATATTTTAATTTGATCCTAATTAAATCAAGTATTTTCGTCCCGGCACCAGGCGCCTCCTTCTTCGACCCCAGACCACCACCCCTACCACACACACCACATTCTCATACTAATAAGGACATGTATAACAACATTGGTGGCATTAGTGAGCCTTAAGTTCGAGTAGGCGTATGTGTGTCCGTCTGTCAGTTTGTACGAGTGAGAGTGTGTTGGTAAGATTTCCTGTTTTTCACTTTTCTTAACAATGCTCGCCGGTGCGTCCCTGTGTGTGTGTGAGTGTGTGCGAGTGTCTGATGCCATGTAGCTGTTGGAGTTGTTATACGAGCTGAAGCAAATGTTTGGGTTTAACAATAATCACCTGATGTCACTGATGAAATTTCACACCAATAAATCTTATTTTTACTGCTACATTAATCTTTTTCCCACCATAAAACCGGGCCCGTCGCCGATGCCGGCAAATGAAGACAGACGCCGCCACGCCGGATTGGTGGGAGACGCCAACATCCAGAGATGTATCGCTTCTAGTCCACACATATGCGATACTTCATATGGGTGTGTGTGTGTGTTTGCGAGCATACATAAGTAACTATGTGTCTTTGTGTTTGAGTGTGTGCGTGTGTGTTGTCGCTGGAGGTGATGTTATATTTTGTTTTCTGTGCTTTTCGCTGTTCTTGTTGTTGCCGTTCCTCACATGTTTTTCTTGTTTTCGGTTAACCCATACACACACACAATCGTGTTCAAGGACTCCTGAAGGCAGGCAAAGTAGTGAGTCTAGGATACCTTTAGACGCCGCACGATAAAAGTGGATTATGTTGGTGCTGTTGTTTGTAACATTTGAAAATAGTATTTGTTTTGTGGATTGTTCCGGATCGTTTTTCGATTTGGTGCGTGGCGAATTGGCTGGAATGTAGGTTGAATTTTCTCAATGTCGTAGACAGAAGCTATTACTCACCGCGGAGATCTAGCATTTCCGGGACTTGTTTATTTTACAGTGTACAGCTTTGGAAGTGACTGTGCCCAAACTTGTATATTTGCAGATAAGCAGTTTTTATATGTAGCGATTTACTTGTATCTGAAGTAAGCTGAAAGAATTATAACCTTTAAAGTCTACTAATACAACCAAAAAATGACAAATGCAACGTTTTGAGTAACTAGACTTTGGTAAACGAGAAGACTTTCTATATTTTATTAAACGATCGGTTAGGCATATAATGTAATGCACGAAAAGGAATTTTCGACCCCACGAATAGAATGCGCCAACATTTATATTTGTGCTTGGGTAACCGTACACACAGAGAAATAGTAAGCTGAAAATCGGTTTAAACTACTAAAGTTCGTTTGGTCAAGAAGACTTTCTGCTCTAAAAATTAATAATCTTTCAACAAAACGCTTATGCAAACCCTAAAACTATAGATAGATTTGGATTGTTTTGTGGTACAGACAACTAATACTCAGGCTAGACTAGTGGAAACTTATTGCTGGTCCCAACCGCCCTTTGCAGTTACCATAAATATTTTGTTCCATTTATTTTGTGTGTACCAACAATTGATAATGACGAAAACAATAATTTATTTTCCTTAACCAAAAAATTGTCGGTGTATTGGGTGATGTTGCTTGCTTATTCCAGGAACAAAATATCGAGTCGTTCAAAAGTCGAAATTTTTAATTTTGAACTTACTTGGTAACTTCACCTATACCAGAATGTAGCCAATATTTTTTTCATTAGAAATATAATGAAGAGTGCTTGGACCACTTAAACAGTACATTAGGCACGCCCAGGCCGTTCGGCTAACCTGGTTACCGTGAACATTGTTAAAAGACCCACGGCATGATACTCGCTTTTCGCCGAACGAAAGTGTGCGAAGAAGCAGAGACCGTAGGTGTGTCGAAACAAAATGGTACGAGTATTTAATATTTTACATGAAAAGTTATGCATAAGAAAGGAGTCAGCCCAATTTCTTCTGATAAGCAAGGTTGTATACGAGTATAACAGCCAATTCAAAAACAGTGATTTAGCGTCCAGTCTTCACTGTGGATGAAACCTAGAGCCAATATTATATGCCAGAGACCAAGCGAACTCTAAGCAATGGATTTTTCAGGATAAATCTGATAGGCGGCGCTATCAGAAGCCATACAAGCGCAGCACTTGAAGTTGTGAAGAAAAAGTTTTTCGACTGCAAAATCTCACAGCAAAGTTTTGATGACAAAGTTTTCCGACTAGAAAAACTCAGAGCGAAGTTGTAAAAAAACGTATCCGAATGAAACATCTCAAAGCGAGTGCCGAAGGTATGCAATGTTTCACCTCTTAAAAATTCAATTGCCAGATTAGCGCCGCACATTTTATACTGCGTCATCCAAGGTTGGATACATATCTTCTTTATCCGGTTACCTGTTATAAGTAAATCCAACATATATCCAGGTATTTCCGCTATTTGAGAATACAACTAAAAATTTCAATTGGGGCAGACGAAAATCGGTCCATAGTTTTAGAAAAAGAAGAAGACGTAATTGGAGAAGAGTTAAATTAGAGGAGAGACTGATATGATGGAAATGATGAATAAAGGAATGGGAGTTTTGTTCAATAACACTGTTAATTATTTGTATGGTCTTTATGAAGATTTCTCTATTGATGTAACAAGCGGTCTAAGAGGAGCATCCGCTTAGTCGTAGGTCGGAAGGGCGAAATTCTTGCAGTCTTCCACTGCCATATTGCAAATGCCACGCTGATTTCTTCTCCTCTACACCTTAACAGCTGCTGAAAAAATTTTCAAATAGGAGGCCCATTCGCATAAAAATACTGAGTTGATGAATGACTGGTTTTTACCTCGACTTAGGCCGCGGATTATTCTTGCGCACTGGAGCCTAACCTGGCACACTCGTAGGCTCGCTGAATTTAAACCTAGTACGTTGTTATATCTTGCTAGCCCAGACCTGAATTTTGGTTGAGGAGAGGAATCAGAATATGACAAAGAGTAATTTAATGGTTCATGAGTCTAAATCCTAAAATGATTCCTGGCATTCAACTAGCATTTTCTATGTAGCTGTGCTGTTACAATGATAAAATGTATAGCACAAATCTTCGCGTGGAAGACTTCATTCGAAATATAGTCCAGATCGCGTACCCGTCTCCATTTCTAACCATCGATGGTGATGGAGATGCCATTTTTAATGTCAAATTTTCGAAACGACGTATCCGTACTTTTAACAACCGTAGGTGTTACGGTCATAGTTATCGATATTTTGAAAAATGCTACAAAAAGTCGGTGCAATTAATTAAAAAATTCAATATTAAAACAAAAAAATAATTAGGAATCCTGTGATAAACAAATTCACATATTAGCCTAATATTTGTTCGTTGTTTTTCGAAAATATTTCCATTTTCAAGCGATAAACAAATTCATATATTTACAAAAATATTTGTATGCCGTTTATCGAAATTTTGAGGCGATAAAAAATGCACATGCTCGTATTTACAAAAAAGGTTGTACATTTTTTTTAAAAAGCAGTCGGAAAGACAAGGAGGGCTGCCTGCAGTTTCGGTGAGCACCACATCATGATCTTAAGACCCAAAGCAATAAATTTGTTGTAAATAATGGGTGATCAATGTAGAGGTATTTTTTTCAATATGGTTTTTTACAGATTACGCGCGAGTTGCCTTAGAGTATATTTTTTTCTTTTCCCCATTGTTTGCCGTTTCATCACGGAAAGACTTAAACCGCAAAAACAACTGTTTGGATCGGTTTATGGGCTGTTGGAATCATCGGTCTATATTTTTTAAAATTTGTAACAGATAATCAAGCAAGAGGTAATTTTTCAAAGGGTTTTTTTTTTACCCCGACTACGCGCTAGCTGCCTTAAACATTATATTTTTTCTTTTCAGGATTGTTTGCGATTTCATCATGAAAAACTTACACCGTGAAAACAACGGTTTGGCGCAGTTTATGGGCTGGTGGAATCATCGGTCCATTTTTTTTTCAAATTTGTAATGGAGTTTTTTTTCACATATTTCGCGTGAGTTGTTTTGAACTTTATTTGTTTTTCTTTGCAGTATTGTTTGCCAAACCGAGAAAATTACGGTTTGGTGCGATTTATAGGTTGGACAAAAGATTCCAGTCCATATTTTTTGTCAAAAATGATGACGTGACCGTGAATGCAACTCGCTACCGCTCCATGATATCGAACTTGTTGCTACCTAAAACTGAAGCCCGTAATCTTAAGGACATTGGCTTCAACAGGACGGTGCCACTTACCACACGCAGAGAAAAGATATGGTTACACTATGGTCACTGCAACAATAGTATGCTCTCTATAATAAATGCATGTTTGTCGCAACCATAGTATTGTTTTATGAATTTCATTTTGACAACAGTATGATTGTGACAATATTACTATTGTTGAAATGAAACAAACAATAGTATTATTGCCAAATTTAGAAATGAAAATATGGTTGTAGCAACCATATAAACATGGTTGGTGCTACAAAAGTATTGTTGTTTAAAATATACGTTAACAATTATATGATTACGACAATCATACAGTATGATTGCCACTATGAACAGAACAAAACAGGTTTTATAAAGCATACATTTATGTGTGTGCTTATGTTTTTTTGATATACAAAAAAAACACATACACACGATACAGAGAATGGTTGTTGTCCATTAAAAAAACTACAACAATCGGAAGGCACGTAGTTCGAGGGATTTTTATTGTCTTTACTTTGTTCGGTAAAATACTCTAATACCGACTGGTTCTCGTTTATTAAAAATCTGCCTGCACTTAAGTATATAAAGTAGCCATTGATCATGGTTTAATCACATTCGTTTCCTGGGCTCTACGGACGGTGAAGTAGCATTTACTCCTGCTGGGAAATAAAAGTATTTTCAACTGCCATTGGAATATATGTTTTTGTTTCTTGAATGAAATGTTTAATAAAAACATGTCCTCAGTTCTGGCTATTTACTTATTGTAATGTAATTTAATATAACTTGCTTGATACAAATCTCTATTTTTGAATAACAACATTACCCAATTCCAATAAATAATTTTGGGGATCATAGTATGTTTGAGTGAATCATACTATGGTTGTGAAGATCATACTACGGTTGTTTGAGAAACATACTATGATTGTGAGGATCATAATATGGCTGGTGAGATTATAGTGTGGTTGAGTGTGAATCATACTATTGCTGTGAGAATCATACTTTGGTTGTGGTAATCATAGTATGGTTATGTGTGAATCATACTATTGTTGTGAGGATCATAATATTGTTGTGCCATAACCATATACCCAACAATAGTTGTGAGGATCATAATATTGTTGTGCCATAACCATATACCCAACAATAGTATGATCATCTTCGAATATTGTCACCACAACCATACTTTTTTTCAGCGTGCTCAAACAATGGATCTATTGAGGGGTCATTTGGAACAGCAGCTTATTTAACGTTTTAGACCGGTGAGTTGGCCGCATAGATCGAGTGATATCACACCTTTAGACACTTTTCTTTGGGGTTATGTAAAGTCCAAAGTCTCTGCTGACAAACCAGCTAAGATTCAGGTTTTGGATGCCAATATTACGCGTGTCATTAAAGCCTTACCGGTCGAAATGCTCGAACGAGCCAAATTTGGGCCCCAAGGATGGACACCCTGAGGCGTTATTGCGGCCAACATTTGAAGGAAATTATATCCACACTTGGTTTGAATTTTTGTATTCTAATATTTGTATAGTTGGCCTTTCTGTTGTTTATATTTTCAGTACTCGTATTAGAAAATATTAGAAGTATAATAGGACACAAGCTTACAATTATTTAAATTGATTATACCTGATGACGAACGACGAAGTCAGTTCAAAATATTAGGATATCTAAAACAAATAAATTATACGAGGGCTGCTATATATATTTCTGGCCTAATAACGAAAATGCGAATTTTTATCTTCAAAAGTGGTTTTATTGTTTTTCAAAGTATTCTCCAGCTGATTTATACACTTTTGCATGCGCTCAAACCAATTGATGAAGCACTTTTTCCACTCCGATTGAGACACCTCCAAAACATGGTTTTTGAACGCTTCAACAGCATCTTCTGGCGATGACAATCATTGACCACGCATTTTTTCTTGATGTGCTGAAACAAGAAGAAGTTATTGGATGTCAAGTCAGGGCTGTACGGCGCATGACGCATCAATTCAAGGTTTTGGCCGGTCAAAAAGGCGCTGGTTTGAACCTATATGTGAGAGCTCGCATTGTCATGGTGCACATTGATCCTTTGTTCGTTTCTCGAATTTATCCGAAGACTTCAGGCAAACAAATTGTGGTGCACCACTCAGAATTAACCGTCCTACGTTGCTCATGCGGAACAGTTGCCACATAACCAGTTTTGCCGAAGAAACAGGCAACCATTTGCTTCGAAGGCAGGCAACCATTTGCTTTCGTTGGATTTGGCTCATCTTTGAAGAACCACACGGTCGATTGCTGTTTTGTTTCGAGCTCATACGCATAGATCGATGATTTGTCACCTGTGACGATCATATAAACGTCTTTTGAAGCACCGCGATCGTATTTTTTCAAAATTTCTTTGCACCAATCGACACGAGCCTTTTTTTTCGAGCGATTGCCAAATTGTACGGTATCCAACGAGAACAAACTTTTTTTACGGACAGGTGTTCATGCATTATCGAATGTATGCTGGTGGAAGAAATGTCCAAGGATGCCTCTATCTCACGGTATGTCACATAACGATGTTGCAGTATCAGTTCACGCACGGCATCAATGTTTTCTGGCACAACGGCCTTTTTTGACTACCTTCGTCTTTGAGCGAGCGTCGGCCACGATTGAATTCATTAAACCAATTCTTCACAGTGCTTTAGAATGGTGCTTCATCGCCATACAAAGATTTAAGTTCATTGATGCACTCTTGTCGTGATAGTCCAAGCCGAAAGGTGTGAAAAATGATCGCACGAAATTGTTCACGAGTCAATTCCATTTTTTTGCCAAATTGATTTTTTCAAGTCACTGTAAACAACACTAATGATGGTCGTACGTTAAAATGTTCTGCTGAGTAAGTTTATGCTAAAAATGTCAAACTTTCCAATGGAAATGACAGATGGCGCTAGGCAATACTTAGTGTTGCCTAGTTATAAATTATATATAGCTACCTTCGTAAAAACATCAACATGTGTTTTTTGCTCATGATCTCAAGCCTAAAAATAACTGAACATTTTTTTAATTTAAAAAAAATTGATCACCCATAATGTTTAGCGACTATACACTTAAGGGTAGGCAGTTTCGCATTTAACGAGAACTGCCGGAAGTAGCGAGCGATATTTGGTGTAAGCATCGCTCGCCCTGCATACATACTAAAACACATACACCCAAGCACACGCGATACAGAGCATATGTATTACAAATTTTGCAGTTGTTTCTATTCATAAAACATCATTGCAGTTTCTGATAATTAGTTTAGCTCATTTACGAAATTTTTAATTAAGTTTTGTAAAAAAACTAATTTTGAAAATGATGCGTTCTTTTGTTTCTTATCACGTTTTTTATTGAGCTGAGGTCTTATTTGATTTACGAGGTGGAAACCCCATCGCTAAAAAAATTTGTCAAAGCTTCCACACACAATCCATCACTTTACAGCAGAATTATCTCTTATTGTAAAGGGTGGAGCGCGAAAATTTGCTTTTTTACACTGCAGGCTGTAGCGGAACTATTGGTCGAAGAGAGTGGAGAGTATGCGTGGCTTATAGTGGCTGACGGGGTATTTGTATTCGTTTGCCTTTCAGTTGTCATCATGCATTGAGCAGAGTTCATTTTGTGTTAAAGCGTATTTTTCAAATGCGCACTCGATCGATTATTGGCTCTTGGGGCAATGCAATCAGAGAATACATGGTTCCAACAGGATGGTGCCACTGCACAGACAGCGAGGGTTACCATGAATTTTTCCAACACAACAAATGTTTCCTGGACGGCTTATCTCTTTGAGGGGTGATGTGAACTGGCCGACACGCTCACCAGACTTACCCCCATGCATTTTTTCCTTTGAGGTTAACTGAAGTCGTTACCGTCCCAACACCTTGGAAGACCTTATTAACAGTATTGAGACTGAAATCGGCAGAATACCAGTCGACATGCTTGTAAGGGTTCATGAAAACTTCAGAAAAAGTATGTTGCAGTGTACACTATTTAAAACCACATAATTTAAAAATTTCCTTACTGTTTAATTTAATTTAAATATGTATAGAATAAATTTTTCTAAGGTTCATAACTTTTTTATTTCCTTCCAAAATAAGGTAATTTCCGTGCACCACCCTGTATTTAATTTCAAAGGAGTTGGCACTGCCTTTAACGCAAATGCGGTGTACATTATGAGAAATAGGTTGATCTCTAAGCTATTACATGCTTCTAGATTCGGAGGCAGCATGAAACAGTTGGTCCCAGTAAATAAGTAAAACAACTATATTGTGCACGGCTCACTGATTTGAGAAAAGTTCCTCGTTTGTTTCTTTATTGAATGCTGAGGGCATAAAGCAAGTAGTTTTACCAAAAATTAACTTCGAAACAGTTTCTACTGCTTCTGTAACACATCATGATTTTTAAAGTTCATTGCCATACTTCGATTCAATCAAATCTATATTCCTGCAGAAAGTCCAGCTTGAAGGGTATTATAAATGCGCTCCAGCCCTCATGATCATTGGCCCAATATTGTTTTTCGTTTCAAATATGAATGACTACAAACCACACAAGAATGTTGGCAGGTTGTTGCTGTTGTAGTAGCTGTCGTTGGTGCTATGTTACAGACGTTTCTATCCTAATATCCCACATGTGAAAGCTAGCTTGCGTATGTGTAAGTGTGAATGCTCGTTTAGACATGGCTATAAGTAAGCGTTTGAAGTGGGTTTGTGTGTATTCGTATATCCCGTATCATAGCCTAAGTGTAGGTATATGAGAGTGTGTGTGGTTTCAAAACGGCCATCTGCCATACACACACACTACCTCACTGGCATTAACACAAATGGGAACAAACCACTATTGTAGCATTCTAATATGAAATGTATGCTAAATGTTCCACCTCTCCTCCTGGGCACAACGTCTGACTGCCAGCTCAGCACGGTACACTACACCATATCACACCGCAAGCCGACTCGCTACATTTATCAGAGTAGTTGTGGTACTACTAAAGTAAGCTGTCGTCTAAATATTTGAGGTCTCCACAAGTATTTGTTGTGGTTGAGGAGCATCGTCACCTCTCTGCTTTGGTCCCGTACAGGCGTCCTTGGCTCCGTACTTACGACCGTCTACTCACCAACACTGCCACATCTTAATAATAATGGCCGCAGGGAAGGAAGTAGTTTCTGCAGACACACAAACTTACACATATGTACCCATATGTGGTCTTTTTTGGCAATATAAAAATTTGAACACATTTTTCGAAATTTTTTGGGAACATTCACGCAGGATTATGCTTATTATAGAAATACACAGAATACTTCATAACGTTTGAAAGCTCTGCGCTGAAATGGTGTGCGGGTACTGCAATGGGGGCGGGGATTTGAACATAAAAATATTTAATTTATAAAAATTAGTTTAACTCAAGGACACATAACTGAGAGAGTTGATGGCAGAGCATGTCATTTTAATTCTGAAGGATATTCATTTCGCCAAATCGTTTTTTATTTTGCTTCCCCAGTGTGGTCATAGCAAGTATCCCAAATGGTTTTGGGCACAGTGAACATTGTTGAAACTTTCTAATGCCAGGGAAGTGGTTGCGGTGAATACGCGGTAAAAAGGGCAATATTTGAAAAGTGATTACTTGTGGTACTTTTAAGCAGAATTCGGGATTTTAGAAACTAAAATTCCTTGTTCCCGTGAATTTTTCGGAGTCACGGGATACATTTTGAATTTGTGGTATACCGGGATTTTTGTTATATTGAGATTTTCTAAATTTGTTTTCAGGTTCTTTATTAACTAAAAGGCAATATCTGCTTACTTTTTTCACTCCACATCGCATTAGTGAAGTTATCTCATCTCAGTTATCTCAATGATTCTTGCGAAACGTTTTACATTATAGCGTCAGCGTGGTGTTGGAAACATCTTAAGCTTGTCAAAAAAACACGAAAAATATCCTCCTTATACAGTGGTAGACAATTGTTTGAGCGCAGGCGACCTTATGTCTATTTTGGTGATATCAAATATTTTTAATATGCTTTTTTTTACGAAACAGCTAGTTTATTTTATATTTAAGAAAGTAAGTTTAAAACAAAAAAAATCTTAAAAATCTTAAAATCTTGTGGAAATCTTAATTAAAAGGTAAAAAAGGTGATAAATTCGTTTGAACGCACTCTGCTTAAATGTCAAAATAGGAAGTTAATACAAAATTCAAGAAAACTTTTATATTTAATTAATATTTAGTATGTACTCCACTATCACACAGCGAAAAAACATGATTACTATATGTGACGGGCAAAATAGAAAGGGACCTAAGGGTAAAAACCAGTTTTGTTCAGGAGAGCCACTTTAAAGATTTAAATACGTGTATCTTTGGTGCACCATCACTTTCATAAAACGCGCATATCTCTGGGAGGGAACACTTTTGGGGCATGGGTTCGGTCTCATCGGTGTCCACATCAAAAGTGAAAATTAATTTTTTTACCCTTAGGTCCCTTTTTCTATCCACTGTCACATATGGGTATGGCAATAATAAAAAGTTCTTCGCAATAATAGTATGTTCGTCGGAACCATAGTATTGTTTACTAATTTTTAATTTTGATAATATGATTGCAGCAGTAGTATTAATATTGTTGATTTGTAACAATAGTATAATTGTCAAATTTAATATTGAAAATATGGTTGTAGCAACAATAAAAATATGGTTATTGCGACAAAAATATTGGTTTTTGGATCTTATGTTAACAATAATATGATACGGCAATCGTACTGTATGGTTGTAATTTTTTTCTCATTTAAAAATGCTTATGAGAACAATGTTATTGTTACGGATCTTTTGCAATAATAGTACTTTTTACTTATATATGGAAATTAATAATGATTTTTTTCTACTGTTAAATAAATCACTTCTTTTATTTTGAATTTAAATTTAAATAGTTTTCATAATTCAAAACTATTGTTGACAACTTAACCCAATTCTAATAAATAATATTGGGGATCATAGTATATTAGTGTATGATCATAATATGGTTGTAGGGATCATAACATGGTTACGTGTGAAGCATACTATGTTTGTGAGGATCATACTATGGTTGTACGTGAAACGTACTATGGTTGTGAGGACCATTATATGGCTGTGGAGATCTTAGTATGGTTGAGTGTGAATCATACCATGGTTTTGGGAATCATAGTATGGTTATGTCTGAATCATACTATTGTTGTGAGGATCAAAGTATGGTTGTGAGGATCATAGTACGAGGGTTGCTATATTTATTTCTGGCCTAGGCAACACTAAGTGTTGTCTGGAGCCATCTGACATTTCCATTGGAAAGTTTAACATTTAAAATAAACGTACTCAGAACGTTTAGACGTACGACCGTCATTTGTGTTGTTTACAGTGACTTAAAAAAATCAATTTGGCCAAAAAATGGAATGTACTCGTGAACATTTTCGTATGATCATTATTCACAACTTTCGAAGATGATGATGAACTTAAATCATTGTATGGCGATAAAGCACCATCCCAAAGGTCATGAAGGTCGTCCAAAAACGGCCGTGCGTGAACTGTTAACGCAAGATCGTCATGTGACATACCGTGAGATAGAGGCATCCTTGGTCATTTCCTCCACCAGCATACATTTGATTTTGCATGAACACGTGGCCGTAAAAAAGGTTTGTTCCCGTTGGCTCCTGCACAATTTGACAATCGCTCCAAAAGAGGCTCGTATCGATCGGTGCAAAGAAATTTTGAAAAATACGATCGCGGTGCTTCAAAAGACCAGGTCGATCGTCACAGGAGACGAATCATGGGTCTATGCGTATGAGCCCGAAACAAACAGCAATCGAGAGTGTAGGTCTTCGATGACAAACCAAATCCAACGTAACTTGGTTGTGGAAGAAGCATTTCGAAGCAAATGGTCGCCTTTTTTTCGGCAAAACTGGTCATGTGGCGATTGTTCCGCTTGATCAACGGCGATTGTTCCGCTTGAGCAATTCTGAGTGGTACACCACAATTTGTTTGCCTAAAGTCTTCGAAGAAATTCGAAAAACGAACAAGAGAAGACGAATCATTGTGAACCATGACAATGTGAGCTTTCACACATCGGCTGAAACCAGCGCCTTTTTGACCGGCCAAAACGTCGAATTGATGGGTCACCCGCCGTAGTGCGCTGATTTGGCACCCAATGACTTCTTTTTATTTCCGCACATCAAGAAAAAAATGCGTGGTCAACGTTTTCATCGCCCAAAGTAACTGTTGAAGCGTTCAAAAACTACGTTTTAGGGGTGTCTCAATCTGAGTGGAAAAAGTGCTTCGACAATTGGTTTGAGCGCATGGAAAAATGTGTAAAATAAAATGATCGAGAATAGTTTGAAAAACAATAAAACCATTTTTGATGATAAATATTCACATATTCATTATTAGGCCAGAAATATATGTAGCAGCCCTGGTATGATTGTATTTGAATCATACTAATATTGTAAGGATCATAATATTGTTGTACTACAACCATACACCTAACAATAGTATCCTCTACGAATATTGTCACCACAACCATACTTTTTTTTCTGCTTGATTATGTATGACGGAAATAATTCGATTAAGCATCTATTTTATCAGATTTTGGATGATTGTGAAGCTATTGTCAGACCAACACTCCAGATTAACTCTCCTTAGTCGTATATTTTAGATCGCTGATTATTGAAAACTGTCTTCCACCCCTGTAAACCTTAGCTGTGAGAATGCCACATACGTTTTCTATTAGATTGCAATCAGGACTTCAAGCCGACCATAGCAATACATTCATGTTTTTGTCCAAACACCACGCTTATCTTGCTCTTGGCATTATCTTGCTGGAAAATTACTTCTTTGTCCACATTTTCATTAAGATGTAATATCAAAATGTCTTTTGTTGATATGAAACAAATCGGTAACATATTTTCATAGGCACCCTACACCATAAGGCTTCCTCTT
Organism: Hydrotaea diabolus; assembly: GCA_963513945.1. Lineage (NCBI taxonomy): Eukaryota > Metazoa > Arthropoda > Insecta > Diptera > Muscidae > Hydrotaea > Hydrotaea diabolus. The sequence goes on from OY740718.1 coordinate 189,163,560, forward strand.
CATTTCTTACTGAAATCGTGCCAGCAGCAGCTATAACAGTCTGGGCCATCTAAATTGAACTTTTTCTCGTCGGAAAAAATGACATGTTTCCATTCATTTGTCGACGCCATATGCATTTAGCATATGCATTGGGCGTTAAAATAAAAATATTTTGTAATGTTGCCCATCTTATAGATGATGTAGACTTTAAATACCGTGCAATTATTCTAGAGGTAACCGATAAGCCCAGGTTTTCTTGTATTTTGCTGCAGGTTAGCCGATTTTTTGTAGCTTTCTTACGAAATCGTTGGAGTTTGGAGTTTTGATACCACATTTTTTGCCTTTTTTGCAACGGTTTAATAATTTCGCAATTTTTATATTGGACTGCCCATCTTTTTTAAAGGAATCGATTAAATTCTGTTTATAATCATTTAAACGCGTACTCGAAAGGTTTAACTTAGCTGGGGCGACTTTAAAATATCCTACACCACGTTATTCAACAAATTATGCGACTCTGTTTAGAATAAAGCAGGAGATTGTGTGTTGTAGCTATAAAGAAGCATTTACAGATATGACCAACTTCTCCAGCAATAGTTATTTTTCGCTATTCTTTATTTAAGCTAAATTGAAATAATTATAGCCAGAACTTCAAATCAAAAAGGAAATTTGTATAGAGCCATATCAGAAGATGGAACAATGTTGTCAAGCTTTAGTAAGAATGTCGCCTTAAACGCAATATAACGAATTTGAGCTTAATCGGCCATACCTCTACTCGGGAGGGAGCTTAGCATGGGACTACATGGACATACGACATGGCGTTTTTTTGAAAACGTGTACCGATATTGTTCAAACTAAACAGGTTTACTACAGAACTTGCAATATGCACTACGTTATATTGGTCCAAGACTAAATACACTATGCGATTCATAGAGCTACAGTGCCTCTAATCGGGAAGTAACTTTTTATAGAGGGTATAAATATGAAAATATATACCGACTCGTATAGTCCCATACATGGCGACATGACGTTTTTTTGAAAACGTGTACCGATGTTGTTCAAACTAATTAGGGTTACTACAGAACTTGCAATATGCACTACGCTATATTGGTCTAAGACTAAATACACTATGTGATTCATAGAGCTACAGTGTGCCTTTTATCGGAAATTAACTTTTTATAGAGGCTATCAATATGAAAATATATACCGACTCATTAAAGTTAATTATTGGTCGCTCATAACAAATAATTGGGGTATAATCGGATTTCATATTTGACTTCTAGAAGGAGAGGACCTCAAATTGCGAATTGCTATTCTAACCTCTGTCTTTTCATTGGGGCTATTCTAAGACACCTGATATAATTATTTAAGACCCGACCAATCAATAAGTGACATTTCTTCTCAATACATTTGTTATTCCTTGTCCTTGATATTTTTTAAGGATAAGTACCAAAACTGTATCAATTAGTTATCTCTAACACTTCTTCTGGGAACAAGTGCTGTTAAATGATAGTTTTTTGATCAAATGACTCAATTCGGTATTGTCTTTAAATCATTTTGCTAAATTAGTGGGACATTGTCACGTCACAATTTAACCCAGGTTCAGCCCCGGGGAGGAACATCTAAACATTTTTCTGCAAGGAGTTTCCGCCTCGTAAATGCCGGCGACTTTACGCTAAAGAGCTCAATCTCTCAGCCTCCTCAAAACTGGCCGATAAAATGCATTAGATCACGGTCATGGAGTATAAGAATTACATCGTGCACTGATTTTTGATTTAAGAGGAATTTCCTCCTTGGTGTGATGTCGAGGGACTCAAGTTAGTTAATAATTCTCAGTGTCCAAACATATGTGATTCTGTTTTTACCGAGACTATCGATAGTGATTTAAAACTATCGATATTGACGTCAAAGCTAAATTATCGTAACTATCGAAAGTGATATTGACAGTTTGACAGCTTTAGACCATGCGAGGGTTGCTATTTATATTTCTGGCCCCAGATGCAAACTGGAAAGTTTGACATTTTTTTCCACTTGAAACTTTGACATTTTTTAGCATAACTTCACTCAGAACGTTTTGTCATTTGATGGTGAATTGTTTTGTTTTCAGTGTGTTGAAAAATTCATCTTAGTCAAAAAATGGAACTATTCCGTGAAGATTTTCGTGCGATGATTTTTTACGATTTTTGGGGTGGGTTATCGAGACACGAGTATTCAACTTTTGACGATGAAGCACCATCAACAACCACTGTTAATCGCTGGTACCAGGAATTCAGTCTCGGACGCCGTTCGCTTTAGGATGACTTTCGTGAAGGACGTCGATCATTCGGTCACTTTGCCAGAAATCATCGATGCTGCGCGTGAAATGATAAAGCAAGACCGAAATGTGACACACCGTGATATTGATGCATCCTTGGGCATTAGTGTGACAAGCATCAATAAAATATTGCATGTTTATCTGGCCGTGAAAAAAATTTGTTCTCGTTGGATTCCACATAATTTGACGAATTCTCAAAAAAGGCTCGTATGGATTGGTGCAAAGAGAGGTTGAAAAAGTATAACTGCGGTAGCTCAAAGGCATTGTCACAGGTGACGAATCGTGGATCTATGCATATGAACCCGGAACAAAACAGCAATCGACCATCCAACAAGGGTTGTTCGTGAAAGAAGTAATTCGAAGCAAATGATTGTGGTTTTTTCGGTATTACCGGCCATGTAGCCACAGTTCTTTTAGTGGAACGCAGGACGGTCAATTCTAAGTGGTATACAGCCATCTGCTTGCCAACAGTGTTCGAAGAAATGATGAAAGATAAAAAGAGAAGACAGATCATTTTGCACCAAGACAATGCGAGCTCTCACACATCAGCTGAAACGATGAACTATTTGACCACTCAAGATGTCGAATTGATGGGTCATCCACCGTACATCCCTGATTTGGCACCCAACGACTTCTTCTTATTCCCTAGCATCAAAAAAAAAATGCGTGGTCAACGTTTTTCATCGCCCCAAGCAGCTTTTAAAGCATTCAAAAACCATGTTTTCGACGTGTCTCATTCGGAGTGGAAAATGTGCTTCGAAAATTGGTTTGTGCGCATGCAAAAGTGTATCGATCTTAAAGACGAATATTTCGAAAAACAATTAAACCATTTCCAATGATCAATTATTGTGTTTTTATTGCCGGACACAAGGACCTGTGCCGATTTAATACTGATATTTCAAAATATAGCAGTCAATTAGGCTTTGAGGCTATTTCAGCAATTTGGACAAAGGAGACTACCTGTTTGTGCTTTCCATAGTGGAAATAAATTTGACCTCTGACATTCCTACTGGCAAGATATATTTATATTTTGTCTTAACACAATGGTTCACATATACTTATTGGGTTTCGAGACACAGTAACATAGAAGAGACCGGTAGAGCAGACAAGAGATAATTGGATACGTAACTGTGTCTTTCATGACAGGACAGCGATTGATCAAAATTCCTTCCAAGACACTTAAAGTTAGCATTAGCGACTATTTCAGAAACTGTGAATATAGATAAGTGCGTTTTCTACCAAACAGACGGGAAGCTATCCAACCTTGCAGATGTCGGCATTGACTATCATAGGATCTACGGAGCTTCAAATAGTTTAACGGAAAGGAAAATACTTTTTAGGGCTTTCCTTTTTATTGATCATTTTTTCTTCTTTAGTTTAATTTAAAATAACATACTTTGAATGGAGCTTATATGAGAAGTTTTGCAAGTTTTCGTGGCATCACAATGTATTCTTGGGGCAAAGCTAATCTCAAACAGATTTTTAATTTGGTACACCTAATATAAATCAATGTGTACCTAATAATATGACTGAAAAATATTCCCCCAAAAATTAAATTTTGTTTCAGTGAGTCGCTTAAGTCCCCTCTCTGTTACAATAATACTCGTACTTCGCACAAGCAACATTAAACAAAACTCTATGGTAGCACACACAATGGTATTGAGAAGCTGCCCACACCAACTGCAAAACGTGCTTCTACCAGACGTTGATGTGTTTGCTTTAACTTCGCTGACTTACTTTTTCTGTCCTCTATGACAAACAAGAATAAAACCTAATATTTTTAGCTTGTAAAGTAATTCACTCTTTAAAAAACTTCGTGTTTTCGTTTGATAAATTTTAACCTTTATTCGGAATAGGAGTCTAGAACATACACTGCGCGTCATCAGGTTAGCACATACCCTCATGCTAGTGGTTTAGGATTGAAACTTAAAACACTAATGGTTTTAAAATTAATTTAAATTATTTTCGTTTATGGCCGATTCAATTCTGAGTTAAATAAAATAAAAAATACTGTTTTTTTTTTATTTTTAAAATATATTTTTTGGTTTTTTTTTCGAAAAATAACAATTCAAATTTGGTCATCAGGTTAGCACAGATCACTTTTTTCATTGTTGATAAGGTTTTTAGCCATGAAATTATTTATGAACTTTTATATATAGTAATTTAAACCTTTTTAACAATATTTAATAATGTGTCGATCCTCCTTTGTTGAGAATGACCTCATAGATTCGATTGGGAAGCGACTTATACAATTTTCCAATATAATTTAGAGAAATACTGGACCAAGCGTCCTTGATGCCTTCAATTTGCTCCTCTTTGTTGGAATATTGTTTCCCAGACTCGTAAACTTTACGAGACAGCCATCCCCATACGTTTTCTATTATATTAATGTCGGGTGAATAAGGTGGCCACCGTATTAAACGGAAATTTTGGTCCTCAATCCATGACTTAACCACCCGGGCAGTGTGGATCGGGGCATTATAATGTAGGAAAGTCCATGACAGATTTCCGAACAAGTTTTGAAAATGGTAAACGTACACGCAGAGAAAAAACATGGTTACTACATGGTCACGGCAATAATAATATGTTATCCGCAATAAAAGTATGTTCGTAGCAACCATAGCATTGTTAACTGAATTTAGTTTTGACAATAGTATAATTGCTGCAATATTAATATTGTTGAAATGTAACAATAGTATTATTGCCAAATTTAAAAATGAAAGTATGGCTATAACAACAATGAAAGTATTGTTGGTGCGACAAAATTATTGTGTTTTGCGTTTTATGTTAACAATAATATGGTTACGGCAATCATACTGTATGATTGTAATTTTTCTTCATTTAAATATGCTTTTAAGAACAAATGTTATTGGTACGGATTTAATGCAATAATAGTACTTTTTTATCGAAATAAAATTATTTTAAATACGCTGCTTTGGCTTTGTTTAACTGAAATATTTTTAATAAAAACGCTTATGTTTCACTCCTATTATTTTGTATTTAATTTATTTTTTAATAATTTTCATAATTCAAATATATTGTCGACAACTCAAACATATTATAATAAATTATATTGGGGATCAAAGTACAATTATGTGTGATCATAACATGGTTGCGTGTGAATCATATTATGGTTGTGAGGATCATACTATGGTTCTATGTTAAACATACTATGGTTGTGGAGATCATAGTATGGTTGAGTGTGAATCATACTATGGTTGTGCAGATCATAGTATGCTTATGTGTGAATCATATTATTGTTGTGAGGATCATAGTATGGTTGTATTTGAATCATACTGTTGTTGTGAGGATCATTATATTGTTGTACCACACCCATATACCCAACAATAGTATTGCCCTCTTCGAATATTGTCACCACAACCATACTTTTTTTCTGCGTGTACCATAATAGGAGATGGCTCCCCACACCATCACACCACCAACCCTACTATGAAGGCGATCCTACTGGTGTTCCTCTTTGCGAAGATCATGGAAGTAGTAGTTGTATCCATCTGGACCTTCCAAACTAAATTTGTTTTCATCCCAGAAGACAACGTAGCGCCAATCAGAGTTCCATGTCATGTGCTCCCGCGCAAAATCCATGCGCACTTCCTTTCGAGCAACGTTCAGTGGGGTTTTTTCTTCAATTTGAGTCTTTTTAAATGGGGTGCACTACGTGTCACGCTTTGAATTGTAGATAAGCTCGCTTTAACATTAACATTTGCCCTGATCTTTGCGGTCGAGGCGTGGGAGTTCAAGGCTTCTCTCATAACACTGTGGAACATTTTTGGGGTTATTGTCAGGGGGGTGAGAAATTACAAGTAAGGGTGATGGTACTAGGTGGGTATATTAAAACCCTCAAAGGGTTTTGCGTTCGTATGTACCAGTTTTTTATGACCTTTCACATTTTTTCCTTATCTTGATGTTTTTTCGCTTAGTTGTAAAATGTTGGCAAAAACGTAGTTTGACATAACTCGAGAACGACTTGTTCGATTTTGCTGAAATAAATTGAGAAAAATTAATAATTACATTTTCTTTAATCCATTAATATACTGTTTCTCTACCAAATCAACATTTTTGCAATTAGAAATAAATTTATGAAAAAAATTTTGCCAAAAAAAAATTTTTTTTTTTAAAACATATAAATCCAAAACGGAAAAACGTGTAGAGTCTTATAACTTTCACGTAAAGTCACATAACCTATAAAAAAAAATGCGACATAGATCATAGAAATCGATTAACGCGTTCTGCTTTTATTTACAATTAAGTGAAGTTCCTTTTTTACTAAGTGAAATACGAACGCAAAACCCTTTAAGGGTTTTAATATACTGACCTAGTACCATCACCCTGACTTGGAATTTCTCACCCCCCAGATTGGCTGTTGTACTGTGTAATTGGTCTCTTATCAGCAGCGGAAATCACTCTATTATTCCATCCTTAATTATTTTTGCCATATTTCAACTTATTGCTCAGAGATGATGATATAACTTTACGACTTCTGCCCATTTTTGGATATTGAATTTATTGACACCCCTGCTTCCTTGTAAGCTTCAATTTTGGATTACTCCTCTACGGATAGTGATTTTCCTTTACTCACATTAAAGCTAATAGGCTACTTGGGCAGTACACAAAATTTGTATGCCATACGCGTTCAACTGTTAAAGATAAACAAAAAAAATTTAAATGTGCTAACCTGATGACGCAAAAATAGAGCACACTTTACCATCAAAAATAATAGGAAGTACCAAAAAGCAGATAACGGGATCTTTCCTTCGCATGTTCACTTTGCCAATGATGGAGTATACGAAGATTAGAAATATAGAGTAAAAAAATATTGCTGCATCTTAACAACAACAACTACAAGAGCAATTATATGGGGGTGTGCTAACCTGATGACGCGCAGTGTATTTTTGACTTCTGCTCCGAAAACTTTGGAAACTCCGACCCTACAGCCCTAAGTAACTACTTGGATTTGTTTAAGTAATTCATTATTTTCGTCTTAATACTCGTAGGATACATTTCCTACCAAGGAAAACCATTGCCAATTGTTTGGGAGTGTGGAATGTGAGATTTTAAGCATTCACTAACAATTTATTGAAAGTAACTACAAATACAAATACACTTACTTAGGTTCACCTAATTATAACTTCATTTGTAGTTTGCAGTAGATTTTTTGGCATCACTCTCGAAGTGAACAGCTGAGAGCCGCTTGGGTTAATAATGAATTGACTTTCATGCTCGAGGTGTTCATTTGCGGCTTTAATTGAAATAACACCGCACACTAGAGGGTAGAGCAGAGCAAGACTTAAGGGGGTTTCTTTAGACTTTAACACTCTCCTCCGCGGCAGCAGCATTTAGGGCCAATGGTACTCGTCCCTTGGCCTTGTGGAGGCCCACTAAAATTTTGCGAATAAATTTCCATTAAATTATCAACTGTGTGGAGTGTTCGTCTTAAAGGAATAAATTGTGGAAAAACAACAAACGGACGTACGTACGCTCTTTCATTCCATCGCCCGCCGCCAGATGCAGCAGCACGAACTGACATCCTTTGGTGTTTCAAAATAGTCGCATTGGCTTGGAACTCATTCGTTGCTGGTGGGCGGCGGAGGTATCGTTCTCCTACCGCTCAGTCGCCCAGGAGATTTGTAACCGTTCTGGGAAAATTTGTTTGCATTTAAGAAAATCAGCTTAAAATTAACAATTTATTGCGATTCCTACTTAGAGTCATTCGCGTTGGCTTTCTTTAATGTCCCTGCAACGTCTTCGCCGCAATCACCACCACCACCTCCACGTCAGAGTCTTTTGCATTTGTAAGCAGTTTTCAACTCATCGTCTTTGCAGCCGTATTGGTATAGTTCTGGTTACAGTTTTAAGCTGGTTTTTCCCCCTGCTTGTTCTTGTTAAGTTTTGTGAGTTCTTTTTTGTTTCCTGCCGTTTTCTACGAGTTGTGTTGCCTCTACGAACGGCTGCCAAGTTTTAATGGGCTTTTTCGTTTCAATTCCTATTTTCATTTTAATATTTTTCATAGTCGTCCGTACGGCGTTTCGTGTACTCGTCCTGTTCGTGTGTGCGTCTGAGTGTGCCTTTAAAGGCAGCCAAGCAATCAGGAAAAAGGAAACACTTTGGTAGTATATGACAACTTCCGGCTATGAGCATAATTTAGCGTTTTAAATTACATCTAAAATGAGCTTAAATGGTTCATGACACATTTTCCTCGGAATAAGCAATTTTCACAAATATGCGAAGAAACTCCTCCCCCCTTTCAGACGGCAAAACGTCACAGCGTTCAACATTCTGTCGGGCACTAGGTATGAACCTACCATAATGTATCTCTTGTCTCCGTGTTTGACTGGAGGTAGGTGTAAAGGATCTGGCAAAGGATATCCAAACGAGTGAATTCGAGGAACACTCGGCGAACACATGTGACGATATGTGAGTCTGTAACAGGCACCAGCAATCTCCTGCTCGTGGCAACAACTAACCTGTGATATGAGTGTGGCCATGGTTTTTTTCGGTTATAGCCGTCTGCTCTTCTTGCCATCGCCGGATATCTGTGCTGCTCCCTTTGATGTGTTTAAGCTACAAAGTGATGATATAACTCACAGGTGCGTATTTATGTGGAAATCCCGGAAACACATGATATTGTCACACTCTATTGCGAAAATTACTTTTGGAGGAATTTTCCGTTCAAATACGTTTTTGTCCTTTGCAAATTTTGCCCGAAATGCTCTCAGAAGAAAAAGTATCATATTTTCGTCTTTTTTCATGTGGTTATTTTCGGAACAATCGTTTCTTTGGCACGTGGTTACTATGGACTGCTTAGATTGCATTGCCAATCTAAGAGGATATAAGAATTTTAATGAGTATTTGGAATTTTATTTTAGTCTATGCAGTACATTTCCCTTATCAGCATACAGTGGGGTAATTGAGATAGTATCTGGAATAAATTTGGGCATTTTTAAACGCAAATTGGGCTATGAAAACTTAATTCTCTAATATAACTCTATTATGCTCAATGATTAAGTGTATGTAATACCTGCTTCAACATCGGGTGTTTCGACTGCTTTGAATATTTTTTCTGTTTTTATTAAATTAAATATTAAGTAAAAAATGATCTCTAATCTGGCTGGTCCTTAGCTTAATAGTAGTAGAGATTTTAATTTACTCTCTCACATGACAAGGCCACATAATTCAATCGAAGAAAATTGTAAGAAACAGAATCAGACCGAAACACAGTAATTAATAAAAAAAGTTTACAGTCTAATAGGAATAGAGCCGATTATATGATACCTCACACTATATAGAATGGTCATCCCTTCTGTACGATATTTTACCAAGATCTGAGTTTAATTGTGATTTCTACAGTGGCTTTAAATCTGTAGCAGCACACTATGCATTTTTCGCATGATCTGATGATATAAATTTAGTTTGAGAAGCAACCGGCGCCTTTATATAGAGACTGCAGAAAAGTTTTACCGATATGGTCCCATTTTCGCAGGGTAAGTCATAGATTATCGTAAATCTTACTTACATACTAATTTCCTCAACAAATTTCCTCAACCATCTATCAGTAAGAAGTGTACGATTTATAAATTTCAGTTTATAAGAGCATCTCTATTTACTTTTTATTTACATGCATATATATTTATATTGTTTAAGATTTTATTTTTAATTTTATTTTTAACAAAAATGAGATCTTTCTTTAGGTAAAGCATTTTAACTAGAAGTTTATAACTGGCAAGGGAAAATAGGAGAAACCTTATTTTAATATAAAACGTATTCTCGTCGACCGAGATCTACTGCTTAACGCCAGCTACGGCATTTTATAGAGAATTCTTTACATGGTCAAGAGAAATTTACCTCTTAAAGTCACTGTAATTATCAAAGCCTAAACCCTCCACTGAAATTTTTTTAGATCTTCTGACATGGCCTTGAACATGTGTTTACTTATATGATAGTTGTGCACACTTCTCATCACTTTTCGGTGGCTCACTACTCTTAATTTGAGCAAGGTTGGAAGTGGTTTGTAGAGCAAGCACACTTTAAATCAGGTGTCTTTTCTAAGGAATCTATGAGACACGTAAAACAATATTTTTCTATTTTACCTCTGTCGGCTGCTTGTCGCTCATAATTAACCATGCGAAATTTGAGAGCAGTCGGATTGTATTTCTGACTTCTAGAGCATTTAAGCCTTTAATCGAGATGGGATATTATCTAGGAGCTATACTTAGTAGGGACATAAATACTGTGACACAAGTTTTATGCTGTAAAGTAAAAAGTACTAAATGCTTTGGGACCAAATATTTTTTAATATATTTATTGATGTATATTGTATCCAAAAAGAATCTACTTATTCGAAATGTCGGCCTGTTGCTTTTACACACGCCCTAAGTCGCACTGGCCAATCTTCAATAGCTGCACGATCCTCGTCCATTGGAAAATTCGCCACAGCTCGAACCAAAGCAGTCTTAAGAGATCCAATGTTGGGGTATCTTTTGTGACAAACCTTGTCCTCTAAAACCGTTCACAATTTCTAATACAATAAGTTGAAATCTGGACTGCCTGGGGGACATTCTTCAGAGAAAATGAAGGCTGGCAAATTGTTACGAAGCCAGGCCTGGGACGTTTTAGCCTTATGGGCTGACGCAGAATCCTGCTGGAAAGTCCATGGCTAGTTTTGGAACAGGGAATTGTTTAAATGCTTCACAACAGCTTCCAAAACGGTTTCTTGGTAAACTTCGCAGAAATGCGTATCAGTGAACCCATCGTAAGAGACACCCCACCAAACCATGACTGAAGCTGGGTGATGAGCTTTTCCACCCTTGGGATCAGATCACATGCTTCTTTAGATGACCGCGCATACACTCTATCATTTTGCTTGTTAAATTTTACCTGAACGGTAACAATTTTTGCAATGGTGAACAAAATTTTTCTGTGCAAGTCATCAGCGTGCTTCACCAAAAGACATTGCATTTTTCAATCCTATTTTTTTAAAGCTACAGTCAATAAATGTCCGGTACGTCATTTGAAAGTCCCAAGTCGTTTTAATGATTCGACTCATGGACTTTTGCGTGGTATTCATCTCACGGGCCATGATTTTTTGTTTTCGGAGCGGATTTATGTGATTTTTTGATTTAACGGCTTTGATGACTTGCGGTGTTCAAACAGAGCGTGGGCGGCCCGACCAGTGGCGGTCTTTTACATCTCCAGTCTCCTCAAATAGTTTTATGAATCGGTAGACAAACATCCCTAGTGGCCGGAGCGTTTTGAAAATATCGTTTTTTTCATTTCACACTTGAAAAGCGCTATTACAGCGACCACTCCATGATGAAAGTTGAAACAATTTTAAAATCCCGTTACAGACTAACGCTATTGAGGTTAGCTTTCAAAACCCATATGACAGCGGAGTATGTTCAGTTCTACTATTGAAATGGGTGTGTTCAATGTTGTAACAGTATTTATGTCCCTACTATATTAAAATAGATTCATAATGTCCCATTTTATCATCCTTGATAACATTTCTACTATAAATCACTTTATGTGAGTAGGCAAGCGTCTTCACAAAAAATAGTCCACGCAGCAATATAACAAGCTCACCAAAAGTTTCCTTCAATAAATTTATTATTTCGTTGGCTGTATGGCAGGTAGTGCCGTCTTAGTAAAACCAATGGTCGTCCTCATCAATATCCTTTAATTCAGTCATGAAAAATTCATTAATCATGGCTCAACAGCGGTGACTGTAACATTGTGGCCGGCTTAAGTTTCGAAGATATATCATTGATTCCCTCAGCCCATAGTGCACACCAAACGGCGGCTTTTTGAGGATGTAACGGCGTCTCAATAATGGCTTGTGGATTTTTATTACTCCAAATGCGATAATTTGGGTTATTAACATACCCATTCAACGAAAAGTGAGCTTCATCGCTGAATATAATTTTCTTGTAAAAATGGGAACCGGCGGCTATCTCGTTTTGGGCCCATTCAACACTATTTGCAAACGTTGTTCCGGTGTAAGTCTATTCATTATGAAATGGCAATGCAAACTAAGCATAAATCAAATGACAACTGTCTAAAGGACCAACTCCAAACAAAGAGTGGCCAGATTAGAAACCACACGTCTAAAAAAACACAATAAGCCAAATTGCAATTAAAATGTGGCTTGTACAGTGACAGGACGTCAGTTTAGGAGGAAGGCTTACATGGAAGCTGTAGATGTTATGTACACAATCAATTGTTTTGAAGTAAAATGCACCACCAGTAGGTATTTTAGGAAACTTTTTTTGACAAGTTTTAATCAAATAACAGCCCTTTGCTGAGATTCATTGAAAACAGTTCTTTTATATAGGGTGTGCTTTTTCTTATGCATATCCTATATATTCTCGTAAAATGCATTTTCTTATGCATTTAACGAGAATTATTTTCTTTAAATCATCATATCTTAAGATGGAAAAGAAAACTTTCAAACAATAGTTTAGTTAGAGGTTAAATAAATTTCTGTTTATTACAGGACATGTGCAGGGACAACCTTATTGATTTACTAAATGCATAAGTAAATCAGAAATGATGTATGCTGTCGCCAAAAACTCTTGATGGTCCCGGCCTAATGGGTGTGTTAGGTCGAATTTTAGCTTAATGTTGCTTATTAAGCCTTAGAAGAGCTGTGGTCTTGATGGTTCGTTCGTTAGAAGTCAGATGCTCTTAATGTTAAGGGAGCAAACACACTTTTGAAGTGTCGAAAGAATCATTTAAGTTATAATTCAGTGCTAGGATTACTTGATTCCTTCGGACCACCTTAAAATCTACGTTACATGTTATCTGAGCGGCTACCTTAAGATTTTATATGGTTTTTATTGACCGTTTGCAAGGGATTGCGCTGAGGCTTGTCGGTAAGAGTAGGGAAACTCACTCGGTTCTCTCTCGAGCATCAGCGGAGTTTTTGTTGCGAATCACATTTGGAGTGAGTCCAGAAATTTGCATCCATTTGTTATTTATTGGCCTACTGATCGCATGACGAATCAAAGAAAGAATTCTTTGTTTAGCCTGCTGTCCGTATGTGGCACAACATTCCACAGATGTGATATCTACCACTTTCTTCCGTTATGCATCTATCTTTATAAACCCTATCTATCTCCCCGTAATCGACACAATGTACTTCATGTACAGGAACTATATATAAGTGTCTTATACAAAAAATTAGCTGCCTCAGAGAGCATTGGAAGATAAAATCAAAGGACACGAGAAATGAAATCAAGAGTGTTAGAGTTGTTTATGTATAAGAGTTTAATTGGGCTAAGGCTTTAGGTAGTGGCATGAAGCGGAAATAAACACATGGATCCAAAGATTCGTGAATTTAGTCAGTTCTTTAAAAATCCCATTTCGTAAGGATATTTCATTTGGTATCAACATGAACAGTTGCATAGAAAATCCTTTTTTGTATACCCCAGAGCTTATGGGCTGTTAAATTACCCAGATATTAGTTAACAATGAAGAGTTTTAAAAATTTGTATTTTCCTTAAAAAACCTCAAAATAATTAGCAACCTGATGCTGCTCTCCCACTGTATCAATTGTTCGATCAATTGTGATGGTCACGGTACAGTTTGTAAAACTCGTTGTTATAACAGCATTTCTAAAGAAGTACAACAAATTTGCATTTCTGCAATTACAAAATCTGCAATTCGTAAGAAAGTGTGTAAAAGTCAAATATCGATTAATAAGCAGCTATAAAAACCTGAGATACTAGCAATAGAGAAGACAAAGTTAAGTGTTGTAGCACCAAAGTACTTTTGTCCTCTGATATGTACTTTGTTCGAGCAATTAAGGCTCCACATTGTATCAGCACTCAGAATTCTACGAAAAGGAACGGAGTCCATTGCAGGACTTATTCCATGGGTCAATTAATGGCTAACAAGTCTCCTTGTGCCTGGGTAATTTTTCTTTTTTTTATTATGTGGTCCACACATTCAATGCTTTTCTTTACATAAGTACGTATACACACATATCCTTTTCGATTTTCTTAGTAAAGCCAACGGGGCGTATGAGTAATACGCCTTCAACGACTTTGTTACTCATACGACACGTACAATATTTAATTTGACTGATCGGCCAAAGATAGTTGTGCAACTGAATTAATCGCATTTCCCGTGAATAATTCCATATTTCGTCGACTACGGAATACACAATCAGCTCTTGGCTAGGTGGAGAAAATCGACGGCGTGTGCGTGGCATTAAATCAGGTCACCCGCCATATCGACTGAAGCTGACAAAAATGAACAAGAAACCGAGAGCGAGTGCGAGTGAATGAAAGTATGAACGAGCGGGTGAAGTTTGGGGAATATCATAACCAAAAAGGAAAATAAAAACATAAAACAGAAACATATACTTGTGTGCATATACGCACACATAACCTTACTCATACATACATATGTACATGTGTATGTGTGCACATATGCAAAAAAGAAAGAAGTAAAACACATATCAATTTTCCACATGGAATATGTTGTCGATTGCTGTTCGAATCAATTTATGGCATCCGCATAAAAAATATCCTTTAATAACATTGAACTCGTCGCATACACACACACATATATGCGAATTAAGTGAGTGTGTGTGTGTTAACATAAGGCAATGTGACAGAAATAGCATAAATGTAAATACATTTAAGCAGAGTACAAACATACACATACACTCACACACTGATGCACACATACGAACGAAATGAAATTTAGTGGTGGCAATAATTTAAATTCATATTTATCTACAATTACAATTGCATTTATGCACATATTCATGCACAGTCCAAATAACACAGTCGTTCGCACACAACGACATGTGCAAATGCATATGTTTATGCAAAATCATACACCTTTACCTGTGTTTGTGCATGCAGTTTTAAACCCTAATCTTGTTTTTTAAAACCCCCACCATAAAAAATATGTTATAATTTTATTTACAAAATGCATGAATGAATCATTTCGAGTGTGTCTGTGTGATAGGAGCGATTTAGCTCAAAACATGATGTGAATATAAATTCCACCGAAATTGTAGAAAACAAGAGTAAAAGTAATCTTGTTAGTTTTAGTTTACCTCACTGCATGTTTAGCTTAAATGTTGTTGCAACAATATAAATATAGTTGACACGACAATGGTATTGCTGTTCGAAATTTATGTTCATGGCTGATATTTTTAGAAAATTGAATACGGTTATTACAACAAATAATTATTAGTGTGCAACAAAATCAATATTACCAAAACAGGATACAGTGCATATTTGTTGTCTATTTCGTCGAGAATAATGTTTTCCGAAGAAAGAGAAAGAATAGCGTAATATTCTGGAAAACAGTGTGGTATAGTGTACTTTATAGTCGACTATAGTAATTTTTTTTCTTGTCCTTTTTATATTTAAAAAACCATACCCTTCAGCATTGTGGAAGTCATGTCGCATATACCGATATGGCTATATTTAAAGCAGTTTGCTAAGTTTGTGATCGTATTTAAAATCCAGATTCAGGAGGGGCAGAAACTTAAATCGGTGTTGACATTTAAGTGGGCGGTACATGAACAAACTTTACTAATATTTTTCAATTATGCCAAAGTTGACTATATGAGTTGCTATTTATATCTCGGGTCCGGCAATAAAAACGCAATAATTTATGATTGGAAATGGTTTTTATTGTTTTTCAAAATACTCGCCTTTAAGATCAGTACACTTTTGCATGCGCACAAACCAATTTTCGAAGCAGTTTTTGCACTCATATTAACCCTCACCCAAAACATGAACGCTGCTTCGGGCGATGAAAAACGTTGACCACACATTTTTTTCGTGATGCTACGGAATGAGAAAAAGGCATTGGGTACCAAATCAGGGCTGTATGGTGGATGACCCATCAATTCGACATCTTGATTGGTCAAAGAGCTTATCATTTCCGCTGATGTGTGAGAGCTCGCATTGTCGTGATGCAAGATGATCCGTATTCTCTTATTAACTTTCATCATTTTTTCGAACACTGTTGGCAAACAGATGGCTGTATACCACTAAGAATTGACCTACATGCCCGGTTATAACGAAAAAAACGCAATCATTTGCTTCGATGTACTTCTTCCACGAACAACTTGTTGACGGTTTGGGCTCGTCTTGAAAGACCCATACGGTCGATTGCTGTTTTGTTTCGGGTTCATATGCATAGATCCATGATTCGTCACCTGTGACTATACACTGTCTTTGAGCTACCGCAATTATACTTTTCAAACATCTATTTCCATCAGCCGTACGAGCCTTTTTAACATTCGTCAAATTTTGTGGGATCCAATGAGAACAAATTTTTTTCACGGCCAAATGAACATGAAATATCTTATTGATGATTGTCATGCTAATGCCCAAGGATGCCTCTATCCCACGGTATGTCACATGTCGGTCATGCTTAATCAGTTCACGCACAGCATTGATGGTTTCTGGCAAAGTGAACGAAGTTCGACGTCCTTCACAAAATTCATCCTAGAGCGAAGGGCGACCGAGACTGAACTCTTGGTACCAGCGATTAAAAGTGGTTTTTAATGGTGTTCATCGCCGAAAGTTGAAACAAGTTGATTTAAACACTCTTGTCTCAATAACCCACGCTGAATATCGTAAAAAATCATCACACGAAAATGTTCACGTGATAATTCCATTTTTTGACTGATATGAATTTTTTAACACACTGTAAACCAAACAATTCGCCCTCAAATGACAAAACGTTCTGAATGAAGTTATGCTAAAAAATGTCAAAGTTTCCAATAGAGGTTCCAGTTTGAATCTGGGAACATTAGTATTGTCAGGAGAACGAAATATAAATAGCAACCCTCGTAGAACAGTTACTTCGCACTATGATATAAATTAAGAGTGCCACTAAAAGACAATGCCACAAATCGGAAAGAACTTTGCATAAGGGTCACAATAAATCATTTACCGATATGGCTCAGTTTTCCCTAGATTAAAGATCACTAACAACGTACTCTGTTATATTTTATCCGGATCGCATCTAAGACTCGTATATGACTTCTGGAGCGGTGGAGGCTCAAATGTAAACGAAGAGAAGTATGATTTAGAATCGGAATTGACTTTAATCAATAATCTTAAGCTGAGCAAGATTGGATGTATTTAGTTTAGAGTAGCAGCACTTAAATAGCAATGAACCTTTGTATAAGACAAAAAGGAAAAAACCGAGAAGATAGCGATGGTTACTATTAGCTAGAACAATTCAATACTGGATTTGACAAGGATCGTATATAGTATGTGGCTCGTATGTAGTTACGGCTCCGGTTTCCGAAATCCGAAAATTCCTTTTAATGATATGAACACATAAACCCATATGGTTTTGAATATGGCTCGATCTTAGTCTAATCCAGAGAAAATGTGTAATGTTTCGTAAAATATAAACCGGTTAATTGATTGCAAAACGGACAATCAGTATTAAATCTGGAAAATAAATAATGGAGAGATTCACAACTGAACAAAGAACCAGAATAATAGAATTGTATTATTTAAATTTATTTTAACGCATGAGTGGTGAAGCTCATTTTCATTTGAATGGCTTTGTTAAAAGCAGAACTGTAGGTGCTGGGATTCTGAAAATCCATGAGCCATTCATTAACGTCAGTTGCAACCCATTTGGTGTACAGTATGGTGTGGTATCATGTCTACAAATATCATTGGGCCTTACTTCTTCGAGAATGCAGATGGAAGTGCTTTAACCTTAAATGGAGAGCGGTGTCGGTTTATGATAGAAAATGTTTTACGTCCTAATCGTAAAACCAGACCTGAGATATGGTTTCAGCAGGACGGAGCCAATGCCCACACTGCCCGAGATACAATGGCACTTTTAGGTCAAATTTTTGAAGAGCAAATACTTTCCAAGAATTCGGAAATTATTTGGCCAGCGTGATTACCAGATTTGTCAGCACTTGACTATTTTCTTTGGGGTTATTTGAAGGAGCGAGTATATGTGAACAAACCCGATACAATCCTTCAACTCAAGGCCAATTTTGAAAGATGTTATGGTAAATGCTCTACAACGAGCCCATCATTGCGAAGCTGAAAACGGGGGTCATTTAAGAGACATTATTTTTCATACTTAGTGTAGAAAAATTTTACTTTTGTATTATTATTATATAATCTGAGAAAAAAATAAAAAAAATAATAAACGAAAAAGTTATTAATGTTTTTAACCCCATGGTAACTTTTGGACCACCCTGAATTAACGCAGCGTCTATCTTCCTTATAGGTGTTACAAACTGCAGCACTTAGGCATAATACCCTGTACTCGTAACACAGTGTGGTGTAGGGTATACACTGATCATCAAAATGCTGGAAAAATATGACAAGAAATCTTAAGTTCCAAAACGAGTCAATATAAAACAAAATAGCGTTCAAATCCTCGCCACTGTATGGGTGACATACCTCTATCCTATGGTCCCTATGTTTAATAACTATAAGACATAATGGAGGTTCAATATCATTAATGCGCCGAATAATCTCGTCATTTAGCTCTTGAATTGTTTTTGACGTATTGACGTACACTTTTGCTTTTAAATATTCCCACGAAAAGAAGTCCAACGGCGTCTAATCATATGATCGTGGCAGCCGATTAACATTGCCATGGCGTGATATAACACGACCATTGAGTCATTGTTTCGTGTCAGTGTGAAAAAAGGCACCAACCTGTTGGAACCACATATCGTCCAGGTCCATACCTCAATTTCTGGCCAAAAGATGCCCGTTATCATCTAGCGAACACCTTTCACGTTAGCTGCTTCGCCTACCTCATTTTCGAAGAAGTATAGACCGATGATTTCGCCAGCCAATAGAACTCTTCAAGTAGTCTTTGTGGATGAGTCTGTTTTTTGACGATTACTTCTGCTAGTTAACGAATCCACTGTGGATACATTTGTTCGATTTTGCTGACCAAAAAAATCGCGAAGTGCTCATAATGCATTTTGATTAGTACGCATATTTTCGTAAAGGGCTTCAACAATATAAACGCGCTGCCACTTCATGGTTGAATTTGTCAAACACCGAAACCTAGAAATGCCAAATTAATTAATTAATTCGGGGAAAAAACTTGACATTAAGGTGTGACTTACATATAACATCGTCCGTTATGGTTGGAACACCCTTTACAATTTGACGATTTTCACACGTTTGGCATGCGTAAGAAGATTCACGATAAAATGCCGGCCCTGACAAAATAATTTGGTTTAGTTGCAGAACCATGACAGGTTTTTAGCTGCATAACTTTGACACCATCTAAAAACGCCATTGAATTCGGCTTAGTCGAATCATACGATATGTAACCACCCCCATTTCGCTATGGCTCGTTTTGGCGTACTCAATGTCCACGAGTCCATTCGCAATCTTAGCCAATTTACCTATACCTCAATTTAAAGATAATTTCAAGTCCCTGGCCGATGAGTCTAAGGTCCCTAGGGTGCCGAAACATACGAACATGTACGAGCACAAATGGATTCTCAGAAACCGATTTGTGGTGGTGAGTTCTGTCAAACATGAACCCACCACCAACGACCATTCCCGTAATACTACCAATGCCATAATTTACCGCATATAATGGTGGAGAGCATAGAACATTAGCTCCACCGAACTTACGAGTAGTCCACTTGTTGTATTTTATTCTGAATATTCCATTCTAAAGAACACTACAAAGTTGTCTTAACCAACGGTCCCTAATTAACCCATGGTCCATTTATTACAAACTATGTTACGTTAATCAAAAGTTTGTGCGAGGTAACTTAAGTTTCTTAAGGGGATTATTTTTTCATTCTGGTTTGATTTCGCCCATTTATACTCGTAGTCCAAAATATACTTAGTAGGGACATAAATACCGTTACAACATTGAACACACCCATTTCAATAGTAGAACTGAACATACCCCGTTAATATCATATGGGTTTTGAAAGCTTACCTTAATATCGTTAGACTGTAACGGGATTTTAAATTTGTTTTAACTTTCATCATGGAGTGGCCAGATAATGAGAACCGCTGTAATAGCGCTTTTCAAGTGTGCAATGATAAAAGCGATATTTTCAAACGCTCCGGCCACTAGGGATTAGCCGCATGTTCGTCTACCGATGCATAAAACTGTTTGAGGAGACTGGAGGTGTAAAAGACCGTCACCGGTTGGGCCGCCTACGCTCTGTTCGAACACCGCATGTCACCAAAGCCGTTAAATCAAGAATTCACAGAAATCCGCTCCGAAAACAGAAAATCAGGGCCCGTGAGATCAATATCACGCAAAAGTCCATGAGTCGAATCATTAAAAAAGACTTCTTTTGGTGAAGCACGCTGATAACTTGCACAGAAAAATTTTGTTCACCGATGCAAAAGTTTTTACCGTTCAGGAAAAATTTAACAAACAAAATGATAGAGTGTATGCGCGTTCATCTAAGGAAGCATCTGAACTGATCCCAATGGCGGAAAAGGGTCATCACCCAGCTTCAGTCATGGTTTGGTGGGGTGTCTCTTACGATGGGGTCACTGACCTGCATTTCTTCGAATAAGGAGTCAAAACATCGGCCAAAACCAGACATGGACTTTCCAGCAGGATCCAGCGCCGACCCATAAGGCTAAAACGTCCCAATCCTGGCTTCGAAACAATTTTTCAGCGTTCATTTTCTCTGAAGAATAGACCTCAGTCAGTCCAGATTTGAACCCATTGAATTACAAATTGTAGACGGTTTTAGAGGACAAGGTTTGTCACAAAATATATCCCAACATTGGAACTCTTAGACTGCTTTGGCTCGAGCTGTGGCCAATTTTCCAATGGACGAGTTTCGTGCAGCTATTGACGATAGGCCAGCGCGACTTAAGCAGCGTGTAAAGACAAAAGGCGGACATTTCGAATAAGTAGATTTATTTTGGATACAATATACATCAATAAATATATTAAAAAATAGTTGGTCCAAAAACATTCAGTACTTTTTATTTTACAGCATAAAACGTGTGTAACAGTAATTATGCCCCTACTAAGTAGTATGAACAAGAAATCATCGTGTTTCAGTGCTCTAGCTGTTTTCGTTTGACCGCTATCGAGCTTGCACCAGACATACGAACGGGGGGAAAGACCATGATCAATAACAAAATATACCTCATAGCGTTTCTGATTAATATTTCGAAAAGTTGCAAGGGAACAATAAGTTAAGTAAATATCCTACTATCGCAACTATTTGCTCACAAACTAACTATGCTTATAACGGGTGATCCATCTTGAGCTATTTTTTTTCACAGATTTCGCGTGAGTTGTGTTTGTTCGGTGAAACCACTGTGCTAGCAGCAGCAACAATGGCAGCATTGCTTAAATCGTCAGCGTCGTTCGAATTAGCAGCAGTAACATCAAGCAAAACAATTTCTTACGCAGCATTTATGTATGTTTGTCAATATGTGTATGGTTTTCTATTGTTACCATTTACATCACTACCTAACTAATATTGTACAACAAAACCAAATAGTATTCTTGATAATTATTATCTTCATATTTTAACGGTGCAGCAAAGCATTTTATGAAAAATTTAGTCATTTCTATTTTTTGCTTTACAAGAATTTTCGTACCCTTTCTCTGTTCATTGTAATTGAGTTGTTAAACCACATCGATATGTTGAAATACCTCGCTTAGTAACAACGAAATAAATGGAATACTTTTGATTGAAAGTTATATATAAAAAGTGTTTAATTCGCATCAGTCCGTGAAAAATCTTACGGGCTCAAACCAGTGTTCAACTATATTTTTTTTCTTTTCAGTATTGTTTCAGATTTACACCGAAACAACGTCTCAAAATTGTGCAACTGTATAATGGAAATGAGCGTTCGGTGAGAAACTGTTTTCGTCACAATTTTGTTCAGTGATGAGGCACATTTCTGGCTCAACGACAACTTCAATAAACATAATTGCCGCATTTTGGCCGAAGAAGAACAAGAAGAGGTTCAAGAGGTGACATTATACACCGAGAGCAAACCATGGTTTGGTGCGGTTTATAAGCTGGTGGTGTCATCAAAAATGATGATGGCCGGAACTTAACCGTGAATGGTGTTCACTGTCGCGCCTTTATATCGGACTTCTTGCTGCCTGAAACTGAAGCCCGTAATCTTGACGACATTTGGATATAATAGGACGACTCCACTTGCCACACTGCTGCTTAAGCAAAAGATCTATTAAGAGGTCATTACGATGAGCAGCCAATTTCACGTTTCGGACCGGTGAGTTGGCCGCCTAGAATGTGTTATATCACAGCTATAGACTTTTTTCTTTGGGGCTACACAAAGTCCAAATTCTATGCTGACAAACCAGCTACGATTCAGGTCGAAATGCTCGAATAAGTCATCCAAAATTGGACCCCCAGAATAGACACCCTGAAGCGTAGTTGCGGCCAACATTTAATGGAAATTATATTCAAAAACTAAATGGCATAAAATGTCCTTTCGAAAGAACCACAAATATTCCATACGAGTATTTTATTTGATTTTTTGAATTTTTTTATTTTAAAAATATGTCGCAGAAACTGCACTATGATTTCTAAGATCTACTTCTTTTCATGAACTTCATACTACTCGTACGCATACATGTAAATCATTTCCGAAAAATTGCAGACTTCCTTTATAAAATCCTAAGAGAATGTAACGAACTTATAAGCGGATTTCTGAGAATTCTCGATTTAACGGCTTTGATGACATGCGGTGTCCCCTCAAAGAGTTTTATGCATCGGTAGACGCACATGCGGCTAATCCCTAGTGGCCGGAACGTTTTGAAAATTTCGTTTTTTTCATTTCACACTTGAAAAGCGCTATTACAGCGATACGGTTCTCATTATCTGACCAATCCATGGTGAAAATTGAAACAATTTCAAAACACAGTTACAGTCTAATGCTGTTGAGGTTAGCTTTCAAAACCCATATGACATTAACGGGGTATGTTCAGTTCTACTATTGAAATGGGTGTGTTCAATGTTGTAACAGTATTTATGTCCCTACTAAGTAGAAAATTATTTGATATAATAATCACCCAATTTTCAATATTGGTTTTCTATAAGTGACAAATGAGAAAGTTCAATCGAAGTGTTTAAGGGGCCCCCTTTGGCCTAACGTACTGACAAATGAAAGAAAATATGATAAGCACGACAACAACGATGTGACACTGAGAAATTCTTCGGTGAATTAGGGAGTACAGCTAAAAGTAGATCACCGAAGCTCCGGTGGAAAATCTTAGTCCGCAAAAATTTAAATTTTATTTTAGACCGTTGCAAACTACGTTTGCCAATTCCACCAACTAGATGCCATTGATATATTGGTGTAGGGTGTATACACTATTCTTCAGAGAAAAGTTTCTTCGGTGGAGAAACGCTTAGTGTCCATAATCAACGCCTCTTTCATCTTACTTCAATTCAACCCAATCCCTCACGATGTCAACCCTTGTTTAAGAAAGTTTTATAATTTTGGACAGATATTTCGATTTAAGCGCTTTAGTTTAAATGTCAATGCCAATGTGATTAACAATGCCAGTGTAAATGAAGGACAAATAAGTTAAAAGTACTTAAGTTTCGTGAAATTAAGAGATGAGCACGACGTACAATAAAAATATATTCCCATTCGATGGAAGCAATTTGTTGAACAAACATTACCGCGTACTTGACACACTTTTTACATTTTCCCAAAAAGGCCTTACCACAACATTACAAAAAGTATTATTGATATACAGACATACCGTCATTATCTCGTAAACACATACACATGTACTTATAATGATTGATGAAAGTGGTATTAATTAGAAAATATTTACATGCCGTACTGCGGAAACCATCCAGAGGACCTGGTGACTGTTTCAATCGGAACGGCAATAGCAATTGAGTGTCTACTGTCGGCCGTATGCGGTGCATATATTTTTAGGGGTATTCGGCAGTGTATGTACGTGTGTGTGCGTGAGGGCCTAGAGAGCCAACTCGAATTTTCCCACGCTTTAGAAATCGCTCCGCACAAGTTACTGTGCAAAGAATCGCAACATATTTGCGCGATATTCGCTGCTGTTGACGTCGTTCTTTTTTGTCTCATTTTAAATTGCTTATAAGTCCCTATGGCAATTTTATAATGTGTCCCAAATGTATGAACATTATTAACGCTAATTGCACAGAATGGTAAGGACTGGTTGGTATGATGGCCGGGGAATATGGGGAGGCCTGGCGGAGGAGACAGCGGTTGGCTTTCCATTTTATGTTGGCCTCAACAACGCTACCGAAGGCGGCAACAGCTATTTGCCACTCGAATGCTGCTAATACCGAATGAGTGCTGGCTGCTGTTGTCGTTGTAGCTTCTGCTTTTGCTGGTGTGTGTGGCTTTTGTTTTAGCCTTTAACCACAATTAGCTAGAAAGTCAAGACATTTTGGACTACACATATTTGTGGCATTGGTATTTGGTAGTAATAGCAATGGCAAAGGAGGTGCTAGTGCCTGTGGTGGTCGTAGTAGTAGTGCTGGTGGTGTTTATTGTAGGCACCGAACAGCAACTTCTGGTGATAAAGAGAATGTAAAAATTTCGTTGCTGGGGGCTGGTCTAGTTTGCCGGGTATTGGTATCGGTAACAATTTGAGTGAATATGTATTAAAAACGATATTTTTCTGTGTATGCGTGAGTTTGCATGAGTTTTGTTGTCGTTGCTAGTTATTTCTGTGGGTTTTGGACTAAACTGGCTCATGTCAAATTATTTCACTGTTGCAATAATTTCAATTTTTATGTTATAAAGTAGGATGATCCCTCATGAGGTATTTTTTCAGAACAAAAAAAAATATAAAAACTCAAATCAAGTGTGGAATCTTTATTGGTAATTTGAAAGGACATTTTATTTTTCAAATCAAGTGTGGAATATTTACTGGTAATTTGAAAGGACATTTTATGGCATTTATTTTTTGAAAATAATTACCCTCAAATGTTGGCAACTGTATTATGGAAATGAGCGTTCGGTGAGAGACGAGAAGATTCGTTGTTTTCGACCAAAATTTTGTTCAGTGATGAGGTCCATTTCTGGCTCAACGACAAAATTGCTGCATTTGGGCTGAAGAGCAACAATAAGAAGTTCAAGAGGTGCCATTATAACCAGAGAACACACGATTTGGTGCGGTTTATAAGCTGGTGGAATCATCGGTGCATATTTTTTCAAAAATTATGATGGCCGGATCGTAACCGTGAATGGTGCTTGCTATCGCGCCATGATATCGATATTTATGCTACCTGAAATTGAAGCCCGTAATCTTGTCGAGACTTGGTTTCAACTAGACTATGCCACTTGCACACAGTTGCTAAAATGTCTAAAGGTGTGATAGATCGAGTGATATCACACCTTTAGACATTTTTCTTTGGGGTTACGTTAAGTCTAAAGTCTATGCTGACAAACCAGCTACGATTCAGGTTTTGGAAGCCAACATTACGCGTATCGTTAAAGCCATACCGGTCGAAATGTTCGAACAAGTCATACAAAATTGGACTCTCTGGATGGACAGCCGTAGTTGCGGCCAACATTTGAAGGAAAGTATATTTAAAAGATAAATGCCATAAAATGTTCTTTTAAATTACCAATAAAGATTCCACACTTGATTTAAATTTATATATTTTTTTTGTTCTGAAAATAAACCTCTAGATGATCACCCTATGTTAATGATTTGCCAGTAAATACAGGCTCTGTGTAGACAACCTTAATTTTTATCTAGAATCGTGTTACTGTAAAGTGGGCAAACCAAGCGGGACCAATGGTTTGGGAATGGCAAAGCAGTCGTTTTTAACATCCCATTGTTCGTTCCATGCAAAAGTACTTTTCCATCCACTTTTAGTATCAGCATATTACCTTTAATACTATCTATGTGACACAGCTTAAAAAACACATGAACAAGAATACAACTGGGGTGACAGACTTAAAGAGCACTATTTATTATTTCTCTTTTACCGAACCCTCCATTGTATGGTTGAGGGTATAAAAACCTCAACCATACAATGGAGGGTATATTAGTTTTGTCATTCTGTCTGTAACACCTTGAAATAATCATCGGAGACCCAACAAAGTATATACATTCTTGATCCCCGTAAAATTCTAAGACGATCTAGCCATGTTGTCCGGCTGTCAGTCTGCCCGTCTGTTGAAAACAAGATAGAGCCTGAATGAAAACAGCTAGGGAGCTGAAATTTGGCACAAACATGTGTTATTAACCTAGCATGATTGGTATTGAAAATGGGCTATATAGCTCTACGGGAAGTTGGTGTTGGAGACCCTCAGCCGACACTACCTCATAAAAATTAGTTTTTTATTTGGAAATATCCGTTCAGTTTCTTGAGCAAAATCACTGAAATTTTGCAAATAATAATCTCTATATAGGCGCATCATATGTAAAAATGGTTTAGATTGGGCCACTTGTACCTCCCATACAAACGGCCTTATAGGCCTTGAGAAATAATATGACTACAACTCACCACAAACTTGACGTATCGAAATGAAAATTTACACATCAAGATTTCTATATACAACACAATTCTACGCTGAATTCGGTTGAGATCGGAAAAGTCCCACTGGTACCTCCCACACTTACGGTCTCATGGGCCTTGAAAAATAATATGACAATAATTCACCACACACTTGACCTATCGAGACGAAATTTTCGACATAAAGATTAATATGTAGAGCAGACTTTTGCGCCAAATTTGGCTAAGATCGGAAAGGCCCTACTGGTACCTTCCACACAAACGGTCTCATGGGCCTTGAAAAATAATATGACAATAACTCACTACAAACTTGACCTATCAAGATGAAATTTTCTACATAAAGATTTTTATATAGAACACACCTCTGCGCCAAAGTCTGTTGAGATCGGAAAAGTCCTACTGGTACGTCCCACACAAACGGTCTCATGGGCTTTGAGAAATGATATGACTATAACTCACCACAAGCTTGACCTATCGAAATAAAATTTTGCACATAAAGATTTCTATATAGAACACACTTCCGCACCAAATTTGGTTTTATTTGGGAATCTGGTAAAGGGTATCCAAAGTTCGGCACATTAACATTTTTTAATTGTTTTTATTTTTTTTTGCAAAAATTGTGCAAATTGTGCACAAACCAAGTATTGATTTTTTTTTATTTTATTCTTGAGATCAAAGCTGCAGTTGAAACAAACACATACAAAAAAGAAACATATACGTTTTTAAAGTATGTAAAAAAAATAGAATGCATATTATAATTTTATTAAAATCATTTTGAAAATATGATTTTAGAACTGAGAAGAAGGAGAATCTATTGTCTGTTTTTAACTTTTTTTACAAACCGTTCAGTTGAAGAAAATATTTTTTCGCTTTCCACTGATTGCCAGAAGAGTTTTAAATAAATTGCTGAAGTTTTTCGTTATAGTTTTAATTGCTTCTTAAAATTTTAAATCCATTTTTGTTAAGTACAGGTTATCGATTTATATTGTGTGCAACATTTTGATTTGCATTTGTTATGGCATCACTAAAAATATCCTTAAATGATCTATCTGTAGTAATGCCAGAAATATCGCACAATTCCGCAACTTCGACGAAACCGTTGTCTTCTTTATATTCCAAAAGTAAATTTTTTGCCGCCTATACCAGAACATTTTTTTGAAGGGTTTGTATTAGAATATTATCATTCTGATTTATAATTGTTGAATCTGAAGATGCTTTTGTAAAGTCGATTGTCTATTTTCTTCGATTCGCTTCTTTAAAGCTTCTACAAATTTTTACGCCGAAGTTGTATGAACGTGATTTTTTTTACATAAAGAGGGTAATAATGAATCCGCGGCTAATAAATTCATATTTCGTCGGCATTTTAAAACAGCTAATTAAATTGGTTTTTAAATATCAAATTAATCTTACTGAATGCTTCTAGGCACAGAGAACTTTTGAATCTATAATTCAAATTTAAATCTGTTATCCTAAACAAATACGTATTTTTTGTTATGTAAGGTCCATGTATGATCGCCTACATCCGAATAACGGATGAGCAAATAAAGAAGAAGAAGAAGAACAGACCTGTTAGTAAATTTACATTATCTTAAATCCAAAGTTTAATTGGTTCTAAATCAGAAAGAGCTTTTTTACAGAATTTTTTAAACGTAAAACTTTTCCAATAATGGCGCCGTCGAATATCACTTGGTAAAGTCATGACTGTGGTAATAGAAAATAATGATTTACCCGGAAATCCCGGACGAATTTCCCGGGAAACCAGGAAAGAAATATGGCTTTGACTATGATATAATTTTCCGAGAGAAAAACTCCAGTAATGTTGCATATATGGTTGCGGCAACCACTTCATCATTATGTTATACCTACGAGTATAAGCATAATTTTCTAAAAATTTACTGACAATTAAACATTTTAGAGAAAAATGGAGTTTGATGTAATGGGAAAATTAAAAAGTTAGTTTCTTGCGTAATAGGGGGCGATAATTTAGGAATGAATTCAATACTTGGTTTTACTGAATCCTTTAAATCATTTTATTATTACAGATTTTGTAGAGCTAGTTATAATGAAGCAAAATATTTATGTTCTGAAAATGTTACTTGAAAACTATTTTAACCCCATAACTAAAGGAATTAAAGAAAACTCGATTTTAACAGTTTAACGAATTTTGATGTGGTTGAAATCAGCTGCGTCGATTTGAAGCATGATATCTTAGAAGGCCTTTGCCTTTACGATTTTTAGTTGTATTAAAAATATTTGTAGCCGAAAGAAAATCATTTTTTTTTTGAGTTTCTGAACAAACGCTTTGATACATTTTATTTCGGACCCTATTTTATTCGGACCCTTCCTCTATTTGATTTAGATTGTTAAAATAAAATAAAGTTCAAATTATTTTCTTCTTAAATGTTAACTCTAATACAGTATTTACCATCATTAATCGGAGATTTAATAAAATATTGTGTCGAGCGTAAATTGATAAGAACACTAAGAGAAATTATAAGCATTTTATAAAGGAAAAGTATAACACAGAAATTTGACTTTATGTACATACAAACTCAATTAGATTAATATTTCGGTCTTATGAACCAAATTCGTCAAATTTGACCATTAGTTGGTCCAGTTAACACACGTTCGTGGTTATGACTATTGAGTTCAGAGTACTTCTAACCAACCATTTGTAACAACAACCAATACATGTAAAAATTCAGTTCCAATAATCACTTCAACTGGTTAGAGTTACCGATACTTTGCCTCCTCAACCAATAGGGTTAGTTGCCTTACATAAAACTACGGTGCACCTATGCTAAGCCTATGTTTGTTGGATGAGAAGACAATAACTCGCCTAAAAGCCTAAAAGGCCTAAAATTCTCAAAAGTCAAGTGTGGGTTCTCTGAACCCAATATGCGGCAATTTTTATACCCTCCACCATACAATGGAGGGTATATTAGTTTTGTCATTCTGTCTGTAACACCTTCAAATAATCATCGGAGACCCAAAGTCAAGTGTGGGTTCTCTGAACCCAATATGCGGCAATTTGTATACCCTCCACCATACAATGGAGGGTATATAAGTTTTGTCATTCTGTCTGTAACACCTTGAAATAATCATCGGAGACCCAACAAAGTATATATATTCTTCATCCTCGTAAAATTCTAAGACGATCTAGCCATGTTGTCCGGCTGTCCGTCTGTTGAAAACAAGATAGAGCCTGCTAGAAAACAAACATGTGTAGTTAACCTAGCATGGTTGGTATTGAAAATGGGCTATATAGCTCTACGGGAAGTTGGTGTTGGGGACCCTCAACCGACACTACCTCATAAAAATTAGCTTTTTATTTGGAAATATCCGTTTTGTTTCTTGAGCAAAATCTCTGAAATTTTGCAAATAATAATCTCTAAACAGGCTCAATCATCTATGTAAAAATGGTTTAGATGGGGTCACCATTTCTTTTACCTCCCTTATGGGCCTTGAGAAATAATATGACTATAACTCACCACAAACTTGACCTATCGAAATTTTACACATCAAGAATTCTATATACAACACACTTCTACGCTGAATTCGGTTGAGATCGGAACAGTCCTACTGGTACCTCCCACACTAACAGTCTCATGGGCCTTGAAAAACTCACCACACACTTGACCTATCGAGACGAAATTTTCGGCATAGACTTTTGCGCTAAAATTGGCTAAGATCGGAAAAGTCCTACTGGTACCTCCCACACAAACGGTCTCATGGGCTTTGAGAAATAATATGACGATAACTCATTTGGGAATCTGGTGGTAAAGTTCGGCACAGCCAAACTTGACATTTTTTACTTGTTCCTATTGACATAGCCACCGAGATGAAAATGAGCTCCATCTGAATACACGATTTTCGGTTAAATTCTACATCTCCTGACAAACAATCTTCAGCCCATTTGGCGAAGCAAAAGCGCATCGGACCTTTCCAATAAAACCAATAAAACTAGCGATCGATTTATTATCCATTCCATTCATTCCACCGAACATCCTTTCTACTGCAATCACTAACTTTTGACGGTAAGAATGGATTCAGGGTTAAATATATCAAAAGATAGTAGCTTTGATAATACTACGCTACTCACGGTCCAGCAATCGTTTATACCAACCAAATTCATTTAAACTATAGGTCGAAATAACTGGTGGTTATGAAAACCAACCTACTAATGTTACGTTGGTACTTTCAAGTGGTGGTGACTACATATAAGAGTTAAAACATATTATTGGTTATCCCAACATCCGAAGATAGTCCCTATTATTATTTATCGGTTATGATCTCTACAGAATCGTTGTTTAAGAGTAAAAACTTTTAGTAATCCCGAAAAAATTCATGCAAAAAGTATATATTGAATCATCATTTGAAATATTTCGCAGCTTTGATTTTATTTTAAAAGTTTCTTAACGGGTTTTTTAAATTTTGGCTTAAAAACTTGTAGCTTAACTAAATATGACTAGCTTAAGGAAATATTGTATCTTCAGAAGTTATTAATTTTTTAAAAACAAAATAATCAAATATTTGGGAAATATTTAATCAAACGAAAAAATCAAATTGTAGGCATTTGATTCTTTCAACTAAATTAAGTTTTAAAAATAATTGCGAATTGTCATAATTAAAGGGTTCAATTTATTTAAGGTATTAAACACATGTTGGCCCAGTTGCAAAATGTTCGTAGTAATGACAACCGAATTGAGGGATTTGTTATAACAACGGCCACTACATGGACAAATTAAGATCAAATAATCATCTAAATTAGTAAGGGTTACTGAATCAAATTGTAATTCGCTTGGCCAAAATGCGTTTGTGGCTCAAAATTTGTTCTCTGTGTGAGCTCAAATTAAGCATAGCAGATGATGGTTGACATTTACCCAGGTGAGATCTGACTGAGATCGAAACGTTTTTTTAAATTTTTTTAAACTTTACAACATCATTAAATCTCTTGTACACATAGAGAAATAGTTAGCCGGAAATCGATGGAACTACAAAAACAGCAGAAAATTTTGCGATAACTGTACCGAATGTTTTCAATCGTAACTTATATTCGGTTCGACGTATTACAAGATGAAAGATATGGTCAAAGTAGAGTGTACATAAACAATAGATTGGTCATACCAATAAAATGTGGAAAAATATTAAGTTCTTACAACCGGTGGTAACCAAAAGCTTGGGAAATTAATTGTAAAAAACAAATTATTGATGTTGAAGATACACAAGTTATGATAGGTTTTGATTAGGATTGTTGACGACGCTTTTTTGGTTCAAATATAGGCTTATTTGAAAAAAATTTACAAATACTCATAACTTCAAGCCATCTGAATGAAGAATAACGATGACTCATTAAAAAACCCAATACGAGGGTTGCTATTTATATATCGGGTCCGGCAGTAAAAATACAATAATTTATCTTTGGAAATGGTTTTATTACTTTTCAAAATATTCCCTTTAAGATCAATACACTTTTGCATGCACACAAACCAATTTTCGAAGCACCTTTCCCACTCCGATTAAGACAACTCTGAAACATGATTTTTGAAAGCTTCAACATTTGCTTTGGGCGATGAAAAACGTTGACCACGCATTTTTTTCTTCTTGCTAAGGAATAAGAAGAAGTCATTGGGTGCCAAATCAGGGCTGTATGGTGGATGGCCCATCAATTCGACATCTTGAGTGGTCAAATAGCTCATCGCTTCAGCTGATGTGTGAGAGCGCTCACATTGTCGTGATGCAAACTGATCCGCCTACTCTTATAATCTTTCTTTATTTCTTTGAACACTGTAGGCAAACAGATGGTTGTATACCACTCAGAATTGACCTCCTACGTTCCACTAAAGGCACTGTGGCAACATGGCCGGTTATACAGGCCATGTTGGATTTTGCTCGTCTTAAAAGACCCATACGGTCGATTGCTGTTTTGTTTAGGGTTCATATGCATAGATCGATGATTCGTCACCTGTGACAATGTTATACACTGCAGTTATACTTTTTTAACATCTCTTTGCGCCAATCCATACGAGCTTTTTTTTGAGCATTCGTCAAATTATGTGGGATCCAACGAGAACAAATTCTTTTCACGGCCAAATAAACATGCAATATCTTATTGATGCTTGTCATTCTAATGCCCAAGGATGCCTCATGTCACATGTCGGTCTTGGTAAATCAGTTTACACACAGCATCGATGGTTTTTGGCAAAATGACCAAAGTTGGACGTCCATCACGAAATTCATCCTGGAGTGAACGGCGTCCAAGACTGAACTCTTGGTACCAGCGATTAATAGTGGTTTTTGATGGTGTTTCATCGAAAAAGTCGAAACAAGTTGATTTAGAAACTCTTGTATCGATAACCCACGCCGAAAATCGTAAAAACTCATCGCACGAAAATGTTCACGGGATAATTCCATTTTATGACTGAGATGAATTTTTCAACACACTGTAAACAAAACAATTCTCCCTCAAAGGACAAAACGTTACGAGAGAAGTTATGCTAAAAATTGTCAAAGTTTCCAATGGAAGTTCCAGTTTGCATCTGGGAGCACTAGTATTGTCAGGACTCGAAGTATAAATATCAGCCCTCGTAATTCATAGTGTAGATTTACTTTGTCTCGTATTCTAATGATTTCCAGATTCGGTTGTACTGATGGAAACTTTATAACTCAAGCAACCTTTATAATTTTGGCAACAAATCTGTTCCTTGTGTCATTACTTATAGTAGTAGGGATATAATGAACCGGCGAAGGTTATTTTTTTGTTAATTGTCGATGGACGCACAATTACTTTCTCAATTTTTTCATATCAATTTCAAGTTTTACACCTAAAGTTTAGACCCTTTATAGGAACGTCAAAAAAATTGATAAAATTGATTCGTTGCATTAAAATAATCGCATATGGTTTCTATAAAAAACTTTGATTTTTGACATAGGTAGTTTATCACAAAACCACATCATTGACTGTTTGCTCGAAAAATATTTATAAGGATTTACTAACACATACACACTCGAACTACCAAAACTAACATTGACTCCACTCGACATGTGCCCCCCAAACCCATGTCTGTAAATTGCTTGCGTGTGTGTGTGAGCGCGTGGAAATGACAACATTTAAAGGCCCATTTAGTCTCGACGGTTGACGGTGGACGGTTGACGGTAGGCAGTCAGCTATTTCAGTTGATGGTTGCATTTTGCTTGTGTTAGAGGGAGATAACTACAGTTTGACGGTTGACGACGGTAGACTTCTGCAGGTTGCAGAATCTACCGTCAACCGTCAACCGTCGAGACTAAATGGGCCTTAAACCTAAAAGTGTTGACAGTCAATCAATCATTTCGACTCTTGGCCATATTTCCATGCGTGTGTGTGTGTTTTTTTTTTTGCATCAGCCACTGTCAGTGGCAGTGCCACCAATGTTAACCACATCAGCTGGCATTTGGCATTTTGTGGTCTCCACAATTAGTAAATATGTCCAATGGCCCAACGACGCTCACATTGTGGTGTGCTTACATTAAATGCAAAGACAATTGGATAATTTTCATTAGGCAGTCGGTAGACGGAGAAGAGGCCCGTCTGGTCGTTCTTCGAGTGGTAGTCAAGTTGTTGTTATGCAACATAGAATTACGTGGGTGGGGATCAACAGACATCAGAGGTCAAGAGTAATTGAGCCATTGGTGGTTGATTTTTTTCCGAGCATTAATACTAAGTGGGTTTTATTTTATACAGGAGATTGGGACTACCGCTTACTCTTTTTTGGCTAAAGTAAAGATTGCCACAGTATTTTGCTTTAAATGTAATCAGTAAATTCGGGGCAGTGGACCTCACACACAGAGAACAGATTTGTTGTCACAAGAGAATTTGTTGCCACCAATGTATTCTATCGCACCAACCGAATGTTGATTGTGTACAGGGCTAAATTAAGTAGAGGTAACTAACACTGTTGCTTAAAGAGACAAAGTATCCGAAATCCTTACTAATTTAAACCATATTTGGAACTGAATTTGTTGCTGTTTTATATTGTTGTTTATAAGAACAGTTTGAGTTCGGTTGTCATTACCACGTACATTTCTTAATTGCAGCCACTGATGGTTAATTGTACGTCCTTGTTTATCTGACCGAAGTTAAAACGTTTTTATAACCTCCTCGGAATAATGGATCATATAATGTGAACAAAAAACCGCGGTTTTAAGAAAACCAGAATTTGTTTTTGAAAAAATTGTGTTTTATTAAAACCGACTGTTTAGTTATTCTTAAAGTAAAAAACTAGCATTAATCGCCATTCCGGTTTCAGCCCTTTGCCGAAAAATGAAAGTTTTTTTTTTTGATTCAAATGTGTAGCAATGGTGCCCTTTAACAGGCTCTAAATTTACCTAGATTTTAAAAATTAGGTCATATTTGAATTTGTATTTTAGTATCGACATCAAGAGTATGTGTTTTTTTAAATTCCACAGGAAATCTGTTTATTCGGTCCTGATTCGCTATTTTTGGCACTTGAAATTTTAAATGCTTTTTAAAATGTTTTTAACTCGAATTTGTTAATGTTTCGACACAAAAAGCAAGTTTGATATTCATTAATTAAAAAGGAAAAAATTTGTATAATTTAATAAATTTAAAAAAATAAAAAAACAACATATTGGCGGACGCTTAGCCAAAAAAGGTGAATTAGTGGGGAAATGGACATTTTTTTGATTTTGATGCACTGTATTCGAGTATTTGTTTTATTCCATTCACTAGCTACAACATTTCATAAGATGCAATGGCAATATTTCGTTCGGTTTACCGAGATATAGAAGTCTCAAAAAAAAGAGATTAAAATCAACTTTGCACCAAAAATCGTATGAACTCAGAACCTCTATCCAAATTAGCAAAACGGCAAAACTTATGCCCGAGACGATGAAAACAATTTTGCACTGTGTTATATGAAATCACGACACTGTGCGCCGGTTCCAAAGGACTATTGACTTTTATAAAGAAGATTTTACATTTCATAGAAAAAATGCTGTCATTCGTAAAGTTGCCGGCAGCTACGAAGTGGAACCCACCGCTGAAACTTGTTTTGCGTGTTCTCACCAGATATAAACTTTTACATGTACGATAGTGGAACGCGCTAACCGACGTTTTATGGCGCCATCTAAAAATAATGAAAAATTTTAACTCAAAAAAATAGAATTTGCACACGCTTAAAAATTACGTATACGATTAACAAATCAAGGGTCCATAATAGACAAACATAGAAGTGTATTCATGATACTATTTCAACCAACATTAGCATTTAGTTGTACATTTGTTCAGTTTGATTTTCTGTATATGTGACAGCGCATAAAGAAAGGATAAAAAAAATCAATTTTCATTATTTTTCTTTTTTTATGATGTGGACAACATTTGAGCATCCAATGAGACCGATCCCATGCCCCATAAGTGTTCCCTCCCAGAGGCATGCGCGTTTCATGAAAGTGAAGCCGACGATTCTAAGCGCAAATAGAAAGGGACCTAATCTTTAAAATAACTCTCCTGAACAAAACTTTTCATCAACTTTTCACTTTTTTTTGATGTGGACAACAACTGAGCATCGAATGAGACCGATCCCATGCCCCAAAAGTGTATCCTCCCAGAGATATGCGCGTTTTATGAAAGTGAAGTCGACGATTCTAAGCGCAAATAGAAAGGGACCTAATCTTTAAAATGGCTCTCCTGAACAAAACTGGTTTTTAACCTTAGGTCCCTTTCTATTTTGCGCGTCACTTATACTTAGTAGGGACATAAATACTGTTACAACATTGAACACACCCATTTTAATAGTAGAACTGAACATACTCCGTTAATGTCATATGGGTGTTGAAAACTAACCTCAATAGCGTTAGTCTGTAACGGGATTTTAAAATTGTTTCAGCTTTCATCATGTCAGATAATGAGAACCGTATCGCTGTAATAGCGCTTTTCAAGTGTGGAATGGAGGAAAGCGATATTTTCAAAACGCTCCGGCCACTAGGGATTAGCCGCATGTTCGTCTACCGATGCATACAACTGTTTGAGGAGACTGGAGATGTAAAAGACCGCCACCGGTCGGGCCACCCACGCTCTTTTCGAACACCGCATGCCATCAAAGCCGTTCAATCAAGAACTCAGAGAAATCCACTCCGAAAACAGAAAATCATGGCCCGTGAGATGAATATCACGCAAAAGTCCATGAGTCGAATCATTAAAAAAACTTGGGTCTTGGGGCTTTCAAACGATGTACCGACATTTTTTGACTGCAGCTTTAAAAAAAAATAGGATTGAAAAATGCAAACGTGTTTTGGTGAAGGACGCTGATAGCTTGCACAGAAAAATTTTGTTCACCGATGAAAAAATTGTTACCGTTCAGAAAAAATTTAACAAGAAAAATGATAAAGTGTATGCGCGGTCATCGAAGGGAGCATCTGAACTGATCCCAAGGGTGGAAAAGGATCATCACACAGCTTCAGTCATGCTTTTGGTGGGGTGTCTTCTGATATGGGATCACTGACCTGCATTTCTGGGAACAAGGAGTCAAAACATCGACCAAAGTTTACCAAGAAACCGTTTTGGAAGCCGTTGTGAAGCCTCTTAACAATTCCCTGTTCCAAAATCAGCCATGGACTTTCCAGCAGGATTCTGCGCCGGCCTATAAGGCTAATACGTCCCAGGCCTGGCTTCGAAACAATTTGCCAGTGTTCATTTCCTCTGAAGAATGGCCCTCAGGCAGTTCAGATTTGAACCCATTGGATTACAAATTGTGACGGTTTTAGAGGACAAGGTTTGTCACAAAAGATACCCCAACATTGGATCTCTTAAGACTGCTTTGGTTCGAGCTGTGGCCAATTTTCCAATGGAAAATGCAGCTATTGACGATTGGCCAGTGCGACTTAAGGCGGACATTTCGAAAAAGTAGAGTATTTTTGGGTACAATAAACATCAATAAAAATATTAAAAAATATTTGATCCAAAAACATTCAGTACTTTTTATTTTACAGCATAAAACGTGTATAACAGTATTTATATCCCTACTACTCGTAAGTAAGTATATAACTTGGTCGACCACGCCGGACTTCAGTTTTTTTTTGGTTTTTATTGGTACACGCCAGGCTTCACACCGCAATTCTCTTGAGATGTTGCCATTTAAGTTTTCCCGAAAATTCACACAAATTGGACAGAGATACACCACCGCCTGAGGTTGTAGACCAACCTTTCGAATTTTCATTTCTCTCAAGAAAATCACTATTTCTGGCTCTCAGTAATGCAAGTCAGTATTCATTGGCGTTAGACACGAAACATTAACGCTTGCGATAGAAACTTATTCACAATTTGAAATTTCCATATCTCAGGAGATTATCATTATTTAAGTCATTCAGAATGTCACCCTCATCAGTCTGCACTGACCGAAACACACTAAATATTATCATTAGTAGAGAAATCACTGTGACAACAACAAATGTCCTGTTGGCAGGAAACAAGGGTTAGTCTCAATATCCGGTTTCCGCTCCGAAAATAATGGCTTATTTATATCGGCTTAACGCACAAAACACCACTAATAATCCCGATGATGATGGGCCATATGCCATTTGCTCTGCAACACCCACATACATCAATACATACGCACACACACTCACACATACAATAGCGTAGTAATGATGGGCTTTTCCATTTGCCGATCAAAAGCGGCAACCGCACGGGCCATTTATCAACGTTGCGTAAGACAAATAGAAAAATGATCAGCCTCTAAATATGATATTTTTCATTCTGCGAATGATTGCGAAATAAAAATTACATGTGCTCACATGTCAACATGTAACGAATCAATTAATTTGCTTATGCAGTGTATTTTTGGGGGGGAAGATGTCTTACATTCGTAAGAAATGCGGGTCGACATTTTTGAGTCTCTTAAGTATCAGAATGTGGGGAGAATGTGTCTGTTGGTATACGACATTTTCTTTAAAGGGATTTCCATTTAGGATTAAAATAAGGTACGATAATTATTGTCGTAGATTTGATGTATATCTCAGTAATTTTGACCTTTAGCGAAGTTGAAGGTCTCCTTAAAGAAATCATAATCTGTGAGGCTCTTTATGAAGGTCTGTACCTTAAATTTAAAATTGTCTAATTAGCATAGCCACTGAGACCTTTGTTCACAGTGCTCACGTGGTAGATCCAAGGAAACGGTGTTCTGTCCACTGTCGAAGTAGTCACTAAGAAGTAATTGATCAAACTATTCTCAAAATATAGACGTCTACTGTTTTTAATGTTTTTATTTCAATAATGAGGAGCACTCAATCACTGTGAGGACCATGACTCCCAAAAACTCCGACAGGGAAAACTAAATTTAATGACTTTTCGACAGCTAAAAACAAAAAAAGTAAATCAGGCTAAA
The DNA here is from genome assembly GCA_963513945.1 of Hydrotaea diabolus. Classification (NCBI taxonomy): domain Eukaryota; kingdom Metazoa; phylum Arthropoda; class Insecta; order Diptera; family Muscidae; genus Hydrotaea; species Hydrotaea diabolus. The sequence continues at coordinate 189,202,729 of OY740718.1, forward strand.
AATAATCTGCGCTATCACGTTGTTACACAGGGTGATTCATTATTTTTTGTCTTTCAGTCAAATAGTCATAACTTTGGAACGGTAGGGCCTCTGCTTAGGTAATTTTTGAAAAGTAGGAGGTAGGACTATCTTAAGAGAGAGATAAAAGGATAACACAAAATATACACTGGTTGAGAACTAAGCAAGTTTACTCGCTGCCATATCGCCTCCTTTCATTTTCGGGCATGGTCGTAGATGGACATATTTTCATTAAATGAGCCAAGGAATACGCTGGTGAAATTTGCGCAGTCGAGAATGAATCACCCTGTAAATAAATGGCATACTGCTAGAGTTTCAGGCCTAACAACATTTCGATCAGAACTACATCCGTATACTGATTATTATTATAATCCTAAGGAACTAGGTAAAACAAGTAACAACGTTATTAAGTTGGGACAGACCGATCCTCCACCATTCCTATGCTACGAAAGCAAAAAAATATGGTCCGAAAACGTTCCCTTTCGATCCATGCTTTCGAACCTAATCTTAGCCAAAGCTGTCTTTATCTGGATTCTTCACAAAATGTTCTTTACATTTTGTACTCACATGTCCATATTGACTTATGAAGATTTTTAGGCCACATATGCTCAAACATCCAACAAATAATTTAAGGTTTGAAGTGCGTCCCAACTAACAGTATCTTTTGTAACCATTGTTTGTCCTTAAAAAATTATGTTTTGATGCAAATGTTCAAATAGCAACAAATATTCGGAGTTCCATTGAAGGGAAACTTTTCCCCAAAGCCGGTTTTGCTCTTTTACAATTTCAAACAGCTGAATTGTAAATTTTAAAGTCGTAGGTCGATTAGTTGGATCAACAAGCATTTAGGGGGGCGGACGGACGGACATAGATAGAATTTTACGACAGCATCGGGCCGTGGTACCTTTCCCAAATGTTGCAGTTACACAAAAAGCAGATTTATTGTCACAACTAAGTTAGTTTTCCCCAACTGACTGATGTTTTGTGAAGTATCAGAAGGCGTATTCTATTAGTATCACTGGTCGCTAAGACAATAACTTAAAAACTTTACAGGAAATTTTGGAAATTTCACTGTAAACAAGAACTGAATGGTTTAATGCCACATGAACAGTCTGATTAAAAAATGTATAACTTGTAAAAAACAGTTATATAAAAAATACTATAATAATATAAAGTTATTTTTAGATAACTGTCTTCACAAAAAGTTTAATTCTTTAAAAAAAACGGATTTAAACCAAAATGATTTTTGTACAATGGTGTGAAGTTATCGCGTTAGCGATCTTCTAAGTGAGTTGTTATTAGAACACGGCCAGAGTTTCATCAGTACCAAATGTTGAAAGGTAAACTGCCGTTTTCAATAAATGAAACTGAAAGTATCGGTAAAACTGAACCTCTTAATTCTTTTTCTAGATCTAAATATCGCACTTTTTCATCAAAATAATTGTAATTAACTCAATAATTGTAAATCTTTAGTAATTCAAAAGAAAGTTTAGCCGTGTTTATTCAAGGTAACTACACGCAGAAAAAAAGTATGGTTGTGGTGACAATATTCGAAGAGGATCATACTATTGTTGGCTATATGGTTGTGCCACAACAATATTATGATCCTCACAACAATAGTATTATTCACACATAACCATACTATGATCCCCACAACCATAGTATGATTCACACTCAACCATACTATGATCTCCACAACCATACTATGATCATCACAACAATAGTATGATTCACACTCAACCATACTATTATCTTCACAACCATATTATGATCGTCACAACCATAGTATGTTTCTCATACAACCATAGTATGATCCTCACAACCATTGTATGACTCGCACGCAACCATACTATGATCCCCACAACCATAGTATGATTCACACTCAACCATACTATGATCCCCAAAATTATTTATTAGGATTGGGTAATGTTGTTATTCAAAAATAGAGATTTTAATCAAGCAAGTGATTATAAATTGCATTACTATTAGATCATAGCCAATTTTGAGGCCACGTTTTTATTGAACATTTCATTCAATAAACCAAAATATATATTCCAACGGTCAAAAATACTTTTAGTTGCCAGCAGAGGTGAATGCTACTTCACCATCCGTAGACACCAAGTAACGAATGTGATTAAACCATGATCAATGGCTATATACTTAAGTGCAGGCAGATTTTAAATAAACGAGAACCAGTCGGTATTAGAGTATTTTACCGAACATAGTAAACACAATAAAAATCACTCGAACTACCTTCCGATTGTTATTTTTTTTAATGGACAGCAACCATTCACTGTATCGTGTGTATGTGTTTTTTTGTATATCAAAAAAACATACGCACACACATACATGTATTCTCTACAAAACCTGTTTTGTTATGTTCATAGTCACAACCATACTGTATGATTGCCGTAATCATATTTTTGTTAACGTAAATTTTAAACAACAATACTTTTGTTGCACTAACCATGTTTATATGGTTGTTACAATCATTTCTAAATTTGGCAATAATACTATTGTTACATTTCAACAATAGCAATATTGTCGCAATCATACTATTGTCAAAATGAAATTCAAAAAACAATACTATGGTTGGGACGATCATGCTTTTATTGGAAATAACATATTATTGTTGCGGTGACCATAGTGTAACCATATCTTTTCTCTGCGTGTAGCTTAGTTTCTTAGCTAGTTTGCAATATATTACGTTTTTTATATACGTTTTATGCAGTAAAATAAAAAGTACTGATGAATGTTTTTGGCCCAAATATTTTTTAATATATTTATTGATGTATATTATATCCAAAAAAATCTACATTCTAATCTAGAATGTCCGCCTTTTGCCTTAAGTCGCCAATCGCCAATAACTGCACGAACCTCGTCCATTGGAAAATTGGCCACAGCTCGAACCAAAGCAGTCTTAAGAGATCCAATGTTGAGGTATCTTTTGTGACAAACTCTGTCCTCTAAAACCGTCCACAATTTGTAATCCAAAGGGTTCAAATCTGGACTGCCTGAGGGCCATTCTTCAGAGGAAATGAACGCTGGCAAATTGTTTCGAAGCCATGCCTGGGACGTTTTAGCCTTATTGGCAGGCGCAGAATCATGCTGGAAAGTCCATGGCTGGTTTTGGAAGAGGCAATTGTTAAGAGGCTTCACAGCAGCCTCAACTCCTTGTTCGCAGAAATGCAGGTCAGTGACCCCATCTCGAAAGACACCCCACCAAACCATGACTGAAGCTGGGTGATGACAATTTTCCACCCTTGGGATCAGTTCAGATGCTTCCTTAGATGACCGCACATACACTCTATCATTTTGCTTGTCAAATTTTTCCTGAACGGTAAAAATTTTTTCATCGGTAAACAAAATTTTTCTGTGCAAGTTATCAGCGTGCTTCACCAAAAGACGTTTGTATTTTTTAATCCTATTTTTTAAAGCTGCAGTCAATAAATGTCCGGTACATCGTTTGAAAGTCCCAAGTCCCATGTCTTTTTTAATGATTCGACTCACGAACTTTTGCGTCATGTTTATCTCACCGGCCATGATTTTCTGTTTTCGGAGCGGATTTCTGTGAATTCTTGATTTAACGGCTTTGATGACATGCGGTGTTCGAACAGAGCGTGGACGATACGACCGATCTTTTACATCTCCAGACCCCTCAAACAGTTTTATGCATCGGTAGACGAACATGCGTTTTGAAAATATCGCTTTTTTCATTTCACACTTGAAAAGCGCTTTACAGCGATACGGTTCTCATTATCTGACCACTACATCATGAAAGTTGAAACAATTTTAAGATCTCGTTACAGACGAACGCTATTGAGGTTAGCTTTCAAAACCCATATGACATTAACGGGGTATGTTCAGTTCTACTATTGAAATGGGTGTGTTCAATGTTGTAACAGTTTTTATGTCCCTACTAAGTACTCGTATTTAACAAAAAATAATAATTAACCAATAAATATAAAAGTTATTAAACATTTAAACCACAACGGTAGTTTTTCGCCACCCTGTATGTGGTCACCGCTACAATAATATATTCTCTGCAATAATCGTATGTTGGTCGCAACCATAGTATTGTTTTTTTTAATTTCATGTTGACAAAAGAATGATTGCGGCAATATTAATATTGTTGAAATGTGGCAAAAGTATAATTGCCAAATTTAAAAATGAAAAAATGGTTGTAACATCAATATAAATAAGGTGGCTGTGACAAAAGTATTGTTTTTTGAGTTGATGTCAACAATAATATGCTTTCAAAGTTGAACGTTTTTTAAATTGTGTGTTGGGCATTGTTGCATTCTTAAGTGTAGCCCATAAAATTGTTAGCTGTATACATAAGATTATATTTGTACGCTCGCTCCAGCCTTAGGGATGTTCGTATGTTATTAAAAATTGTATTGTATATTTTGTAATGAATATTTGGCCTCCGCTTTTTTTGTAATCTCTGCAGGAGGTTTTACTAGATTTTCAACATTTGGTATCACTTTTTGTATAAATAAAATTTAGTATCTTACAAATACTCAACATGGAATGACGTGTTTTTCACTCAAAATGATTACGGCAATTATATTGTGTGATTGTAATTTTTCTCAATTTAAGCATGTTTTTTAGAGCAATGGTATTGTTGCGATTCCTATACAATAAAATTACTTTTGTTACGTAAATTATTTGTTATGTAAATTAAAATATAAATGATAAAAGACCGAATAAATATAAACAAAAAGAAAAAACTATTTTTAAACAATCTTTTTTGTATTTGTTTAATTGAAATATTTTAAATAAATCAAACGCTTACGTTTTTAAACGGACTTTTTTTATTTTTAAATATATCACTCCTATTATATTAAATTTAATGTATTTTTAATATATTTACTTGAATAAAAATTTCTATTGTTGACAACATAGCCCAATCCTTGTAGAGGAGCATGATATTTCTTCTACCAACTAACCCAGTTGCGATGCCTTAGTCTCTTAAGCAAACGTGGGTGCTGCGAAAAACTTTAAAAACCTCACGCAATCCAAATTTCTTCAAAACGGTAGTGGTTGAAAAATTTAAAAAACAAATTCGTCCTTAAAAAAGTTAGATAAATTTGATCCTAGCAAATGCATTCTTTGTTGCTAAGAGTTATTTTTATTTTATTAATGAAAGTTCTATTAACATCTATTAATCAAGAAGTCATTAAACTTTTAAAATATTTAATTAAACAGTATTATCGATGTATTAATTAAATAAGAAGTCGCATCCTTAAATATACAGTAATTCGATTATGACTTCATGGAATACATGGTGTAGTTTGGGCCTTACATTTACATCATAAATTTGCGTAACGAAGAAATTCATTTACAGCATTTTTTAAAATTGTCTCTATCATGGAAGTATATATTTAAAACTATATTCCTATAAACAAAACGATTCCTTATTCATCCTGAAAAACTTGAAAATTATCCACTGATGGCTATTTAAACTCCAATTTCAACGAGTTACAATATCTTATATAAAATTAACTTAATTATATGTTCTTTCACAGGAAATTGTTAAAATAAATCGGCTTTGTATGACTTTAAAAATTCTCATTCGATTTAAAACGTAAATAACTGCAATTTAAGGGAAATCCCGGGACTGAAATTAAAAGGAAAACCTTCTATATATATCTCCCATGACAATTCATTTATTTAAAATCCAGTTGGTGCAACATCTGCAGTTCTGTTCTTAAAGCACTTCAGATGTTTTCTTAATTTTGTTCAGCTTAACGAAAATCCTAACCATAGCAGGGTATATTCTCCTGTATAGATGTAAAAGCTATCTCCATATTAACTTTGAACAGCTATCCGATTAAAGACTCAATATCATTTGCAAGTGTCGATTTAATAGATAAACCCAACAAACGTTTACACAATGTTATTGCCGCAGCTACAGACGTTTTTCATTTAATTAAAAAAAAGAAACAACAAAATTTTATTTCAACAAATCGAAAGAAACACAGAAAACGAAATGTTCAACTGTTTACTGGCCTCCTTCGTCCACAGCGAACCCACGCATAATTAAGCATTTCGGTGCGGCCCTTTTCTAAAATTACACTGGGCGTCCTAGCGACCTACCGACCGACCGACCGGCGGACCGAACGACCAACTGAACAAACGGACGTTGGGTTGGCAAGGGCAACGGCAACAATAACAATAGCAATTATCTATTAACAACATTTTTCATGGTCAATTATATACCTTTGTTAACGCCAACAACAGCAGCAGCAACAGCGGCAGCGGCCGCAGCGATTCAAGATTGTTTAGGGGAAAAACAACGGCCACAACAACAGCAGCAACAACATCAGTGTTCTGGGCAAAGTAATCTAATTTTTTTGTATTTTCATTTTGTTTGCTTCCCGTCCAAACGGAGAAATTGTATTTCTATCAAATGTGCAATTAATCAAACCAATGACTAACTACTCCACCTCCCCCTCACTACACCGAAAACAAAACCAGGGCCACTACAAGCTAGGAAACGAAGAAAAACTTGAGGAAAGGCAAGAAATTTGTTTCGTTCGTCTATTCTCCAGGGACACATTCCCGACAATAGAACAGCGCATACAGCCGCACACCCATGGACGCCCGCACACCAGACCGAATGCTACAAAAGTCAATAACGTCAATGGTAATTTGGACATTTTTTGTTCTTTAAAGACACACAGACAAATTCGGGCACTCATCCGCACCAGCCCCCAACACTAAGGCCAACACACACATACACACAGCCAATGTTGAGCAGAAAAAGATATTAGGTGGGAAAGGGTCACTTGGTCTAAGTGTTGCTCTCAGAAAAGAATAAAAAAAAACATCGGCAAACATTGATGAGGGTTTACTTCGATGTGAGTTTGCCGGAGTGCCATGACATACTGCCTTACTCTGGTTCCAGGGCCATTGCCATTTTAAGATCAATTTAAAAATAAACAACAACAAAAATCCGGCTCGCACTTGAATTCGTCGAAAATTGAACCGAACCGGACTGAAGAGTGGATAGACCGTGCACTCGCAGTACCAGTATTTATGTGAAAGACCCCAAGGACTCGGGGAACGGGCAAATGAGTGAAAATAAAAAAAAAATGTTGTTGCTGCTGTCGTTAGAGTTGATGTCGCTACATACACATAGTATCGATAGATAGTAAATGACACTTATGTGACATTTATGCGAAATATGTAAACAAACGAGTGACAGCACATAAATGCGTCTTATGGGATTTTCAATTCTTCAGGCCGTTGCAGATGATGAGGCTGCTGCCCATGAGTAGGCCACGTATTTTTAAAAATGGCAAATTGAAAGGGCCTAAAGTGGTCAAATACCAAAATAGGAGTGCAATTACTATAAAATGAAATGAAGGCAAGAAGACTGAGAAAGAACATTAAAAATAAAAAGGATTTCAAACAGGTGGACAATAAATTCGGCCGGGCCTAAGATGTTATTCTCTTCGCCATGGATTGCGTTGTAGTATGGACTTGACTGTAATGAGGCTTCTGGTTCTTGGTGGTAAGGCCATGTTTGCCGGAGGACAAACATGGCCAGGACAACAGTTTATCGGAGCCCGATAAACCGTTGTCCTGTTCATATTGAGATTAGAGAGGAAATTCCTCTGTTTCTGAGTAACATTTGTTCGAAGAGACCCTGATCTGTATGCCTTTAAGAAAAAAGTAGATGGCACTCCTGATTTTAGAACCTTCCACTCAATCGAACTTTTACAATACTCGTATATCGATATAATAGGTACTCTTCAGAGCATGAAGGACGGAAGGGGTAAAAACTTAAGTCTCTTATATGGGTGAGTATAAGTGGGAGCAACCACCTGAAAGTTGTTTAACAGTTTTTAATACACATATGTCAATAGTTCAAGGGACCGAATTTTGGGCCCCTACTTCGCATATGGGCTGGCCCGGGCTCCAAATTGGCACAGATCTTTAATGTTGGTACATATTTGGATTTGATAAAATATTTCACATGTGAGTAAACAATGTCGCAGAACATAAAGCGAAGTTTTTTTGGCCTCCGGAACCAAAATTCGTTTTTCGAATTTCTCCGAAGACTTCAGGAAAACAAATTGTAGTGTACCAATTAGAATTGCCCGTCCTACGTTATTCAAGCGGAACAGTCACGACACGACCAGTTTTGCCGAAGAAACAGGCGACCATTTGCTTTGAAGTGCTTCTTCCAAGAAGAACTTTCGTTGGATTTGGCTCGTCTTTGAAGACCCTCACTGTCAATTGCTGTTTTGTTTCGGGCTCATATGCATCGATCCATGATTCGCCACCTGTGACGATCTTACAAACGTCTAACAATGCACCGCGATCGTATTTTTTCAAAATTTCTTTAAACCAATCGACACGAGCCTTTTTTTGAGCGTTTGTCAAATTGTGTGGGATCCAATGAGAACAACCCTTTTTTACGGCCAGGTGTTCATGCAATATCCATTGTCTGCTGGTGGAAGAAATGCCCAAGGATGTCTCTATCTCACAGTATGTCACATGGAGATCTTGTATTATCAGTTCACGCACAGCATCAATGTTCTCAGGCACAAAGGCCGTTTTGGATGACCTATGTCTGTGAGCAAGCGTCGGCCACGATTGAATTCATAAAATGAGTTTTCCACAGTGCTACAGTATGGTGCTTCATTGCCATACAAAGATTTAAGTTCATCGATGCACTCTTGTCGTCATAATCCACGGCGAAGGTTGTGAAAAACGATCGAAAGAAAATGTTCACGAATTAATTCCATTTTTTTGCCAAATTGTTTTTTTCTAGTCACTGTAAGCAACACAAATGATGGTCTCAAAACGTTCTGAGTACGTTTTTGTTAAAAAATGCCTAGCCACTTAGTGATGCCTAGGCCAGAAATAAAATAACAACCCTCGTAATAAAAATAGTACCTTTTTAAAAATAGTTCAACGAGAATTTGATTTATGAGACTTTCTTTATACGAGGGCGGTTCGGAAACTTTTTAGCCTAGCACAAAAAGCGCGATATAAACAGAAAGTGTTTTGGAAACTTCCATCTCTGCTATGAACACATGTTAAATTTTGTTTCGATCTGGCAACTCCTTCATATAGAAACGGGTGTTCACAAAAGACGCATCCGCGATTTTTTTACAATGGAAAAATTAGAAATGCGTGGTGTCATTAAATATTTACATAAAACAGGTTTATCGGGACAAGAAATTCATAATGATATGGTGAATGTGTTAGGTGAAAGTGCTCCTTCATATGCAACAGTAAAAAATTAGGTTGCTGAATTTAAACGTGGTCGTACAAGCATTGAAGATGAACCACGTAGTGGACGTCCAAAAACACCAACAACAACAGAAATTGTAGCCAAAGTGCATGATATGGTTTTAAATGATCAACGAATAAAAGTGCGTGAAATAGCTAATATCATGGGCATCTCAAATGATCGAGTCCATTTAATTTTGCATGAAGAACTACTGATGAAAAAGCTTTCTGCAAGATGGGTGCCGCACTTGTTAACAGTCGACCAAAAACGCATAAGAATGAACATTTCTCAAGCTTGTTTGGATCGTTTTCAGCGAAATAAATTTTAACCGTCGTGTCATGACTGTTGATGAGACATGGATCTACCACTATACTCCAAAAACAAAAGAACAATCCAAACAATGGACTAAGGAGGAAGTGCCCCAAAGAAGGCAAAAACAATTCAATCGGCTGATAAGGTTATGGCAACGGTTTTTTGGGACTTCAAAGGTATTTTATTGATTGACTATCTGCAAAAGGGTAAAACAATAAATTCAGAGTACTATTGCACCTTTAAGATCAATTAAATGTACAAATTCGAGAAAAACGTCCTGGCTTACAACACAAAAAAATAATTTTAATCAAGGGATAGAATTATAGATAAACGTTGGACTAAGTGTATTGAAGTTTCAGGAGATTATATTGAAAAATTAAAATATTTTTGCAAAACTAACTATTCTCTTTCATTGATAGGCTAAGAGCTTTCCGAACAGCCCTAGTAATGACCATATATACAATTCTGACATTTTCTTTTGGAAGTTTTTTTTTAATGAAATGTTGGCTGCGACTACGACGTGGGTGGTCTACGCAGAAAGTCCATCTTTTGATTACTCTTTCCATTATTGCTACTAATATTTCGTAGATATTTGAATTCACAAAACCTTAGAGAAAGGAGTATAATAAGAGCTCAGAGTACGAAATATCCACACTACTGAGCTTTTCGGAGACTCCGTGCCTCTGGCTGGTGTTTGAGTCAGTCTGTATTTTTTATAGGACTTCTAGTGCAGAAGATACAGATATAGATATAGATATTTTGTTACGGCTACAGCATTTAAAACAGGAGTATTTATAGGTTGAAATTAACGCGCTATGCTGCAGTAGATACTCGTATGGCGGCAATATCAAATACTATTCTACACTGCTCGTCTATTCTGAGGGGAAATTTTAAAATATTTGATTGAAATTTAACTTCGTGTGTGTAAATTACTGAAATCTGGATAGCACTTTTAAAGGTGCTACAAGGTCACACAGACTGTTATGATGCCATTGTACCAAGGTTGGTTAAAGTCGCATATTATGCACTATACCTTATTCAACCATGATTCGATTTCAAATCGGGTAGGCAATATGAACCCACTGCCCAATATGCTGCAAATACAGCAGGGTTTTGTGTTGAACTCTTATAGAGCGGCAGGACCTCGAATCAGGAAACCCATTCCAAGGCCAAAATATTATGATGTTGTAAAAAAACATGTATCGATGTAGTCCAATTTAGGCTCAGTTGGTTGAAAGGCACTATGCTAGATTTGAGCCAGATCGAATTTAATTTGTGGTGTATGTAATTTGTATCGTAAAAGTCCTTAATTAGTAAAGGAGCTGAATGAAAGTATTGACCGAACTCTTTTAATTTACAAATATCAGCTTAAGGTTTTAGGTTATGTAGGGTGAATATAAATATCGTTACTTTTTAGTCCCAAAGAATTCAGTAGAATCATAACTGCTCTCGCAAAAAAGTATGTGTTGCGCAAACGGGGCAGTTGCATCAACACGTTTTTTGAGCAAATCAATTTCAAAGACTATTGAAACTCGCACTACTTAAATTCATTAAGAATTGTTCCACAATTCACTTCATATTTAAAAATAACTTAGGGCCACAGTTGTTTCTGCTATTTCCAAGCCTCAAAATCCGAACCCTATTGTTCATCTTTTTTTTGGGAGAAATTGGTCTACTGTTTTTGTTGTTCTTGCGGCTGCTACTTTCGCAGTTCTTTACAATGAAATTCAATGCCTTCGTCATTTGCCACTTCCCCCCACTGGCAGCACAAGGAAATGGCAAATAAATTGTGAAATAAAATAGCAAACAAACATATCCCCTCACATTTCAGTTGAGTGATACTTAAGTACCCATCGCATATTCATCGATAATGAATTCGTTCAAAATGTTTTATGGCGCAACGACGACATCGACGATGACGACGGCCCTATGATCAACACACACGCACACACATATACTCGTACAATCGTATATGTCTGGTTGTATGTGTGTATTGCGTAAAATCGGAAATTATTAGACATCGCAAATGAAATTGAATTTTTGTTGACAGAAAAGGTCAATATCAAGAATTACTGACTGCTCGTCGCAAGCACAACTTTGGCAACATAAAAAAGAGCTTCGTTATGGCCGTTGGACTATCTCCGAATCAATTTCGCCTCCAACACTTAGTGTGGTACATAAAACAGACATAATAATTGATATAAATCCACTGCCGCTGGAAGGGCTGAGTATATTTTGGATTATCGGTTGGATATATTGTCGGGTAAATCGATTTTATTTAGTGTTGCATTAAAACGTGAAAAACAAGAAGTAAATAAAAGACTTAGTCTGCGCAATCAATTAGTAGAACGTCACGTATGATAGGACTTGTACGATAAAATAGTATTTTGTAGCTCCCGAGCGATATGCCAAATCGTATTTGTAGTTCACTGTTAAGTGTGAGTGACTGCTACACACGATTCAGAGGATCAGAGTCGCTTAGAAGTATAACCATTTTGGAGGCTGTTTACTGTACAAAATATAGAGGCGCTGATTATAATACCTAAAAAGTAATGATAGAACCCAAGTTATTATACCCAAATATACCGAATCATTAAAAGATGCCATTAAGCGACATCCTCAGAAGCCTGCCCTTCCATATGTCCACCAATAAACTGAAGAAATCCAATTACTGGTTACACACATGTTCATGTCGATTTGGACTAAAGTTTCCAAAACCGACATTCCGTTTTTTGTCCAAACCTGACAGTCGACTTTTTCGGTTTTTTGGTTGTTGTATGTAAAAGCAAAAAAAAACTATTAAAGTTGCACGTAGGAAATATGTAACTACCAAATATATTCTTTCTTTCTATACCAGCACTATTCCATCGTCATATCGGTATTAGTTTTCGAGATAAAGCCTTTCAATTTAAAATCGACATAGCTTTTAAATAACATTGCCCAAAAATGCGATTTTTAAAAAGAGACGTGAAAAATATTTCTGAGCATATACTTAACCTAGTAAAAAAGCTAAAGTTGTACTATGTAAAACCCTGCACTTCTAGATATTCAGGAAAGCCAATTGAAAAGGGATTTTTGGGCTCCCTTGGATGCTAATGTGCTTACGTGCAAACAGAAGCTCTCAAATATGTACGAGTACGAGGGCCTAACATAAAAAGAACCGTTTATTTTGGAATTATTAATATTTATTTTTCAATATAATCTCCTTCCAACTCAATACACTTCATTAAACGTTTTTCAAGTTTTTTAATTCCATCCGAAAAATAAGATTTTTCAAGGCCTTCAAAATATGCCTCAGTTTCAGCAATAACCTCGCTATTGGACGAACATTTTTTGCCACCGAGAATTTTTTTAAATTTGGAAACAAGAAATAACAGGAGGAGCTAAATCTGGACTATATGGTGGATGCGGAGCAATTTCAAATCGTAATTCGGCCAGTTTTTGTTGAGTTACAAATGCAGTGTTTGAAGGAGCATTATTTTGATGAAAAAGAACTTTTTTTTCTAAATGCGGTCGTTTTATCTTGATTTCTTCACTCAACCGATCCAATAATGCACAATAATATTCACGACTTATAGTTTTTCCTTTCTCAAAATAATCTATAAATATTATACCCCTTGCATCCCAAAATACTGTGGCCATTACTTTTCCTGCTGACTAAACAGTTTTCGCCTTCTTGGGACCACTTTTACCAGCTTCTATCCATTGTTTTGACTGTTCTTTGCATTCTCGGATGTAGTGATGGATCCATGTTTCATCAACAGTTATGAATCGGCGCAAGAACTCTATTGGATTACGCTGATAAATCGCTAAAAGCTCCTCGAAATTGGTCCAACGGACGATTTTTTGGGACAATGTCAACAAACGCGGCACCAATCTTGCGGATAGTTTTTTCATGTGGAGTTCATCATGTAAAATACTTCAAAATTGTTTTTCGCGTATTTTAAGAATATCAGCAAGTTCTCTTAGCTTTATTCGTCTATCTTTAGTCACTTCAATAAATATTTTTCTAATGTTTTCAATAGTAGTCACATTTTTCGGTCTTCCAGAGCGTTGTTTATCTTCCGTACTTAAACGACCCATTTTAAATTGTTGAACCCAGGATTTCACGGTGAAGTATGATGGTGCATTATCACCATGAACAAAATCCAATTCATCTTTGATTAATTGTGGCGTATAACCTTTCATATAAAAATGTTTAATTACCGTACGAAACTCTTTATTTTCCATTTTTCAAAAATTATAAAACTTGTTTACTTCAATCACCTGTAACAAAGAAAACAATCATTAAATATTTCGGAAATTTTGACAGATGGCTTACAAAAGATTGCAAAAAAAAAGTTGCTAGTAAAACAGTAAATGTGCCAGGCCAGTTAGTTTTGCGGTCGCTCTCGTATATGTGACGCGCAAAATAGAAAGGGACCTAAGGGTAAAAACCAGTTTTGTTCAGGAGAGCCATTTTAAAGATTTCAATACGTGTATCTTTGATGTACCATCACTTTCATAAAACGCGCATATCTCTGGGAGGGAACACTTTTGGCGCATGGGATCGGTCTCATTCGATGCTCAGATGTTGTCCACATCAAAAAAAAAGTGAAAATTGCTTTTTTTACCCTAAGGTCCCTTTCTCTATGCGCTGTCACATATGTGTGTATCAATGTTCCAAAACACATGCTTTTGTAAAAACATTTCTTTGTCTCTGTGTATCTAAAATGATCCTATACGTATGTTTCAAACTCATATAAGATTGGCTTCTCTATCGTCATATACCTATTAGGGACATAAATACTGTCACACACGTTTTATGCTGTAAAATAAAAAGTACTGAATGTTTTTGAAACAAATATTTATTAATACTTTTATTGATGTATATTGTATCCAAAAAGAATCTACTTATTCGAAATGTCCCCTTATACCTTTACACACACCTTAAGTCCCACTGGCCAATCGTCAATAGCTGCACGGACCTCGTCCATTGGAAAATTGGCCACAGCTCGAACCAAAGCAGTCTTAAGAGATCCAATGTTGGGATATCTTTTGTGACAAACCTTGTCCTCTAAAACCGTCACAATTTGTAATCCAATGGGTTCAAATCTGGACTGCCTGAGGGCCATTCTTCAGAGGAAATGAACACTGGCAAATTGTTTCGAAGCCAGGCCTGGGACGTTTTAGCCTTATAGGCCGGCGCAGAATCCTGCTGGAAAGTCCATGGCTGATTTTGGAACAGGGAATTGTTATGAGGCTTCACAACGGCTTCCAAAACGGTTTCTTGGTAAACTTTGGCCGATGTTTTGACTCCTTGTTCCCAGAAATGCAGGTCAGTGATCCCATATCAGAAGACACCCCACCAAAAGCATGACTGAAGCTGGGTGATGATCCTTTTCCACCCTTGGGATCAGTTCAGATGCTCCCTTCGATGACCGCGCATATACTCTATCATTTTGCTTGTTAATTTTTTTCTGAACGGTAACAATTTTTTCATCGGTGAACAAAATTTTTCTGTGCAAGTTATCAGCGTGCTTCACCAACAGACGTTTGCATTTTCAATCCTATTTTTTTTTAAAGCTGCAATCAATAAATGTCCGGTACATCGTTTGAAAGTCCCAAGTCTTGTTTAATGATTCGACTCATGGACTTTTGCGTGATATTCATCTCACTGCCATGATTTTCTGTTTTCGGAGCGGATTTCTGTGAATTCTTGATTTAACGGCTTTGATGACATGCGGTGTTCGAACAGAGCGTGTGAGGCCCGACCGGTGGCGCTCTTTTACATCTTCAGTCTTCTCAAACAGTTTTATGCATCGGTAGACGAACATGCGGCTAATCCCTAGTGGCCGGAGCGTTTTGAAAATATCGTTTTTTTTTCATTTCATTTCGGTTTTCATTATCTGACCACTCCATGATGAAAGTTGAAACAATTTTAAAATCCCGTTACAGACTAACGCTATTGAGGTTAGCTTTCAAAACCCATATGACATTAACGGGGCATGTTCAGTACTAGTCATGAAATGGGTGTGTTAAATGTTGTAACAGTATACATGTCCCTTAGGGCGTACCTCAAAAAAAAAGTTCGCCGTACACCTTCGAATATGAAGTATTATTGAAAGGTAGTTTCAAAAAAAAATTTTTATTTTTTTATGCCGAACGTAGGTGTCGCGCTTTTACATTTTTCTATATAACTTCTGCATTTATAAACGGATTTTAAAGTGTGATACATCGATGTTTTTGTCTCGACGAGGCCGATTTTTTTTGTCTTTGAAGTCATTGAGCTCAATCCCCCTTCTGGTACTTACCCATCATATCTCAGTTGCTACTACCCTAATGTACCACTCTAATATCAGAAAATTAAAGCTCGCGCGGGGTGCTTGAGCTCAATGACTTCAAAGACAAAAAACGAGACAAAAACATCGATGTATCACACTTTAAAATCCGTTTATAAATGCAGAAGTTATATAGAAAAATGTAAAAGCGCGACCCCTACGTTCGGCATAAAAAAATAAAAAATTTTTTTTTTGAAACTACCTTTCAATAATACTTCATATTCGAAGGTGTACGGCGAACTTTTTTTTTTTTACTTGTAACCTGGTACGCTCTAATGTCCCTACTAAGTATAGGGTATAGGGTCGGCTTCGCTTTCACAAAACGCGCATATCTCTGGGACGGAATACTTTTGAGGCATGGGCTCGGTCTCATTCGATGCTCAGATGTTGTCCACATCAAAAAAAAGTGAAAAGTTGATGAAAAGTTTTGTTCAGGAGAGCCTTTTTAAAGATTAGGTCCCTTTCTATTTGCGCTTAGAATCGTCGATTTCTCTTTCATAAAACACACATATCTCTGGGAGGGAACACTTTTGGGGCATGGGATCGGTCTCATTCGATGCTCAGATGTAGTCCACATCAGAAAATGAAAAAAAATGAAAATTGATTTGTTTTTACCCTTAGGTCCCTTTCTCTATGCGCTGTCACATATGTTAATAAAACACAGAATATTGAAGAATTTTTGTATAAATTTATTCCAGGTATAGTGCAAAAGTTACATTTTGTGAATGAAATTCGATTTCGGTCATATGACCACCACGAGCCCGTACACAGCGTTCTACCCTTTGGACCCAATTTACCACTACATTTCAACCGGAAGTTTGGGAGTTTTGCCTTGGATGTTGTCTCTGAACTCGTCTTAAGTTGTTGGCTTGTTGGCATAGATCAATGACTTAATGTGGCACTAAACCGCATGAACGAGGTTGCCATTCGACCGGACCATTCCTCGAGATAACACGTTTACGCAATTTTCCTTTCAGTGATTCGATTGTTACGCGTGCTATGTGGCGCGTTACGCGTGCTAATGGCACCGGCTTGTTGAAACCACATACCGGCGATATCAAGCTTATCCAATTCAAGCCAAAAAATATTTTTTTACACGGCACGAGCGCAATCCATTGATGGTAACATGACGTTTGATTTTATTGACGAAAACATACCACCCAATCAGACTTCCGGCAAGAAAACCACACCACACAGTACTTATTTGCTGATGAAATTTTTGTGTCTCTTAAAGCAAATGTGGGGTTGTTGCTGTCCAATAATACATATATTGTTTATTGACAAAACCACTCAGCCAGAAATGAGCTACATCGCTAAAGATGATTTGTCGATGAAATTTTGGATTTGCGTGAAACTTTGCCAGAGACGCCGACTCAGAATTCCGGTAATAGTTTTTAATGATTTCCAAACGTTGCTCGTATTTGAACTTTAGCACGAAGAAAATGCTGACTCCGACTAACGTTCTGATACTGAAAGATCATTGAAAATGTTTGATGGTGCGTTGACATAAAGATACGAAATTGTTATGCCCCAATTGGAAAACACGTTATGAACAATTAAATAAAAATCTTTAATATTTCGTTCAGATAACTGAATACATAAATAGGGACCATAAAGGACTGTTTTTGTGAAAAGTATAAACATTAACTAAAGTTTTGGATCTGAGCATTTTTTATATAGGCGAATAGGCGTTCCTTATTTTCCGCCGCTGTGATTTTCCGCGTAAAGGGAAAAATACTTTGTCATATTTAAACTATTGGTGGTATTCTGTCCACAATCTACAGCAAATTATTGAAATGTGGTTCTTCTCTATCAAAGCGTGCCAACGAAACGATTCGCAACGATAGTATTAACTTTCTGTACAGGTTTTCGTCATTTCTCACAAATAATTCTTTTTATTTAAACCCTTTACAGCAACTGCCTAAAAAGTATAGAGTTTCTCCAAATTAGCTTATTGACTGAAGCTGGCCAGCATAAACTGGACACTTCTCTCACATTACACGTTCTGCCTAATCTCGACCTTAGCATTGAAATCCGGCTTCGAACGACTAATGGTCTTCTTAACGTTTGTAAATCTATGTATGCTGCCAAAATATTTATGTTAAGCGGATACACGAACCCTTTTCATGCATTTTACTGTTCTCTTACTTATAAAGGAAATATATTGAAAAGGGCAATTCCATCAAGTTAATTGGCATTTTCTCCTTCCATAAACATCCTTGGTACGGTCCATAATCCATTTTCGAAGATTTCACAATCGGTTTATGGCATTCTTGTGTCGGCCTAGAATGAGAAGAAACCTCTATTATCTGGAATTTAAATGCTGGAAATAACGGCTGCATTCAAGAGATCTATTCAACGATTTTCGAGAAATTTTTTATGGCATTAAAAACTTTTGTTTTGCAAAAAACGTATTGTCCATTAAAAATAAAAAGTGATTCTTTTTGCGAGGCTGCCAGAAACAATAACGGCATTTTTGCTACTCTAGAAATGTGCTTATGTGAGAAGGTGTGTGTGTGTAAGTGTATAGAGTCTCATCTATGATTACCGCTCGCTTCATGCGCCTATGCCATGATTAACGCTGGCTGCAAATTAAACTGAAATTTAATTATTGCCTCAACACAACCGAAAACGAGCCACAGGGAGGGAAGACGCATCAGCTAGAACCCCAACAGCATAAAGAGAAGCAGCAAAAGCAACAGTGGTTGTTTCATCGTCATCGGCAACGGCAACAATAACAGGTGCAACAAACGAATCTGAAAATGTTCTTGCAGCACACTCTAATTAGTTGGGATAGAGCAACCATCCTCAGATTTCTTTTCATATTTTATCCACATTTTAGGACAGAGCTCTAGCATCTACCTGGTGCAAATGTGTGTTCACATGTTCTTAAACAAAGTAATATTACAGCCTCTTCGAGGACCAGCTGAAAGGTTTATGGGGAATTAACGCGAGGGCCTTTTTATAAAGGCCTACTGTGCGGTCATCCTTTATACATGGTGTAGTTTTGAAATGGTCTAAATAAATGTCCGAATATCAAATGTGGCCGGTTGAGCCAAAATACCTCAAAACGACCTTTGTGCGAGAGCTAAATCAAAAGATGGATCAATGTAGTCATGCTTCAGTACACACTTAGTTTAATTTGAGAACGATTGTATTTAACATGTGGGCTCTGCAGGGGTAGGGAGGGACATTAATATGCAAGCTACATGAAAACATTATAATCTATTAAATATTAAAGGCCCATGCTATATTTGAGCAAGATCATATTTAAAACGTGCCTTCTACAGCGCCGGGTACACACATCAAGATGGACTTGGACAGAAGAGGACGAATTACACCAGAGTTGTTTAATGGTCATTTATAACGTTCTTTGCTAAATTGGGTAGAATCGAATTAAGAACCGGTTGTACTTAGTAGGGACATAAATACTGTTAATGCACGTTTTATTAGAGGAAGTGAACGCTGGCAAATTGGTTCGAAGCCAGGCCTGGGACGTTTTGGTCTATGGGTCGGCGCAGAATCCTGCTGGAAAGTCCATGGCTGGTTTTGGAACAGGGAATTGTTAAGAGGCATCACAACAGCTTCCAAAACAGTTTCTTGGTAAACATTGGCCGATGTTTTGACTCCTTGTTCGCAGAAATGCAGGTCAGTGACCCCATCGTAAGAGACACCCCACCAAACCATGACTGAAGCTGGGTGATGACCCTTTTCCACCCTTGGGATCAGTTCAGATGCTTCCTTAGTAATCGCGCATACACTCTATCATTTTGTTTGTTAAATTTTTCCTGAATGGTAAAATTTTTTTTCATCTGTGAACAAAATTTTTCTGTGCAAGTTAAAAGCGTGCTTCACCAAAACACGTTTGCATTTTTCAATCCTATTTTTTTCAAAGCTGCAGTCAATAAATGCCCGTTACGTCGTTTGATAGCAGCAAGTCCCAAGTCTTTTTTAATGATTCGACTCATGGACTATTGCGTGATATTCATCCCACAGGCCATCATTTTCAGTTTTCGGAGCGGATTTCTGTGAATTCTTGATTTAACAGCTTTGATGACATGCGGTGTTCGAACAGAGCGTGGTCGGCCCGACGGGTTTCGGTCTTTTACAAATCCAGTCTCCTCAAACAGTTTTACGCATCGGTAGACGAACATGGGCTAATCCCTAGTGGCCGGAGCGTTTTGAAAATATCGCTTTTTTTCATTTCACACTTAAAAAGCGCTATTACAGTGATACGGTTCTCTTTATCTGACCACTCCATGATGAAAGATGAAACAAACGTTACAGACTAACCCTATTGAGGTTAACTTTCAAAATGACAATAACGGGGTATGTTCAGTTCTACTATTAAAATGGGTGTGTTCAATGTTCTAACATGGGATTTATCTTATTTACTTGTAGGGGCGATTTTAAGTGTTTTCCCGCTTTCCCGGGAAACGAATTAGACCGTGGAAAACTCTTTAGTGTGTACACAAGGTTGTGCTAACACGTTAATGGAAGACTGTAGGGTTACAGGGAAAGTATAAAAAGTCAAATCTAGTATAAAAAAGTTGTCAGTCGTGGCTGACTACATTATACTCTACACTCCAAAAGAAAATTAGTTTTTAAACCAAATTTAAACGGATTTTAAAACTTACGTTTTACGTTTAAATTTCATTGTTTTTCATGAACTGATTTTCTTCAATTTCATTTGCGCCCGTCTTTGGCGCGAAAAACTTATTTGTTCCAAACTTTATCAAGATTAGTTGCAATATGAAGCCACACTCATGAAACAGCTAAAAACATAAAATCAAATGAACATAATTTGGGATATAGTGGGTGATCCAAGTAGAGATACTTTTTTCATAGCCTTTTTTTGACAGATCACGTGTGAGTCGTGTCATGCTCTCATGTTATTTTTGTTTAGTATTGTTTGGCATTTCATCACCGGAAGACTTACGCCTGAACAAGGTTCACAAATCGTTCAACTTTATTACGAAAATTCACGTTCTGTGAGGAATGTGTTTCGTGCACTTCGTTCAACTTATGGTCAACATAATCGACCTACTGAGCGTACCCATCACCCATCTTGAGATCCCGTATTCATTATTGGATAATATTCGACCGAATAGACCACGTCTAGCACGCATTGAAGAAAATGTTGCTGAGATTGTACACCAAGACCGTAGAGAGTCGATTCGGTGCCATTCGCAGCAAATCGGACTGAGAGATCTTAAATTGAAAGCGTACAAAATACAGCTTGTGCAAGAACTGAAGCCTCCCGACGTTCCCAAGCGACATGGCTTCGTTCTATGGGCTCTTGATAAGTATCAAGAAGAAACGATGAGTCGTATTTCTGGCTCAATGGGTATGTAAACAAGCAAAATTGCCGCATTTGGGACGAAGAGCAACCAGTAGAGGTTCAAGAGCTGTCACTTCATCCAGAAAAAACAACGGTTTGGTGTGGTTTGTGGGCCGGTGGAATCATCGGTCTATATTTCTTCAAAATTGATTCCGGTGAGAATGTTACCGTCAATGGCAACCGTTATCGTGCCATGATAACCGACTATTTGATGCCTGAAATTGAAGCTGGTGATCTCGACGACATGTGGTTTCAACAAGACGGAGACACTTCCGACACATCGTATCAATCAATGGATTTATTGAGAGAACACTTCGGTGAGCAGATAATTTCACGCTTTGGGCCGGTCGATTGGCCACCAAGATCGTGTGATATCACACCGTTAGACTCTTTCTTGTGGGGATATGTAAAGTCTAAAGTTTATGCGGACAAACCCGTTTCGATTCAGGCCTTGGAGCAAAACATCACGCGTGTGATTCGCCCGTTACCAGTCAAAATGCTCGAACGAGTCATCGAAAATACGAATGGACCATTCATTTGATAGGCATAATCCGCAAAAAATAAATGCCAAAAAATGTTCTTTCAAATGATAATAAAGATTGCCCATTAAATTTAAATTTTCTGTGTTTTTTTTTTTTATTTAAAAAAGTAGGGAACCTCGAAACGGATCATGCGTTATATAGAATACTCAACTGATTTATTCAATTTCAATAGCCTTCTCCTTGGCCCATAAGCATTACTCGTGCTAAATTTCATCAAGATTTAATGCAAGATTTGGCTTCTAAAGTTAAGAACAAAAAAATAACAACCGATTTTTTTCAATTTTAGAAACGTCCTTTATTGGTCGAAAAAGCAAAAGTAGGCTGTAAAATGCGACTTACAAAGCTAAAAACATAAAAACCAGTTTAACATATATGTGGAAGCTACGAGTAGATATAAATATGGATTTTCTTCAATTTCAATCACGTTGTGTATTGGGAAAAAACATACTCGTATTAAGTTTCATCAAGACTAGATGTAAGATGTGGCTGCTGGAGCTAAAAACATAATTATCGGATGAAGAAAATCTGCACCGATTTTCTTCAATTTCAATTGCATCCAAACAACTTACTTCTGCCAAATTTGATGAAAATCAAACATCAATTGCGACCTGTAGTTCGTTGGACGTTTTTAGATAGACGGTCGGATAGACATCGTTAAGTAAAATCAGCAGATGATTATAAGTCTACTTTGACTTATAATCATCTGCTCAAATATTTTTGGTAGTTACAAATATTTGCCATTAAATTAACTTAACTTTTTCACAGAGTGTTGCAGAATATAACTAAAGAAACTAAGTCATAACAATAACTTAATCCATTACACAGAGGACCATGAAAATATACCCTTTAAAACATGAACTCACAAGTTTGAAATCAATGAAAATTCCTCCTAAATATATATGTGCACGTACTTTGAAGATTTTAAAAGGGAAATTTTTCCTTAATGCTGGCAATTCCATATTGGAATGTTATCTATGATTGACAGTTTAAATGTTTCGGCTCGAACGAACTTGATAATCTACGGATTAAAGGTGCAACTAGCCCTATCAAAACTTCCCCTTTTCAAAAGTCAATAAACGTATCAAATTGTGTGCAGAATAATCGACTATTATAGATGTGCCTAGATATCGGGTGATCAATCTGGAGGAACTTTTTTTAATAGGGTTTTCGCACAGATTACGCGTGAGTTGTGTTAAACTTTATTTTTTTCTTATCAGTATTATTTGCCATTTCATCATGGAAAGACCTGCACCGCGAGAACCACGGTTTGGTGCGGTTTATGTACTGGTAAAATCATTGGTTTATATTTTTTTTTTAAAAAATGATGATGGCCGGAACGTAACCGTAAATGATGCTCGCTATCATGTCATGATATTGGAATTTATGCTTCCTGAAATTTAAGCCCATAATCTTGACGACATTTGCTTTCAACAGGACGGTGCCCTTCAGCTGATCAAACAATGGATCTATTGAGAGTTTACGTTTTGGGATCGTGTGATATCTGTTTATACCTTTATATTTTTTTCGTTGGAGCTACGTAAAGCCGAAAGCCTATGCCGACAAACCAGCTACGATTCAGGTTTTGGGAGGCAACATTACGGGTGTCATACCGGTCGAAATGCTCGAACGAGTTATCCAAAATTGGACCCTCAGAATGAACAAGTAAAAATGTTAAGTTTGGCTGTGCCGAACTTTGGAAACCCTCCACCAGATTCCCAAATAAAAAACAACTTTTTTAATTTTTGTAATTTATTTATTGTAATTTATTTAAAGCAATATAACTAATATAATTTATTATAACTTAAAATATATACATATTTTCTTTTTTTGTCTTTTTTATTATTTACACACAATATCAACTCAATTTGGTGCAGAAGTGTGGTATATATATAAATCTTTATGAGGAAAATTTCATATCGATAGGTCAAGTTTGTGGTGAGTTATCGCCATATTATTTCTCAAAGCCCATGGGACCGTTTGTGTGGGAGGTACCAGTAGAATTTTTCCGATCTTAGCCAAATTTAGCGTAAAAATGTGTTCTATATATTAATCTTTATGCCGAAAATTTCGTCTCGATAGGTCAAGTGTGTGGTGAGTTATTGTCATATTATTTTTTAAGGCCCATGAGACCGTTAGTGTGGGAGGTACCAGTAGGACTTTTCCGATCTCAACCGAATTCAGCGTAGAAGTGTGTTGTATATAGAAATCTTGATGTGTACAATTTCATTTCGATAAGTCAAGTTTGTGGTGAGTTATAGTGATATTATTTCTCAAGGCCCATAAGGCCATTTGTATGGGAGGTACAAGAAATGGCGGTTCAATCTAAACCATTTTTACATAGATGATTGCGCCTATATAGAGATTATTATTTGCAAAATTTCAATGATTTTGCTCAAGAAACTGGACGGATATTTCCAAATAAAAAACTAATTTTTATGAGGTAGTGTTGGTTGAGGGTCTTCAACAGCAACTTTCCGTAGAGCTATATAACCCATTTTCAGATCCCTAGCTGTTTTTATGCAGACTCTATTTTGTTTTCAACAGACGGGCAGGCGGACAGCCGGACAACATGGCTAGATTGTCTTAGAATTTTACGATAATCAAGAATGTATATACTTTGTTGGGTCTCCGATGATTATTTCAAAGTTACAGACAGAATAACAAAACTAATATACCCTCCATTGTATGGTGGAGGGTACAAAAAATAAATGGCATTAAATGTCGTTTCGAATGAAGAATTAAGATTTCACTCATGATTTAAATTTTTGTAAATGCTTTTAGATTGATCACCCGATAGTATTAAATAATTTTTGCTTAACCTCCCTGTTAATCCCTGAAGGCCTAGCAGTTCCACCCTGCATTTCTTACTGCTTTCAGTTCCTCGCTCGTCATGGCAACTCTGAATGGGAATGAGGTTTATAAAGTTGCCCATTGACGATGATGTTGTTGGTGTTATTGTTTTCGACGTTGCTGCATTGTAAGGTAAAGTAGGTGAACTCGACCAAGTGAAATCATAAAACAAAGACCTGTGGAATATGAGGAAGGCACCCTTACACACGTCAATGTAAAAGTGGATTTATGTACTAGTACGAGGATTGCTATATATATTTCTAGCCTAGGCAACACTTAGTGTTGCCTGGCACCATCGACATTTCCATTGGAAAGATTGAGATTTTTTTGCATAAACGAACCCAGAACATTTTGACGTATGACCATCATTGGTGGTGTTTACAGTGACTTGAAAAAATCAATCTGGCACAAATGGAATTAACTCGTGAGCATTTTCTTGCGATCATTTTAAACAACATTCAACGTGGATTATCACGATAAAAGGTCATCAATGAACTTAAATCATTGCATGGTGATGAAGCACCATCCTACAGCACTGTGAAAAACTAGGTTAATGAATTCAATCGTGGCCGACGCTCGCTCAAAGACGAAGTTTGTCCAAAAACGGCCGTTGTGCCAGAGAGAAGATTGCCATGCGTGAACTGACAATGCAAATTCGTCATGTGGTATACCGTGTGATAGAGTCATCGTTAGGCATTTCTTCCAGCAGCATACATTTGATTTTGCATGAACACGTGGCCGTAAAAATGGTTTGTTCTCGTTGGATCCCGCACAATTTGACAATCGCTCAAAAAAGGCTCGTGTCGATGGGTGCAAAGAAATTTTGAAAAATACGATCCCGGTGCTTCAAAAGACTTTTATAAGATCGTCATAGGTGACAAGTCATGGATCTATGCGTATGAGCCCGAAACAAAAGAGCAATCGACGGTGTGGGTCTTTGAAGGCGAGCCAAATCCAACTAAAGTTGTTCGTGGAAGAAGCACTTCGAAGCAAATGGTCGACTGTTTAGGAGAAATTCGAAAACCGAACGAGAGAAGTCGTGAACCATGACAATGGGAGCTCTTACACATCGGTTCAAACCAGCGCCTTTTTGACCGGCCAAAACATTGAATTGAAGGGTCATCCTCTGTACAGCTCTGACTTGGCACCCAATGACTTCTTTTTATTCCCGATCATCAAAAAAAAACGTGGTCAACGATTTTCGTCGCCAGAAGATGCTGTTGAAGCGTTTGAGGTGTCTCAAAGGGAGTGGAAAAAGTGCTTCGACAATTGGTTTGAGCGCATGCAAAAGTGTATAATTGATGCTGGAGAATACTTTGAAAAACAATAAAACCATTTTTGCTGATAAATATTCGCACTTTCATTATTAGGCCAGAAATGTATATAGCAGCCCTTGTATAAAAAAGGTTTTTACCAATCGACTCAGAATTATTTTCTGACTATTTAGCCATCTTCGTATGTTCATCTATTTTTTAATCAAAGTGTAAGCCGCATATAAATATAAACCAATCGCGATGACACTTTGCACTTTACTTTTTATTCGACTAATGATGATCGCTATTGAAATTGGTAGATATCGGTCTAAATCTTAATATAGCTCCCTATTTGGGATCTAAGCGACTTTACAGCGGCAATTTTTATCAGAGCATAGAGAAAGTGAACTAAGGGTAATTCAATTTTCATTTTTTTTCTTTTTTTGATGTGGACAACATCTGAGCATCGAATGAGACCGATCCCATGCCCCAAAAGTGTTCCCTCCCAGAGATATGCGCGTTTTATGAAATGGAAGTCGACGATTCTAAGCGCAAATAGAAAGGAACATAATCTTTAAAATGGCTCTCCTGAGAAAAACTGGGTTTTAACCTTAGGTCCCTTTCTGTTTTGCGCGTCACATATAGTGAAAAGCATCTGGCGAGGTTATCATGTAATAGGTCTCGCCTGACTAAAGACTTTCCTTACTAGGTGTGTACTTTATATGACCTAAAGCCACGCAGTCCACAAACGAAGTTCACAGAGTGCTGTTCACGATATAAAGACATGAACTGTATATTTGAAGCCGGCTCTAAAAGCATAATGTATTTTATAAAAAAGCATTTTGTTACGGCTTGTAACATACCTTTTTATCCCGGGTGTACCACCTTGGAATACTTCCCCTTCGTTGAGGCGTCTGTCCAAGTCATGTCAGAATAGTCCACAGGCTTATAATTATGAAAGACTTACAACGTAGGGATGTATAAGTGTTCCTCTACACATGCATACATATCTCTGCATCCCTCAGAGTGCGAATGTGTGAGATTGTATGTTTATGCTAATTTTGCTAGCACGAATTTTTGCCAGATCCCCTCGTCGTTAGGCTTGCCAAATTCCAGTGAATAGCAAAACCAGTAGAATCTTTTTCTTTTGCATCCAAAGCTGACGTTGGCAATGACAGCAGCAACATCAACCGAAAATGCAACAGTACTGAAGTTAAGGTGATAAAATTCACTTTTTTCCCGTGATGCTGCTGTTGCTTTTTGCAACACAAAATTCTGAATTCATTAAGGCTGATAGCAATTCATGTTGTAGGTGGAAGGAGGTGATGATGGTGTGCCTGGTTCTATGCGTTGAGCCTAGCTGGTGGACTGTGATTCGCAACTGGGCTAGATTCACGCGATATGGTGCAGAAAATTGTTTGTGTCATTGGCACTCTCACCAACGCACCAAAATCGTTCTAATATAAATTCGTGTGAGTGTGTGTATGTGAGTTTTAGTTTAAAATAGAAACCGGAAATGCTTATGATGCCACCTAATGTCACAACTGCACTCGAGAGGCTGACTACACAATGATAACACACTGTGACTGGCAACAGTTGAGGCGAATGTGTAGTATGTTTACGTGGGTGGTGCCAGAACGACCCGGCCTCGCAAAAAAACAAAACATTAAGAGACAAATTTCCCTATACTTGCCCTATTCAATTCTATTTTCAAAGATTTGCAGAAATTCAAAGATTTTTATCTTTGTAATCAAATATTTAAGATTGGTTTTATTGAGGAATATTTCTAGAAGTTTTCAGAAAAATTAAAAGTATTTAAAAATTGTTTGTCCCGGGGTTTGAAAAAAAATGGCCCATAGTTCTTTTTACAATAGGATGTAATATTTTTCACTTAGAGCTTAAGGATCTAAAATCGATATGTATGATCAAAACATGAACCGATGTGGACCAGTTTTTATACGGCGCGTCCTTATCCCATGTCTTCGGAGTGTACCAAGTTTTATCCAAATCGGCCTATAATTGAGACCCGTATTTTGATTGCAACTATAGATGGACGGACAGACATCGCTTAATAGATATTTATTCTCTATTCCTCAAAGGTGTTGAAACATTATCACTAGGGATGTTTGATGGGTTTTTTTTATTTTGCAATTTTTTTTTTAAAATGTACTTCTTTGATGCCGACGGTACCAAAATTGAAAAAAAAATCAATTTTGGTTTTATTTCAATTCTATTGAAATAAAAAAATGAAAGTTGAACGGGGCCGACTAGGAGATACCTCTAACTACTCTGCTATTAACTAAATCCGAGCCTCTGTGTGGAGCTTAGGCCAAGTCGTACATAAAGGGTGATCAATCAAGAGGTATTTTTTTCAAAATTAAAAAAAAAATCAAATCCAGTGTGGAATCATTATTGTTCATTCAAAGGATATTTTATGCCATTTATTTTTGAATATAATTTCCTTTGGCCGCAACTACACCTCAGGGTGTCCATCGAGAGGGTCCAATTTTGAATGGTTTATTAGAGCATAGGGATGTTTGATGGGCTTTTTTTTATTTTGCAATTTTTTTTTGAGAATGTACTTTATTGATGCCGACGGTACCAAAATTGAAAAAAAAATTCAATTTTGGTTTTATTTCAATTCTATTGAAATAAAAAAATGAAAGTTGAACGGGCCGACTAGGAGATACCTCTAACCACTCTGCTATTAACTTAATCCGAGCCTCTGTGTGGAGCTTAAGCCAAGTCGTACATAAAGGGTGATCAATCAAGAGGTATTTTTTTCAAATTAAAAAAAAAATCAAATCAAGTGTGGAATCATTATTGTTCATTCAAAGCATATTTTATGCCATTTATTTTTGAATATAATTTCCTTTGGCCGCAACTACACCTCAGGGTGTCCATCGAGAGGGTCCAATTTTGAATGGTTTATTCGAGCATGCTCGAAAACCGTGGTTTTCACAATATAAGTCTTTCCGTCGTGACCTGGCTAACAATACTGAAAAAAAATTAAGTTTTACACAATTCACGCATAATCTGTGAAAACCCATATTGGAAAAAATACCTGTAGATTGATGACCCTATAGTTCTTTGAGGCTTCATTAAAACATATGCTGAGATAAAAAGGTCCACTATGGTCAAGCTTCGGTAGAAAGTACTGGACATAAAATCGGGAGCTATATTTCTAACCAGAGTTAATTACACCGGTCAACACTTAATTTGCGGCAGATGGTTTGCTAATTGATTTTAGACTGCTGATTACGAATCTGGCCTCCGATTTTCCAGATTTGCTCTAGTTTCGAAGACATTCTTACAACTGCTTTTTTGTAAACCGATTTAGGACGATGTTAGAGGAGAAATAGACATTTTCAACCATACGAATATGCAGTGCTTTTTTTCGAAGTAAGAGTTGTGCAAATATTGGCGAAATTCAACAGAAATTTCGAATTTTCGTTCCAAAAAAATTATTTTGATTTTATTCCATTCCATTTTTCTATTATAGCGTATTAAAATCCGTGTCCAAAAAATTAATAAACTTTACAATCCGTTTAAATTTGACTAAGTTTTTCAATATTTAGTCAGAAATGAGAGCAATTTTCTCCATTAATACCACAGTTTTTTTTGAAAATGCACACATTTTTACGAGTTATCATATCACCATCGTAGGTTCCCAAATCGAGAAGGACCATTGTGAAGGAGTTTATCGAAAACATGACCTGGTATGGTCCAATTTCTCTTGAGATGGCCTTGGAATCGGCAAGGCTTCATTTCTGGAAGAATTTTTGTATGAAGGCGATAAAAAAATTCTGATCTACTTTATATGTTTTAGTTTCGCTAAGTTAATTATAATCAGCTCATAATGAATAATGCAACATTTAAAGACGATTGGGTTTAATTTGTGGTTTTTAGATCAGCATGACCTCAAATTGATATAGGTCAATTTCACTATTGATAGGTGTAACTTTAAAAACGATTGTCTTTTATTTATATATATTAAAACATGAGTCGATGTGGTCCAGTTTCAATATGTTCCGTCCCTGGCTCATTCCTGAACAATATTACCAGTTTCATCGAAATCGGTTCATAATTGTGATTTACCGATTACCGGTACTTTGCCTCCTCAACTGATAGACTCAGTTGCCTGAAAATTGCCATGAACCCAATCAACACTCGGTTGCAGCAATGGAATACACCAACATTCGGTTGGCAAACAAATCTCTTCTCTCTGTGTATCATAGAAACTCTTAATAACCGCACAGCGTATTTTTCAAATTATGTACCACAAATGTTGTTACTAAAAATTGCCATGAACCCAATCAACATTCAGCTGCAGCAATGGAATACACTAACATTCGGTTGGCAAAAAACTCTGTTGTGGCAACAAATCTGTTCTCTGTGTGCAGCATACAAACTCTCAATAACCGCACAGCTTATTTTTCAAAATATGTAGCACAAATGTGCTGATTTTTCAGATATATTCCCCTTACAAGTATGGGTCAAATTTTTCTTACGCCAATTTCATTTACTTTCAATACAAACCGTTTTATGGTCACTCATCATCTAGGACCGCCCTCGTATATATTAATGGTTGGCTCGAGAAAGGCAAAGCACACCCATGAGTCACCCTAAGTGTGTGTGTGCGTTCTCGTGTGTTCATTATCCTCGGCAATTGTCGTTGTTCCTGGTTGTCCTCCTTGTTATTGTTGCTGCTGCTGTTGTCGTCGTCATTGTTGTACAGTGAAGCATGGTGCGGAGCGAGTGGATGTTGCAATCAAGGCATTTGCATAAACATGACGCATTACACGTATCACGTATCATAAACACATACACAGACACATAAATCTCTGCCAACGATTGGAAGCCGCCCGCACCCACCCCAACCCCGACGACGATGCAGGGACACGAAGACAAGACACTCGGAATTGTTTAAGCAAGCATTAGCATGTATGCTTGTTAGCATGCATATACATATAATTTCAGTCGTGTACTCCAAACTTTGAGAAATTTACAAGATGGCATAAATGTCTAACTCTACATGCCTGGCCTGGCCCGATCGCCCTCTCCTGCCGTCTCCTCTTCCTGATGCACCGAAAATTCCATGATTTCGGTAACATGCACACTTTGTGTCCCCCTTTTTTCGGGTGTGAGTACGTGTGTGTATGTGAGTTTATGTGTTCTAGGCTAATTCTTAGCGATTTTTTGGTGTATTTTAATTCTGATGGGCCTAATACGTCACACCATCGAAGAACCGGTGTGCCACAACGAGGCAACCAACCAGCCCAACCATCACGTATGGAATAATGCGGCATTGCAAATGTGCAAATTACATGTAAATACATTAAAGTACGTGTGTGTGTTCGTGTGCGTGATTCAATTGCATGCCATATTTATTCGGGGGGTCGTGTAATAAGTGCAGTGTAAGCCATTTAATGATAATTGCGAAAACAGTTTAATCGTATCGAAATTTTCTGTTTTACAATAAAAGTTATGGGGCTTCGTTCTAATAACAACATACACTTTTTTGAGTGTCATTATCTTTTTATAGAATTTACAGAAGGGTGCAGATTGGCTAAATGTTGGCCAATTTGTACCTTTGGAGTAAAGAAGTTAACGAGAATTATTACTCAAGTACAATTCTGTAATATTGAAACAGACATAAAATCATCTATGTAATTTACTTAATAAAATAGCAAACTAAAATGATAAGTTGTTCTTTACAGATTGCATCCAATTATATTTTGGTCCGGATTTAATTTTATACGATTTTGATTGAAGTAGTATTTTAGGGAATATCGAAGCCAAGATATTCCCACACCCACATAAAAAACATTCTTCTAAAAAGGACCAAAAGGACATGCTTAAATTGCAGAGATCGAATTTTTGCCTTTGCTGACTCAACGACGATTATTTTATGGAATATACAGGGTGTCCGCCGGGAAGGTATACTACAGGCTGTCCGTCGGGAAAGGTATACTACAGGGTTCCCATCGGGAAGGGCATTTTTGATTAAATGAGAATGGATCTTATATTGATATATGTTTTATTTAATGTCGGCAATTATGTATGAGTAAATGGCCGACTCTATTAGCCTCACAAATGCAAGCCCTTTTGAGCTCATTTTTCATTACACTCAGCACGGCGTTGAATTGAGGTTGATGGATTGATTATAACACTTTCTTGAGCAGCAGTAATGTTTTCAGCCGATCTTGCAGTACGTTGCAGCTACAGACCCTCTTTCTTCGAAATCATTACCACAACATAAATACGAGTAGTGCGTGTTATTGGCACGTTTTTTCTTCCAAAAATGTCGCGCAACTTTGTCATCGTCACACGTCTCTACTTCACGACTGCCAAATATTATCTGTCAAGACTTATGTTTACCGAAATGGCGACAAAACAAAGTAGTATACCTTCCCGGCGGAAACCCTGTATATATACTCAAACTTGATGTTAAAGCACAACTTTTTCAAGGGACGAACAGACCTCTGAAATTGTAAAGTTACTCTGGGGTTTAAAAATTGAATAACTTTTTATTTCGTTCATATATTTTTGTACCCTCCACCATACAATGGAGGGTATATTAGTTTTGTCATTCTGTCTGTAACACCTTGAAATAATCATCGGAGACCCAACAAAGTATATATATTCTTGTTCATCGTAAAATTCTAAGACGATCTAGCCATGTTGTCCGGCTGTCTCGTCTGTTGAAAACAAGATAGAGCCTGCGTGAAAACAGCTGGGGAGCTGAAATTTAACACAAACATGTGTAGTTAACCTAGCATGGTTGGTATTAAAAATGGGCTATAAAGCTTTACTGGATGTTGGAGACCCTCAACCGACTCTACCTCATAAAAATTAGTTTTATTATTTGGAAATATCCGTCCAGTTTCTTGGGCGAAATCACTGAAATTTTGCAATTAATAATCTCTATATAAGCGCAATCATCTATGTAATAATGGTTTAGATTGGGTCACTATTTCTGAGAAATAATATGACTATAACTCACCACAAACTTGACCTATCGAAATGAAATTTTACACATCAAGATTTCTATATACAACACACTTCTACGCTGAATTCGGTTGAGATCGGATAAGTTCTACTGGTATCTCCCACACTAATGGTCTCATGGGCCTTGAAAAATAATATGACAATAACTCACCACACACTTGGTTTAGTTTTTATTTATAATAATTTTTAGGCTTCTTAATAAGAAATATTGTGTGTTAATAATAAAAAAAGACAAAAAAAAAGAAAATATGTTTATTTTAAGTTATAATAAATTATATTAGTTATATTGCTTTAAATAAATTACAATAAATAAATTTCAAAAATTAAAAAAATAGTTTTTTATTTGGGAATCTGGTGGAGTGTATCCAAAGTTCGGCACAGCCAAACTTAACATTTTTTACTTATTTTATTTTTTTTTCAGAATATATAATGGAGAGATGGAGGACAAAGAATCTGAATAATAGAATCTTATAATTTAAATCAGCGATCAATTAATTGTCCGCAAAGAATATATCGTCGACATTTCAACGTCAGAATTTCGCCCTCTGAAGGAATGATTCGTTGCTTAGTTGAACGTCATCACTAACATGGCACCGTAAGAGATTTGCCTCAATCCGGTAGAGCACGTTTAATTTGCACTGCGAAAAATATTGAACGAGTACAGCAAATTGTTAACGAAACACCAGAAACATCTGCCAGAAGGCGTTCTGCTCAGCTAAGAATGTCTCCTACGTCACTATGGCGCATTTTAAAAAACAATTTCCAGAAATTTGGAAATTATTTGGCCAGCGTGATGGCCAGATTCGTCAGCACCCGAATATTTTCTCTCAGGGTTATTTGAAGGAGCGAGTATATGTGAACAAGCCTAAGACAATCCTTCAACTCAAGGCCAACATTGTAGCAGAAATTCGAACGCTACGGCCACAAATTTTGAAAGATATTATGGAAAATGCTCTAAAAAGAACCCTTTGTTGCTATGCTGAAAACGGGGGTCATTAAGGTGACCATATTTTTCATACTAAGTGTAAAAAAATTCCGTTTTGTTTATTATAATCTAAAAATGTTATTACATTTTTTTAACCCATGGTAACCCCTAGCATATTTGGACATGGTCGTAGATGAACATATTTTCATGATATGAGCCAAGGAATACGCTGGTGAAATTTGTACAGTCGTGAATGAATCACCCTGTAGATGGTTTGTTAAAGGAAGGTAGTTTTTTCTCTTGGGCTAAAAGTAACATCAACAGACAGCCATGGCTAGAACGCCTTAGATTTTTTTTCGATGATCTCTAGAAGTCACAAGTTAAGTCCTATACATTTTTGGAGTTGTACGTTATAGGCGACCCATAATTAACACTAAACCATATCCATAGGATATGTTTTTGAATATCCGCCCGTTTTGAGGTCTGTCGCTCTAAAAGCTACGAATTATATCCGATTTTGACGAAACTTCGTACTATGTGGTGTGAGCGAACAAACGGAAAAGTTGGAGCTTATCGGTCCATGTTTTCAAATATCCTCCGCACAACCGTCCTTTAAAAGTTAACATTCTGCAGCACTCAAAGTCAGAAATAAAATCTGATGGAGTTTGAACCTACCATAGGCTGAGGTGAGCGACTTATAACCGTTCTTACTGAAGCTCGACCACATTGGCCCATCTTTTGTTACAGTCCCCATACAAAAGACCTTTCAGATCCTGTCTCTACACATGGTACATTTTAAATTCCATGTAGCTCAAATGTTGTTCCTGGTGAAATTGCACCTTATCGGTCTATGTTATGGATATATGGTTGTAGTACAACAATATTATGATCCTCACAGCAATAGTATGATTCAAATACAACCATACTATGATCCTCACAACAATAGTATGATTCACACATAACCATACTATAATCCCCCACAACCATAGTATGATTCACACTCAACCCTACTATAATCTCCACAACCATAGTATGTTTCACATACAACCATAGTATGATCCTCACAGCCATAGTATGATTCACACGCAACCATGTTATGATCCGTCCAACCAAAGTATGATCACACACAATTATACTATGATCCCCAATATAATTAATTAGAATTTGTTTTAGTTGTCGACAATAGATTTGAATTATGAAAATTTTTCAAAAATACATTAAATTCAAAATAATAGAAGTGATTTATTTCAAAGTAGAAAAAATAAGTTTGAATAAGCGTAAGCGTTTTTGTTAAAAATCTTTCAGTTAAATAAAACCAAAGCAGCTTGTTTAAAAAACTTTAATTTCGATGAAAAAAAAGTACTTTTATTGCATTAGATCCGTACCAATAACATTTGTTCTATTTAAATGAAGAAAAATTACAATCATACAGTATGATTTCCGTAATCATATCATTTTTAAAATAAAATGCAAAACACAATACTTTCGCACCAGCCATATTTATATAGTTGCTATAACGATATTTTCATTTATAAATTTGGCAATAATACTATTGTTACATTACAACAATATTAATATTGCAGCAATTATACTATTGTCAAAACCAAATTCAATTAACAATGCTATGGTTGCAACGAACATACTTTTATTGCGGAGAACATATTATTATTGCCTTGACCATGTTGTAGCCATGTTTTTTCTCTGCGTGTAGTCATATGGCCAAAAAACATACTCCTTCCGCTCTAGACTTGTCACAATATGTTCGACATTGCTCGACTTAAAAATAATAATAAAATGGTGTAGGTTATCAGACAGTCGGCTCCGACTGACTTTAATTTTTTTTACCAAATCTTTGTTTAAATTCCAAGAATATATAAACAATATCTTGTTAGCAAATCTTTTGCTAAATCACGTCATGTCACATGATGGTTATGTCAGAACATATAAAAAAATGTAACATTTGTGGCCGCAAATATTGATTACCATAACTACACATTATACCACAAAGAGTTCCTTCAAAGATGTTATCGCCTTTCGCTGACTTTTCTAATGTTATAGATGGATGTTTCTAGAGATGTGTCCCCCTTGTTCCCTAATGGGTGCTGAGGCAATCTTGTACGTACGAGTTTTTTAAATATTTATTGTGGAATTAGATAGCAAAATGGATAAGGACTCTCATCTATCGAGTCTAACACTTCACTCAAAATAAAACATCAGGACGTATGAGTACATACTTCGCTGTGTGTTAATTTATTGCGCCAAAAGGGTTATTTAGTAATAAATCTCTTGGTAATAAATTATTTGTATATTTTATTGCAATCGAGTCATGCAGAGATTGATGTATATGTGACAGCGCATAGAGAAAGGGACCTAAGGGTAAAAAAAATCATTTTTCAATTTTTTTTGATGTGAAAACATTTAAGCATCGAATGAGACCGAACCCATGCCCCAAAAGTGTTCCCTCCCAGAGATATGCTCGTTTTATGAAAGTGAAGTCGACGATTATACACCAAAGATACACGTATTTAAATCTTTAAAATGGCTCTCTTGAACAAAACTGGTTTTTACCCTTAGGTCCCTTTCTATTTTGCGCGTCACATATATATTCAATATCAGTCACTGCATGATGATATGGAACCTTTTTCTGCCACCACTACCTTATCGAAGACTAAAATAGCACTAAAATATTGGCAATGCTTTCAAAATTTTGATTTTTGACTGCTGCTACGAGTCGTTTTAACCACATTTGTCTGAGGGCCACCGTAATTGTTGCATATTTATGCAAGCCAATACTACATAGTCGTCATTTTCGCTGCTTCTATTCTACATTGTGTCTGTATGTGTGTGCATAAAGGTACGTATGTATTTGTAATTAGGTGTTATCATCGTCATTTTAGCCGTCATCGTCACCGTCATAATAATAAACACAGCATACAGGCGTACGCACAAATGCTCACCTACAAGCCGCACACACACGCACTGAAATCCATAGATAAATGCTCATACTTACAGTTTATTATATTAACATTATGCAGTGGTTGTGTATGTATGCATATGTGCACTTGCACACACACACACACACATTGAATCCTTTCGTTAGGTGTAATTTGTTGTTATTTGGATGGAGCACAACACACACGAGCATGTGTGTGTGCGAGTGTAAACGAACGAGCGAGTGTTTGATAATAGATTGGCTTATGGGAATTTGTAAAACATCCGGCAAGTGTGTCCGTGTGCGTACATCCTTGTGTACATAAACATGTGTTAGTGTATATATCTGTGTGGTTAATGAATACAAATTTTGCATTAATTATTATTTGTTGTTGTTATTTTTTGTGTTGTTCTTTTTTTTCATAAACTTAAATATCCATCGCCATTCTGCCTATTCCATCGATGTGTGTGTGTGTCGTGGGCAGCACAGCCAGCATCATCATGTCGAGCTAAGTGAAGAACATGATCTATGCTCTTCTCTTGCCGCACAGGTGCTATCTCCAATATGTATGTTTGTAGGGTGTGTGTGCGTGTACCTGTGCTTTAATAATTTTAATAGACTCGGTTTTAACATAACCTCAACGAGTAAACATTGACAAATTGTGTTAATTAAAAATTGAAGCTCTCGCACTTCAACACCGCCATCACCTCGTTGATTAATTACAAGCATTTTGTGTTTCTATGTTAGACGACCTACGTGCGATTTTTCAAATTGGAAAAACGTTATAAACGGTTTATGGATTGACAGTCAGATACAGGGTATCTAATATATGCACATTCAAAATTAATTATAGATGGGGAAATGCGATTAGAACTCTGTGTTTAAAGGAAAGGAAATACGGTTGGGTACAACTTTTTGAAAAGTTAGAAAAAAAACTAATTTTTCGATATTCGCATAAAAAGGCTTTTATCATTAGTCGATTGATTCCATAATACCAGGCCTTTAGCCTACCCCACAAAAATGCCTAACGTTGTCCATTGTGGTGTCCAAAGGACACCAAAGGTTCAAAGGTTCAATTGTTGCGTGGGCTGCGTATGATGGCGCACCATTCTGATGAAACCAATGAATGTCTTTAATCTTTAATCTCTAATAATTATAATTATCCTGTCGTGTTGCAATTAATGTTAACAGAAATCGCATTTCCAGCAGAACTTTCTACGTAAATCGGGGCAGTGATGCCAACATCAACACTGAACTGTCACTTTCTTTGAACGCATTTCCACGATCATCACTTGCTGGGTTTTCGATCCCTGTGTGGCAGTTTAAACACCCTCCAGTATTCATACAGGGAATATTCGCTTAGTCAATACCTCAAAATACTGGTCGGAGACCCCGAAAGTACAGATTTATTCAGAATCGATGTTAAATTCTTAGATGATCTAGTCATGTCCGCCTGTATGTCTGTGGATATTTTACAGAGACATGTGTTGATAGACTGAAACGGTAGGTATGAGCCAACCGCTACAAAAAGCAAGAACCCTGAAGTAAAAAGACAATATTTCTTATTCTTTAGATATATTACGATGTTATTATTTTGGAAGGGATCGAAAAACATCCTGGAGGAAAGTGCGTCCTTTTAAATAATTGCATTTGTAACCAATGTATTGAATCGATCGGTATAAAATGTAAACAGAATGAACTCAATGACAAGGAAATTATGCCAGTCTATGTTGTGGTAAAATTGGACAAGGGGGAGTGGCATCGCTTACAGCACCATTTTCCTTTAAAAGGCTATATCTCGCGAACTAATACTGATATGATAATAGTACTTTAGTTAATATACATGATGTTTTATAGAATGAAACGCACGCTGATAGAAAAGGGGCCGATACCACGCCCCTAGAAAAAAACATTAACACTATACCGTAATCCATGCTAGAGGCTGTATAATCTTCGGCAGGGCCGAACAGCATTTGACCACTTGTTTAAGTTTATATACCTGCTGAGGTAAAGATGAGCTTCGTCAGAAATAATGATTTTTTTAACAAAATCTTTGTCCATGTTAGACCATAGGCTCGAACTGAGTTGCAAAAACGTAGACCTTCGATAACCAGTCAAATGAAGAAAAGAAAAATGCTAGATCTTTGTGCAAAATTCCAAGTGATAGGTAGGTGCGTGAAATGTTGGAATTTTGAGGCCGATGCCGAGTCACTATTTCAGGACCCACCCTCTTGACTACGTTAACCACTTTCTCGTCAGTACGTACAGTACGACTACGGGGACCGTGAGTCTTGTGCAATAGCTTGCGTACAGCAGGCGTGTTAGTTGCCTCATTTGGGTCAAAAGTTTTCTTTAATAATTGCACTGTTTGGGATATATAGTATTAAACATGAATAAGCATTATTTGTTCACATTGCTCAAACGTAAAGAGATTAATTTCGTACTTCGGCGATATGAGTTTCTGTTAAAATGTATGTGCTTGACACGAGTTGTAAGCGTAAAAAATTGCTTATGTTACATAGAAAAACCACTTGATGGAAACCCGTTATAAAACTCCTAGACGGCGAGCATGGTGCGTCTGAGTCATTTTAAATAAATGTGTGTGTGTATGAAGCTATGTGGCAATTTACAATTTGCTAAAAAATCTAGATGTATATGTATTTTTCCACAGACTTACGTGAAGTTGTTTGAAACTGGCGTCTGGCTGATGGGTTGCATAGAAATAACAGAAGCTGATCAGTAAAAGTTCAAATTAGGAAACCTCGGTTCTAAGCAAACTTAAATCATTAAATTATTTTCCCTCAAAACCCATATATAACTAAATTAGTTTTTATGTGTTATTTTTCAAATCAAGACCGTTGGCAAAAATTGTGAAAATATGCAGTTCTTTGAAGCTAACAATTTTAAAAAATCCTAAAGCTTTTACCAAAATTAGAGCTTTGACGGTCCATCAAATGTAATGTAAATTTTAATGATCGTTTCTTGTCCTCTGCTCTTCGCCGATACTAAACCCCATTGTCTAGTAAATAGATTCATAGCTTTTACAGCAGAAGGGGCTAAAATCGAAGTGTGTTTGTATGCCATACATGTCATATGGCTTGTAGAGCGGATGGAACTTAAGTCTGATGAAAGCTTTTTACTGGGGTTATTGAAAGCGATGACCGATATGGTTCAACTTTTCGTGGTAAGTCGCTTGTAAAATACTATGCGGAAACAAGTATATCGTATTTGAATTGTAAAATCTGGAGAAGCGTTACCTAAAGCAGCATTGGACTAAAAGCCTTTAACACGT
This sequence comes from Hydrotaea diabolus, assembly GCA_963513945.1. Taxonomy (NCBI): domain Eukaryota; kingdom Metazoa; phylum Arthropoda; class Insecta; order Diptera; family Muscidae; genus Hydrotaea; species Hydrotaea diabolus. The sequence continues at coordinate 189,242,778 of OY740718.1, forward strand.
GGCAAATTAAGTTCAGCTGGCCGAAGCTTTTATGGATTCCAGTCCAATATGAAAACTTCATCAAGATGGCTATGAAACGTTCTCTTTTCCATCAGAGTGTGTTTAGTTTCATATCAGCATCATATACTCGTATTCCAACTCTATATTATCGTCATATAGGCATTAGTTCACGAGTTGCATGGACAATGTTCGGAGTTGCATGGACAGTGTCCTTTTGTCAAATTTTAACGCAACGTATTCTATTATACTTTGTCATTATCATTAATTTCATTCTATTAAAATTGTATGATGATAAGTTTATTGCTTTGGCCATAATATTATTTTTGTAAGGCCCTGTCCACTTTTCTTACAGCATGTGCTTCGATACATGCAAATATCATATATTCTAAATATCATCATCAGAAATCCATTAGATCATGCCCTATTATCTTTTTAAGTTAGGGGTTATGTGGGCGGTGCCACGCCTCCTTGTCAAATAAGAAAAGAAATGTGCCTTACAAGTATTACCTGGTTGAACTTAAGAGAATGTTAAAATTTAGAACGATTGAAGTTAACATTGGTGATACCCCTTTAATCCATCGCCCTTTAATCCATCTAGAGGTATTTTTTCAAATAAAAAAATATATAAAAATTAAAATCAAGTGAGGAATCTTTACTGGTAATTTGAAAGGACATTTTATGACATTTATTTTTTGAATATAATCCCCTTCAAATGTTGGCCGCAACTACGCCTCAGGGTTCCATTCTGAGGGTCCAATTTTGGATGACTCGTTCGAGCATTTCGACCGGTATGGCTTTAACGACACGCGTAGTGTTGGCTTCCAAAACCTGAATCGTAGCTGGTTTGCCAGCATAGACCTTAAACTTTAGGTAACCCCTGAAAAATGTCTAAACGTGTGATATCACTCGATCTTGGCAGCCAACTCACCTGTCCAAAACGTGAAATTAGCTGCTTTTCGAAATGACCTCTCAATAGATCCACTGTTTGAGCAGTTGCATGATAGGTGGCACCGTCTTGTTAAAACCAAGTGTCGTCAATATTACGGGCTTCAATTTGAGATAGCAGAAAGATCGATATCATGGCGCGGTAGCGAGCACCATTCACGGTACGTTTCGGCCATTATGATTTTTGAAAAAATATGCACCAAAGGTTCCACCAGCTTATAAACCGCACCAAACCGTGGTTTTCTCTGGGTATAATTGCACCTCTTGAACATATTCTCGTTGCTCTTCAGCCGAAATGTTGCAATTTTGTTTTGTGACTTTTTTATATTTTTTTTTGTTCTGAAGCAAAAATTTCAAAATTCTTACAATTACAGTGATTTTTTCAGAGGTTAACTCAGTTCTTGTAAGAGAAATATTATTATCTCCTGACCGATGTGTCCCATATTCAATAGCAACCGTTGAGTCGATGAACACGAATTTTTTTAAAATATGAACCACCTAGCTTCAATAGTAAGACCTGTGATTTGTTTTCCATAGACAGACAAACAGACAGACGAACAAGGCTAGATCATCTTTTAATGTAACAAAGATCCAGTATATATATAAAGTGCGGGGTTGAACCTATTAATTGGTTCGGCTTTCAGGCGCATACTTCTCATCCTAATCTAAGCCAAAACTTCAAAATAAATCTTTTTTGGATATGCAGATAATGGTGCTTTAATTCAAGTACCCATATTGACTACGGCTCGTTTTGACCCTGCGGGCCGTTTTTAAACCAAAACGTCTAGCACCTGTGCCCTATTAAGGTATTAAGTGCACCCTAACTAACAGTTTTCATTTTAACCATTGTCCCTACACAAAAAATCTAGATTTGTAAGACACATACTGTGTGTAATTACGTGTACTTTTACCGAGGTACCTTTAGACCCTGAAAGCGGCCCCTGGGCCGATTTCGCCCATTAACAATCAAAAATAGCTAATAACCAGGCAAAATTGCAGTATCCCAAGGCATTCCGATTTTAACAGATACGGATGCACGGGACCGCGCGCGGGTGGACAGACGGACATTGCTAAAACGTCCTAGAATTTTTCGACGGCCAATAACGTATATACTATGTACCTTATTTAGTATACAACCCACCCACCTTATAAAGCATTAACAACATTGTCGATGCATAACATCTTTTGTTGAGTTCGATCGAGACATAACATTTTTCTATAACATAAGCAACGCCCCGCAATCACTAGTGAATAACATGGGAGATGTGGTGTTTCTTAATTTAAACTGTTCTCTGCCTCGCGGTAATTTTTAAACGATTCTCAGAAAAAAACCTTCTATATTCTAATAAGACGAAGAGTATAAATTAACATTCAGAAACTTAATTTCTCTTAATGGATTTATATTTATGTGGAAACGAAATCTAGCGATTTCAAATAAAACAAAAGCGTAGCATCCAGTTGGCTTTAAATAGGTCGGTTTTAAAATATCAGCGCCGCAGTATGAAAAAATTGGAAATATTTGTACCGAAGAAAAACATCCCAATAAAGCCCATTTTTAGCTTAATACAAAAAGGCACGATGTTAATTGTAAATGAAACAAAAACTTTTCAAAGAATTACTTTAGAAAATCCGCAGAAGGCACACCACTGATTCGGTGGCTTACATCTATCTGATGGTCCATATTTTCTTAGCTCTTGACGTATAATTTTTCTTTTCAATATCTCCAAAGAAAAACGTCCAACGATGTCAAATCATATGAACGTGGCGGCCAATTAATATTGGCGCGACCTGAGATAACCGGCCAAAAAAGCCATTGTTTCGATTGCTGTGTGGCAAGTGGCACCATCCTGTTGAAACGGCCAAAGGAGCCATTGTTGCGATTGCTGTGTGGCAAGTGGCACCATCCTGTTGGAACAACATATCGTCAATTTCTTCCTTAATTTCTGACCACAAGAAGTCCGTTATCATCCAGCGATAGCGAACACCATTCACGGTAACTGCTTGGCCGGCCTCATTTTCGAAGATGTACGGCCCGCACGCAGAAAAAAAGTATGGTTGTGGTGACAATATTCGAAGAGGACAATACTATTCATGGGTATATGGTTGTGGTACAACAATATTATGATCCTCACAACATTAGTATGATTCAAATGCAACCATACTATGATCCTCACAACAATAGTATGATTCACACTCAACCATACTATGATCTCCACAACCATAGTATGATCCTCACAACCATAGTATGTTTCATATACAACCATAGTATGATCCTCACAACCATAGTATAATTCACACGCAACCATGTTATGATCCCTACAACCATAGTATGATCACACACAATTATACTATTATCCCCTATATTATTTATTAGAATTTGTTTAAGTTGTCAACAGTAGATTTGAGTTATGAAAATTATTCAAAGATACATTAAATTCAAAATAATACGAGTGATTTATTTGACAGCAGAAAAAATAAGTTAAAATTAGCGTAAGCGTTTTTATTATAAATATTTCAGTTAAATAAAGCCGAAGCAGCTTGTTTAAAAAAATTTCATTTCGATAAAAAAGTACAATTATTGCATTAGATCCGTACCAATAACATTTGTTCTTAAAATCATATTTAAATGAACAAAAATTACAATCATACAGTATGATTGCCGTAATCATATTATTGTTAACACAAAACTCAAAACACAATACTTTTGTCGCACCAACTATATGTATATTGTTGCTATAACCATATTTTCTTTTTTAAAATTGTCAATAATACTATTGTTGCATTTCAACAATATTAATATTGAAGCAATTATATTATTATCAAAAATAAATTCAGTTAACAATGCTATGGTTGTGACGAACATACTTTTATTGCGGAGAACATATTATTATTGCCGTGACCATGTAGTAACCATGTTTTTTCTCTGCGTGCGATGACAGAACGATGGCAGAACGAACTATTGTTTTCATATTTCAACCAATTTTCACAATAATTCTCCCGATTGCGGACACATACGGTCGATTATGCTGACCAAAAATATCACGAAGTCCAGGAAATGCAATTTAATGTATACGCCCATTCACGTTAAAGGCCTAAAAAAATCTTAATACGCTGCTCAATTGTGTACCTCTCCATTTTTGCAACACTGAAACAAAGAATTGCCAAATAAAGTTGGACAAAAACTTGCCGTGTAGTAGTGTTCTATTGCTGATTAAGTTTTAGACCAGCTTTGATCCTTTTGACTTAACATGTTAACAGGCCTAAGAAAACTTTAACACACAATGGCCAGCAAAGATAGCATTAATAACTCAATGAATTTGCAATTGAGATTACATTGTTATACAGCAGTTCTATAGTTGCGTATCTGTAGTATATGTAGTTGAAATTGTATTTTATAATTAAGAGCTACAATAACAAGTATACAAGCCTTACCACAAAATCGGCTACTGAAGAGAATTGCAGATAATCAGAATATATTTTATTGCTGCGGCAAATTCTTATCATCTTGAATTTAATTGATTTCCAATCAGCAGTGGTCAGTCTATTGGCATCTTCCCCCTCTGATTGTCGGTCAGGCCAGAATACGAGTATCTGTCCGTTAGCCCGAAAGATGAAGAGCAAAAATTTAAATTTCCTTTTATCAATTAAAAAACAAACTTAAAAATTATTATTAGATAAGTGTGAGTATGCATGTGTGTGTAGCTATGTGAGAACCCAGCAAACCAAACCTTCAGAATTCGGTCAGGATTCTGTACGACAATCGGCAAAATGTTCCGATTTCGGATTAGAATTCTTAGCGAGTTCATAACGAAAAACATATGAGCGTGTTGACACGAATTCTGAACTACTTCTCTGAGGGAATTCTGATGATGCAGATATTTCGAACCGATTTCTGACCGAATTCTGAACTGTAGTCTTGGCAAATTCGAAAGGAAATTTCCATTTGTCGTATCGAATTCTGAACTAATTCTGAACGACTTCGGTCAGAATTCTGGCATTAAGTCTTATTAAATTCTGATGTTTTTACCGACATTTCGAACCGAATTCAGAACGAATTCTGAGCTTATGTCATGATAAATTCTGAATATAAACAATCAAAAAGAAGAAAATGTTTTTGTTCTACAAAAAAAAAGTTGTTAAACATTTTCAAAAAGCGTTCGGAAAGACTTTTAGTTACAAGCAGGGGTGTCTGCAGTTTCGCAAGCAATTATTGTGCTGTAACTTTGTTAAGGGGCTATACACTTAAGGGCAACAAGTTTTGCATTTAACGAGAACTGCCGGCAGTATAGTTTTCCTAGGAACACAATAAAAATCCCTCGCACAGCTAAGCTAACCAAACGTTCAGAATTTGAATTTGAAATATAAAAATGCCTCAGACAAACAGTTAAGAATTCGTTCAGAATTAGTTCCGATATGTCTGAACACAAGAACAACAACTGTAAAATATGAAGCAAATAACAAAAATTTTAAACGAATAGACTAACTCAGATAAATAGTTCAGAATTCGTTGCGAGTTCGATAAGAGAAGTCTGAACAAAAAATTAATAAAAATCCCACAGATGAGTCTAACAGAATTCGGGCCGAATTCGTTCAGATATTTCTTAGCATAATAAATAAAAAATCCTCAGACAAATCGAACAGAATTTGTAACGATTTCGGTAAGAATTCTGATAGAGTTCAGATATTGTTCAGAATTGTCAGATATCAGACATTGTCGGCAAATTTTGGTTTACTGGGTATGTGTGTAGTAATATGTGTGTGTGTATATATGTGTGGCCACAAAAACCGTAAATAAAACAAAATTAGTGCTACGAGTCTAAAAGTATTTACATAAATATATACATCGATATGTTTGAGAATACATTGACAACTGCCATCATTTACATTCAATCATTAAAATAATGATAACAATCATTTCCAGAAGTAAATAGTCGGAATTGTGTAAATTGACTAACGCAAGTTGTTAATTTCTTCTTTTAATTAAAATTAAAGTTATGTAGTAACAGATAGGGATAAAAACTTCTTCAAGAGAAGTATATATGAAATCCAAAGGAGTTAATAACCAATAGAATTGAAATTGACACGACAGAGAGCAGATTTGTTGCTTACCGAATGTTGGAGGTTGCACGTTCTATACATTCATTTCTTCGTAACAACTGAATGTTGTTTGGGTACACAAAAATGTTTAGTAGTGCGAGCTGACAGTTAGTTGTTGTTATAGATTACTCGTATTGGTTATAAGATCTCATTGAATTCGGTTGTCAATTCTGATGTTTAAATTTTATGCTTTCGGTTTTCTGACCAAATTAATTAAGTACGTTAACAGGCCACAAGCCAATCTTTAATGAAGTAGACATACTGACACAGGAGAGTAATTACAGAAGGAGATAATTGTTACATATAATCATTGTCCCACATGACGAGAGAATGAACTTCAAAACTGACACTGATCAAATCGCACACATATACAGAAATGTAATCTCTAAATACGGACAAAAACATTAGCTTTTAGTCTAAAAACCCAAAAGCGAAGAAGTTTATTGTTTTGTTTAAAATGTGGGTATTATAAAAATAGTGTCGTTTATTTTTGTATTTTAATCAGTTTTGTGTTCTAGTTAATATTCCCTGAGGATGATCGTCGATGACGATCAAAATATTGGAAATTATTTATAAAACAAATTACAAAATCTGATTTTAAATTTGTTATTGACCTCGAGCCAGCCAATTTGGACCAAAAATATAAATAATATAGGTCAACATAACCAACAACAGTAATTTTTTATTTAATTTTATATACGAGTATATATAAATATAAATTTATTTATTATGTTATTTTAATTATGACCAGGGTTTTTTTAAAACTTGATTTTATTTTCGAATCTAATTAATATACAAGTAGAACGATTTTATGCATCAAATTAGTAAAGTGGGTCAAAAAATCAGTTTTGGTTTTAGAGTGTCGAAAAATTTTTAGATAAACTGATTTTGATAAGTTATTTAAGTGACGAAAAATGCAATTTTAGACCTAAATATTTCCAACTGTTTAAGCGAAAAGTGACACAAAATACCTCAAATTAATTCATGAAGTCTTGGCTACATGTGACAAAAGATATAAATACTTTCATATCGGTAATATTTTATAGGTTTTTTTTTTTTAAAAAGGGGGGTTTATATTTTGAAAATAAATTATTTAATAATTTTTTTTCAAAATTTTCATTTTCTTTTGAAAAACAAGCCTGTTAATCCTTAATATATTCTGATTTTATTTTAGATGTAAACTAAAATGATAACAGTAGTAATTAAGTATACTATTTTAATCCAAAGACGACAATTTTTAAAAACATTTATACAATTTCTTTAAAAAAGGACACGTAGCAACTGAAATTAATTGGACAACATGATTATACTTTTCTTTTCTTATAATACTTTGAAAAAAGGACGAAAGTGACACTCCAATATTCGAGATAGAATGTTTAAATTATCAACGAAAATAAACTCCATACGGTTGCACTACTCATCATCTCATCAAGAAAATTTGGAAAACCGAAAGAGTATTTCTCACTTTTTAATTTATTTCATTTGGTATAGCGTTGCAAAAAAAAAGTTTTCTTGACCCTACGAGGGCCGTCTTTTTTCTAATACTCCATATTCACGTAAGGCTTTTTTTCTAGAAGAAGTCATTTACAACCTTGAGAAAGTTCAAACTTTTGTTTCATGGTGTAATAAGTTTTAGCAGCAAAGTAAACGGCGTTTGGTTACTACAAAGAATTTATTTGCTGTTACAACCAATTATTGGTGCCACAGTAACATGTTCTTCATAATTGGTTGGTTGTGATAACCAAAAGTTATGGCAACCAATAGTTTTACTATTATAATCGACTTATTGACTGTAAGAATCGTAATGTTGTTGTAGCTACCATAGAATGGTACATCGAACCATGTACCATCAATGCTATGGACTTTTGGTGATTGCATCAAAAAGTATGTTCAACCAACAGAATGTTTGTAGTTCGGACCGATATCCAATAAAAATTTTCTCTGTGTGCATGATTCAAACTGAAATTATTCGCAGAGGAGTTAATCAATTTACCCAGTATAACAACGATATCTGATATGGACATTAGACTGGAGTAGAGCTACTGTAACACGAGTTGATTATTTTGCACTAATTTTGGGTTCTGGTGTAAATAAAAGAGACTTTTTCGGCAGTCGAACCATTAACCTAATGTTTGAAGTTATTATCTGTAATTTTAGCTGGATAGCAACCAATGAGTTATCCGCATGTTATCTCTATCATACATACCATCTGTTTGTAGATTATAAAGCCACCTTACCTTATTTCACATGGTATAGCGTTACAAAACAATAGTTTTCTTGACCCATACAAATAAAACGGACCTACGAGGGCTGTCCTTTTGTTAATATTCTATAATCACCTAAGTCTGTATTTTGTAGAAGAAATCATTTATAGCCCCGAGAAAGTTTAAACATATGTTGCATTTATATGTTGTCACAACCAATTATTGGTGCCACGGTAACATGTTTGTCATAATTGGTTGGTTGTGATAACTACTAGTTATGGCAACAAGAAGATATACTGGTATAACCGAGCCCAATAATATCTGTTTGAAACTATGTCTGATATAAAATAACGTTAAGTAAGCTAAGACGTTGGAAAAGAACCACATTGAAGTCGATACAATCGATTACACTACTGGATTTTGTAAGAGGTCAATTATTTGAAATAATGTCTGTGTATGGAATATCAGCAAAACAAGTATAACTCCCACATCTGGGCGGATGCTTAAAGGTCTTCTTTGGAGTTTCTCGACAGGGAAAGGGAGGGCGCTGAGGCTTGTTGGAGCTAGCACGGTAGCTAACTCTGTTCTTTCACTTAAGCATCGGCGCAATGTCAGTTGCGTTCCAATCTTTTACAGGTACTTTAACGGGATGTGCTCTTCTGAGATAGGTGGCCTGATCCCGGAGGGCAGAGTGGTCGCGCATAACACCCTCTTGTCTAGAAGTTCACATCCATATATGTGACCAGGCCTATGAAAAGGTGGCTTATGACTCAAAAAAAAATTTTCCACTTTTTTTTGGTTTCGATAGTTTTTGAGACGCTCTTTCACGTGGCGAAAAACCTCGCTAAATTCTTCTGCGACGGACATTATTCACAAGCGACACACGTCCTACTCGTTCAGCATTGCTTTTAAATCTGAGCACTCACACGTAAGGTCACATATATTGATAAGCCTACTGATCGCACGACGCATTACAGAGCGAATTCATTCTTCAGACATGTTGTCCGTATGTATGTGGAACAGACATCCCGCAGAGGTGTTTCTTACCACGTACGATATGTACGGGTTTAAGTCAAATGTTCATAAACATTACTTCCTCTTTCCTTCTCTACCTAACCTATTTTCCCGTAACCGATACAAGGCACTACATATACTTTATAGGAGACATCACCTGAGTGTTGGACTTAATAAAAAACGGCGTTCTCAGAAAACCGACTTTGCGGTTGAAAAACCGACTATCGGGTTTTTTAAAAGCAAAAAAAGGCATTAACCAACATTCCAGTTTTAGCCTTTCGCCTAATGATGGAAAATATTTTTCGAATCAAAGGAGAAGTAATTGTGCCTTTAACAGACTCTGAATTTCCCCAGTTGTTTAAAATAAGGACATATATAAATTTGTGTAAAAATTGCATTGTTTTTTGTTTAATTAAACCGGCTTTCATAAAAGATAACAGCATTTGTCGAAAAAAACTTACTTCTGTCAAATTTCATAAAGATTGGACAACAATTGCAACCAGTAGTGAAAAAAACTATCTTAAGATATCAGCAGACGGACAGACAGTAATCGTTAAAATGAATGAAATGGTGATTCTGAGTTGATCAGTATACTTAAAGGTGGCCTAGATTTTATTGCTAGTTACTTAATTATAACTCGAATATTATACAGGGTGGAGCGTGATAACTTTCTTTTTTGCACTGTAGCACTGTTGGTACTGTTTGAAACAAACCCCATCATTGGCCCTTACTTTATCCAGGATAACCGTCTTGCCGTAACTGAGAACTCCGAACGGAACTTGACTATGATACTGGATTTTTTCAGCCGGATCTTGAGGCAACGCAATTAGAGGATACATACTTCCAACAAGATGGCGCCACTGCACCTACAGCGAAGGTTACCATGAATTGTTTGAGGCAAATGTTTCCTGGACGGCTTATCTCTTTGAGGGGTGATGTAAACTGGCCGGCACGCTCACCAGACTTAACCCCGTGCGATTTTTTCGTTTGGGGTTACCTGAAGTCGAAGGTGTTTGTCAACCGTCCCAACACCTTGGAAGACCTTTTTAACAATATTGGGGCTGAAATTGGCAGGACACCAGTCGACATGCTTGTTACAGTTCATGAAAACTTCAGAAAACGTATGCTGCAGTGTGTGGATAGCGAAGGTCGACGTTTGCCAGATACACTATTTAAAACCATGTAATTTAAATCATCGGACTTGATCATTAAAACCGGAATGTCGATTTTCGGTTTCTTTTTTGGACACTCTAGTCATGTCTGACATATTATGATGAACCAAACACTAGGAACGGTGACCTGGTCTATTACTCGTATAAAAGTATCCAATACAAACACCTACAAAAATAAATACCAACACACGCGTGTATAGAGGATTTACTACTTGCGTGTCAGATGTTTCGGGGAATACTTGCAGACAGATTAAGTGCACTTTTAAAATGCTTAATATAATTATAAAATTCCTTAAATTGAATGTTTGTACAGCATCGGCCATATGTGACTTTGAAGCACTTGTAAATGAAGCAAGTTTTATTGCAATTCAAGTAACTACGACCGAATTCTGGATTCCATGTAAAGGAATCATTACCAAGACGTGTATAAAATATACGTGCAAATGTCAAGCAAACCACATCCAATTTAAATTAATATGGATATGTAAGATTTGGGATTTAGATCTACAGTTTAAGGTTTTGTTTACAACACGAAAAGAGAATGTTTGAAATTATATTTATACGGGAAAAGTGAATCGGTGTGAGAAAGTTTTATAAACATTTTGTGTTTTGGTATGTATCGTTGGTCTTTAAAAACTGTTTATGCTTAGTCCATAGTAAGACATTAGAATATGTTTCTATTGAATGAATATTCAAAGAAACTAAAATCTTACCTAGTGACAGATTTTCATTGAATTGGCCTGCACTCAAGAGTATAGCTTTTGATCATGGTAAAATTTCATTCAATACTTTGGGTCTGAGGGTGTTGAAGGAGCGTTCAACCAAACTGCAGTTAACCCTGCAACTAAGAGTTATTCAGGAGAAACTAGTCAATAAAGTCAATAAAAAAAACGTAATTTTTAAAAACTACAAATCGTCGTAAAATCGGCTCACACATGTTAGTCATTTTTCACATTAGAAGTTTTTTTATTCCAGAGTGAATACTCTCGCTATCTGTCTGATCACAGTACTTGCCGTTTCTCAAATTGGGAATTCAGTCAGCGATAAATTTTTCAACACAACCCCATTTGTTACACATTTTGTGTCCTAGTAAAAGTCCTATTTCGTATTAATTTTTTTTCCTTGATCTGGCTGAAACGTCGATCTTTGACTAAATATTTTTGTCTTCATAAATAGTTGCAAAGACATATGAAGCACTAACATATTCTTACTATAAACTTACCGAATCCTAAGGTGTGTCATGATAAGCATTTTAAAATGTGTACTATAAGTATATGGCTTCCTCTTCACTTCACAAAGTTTTAAAGTTTTTAAAAGCTACATTCGAGTTTACACTGAAATGTCGCCAGTTGTCATTTGGTCAAATTTTAGTTTACAAATCTTCAAAACGACGATAAATCGTCAAAATTGGCAGCCATGCTAGAGGGTACGCCTATAGTCTGTATGGGTTTCTCGGTTTAGCCACTATTACTAAGACTGGATAGCAAAACCGCAATAATAAGGGTATTATTTTAAAAAATTTAAATTTTGATCAATTTTGTATAATGACTACAAAAATTACTTTCACTTATTTTTGTTATTCAAGAGTCCGGTACTTATAGACTGGTACTTATTGACTATTCCTTTTCCCAAATACTGACAAATTTTATTAACAAATGACTTAACTATTATCATTTTGCTATTCAGTCTTAGTTTTCGCGGCTTAACCAAAAACACTTCTAGAATTTCTTCAATAGTTTTATTTTAAAAATTAATTATATTCAAAACGAGCAGATTATGATACATAGATTTAATCATTTTAGAGATTTTTGCAATAATTTAAAGAAAACACGCCTATTATAAATTAGTTTCGTGGGTAATGTTAAGAAGTAAAAGTATTAAAAATTAAAAATTGTTCTAGCAGTCATTGGACAGGTAATAAGATTGCACCAGTTAAGCTCATTTTAAACATATTGCAATTCTGAATTAAAATCAATGAATAGAGATATTGTTTTGTTTTTGGACTATCTTCACGTAGAAACAACGTATGGTTGGGATAACAGTATTTGAAGATCATTATACTATTGTTGGGTATATGGTCGTGGTACAACAGTATTATGATCCTCACAACAATAGTATGATCCTCACAACAATAGTATGATCCTCACAACCATACAATGATCATCACAATAATAGTATGATTCACACATAACCATACTATGTTCCCCACAACCATAGTATGATTTACACTCAACCATAGTATGATCTCTGCAACCATACTATGTATGATTCACACTCAACCATACTATGATCTCCACAACCATATTATGATCATCACAACCATAGTATGATACCCAATATTAATTATTAAAATTGGGTTTAGGCGTCAACACAAGATTTGAATTATTATTCAAAAGTACATTAAATTCAAAAAATGGGAGTGAATTTTTTAACAGTAGAACCCATCAGTTTAAAAACGTAAGCGTTTTTATTAAAATTATTTCAGTTACTCAAAGCAGTCTGTTGAAATATTTTAATTTTCTAATAAAAAGTAATATTATTGCATTGATCAGTAACAATAACATTGTTCTGAAAAGCATATTCAAATAAAGTAAAATTGAAATCATACAGTATGATTGCCGTAATAATATTAATGTTAACATAAAATCCAAAAACAATATTTATATTACAAATATTACAATATTTATATAGTTGCTACAACCATATTTTCATTTTGTAATCATAATATTTTTGCATTTTAACAATATTAATATTGCGGCAATCATACTATTGTCAGAATTAAATATAGTAATTAAATGGTTGCGACGAGCATACTTTTATTGCGGAGAGCATATTATTATTGCCGTTTCTCTGAGCGTTGGATAGTTTTTTTTGCCTATTTTTGGTTAACCTTAAAAGATATTTGAATAAATTCTGCTGTCGCAAGTGACAAGACTAGGCTCTATCGAAACACAGACTGATCTCCTCTATTTTCACCAAAGTTTATTATGTGTAAAAACAAAACGCCATAAGGCATCGAAAATCAATGTCATTATGCCATTTTGTAAAAAACTTGTCTTCTATCAAAATGTAGATACAAGATGTCTCAAGCTGGCTAATACCTGTTAATTTTGTCACAATATTTGCCGCTTCTAGGTCAGTTAGTCCCTTAATCGGGAGATTCATATGTGTGGGCTATAGTACTCCATAAACGATCCGTTAAGTTTTCAACAATGCATACCATGTACGCAGTTGAAACTGATTTTATTGGTACTGAACATGGACCCATTTCGCCAAATTTAATAATGACCATCATGGGCCTTAAAACAAAAACATATTCAAAGTTTCGGAGTGATCGGTTCATATTTCCGACCTCTACTTTGATTACAAGAATATACGGTCGGAAGGACTGACAAATATAATCAATCGCATTATAAAAAATAACTCAGATCCAATCCATGCGATGTTCTACAACTTAAATCTGATCGTGTGTAGGTTAAGCACACTGCGTTATGAGTCACCCATAACGCTGGTAAAATCGGGCTATAGCATTCTATGTAGTCCCTTACAAAGGCCCCTTTCGGCTTAGGTTTACCGTTTGCCAATCACATTTTAAATTAGATCTAGCTTAAGCACGGCGACAGGAGCTATGTGCGACATATAAACCCTGGCAGGTCTGACTTTTTAAATATTCTCCATGGAATGTGTCCCTCTCGGCCTTGAAAACACGTATTAAGTCCGACCATATTTTTGCAGAGCAATAAAGGGAATTTATTTGTTGGGCTCGCACGCCCTTTGTGTTTTTACTAATTAAAAAGTACAGCAATTGAAAGAAAAAACACTTTGTGACAGTACTCGCGTAATACAGGAGATACCGCGACAATGCCGTTGTTTTTTTCCGAATAGACCACTAACGGCGGCCAATTTTTGAATGAAAATATCCTTAAAGCTAAAGTTCAAAATTTCCCTTTTTTGTTTCAATAAAGATTCCGACATCCAATTTAATTTTAAGTGTTTAATTTAAATTAAAAAAAATTTCTGAGGAATATCCATTTACTGGCTGTGACCATTATTAAAACCGATGTAAATAAGTAAAGTATGTACGTTGTGCATGAGGATTTATTTGAGCATTCAACCATATCTGTCTATCGTCATTGGAGTATTTAAATTTAATTCAAATTAAAAAAGAAAAGAAAGAAGAATTTTTATATTTTGCAATCAACCCAGAAATTCTAATAAAACAAATTTATTCAAAAATCAATAAATAAATTGAGCATGCCATATATCGTATGTATATAAAATCATATACGATTGTATTTATGTACGCTTACATTAAGAAACACATATGCAATTTGCCAGAACTACATACATACATTAAAATATATTTATAAATAAATTATTTATGTATTTGTTTTCAAAGATTTTCTCAGAAATTAGCCAAAAAAAAACAAATCAAAATGAAAAGATGAAAAACATCGAATCAAAAACAAAACTGTTGGCAAAATATGCTTCAGTGAAACACAGATTTTTACGAATACACAAATGATGTTTGATGGCATGTCATAACAAATTTAATAAATGAATTCACTTTTTAGTCACACACGCCCAGAGACACACCATCTAGGAAAATTTAACGCATTGAAATGCTCAAATTCTTAAACATTCTTAAACGAACGTCTGCATGGCATAAATATCCTTATTTGGAAATGTATTTCCAAATTTTTGTTTTACACAAGTGTTTAACAGACAACACAGGAGAACTTCTTTAGACTAGAACTACAAAGGCTGTCGTTTTTAATTTCCTTTCTTTTTCACAACAGATTAGAGTGTCCAAAACCGAAAAGCATGACAGTCGCTTTCTCAAAAATAGCTTATTACGGGTAATTGTTGTCTGTAAAAGCAAATAAAATACATTATATTCAAGTACGAAATACTTAAATATCAAAAAAAATTAAGCAAGACCCATCATTAAATGTGCCAGAGAAAACCACGGTTTGGTGCGGTTTATGGGCTGGTAGAATTATCGGTCTATATATTTTTCAAAAATGATGATGGTCGAAACGTAACGTTCAATGGTGCTCGCTATTGCTCTATCATATCGGACTTTTTACTACCTGAAATTGAAGCCCGTATTCTTGACGACATTTTGTTTCAACAGGACGGTGCCAGTTGCCATGCAGCTGGTCAAACAAAGGATCTTGTGCGAGGTAATATCGAAGAGCAGCTAATTTCACCTTTTGGACCGGTGAACTGGCCGCCTAGATCGTGTGATATCACACCTTAAGACTTTTTTCTTTGGAGCTACGGAAAGTCCAAAATCTATGCTGACAAACCAGCTATGATGCAATTCTTGGAAGCCAACATTACGCGTGTCATTCACGCCATACCGGTCGAAATGCTCGAATGAGTCATCCAAAATTGCACCCTCAGAATGGTCACTCTGAGGCGTTGTTGCGGCCAACATGTGAAGGAAATTATATTCAAAAAATAAGAGGCATAAAATTTCCTTCGAGTGAATAAAAAAGATTCCACACTTGATTTGAATTTTAGTATTTAATTTTATTTTGAAAAAAGTACCCATTTAGAGGTACTTTTTTCAAAATAAAATTCTAAAATTTAAACTAAAAGCACCCTATATTTAATCGATCGTTATAAAATGTGCCAAGTTTAATTTATATTGGATGTTATATGTTGCTTCTAGAGCAGAAGACTTCAAATCGGTTGAACGTACGAGTATGTATAGCTAAATTTAAATCTGAAGCGATTTTCTTTAAACTCAATGGCTTCAATTCATGGTCCAAAACTCTTACTTTGGCCAATAATGACTTAATTTAATAATCGGACATCAGTTGCGACCTGTCGTTTGATAAACAGTACGTCTTATGTAAGAGAGGTTTGAAATGATGTGGCATTAAATTTCCATTTCCGCTAACATAAAGTTACAGCCAAAGTTCAGAAATTATTAGGAATTTTGAGTTTCAACAAAAATGTTCATAAATATTAATTGAATCTTGTGAAATGTCAATTAAATGATAGGTACATGAACGGGAGTGACAACCAATTTTTCTTTCGTTTGGACTGAATCGTGCTTTCAATAGAAAGACGGACATGGCCCACCATAGAATTTTACGACGAACAACAGTATATGTGACAGCGCATAGAGAAAGGGACCTAAGGGTAAAAAAATCAATTTTCACTTTTTTTTTGATGTGGACAACATCTGAGACCGATCCCATGCCCCAAAAGTGTTCCCTCCCAGAGATATGAGCGTTTTATGAAAGTGATGGCACATCAAAGATACACGTATTTAAATCTTTAAAATGGCTCTCCTGAACAAAACTGGTTTTTACCCTTAGGTCCCTTTCTATTTTGCGCGTCACATACTCGTATATATTTTATAATCAATGTCAAGTGTTTAATGTTCTCATTGTGAATCAACACCAGAAACCAATTTTCATTTAAATCTGATCAAAATGTTCACTCTTAGACCGGCTAAACCAGTCTGATTTCTAATCTATGTACATATATATTACAACGTGCCCTTTGAGTATAAATATTAACTAATAGACAAACATTCAGACAAGTACAAAATCCAAATCACTAACGCTATCACGCTTACTTTGGGTATTACACACATCCGCACAAACTCACAATACGCCTTGTTCCTGGTTATGGTGACGAGATAAAGATTTCGAACGTGCTCCAAAATTTCGCTTACAACGTTATGGGCGACAGGTTACCAACTTTGCTAAAATTGGACTGAATCGCACCTTGTTTTCACGACACACATTAATTACCATATTATTTGAATTTTGCAAGGTCTGTTATAAGTGGTCAATTCAAACCATTGAAATGTTTTCAATATCCAAAATTGGCTTCTCCAAATTCCTTTTTGAGTATTGTAGGCTCTGAAGCACCAACTGAGCAATGTTGGCCAACTGAAATAACTTTTGAATTTCCAAAGTTGACCAGCAGTTAGAGAATTGAAACAAGTCTTACAATTTGGAATTCCTTCAGATACATGCTGCCACCCGTATGCAAACAAAATGTCCTAATCATCTGTGAAAAGATAACAAATTCCAGCTAAATCGACTTATTTATGTGTCACATACACACACACACACGCATACACACCATGGCACTTGTATATGTGTGGCCACCACCGGCACTCAACTTGGTATGCATCCATTGCTAAAACAGACTGTGCTGACCCGACTGACCCACCGACCAATCGACCGACCAACCAACTGACTGAATGAATAGCATTAATGATGATTGGCATCTGATACAGAAAATATCTCCCTTGGCAAAAACTAACAAATAATGAGTTTAGACAAAAATGACAATAACACATTTTTCGAAACATTCGAGCCACAAAACCCGTAGCAGAACAGCGGCGGCTAGATGGGCCTGAAAAGCCTTTAAGGAAATTATCGCAAGAGAGGTTCAAAGGCCTTATCTACTATAGTGATTTCTTTTTGATTTTTTTCAGAATGCCATCCTAGTAAAAAAGGACAAATTCATATACCCTATTGAAATAGGAACCAAGGGAAGATGGTGGCCTCTTTGAAGTACCCCTTTGAAGGATTTTAGGTTTTTCTCAGTAAAATTGGAAACCATCGCTTAAAAAAGCTTGTTTTGATACATTTAAGTTTAAGAGGAATGCAGGGGGATAAGTTGCAACCATCTTGAAACCTACAGACAAACAAACAGCATCCTCTTTTTCGTTATGTTTAAGTTTTGATTATTAGCTAATTCTCTAAAAATGGGTTGGAGCTAGTTTTGGGCATTCCCTCTTGTCACCGCCTTGTATATAAGTACGAGTATAAGATTTTAGAAGAATACAATAAAGTATAAGTATAAACGTAAAGGGGTATTAAACATAACCAAGCTCGATATTATATTTAGATCTGTTTGGATTTTCTGCTGGGATATTGACTTGATATTTATATGGGCTGGAATATCTGGTTCAATTGATCTAGCAGTCAAATATGATATCGACTTTAATAAACATCGGCATATTTTAAGAAGTCTACGAGGGCGGCTCGGAAAGTTCTTAGCCTATCAATGAAAGAGAATAGTTAGTTTTTCAAAAATATTTTTATTTTTCAATACAATCTCCTGAAACTTTAATACACTTAGTCCAACGCTTATCTAGCAATTCTATCCCTTGATTAAAATGGTTTTCCTCAAGGTCTTCAAAATAGTGGTTTACAACTGTAATTGCAATTGAGGTAAAACGCTTGCCAGCAAGGATTTTTTTTAGATTTGGGAACAGGTAAAAGCCACTGGCAGCTAAATCGGGAGAATAAGGTGGGTGGTCAAGCAACTCGTACATTAATTCGTTGATTTTAGGCATTGTTAAAACACTCTTGTGCGCTGGTGCGTTGTCTTGATGAAAAACTATTTTTTGTGTTGTAAGCCAGGACGTTTTTCTCGAATTTGTACATTTAATTGATCTAAAAGGTTGCTATAGTACTCTGAATTTATTGTTTTACCCTTTTGCAGATAGTCAATCAATAAAATACCTTTGAAGTCCCAAAAAACCGTTGCCATAACCTTACCAGCTGATTGAACTGTTTTTGCCTTCTTTGAGGCACTTCCTCCTTAGTCCATTGTTTGGATTGTTCTTTTGTTTTTGGAGTATAGTGGTAGATCCATGTCTCATCAACAGTCATGAAACGACGCTTAAAATCCATTTTATTTCGCTGAAAACGATCCAAACAAGCTTGAGAAATGTTCATTCTTATGCGTTTTTGGTCGACTGTTAACAAGTCCGGCACCCATCTTGCAGAAAGCTTTTTCATCTGTTGAGATGCCCATGATATTAGCTTTTTCACGCACATTTATTCGTCGATCATTAAATACCATATCATGCACTTTGGCTACAATTTCTGTTGTTGCTGCTGTTTTTGGACGTCCAATACGTGGTTCATCTTCAATGCTTGTACGACCACGTTTAAATTCAGCAACCCAATTTTTTACTGTTGCATATGAAGGAGCACTTTCACCTAACACATTCACCATATCATTATGAATTTCTTGTCCCGATAAACCTTTTTTATGTAAATATTTAATGACACCACGCATTTCTAATTTTTCCATTGTAAAAAATCGCGGATGCGTCTTTTGTGAACACCTGTTTCTATATGAAGGAGTTGCCAGATCGAAACAAAATTTAACATGTGTTAATAGCAGAGATGGAAGTTTCCAAAACACTTAACATGTGTTCATAGCAGAGATGGATGTTTCCAAAACACTTAACTTTTTTCTGTTTATACCGGGCTTTTTGTGCTAGGCTAAGAAGTTTCCGAACCGCCCTTAATGTCTTGCCATGCCTACTTGGACAAATATCGGTCCATGTTTCAAAATTAATTGTGGCTATGAAACACATCGTTCCAAGTTTGATATGTTTGTTGTGGTGCTCAGTGTAAAATCAGGGTAGATATAACGCGTGATCCATTTCGAGGTTCCCTACTTTTTTAAGAAAAAAAACGCAGAAACTTCAAATTAAATGGGTATTGTTTAGAACCATTTGAAAGAACATTCTTTGGCATTTATTTTTTGAAGATTATGTCTATCGAATGTTGGCCGCGGCTATGTTTCAGATGGTCCATCCGTTGAGTTTATTTTTTCGAAGACTCGTTCGAGCATTTTGACTGGTAACTGGCGAATGACACGCGTGATGTTTTGCTCTAAGTCCTGAATCGAAGCGAGTTTGTCCACATAAACTTTAGACTTTACATATCCCCACAGGAAAAAGTCTAACGGTGTGATATCACACGATCTTGGTGGCCAATCGACCGGCCCAAAGCGTGAAATTATCTGCTCATCGAAGTGTTCTCTCGATAAATCCATTGAGTAAACCGATGTGTGGGAAGTGGCGCCGCCTTGTTGAAACAAAATGTCGCCGAGATCACAAACTTCAGTTTCAGGCATCAAATAGTCGGCTATCATGGCACGATAAAGGTCGCCATTGACGGTTACGTTCTCACCGGCATAATTTTTGAAGAAATATGGACCGATGACTCCACCGGCCCACAAACCACAACAAACCCTTGGTTTTTTCTGGATGAAGTCGCAGCTCTTGAACCTCTTCTGGTTGATCTTCGTCCCAAATTAGGCAATTTTGCTTGTTTACATACCAATGGAGCCAGAAATGGGCCTCATCGCTAAACAAAATTTGGCTCGAAAACGTCGGATCTTCTTGGAATTTTTCAAAAGCCGTTTCAGTTCTTGCACAAGCTGTATTTTGTACGCTTTCAATTTAAGATATCGACATAAAATGCGCCAAATCCATACGTCAGTCCGAGTTGCTGCGAACGGCGCTGAATCGACTCTCCACGGTCTTGGTGTACATTCTCAGCTACGGCCGGTACATTTTCTTCACTGCATGCTGGACGTGGTCTATTCAATCCAATAATAAATGCTGGGTGTCAAGATGGGTGATGGTGATGCGAATAGTACGCTCAGTAGGCCGATTATGTTGACCATAAGTTGAACGAAGTGCACGTAACACATTCCTCACAGAACGTGAATTTTCGTAATAAAGTTGAACGATTTGTAAACGTTGTTCAGGCGTTAGTCTTTCCATGATAAAATGCCAAATACTACTAAACAGAAATAACATGACAGTATGACACGACTTACACGTGATCTGTCAAAAAAAGGCTATTGAAAAAAGTATTTCTACTTGGATCACTCATTAAAATAAAGATATAAACAGTTAAAAGCTCTGATGCTGTGGCATGACATGTGAATGCAAAAGCTCAAATTAAGCTTTTACCCTCAAAACCCATGAAGTAGCAGCAGAGATTTTCGATTTGATCGATCTATAACTAATAGTGGCAAAATGAAATCGATTTTGGCTTTATTGTACAAAATAGATCTATGCCATTTGGTCGCTTTAACCTTGGGTTTGTTGGCAGTGCTCCAACGTAATAATTAATCATTTCTACAAGTGCCGAGTTTTTTCGGTAGTAGCATCTCGAATATTGGCATCAAGGTCGCCCAGAGTACTTGATTTCTGAGCATTGACTACGGACTAAACACAGTTTTAAAGCTAATAAAAAAGGAATATCCAGTCGGCTGATAGTGGTGGCCGCTTGAAGAACGCTTTGTGTGATATGACTGCCATATGTCGCCAAATTACAAACCGTCCAACTTCGCAAAATATAAAGCTAAGCTAGATCAAAACCGCACCTCCGCAAATGCAAACTTATATTTAATATTATAAATAACATTAAAGAGGGTGATAAAGGGTGTCTTTAAGTTGGCCGTGCCCCTGCTTGCCTTAGATTTTGCTTACATCTGAAGTTCTCTTCAGCTCCCATCTAAAAGCTGGATTTCTCAAAGAAGTGGATGTAGAAAAGGCCTGCTATCACTACTACTTAGAAAATCGGTTTCGAAATCCGTTGACAGGTCTAAGGAGGCCTTCCAGAACTGTCTTTTATGCATCATTTGCGCAGCTGGGGCAATTTATACTGATGACTTCCCATACATATACATGTACGAGTATGTATGCATACCTGCATAGACTCATACATGCTCATGACTGTCGGTGTGTTGATTGTTGGGGGTGGATCTCACGGGCGCTCGACAATTGCGTTCAGATTTTCCTCTATAGACCAAACACTTAAGATGATTAGAAAATGTTGACTCTAGTACTTTTAGTTGTTGTGCGTATGCACACACCAACACACACAGAGACGCGCGGGTGCAATACCGACATAATATTTAACGAATTAAATACTAGGTGAACTTGTATGTATGACTGGAACTATTTGTGCATGTATGTGTGTATACCATAAATAGGAGTAACATATGCATATTTATATGGTCGTGTTTACTATTCAACTATATTCGGCTGCACAGTGTTGCGGGTGCGGATAGTCTGAGGTCAATTCTCTTCGGCTCAATATGAGGTTTTTAAGTTGGAACTTCAGATTTTAGTGCCAGGAACAACCTCTAAACAAGGAAATCAGAAGGCGCTGTGATATAAAAAAACGCTTACTAAAAAAAAGAAGAATGGAGTTCAGAATACTGTCATTCTATATTCCCAGGAGTCGGCTACGAGAAAATCGATAACGATTTAATTATCGCAATTTTTTTAAAGTCACAAACATTTTCTTTTTTTACACTTGAAACGGTTTTTATGTGAGCGTCTAACATAATCTTGATTTATTCCTCCCCGAAATTTGAAAAAAAATTAAATAATTCGTAAAATTTTTTGGCAGCGTGGACAGCTGAACATCCGCAATGCAAAAATTTAATTTCCAAAAAGTAAACACATCGAGGTCTTTAAGACGACTGCAGTTATATTTAATTAAAATGAAACTAAGTTCGGCAAGGATTTATGAACGAACTAATAGTTACTACCCACAGAAGTTTAGATGGTATACTAAATTTTTCATTCCGTTTGCAACACCACGAAATGTTTATCGGCGAACATATAAAGTGAATATACTACAATCTATATCGAGATCTGTAAACTGGTCTACGATCGTTGTTTTAAGACGAACTAGCTATGTCCTTCCACCAGTATGTCTGTGGAAAGCACGATAGCGGTCAAGGGCATCAACCTAGGAACCTGAAATTGTGGTGCTTCCTAAAGTTCATAATTATAACTGGAGGAATCACTCCAGTCCTTCTCTTAGTCTTTGCAACAGAGTCTCCATCTTCCCTGTCTGCGTCCTCCGAGATAGTCCGCTGTCCGCTTTTAATAGTACTCAAGCCTCGGAGCCACATCCCGGCACGGGAATTATCCTAGCGTTGTAAAGTGTAATCATCGCATTTCCAGAGAGGGCACAGATTTTAAGCAATTTTATATCTCCTCTCTACTACTTAGGACTGGGCGAAAATGTGAAGGGTGGTCCAACAATACTGCTCGATGTTAACTGTGAGTCACATCGTAACGTCAAGTTATTTCTGCCCAACTTAATTTGGCAGTTCTTTGCTTCAGTGTTTAAATGATTCTTTGCTTAAGACAAATTTAACAATGAAGATATAAACAATTAAGCAGCGCCTTACGTAAATGGACGAACAAGTCAAAATGCATTCGTGCACTTCTTGTTTTTTTTGGTCCCGATCTTAATCGGAAGAATTTTGAGCAACTTTCAGCAAAACCTGTGCATGCTTGCCAAATTTGATCTGCCATAAAGAACTAATTGTGGCCTGGAATTGAGGATATGGACCTGGGTTATATGTGGCTCTAACAGGATGTTGACACTTGCCTTACAGCCAACGAAACATTGGCTCTGCTAATGACAGTGTTATATCACGTCCTGACGATTAACTTCGTGCGCTCTAGTTGGACCACCCTTTTTTAATGTAGTTTTTAGAAAAAAAAATATAAAAATTCAAATCAAGTGTAAAATCTTATTTGGTAGTTTGAAAGGACATTTTATTGCATTTATTTTTTGAATATAATATTATTCAAATGCTGGCACGCCTCAGGGTTTCCATTCTGGGGGTCCAATTTTGTATGACTTGTTCGAGCATTTCGACCGGTATGGCTTTAATGACAAGCGTTATGTGGGCTTCCAAAACCGGAATCGTAGCTGGTTTGTCAGCATACGCTTTGGACTTTACGTAACCCCAAAGAAAATTGTCTAAAGGTGTGATATCACTCAATCTAGGCGGCCAACTCACCTGTCCAAAACGTGAAATTAGCTGCATTTCGGAATGAACTTTCAATCGATCCATTATTTGAGCAGCTGTTTGGCAAGTGGCATAGTACCATTGAAACCAAGTCTCATCAAGATTACGGGCTTCAATTTCAGGTAGCATAAACATCGATATCATGGCGCGATAGCAAGCACCACTCACGGTTACGTTCCGGCCATCATCATTTTAAAAAAAAAAAATGCACCGATGTTTCCACCAGCTTATAAACCGCACCAAACCGTGGTTTTCTCTGAGTATAATGGCACCTCTTGAACCTCTTCTTGTTGCTCTTCAGCCCAAATGCGGCAATTTTGTTTGTTGACTTTGACGTTGAGCCAGAAATGGACCTCATCACTGAACAAAATTTTGGTCGAAATAGCGGATCTTCCCGTTTCTCATCGAGCGCTCATTTTCATAATACAGTTGCCAACATTTGAAGGAAATTATTTTCAGAAAATAAATGCCATAAAATGTCCTCTCGAGCGCTCATTTTCATAATACAGTTGCCAACATTTGAAGGAAATTATTTTCAGAAAATAAATGCCATAAAATGTCCTCTCAAATTACCAATAAAGCTTCCACACTTGATTTGAATTTTTATATTTATTTTTGTTCTAAAAAATACCTCTAGATGGATTACCCAATATAATACCCTACGACACTCTGGTATACAGAAAACGATATTTGAATAAAATTGCATTACAACTGCAGTTTCTCAAATCTGACGCGATAATAACAATCCGGACGGAAGTACGAAACTATGTAATGATATGGTACATTACGAGCAGGGTAGTAAATGGCTTGGTATAGCACTTGGTAAGATATCACTCATAACTCACTTTGTTGAACATGAGATAGGTAGTATAATGAAACTCTAGACAGATATGGGCAATTTTTCAATGGAAAAAAATAAGCAAGATCACATTTTATGGGTCCTACTGACCTCAAATTGGAAGAGATTGTTTTATAGGTGATATTCAAAAACAAATGGACATGAACCTTTGTATACTAAAAAATATTACCAAGTGCCAAACTAATGGTAACCCCTTCTTAAAGGCATCAGAAGAACCAGACGTACAGACGGACATAACTCAAAATGACATCAAAAGGATTTGGATCAATAAAGGGTCGAAGAAGCCTTTTCGGCGCTACTCATGTCAGCCGTACAAAAATACTTTAACCTCACACCTGGTAAGTCATACCCTTGAAATATACTTTGTAAAGCCATAAATACTGTTACAACATTGAACACACCCATTTCAATAGTAGAACTAAACATACCCCGTTAATGTCATATGGGTTTTGAAAGCTAACCTCAATAGCGTTAGTCTGTAGCGGGATTTTAAAATTGTATCAACTCATTGAACAGGGATTAAACCGGCTCAAGACCTCTTGCTTCTATATTTAAATAGAAGACAAGTTTTTAACAAAATGCCTTGATTTTCGTGGCTGCACACTACTTTTATCATAATTTCAGGTCCGTGACAACCCTCTTCAGAAAGACTTGCTGCAATTGTTGAAAGTAAAACCGAACTCTATAAGGCCAGGCTCTCCCCAAACGAATGAGAACTACTGTTGTAAACCTAACTTTTCAAGTTTTCTTCACACAATTGCCCACGACACAATTGTCAACTTTCATCATGGAGTGGTCAGATAATGAGAACCGTATCGCTGTAATAGCGCTTTTCAAGTGTGAAATGAAAAAAAGCGATATTTTCAAAACGCTTCGGTCACAAGGGATTAGCCGCATGTTCGTCTACCGATGCATAAAACTGTTTAAGGAGACTGGAGATGTAAAAGAGCCCCACCGGTCGGGCCGCCCATGCTCTGTTCGAAGACCGCATGTCATCAAAGCCGTTAAATCAAAAATTCACAGAAATCCGCTCCCAAAACAGAAAATCATGGCCCATGAGATGAATATCACGCAAAAGTCCATGAGTCGAATCATTACAAAAGACTTGGAACTTGGGGCTTTCAAACGACGTACATTTATTAACTGCAGCTTTAAAAAAAAAAGGATTAAAAAATGCAAACGTCTTTTGGTGAAGCACGCTGATAACTTGCACAAAAAATTTTTTTCACCGATGAAAAAAATTTTACCGTTCAGGAAAAATTTAACAAGCTAAATGATAGAGTGTATGCGCGGTTATCTAAGGAAGCATCAGAGCTAATCCCAAGGGTGGAAAAGGGTCATCACCCAGCTTCAGTCATGGTTTGGTGGGGTGTCTCTTACGATGGGGTCACTGGCCTGCATTTCTGAGAACAAGGAGTCAAAACATCGGCAGAAGTTTACCAAGAAACAGTTTTGGAAGCTGTTGTGAAGCCTCTTAACAATTCCCTGTTCCAAAACCAGCCATGGACTTTCCAGCAGGATTCTGCGCCGGCCCATAAGGCTAAAACGTCCCAGGCCTGGCTTCGAAACAATTTGCCTGTGTTCATTTCCTCTGAAGAATGACCCCCAGGTAGTTCAGATATGAACCCATTGGATAACAAATTGTGGACGGTTTTAAAAGACAAGGTTTGTCACAAAATATACCCCAACATTGAATCTCTTTAGACTGCTTTGATACGAGCTGTGGCCAATTTTCCAAAGGACGAGGTTCGTGCAGCTATTGACGATTGGTCAGTGTGACTTAAGGCGTGTGTTAAGGCAAAAGGCGGACATTTCGAATAAGCACATTCTTTTTGGAAACAATATACATCAATAAATATATTAAAAAATATTAGTTCAAAAAACATTCAGAACTTTTTATTTTACAGCATAAAACGTGTGTAACAGTATTTATGTCCCTACTAAGTATACTCGTAAGCAAGTGGCAATTTTTTAACATATGACACACTGTCTGGAAAAATAAAACTTTATTTGAAAAAAAAACTTTAGCTCCATACGGGCTCAATTTTCCTTATCTTGAGGTCTACTTTCGTTGGCTGTACATAAATTAAATGCGTACAAAAATCTCTGGATGTGATGATATTACAGTCCAATACAGTTTTCCGATAATGTGAAAAATTTAAGAAAAAATATAAGGAACACAAACGGGATATAATCAAATTTTGTACACCGATCACTGTTTCATGCAGTCAATACTTGTTCGTACGGGTTGTTTTGCTGCGTATCACACTGTTCCCAAGACTGGTAAGCGTATGAACAATCTCTTTTTTGTTTGTTTGTTTGGAGCAATAACTAGATTTTCAACATTACATCCATTCATTTGAGTTATGCTCAAGGGAACACACACTCGTGCATATCCTGGCACACACACACTCACATGCTGCATAAAGTCATAAACTTGTAGAGTACGAAACAAGAGTGAATGATGTACTCACGATACATGCATACGTTTTGAGTAGACACGACAGATACTCTCACTAGTATTCGTAGTTGTACTCGTACCCGTCGTATGTACATATACTCCAAAAGTATTTAATTTATTAAAATAAACAAATACAGTTGCAGCTAACACACACACGCACACATATGCACACACAGAGACGCAAAGTGAGAGGACGAAAACATCCTCGTACGTAGATGTGGAAGTTTGCAACCGAAAAAGGAAAACGCAGCAGCACAAACTATCAGACGCAGACACAGCAGTGGTTGTCTGTATCGTAAGTGCATGCACATGTACTCATGCATCGACACACACACGTACACATATGCACTATTTACACATTCATAAGTCCAAGCATGCATACATAAATACCCCTCCATTCATTTTCATAAAGATTAGAGCTGAAATATTTGAAGATGTCCAGAGGAAACAAAAACCACTGACTTTGAGGATGACACTGATGGGTCTGGTCAGGTTTATTAAAAACTTAAGTGCGTGTTTCACATGTTCTGAAGTTCTCTGAAGATATAACATAAATGGAAAATGGGCACTGTATGATTTTCGTGAGGTCTCAGACCAACGAGAAAATCGAGTTCAACTTTCACTGACAAACAGTTGTACGAGGGTTGCTATTTATACTTCGGATCCAGCAATAAAAAAAACAAAAACTTATCTTGGAAAATGTTTTTATTGCTTTCCAAATCCATAAAGATCAATGAACTTTTGCGTGCGCTAAAACCAATTTTTTTTGAACTCTTCAACAGCTGCTTAGGGCTTCAAAAACGTTAACCACGCTCTTTTTTCCTAATGTGAGGAAATAAGAAAAAGTCATTGGGAGTTAAATCAGTACTGTACGGCGAATGACCCATCAATTCGATATCTTGGGTGCTCAAATTGCCCATTTAGCTAATGTGTGAGAGCACGCATTGTCGTAATGAAAAATGATTCGTCTTCTCTTCTTGTTTTTCCTTACAAAAAATTTCACCTGTGTATTCCTCGGCTCATTTCATGAAAAACTGTCTATCTACGACCATGCCCGGAAATGCAATGGGACTTATTGGCAATGGTTTGAAAATTTTCGGATTGGTGGCCGGAGGGTACTACGAGTAGAGTAAAATTTGTTTTAAGCCAGTGGTTGGTTTTTCTTGGAAAGGTCTTTACGATACCTTTCAAAATCACTAAACAATAAACTAAAAAAAAAATTAAAATAGCCGAGATACGGAGTATTCAAAAATAAGGAAAAAATAAGAACGAGCACATAACCTCAGTTTTCTCATCCACATGTCAGATAACTAATATTGTTTTCTCTTTCAAAAATTATTTAACGAGACGTCTTTTAAAGATCTTTTTAACAAGCCTAAAAATCAGAAGTTATCAGAAGTTATCAATTTTACCGCTGCCACTTCGTCCCCTTGCATTTTCGGTCATGGTCGTAGATAGACATTCGTGAAGGGAATACGCTGGAGCAATTTGTGGAGCCGTAAATGAACCAGTCTGTATATAAGTTTGGCATACCGTTTATTACATCTCGAGATATTTATATGAGACTCTATAAAGTATACACGAGTATCATATGAATTTTAACATTTGACTAATTATAAGTCACTGACCCATGTTCATAAGGTCCCTAGGATGCCAATAATATGTCTTTTCAAACATAAATGTATGGGAACTTAGAAAAACCTAGTAGTAGAATTTTCTAAAGAATTTAAATCTAGTATTTGGATGAATTAGAGGCCTTGACCTATGGGTCCGGGGGCACAAAAGCCCTCCCGTTATGTTCGTGGAGAAATGGGTATCTAGAAACAACAATGTTGTCTTACAAATCCAAATATGCAACTATATTTAAGATTTGGCCAATTTTGCACGCAAATCTGCTCCTAGTTGTCCAAAAATTGGCCTTCTTCAACTATAAATAAAAAACATAAAACGTATAGTCACGCAACAGAAAATAACTTTAATTCTATGATTTGGCTACATTTCAGTCCTATCGAAAATCCTTGAGAACATTCACATCTGCTGTCGGGTGGATAGACCGACTCCAACGCTCCGACAAGAACGCCATAAGGTCTCCGGTAAAGCGATTTCTACGTAGGCCATACTGCCGATCACTGAGAAGGTCGTTGGACTCTAAATACCTCACTAGATGGCGGTTAACCATGCTCTGGAGAGCGTAGAGCAAATCGCTATTGGCCGACAATTCGCGGGATTATTGTCGTCACCCTTTTTAGAAATCGACTGGACGTTCGCAACCTTCTAATACGCTGGATTAAAAAGGTTGCGTAATGGAGAGGCTTGCGTCGAAGAGCACTTACATAGGACAAGTGCCGAAATACTATCCGACCCCAAGGATTTATTTACATCGAGGTTTGCAAGAACCCTTTTATCTCCACGTGTTCGTAAAAAAATTCTGAGGCATAGAACTTGATACGTTTTCGATCGCGGAAGTGGTTGATTGCTTTCCGGCAAGGAAGAATTTCCTTCAAGCATTTTAGCCAAAAGGGTACCTTTATCAACCGGGTCATTGAATGACTGGTCGTATTTAACAAGAGTTTGGATAGATGAAGAACTATCCTTTACTTTTCTTACAAACCACCAAAAGCACTTACTTCCCCTGGGAGAAGTAAGAACCTTTGTACGTACCCATTGTTCGTGCAGAAATTTTTCATGCCTAAGCACTTTAGCACACGTGGGTAAGGTTTGGTTTAAACGCCAATTTCTGAAGTCTACCTCCTTAGATCTGACAGCATTCCTACATGCCTGGTTAAACCAACTGTATTAATCTGGTTAAGCCGGTGGTTTATTTAGGATTGTTCATTTAGAACAAAAGTCTTTATTCCAAATAAAATTATATTTTGGATCATTTCAGCCGCAGCATTTACGTCTTTATCAAGAAAGCAGAGTTTCCAATTTATATGCTGGAAAAATTGGTTGAGATCCTTTCAACGTGCCTTTTCTTAGAAAAAAAACTGTCCGCTTTGGGGCTTCTTCAGAAGCGACTAAAAGAGCTGAATACAGAATGGATGCTGAAACAAGTGGTCGGAGTTACAACGAGGTGCAAGAACATTAACTTCGTACTTTTCGCAGTGCGATGTTAAGTAAAGGTCAAGAATGTTATGTTGGTGCCCTTCGACACACGGCATATGTTTCAGTAGTTGCGTCAAGCTATTTTGCGCGGTAAGGAGCTTGGCGTATTGGCTCCAGGAGTTGTATGGCTCGAATGCGAAAGCTAGGCTGAATTATGGTCTGTATCCCGTGAGGGAGGCAAAGTCCTTTGTTGTTGTTTTGTGATGTCCATGCTGGTGCCAGTTCCTGGCCATCGAATCGCCCGTGAAGGCGACTGTTAATTGTTTGTGTACTGTTTGTGTTTTTGGTTGATATGTCGCTGTGGGTGACCAGTCCCATGTTATATGGAACAGAAACTGGAAGTAGCCTTTTGGTTGCGAGGTCTGACCGGAGACTTTAATCTGGTACCACGGGTAGTCAGGAGCCCCCAGAACTTGTTCTGGCCTGACTATATGGTGCGGCCCTTCGGGGAGTATCGTGGTGGCTGTGGTTTAAACCCAAATCGAGGGGAGAACTTCGGTTCGATGTGGAGTTGCATTGCGACCGGGTGCTGTGACCCATAGAACAGCAGAGTTTTAGATAGTCCTCGACCCCTAACCAAGAGGGAAGCCATGACCCATAACTGTCATGCTTCGAATTGGTACCGGCGGAGTTAATCCAATGGGGCGCTGGCCGTCGCATTGTTACGGCCCCAGTGTGATGGCACACCGTGGTTCAGGCCGTCGTGGCGATAATCACGTAAAACCCGGCGACTCTGTCCGTATAACTCTCCAAAGCTTTCGGTATTAAATCGGAAAGGGCTTCAAAGTCTTGAAGGGAAGCCTCCCTTTCCGAGTTTGGACTTCTACAGGGTGGAGCGCTATATTTTGCTTTTTTGCAGGCTGTGGCAGCACTGTTAGTCAAAGAGAATGGATGGTGCGCGTGTCATATAGTGGCTGACGGGAGATTCATATTCGCCTGCCTTTCAGTTGCCATCATGTATTAGACACATAAGAAAAGGTCATTTTGTGTTAAAGCGTATTTTTCAAATGCGCATTCGATCATTGCAGTGCAGCGTGCTTTTCCTTAGTAGGTATGTAAACATAAAAAATGGAGTGAAACAAAACCCCCAGAGAACTTCACCACAGACCTCTGCATTCGGACCGCGTCACTGTGTGGTGTGCCATATCACGAGTTGGCATCATTGGCCCTTACTTTTTCAGGGTAACTGTCTTGCCGTCACTGTGAACTCCGAAAGGTACTTGACAATGATACAGGATTTTTTCTGCCGGATCTTGAGGTAATGCAGCTAGAGGATACAAGTGACGCGCTAAATAGAAAGGGACCTAAGGCTAAAAACCAGTTTTGTTCAGGAGAGCCGTTTTAAAGATTAGGTCCCTTTCTATTTGCGCTTAGAATCGTCGACACCACTTTCATAAAACGCGCATATCTCTGGGAGGGAACACTTTTAGGGCATGGGATTGGTCTCATTCGATGCCCAGATGTTGTCCACATCAAAAAAAGAAAAAAATGAAAATTGATTTTTTTGACCTTAGGTCCGTTTCTCTATGCGCTGTCACACATGGTTTCAACAGGATGGGGCAACTGCACACTCAGCGGATTGTTTGAGGCAAATGTCTGCTCCGAGAGGTGATGGCCGGCATGCTCTCCAGACTAAGCCCCATGCGATTTTTTCCTTAGGGGTTACCTGAAGTGGAAGGGTTACCTGAAGTGGAAGGTATATCAACCGTCCCAGCACCTTGGAAGAGCTAATTAACAATATTGAGGCTGAAATTGGCAGAATACCAGTCGACATGCTTGTTAGAGTTCATGAAAACTTCTGAAAATGTATACAGCAGTGTGTGGATAGCGAAGATCGACATTTTCCTGATACACTATTTAAAATTATGTAGTTTAAAAATTCCCTTACTATTCAATATAATTAAAATAAAAATAAATTTTTCTAAGGTTCATATTTTTTTATTTCATTCCTAAATAAGCAAATTACAGCACTCCACCCTGTATAAATAAACCCAAAATGTGGTACGTATGTTCCAATCCTGAAGTTATATCTTATAATTACAGCAATCATTAGCTGTGCCCCTAAACAATTGACCAGGAATGTAAGAAATCTTCAAATGTTATTGACGAATTAATTATCGTAACTATTTTCTTCTTTTTGAATTGTGTAAATATGAGGAATGCGATATGCCCAACCATTATAGAAGGTTTTGTTTTAATCCATGTTATTATTAGCCACCACTGGATGTCACAATTACTCTTGCCTATCACTCTGCTTGCCCGCTGGTAGCGAACCGTTGTTAACATCCAATAACGATTTCCGTATTTTTTTCCAACTCTTCATTAAATTGCCATTAGTTTCATCTTAAGAAGGGCCAGCAGAAAAACATGTCATTACTGTCTCGCCCCCTTGTTAGTCACAACTATCTGACGGCGATAACGATGCTGAGAAATATTTTCATAGAACGCGAATAATTGCTACTGTTTGTTTTAGATGAATGCCTCCGGTTGCTTAATTAGACTTTCATCAAAGTAAGAACAGAAAGAAAACTTTCTTTCAGCGGTGTATTTTTTTCTTTTAAGATTTTTTGACGATCAATGGCGAAGAAAATCTATAAAAGGGCAGCCAGCACTGGCTTCAAACGAGAATAACAAATTATTTCATTTCATCGTGTTCAGCGACGTGGCCGTCACCAGCAGAGTTTAGTTGCTTCAAAGGCAAAATTACGACAAGGAAACCAAATAAAATAAAAACAAAATTGAAAAAGGAAACATTCAAAGCTACAAAACAAAACAAAATGCAAAAAATTCTTTTGAGTTCTTCTGTGGTTGTGGTGCTGATTTTGTGCACTGGCGTCGTGACATCTGCGAAAGCGCGTCACCGTGGAAGATCAGGTGAGTTGATTGTGTTTGCCGGTGCTGTTGCTGTTAATTTTGTCTCACTCTCTTGGCAGCTTGGCGCCCCTTTCCCCTGTACCAACGGAAGTTATCAGCACAGGGGCGTTCGGCAAGCACTTCCCTTTCCTACAACACACCCACGTCTTCAAATGTCGGCCAGGGCAGGGGCTTCATGAAAATGTGGAAGGGTATGTTCAATGAGCCGGAAACGAATATAATCATTATAACACAACCGACTCCAACGACCACCACCACCAGTCCCACCACAAATCCCACCACTAACCCTACCACCAATCCCACCGCCCGAGATGACTCAGGCACTACTACGGCCATAGCAGAAGGAGGTCGTGACGACAACTTTAGCGTAGACAATCAACCGGCCGGCCTCGACGATGACCTGTTGAATGCTGAGATTTTCAATGTGGCCAATGACAGTGCCCAAGATATAATCCCGCAATATGGCAGCAATCGAAATCATAGTCCCAAGAGAAAACCCAAACCGAGACGCCGTAATAATCGCCAACGAAATCAGAGACCACGCAATCAGAATCGCAAACGCGCCGAGCAAATCGCCAACCGAATTGCCAAGAAGCCCATGTCCAGTGGAAACATCTTCTCCATCAATGGCAATGGCGTTGGCGGCAGTAGCAGCAACAATGCCTTTGACATTTTCGCTGGCGGCTTGAATCTCAATACGAACGCACGTATAAAGAGCATAATGAATGCCCTAAGGCAGCAAACACCCATCGTCTATAATTAATAAACTTGATCTCGGTAATGATGTATGGACTGGTGGCTGGCTGAATGGCTGCCTGCCTGCTCGGCTACTGGGCTGTATCAGTAAATGCCTCCCCCCTCCTGATGTTTCTGCTACAGCGACATGCCTTTGTCGGTATGTGCTTGCGTTATAATTTTAAGCATATCGAATCTTTAGAGAAATTCATTGTTTAAGCCCCGAGTCCATATTTTGTTTTAATAATAAACTTCTAATCGAATTTAAATTTTAATCAACTTTTGCATTCGACTTGGCGTTTAAACGACTTACGCCGAATGACGCCATGCATATTTAATAAGTTTGCATTAAGTTTTCCATAAAAGTTCTGCCAAATGAGTCTAAGAGGTTGGGGCAACTTTATTAGTTAAATGTTGATATCTTCTGTTTGGATTCGAGTAAAGATTTCAGTCAGTAAATGAAATTTAAGGTAATTTTGTGGCCTTGAATGGTAAAGTAAATATATTAAAGAATCCTTAAAGGTTGTCTAACTGCATACGAAATAGGACAGGGAGAGCTAAATTAAAAGACTAGTGTAACACTAAGTGATTGTCTATAAAAATAACATTAAAACCTATATGTATAAGTAATATTTATGAAAGCTCAGAGAAGCTCTTGGTCAACACGTTAAGTTATGTCAGGCCGATGGTTCTAAAATGGCAGTGACAGTTTTGGATGACATCAATTTAACAAAATCTAACAAGTAAAACCTTCTTTAAATTCGGACCTTTAATACCGTTCACCGTACCATCGTT
Source organism: Hydrotaea diabolus (assembly GCA_963513945.1). NCBI lineage: Eukaryota > Metazoa > Arthropoda > Insecta > Diptera > Muscidae > Hydrotaea > Hydrotaea diabolus. The sequence goes on from OY740718.1 coordinate 189,277,677, forward strand.
ACTAAAGCGGAAAAAAATATCCGTTATTTGGACCTTTTCGACCGACCCATGCTTCCAACCCTAGTCTCAGCCAGAACTTCAATACTACTGACTAAATTTTTTGTATTGCTTCCCTTATCTCAGCTCAAACTTCAAAATTACCTTATATTTGGATTGGTGACAAAATATGTTTTAGTTTTTGTATAAGTACAGATACAGGATCGGCCAAAAGTTACATTGGGGTTAAAAACTTTAATAACTTTTTATAACTTTTTTACGCCACATGATGCAAAAAGATCAGCAAATATGGCACTTTTGACGTATTTATACAAGGGCTGCTATATATATAAGTATATATCTGGCCTAATAATGAAAATGCGAATATTTATCATCAAAAATGGTTTTATTGTTTTTCAAAGTATTCTCCAGCATGATTTATACACTTTTGCATACGCTCAAACTAATTGTTGAAGCACTTTTTCCACTCCAATTGAGACACCTCCAAAATATGTTTTGTAAACGTTTCAACAGCTTCTTCTTACGACGAAAATCTTTGACCACGCATTTTTTCCTGGTTTGTGGGAATAAAAAGAAGTCATTGGGTGCCAAGTCAGAGCTGTACGGCGGATGACCCACCGATTTGACGCTTTGGCCGTTCAAAAAGGCGCTGGTTTGAGCCGATGTGTGAGAGCTCGCATTGTCATGGTGCACAATGATTCGTCTTTTCTTGTACGTTTTTCGAATTTCTCCGAAGACTTCAGACAAACAAATTGTAGTGTTCCAATCAGACCAATTGACCGTCCTACGTTGCTCAAGCGGAACAGTTGCCACATGACCAGTTTTGCCGAAAAAACAGGCGACCACTTGCTTCGAAGTGCTTCTTCCACGAACAACTTTCGTTGGATTTGGCTCGTCTTCGAAGACCAGCACGGTCGATTGCTGTTTTGTTTCGGGCTCATACGCATAGATCCATGATTCGTCACCTGTGACGATCTTAGAAACGTCAGCGTTCGTATTTCTTCAAAATTTCCTTGCACCAATCGCCACTAGTCTTTTATTGATCAATTGTGCGGGATCTAACGAGAACTAGCCTTTGTTACGGCCAGGTGTTCTTGCAATATCGGTAGAAGAAATGCCCAAGGATGCCTCTATCTCACGGTATGTCACATGACGATCTTGCATTATCAGCTCACGCGCGGCATCAATGTTCTCTGGCACAACGGCCGTTTTTGGACTACCTTTGTCTTTGAGTGAGCGTCGGCCACGATTGAATTCGTTAAACCAGTTTTTCACAGTGCTGTACGATAGTGCTTTATCCCCATACAAAGATTTAAGTTCATCGATGCACTCTTTTCGTTGTTGTTGTTGTTGTAGCGGCAACTATATGCCGGGGTGCCAGCCCCAGAATTGCTCTTTGGGTCAATCCGGTCCGTAGAACCGGCTGTCGTGGGATTGAACACTCTTTCGTTCTCTTTTCGTGATAATCCACGTCAAAAATTCGCACGAAAATGTTCACGAGTTAATTCCATTTTTCTTCAAAATTAATTTTTTTTCAAGTAGGTTTAAACAACACAAATGATGGTCGAACGTCAAAACGTTCTGAGTGCGTTTATGCTAAAAAATGTCAAAATGTCAGATAGCACAGGCAATAAAAAAAAATATTGTTAAGGAACTCAAGAAAGTCTTGTCCCTTAAAGGGATGCTTGAGCGCGAAACGAAACAGCAATCGACCGTATGGATCTTTCAAGGCGAGCCAAATCTAACAAAAAATTTTCATGGAAGAAGTATATCGAAGCAAATTATCACGTTTCTCTTTTGGTATAACCGGTTATGTCGCCACATTGCCTTTAGTGAAACGTAGGCTTACACCAACCTATTTGCCAATATTATTCAAAGAAATAATTAAAAACAAGAAGAGAAGATGTCGAATTTATAAGCCATTCGCAGAGCTGAAATATAACTAGCAACCCTAGCAATGTACAGCTTTTTTCAGTAAGGACATAACAACTTTATAAATTAAACAAACAGAATATTTAAGACATAGAGTTCTAATTCATTCCAGGTATAGTGCAATATGTGAAGCGCAAAATAGAAAGGGACCTAAGGTTAAAACCAGTTTTGTTCAGGAAAGCCATTTTAAAGATTAGGTCCCTTTCTATTTGCGCTTAGAATCGTCGACTTCACTTTCATAAAACGCGCATATCTCTGAGAGGGAACACTTTTGGGCCATGGAATCGGTCTCATTCGATGCTCAGATGTTGTCCACATCAAAAAATGAAAATTGATTTTTTTACCCTTTGGTCTCTTTCTCTATGCGCTGTCACATATGATATTAGTTTTAAAATTTGGGTAATCTAGGTTCAAAACCCATTTTTAGTTGGGGTTTCTTCAGGTTTAGATTTAAATTACAAAGTAAGTGGAAACATCATAGAATCCATTTACTTAAGCTCAATGTGTCCATCTTTTGCCTTTACTATGACATTCAAATGGTTAAAAATGAGTTACATTCTGCACGTATAGGATCTTGCGGTATTTTGGCTTATTTCCGTACAATTTTTTCTTCAAATGTCGATTTATCTTAAAGAATTGGATAGATTGAATCGCACTCACTCATAAGAGGCCACTTAAATTCACGGTGGAGGTTCAGCTTATCCGAGCTTAATTATTGTCTTCTTAACCGTTTCCGTCTGGAATAGTTTCTGTTCTTCTAACTCAGAGCAATCGCAGCATTTTGATGCGCTTCTTTGAGGTAAGAATATAGCTTACAGTTTGCTCGTCCTAAATGTGCCACCCACTGCGTCTGCTGTAAGTAAGCCTTTACCAAAATTTAGTGACACTGGCACGTTTCAATGTCAAACGCAATGTAAGGAAAACGTACGAACTTGTTAATTTTCCTTGGCTGAAAAATCACCTAAAAGTATTAGGCAACAGCAAGCATAGTTAAAAAAACAACTTTTCAAATGAACTAGCTATTGAAAGCTTCTACTTTTAAACATGACTAATATGGAAAAAGCAGTTACCAGCAAAAAAATTTCACAAAAAGCATGAGCAATACAACAGAAGAAAACGAAAAGCTGCCTTTAGTAAGCTACTCTGCCCATGAAAATAATCGAGCTCTTGGACGCCGAGTTTGATAGTCGTGTTACCATTCTTACCTGCGATGTCAATTAGTGATCCCGAAGCTGTGGTTTGACCTAGGACCTAGGTCAAAAAGTCTACCTAGGTCCTAGGTAGACTTTTTGTAGGGTACTGTATAGAACAGATTTTGCATAAGCAACTCATTAATGATTTAGACCCTAAAGGTCGAGCAAGCTACTCATGAGATCGAGTCAGAAACCGCAATCACCTCGATACTGGCTGTGGGCACAGCTAAGCTCATGGATTCTACGATTTCGGGGCGTTTACATCTTTTTAATATTTTGATAAAGTGTTTTATCAAATACGATAACATCTTTCTAAGACCATAATATTTAAGCCCCTCCCAGCAATAAATTCTCTGCATTATTTAATGGAAAATCTAGCCCTGGCTTTCTTCAAGGAGAATGACAAATTGTAGTACACCCAAATTTACAAGGACTTGATTGTGTATGAGCCAGAATTTAAATTTAAAAAAATACTTTTTAACATATCCAATTCTTCTAAAATCAAGTTGCGTTTATTTGTTGTCACAAAACATCACTTCACAAAAACTGTATACGCCGGAAACTATTAGCAAACGCCATAAACGGATTCTGGCTGACCGTGTTCTTCTTCCGTTTCGGATTTCCTCTGCGGCTTATCTTTGACACCGACTTCAGAGGTGGTCCATAGATAACCTGCGGGAAGGCCTGATCACGTTGTTGATATAGCGGCGTGGGAAGAGGCACTGGGTGCGGCAAAGCCTCCGCATTGCTGAGATAACCCATGCGAACACCAGCAGCGGTACCACCTGTACCCGTACCACCTGTACCCGTACCACCTGTACCCGTTGTCGTAGTCGTGGTAGGCGGAGCAACAGTGGGTATGACGTTGGTGTTTACATTTGTCAACTGTGATGGATTATTGACGATAATATACGGGACTAAGTTGCCTCCGCCTCCGCCTCCACCTCCACCTGCACAATTGTTGCAACCTTGATTGGCACCTGCGAGTTGATTGAACAGCAGTAAATGTTTGAACAAGCGGCTTTCACCAGCATCATTGCCACGTCCTTTTATCAGATTTAATTTCGGTTTTGTTGGTATAGGGACTTCCTCGTCATCAAACGTCTGTTCATCCAAGGAGCGATATAAGGGCAGTCTCTTGGACATTTGTCCTGTTAAAGGATCACACTTACCATAGGTTAAAATTTTAAAAAATCTATTTTATTACCTTTTCTCACACGGGCATTGACCGCCAGTACTCCCCCTATCAGCAGCAAACAGAAGCTCAGTGATATACGCATGTCTAAAAATCTCGTTTGGAACTGTAGAAATGCTTAGGCTGCGTTCCTGGTTTTATATAATACAAATTCGGCAGCATCGCACCTCGCAAGTGTCCCAAGTTCCCAGAAATCCCAACGCTAGCATGTTCAAAATTTAATTGTTTCAATTTGTCTTCTTGTTTGGCCTTATCGCAATTTCACATCTCTCTTGGTGGCCCGGCCCGGCCGCTTGTCTACTGACCTGTTACAGTTCAAACTGAACTGACTGACGGACGACCATAATCATCGGTGTCGTCGTCTTTGTGGCTGTCGTCGACAGCGTCTTGCTCTTCCATGTTGTTGGCAACAGTTATTAATGATTTGTTTATGTGGGTCATGTTAAATGAATTCTCACCCTGTCCGCCGTCCGTCGCTTCATTTTCAGTTGGAATTCATTGAATGGAATTTATGGTTGCAGATTAGAACCTTAAAGTGGAAATGATAAAAGTATTAATCATATTTAGTACTTTTGAAATTAGCCCAGTGTGTTGGCATTGCGAAGGCTGTCACCATTATTAATTTTCTGACACTGTTTGAGCAGGAGTCATCTTATTGGGATTTGTGGCAAAGTGGAAATTCAAAGACCATATCAGCTGAAAACACGGGTTCATCTGTTCAGAGCTAATACAAATTGCTTATTGTTAGTGTCTTGGGAACTAGAAAAGCTTTGAACACATAAATGTGCATTAATACAAAAGATTTATATGTTTGCATTATGGAATGCTTCTTATATACGAGGGTCACTCTGAGAGTAACTGACCTCAACAAGTGGGGAAGTTCATGTTCATTTGACTGCACATGAAGCGACTCCATGAAGTTTGCATTGTTTTGGCTGTCAAAACAAGTTTGTTGGGTTGGAATGAAAGACGTCCTGGTTTAATACGAGATCTTTCACGTTGATATGTAAATATTGAATTACACATGCCGTTCATTTGCACAAAATGTGATAAAATGAACTGGTCCAGGCGGTAAGAAAGTGTTGCTAAGAATCCAAATAAATCACATTACCATCATACTTAGAACTTTGTTGCCACAATTTTAAGGTCGATTTACATGTGCCACCCAGCAACAAAAATATGGTTTACTCTGTATTTTTGTATAGGATGAAATTTAATTGATCTTCTATTCGGAGGGACATCTAAATTCTACCAAGGTATATGTTGTATATATAAATAAATACCACCAGCCAGAGTAAAATACAAATCAGTTAATCCTATCTTTTCATGCAGATGATCCTCTGATAGCATATGCAGACCTTGGACGGCATTCTGGCAGTTCTACATTTGCTTCCATCACGCAGAGAAAATATATGGTTCCACCCACTATGGTCACCACAACAATAATATGTTCTTTACAATAAAAGCATGTTCGTCGCAACCATAAAATTGTTTTTTAATTTCATTTTGACAACAGTATTATTGCGACAATATTACTATTGTTGAAATGTAACAATAGTATTATAGCCAAATTTAGAAATGAAAATATGGTTGTAGCAACCATAAAAACATGGTTGGTGCAACAAAAATTTTGGTGTTTAAAATTTACGTTAACAATAATATGATTACGACAATCATAAAGTATGGTTGCGACTATGAACATAACATAACAGGTTTTATATACATACATATATGTGTGTGCGTATGTTTCTTTGATATTCAAAGAAAAAAACACATACACACGATACAGTAAATGGTTGTTATCCATAAAAAAAACAACAACAATCAGAAGGTAGTTCGAGGGATTTTTGTTGTGTTTACTTTGTTCGGTGAAATACTCCAATACCGCCTTGTTCTCGTTTACTTAAAATCTGCTTGCACTTAAGTATAAAGCCATTGATCATAGTTTAATCACATATGTTTCTTGGGGTCTACGGATGGTGAAGTACGAAAGTGAATACCCATGCTGGGAAATAACAGTATTTTCGACTGCCGTTGGAATATATATTTTTGTTTCTTGAATGGAATGTTCAATAAAAACAGGGCCTCAATTCTGGCTATTAACTTTTTGTAATGCAACATTACCCAATCCTAATAAATAATTTTGGGGATCATAGTATTTTTGAGTGAATCATACTATGGTTGTAGGGATAACAGCATGGTTGCGTGTGAATCATACTATGGTTGTGAAGATCATACAATAGTTGTATGAGAAAAATACTATGGTTGTGAGGATCATAATATGCATGTGGAGATAATAGTATGGTTGAGTGTGAATCATAATATGCTTGTAGAAAAAATAGGTAGGTTGAGTGTGAATCATACTATGGTTGGGTGGATCATAGTATAGTTGCATGTGAATCATACTATAGTTGTAAGGATCATACTATGGTTGTATGAGAAACATACTATGGTTGTGAGGATCATAATATGGTAGTGAAGATCATAGTATGGTTGAGTATATATCATACTATGGTTGTGGGGATCAAAGTATGCTTATGTGTGAATCATACTATTGTTTTGAGGATCATAATATTGTTGTGCCACAGCCATATACCCAACAATAGTATGTCACCCCAATCATACCTTTTTTCTGCGTGCAGCTTAGAGGTGGCTAATTGTCATCACAATTACTGCTGATCATTCGATTCTAAAAACAGAGCGTAAAATATCGATAGTCTTAGGTTAACAAAATGCCTTCCATGTCATTCTCAAGAGTTTTAGGAACCAATAATTCATTCACTCTTGAAGGTAACGGCTCATTTTGTTTCCTAATTTATGAAGAAAAATTACCTAATGATGCCGCCAGCCAAAAATCCACACCAAAAAGTGACTCGTTGTGGATGCATTGGCTTCTAAATAGTCACGTGTTAAATTTTTGCTTATTAATATAGCCACTGTGATGGAAATGAGCTTCATATAAGGACGCGATTTTTCCGTGAAATTCTTTATTTCCTATGATAAGATCTCCAGTCCATTGGGCGAAGCGAAAAGGAAAAAAAGTCGGATGGTGTTTCATTATTAAATGACAAAGTTGGAGCTTTTCAATAAAACAAGAAATTTATAAAAAAATTATTGTCTCTTTTTTACAGCCGAATCAAATTTTAAATGGCCTAATCTTTAGTGGGTGCAGTGAGGTTGTAAATTTAGTATAACCTTACTTGGATCATGAGATATATTAAAATTTTTCGAAGGACACTCCTTGAAATAATTTTTAAGTAAATGGCAATGGTACGTATAAGAGCTATTAAATGGATGTAGGGGACACAGTTCATCTTTCCATTGTTCAAATTGTGTTAGTCTGAAATTGAAAAATATCAAATGAAATGCAAGAAAAACTTGACGTTTAGGTGTGGTTCAATTTCAATGTCGACCCTTAAAATTTAACCACCCTTTATAAATATTTCGAAACTCTTTCTAACTTGCAATGTAGAAGTTTTTGCAAAGACTTCTCCATTTGGTCTATCTTATGCCCCTGTTTCGGCTGTTATAGGCTTGATTCCTGGTTCTGATAGTATATTGTAAATTGTATCTAGCCAGGTTTTTCTTCGTTTTCCTCTACTTCTCGTGGCAGTAGGTCTCGCTTCTACTACTCGTTTAGGCAAGCGGGTTTCTGACATTCTAGCAACATGTCCAACTTTTTTCGCTCGACATTATTATTACGCATTTCTGATTCTACACTTGATCGTATAATCTCGTTCTTATCCTATCTCCTCTGGTTTATTCTGCTACCCGGTAAAGAAATTTAAAGAAAAGTAAAAATTAAAACAACAGTTTAAATTAACATCAAGGCCGCCACAATGTGTCAATGTTTTCTGACCCAATGCAAAGAAATTTGTTGGTGTTGTTTTCCTAAAGATCCATTTCATGGTTGTTCTGATAGCGACACTCCACCACCCCCTTCGTGTTCCCATTCGAATTCATATTGTCTACCCAGTTGACAATAAAATCCACCATCAATGACCATCGAGCTACGGTTTCTTTCTTCTTTCTTTCCAGTTTAAATCCCTTTTGCAAAAGAGACGTGAAAAAACCAATACTTAAAATGCTGCAGCCTTTAAAAAAATATTTAATACCCTCCATTGAGTCATTTGTCAGCCTGCATCTAGCAGAGCTCCACATGCCGGTGTGTGGTGGTACATGTCGCAGTAAGGAAAACCCGGCTGAGAAACACATCCAAAAAAAGACGAAAATATTTAGTAAAATATCCGTTTCTGGTTGTTGGCTTCTGTCGCTTTCTTTATGCGCAGCTGGAAGTTCGTGCCGTGTTGTTGCTTTTGCCGTTGTTGTTGCCGAATAAATCTGGCTGGTGCTGAACGCAGCTCTATGCGTTAATATAAGATATTTAAAATAAATCCCACATTCTCGAGTCTTATACGCACATTGCGGTTAAATTGTTTACGCCAAAGTCACAATAAAACGAGCAACGTTAACAGCGGTACAGACACAACGGAAGCGGAAGTGATGAGATTGATTTTTCTCACGGGCTTAGCAACGCTATCAGCTGGGTGTTTTTCTCTTAAGCTACAGCGTCTGAGATTATTTCTGTTTCCATTGGTTAGCAACAGCATATAAATTCTTTTAATTGGCGAGATATCCGAGATTTTGACAATCTTCTGTGGCCTGAAATAATTTTTTGTCATTTTTGCCATTAGTGCAATTTAAATCTTTAAGATTTGCCTGCTTTTTTGCTCGGATTCGATTTGTACAAATTTCAATTGAATTTCTTGTTTCTTTTCTTTGCTCCTTTTGGTCTTTAACGAAATAAAAACTCCTGCAGACAAATAAATGAGTCAAGATCCAATCAATTGCAGGACATCGTCACGACCACATGAATTGAAAAAAAATCAAAGCAAAAAAGAAGAAGGCAACAAACCCATGATATATGGCGTAAAGAGAACAAAGCGAATGCATCACAACAGGTCATAGGCGACTTGAGGTTATGCTATGACCATCAACCATGTTGACCCTAGAGGCTCAGCTAGAGCTAACCAACGGTAAAAAATTGAAACTTGATGCTAAAGAAGCTTTAGAGAAAGCTGGGCTCAATTAATTGAGTTGTAAATTTTCATACTTTTGACAACCGATATCTTGAGTTTTTGTTGGCATTTTCCCTTAACCAATTCGCATGCTACAGACTAAATGCATCATTCGTTAATGGGTTGCACTACACATTTCATGCTATAGGGTATTCGCAAAAAATGGTCATCCACAGAAAATAGAAAACGAAGCGACGAACATGAATTTTATGTGTGACCGTGTGATGTTAGTTTTATGTTGGGACCATACAGTTTCCAACACCAGAGTACAATGACGCCCCGCAGCCTCCACAGAACACCCTACCCTACAACAAGAAAACAACAACAAAAAAGAGCAATGCATAACCGAAATCCAGACCGACAAATGGACATATGGATAGATGTTTGTTTAAATGCACATTTGGAGCAACCACAGTCGGTGGAATATGTATGTAAGTACGTATATACAAGCCCGAGATATGTATGTATATTAGGGTGGCCCTTGGCACACGAGATAGTTGCATATCAATACCTAAAGTGGACTTTTCATGAAAACGATCTCTCAAAAAAGTAAAAAAAAACGGGGGTCTATCGCATGTACTCCCACCGTAAAATAAATTGGCCCGTTTTTGGGCTCATTGGGTCCATCAGTTCGAACACAATCTTAGAAAAATCTTCGAAATAAACCTATATTTGAATTCGAAGCCTTTAGTTAAGTTACTCATATGCCCAGATTTGTCGGTAGTCCCGCCTTTCGAGCATAAGGGATGTATTTTAGGCATCTTCGGTCCATGAGTCCAAAATTGATCACAGACAAACTTTAAAAAATCATCCTTATTTTAATTTGTGGTGAAATTTCGATCCATATTTACTATTAATAGCTGTTTTTGTGTACAGGAGGCCGTTTTTAGGGCCCATAGGTAAAGCAAGTATGCATTTTTGAGGTTTTAAGTATTCCTTTTTGAATATGTAGTGAAATTTGCTTTATCCGAACGTTGTTTTATCATAGCTATATATTTTTGGATCCATTGCTATTATTGATAGCTCTTTTTGTACAGGATGGAGCGCAGTGGATTGATTATTTGGGAATGAAATAAAAAAAATATGAACCTTAGAAAAATTTATTTTATATTTAGCGAGTTGTATAACTTACATGGTTTTAAATAGAGTATCTGGCCTATACCTTCCTGACCCTGTGTGCAGTCCTGTTGGAACCATGATTCCTCTAATTGCATTGCCTCAAGAGCCGGCTGAAAAAATCCTGTCCTGTACCGTTCGGAGTTCACAGTTACGACAAGACAGCTATCTTGGAAAAATATTGGGCCAATGATGCATACTCGTAATATGGCACACACCACACAGTGACGCGGTCCGATTGCAGAGGTCTCTTTCAGGGGTTTGTTTCACTGACAATTGTTGGACCACGCACATTTTATACGGGTGAAAATGCAGTTCATCATGAAGAATCCGGTGGAGAACGTATGGAAATGCAAAGAGAAAGTGATTTCTTCCGAGCAGAGCGTTACGGAGATTGCAGTACTGCTGCTTTAACTCTCTTGATGTTTTGTGGTGTTGTAATCCTTCTCTCAAGTCTCCTTCATAAACATGACACTGCTGTTCTCAATAAAGTTACGCAATTTACAATTGACTGCAGTCCAGGAACACGTCCGCGTGGCAGAACAGCGAAAAGCACGCTGCACTGCAATGATCATGTGCGCATTTGAAAAATACGCTTCAATACAAAGTGACCTCTTCGAATGTGTCCAATGAATGACGGCAACTGAAAGGCAGGCGAATACAAATCTCCCGTCAGCCACTATAAGCCACGCATACCCTTCCCACCCTCTGACCAACAGTGCCACCACAGCCTGTAGTTCAAAATGCATATTTTCGCGCTCCATCCTGTGGGTGTCGTTTTCTTGGGTCACATGAGTCAAAAACAAGTATGAACTTTTTTGGGATACGAGGGCTGCTATATATATTTCTGGCCTTATAATGAAAATGCGGACATTTATCATTAAAAATGGTGTTATTGTTTTTCAAAGTATTCTCCAGCACGATTTATACACTTTTGCATGCGCTTAAACCAATTGTCGAATCAATTCGACGTTTTGGCCGTTCAAAAAGGCTATGGTTTGAGCCGATGTGTGAGCGCTCTCATTGTCATGGTGCACAATGATTCGCCTTCTTTTGTTCGCTTTTGGAATTTCTCCGAAGTCTGCAGGCAAACAAATTGTGGTGTACCACTCAGAATTGACCGTCCTATGTCTCTCAAGCGGAACAGTCGCCACATGATCAGTATTGCGAAGAAACAGGTGACTATTGTTTCGAAGTGCTTCTTCCACGAACAACTTTCGTTGGATTTGGTTCGTCTTCGAAGACCCACACGGTTGATTACTGTTTCGTTTCGGGCTCATACGCATTGATCCATAATTCGTTACCTGTGACGTCTTTTGAAGCACCGCGATCGTATTTTTTCAAAATTTCTTTGCACCAATCGACACGAGCCTTGTTTCTAGCGATTGTCAAACCTTTTATCGGCCGGATATTTATGCAATATCGAATGTATGGTGGTGGAAGAAATGCCCATAGAAGCATCCACCTCACGACATGCCGATCTTGTGATCTTCTTTGGCACAACTGGCGTTTTTGGACGGCCACGATTGAATTCATTAAACCAGTTTCACAGTTCACATTGCTATAGGATGGTGCTTCATCGCCATACAAAGATTTAAGTTCATCGATGCACTCTTGTCGTGATAATCTCCGTAGAAATTTGTGCAAAATGATCACGCGTTCACGAGTTAATTTCATTTTTTTCCATATTGATTTTTCAAGTCACTGTAAACAACAATGATGGTCGTACGTCAAATGTTCTGAGTAGGTTTATGCTAAAAAATGTCAAACTTTCCAATGGAAATGTCAGATGGCGCCAGGAAACAGTTAGTGTTGCCTAGGCCAGAAATATATAAAGCAACTCCCAATATAATCTGAAAAAAATATATAAACGAAAACGTTATTAAATATTTAACCCCATGCTAACTTTTGGCTTACCCTGTACTTATGATAATTCTTTGGTACTGAATTTGTAATATGTGGCTATTGAACAGAATATTCATGCAAAAAAATGGTAAATAAATAAAACGTTTCTGTTTTGGTTAGAGGATAAGGAAAACCCCGAACTTAAAGAGTTTTTATAGCAATCAATCTTTACATCAACCCAAACATGTACAAATTCAGTTGCAAAAATCATCATAATTTGTTAAACCAAAAGTGTCAGTTCTCACTGCTAAAAGTTGCCGTTTTCCCAATCAACATTCGATTGAAGCGATGGAATACATGGATAGTCGATGTGGAGTCTCTTTAGAGGTGGCAAGAGTGAGTTGTATTTTCGTGCGCAATTGTGTGAAGAAAACTTGAAAGGTAAGGTTTACAACAGTAGTTCTCATTGGTTTGGGGAGAGCCTGGCCTTATAGAGTTCGGTTTTACTTTCAACAATTGCAGCAAGGCTTTCTGAAGAGGGTTGTCACGGACCCGAAATCATGATAAAAGTAGTGTGCAGTCACGAAAATCAATGTCACTTTGCCATTTTGTTAAAAACTTGTCTTCTATTTGAATATAGAAGCAAGAGGTCTTAAGCCGGTTTAATCCCTGTTCAATGTGTAACAGACCGAAATAAAACAATCGAGCTAAACATTATTATTTTGTTTTGGAGTTTTTGCCCGGAAATCGGTTACAAGTTATATTCAAACTTATATAATATCTAAAATAAGATTGTACATCTAGCTTTAGGTCATAGAAATAATATTTTTAATAAAACGAAATAATTAAATCATAAACTGGGGAAATTATTGATTATATATAATTTAACTTCCTTTGGCCCTGAATTTGTAATATGGGAGGGACTATTGAACATAATGTAATATTCATACAAAGAAAATGGTAAATAAATGAAACGTTTCTGTTATGGTTAGAGGATAAAAAACCCCGAACTTAAAGAGTTTTTATAACTAACAATCTATAACATAACCCCAAACATGTACAATTTCAGTTGCAATACTCATCATAATTTGTCAGGGTTACCGATACTCTTTTAAACCGAAAGTGTCAGTTCCCACTGCAAAAAGTTGCCGCTTTCCCAATAAACATTCGGTTGTACCGATGAATAGTACATGCAACTACCTACAATCGGTAGGCAAAAAAATCGGTTTTGGCAACAAATCATTTATCTGTGTGTAGAAATAAAAAAAATGTATACTTTCTTTAACAATTGACTTAACTATTAAGATATGCTATTTATAAGTAGACTAAGCTATTGCGGCTTAACCAAAACACTACCAATATTTTAGCGACGGTTTTCCATTACCAATTACAAATTGGTAATTTAAAAGTATTTCTCTCAATATTCTTTATTTTTGGTCTGATCGCGAAATTACTGATCGTAAACCTTACAAAGTGTGTACATTATTGATCGTCGTTGAAATCTAAGACGCTATAGTCCGTCTGTGGGTGCGCCTATTGAAAGTAGCGAAACGATATTAGCTACGATCAAGAAATTTAGCATGGTGATATATATAAAGTAAGTAATGGTCGTATGCTGATTGGGATTGTAAATGGTTGAAATCGGCCTAGAGGCGAAAAAGTTTGCCTTCTTGTGACTACAGGACCTTGAACATCTTGCGAATTTGTTGTGAAAGAATAATGCTTTAAATGGGGACAGTTAGTTAAAGCGAGGGTTGCTATATATATTTCTGACCTAGGCAACACTAAGTGTTGACTGGTGCCATCTGAGATTTTCATCGGAAAGTTTGACATTCTTTAGTATAAAGGAACTCCGAACGTTTTGCCGTACGACGATCATTTGTGCTGTTTACAGTAATTAAAAAAAAAATAATTTGACAAAAAAAGAGAATTAAGACAACCTTCACGTGGATTATCACGACAAGAGTGCATCGATGAACTTAAATCTTTGTATGGCGATGAAGTACCATCCTATAGCACTGTGAACTGTGAAACTGGTTTAATGAATTCAATCGTGAAGGTCGCTGTGCCAGAGAACATTGATGCCGTGTGTGAACTGATAATGCAAGATCGTCATGTGATATGCCGTGAGATAGAGGTTTATTTAAGCATTTCCTCCACTAGCATACATTCGATATTGCATGAACACCTGGCCGTAAAAAAGGTTTGTTCTTGTTGGATCCCGCACAATTTGACAATCGATCAAAAAAAGTCTCGTGTCGTTTGGTACAAAGAAATTTTGGAAAAATACGATCGCGGTGCTTCAAAAGACGTTTATCAAATCGTCACAGGTGACCAATCATGGAGCTATGCGTATGAACCCGAAACAAAACAGTAATCGACCGTGTGGGTCTTCAAAAATGAGCCAAATCCAACGAAAATTGTTCGTGGAAGAAGCACTTCGAAACAAATGGTCCCCTGTTTCTTCAACAAAACTGTTCATGTGGCGACTGTTCCGCTGGAGCAACGTAGGACGGTCAATTCTGAGTGGTAAACCACAACTTGTTGGCCTGAAGTCTTCGAACAAATTCGAAAAACGAACAGGGGATGATGAATCATTGTGCACCATGACAATGCGAGCTCTCGCACATCGGCTAAAACCAGTGACTTTTTGACCGGCCAAAACTTCGAATTGATGGGTCATCTTCCGTACAGCCCTTACTTGGCACCCCATGAGTGGTCAACGATTTTTGTCGCTAGAAGATGCTGTTGAAGCGTTCAAAAACCATGTTTTGGAGGTGTCTCAATCGGAGTGGAAAAAGTGCTTTGGCAATTGGTTTGAGCGCATGCAAAAGTGTATAAGTCATGCTGGAGAATACTTTGAAAAACAATAAAACCATTTTTGATGATAAATATTCGGTATCGGTTTATTATAGAACATGTTTTACGTCCTGCTCTTAAAACCAGACTTACGATGTGGTTTCAGCAGGACAGAGCCACTGCCTACACTGCGCCTGACACAATGGCACTTTTACCAAAAGTCATATTTTATTAAGACAATCCCACAATTCCAAAAAATATTAAAAAAAATCCCATATTTTTGGGTCTCCACCATTTTGGGCCCCACAACTCATTCCAATTAGACAATTTTTGGAGAGCGAATATTTCGGAAACTATTTGGCCGGCGCGATCGCCAGATTTGTCAGCAGATCTGTCTTTGGGGTTATTTGAAGGAGCGAGTATACGAGTATGTGAACAAGCCCGAGACTATCCTTCAACTCAAGGCCAACATTGTTGCAGAAATTCAAAAGCTACACCCACAAATTCTGAAAGATGTTATGGAAAATGCTCTAAAACGAGCCCCTCATTGCGATGCTGAAAACGGGGGTCATTTGAGGACATTATTTTTCATACTTAGTGTAAAAAATCCATATTGTATATTTTATAATCTGAGAAAGAAATAAAAAAAAATTAATAAACGAAAAAGTTATTAAAGTTTTTAACCCAATGGTAACTTTTAGCCAACCAATGATACCCGATGTGGAAAAGGGTTTATTTTTTAATATGAAATACCCGTAGTAGTCTTTCAAACTGCTAAAATTCGACATATGTGACAGCACATAGTGAAAGGAACTTAAGGGTAAAAAAATCAATTTTCACTTTTTTTTTGATGTGGACAATATCTGAGCATCGAATGAGAAGGATCCCATGCCCCAAAAGTGTTCCCTCCCAGAGATATTAATCCCTGTTCAATGTGTAACAGACCGAAATAAAACAATCGAGCTAAACATTATTATTTTGTTTTGGAGTTTTTGCCCGGAAATCGGTTACAAGTTATATTCAAACTTATATAATATCTAAAATAAGATTGTACATCTAGCTTTAGGTCATAGAAATAATATTTTTAATAAAACGAAATAATTAAATCATAAACTGGGGAAATTATTGATTATATATAATTTAACTTCCTTTGGCCCTGAATTTGTAATATGGGAGGGACTATTGAACATAATGTAATATTCATACAAAGAAAATGGTAAATAAATGAAACGTTTCTGTTATGGTTAGAGGATAAAAAACCCCGAACTTAAAGAGTTTTTATAACTAACAATCTATAACATAACCCCAAACATGTACAATTTCAGTTGCAATACTCATCATAATTTGTCAGGGTTACCGATACTCTTTTAAACCGAAAGTGTCAGTTCCCACTGCAAAAAGTTGCCGCTTTCCCAATAAACATTCGGTTGTACCGATGAATAGTACATGCAACTACCTACAATCGGTAGGCAAAAAAATCGGTTTTGGCAACAAATCATTTATCTGTGTGTAGAAATAAAAAAAATGTATACTTTCTTTAACAATTGACTTAACTATTAAGATATGCTATTTATAAGTAGACTAAGCTATTGCGGCTTAACCAAAACACTACCAATATTTCAGCGACGGTTTTCCATTACCAATTACAAATTGGTAATTTAAAAGTATTTCTCTCAATATTCTTTATTTTTGGTCTGATCGCGAAATTACTGATCGTAAACCTTACAAAGTGTGTACATTATTGATCGTCGTTGAAATCTAAGACGCTATAGTCCGTCTGTGGGTGCGCCTATTGAAAGTAGCGAAACGATATTAGCTACGATCAAGAAATTTAGCATGGTGATATATATAAAGTAAGTAATGGTCGTATGCTGATTGGGATTGTAAATGGTTGAAATCGGCCTAGAGGCGAAAAAGTTTGCCTTCTTGTGACTACAGGACCTTGAACATCTTGCGAATTTGTTGTGAAAGAATAATGCTTAAAATGGGGACAGTTAGTTAAAGCGAGGGTTGCTATATATATTTCTGACCTAGGCAACACTAAGTGTTGACTGGTGCCATCTGAGATTTTCATCGGAAAGTTTGACATTCTTTAGTATAAAGGAACTCCGAACGTTTTGCCGTACGACGATCATTTGTGCTGTTTACAGTAATTAAAAAAAAAATAATTTGACAAAAAAAGAGAATTAAGACAACCTTCACGTGGATTATCACGACAAGAGTGCATCGATGAACTTAAATCTTTGTATGGCGATGAAGTACCATCCTATAGCACTGTGAACTGTGAAACTGGTTTAATGAATTCAATCGTGAAGGTCGCTGTGCCAGAGAACATTGATGCCGTGTGTGAACTGATAATGCAAGATCGTCATGTGATATGCCGTGAGATAGAGGTTTATTTAAGCATTTCCTCCACTAGCATACATTCGATATTGCATGAACACCTGGCCGTAAAAAAGGTTTGTTCTTGTTGGATCCCGCACAATTTGACAATCGATCAAAAAAAGTCTCGTGTCGTTTGGTACAAAGAAATTTTGGAAAAATACGATCGCGGTGCTTCAAAAGACGTTTATCAAATCGTCACAGGTGACCAATCATGGAGCTATGCGTATGAACCCGAAACAAAACAGTAATCGACCGTGTGGGTCTTCAAAAATGAGCCAAATCCAACGAAAATTGTTCGTGGAAGAAGCACTTCGAAACAAATGGTCCCCTGTTTCTTCAACAAAACTGTTCATGTGGCGACTGTTCCGCTGGAGCAACGTAGGACGGTCAATTCTGAGTGGTAAACCACAACTTGTTGGCCTGAAGTCTTCGAACAAATTCGAAAAACGAACAGGGGATGATGAATCATTGTGCACCATGACAATGCGAGCTCTCGCACATCGGCTAAAACCAGTGACTTTTTGACCGGCCAAAACTTCGAATTGATGGGTCATCTTCCGTACAGCCCTTACTTGGCACCCCATGAGTGGTCAACGATTTTTGTCGCTAGAAGATGCTGTTGAAGCGTTCAAAAACCATGTTTTGGAGGTGTCTCAATCGGAGTGGAAAAAGTGCTTTGGCAATTGGTTTGAGCGCATGCAAAAGTGTATAAGTCATGCTGGAGAATACTTTGAAAAACAATAAAACCATTTTTGATGATAAATATTCGGTATCGGTTTATTATAGAACATGTTTTACGTCCTGCTCTTAAAACCAGACTTACGATGTGGTTTCAGCAGGACGGAGCCACTGCCTACACTGCGCCTGACACAATGGCACTTTTACCAAAAGTCATATTTTATTAAGACAATCCCACAATTCCAAAAAATATTAAAAAAAATCCCATATTTTTGGGTCTCCACCATTTTGGGCCCCACAACTCATTCCAATTAGACAATTTTTGGAGAGCGAATATTTCGGAAACTATTTGGCCGGCGCGATCGCCAGATTTGTCAGCAGATCTGTCTTTGGGGTTATTTGAAGGAGCGAGTATACGAGTATGTGAACAAGCCCGAGACTATCCTTCAACTCAAGGCCAACATTGTTGCAGAAATTCAAAAGCTACACCCACAAATTCTGAAAGATGTTATGGAAAATGCTCTAAAACGAGCCCCTCATTGCGATGCTGAAAACGGGGGTCATTTGAGGACATTATTTTTCATACTTAGTGTAAAAAATCCATTTTGTATATTTTATAATCTGAGAAAGAAATAAAAAAAAATTAATAAACGAAAAAGTTATTAAAGTTTTTAACCCAATGGTAACTTTTAGCCAACCAATGATACCCGATGTGGAAAAGGGTTTATTTTTTAATATGAAATACCCGTAGTAGTCTTTCAAACTGCTAAAATTCGACATATGTGACAGCACATAGTGAAAGGAACTTAAGGGTAAAAAAATCAATTTTCACTTTTTTTTTGATGTGGACAATATCTGAGCATCGAATGAGAAGGATCCCATGCCCCAAAAGTGTTCCCTCCCAGAGATATGCGCGTTTTTTGAAAGTGATGGTAAACCAAAGATACACGTATTTAAATCTTCAAAATGGCTCTCCTGAACAAAACTGGTTTTACTCTTAGGTCCCTTTCTATTTTGCGCATCACATATGCGAATTGATTTGACACCGTTGGACTTCATTTTTGGGGATATTTAATATAAAAAGCGTACAGCAATAAGAAAAGAGCAATTCAAGAGCAAAAGGACACATTAACAACATTGAACCTGCTCCCGGAGTCATTAAAAATATGGACCATCGGATAGAGGTATGCCACCGAAGCCGTGGCAAGCCTTTGGCCGGTATTTTGTTTCACGCATAATTGTCATTGACCTTCTATCGTTATAAAAAAAATATTCAGATCATTCTCTAAAGTCTTTATAGTTTTATTTACAATTACCATCGTGCTTTTTATTCAGAACACACTTTATTAAAATCGTATTTAAAATCTCTCATTTTTTTCGCAGTAATTCCCATCGATTATCGTATTAAATTCTAATCAATCCGATCGGATAGAATGTTAAGAACATCAGTCGCCGTTAGTTCTATTTTCGAATGACGGACTTACTTAACCCACTAAAAACTAAAAAGTAAACAACAAATTTGGTCGCTAACAAATTACACAAAAAAGGCTTATGACTTCTTTTTTGGTTAAAAAACAAGGCAACCACTCTAATACATTATCAGCTTTAGAGACTCGGACGTGCACATGTACGACGACATAGCATTAGAATTCTGGACCACTTTTAGCTTTCCTGAAGATTGGATTGAATGTGTGAATTGGGAATTTCTTGTTGGGCATTGTTCTCCTCTATTTGTTTCGTCGAGGTCTTGTGGCAAATGCACTAGCCTTACGTCCACATAAAATTGGTGTCTCGAACCCCTGAACCCGCCCACCCTCAGACTGGTACGCCCTCCCACATGTATTTTACAAATGTACGCTACTCAAATACACGTACGTCCACATGAGTGTATGTGTGTGAGTTTGTGAATTTTAAGAGGTGGTGTAGTTACCTCCACTGCCCTATTCACAAACAGGTCAGATTTTGTTTTCCTTCTACCGGGTGGATAATGTTAAAAATCACAACATTTTCCGTGAGCTTTGAACACGCAAAAGACAAATGCAGTTGCAGGCAACTGAATTATTTTTCTAGCCACGCTTGAAGACCAGAATTTTAAATCGACGACCACCAACAACTCTGACAGTCGTTAACGGAGTCGACTGAAGTTGCTGCTGTTTTAGCTGCATTTAAACAAAGTCCATTCAGAATAAATGCGTGTCATTAAGTTTGCAATTTTCGGAGGTAGTTTAAACCAGTGGGCAACAACAACGACGTTATCGCAGCAACAACAACAACAACGACGTCGACAGCAATGGACATTTGCCGCAGGGTTACACATTTTCTTCAGGCATATGCGGAATGAAATGGAATGTATAATGGATAAAGGAAATTCATAGTTTGGAGGAGAAAAGAGCAGTTGAATACCGCCATAATCGGCGGTATTATCGGAAATTTGGTGCTGAAAACAATGATTGGTATGAGAGGCCTGGTCAGATATTGTATTGCCCATATAGATTAGTTACTGTATTATCCAAACCACTTGTTTTTAACTCACTGCCGGTATCGTTTTGGATTTTTTTGTGACTAAAATCCGAATCTGACGTTGGTTACGAAGTGGTGGTCTAGTTTGCCTAGGCCGAATCTTATAAACCCTTCACTATGGACTCGCTAGTGAAATGAGTTACAAGAATTATCATATTAATGACACCTCGGAGCTCGAATCCAAATTACAGCCATATCTGCAAAATAACCTCTATGTTTACATTTACAAATGTAACAACAATATGGTAAAAATTGTAAATTGTGTTTTATAAGAGATATACTTCGGCATCAAGGCCCTGAGGCAAACCGAGTGGGCTTGGCCGGACAATTGCAAAGGTGCATCACGTCATTCGAATGGCATGCAGGACTTCAGTTGGAGACATTGTCATTAATTCGCGCCCAATATCCGGCTGCACAATTCAGATATCAGCGGATTATTAAACTCTAACGTCAGCCAAAGTAGCGTCTACCTGTCTGGTAAAATATCCGGAGGACGTGACTCAAGCACTACATTCGTCCCTTAGTTTTACCAGCCACTGCGACTTCACCAGCAGGAATGTTGTTTAGAAATGCCGGTTAGTAACGATGATTAGGAAGCTCTAGATCATGAAGGTCATACCTGATCTGTCTGGGCGTAGGAATCCTCTCTATAAGATGGGGGTTGGGATGACAACGGCTAGGACACCAAGCTGATACAGCTAAGATAACAAAATTTTGAAATTGTGTCTTTCGTCTTCTAATATCGATGGTCCTCATAGGACTTGAGGAGACACCCTGCTGATGTGTTAGAACGGAATTCTGGCAAGTCCTAATTATCTTTTACATCCGTCGACCACAACGTCGCTTCACAGTTCACCACTGACCGACCTATCGCTTCGTTTGAAAATCATTACAAAAAAACTAACGAAACTCTGAGTGGTCGCAACTTTAAGAGCGCTTACTCCAATTATCGGCCGTAATAATCGTTCCACCCAACAGGCTGTACGTGCTATAGTAGATAAATTTGGATCCAAAATATCACTTTTGGATTTTCCGGCGCCAAAGAGATGTCGTACCGCTCGAAGCGACAAAAATATCGCAGCCGTAAGTGTATCCGTTAAAAATAAGCCAAATCAGTCCATTCCACTTCGTTTTCTGGAATTAGGCATATATCAAACCGCACTGTGGCGTATTTTGCGAAAAGATCTTGACTTTCATGATTATAAAATCAAACTGACTGAAGAACTAAAGCCACTTGATCATTTGAAACGCAGAAACTTCTCCGATTGGGCTCTGGCAAGGTTTCACGCAAATCCAGAATTTCATCGTAAAATCATCTTCAGCGAAGAAGCTAATTTCTGGCTGAGTGGTTTTGTCAATAAACAAAATATGCATTATTGGACAGCAACAAACCCACATGTGCTTCAAGAGACACAATTGCATCTGCAAAGAATTACTGTGTGGTGTATTTTTCATGTCGGAGGTGTGATTGGGCCGTATTTGTTGGTCGATGAATACGATTGTCATGTTACCGCCAATGAAGAGCGCTATCGTGCCATGCTAGAAAATTATTTTTGGCCAGAATTGGCTGAGCTCGACATCGACGAAGTGTGGTTGCAACAAGACGGTGCCACTAACACTCAGCACGCGTTACCATCAATTTACTGAAAGGCAAATTCGGTGAATGTGTTATCTCGAGTAATGGCCCTGCCGAATGGGCCACATTGTTCATGGGATTTAATGCCATTGGATTTATTTTTTTTTGGCGAGATCATGTCATTGGGGTATGTCATGAAGCCAACAACTTTAGACGATTTCAGAGACAACATTTAAGGCGAAATTACCAAAGTTCCGTTCGAAATGTGTGCATGAGTGGTGGAAAATTAAGTCCAAAGAATATATCGCTGTACAGGGGCTCGTGGTGGTCATATGACCGAAATCGAATTTCATTTTTAAAATGTAACATTTGCACTACATCTGTAATAAATTTCAACTCTATAAGTATATCTTAAATATTCTGTATATGATTAATATATAAAATTGTTAAGCCCTTAATGGAAAACCCTGTATAAGTATGAAAACATAACAAATTTGTAAGCTCTTAGTTAAAGCTTAATTGTCAAAATTGCCAACTGTTTAACTTCAACGTTCTTCAAACACTTAAGATAAGCGTTAGATCGTGAAAGGGGTAACAAATGGAAGTCATTTTAGTTGGTATATTAAAATATTAAAAAATCACCAAATTTTCTCGCTTTATTTGTTGGTATAATTTGTTTGCCTATATTCAACTGATCAAGATTAAGTTTTTTTCTGTAATGTCAATCGATCGTTTTTAAAAGACATTTGAAACTTTAACGAAAGGGATATAGCGAACGGGACATAAATTTCAGCAAGAATATTTTTATTTTGTATTATACATAAAAAAATGTTGTGTTTGTTGTTTACATTGTTCTGTAAAAGGCATAGAGAAATGGACCTAAGGGTAAAAAATCGAATGAGACCGATCCCCAAAAGTGTTCCCTACCAGAGATATGGGCGTTTCATGAAAGTGATGGTACACCAAAGATACACGTATTTAAATCTTAAAAATGGCTCTCCTGAACAAAACTGGTTTTTACCCTTAGGTCCCTTTCTATTTTGCGCGTCACATATAATGTAAAGTTTGGTGCCACAACACAAATCTATATGTAAAAAAAATAAATGAAATGTTAATAAAAACATTAAAATTTACGTAGGCGTATTTAAGCAAAAATTACACAGAGAGAACAGATTTGTTACCACAGCCGATTTTTTTGCCAACTGAATGTTTGTGGTTGCACGTACTATCAATTTTCAGTAGTGAGAACTGACTGTATTTGTTAGGATTTAGGTGCTTATTAGAACTGAATTTGCACATGTATTGGTTGTTGTTATAGATTAGTGTCTTTAAGTGCTCTTTGAATTCGGTTGTCATACCACGAGCATAAATTATCTTGACCAACTTTATGTATTCGGATTTCTGACCGAAACGAAAGCTTTTTTTTATTTTTATATTTAACGACTTGAAAATGTTTATTCTGTTATTTGAACTATGAGTGGAAGTTTTTAAAACTTGGTTTTTACTCTTGAACTGAATAAAGTGTGTATGCAACAATTTTCTGCGTCAAATTGGAAAAGTGGGTCAATAATATATTTTTTTTTAAATTTTCTGATTTTATTCTAGTTTATCTATACTTAAATGAAATTAGTAGTAATTAAGTGGAAAATTTTATCGCAAAAATGACCATACGAGGGTGGTTCGGAAAGTTCTTAGCCTATCAATGAAAGAGAATAGTTAGTTTTACAAAAATATTTTTATTTTTCAATATAATCTCCTGAAACTTCAAACCACTTAGTCCAACGCTTATCTAGCAATTCTATCCCTTGATTAAAATAGTTTTCCTCAAGGTCTTCAAAATAGTGGTTTACAACTGTATTTGCATCTTCATTTGAGGTAAAACGCTTGCCAACAAGGATTTTTTTAGATTTGGGAACAGGTAAAAGTCACTGTGAGCTAAATCAGGAGAATAAGGTGGGTGGTCAAGCAACTCGTACTTTAATTCGTTGATTTTAGCCATTGTTAAAACACTCTTGTGCGCTGGTGCGTTGTCTTGATGAAAAATTATTTTTTTGTGTTGTAAGCCAGGACGTTTTTCTCGAATTTGTACATTTAATTGATCTTAAAGGTTGCAATAGTACTCTGAATTTATTGTTTTACCCTTTTGCAGATAGTCAATCAATAAAATACCTTTGAAGTCCCAAAAAACCGTTGCCATAACCCAACCAGCCGATTGAATTGTTTTTGCCTTCTTTGGGGCACTTCCTCCAGCTTCAGTCCATTGCTTGGATTGTTCTTTTGTCTCTGCGTAATGCAATTTAAAATTACTTACTTGATAAAAATCTCTTTTTTTGAAAAACAACATTACCCAATCCTAATAAGCAATTTTAGGGATCATAGTATGGTTGAGTGTGAATCATACTATGGTTGTGGGGATCATAGTATGGTTGTGAAAATAATAGTATGGTTGAGTGTGAATCATACTATTGTTGTGGAGATCATAGTATGGTTGAGTGTGAATCATACTATTGTTGTGAGAATCATAATATTGTTGTGCCACAACCATATAGCCAATAATAGTATGATCCTCTTCGAATATTGTCACCCCAACCATATTTTTTTTCTGCGTGCGGATGGTGAAGTAGCATTCACCCCTGCTGTCAACTAAAAGTTTTATCGATTGCAGCTGGAATATGCATTTTTGTTTCTTAAATGAAATGTTCAATAATAACGGTCTCAAATGTGGCTATGAACTAATTGTAATGCAATTGAAAATAACTAACTTGATAAAAACCTCTATTTTTGAAAAAGAACATTACCCAATCTTAATAAATAATTTTGGGGATCATAGTGGTTTAGTGTGAATCAAAGTATGGTTGTGAGAATCATACTATGGTTGTATGATTAACATAATATGGTAGTGAGGATCATAATATGGTTGTGGGGATAATAGTATGGTTGAGTGTGAATCATACTATTGTTGTGAGGATCATAGTATGGTTGTAGACATCATAGTAAGGTTGAGTGTGAATCGTACTATGGTTGTGGGGATCATAGTATGGTTGTATGTGTATCATACTATTGTTGTGAGGATCGTAATATTGTTGTGCCACAACAATTTACCCAACAATAGTATGATCCTCTTCGAATATTGTCACTGCAGCCATACTTTTTTCTGCATGAAGATGGAGTTGTATTACTTTTAAATATTTCATATGGAGGGCTGAAAGTTTAAAATTTCATCGGCCCGTTTAGCTCGTTCGGCCCATAAAAAATAACTATCACCTACCAGGGCCATCTTCTGGGATATCCAACTGATTATTTTTTTCTATGTGTAGGGAGGGTCTTGACAAAATAAAAATTGGAAAGGTGACAGATAATTTTTACTCGAAAAATTTGATAATCGATTTTTTTTATTTTTATTTTTTATTTTTTTAAAACAAATAATCGAAAAATCTTATTTATAAAATATACTATTAGATAATTGGTAACAGCAACAATGTATTTGCAAAACTATTGGTTGCCATAACCACTAGTTGAAGCAACTAAACACCTTTCTCGCGTTTCATTAGTTTGGCCGATCCTTTAGTTGTGAGTAGAGCAGGATGATCACATTTATCATTTTATGGCATTTCGGACCAAATATCCATTACGACTATAAACATTTGGCGATTGCTACCTAATTCTCATTTTGCAACCGAATCATTGCAGTTCCAACTATTTTTTTCTCTGTGTGTAGTAAGAAAAGCAAAGATCAGTATTTCATTCATTAATAAGCTGTAAGACATTAATTATTGAACAGTATTTTTTAAAAATATCGAAACAGATGTTTCCTTAAGCACTCTGATTATCTCGTCTCGGGTGACCTTCCGCTGAAAAAGCCCATATATGGCACTATTTTAGCTAAAGGGTATTAACTCGTTATTCCAAATATGTTACTATATACTCTATCCACAGCAATCATCTTTCATAATTTGGTCTACTCTTTTGTCAATACACACTTGACCCTTTCTAAGTGTTAAAGTACTACTTATGTTTAAAAAAATCACATTTTTTTCAGTGTTGAATATTTAACATTTTTGAGTTAATACTTTTTTTATTAAACTGTCCATATTTAAAGTGACTGTTTTCGGTACTTGAGCTCATGGGACCACAGGCCCAAACAAATTGATTTTTTACATATTATTAGAAAATTATATTGTTCTTATATTCAGGTTTGATCGTACCGGTTGAAGTACTCGGTAGCGGCGTACTCTTCAAATAATTTCAAACTTTCACGGGCCCGGAAATTTCAAGAGACCAATGACTATTTGCTTTCATTAGAGGCTTAATACACATACCGTCGTGAGTTTTCTCATAAATAGTAAAGTTTTTTAAAAAAAATAATAAACTAAATAGGCAATACTATTTTTAGCTTGAACCAAAATTTTTCATTTGATTTATGTTTTTAATTAGTCGGACATTAATGCCATTAAGTCGTAAGTTAGTCATCTTTTCCTCACTACCGTTGCTAGGGAATTGCTGTCCAACTACTGCTCATGTACTATTAAACGCTGCAAAGCCAGTAACTGTCTGAAGGATGCTAAAAGGAGACACACATTTACACAGGAGAATTGGAAGGAAGACAGCAACTGCCATCCTTTGGGAAATTCGTTAAAAATGCAATGAGGAGGAAAAGTGATTTCTGCCCTTCCACCATCACCGAATTTTACGGAGCTAGACTTTTGTAAAAATCTTACTTGGAAACTGAAACCGGATTATTTTCGTCTAGCGCACACCTTCGTGAAAACGTTGAATGTGTAAATATATCACAGGGAATATGTCCATTCACACACACATGCACACGTTTAAAAAGGATTCACTTACATTACACGTAACCATACCCAATCAAGTTGTCCTGTCCTCCTGTTTGGTGTAGTTGTTTGTGCTGTCGTAGTTTTTGCTCGCCGTAAGATTTGATACTTTTGCAAAGAGCCGGGGCAAAAACGAGACTTCCATTTTCATGGTTGTAAAAAATTACAGCCGCATAAAACTTTTAACCGAAACTGAACGAATGAAATGCGAACAGAAGCGGGCAAGTAAAAAAGTGTTTCAAACTTTTATGTGTCGGCAGTGAGCGTTTCAAGCCGGCGAAGTCTTTTGCGATTTCCTTATTCGCCTATATTTTTTACTTTATATGTTCTATTAGGTCCACTGCCAAGACGAGGTAGATAGCGAAAGTTTTCGCAGAATACTCGTATTATAAGGTACTCGTATTATAAGTAAGTAATGATTGTAACTACCAAAATATTTGAGCACGAACGACGTATTATCACCAGCTGATTCCACTTAAAAAAGTCTGTCTGCCCGAGCGTCCATCTAAAGCTTCTTGTCAAACAATGTCTGACAGTTGTTGTCCAACCTTTAGGAAATTCAACAGAAGTTATTGGCTAGTGAAGATTAAAAAGCAGGTTAAGACTAGGATAAAGCTCCCACGCATATGTTTAACTGAATTCGTGTATTTAGCTTTAGAAACCACAAATCACATCCAATCGTTACGAAATGTGGTACCGTTCCCAACGATCGATCAGTAACCAGCTTAGATAAAAAAGGGGTCATATCGGTCCACGCATTGATCTTGCCCCAGAGCAAAGGTAAGACATGATTTTTTATTTAACCTCTTTAGAACACCCATATGTGACGCGCAAAATAGAAAGGGACCTAAGGTTAAAAACCAGTTTTGTTCAGGAGAGCCATTTTAAAGATTAAGTCCCTTTCTTTCGTAAAACGCGCATATCTCTGGGAGGGTACACTTTTGGGGCATGGGATCGGTCTCATTCGATGCTCAGATGTTGTTCACATCAAAAAAAAGAAAAAAATTAAAATTGATTCTTTTACCCTTAGGAAGAACAACTTATTTCGACCATACATGCATATTTTTTGATATACTTCTCCATAGAAATGGTCTGTGGCCCAAAAAATGGTTATAGCTTTTAGTTAACAAGGACATATGGGCAATTAAGAACAATAAAATATTTCTAAGAAGCCAAATATGTAGGGTGATCCATCTAGAGCTATTTTTTCAAAGTAAAAAAAAACTAATATTCAAATCAAGTGTGGAATCCTTTCCTTCAAATGTTGGCCGCAACTACGCCTCGGGGTGTCCATTCTGAGGGTGCAATTTTGGATAACTCATTCGAGCATTTCGATCGGTACTACGTGAATGCCACGCGTAATGTTGGCTTCCAAGACTTGAATTATAGCATAGAAAAAAAAACTAAAGGTGTGATATCACACGATCTAGGCGGCCAATTCGCCGGTCCAAAATGTGAAATTAGCCGCTCTTCGAAATTACATCTCACTTGATCCATTGTTTGACCAGATGCATGGCAATTGGCACCGTCCTGTTCGAACAAAATGTCGTCAAGAATACGGGCTTCAATTTCAGGAAGTAAAAAGTCCGATATGATAGAGCAATAGTGAGCACCATTGAAATTTTCGTTTCGACCATCATCATTTTTGAAAAAATATGGACCAGTAATTTCCATAAGCAGCACTTGACTGTGGTTTTCTTTGTATATAATGACACCTCTTGAGCCTCTTCTGGTTCCTCTTCAGCCCAAATGCGGCAATTTTGTTTATTGACGTTGCCGTTGCGCCATAAATGGACTTCATCACTGTACACAATTTTAGTCGAAAACAGGGGGTCTTCTTGCTTTTCGCCGAACGCTCATTTCCATATTACAGTTGTCAACTTATTATATTCAAAAAATAAATTCGTAATTTCGTATGAACAATAAAGATTTCACACTTGATTTGAATTTTAGTTTTTTTATTTTCAAAAAATACCTCTAGATGGAGCACCCTATATAAACAAGTCAAGAAAGTTAAAGTCGGGCATGACTATGAGATACCTCCACCACTCTGCTATTTACAGGACTAAGCACCTCTGTCAAAAGCTTGATCAAGGTCGAAATCAACATGTTAAAGTTAATTGTCGCTCATGACGTACCATACTGACTATTGTGGGCCGACTTGGTGTGATGGAAATGTGTATGACTATCATGCCAGTTAACTCAAGTCCAACGCCGATTGAGAAAATATAATAATTTTCCAGAGGCGGGTTTTCATCTCGTAAACGAGGCCAACTTAACGAGTAAGAGATTTATCTCTAAGCCATGTATAAACTTTATAAAATGCATTAGACGTTCGGAGCCGGCGTTGAACAGTAGGTCCCGATCAGTGAATAGGAGAACTGAATCGTACACAGCTAACTGATTTGAGAGAAGTGCCCCATGTTCCTTCATGGGATGTTGCGGCCCTAATGTCAGTAAGTAAGTAACGTATTATACACAATTTTAGCGTGATCGTTATCATTCTTCTAGAGCTCCATGGAATCAAATTGGTAGAGACCTCTATGTGGGGGCTATTGGAAAACATAGACCAACATTACAGAACACGGATGTTAGTCGGTCGGAACGATCACTGCGAAATTTGGTAGGAATTGGATTTTTAATTGGGCTTCTACAGCTGCATATTCTGAAATCAGAAAGAACCTTAGTGTGTGGGCTATACCAAAATATGGACCTAGCAGATATGTGCTGTTTACTGATAACGCTTTATACAAAATTTGATCTTAATCGGGTGCACTACGGGGGCGGTTCGGAAAGTTCTTAGCCTATCACTGAAAGAGAATAGTTATTTTTTCAAAAATATTTTTATTTTTCAATAAAATCTCCTGAAACTTCAATACACTTAGTCCAACGCTTATCTAGCAATTCAATCCCTTGATTAAAATAGTTTTCCTCAAGGTCTTCAAAATAGTGGTTACTGTAATTGCATCTTCATTTGAGGTAAAACGCTTGCCAGCAAGGAATTTTTTAGATTTGGAAACAGGTAAAAGTCACTGGGATCTAAATCAGGAGAATAAGGTAGGTGGTCAAGCAACTCGTACTTTAATTCGTTGATTTTAGCCATTGTTAAAACACTCTGATGCGCTGGTGCATTGTCTTGATGAAAAATTATTTTTTTGTGTTGTAAGCCAGGACGTTTTTCTCGAATTTGTACATTTAATTGATCTAAAAGGTTGCAATAGTACTCTGAATTTATTGTTTTACCCTTTTGCAGATAGTCAATCAATAAAATACCTTTGAACTCCCAAAAAAAAAGTTGCCATAACCTTACCAGCCGATTGAATTGTTTTTGCCTTCTTTGGGGCACTTCCTCCAGCTTCAGTCCATTGTTTGGGTTGTTCTTTTGTCGCTGGAGTATAGCGGTGGATCCATGTCTCATCAACAGTTATGAAACGACGCTTAACATCCATTTTATTTCGCACTCGACTGCTAACAAGTGCGGCACCCATCTGGCAGAAAGCTTTTTCATCTGTAGTTCTTCATGCAAAATTAAATGGACTCGATCATTTGAGATGCCCATGGTATTAGCTATTTCACGCACTTTTATTCGTCGATCATTTAATACCATATCATGCACTTTGGCTGCAATTTCTGTTGTTATTGCTGTTTTTGGACGTCCACTACGTGGTTCATCTTCGATGCTTGTACGACCACGTTTAAGTTCAGCAACCCAATTTTTTACTGTTGCATATGAAGGAGCACTTTCACCTAACACATTCACCATATCATTATGAATTTCTTGTCCCGATAACCCTTTTTTATGTAAATATTTAATGACACCACGCATTTCTAATTTTTCCATTGTAAAAAAATCGCGGATGCGTCTTTTGTGAACACCTGTTTCTATATGAAGGAGTTGCCAGATCGAAACAAAATTTAACATGTGTTCATAGCAGAGATTGGAGTTTCCCAAACACTTTTTTTTCTGTTTATACTGCGCTTTTTGTGCTAGGCTAAGAGATTTCCGAACCGCCCTCGTATGTGGCTTTAATACTTATATTATATAAATCGAAAATCGAAAAAGACATTTGTAATTCGAAAGTATAAACCTATGTAGACTGATTTTATCAAAGTTAATAAATGGTCGCTCGTAACGCACCTTACAAAATTTAGCAGTGATCGGCTGGAAATTGTGGCTACTAGAGCTGCAGGTCTTAAAATCAAGTGGGGCCTTTCTGCGGGAAATATTCGAAAACCTGGAACGATATAGGTTTATTTTACCAGAAATCTGTGTTGGTCATTCGTTATTTTCTGGGTTAGATTTGGTCGAAATTGGATATAATTTGTGGAAGTAGGATCGGAAACGTATTTCGGGAAAACTGTACATGATATCAAGTTTTTAAAATTTTAATATGGTTCGTCCTTAGTCCAAACTTGAAGAATGTAACAACGTTCATTGAAATCGGTTCATAAGAGGGCAAATAAATACTTTTCCAAAAGAAATTATTTTTCAACATTATCTCCTTTTAGCTCAATACACTTAGCAAAACGTTTCTCCAATTTTTGTATCCCTTTCAAAAAATAGGATTTTTAGAGGTCCATAAAATAGGGATTTGTTTGATCAATAATATCATCCTTTGAGCTTAATCTCTCTCCACCGAGCCATTTCTTTAGGTTTGGAATTAGGAAATAGTTACTGGAGGGCTAAATCCGGAGAATATGGCGGATGTGGTACCAATTCCATACACTAATTCGTGCAATTTTGACATTGAGACTGCACACGTGTGCACCAGTGTATTATCTAGATTAAAAATAACTTTTTTCTTGGCCATATGAGGTTGTTTTTATTTTAATCCTCTTTCAATCGGTCCAAAAAGTTGGCCGTTTATTGCTTTCCCCTTTTAAAGGTAATCGATGTGGATTATCCCACGTGTTATCCCAAAAAACTGTTGCTATCACCTCATTGGCCAACAAAATCCCCATGGCCTACTTCGGAGCCGGTTCACCCGGAAAATCCCACTGTTTAGACTGCTACTTGGTCACCGGAGTGTTGTAATGGGTCCATGTTCCATACACAGTTACAAAACTTCGCAAAAACTCATTCGAATTGCGGTTCAACAACTTCAAACAATCATTTGAAGTTGTCACACGATTGCATTTATGGTCAATTGAGAGCACACGCGGCAGACAGCTTTCTATACCCAACTGATCATCTAAAATCGAAACCACACTGTTCTATAATGCGCATCAACAATCTCACGCACTTTTACTTTTCGATCGGTCAACTGACCTCAATTGGCCGTCCAGAACGTTCAGACTCATTTGTACTTGTGCGACCACAACGAAAGTCAGTAAACCACTTTTTTACCTTTGATATCGATGGTGCAGAGTCCCCATATTATTTATCAAGCTTTTCCTTGGTTTGATTGACGGTTTTTTTTTTGAAAAAATAAAGTCTAAAAAGCACTCAAAATTGACTTCCATTTTTAACAAAATCCACGAGGTTGTATGTTTTGAACAGCTGTTAAACACAAACGAAATGACGGAACTCTCTCAAAAATTGACAGTAGTCTTTTAACAGATAGTACTTGATGGGAGCAGTGCTGCATTGCAGATAACTGCGAAGGAAGTTGGAAAAGTCACGGAATTTTTAATTTGCCCTCATAATTGCAATCTATTGTCATAAATCCTTCTATCATAATAAAAAGTTTTAAGATAATTCTTTGAAAAGTTTTTGTTTTAATTACCATTAACATCGTGTTTTTTAGTTGACCACATTTTATAATAGGACATTCGCGGCTTTTGCTTTTTAACTAGTTTTAATTTTGAATATGACTTCTTTATTTCAATTAGCATTTTCTCAATTTCAAACTTTTTTTCTCAATTTGTATTTGCATTATTTCAAATCATATTTGCTTAATTTAATTTCATTTTATAATTCATTTTGTAATACAATATATGCTGGAATCAATGCATAAAATATTTAAAAATTAACAGCTCCACCCTCGTATTTGGCCACAACCCGTTGGTTCTGGTTTCTGGTATTTAACTGTCGCACACAAATGCTTAACCCACCGATCATGTTAATTTTGCAGCAGATAAAAAGGAGTAGAACGAGCAAGAAAAACTCCTAAAACTCCCCCAGAGGCAAAATGTTAAGTCCGCAGAGAAAAAACCGAAAGTAAAAGAAAATGTCCTGGAGCAAAACCTGCAACTAAATGATGCCAGGTGAAAATGTGAATTGCATAGTATGTATGGATGTGAATGTGTGTGTTTGTATGTGTATGAGTTTGAGTGTTTCAGCTTAAATCCGATTTGATTTGATTTTGTCCAAACTGTTGCATCGTTAGGTTCCGGAATTGTTTGCGGCACCACCCGTGCGAGAATGGGGACGGAAAGTGGGCATAACCGAGTTGTAACTTTGGTGAACTGTCAAAGTTGTCACTTTTAAGTTTCGCCGACAAGTTTCGCTGTCGTTCCACATGAGTGGTGCCAGTGACTCATTGGTTCTGTCTGTTCCAGTGGCTGTGTCGGTGGTGTCTTTGGCCGCCTGTCTGTCTGCCTGCCTTTCCCTTTGTATGTTTTTTTCTTTTTGGTTACTTTTTTCATGTTTCTGTTTTCGTTTCGCTGTTTTGTTGTTGTTGGATCTTTGTTCTTGCATAGCTTTCGTGCTACCATAGACACGAGTGCCACGTTGTATGTGTGGCCAAATGGAAAATTGCTTTTGTATTATTTACATATCCTTTTTCTGCTTGGCGGTTTTTCTGGCTGCCGCTTTTGTTGCTGTTGCTATTGCTACTGCTGTTGGTGTAGTCGTTATTGCTGTTGATGTTATTGTTGTTGAAGTTGTCATTGTTGGTGTTTATTTCGTTTATTGGGCTCAAGAAATGTTAGTCCTTCTCTTTTCGCCTTGCCTTTCTCGGTAAATCAAAAAAAAAACGAAACTTTTTGTTCACTTTTTACAATCAGAGATTGTATGCAGATCGGGTTTTTCTCAAGTAATTTCACTGCTGTGCCTATTTCATGTTTGATTTACTTTCTAGAAATGGAACGCTAACTGAGATCTCCCATACGAAGGAGGGAAGGCATAGACTTTTCCTTGTAATTTAAAAAGTTTTAAATTCTGTTTGCAAAATTCTTACAAAACGCGCCGTTCATTTCATAAAGAACATGAATTCTATTTTCTTATAAAATTCTAAGATGATCTAAGTATAAACATCTGTATGTCAATAAAAAATACGACAAATAAACGGCATGTTTTAAGAGATTTGGCATAACAATGACTCATCGCAGCGAAATCCACTAAGAGGAAAACTGTGTTCCCTTAAGAGATTTCCAAGGAAAATATTTTATTTTCTTAAAATATTTCCCCGCAATGTTGTCGCAACAAAAACAGATTTTCCTTAACATCGCGTTAATTCCCTTTGTTTAAAGGACATTCGCTTTTTATAGAGGATTTTCCATGGCTTCGTACATTAATCTGTTAGTCGTAAAGTTTAAGGCATTTACGAGCTAAATGCATTACGAACATTTTTTTAAAACACTTAATCGGATTTGAACTAGGATTTATTGTGTGGAAGTTTCTCAAACTACCTGCGACAACACCAGCGATAACATTTTTACAACGTGGATAAGTCCGGCCAAACATAAGCTTGTAGTCGCTCCACCGCCACTTAGCTATAAGAGCGCAAAAAAGTAAATTTTTGGGCCACATTCGGCCTATGTGTTTAACCACACCCTAATCTCAGCCAAATTCGAAAATCCACATATCGACCATGCGGGTCGTTTCTTGGACCTCAAGTGCCAAAACGTCAATACACAAAAATGTTGATTTGTAAATCAGCTAAATACGTGAACGTTTTCCAGATAAGTTTAGACCCTTTACGGGAAAGTTAAACCTTAAAATAATGGTCCGAGAGCTCATAGAGTTGAACTTTTAAAACTAGGTGGCGGAAATTTTGCGGTAACATGTGTTAATGGACTAATAGGTCAATATTGAAAATGGGTCAGTTCGGTCAAGAGGTATACTGTTTTCCCTCACAAGGACTGGGTCAACCTCTAGAAAAATATTTCTTGTACTCGTGAATTTTTAACATATGAATTTCGAATGAATTGAAACACCTTTAAAAAATTGCATTTATGACCAAAGTGATCATTATATGTGACAGCGCATAGAGAAAGGGATCTAAGGGTAAAAAAATCAATTTTCATTTTTTTTGATGTGGATAACATCTGAGCATTAAATGAGACCGATCCCACGCCCCAAAAGTGTTCCCTCCCAGAGTTATGCGCGTTTAACGAAAATGAAGTTGACGATTCTACACCAAAGAAACACGTATTTAAATCTTTAAAATGGCTCTCCTGAACAAAACTGGTTTTTACCCTTAGGTCCCTTTCTATTTTGCGCGTCACATATGTGACCCGGCCTATGAAAAGGTGGCTTATGACTCAAAAAAGAAATTGCGAGAAACAGCTGTTAAATTTAAGTCAAAGTGTAAAAGATGAGTCATAAGCCAAAATTAAAGATGAGTCATAAGGCGGTACGAACTAAGTCCCCAATGAACTAAGCCCCAAAACGAAAATGAACTAACCCCCCAAAATTTTATACAGGAGGAAACAACAACGATTTTTGGGGACTTAGTTCATTATTTGGGGATTTATTTCAGTTTCAAATTTAGGGAGTTAGTTCATAATGAACCAACTCCCCAATTCCGAGGAACGAAATAAATCCCCAAAATTATTTTTGGGGAGTTAGTTCATTTTCACTAAATACCAAAATTATTAAAAATTCTTATAATGGATAAGAACCGTTACAATTTCTGTACGCATTCTCTTCTTTGATTGTGAGCATAGTGTATTCATTGAAAAAAATAATTAGTTTGTGCTATTACGTCGTGGAGTGAACATTAAAAGTAAAAAAAACAAGACGAGTTTTGAAATTATCTCTGGAAATCGCAGAAATAGTGAGCTTTTGTACCATTTCGATCAAAAAATGATATATATGAAAAAGTCTACGTATAAAAATGTAATTAAATATGAATGCCGAAAAAAAACTTGCAAAGCTAGGATGAATCTACTTCCTGATGGAAATTTGGTTCCAGCAAAAAAAAAATGAGGAGGAAGCCTACAAAGAGTTAAAGGCTTTAACTACAATTAAGAAGGATTGTGTGGACATGTCAGGGATTCTAGGAGGCAGTAAGACAAATTTAAGTTCTATTAGAAGAGCATTTCGCAGGACTTGTGAAAGGTAAGTAAAAAAGTGATAAAATTTTAAATTTTTACTAACATTTTAATTCAGCAATCAGGACGAAAAAACATTGATTTTGCAAAAATACAAAGGGGGTTGCAAAAAATAGTTAGCAAAAATTTGGTAACATCCCCAACAAATGCGCTCAAAGTGATAGAAGCCTTTAACCTGGAAAATGTTTGGTCAGATTTTGGATTAACAAAAGATGACTCAAACCCAAGGCACTTCTTTACTGCGTGCATTATAGAAGACAATTTGTCCTTCTGTTTGTTTTCATCATTGAAAATAATTGAATTGATAAAGGAAAATATTCCACCCGCAAGAAGAACTTACCTAGTGGACGCAACATTTAAAATTGTTCCGCACGGATGCTTTAAACAGCTTTTAGTTATTTATATAGAGTATTTTGAAGAGGTAATAAAATTGCTATTATATTATCCATAACTGTAGTATTCACACTTTTTATTTTTCAGATTTTTCCTGTCTTTTTTGTATTGATGGATAAAAAAACCAATGAAATTTATAATAAATTGCTAATATATATTAAAGAAAATATATTTGATTCAGATCCATCAACATTCATAACCGATTATGAACAAGGATTACGAAAAGCTGTTAACTTGGTTTTTCCTCGAGCAAAGATAGTTGGATGCTGGTACGTATGTATATATTAAAAATGTGAAATTATTTTAAGTTTCAGTCGACAAAACACTCTTTACGTGTGCAGACGTGCTCGGTGCTAACTATTATCAGTGTTGTGATCTTTTTTCAATTCGCGCTCTCTCATTGAAACAGACCTCTCTCATTTATTATCATTGTCGGCAGAAAAGAAAACTTAACTAATTTGAAATAATTAGTGATTTGCTCGATGAAAATGGCTGGATTTACTGATAGCGTACGGGGAATTACACCCCTAATATCATTAGACAAAGCCAGACAATTAACTACTTCGTCCCTGGAAGGGAAGTATTTGGTCATACAACGCGTAGAAAGTGACGAAACTCTTGCCAACGTGTCTCCATTTTTAATCAAAAAGGTTATCGACAACATAGTTGGAGGAGAAGTACTTAAGTGTAAGAAGCTTCTTAATGGGACTATTCTTATGCAAACAAAAAATTTAATCCAAGCACAAAAACTGGTTCAACTCACTTCGCTTTCTCAGCAAATTAAAGTCCAAATAACAGAACACCCTGGACTTAACTACTCAAAGGGAGTCATTTATTCTAATGACCTACGTGGAGTAGACGAAACAGAAATTTTGTCAGAGCTCAGAAGCCAAAATATCACATATGTAAATAAAATACTTAAGAGCATTGACGGCGCTCTGAATGAAACAGGCCTTATAGTAATTACATTTGCAACAGCGACTGTACCCTCAAATATAAATATTGGGTATGAAAAAGTTCGGGTTCGCCCATATATCCCACTACCGATGAAATGTAAAAACTGCCTCCAGTATGGACATACTGATAAAAAATGCAAAAATGAAAAAATCTGTCCCAAATGCTCAAAAACTTTTCACATCGGCGGGGAGCTGAACGAAATATGCACCTTTCCTTCATCATGCATTAACTGCAAAAACAATGACATAGCAGATCATAATCACACTCCTAACCACAAAACCTGTCCAATTTTTCTCAAAGAAAAAGAAATACAAGCAATTGTTACTCTAGACAAAGTAGACAAAAGAACAGCTACTCTCAAATATAAGCAACGACAACAATCGAACACCCCCTACTCCAACATCGTCAATAGTACCAACACAGTCTTACCATCTACCTCTCCAACTGTACCAACATCAACTCAATCCACCATACCAAGAGAACTCAACGACTACTCTGACCTTGTGAGGGTCACTGACAACTCTCAAGCAGAAATGGAAACGGATCAAACAAGTGAATCAGCTAATGCAAAAAAGTTAATAGTGTTACCAAGAAATACACCAAAGAAATTAGTAGAAAAAGTCAAACATGCTACAAGAAAATCAAAACGAAAGTTTTAAATTATATTCATATCTGCTCTAACGTAATAAATCTGTTTTTCTATATATCATTTTTCTTTGATGTATTTAAAAAAATAATCACTGTGCGTAGCCGTACCAGACTAATCTACCTCTCTCTCTTAAAATGTTTTCAAAAACACATAATAATGTATAGCCTGTTACTACTTACTCTTGCTTGTTGTAAGAAATATCATAAACATAATCACTCAAATCCAACTCAATATCTCTCCTACCTTCTAAAAAACTCACTCAACAATTTACTAACACTCACTCTTATAAACAAACTCTCCCCAAGTCTAAATTTATTTACACATACAAAACACCACACTGCTGTTAAAATCCAACTCCACACAATACATCACCCCGCATATAATAATGAAACTACCATACCCATAAAAAACATCAATGGGTATTAATATAGTACAGTGGAATATGAACGGCTATTTTAATAGTTTTAATGAATTACAAATCCTAATTAAAAAATATTCTCCCAAAATTATTAGCCTTCAAGAAACACATATCCACACACTCACAAATATCCCCATACCAATTAACTATTCTTTATACCACACTAACACGTCTACTACCAGATATGGTGGCACTGGATTACTAGTGCACAAATCATTGCAACAAAGGCAAATCACAGTAGCAACCGACTTTGACTCAGTCTGTGTAGAGATAAATTCTAAAATAAAATTTTGCATATTTAGCACCTACATCCCCCCCACTGCAATG
This sequence comes from Hydrotaea diabolus, assembly GCA_963513945.1. Taxonomy (NCBI): domain Eukaryota; kingdom Metazoa; phylum Arthropoda; class Insecta; order Diptera; family Muscidae; genus Hydrotaea; species Hydrotaea diabolus. Next base: position 189,316,786 of record OY740718.1, read on the forward strand.
TTCGATGATAGAAATCTCTCAACTCTCTTTTTAAGTAACACTCCTGCTATTATCACTGGAGATTTTAACTCTCCACATAAAAATTGGGGTTCATCATCCAACAGTCGCAAAGGTAATATACTTTCTTCATTTGTAAATAACACCAATTACGTTCTATTGAATGACAAATCTCCAACTCATATTAATACCCATGGGACCTTTTCGTATATAGATCTATCCTTTTGCTCTCCAATTTTAGCAATACAAGCACATTGGAAAATTGATAACAACCTTAGGGGTAGTGATCATTTCCCGATCTTAATATCACTATTCCCAAACCTCCCAAGAGAAAGTACAGGTTGGAAGCCAACATTCATCACAAAAAGAGCTAATTGGGATTCATATAAAGCTAATTGCGAACACTTTTCTAAGAGCCGACTGGTATCGGATAATATTAATAAAGAGGCAGCAAATATTAGCAGAATCGTATTACAGTCCGCAAATTTATCAATCCCACAAACATGTAACAAAATATTCAAAAAAGTCCCATGGTGGAACCGGGAACTAGATGAACTTAAATGTAGAAAAAACAGGCTTTGGGCTCTATTTAAGCGAAACATTACACATGCCAACTTACTAAGTTACAAAAAGGCGAATGCCATGTTTAAAAGGAAGGTAAAACTGTATAAAAGAGAGTCATTACTATCTTTTACGTCAACTATCAATCCGAATACACCAACCGATCAAGTTTGGTCCAACATTCGTTATTTCACTGGCTATAAAAGTAAACATAATATCCATTGTATAACTCCAATCGACAACCAGAATAATAAACTTACTAACGATAGAGATATAGCCAATGAATTTAGCAAATATTGGTCTAACAAGTCCCATGACTCTAACTTCTCCCCCAATTTCACATCATGCAAACAGAATGCCCTAACGTACATACCTAACACGACACCATCACCCACAGCCATGGAAATAGAAAGGGAAATAAGTCTTACTGAACTATCTTCCACCTTGAGCAAATTAAAAGGACGAACACCTGGAAGAGATCGAATCCCCTATTCAATGATAAAAATGGCACCACAATCTATTAAAATAAGACTTTTAAAATTGTATAACAACATTTTCGAAACGCACATTCCACAACAATTTAAAAATAGCATAGTAATACCGGTCCTCAAACCTGGTACTGACAAAACTATTACAACATCATATCGGCCTATCTCTCTGAACCCGTGTCTCTCGAAGGTCATAGATAAAATCATAGCAACTAGACTATGGTGGTTTCTTACAACAAACAAACTACTTAATAGCCGGCAATTTGGGTTTAAAAAGGGAAGCTCGACAATTGACAGTCTACTCTACGTAGACTATCTAATTGCTAACTGCCTCTCACTACGTAAACACGCTACTATTATCTCACTAGACTTCGAACGGGCTTTTGACAACATTGGTATCCACTCAATAATAGACCAATTATTGGAATGGAAGTTAGGACCAAAGATAATTCGGTATGTTACCAACTTCATGCGTAATAGAAAAATAACTGTACGAGTTAACAAAACATACTCCAACACCCTACCCTTACATAACGGGATCCCACAAGGATCACCTTTATCGGTCATTATTTTTGCCATAGCATACAATAAATTATGTTCCATAATTCAAATTTACAAGGAATTTGACTTTTGTGCCTATGCAGACGACTTCAACATAATAATATGTTCACCCAGGGAAAAAAACATTACAATAAATCTTGACAATCTTTTCGATGACATAAACCATTGGTGTGACAAATCTGGAGCTAAACTCTCCACAACCAAATGTAAATATATACACATCTGCAGACTTAAAAACTGTAATTTAGACATAAGTACCTCCGACAACCAAATAACTAGAACTAATACTCTAAGGATCCTTGGGATATTTATAAATAGTCGTTATAACTGGAATGACCACATAGAGAACCTGATAACCTCATTGTCTAATCGTCTTAACATAGTCAAGTGCCTTGCAAGCCAAAAACTGAATTGCAGCCATTTGTCGCTCATATCAATAATTAAAGCACTTATTATCTCCAAAATTAACTATGGAATATCAATTATTGGATCAACTTCCACATCTCAATGGAAAAAAATCAAAACCATAATTCACTCGGCCATGAGACTGTCTCTCGGAGCCCTGCGTTCAACACCAATAAATAACATGCTCTTCGAAACTAATATTCCAACATTAGATTCCCAGATAAAACTACAAACAATTACGAATTTTCGGTTATTTCTCTATAGTACTAACAGCCCCTTGATTCAAATCGTTAAAAAAGTAGCATCATCAAAAAAAACACCAAAAGTACCTTCAACAATACACAAGACGATAGAGTACTGCAGACAATTCAACATACCTATACAAAATAACTTGATCGGTTTTCGGCCCCACCCACCCTGGAACCTTGACTCTAGATCAATAGATCTTTCACTGCACCAACTTTTAAAATCAAACTCAAACTCCTCAATATTTAAGTCTATGTTCTCGGGAATAAAATACAGGCTAACCAATTACCAATTTTTATTTACCGATGGTTCCAAAACGCAAGATTTTGTTACATATAGCGTTACAACAGAAGATAGCATCATCTGTTTATCCAACTTACCGAACCACAGCTCGATATACACTGCGGAAATAATTGCAATCAATGAAGCTATCATGTACGCAAAGAATAAAAAGGGCAAATTTGCTATTTGTACAGATTCCCTCTCGTCATTGAAATCTATTTTAAACATCTCAAATACTAACCTTTATACGTGTTTAGCAAGGTCAAACCTAATTCATCATTTTCCAGACATAATACTAATTTGGGTTCCAGGTCACATGGGAATAAAAGGAAATGAGTTCGCAGACCAAGCAGCAAAGACAGCCTCTAGACAACCACTACACACATCTCAAAACCTTAACAAAATTGATTTAATTAAATTTGTCAAAGAACAATGTTATGCCAACGACAGGTTTAACGTATTCAACTTAACATCTAATTGGTACAAAAGGATTAATATGTATAGAAACCACTTAAAGAACCATAACATAGAACATGCAAAAGCTAATAGGTTAGACCTGGTCAAATTCGAACGGCTTCGGCTTGGACATACCAGAGTCACACATGGCTCATTATTTACTCCGAACTTCGTACCTTTCTGTGATTGCAACATAGCTTATCCTTCAAATCCATCACATCTTCTGGTGGAATGCCCTAAACTAAGTACTGTTAGAAGAACAGTTTTCAATTGCTCCTACCCTCTTTACCATCTTTCCCTTCCAACCCCACAAAATATCTCTCTTATTGTAAATTTTCTAAAATTATCCAATTTATACCACGAAGTGTAAATTTTCCTATTCATACTTATATAGTAACCCCTAAGTTTATATCTTTTATAATATTGTATATATATATAATAATCGTATTCATATAATAGTTTCTATACCCATTTTTCTAACTCACGGACATATATTCTGTTAATGTTATTTCTGTTATAATTATATTGAGCTGAAGGCCTGCGATGCTATTGCTCATATTAAAATTTAGTATATAATTTGTAATTATATGCTAAATAAATAAATAAAATAAAATAATAAATAAATATTTTAAGTTTTTTCCGAGAATTTAAATTGCCAATACTTTTAATACTTTGGTTTAACGAATTTAATTTATCATAAAGTATTACACTCAAACGGAATAGCTATTTATGCACCAGCATTTTATAGTTAATAAATTAATAGTTTTGGAGTCGAAAAAAATTTTTTTTGGTGTAAATCGGTTGGAAATAAAAAATTCGCGCGAACTATTAATTTATTAACTATAAAATGCTGGTGCATAAATAGCTATTCCGTTTGAGTGTAATACGTTATGATAAATTAAATTCGTTAAACCAAAGTATTAAAAGTATTGGCAACTAAATTTACTATATATTAATTTTTTTCAGGTTCCATTTTTGCCAGGCTGTTAGACGGAATATGTGTAAGCATAAAACGTTATTGGAGTACATAAGATCATCAAAGAGTGCGTCCCTGCTCTACCATAAAATTCTGGCCCTTCCGTTATTACCAGCAGACTTAATACGGTGTTCATTTAATGAAATAAAATCGCAAATATTTTTGATGGATAGCGATGGCTTATTTTTCCCATTTTTAAAGTATTTTGAAAGCCAATGGATTAACAAGGTAGTAATATATAGTATAAATTTTTTTTTTAATAATCTTAAAATGCATGCATTTCATTTATTAGATTGGCTGCAAAAATTTCTCAGTGCATAAACAGGTTACTAGAACGACCTCTGCCGTCGAGGCTTATAATGGCATTCTTGGTCGGTCAGCTGGAAAAAATGGGCACTTCTTTAAATTCGTCCGCATAATTCAAGAAGAAGAATTTTTCAAAAGCAGACGTTTTTCCATATTATGCGAAAGTGGAGGATCCCTAGCGAAAAAAAAGAAAGGACAGTGTGGAAAAGAACAATAAAATTAGGGAGGCAACTTTACTTCTGGATGAAAGAAAAATAACAGTGGCCACATTTCTTTCACGAATGGTTTATGAAAAAAATGAAATATGTGTGGATATGGTCCCAAAGCTGAATATTTTTGAAGAAGAGTCATCCGAAGATGAAATGCCAGAAGAACTTGAAGAACAACCAACTCGCAACAATGACACCGAATGCATTATTTGTCAAGCTAAGACTGCAAACATTGTCCTTCTTCCTTGCAAACATCTAAAGATTTGCGATGACTGCATTCTCAAACTACAGGCAGATTCAATTTCAAAAGGTTTGCAAAATTATTGTTGCCCATATTGCCGCCAAATAGTGGAAGACACCATGCAAGTACATATATGTTTAAGTTTTTTTTTCTCGTAATTAGATAGATATTAATATGAACTGTTTTTTTTTAATTTGTTATTATCGAATATGTGTCTGTTGCTCAGTTATAATATATTAATAAAATATATCAAAAAAATGGGGACTTATTTCATTTTAAAAATGCGGAATAAATTCATTATGAACTAACTCCCCAGAAAATGGGGAGTTACTTCATTTTTATTTTGGGGATTTATTTCATTTCATTGGGGGTTTATTTCATTTTCTAAATTGGGGATTTATTTCATTATGAAATAAATCCCCAATTTTGGGGGGTTAGTTCATTTTCGTTTTGGGGACTTAGTTAATTGGGGACTTAGTTCGTACCGCCGAGTCATAAGCCACCTTTTCATAGGCCGGGTCACATATACTGTTAACAGAATTAAATAGTTAACTGGGGAATTATTATAGACTAAGTGTTGATTAACTTAGACAAGGCGGCGTGGCACCATCCGCTTAACCCTGAAGTTAAATAGACAATATCTCATGGACTATTAGAGATATTTGATATTTGGAACATATGATGTTGACATGGATCGTAACACATGCTGGGCAAAAAGAGGACGGCGCCACGCCCCCATTAAAAATCGAAATTACATCAACGATTGTTCTATTAATATAGATTATTTTGTGTTAAAATAAGACAAAAGGCAGGGCCCAACCAATACAACCCTTAACTATATCTCATGAACTAATACCGATATGACGATAATAATTAGTGTATATCATACTAGTATTAAAATAAAAACACTCTTATAAAATAGAAGCCGTAGCCACGCCCCTTGACATTATTTTCATATTGGACCATAATTCCTAATGACGGTTTTATAAGCTTCATCACATCTACAAAAATATTAATTTTCTACACTACATACTTTTTTATTCTGACTGTCGTTTCCTCTCTTTGGTTCTATAACAAATTATGCATTATTTCTATGTGTTAATGTGGATTTGAGCCTGGGTCTGCTTGTATGGTAGTCTTGAACTTGCTTAAATTGTGATTTCCATTTTATTTTTATAACGGCTTTATACACGTGCAAGAAAAAAAGTAGATTACATGCCCCATTTGATATTTAAAATATTCTGCTAAAAATAACTAAATAGGAAATAAAGGGTGTTATTTTAGACGCGTGGTTTTCAATCTTGCCAACGTTTTCAACAACGTGAGCAACCATAAGAGGTTCAAGAGGTTTTGAAAGTCAACATTACGCGTGTCATTAAAGCCATACCGGTCGTTATGCTCGAACAATTCATCCAAAATTGGACGCCCAGAATGAACAGCCTGAAGCGTAGTTGCGGCCAACATTTGAAGGAAATTATATTCAAAAAATAAATGGCATAAAATGTCCTTTCGAAAGAACCACAAATATTCCACATTTAATTTGATTTTTTGAATTTATTTTATTTTGAAAAAATACCTTTACCTTTACATTGATCACCCAAAAAATTAAAATTGTTCAAAACAAACGTCTTTGGATTTGTATAACTGAAATAGTTTTGAAATAAATTAAATGCTTAAGGTATTTAAAAGAGATTTTTATAATGCTAAATAAATAACTCCTTTTATTTTGTATCTAAGATTTTTTAAATAATTTACTTAATAAAAATCTATTGTTGAAAAAGAAACTCTACCCAATCCTAATTAGTAATAGTATGTTTGTGTGTGAATCATTATATTGTTGTAAGGATCATAGTATGTATGATTAGTAGTAGTAATTTTTTCTTCATGTGGGTTGCGTTATAGCGCACAAGATATCTTTTGAAACTCTTGACCTTAATCTCAAAAGTTTCAGAGAAATGGCTGTTCTCCAGTAAAGAGGTAAAAAAACATTTGATCTTTTATACAGATGATAAAACAATTGCCGCAAAAAACGCAGCGAAGAAAGACAACGACTTTTGGACTCCTAGAGACCAATTAGACGAGGATGTGATATCTCCGTATACACCACTAGTCGAGCTACCAGATAAAAAGTGATATTATGACAACATGCACAAGTGATATCGAGTATTTTTAAAGAGTTTGGGAAAACCTGCTGCAAGGAATTGGGGAATTCTTCTATTATATGAACAAATTCGAGTAAATCAAATTTTAGTAAATGCTGCCACCAACCAATTAAAGTGACCAGGCTTGGTGTGTTGTTTTCTTAAAAAGGAATAGCTTAAATTTCTATAGCTTTTAAATGGCAACGAATAAGCCGTTCACAGGTGGCTTTAAAAAATATTTCCTGGTCGGGGTTATTATTGTAATTATAAATTCACACCTATCTGGTTTGAGAGGATTTATCCATTTGTTATTTAATGTGATGTTGAAGGAAGTACTTGAAGCTTTAAGAACAAATCATGTTATTTAAAATATCTGGTCGTGTTTGTGAAAATCCCTGCCAGGCAACTTTGCGTCCCTGTTATCTTCTCTATGTGGTAAGGCATTTTATGCACCCTTTTAATGCCTTCATTCTGTCGATCATCTTAGCGTTGTTTTACTCACTTTTAGGAAATTGTTTGTAGAAAACATTTTCACGGTAAAATTTATTTCTATGGTTCCCCAGATAGTGTCACATGCACACGAACAAAGCAGCATATAAACCCAAATAACTGAACAAATGCTCACACACACACACACAAACACACGTGGTCATATACTGCAAAAACCAACACACTGGCACAAATGCACATTTAAAACACTCATACGCTTTGTCGCTTCGAAATAAGGCTCGGTACGTTCATAGGTTCTCTATTTTTTGTTCTTTCCTGAAATTTGTTCGCGTGTTCAAAACAAAACAAATGCATTAAAGGCAAAAACCCCAAAACTGGATGCACATACAAATCTAGGCAGGGAGGGGACTAGGTACAACAACACATTGCATGGAGAAGAACTGGCGCTAAGCTCTTAGTTGGTTCTAGTGGAAGCAGGAGCAGCAGCAGCAGTGACGGCGGCAACGTGGAAAACAAAACTCATAAGAAAGTTGCTTGACTTTTAAATGACTCTTGCGCCCCCCTTAGCAGCGACGACAAATGCATTGTTGCACACACACACACCGAAGTGCATACCCCCATGTACATGAAATACGGAATAAGCCTTTTCGAAATAAACTCCTCGTTTTGATTTTGCTATGTTGTTCTTTCTTAAAGGGAATCGCTCGACATTTTTCACGTTAAAACAACCTCAAAACACTTATGATTTGAGTTAAGATAGCATGTAGTGCAACACACACATACACGCTCCCATGCTTAGATAGACACCAGCAGCACAAGGAACAAACATCCACACACACACACACATTTGTGAGCAAACCAACAACTTTCGAGTGACTGTGTGCACTTACACAGACGTTTTCCAGTTAAGTTGAGTGGCAACACCACTTGATCCCAAACAAAATACACAAATACGTACATGTCGTTGTGTGCCACATACGTTTTATAGCTGGGGCTGTCGTCGTCGTTGTTGTTGCTGGCGTTGGTGTTATTATCTTGGCCGTATACACTCACACACACACACTTACAGCAACATTCACACTTGCATGGAAAATCCATACATACAGTCGTTGTCATTTACACGCATCATCTCCGGCAACACAACAGCGACGGTAGTTAAAAATTTCTTAAGCATCCGACCGACTACGGAACGGGAACTCTTCCATTAGTTTCTTTGTTACGCTTGCAACAGCGTTGCCCTGCGTGGTCCCACAACTGGGGAATGCATACGTTTCGACATAGGGAAATGCCTTTAAATTACAAAAAAAATATTTGAAAGGGGACAGCGAACGAGCGAACGGCTTATCGTAAAGACGTGCTAGAATGACGTTGGAAAAAAGAGCAGAAATATGGGCTGCAGTTTCTATGCGCTTACTTTAAAGGGCTAAAACTGGAAAAGTATTACGGCCGAACAACGCTGGAATTCTAAATAATGTCGTTTGTAGGAATGAGAGAAAAATTGGTTTATTCACCTCGTAAATGCCGCCGACTTTGTGAAAAATAAATCTGCAAGCCATTTTAATAGTTTCTCAATCAAATGCGTTAGTCATACGGATCGGGCAATAAACTATATTCCCGGTCCTCGTAGGGGACATCTGGGGCACCTGAACCTGGAGCTCCCCTGCTAGACTGTTAGACATGTCTGATATTCCTCTTTATCCACTAATCCCGATAGTGGGACTAAGCGAATTTTTGGTGTAGATAATGGAACATTGTACGTACAAACTAAAAGTAGACTAGAGACTGAAGTATACTCAAGCAGGTCATCAAAAACCTTTAGAACTCTTGTTCGAGTCTGATATGCTGGTAACAGAGTTTTTCGATGTCTGCGTTTTAGCGCCCTAATTGCAAATGTTTTGCTTTTTTCAGTTTTCGACTTACAAAGAGGTAGGAAAAGCCTAGACAGCTGATTCGTTAATTATAAACTTGCAGAATATCTGGGGATGTTAACAATCGCATTACAGCATAACCAGTGGTACCGGGGTTAAAGCATAACGGCGAGAATGACGTTAAACTGACACTCAATTGTAGATACCGATCATAGGGTAACATAGTTTAAAAAATTCGAATTTGGACTTTGTAGGAAAGAGAGTATATGTGACAGCGCATAGAGAAAGGGACCTAAGGATAAAAAAAAATCAATTTTCACTTTTTTTTTTTTGATGTGGACAACATCTGAGCATCGAATGAGACCAATCCCATACCCCAAAAGTGTCCCCCCCAGAGATATGCGCGTTTTATGAAAGTGATGGTACATGTATTTAAATCTTTAAAATGGCTCTCCTGAACAAAACTGGTTTTTACCCTTAGGTCCCTTTCTATTTTGCGCGTCACATATATGCCTTTGTCATTCCGTTTGTAAGATTTTTTTATAACCTCCACCATTTGTGCTTCGGTTGGTAAATTAAATTTGTTATTCCGTTTGCAACACCACGAAGTATTGATCCGAGGACCTTTAAAGACAATCTAGCCATGTCCGTCCGTCTGTCCGTCCGTTTATCTGTTGGAAGCACGGTTGTGATCGGACGAATCAACCTAGGATCCTGAATTTGTGCACGCTGATGGCTGTTTGACATTTGCAAAATCGGCCCAGAGAGAAAAAGTTCCCCTTTATGGGACTGATGGGACCTCGGTAGCAGAACACTTTTTTGAGTATTTTCTTAACAAAAAACAATCTTTTGTGGACTATTAGTAAAAAAGCTCTAAATTCTTTAAAATAGCGCATAGTTGCAGGAATTGGCTCATATGGCCCGAAAAACTTCAAATCCAGTGATTAGTTGTCAAGATACTCAAATTACAGCAAAGTTTGTTACTAATCCAAAAATGGAGCAATTTGGAACGTATGGGTAAGATTAGGGATGGACGCATGGTACGAAAGACCCCAAAAATTATAATATTTTTTTGCGCTTTACTAGAGTACTCAAATAAAAGCAAATTTTGCTACTAATCCAAATAAAGAGTACGAGGGCTACTATATATATTTCTGGCATAATAATGAAAATGCGAATACTTATCATCAAAAATGGTTTTATAGTTTTTCAAAGTATTCTCCACATTTTTATGCGCACTTCTTACACTTCTTACACTCCGATTGAGACACCTGCAAAACATGGTTTTTGAATGCTTCAACAGCATATTCTGGCGACGAAAATCGATGACTACGCATATTTTTCTTGATGTGCGCGTATAAAAAGAAGTCATTGGGTGCCAAGTCAGGGCTGTACGGCGGATGACCCATCAATTCGACGTTTTGGCCGGTCAAAAAGGCGCTGGTTTGAGCCGATGTGTGAGAGCTCGCATTGTCCTGGTACACAATGATTCGTCTTCTTTTGTTCGTTTTTCGAATTTCTCCAAAGACTTTAGGCAAACAAATTGCGGTGTACCACTTAGAATGGATCGTCCTACGTTGCTTAAGCGGAACAGCGGCCACATGAACAGTTTTGCCAAAGAAACCGGCGACCATTTGCTTAGAGGTGCTTCTTCCACGAACAACTTTTGTTGGATTTGGCTCGTCTTCGAGGACCCACACGTTCGATTGCTGTTTGGTTTCGGGGTCATATGCATAAATCAATGATTCGTCACCTGTGATGATCTTATAAACGTCTTTTGGAGCACCGCGATCGTATTTTTTCAAAAGTTCTTTGCACCAATCGATACGAGCCTTTTTTTGAGCGATTGTCCAATTGTGCGGGATCCAACGAGAACAAACCTTTTTTACGGCCAGGTGTTCATGCAATATCGAATGTATGCTGGTGGAAGATTGCCTCTATCTCACGGTATATCGCATGACGATCTTGCTTTATCAGTTCAAGCACGGCATCAATGTTCTCTGGCACAACGACCGTTTTTGGACGACCTTCACTTCCTTCGTCTTTGAACGAGCGTCCGCCACGATTGAATTCATTAAACCAGGATGGTGCATCATCGCCATTCAAAGATTTAAGTTCATCGATGCACTCTTTTGGAGATAATCCAAGTCGAAAGTTATGAAAAATTATCGCACGAATATGTTCACGAGTTAATTTCATTTTTTTTGCCAAATTGATTTTTTTAAGTCACTGTAAACTACACAAATGATGATCTCACGTTAAAACGTTCTAAGTACGTTTATGCTAAAAAATGTCAAACTTTCCAATGGAAATGTCAGATAGCGCAAGGCATCACTTAGTGGTGCCTAGGCCGTATATATCATAATTTTGAAGTTTTGGGCAAGATAAGAGATGAACGCTTGAAGCAAAAGGGCCTAGAAACAAACCATTTTTGTTTGCGCTTTAATAGCGTAGGGACGGTGTAGGGTATATAAGGTTCGGCCAGGCTGAACGTAAGGACGTTATTACCTGATATTTTCTTAATGCTGTATTTATAAGTTATTAAATCTGCTCCTTGGGAGCCTAACAATAAGTTTATAAGTTTTTTTTAATTTAACATTAATTTGTTTGTGTTTTTCGGAATTTGTTGTCGCTGGCATGGCTTAACATAAATAAAGTGGCGGTACAAGACTGGTTGATCACCATGATCTGAAATACGCTTAATAATTGTGTCCGCCTTATTGCTTATTAACGCATAAGCTATAAGTTGAATCAGCTTTTAACTACTTGTTGTGGCCCAAGTAATACCTCTCAAACTGCATAGTTCTATGGCATTACTGACTAAGACGATGTAAATACTAAAGTGGGCCAAGGGGACCCTTCGCAGTACCATGATTAAAAAATCCCTGCTGGTTCTACGCAGTTCCATCCAGAAGGGATGTTACTACTTATTAAGTGACTAAATAATTAGTAGGGACATAAATACTGTTACAACATTGAACACACCCATTTTAATAGTAGAATTGAACCTACCCCGTTAATGTCATACGGGTTTTGAAAGCTAACCTCAATAGCATTTGTCGGTAACGGGATTTTATAATTGTTTCAACTTTCATCATGTACTGGTCAGATAATGAGAACCGTATCGCTGTAATAGCGCTTTTCAAGTGTGAAATGAAAAAAGGATATTTCAAAACGCTCCGGCCACTAGGAATTAGCCGCATGTTCGTCTACCGATGCATAAAACTGTTTGAGGAGACGTAAAAGACCGTCACCGGTCGGGCCGCCCACGCTCTGTTCGAACACCGCATGTCATCAAAGCCGTTAAATCAAGAATTCACAGAAATCCGCTCCGAAAACAGAAAATCATGGCCCGTGAGATCAATATCACACAATAGTCCATGAGTCGAATCATTAAAAGAGACTTGAGACTTGGGGCTTTCAAACGACGTACTGGACACTTATTGACTGCAGCTTAAAAAAATAATAGGATTGAAAAATGCAAACGTCTTTTGGTGAAGCACGCTGAAAACTTTCACAGAAAAATTTTGTTCACCAATGAAAAAATTTTTACCGTTCAGGAAAAATTTAACAAGCAAAATAGAGTGAATGCGCGATCATCTAAGGAAGCATCTGAACTGATCCCAAGGGTTTAAAAGGGTCATCACCCAGCTTCAGTTATGCTTTGGTGGGGTGTCTCTTACGATGGGGTCACTGACCTGCATTTCTGCGAACAAGGAGTCAAAACATCGGCCAAAGTTTACCAAGAAACTGTTTTGGAAGCTTTTGTGAAGCCTCTTAACAATTCCCTGTGCCAAAACCAGCCACGGACTTTCCAGCAGGATTCTGCGCCGGCCCATAAGTCTGAAACGTACCAGGCCTGGCTTTGAAACAATTTGGCAGCGTTCATTTCCTCTGAAGAATGCCAGCGTTCATTTCCTCTGCCTCTCAGGCAGTCCAGATTTGAAATCATTGGATTACAAATTTTGACGGTTTTAGAAGACAAGGTTTGTCACAAAAGATACTCCAACATTGGATCTCTTAAGACTGCTTTGGTTCGAGCTGTGGCCAATTTTCTAATGGACGAGGTTCGAGCAGCTATTGACGATTGGCCAGTGCGACTTAAGGCGCACTTCAGCTTCCGCAAAAGGCGGACATTTCGAATAAGTAGATTCTTTTTGGATACAATATACATCAATAAATATATTAAAAAATATTTTGTCCGAAAACATTCAGTTCTTTTTATTTTACAACATGAAACGTGTGTAACAGTATTTATGTCCCTACTAAGTACTTTAATGAGCCCTACGCAGTACTCGTACCACAATTCAAATAGCACTGTGGGCAGAACCCTTCAGAAGGAAAGGCTCTACGGATTAAAATTACAAACTAAGTGAGTGAACTTACTACTTAACGAAGAAATATTAACTACTTTTTACCTTATTTTACATGACATAGCAGGCGATGAACAATAAAAAAAATTAGTTGGCTCATACGGACGAGGTAATCATTTTACGAATTCACTGTATTCACCTTAGTCTTTTATTTCTAGAAGAAATTATTCACCACCCCGAGAAATTCCGAACTTTCGTTGCGCAGTGCAATACGTTACATCGCGAACTAAACGGGGTTTGGTTTACACAAATAAGCATATGTTGTCACAACCAATTATCAGTACAAAAGAAAAGTGTATTGGTTGGTCGTCATTAACTCTAGTTCTGGGAACCAATAGTTTTACTTAGTTCAATCGGTATAACCGACTTATTGGTTGTATTATTGTAGCTACCATTTTATGGTTAGTCGAACCATTTAACCATCAATACCATGGAATGTTGGTGATTGCAATAGAAAGAATGTCTATCCAACCGAGTATTTGTAGTTCGGACCGATTTCAAATACTTTTTTCTCTGTGTGCAGACTTATTGTTTTTGTTACACAAAGAACATTTCTACAGGGTGTCCGCCGGCAAGGTATACCACTTTGTTTTGCAGTCATTTTCGTAAACATTGGTCTTCACAGGTCATAATTGACAGTAGTGAAGTAGAGGTTTGGAAAATTTATTATGGAAAAATATTCGATAAACCAACGTGTTTTAATCGATTTAATATTTTATCAAAACCAATCATCGATTACTGTGACGATGAAAAGTTGAAAATTTTGGGAGAAGAAACGTGCCAACAAAACTCACTATTTATCGTGTAGTGAATGATTTCGGAAAAAGAGGGTCAGTAGCTGATAGGAACAAGCATGAACCACAAAGTACTGCAAGATCGGCTGAAAACATTACTGCTGCTCAAGAAAGTGCTCAAAACAGTCCATCAACCTCAATTCGACACCGTGCTCAGAAGCTTGGTCTTCAAAGAACAACTTTCGCCACAATTTTGCATAGGGATTTGCATTTGTTTCCATTTAGGATTCAGTTGACACAAGAGCTTCTTCCACAAGACCATTTACGCCGCCGTACATATGCCAATAGGATGTTACAGCTCGCCCATGACAACCCCGATTTGCATGTAAAAATCATAACGAGTGACAAGGCACATTTTCATTTGAATGGATATGTGAATAAACAGAATAGTCGGTTCTGGGCAATGGAAAAGCCTTTGCATCCATTAAAAGTGACCGTCTGGTGTGCAATTTGGTCAGGAGCAAGCATTGGATCTTACGTGTATGAAAATGAAAACGGCGTAACGAGTATGATTGACAACTTTTTAACGCTAAAACTGCATACTTTGGGCTTGATTAACATGTGGTACCAACAAGACGGTGCCACATCTCATACAGCCAGGATTACAATGGAATTACTGCGTGACTTCTTTTCACAACAAGTTATTTCAAGAAATGGTGATGTTTATTATCCCCCACGTTCGTCTGATTTGACTGCTTCGGACTTATTTTTGTGGGGATATCTGAAAAGCAAGTCTTATGAAAAAAATGGAAACGCTTGAGCTCGAACAAAATATTCGTGATGAAATTAATGAAATACCGCGTGAGATGTGTAATGTTATGAACAATGTACTCAAAAGGACATTTAGCCCGATTTATTTCCGAAACTAAAAGACTGGATTTACCGTCAGCGCTCTAATTTTTTTAATGTCGCCCACATTTTCGACACTGAAAATTTTGTTAATCTTATTTGGTCTTAAACCTAGATTTGTTCGCGCGCACTGCCAACCAACTCCGCGGTAGGCCACTAAAATATCCTAGGAAAAAATATAGTGCACCTTCAGAAGTAGACAACCGTGGTTCGATGAGACTTGATAACATTTTTGTATCTCTATGAGGTTACATACAAATTGCTTATACGCCTACGCAAGCACCCATTTCGGAGTGTGCAAGTGCACAGACATACATATACATACACATACATATGTATGTGTGCTAATTCCAAACATTGTTTCTACACCAAGTGGCGATAACACTTTTGACTCCTTTACAGCATCATTTGCTTCTTTTCGCAAGTTTTTTTCCTCTTTGTTTCCATAGACAAGAACTTTTGATGCAGCCTCAATGCATGCCCCCTGCCCAAACATAAGAAGAAATAATAGCAATAATCATAATCGTAACGATAATAACGCTAATGATAATCCGGATAGTAGTGTACCCTCGTTTCATTAGCTCCTGGTCCTGTCCATGCATCGTTATTGTTTGTCGCTACTCCTCCTTTGGTGTGTGGCGACGACGCCGACGATGCATGCAAGGAGTCCCTGTTTGCCAGGCTATTGTTTGGATCTCCTCTGTCTTTGCTTTCTTTCGTTTTTTCTTTTTCGAATTTGGCGCAGCTTCTTTGTGCTGTGTTGTTGTTGTGGTGGCGTGTGCCTCCAACGTTTGGGGCCTTCTCCTTGATATTTTTGCATTACAAACCATCGCCTAATTGCACTCAGGAAATGGAGCACACATGTTAAAGTGCTAATATTTTTGAAAATGCATAAAAGACAGCAACAAAAAGAAGAAGAAAAAGAGAACACTGACTTAGGCACACACATACGAGTATATACCCACTAATACTGAGAGAGAGGGGGAGAGAGTCACATACACTCTTGCAGACGAAAAGATGATTACAATGCCCTCTTCTTCGGTTTATTTGCGGCCATAATAAAATTTCATATTTTGTTAGAATGTGCTGGCTATTGGGAGTAGGGAGGACAGGGATGTGGCTGGAAAGTTTTCATCAATTTGGAATGATAGGCTGAATTATTCCTGGAATCTTAACCCATTCCTACGTAATGGGTATTTATATACCCAAGAAAGTGTTGATACATTTATATTTTTAGCGTGGGCCAGGTGAGCGATATCGCGGTAAGTTTTTTTTTTATAGAAAAGAGGAAAGATTGGGCTAGATTAAAGCATTCAGCAGGATTTTTTATGATATAACCTAATTTTAAACTGAAATTTTACTTTCTAAGAACAAATATTTAGTAGCCTTGATGCTAGAATAATATTTTGGTAATATCGAACCCTTATCGCTTAATTGCAAGAGCCAATAGGCAAATTTTACTCGAGATGGTTTTTATTGAAAATTTTGAAACATTTTCCTAAAATCTCTCAAGGTACTTTGATGATAGCCAATTACTTAGTAGAGTTCAATGTGGGTTTAAGAAGGGATGTGGCACAGAAGAAGCTCCACCCTGTATAATGTCAATAATACAGGGTGGAGCGCGAAAATATGCTTGTTTGTACTGCAGGCTTTGGCGGCACAGTTGGCCGAAGAGAGTGGAGAGTGTTCGTGGCTTATACGAGAGGTGGCTGACGGGAGATTTGTATTTGTCTGCCTTTCAGTTGCCAGGACACAGAGGAGATGTCATTTTGAGTTGAAGCGTATTTTTCAAATGCGCACTTGATCTTTTCAGAGCAGCGTGCTTTTCGTTTACGATTAGCTGTTCCCCACATGGGTCTGTAAACAAACAAAATAGGCGGTACTAGAGTGAAACAAACCCCAGAGAACTTTACCAGAGACCACTGCATTCGGAACGCGCCTCTAAGTGGTGCGCCATATCACTAGTAGGCATCATTGACCCTTAATTTTTCCAGGATAACCTTCTTGCCGTAACTGTGAACTCCGAGCGGTACTTCTTTATGGTACAGGATTTTTTCAAGCCGGCCAGAGACAATGGAATAAGAGGATACACAGCGAGGGTTACCAAGAATTGTGTGAGGCAAATATTTTCTGGACGGCTTATCTCTTTAAGGATTGATGTGAACTTTCCGGCACCAGACCTAGCCACATTCGATTTTTTTCCTTTGGGATTACCTAAAGTCGTAGGTGTATGTCAACTGTCAAAACACCTTGGAAGACCTAATTAACAATATTGAGCTTGGAGAGTTCGTGGAAACTTCAGAAATCGTATGCAGCAGTGTGTACTTATATTTAGCGAAGGTCGACATTAGCCAGATACATGTTAAAATTCCCTTACTGTTCAATATAGTTAAAATATAAAAAAGATTTTTTTATGGTTCATTATTTATTGTTTCATTTCCAAATAAGCAAATTTCCGAGCTCCACGCTTATATGTAAAGATGGTGGTTCTAATGGTTTTGCCGGTATTCTTTATCATTTTTGACTTGGTGGATCATAGAATCTTGATACAAAAGCTTAAATAATATGGATTGACAGAATCCGCTATAAGTTTATTGAATAATTACTTGACAAACCGTAGTCAATATGTAGAACTAGAGAGTTGGTCAGGTTGAATATGGGGTGCCACAAGGAAGTGTCTTAGGCCCACTTCTCTTTTATATATACCTCAAAACTATACAAAATCTTGATTTGTCTGATAAACTGTATATGTATGCGGACGACACATGCCTTTTGTATACGAGGGCGGCTCGGAAAGTTCTTAGCCTATCAATGAAAGAGAATAGTTAGTTTTTCAAAAATATTTTTATTTTTCAACATAATCTCCTGAAACTTCAATACACTTAGTCCAACGCTTACCTAGCAATTCTATCCCTTGATTAAAATAGTTTTCCTCAAGGTCTTCAAAATAGTGGTTTACAACTGTAATTGCATCTTCATTTGCGGTAAAACGCTTGCCAGCAAGGATTTTTTTAGATTTGGGAACAGGTAAAAGTCACTGGGAGCTAAATTAGGAGAATAAGGTGGGTGGTCAAGCAACTCGTATTTTAATTCGTTGATTTTAGCCATTGTTAAAACACTCTTGTGCGCTGGTGCGTTGTCTTGATGAAAAATTATTTTTGTTGTTGTTGTAAGCCAGGACGTTTTTCTCGAATTTGTACATTTAATTGATCTAAAAGGCTGCAATAATACTCTGAATTTATTGTTTTACCCTTTTGCAGATAGTCAATCAATAAAATATCTTTGAAGTCCCAAAAAACCGTTGCCATAACCTTACCAGCCGATTGAATTGTTTTTGCCTTCTTTGGGGCACTTCCTCCAGCTTCAGTCCATTGCTTGGATTGTTCTTTTGTCTCTGGAGTATAGTGGTGGATCCATGTCTCATTAACAGTTATGAAACGACGCTTAAAATCCATTTTATTTCACTGAAAACGATCCAAACAAGCTTGAGAAATGTTCATTCTTATGCGTTTTTGGTCGATTGTTAACAAGTGCGGCACCCATCTTGCAGAAAGCTTTTTCATCTGTAGTTCTTCATGCAAAATTAAATGGACTCGATCATTTGAGATGCCCATGATATTAGCTATTTCACGCACTTTTTTTCGTCGATCATTTAATACCACATCATGCACTTTGGCTACAATTTCTGTTGTTGTTGCTGTTTTTGGACGTCCACTACGTTCAGCAATCCAATTTTTTACTGTTGCATATAAAGGAGCACTTTCACCTAACACATTCACCATATCATTATGAATTTCTTGTCCCGATAACCCTTTTTTATGTAAATATTTAATGACAACACGCATTTCTAATTTTTCCATTGTAAAAAAATCGCGGATGCGTCTTTTGTGAACACCTGTTTCTATATGAAGGAGTTGCCAGATCGAAACAAAATTTAACATGTGTTTATAGCAGAGATGGAAGCACTTAACTTTTTTCTGTTTATACCGCGCTTTTTGTGCTAGGCTAAGAAGTTTCCGAACCGCCCTCGTATGCACAAGTATGACAAGTATGAGATGGAATTTGTAAGACCGAACCGTCTAGATCTGAATGCTAGTAAAAGTACTTTGGTGAGTTTTCGACCTTATTTAATAAATAACTCAGTGTTTAGCATTTTTGTTGACGGTAATGAACTATTTGAAAGTAAATTAGTGAAACACTTAGGAATTCATCTTCAGAATAATCTGTCATAGTCTATTCATATTCCAAATCTTAAGAAAAAATTATCATCTGCTTTAGGATTACTTAATAAATTCAAAAATAAGTTTAACAGAGCAACTAAGTTAATTTTATATTAGTCTCTCATACAAAGCCATCTAAATTATCTTCATGTAGTATATTCTTGTAGGAAAAGCAATGAACTTAGATCGATTTAAAGATTGCACAATACATCACTTAAGACATTTAAGTTTGAAACAAATCAGACCAGATTAAACATTAGAAACAACACAAATCTTAGAATAGTTAGATGTCGGTTGGAAACACAAAAAAAGGAGTGGAATATATTGGTAGTTTGCAATTTAACTGTCTTCCTCGCGATATTAAAAATGTCAATCGAATTTCCGTTTTTAAAAAGAAAGTTAAATAATTTTTACTTCTCAATATGTGACGCGCAAAATAGAAAGCGACCTAAGGGTAAAAACCAGTTTTGTTCAGGAGAGTCATTTTAAAGATTTAAATACGTGTATCTTTGGTGTAGAATCGTCGACTTCACTTTCATAAAACGTGCATATCTCTGGGAAGGAACACTTTTGGGGCATGGGATCGGTCTCGGTCTCATTCGATGCTCAGATGTTGTCCACATCAAAAAAAAAAAAAGTGAAAATTGATTTTTTTACCCTTAAGTCCCTTTTTCTACGCGCTGTCACATATAGAAACACTACTCATGTAATTATTAACAGTTTTTTAATGTCTAAAAAGTTTTTCTTTTGTCGTACGAGTACATAATGTGAAAAACTTTATAATTTTTTTTTTATTCTGTTATTTAATATTTTTTATTATCGGTTGTTCTATGAATTGTTTAATTTTTATTTATCCCAATATTTTGACTGACTTCGTCAATCTTCTTCAGATATCAGTTATAGCTGGCATAGTTATGGAAGAGTTTCTAGACACCTCACTAGACAAGATGACATACAAACCAAAATTATTAACGAAATATGTGGACGGTCTCTTTGGGATCTTTAAGAAGAAAGAAATTAAGAACACTCTGGATGTACTCAACTCATTTAACAGACAAATACAGTTTACAATGGAGATAGAACAGGACGGAAAATTGCCATATTTAGATACAATATTTTGCCGACGATTTCAGCTACTGCATTAGATTGGTACCAAAAAGCAACAGCTTCTGAAAGACTTATTAACTTAAGTTCAAAGCATCCTAGACGAGTAATTATTAACACAGCTACTAACTTCATCTATACAATTTTAGATATTAGCGACATAGAGTTTCATAAACATAATTTCAACTCAATACACTTCATCAAACGTTTTTCAAGTTTTTTAATTCCATCCGAAAAATACGATTTTTCAAGACCTTCAAAATATGCCTCAGTTTCAGCAATAACCTCGCTATTGGACGAAAATCTGGACTATATGGTGGATGCGGAGCAATTTCAAATCCTAATTCGGCCAGTTTTTGTTGAGTTAAAAATGCAGTGTGAAGAAGCATTATCTTGATGAAAAAGAACTTTTTTTCTAATTGCGGTCGTTTTATCTTGATTTCTGCACTCAACCGATCCAATAATGCACAATAATATTAACTATTTATAGTTTTTCCTTTCTCAAGATAATCAATAAATATTATACCCCTTTGCATCCCATTCTATGAATCAATAAATATTATACCCCTTTGCATCCCAAAATACTGTGGCCATTACTTTTCCTGCTGACTTAACAGTTTTCGCCTTCTTCGGACCACTTTTACCAGCTTCTGTCCATTGTTTTGACTGTTCTTTGCATTCTGGGATGTAGTGATGGATCCATGTTTCATCAACAGTTATGAATCGGCGCAAGAACTCTATTGGATTACGCTGATAAATCGCTAAAAGCTCCTCGGAATTGGTCCAACGGACGATTTTTTGGGGCACAGTCAACAAACGCGGCACCCATCTTGCGGATAGCTTTTTCATGTGGAGTTCATCATGTAAAATACTTCGAACTTGTTTTTCGTGTATTTTAACAATATCAGCAAGTTCTCTGAGCTTTATTCGTCTATCTTTAGTCACTTCATTAAATATTTTTCTAATGTTTTCAATAGTAGTAGCAGTTTTCGGTCTTCCAGAGCGTTGTTCATCTTCCGTACTTGAACGACCCATTTAAATTGTTGAACCCAGTATTTCACGGTAGAGTATGATGGTGCATTATCACCATGAACAGAATCCAATTCATCTTTGATTTATTGTGGCGTATAACCTTTCATATAAAAGTGTTTAATTACCGCACGAAACTCTTTATTTTCCATTTTTCAAAAATTATAAAACATGTTTACTTCAATCACCTGGTGCAAAGAAAATTATCATTAAATATTTCGGATATTTTGACAGATGGCTTATAAAAGATTGCTTTTAAAAAAAAAAAACAAAAAAAATTGCTAGTAACACAGAAAATGTGCCAGGCCAGTTAGTTTTGCGGTCGCCCTCGTATACCGGATTTGTCAGAAAGGCTTAGCCATTCCAGCATATAAATATATACGCCAAAAGGTATATGTCGGCACTACTAAAACTTAAGCTTAAGGCAAGAATTTCGCCAACAAATCTGACCTAAAAGCCGTAAATAGGCCCATATTTCTGAAAAGGGTTGTCATGGACCCGAAATCATGATAAAGGCAGTGTGCAGCCAAGAAAATCAATGTCACTTTGGCATTTTGTTAAAACCTTGTCTTCTATTTTTTTTATTGATACAGAAAGAAAATGAAAAGAATGAAAGAAAGAAAAAGAAAGAAAATAGGAAAAGCGCGATAAAACTATTTCCAAAACTTGTATTGAGTCTTGCGAATAAGCTGAAGATGAGGAGCTGGAAGCGAATAAAATGTCTTCACAGTCGTTGTTGTAGCACATTTGCATAAATTACAGCAGCAACTGTATCAAATATTTATTGTTAAAACAATTTATACTCTTAAGCCCGCTACTAAGTTCGCCTTTTCGTGTGAAGAAATCTCAAACTTCAAAAATAAAGTTCTGTAAAATTGCGGTGATTAAAAAAAAAACTTGACAAACCCTCATTTATAAGTCATTTCCTAAGCGATATTCATAACTAAGTTTTTCACTATCTCAGTACCAGGCTTTACATATAAAATAATTATGGTTCTTACTTGTCCTTGGCTGCACTTTAATGTTTAATGCTGTACTGAACGAAATTAAAATTGTCAATAACAAGAAACTATACGAAGAAACAAAATTTAACAATTTTCTTGCCTTTTTTTGTTTGTGAACAAACTTTTTTTGGGCTTATGCTGCCATCTGATTCAAAATGTTGTTGAATGTTACCAGAATAGCATATTGCCAACTTACTAGGTAACTAAGCTAGTTACCTGCAAGAACAAGACTAATACGAGTATTTGGTACAGCAAGTTACTAGGACCAGCAGCTAAAAGGTCCAGCAGCTCTTAAATACCCAAATTAAATCTTATGTGGCATAGTGCAAACTAAAATAGGGGATTTTTACCATATTGATCTATGTTTTTACATAGCCCCCATAAAGATGTTCTTTGAGGCCCTACCTTTTTGGCCCTACCTGTCAAAGTAAAACAAAGACTACCAAGACTCGTAATAAACCATTTAACGCCGCTTTAAAAAGCATATTTTAAGTTCCATCAAGTGCGTCCTTAAGTAACCCAGGTTAATCAAGACCATATCGGTCTAATTTCTTATATACCCCTCATACGAGTATATCATATGGCAATGGGGTCTAAATATTGTTGTACTTTCCATTCTTGGTATCTAAATATTGTTGTGCGGGTTTCATAAAGTCGGCCCCATCCGACAAATTTTGCTATGCTGCATCGCCCATACCACGCTTCAGATAGACGTTAAATTCCATCACGCTCAAAACATGCGCCGTATCCATGTCCTCGGCCTCGTATACATAAATCGCGCACATATATCGTGCATTATATAATACTTCAGTTAACAATTCTGATAATGTATGGTTTAATTAAAAATACAATGTTGAAGTGCAATTGTTTTTATTCGAATTCTTTCTCCTTTGTATCTTCGCCTTCTCTGTTTTGGTTTATTTCTTTAGTCTTCGAGGGTGAACATAAAGATTATAAGACGATATTTGTGAGATTTATGTGCATCTCATAAAAAGGGTCTTCTTCATTGTGTGCGTTTGTGTCTGTGCCAGTGTCGATGTGTGGGCTTGGGGTGGAGATTGTTTTCTACTCGTCGTGGATGCGACACTCTTCGCTGTGAAGGAAGGAGGGGTTATCAGCTGTTAGCTGCTTTTAGTTAGGGTCCTAAAAAGATAACGTTTGTAATTAATTTCGTTAGGAGGGAAGTTATTTGTAGTTGACAGGGCGAAATGAAAGGACTTTGATGTACTGCGTTGTCGACGAAAGATGCCATTATTTTGTTTGGAAGAGCTTGTTAGAATTATTTATTTGGGATCAGAAGTAGAAGACGTTCGTTGATACGAGTATATTTGAGAACAGTTTATGCCTTTACAATATTTGTGGAAGAAAGGGTTATTATTTCACTTCTGTTGGCTTAAGATGTCGAAAGTATGGCAGACAAATTGGATGCAGAAACAGGTACACAAACACTAACAATTTTTTTTTCGGTCATTTCGGCACCTTGAAAATCGAGACGACATAGAAAATGCAACAGCTTCTCGATTTCCTCTTTACGGGCTTCGCATAGGTTGGGAGTGACAAGTCAGTATGCCCATTATAGTTCATTATAGTTCAGTAGTAATTTGTTCAACTCAATGAATTTCCAAGTATTTCTTAGTTGGGATCACCTTACAATGTCTAAATGGTATTTCCCTCGTGGAACATAAGTATATTTTTGCCCTTAGCCCTAAGTGTCTATTCAGCTCTGATAACCTGAAATAGTTTCGCTTGTACGAGCGGCCTCTATATACAGGGTGGACCAAAACTTACTATGGGGTCTAAAAATTTAATAACTTTTTTGTATATATAATTTTTAATTTTTTTACCGATTATATAAATAACGCTTGAGAGATTCACAACTGAACAAAGATCCAGAATAATAGAATTTTATTATTTAAATCAGTGATCAATTATTTTAGCGCATATTGATGAAGCTCATTTTTATTTGAATGGCTTTGTGAATAAGCAGAACTGTAGGTTCTGGGGTTCTGAAAATCCAAGAGCCATTCATCAACGCCAATTGCACCCTATTAGGTATACAGTATGGTGTGGGAATGGAGATGGAAATGCAGTAAGCGTAAATGGAGAGCGGTATCGGTTTATGATAGAACATTTTTTACGTCCTGCTCTTGAAAACAGACCTGAGATGTGGTTTCAGCAGGACGGAGCCACTGCCCGAGATACAATGGCACTTTTAAGTCAAATTGTTGGAGAGCGAATAATTTCTAGAAATTCGAAAATTGGCCAACTACAAACTTTGAAAGATGTTATGGAAAATGCTCCAAAACGAGCACATCATTTAAGTGATATTATTTTTCATACTTATTGTAGTGTAAAAAAGTTTCCATTTTGTATATTTTATAATCTGAGAAAAAAAAATAAAAAAAATTAATAACAAAAGAGAAAGTTATTAAAGTTTTTAACCCCATGGTAACTTTTGGCCTACCCTGTACAAGGTGAACCTAGCTATTTCGGCAGCGTTTTCACAACCTCTTGTGTTACTGAGTCCATCAAGTAATCCTGTGGTTCTCTATGCCGGAGAAATTATTTTTCACTTTTTCGCATTCGAGTATTGCCCTTGTCAAACCCACTATGGATAATAGGGCCTTGCAGCCTACACCCGATTTCCCATTTTATCTAGATTCATCCGTAAAGCAGGGGCTACCTGCACGCAGAAAAAAAGTATGGTTGTGGTGACAATATTCGAGGAGGATAATACTATTTTTGAATATATAGTTGTCGTACAACAATATTATGATCCTCAAAACAATAGTATGATTCAAATACAACCAAACTATGATCCTCAGAACAATAGTATAATTCACACATAACCATACTATGATCCCCACAACCATAGTATGATTCACACTCATCCATACTATGATCTCCACAACCATAGTATGATCCTCACAACCATAGTATGTTTCATATACAACCATAGTATGATCCTCACAACTATACTATTATTTACACGCAACCATGTTATGATCCCTACAACCATATTAGATTAGATTATGAAAAAATTATGAAAATTATTCAAAAATACATTAAATTTAAAATAATAGGGAGTGATTTATTTCACAGTAGAAAAAATAAGTTTAAATAAACGTAAGCGTTTTTATTAAAAATATTTCAGTTAAACAAAGCCAAAGCAGCTTGTTTAAAATATTTTAATTTCGATAAAAAAAAGTACTATTATTGCATTAGTTCCGTACCCATAACATTTGTTCTTAAAAGCATATTTAACTGAAGAAAAATTACAATCATACATTATGATTGCCGTAATCATATTATTGTTGACATAAAACGCAAAACACAATACTTTTGTCGCTCCAACCATATTTATATTGTTGCTATAACCATATTTTCCTTTTTAAATTTGGCAATAATACTATTGTTACATTTCAACAATATTAATATTGCAGCAATCATACTATTGTCAAAAATAAATTCAGTTAACAATGCTAAGGTTGCGACGAACATACTTTTATTGCGGAGAACATATTATTATTGCCGTGACCATGTAGTAACCATGTTTTTTCTCTGCGTGTGGGATGTTATTGATCAGCGATTGATCAGTAAATAATTCTTTGTCTGGTATAACTTAACAATAATTTGTTCCGAAATACTTTTTTCGATAAATTGGCAAACACGTGTTCAAAAGAAGACAAGATTTCCATTTTTAAGGTAATCAGAGGACACTTACCAGCAATTGTGGAGAAGGTGAACGACCCTTCTGTTTTTAAATATGTATTGGCACAAGGGCGACCGTGTTCTTAATATGAAAGTCTATTGGAGTCATATTTCGTATAGTTTCCGCTTGGAGATCGGCGATCGAAAAGTGATATATTCAAGTAATATCGATCACATTCAGACACCAGGTGGTAAACAATTGGAGCACATCGTATACCAAAAAGCAACTGGTCACAATACAACACTTAACGAAACAAGTTTCTGATCAGCCAATATCGAAGAAACTTGTCAAAACTACTCGCGGTGTAAACTGGCCATTGACCAATTGAAAACCACTCAAAGCGATTAAAACTCTATTAAAACGACCACTGTCGCAGTTGCTATTATGTGAAGAAGGAGGAGACTGCTGAGCAATTTCTTTATTCTTGCCAAGCACTTAAACAACGTAGACTAACAGCTTTAGGTCGACCGCTCCTTCCTAATCTCGTCGACGTGACAAAGATAGGTTTTAAAGACTTTGTAAAATACCTCAATTTAGCAGGCTGGATATAAAAACACAAAGGACACAAAGCCATCTTCAGATTGTAAGTTGCAATAAGTAAAAGAATTCACTTGTACACAAATCACCGATATAAGAGAGATGTTGAGGGAAGCCAACAAGTTAGTGACATTCCCGTAAAACCTCTGCATCCACTAAGTGGTTCCCGGTATTCAGTTTGTATCTATTGCGTGCGTAGGCTGTTTAAAAGTTTACGTTGTTGAGTTTTCTGTGCTATTACGCTAAGTGAAATTTGTACTGGATGACGTCACTCTAGGTTAGATGACGTCACTGACCATTACAGTCCTCCAAGAGTACTTTACGTTTTGCATGCTGATAATTCTTTGTGGGATTTGGGGAATCGTTTATCTTTGTGACGTATACAAGTTATTTTTTCTCCTTCTCCCTGTCCACCTTATCTATATTCGAATACAAACTGTGCACATCTTCTAAATGGTATTGTCATTGTTAAGGTTAAGACAACTCAATTTAGCTCTGCGTTTTTGTGGGATGAATGTAACTCGATTTGAAAACTTAATGTTTCTCTACACCAAAAACTAAGTAAAACAAGTAAAAGCATCGTTACGATAGGCTAGGCCGAATCTTATATAACCTTCAACGTCCATACGCCACTAAAGCACAAAAAAATGTATCCATTGTTTGGGTTCCTTCAGCTCATGAATCCTACCCTTGTACCAGACAAAACATCAAAATTACTATATTTACTTAGTAGGGACATAAACACTATTACAACATTGAACACACCCATTTCAATAGTAGAACTGAGTATACCCCGTTAATGTCATATGGGTTTTGAAAGCCAACCTCAATAGCGTTAGTCTGTAACGGGATTTTAAAATTGTTTCAACTTTTATCATGGAGTGGTCAGATAATGAGAACCGTATCGCTGCAATAGCGCTTTTCAAGTGTGAAATGAAAAAAAAACGATATTTTCAAAATGCTCCGGCCTCTAGCCGCTTGAGGAGACTGGAGATGTAAAGGACCGCCACCTGTCGGGCCGCCCACGCTCTGTTCGAACACCGCATATCATCAAAGCCGTTAAATCAAGAATTCAAAGAAATCCGTCCCGAAAACAGAAAATCATGGCTCGTGAGATGAATATCACGCAAAAGTCCATGAGTCGAATCATTAAAAAAGACTTGGGACTTGGGGCTTTCAAACGACGTACCGGACATTTATTGACTGAAGCTTTAAAAAAAATAGGATTGAAAAATGCAAACGTCTTTTGGTGAAGCACGATGATACTTGCACAGAAAAATTTTGTTCACCGATGAAAAAATTTTTACCGTTCAGGAAAAATTTAACAAGCAAAATGATAGAGTGTATGCGCGGTCATCTAAGGAAGCATCTGAACTGATCCCAAGAGTGGAAAAGGGTCATCACCCAGCTTCAGTCATGGATTGGTGGGGTGTCTCTTACGATGGGGTCACTGACCTGCATTTCTGCGAGCAAGGAGTCAAAGTTTACCAAGAAACCGTTTTTGAAGCTGTTGTGAAGCCTCTTAACAATTCCCTGTTCCAAAACAGCCATGGACTTTCCAGCAGGATTCTGCGCCGGCCCATAACATTCTGCGCCGGCAATAACAGTGGCTGAAAATCGTTTTTCGTTAACCAATAAACCGTTTTGGAAGCTGCTGTGAAGCCTCTTAACAATTCCCTGTTCCAAAACCAGCCATGGACTTTCCAGCAGGATTCTGCGCCGGCCCATAAGGCTAAAATGTCCCAGGCCTGGCTTCGAAACAATTTGCCAGCGTTCATTTCACTGAAGAATGGCCCTCAGGCATTCCAGATTTGAACCCATTGGATTAGAAATTGTGGACGGTTTTAGAGGACAAGGTTTGTCACCAAAGATACTCCAACATTGGATCTCCTAAGATTGCTTTGGTTCGAGCTGTGTCCAATTTTCCAATGGGCGAGGTTCGTGCAGCTATTGATGATTGGCCAGTGCGACTTAAGGCGTGTGTAAAGGCAAAAGCGGACATTTCGAATAAGTAGATTCTTTTTGGATACAATATACATCAATAAATATATTAAAAAATATTTGGTCCAAAAACATTCAGTACTTTTTAACAGTATTTATGTCGCTACTTAGTAGATTCGTAGCAGAATTTGTTTTAATTTGAGTACCCGTATATTAATATTGACTAATCAAACATTTTGACTATGGGGGCAGTTTTTAGACCACAAGTTCAGCAACTAATCCCATTTTTGATGTTTTTAGTGCGTCCCTAATAACAGTACCTATTTTTAACATTGTACGTCCACAATAAAAATAAAATAAAATTTTGTACCTTTTACCTAGGTACTTTTAGTCCCCTAAAAGAAGCCATTTTCCCCCCTGGGTTGATTTTGACCATTTACAATTCCAAACAGCTTATGAACATAACTCATCATCAAGCTAAATATCATGCTAGTTTGATTTGTTTGACCGCTATCGTGCTCCAAACAGACACACGGACGGACGAACTGGTCAAGATCGTCTTAGAATTATACAGTGATGAGTAATATATACTTTATAGGGCCTCTAGTAAATATTTCGCGGTGTTGCAAACGGAATGACAAATTTAATATACCATTCACATTTCGGTAGAGTGTATAAAAGGGCATGTGCAACACATCCTGGAGAAAAATGTGGTATTGCAACGACCCTTTTAAAAAATCTCCGTTTATGGCTAAAGTAATAGACCGACAGTTCTCAAATGTTAACAGAATAAAATCAATGACTTGGCAGGTATTAAAGACTTCTTTTATATTTTGAAAAATGTTGACAAAGTTGCGTTGCACCGCCTATTCAGCCCTGAACATTCAAAAGCTATATTTCGTAAACTTATACTGCTATGACAATGGTATCTTTAGTTAGTTGCTAGATATGATGTTGGTACTAAGGGAAACACAGCCTGATAGGAAAGAGGCCGGTGCAACGCCACCTTGAACACATTTTCATATTGGACCGTAATAATTGATAAATCCATGAACTAAATTGTCCACTTGTTCAAATTTTATGCGTTTTGACCATTTTTGCCCGAATATCATCATGAAGATTTGATCTTGTCTTTTTGCCATAAAAAAATATGATTTAATACTGTTTAAGTCATTTTTGAGTTTTATTTTTACGCTTTGGTTTAACCATTTATATCTGCTATGATATGTTATTTACTTAAAATTGTTTTCTCAAATTTTGCATTTCGTTCTTTAAATCACCTTTTATCCTTATTTAGATTTTCTTTACCATCCAATTAAATATTCTTTTTCTCTCATTTTGATGTTTTGCCCATTGTGCTCGTTTTTCATTCCCTTTTTACGCCAGTTTCTGTGTTTTGTCCACATTGTTAATTTAGTAGTGTTTCTCTGCCATTTTATATTTACCCTGTTTAAGCTCTTTAATTTCTCTTTCCAAGCTATCCTTTTGATTAAGTATTGTTTTCCTTCTTATATTTGTTTTCCCACATTTTGATAGTTTGCCCGTCTCGGTCCTAATTTAACCCCATTTCCATTTTATACTTGTCTATTCTATTTTTCCATCCTGTTAATTAAACATTGTTCTTCTCGCATTTTGATGTTTCGGCATTTTTTGCCCCTTTGTTATTCCTTACCATCCCTATTTCTATTTTGTATGCCATCCTGCTTATTTAGTGCCATTTTAAATTTCTTCTGTTTTGGCTCTGTTTTATCTAATCTTTCTCATTTTTTTTCTTTCTCATTTTTTTGTATTTCGGCCCTTATGCCCCTTTTTAACTTTACTTCTATTTGCTGTGCTATCCTGTCGATAGTTGTTCGCCCGTTTGTCACTTACCCTTTTTTTCTACGCCATCCCGTCTTTCTCAGTTTTTGGGATTTGGACACTTTTGGAGATTTTTTATTACTTTTCGTCAATTTTTGGATTTATTTTCATTGTGTTGGTTTAACGTTGATTTTCTCTTATTTAGATATTTCGCCCCTTTCGACTCCTTTTTGTCCCCATTTACATTATCCATGCCATT
Organism: Hydrotaea diabolus; assembly: GCA_963513945.1. Lineage (NCBI taxonomy): Eukaryota > Metazoa > Arthropoda > Insecta > Diptera > Muscidae > Hydrotaea > Hydrotaea diabolus. Next base: position 189,347,595 of record OY740718.1, read on the forward strand.
CTGTATTAACTATGTTTTTTTAAGTGAAATACTTTAAGGGCTAATAAGATCAGGTTTGTTGTATTTTGTCATAGGGAAAAAGAAATTTCTGTTTTAATTTTTTCGCCTGTCCTTTTTCATTTCTTTTATTTTTTACCACAATGCCAATTAATACCGTTTTTTTACATTTTAATATTTTACTCGTTTTGACCCGTTTTTATTCCTTTTATTTCCATTTAAATTGTACATACTATCTTGTTAATTTAATACTGGTTTTTTACTTATTGATATTTCACCCTTGATTCCCACTTTTATTTTCCATGCCATCCTGTTGATTTAATGTGGGTTTTCCCATATTTTGATCTTTCACCCGTTTCGGCCCTATTTTATCGCTTTGAATCCCCATTACTATTTTCTACACTATAGTCCTAAATATATTCTTATATAATCTCACTTTTCGTTTCGCCCGTGTTGGTCCTGTTAGTTTAATATGAATTTGTTCTCTTTTTTTTCTATTCCTCGTTTTGGTCTTTTAATTTAATCTTTGTTATCCCTATATCTATTTTATATACCATCCTTTTGATCTGATAAGTTTTTCTCTTTGTTTTTGCCCCTTTTTCAACCCCATCGCAAATTCTCGTTATAGGCAAATATTTTAAAAGTATTCAATTTTTAAGTTGGTCAAGAATTATTAGAAATGTTAAGCTCGTTTGTTTTATTTCGGTCTGTTGCTTTTACACATTGAACAGGGATTAACCGGCTCAAGACCTCTTGCTTCTTTATTTAAAAAGAAGACAATTTTTAACAAAATGGCAAAGTGGCATTGATTTTTGTGGCTGCACACTGCTTTTATCAAGATTTCTGTTCCGTGACAACCCTCTTCAGAAAGCTTTGCTGCAATTGTTGAAAGTAAACCCGAACTCTATAAGACCAGGCTCTCCCCAAACGATTGAGAACTACTGTTGTAAACCTTACTTTTTAAGTTTTCTTCCCACAATTGCCCACGAAAATACAACTCACCCTTGCCACCTCTACAGAGACTCCACATCGAGAGCCATCAATTGATTTCATTTACAGCGGGAGTGTGTGTTGTAAAAAGAGTTTAGTTGACTAAGTCCACTTGTGTGCCGTGCCGTGCATGTACTTACACTTATACATATGTGACAGCGCATAGAGAAAGGGACCTAAGGGTAAATAAATCAATTTTCATTTTTTTTCTATTTTTGATGTGGACAACATCTGAGCATCGAATGAGACCGATCCCATGCCCCAAAAGTGTTCCCTCCCAGAGATATGCGCGTTTTATGAAAGTGAAGTCGACGATTATAAGCGCAAATAGAAAGGGACCTAATCTTCAAAATGGCTCTCCTGAATAAAATTTTTTATCAACTTTTCACTTTTTTTTTTTGATGTGGACAACATCTGAGCATCGAATGAGACCGATCCCATGCCCCAAAAGTGTTCCCTCCCAAAGATGAAAGTGTAGTCGACGATTCTAAGCGCAAATAGAAAGGGACCTAATCTATAATATGGCTCTCCTGAACAAAACTAGTTTTTAACCTTAGGTCCCTTTCTATTTTGCGCGTCAAATATGTTTAGCTCGTTTGTTTGAGACTGGCCTTATAGAGTTCGGTTTTACTTTCAACAATTGCAGCAAAGCTTTCTGAAAAGCGTTGTCACGGACCGGAAATCATGATAAAAGCAATGTGCAGCCACGAATGTCAATGTCACTTTGCCATTTTGTTCAAAACTTGCCTTCTATTTAAATATAAGAGCAAGCGGTCTTGAGCCCGTTAATCCATGTTCAAAATTATTAGAAATGCTTGAAAATTAATGCGGATAAGTTTTACATGTTTCATCCCACAAAATTTGGTTCATGGCTAGAATTGCCTCTACTTTTCGTTCCTAGCGTTAGCAACCATGTAACGGAAATTTTAATTTTTTTTACTTTAAGATTTAAAAAAAGTACAAAAAATCCAAACAAACTTTAGCCACATTGACAGTTTTTAGTTCATTTTATGCATTTGGAATACATATTTATCAAAACGGAATACTCCGGATGGGGAGGTATAAAATGTATCTCTTTTTTCCCCTTAAATTCTAAACTGACAAGAATTCCTTTTTTCTTCACATTAAAATAAAAAAGGACTAACATTGCCCGACATTGGTAATGTTTGGTCTTGGCGTGGATTAATCACATGTTTATGAGGGATAACCTTGTCCCGTTTTTATCCCCTTTAAGTTCGAATTTCGAAAAATCCCTTCTTACCCCTTCTTATGGACCTACACCTACCCATCACCTTCACCACTCATCACATTTCTTGATTCTAGTCTCAACCTTTGGCCAATGCCTAATAAAGAGGCACACGAACACAAATTTCCCCTCGGCCACTATAAACCACGCACACTCTCAACTCTCTCCGACCAACAGTGAAAAAAGCAAATTTTCGCGCTCCACCCTAATAACTATATGTGACGCGCAAAATAGAAAGGGACCTAAGGTTAAAAACCAGTTTTGTTCAGAAGAGCCATTTTAAAGACTAGGTGCCTTACTATTTGCGCTTAGAATCGTCGACTTCACTTTCATAAAACGCGCATATCTCTGGGAGGGAACACTTTTGGGGCTTGGGATCGGTCTCATTCGACGCTCAGATGTTGTCCACATAAAAAAAAAAAACAAAAGTGAAAATTGATTTTTTTACCCTTAAGTCCCTTTCTCTATGCGCTGTCACATATATAAGTTTATTTACTTATATAGATTTAGTTGGTTTAACTGATACTCGTAACAGTTACTATCAACATCTTTCTATTAAAGTAATGTCTGTAATAACGTGCAAACTACAATAAAAAGTGTACAAAATAGTTGTAGAAGTGGTGGGCAACGATCAACTCTTTCCAAGACTCCATGTACTGCCGTTCCCTCCGTATATCAATGCTAAGTTAAATTGCGGTGCTTGTTTTTTAATAGGCTTTATCTGGAACCTAAACTAATTTGTAGAGGTCACCAATTCGTATCCAATGTCATAATTTTCTTCTTTTACATTTGGGATGGATATGACTCTAATTAAATTATCCTCTGGTAGCTAACGAACTAACTTGGCCACATCTATGCATGATGTCCTTTATATTGGGCAACTGAAGAAGAATCAAATGCAACATAAAAATCCTCCGAGATGTACGAGCTACTCACCCACCAGCACACACCCCAATAATGGCCATTTAGAAAGACGTTCCGACAAATTCAGCTCAAGTTATGACCTCTTCACTTTCAGTATTTGCCAAATGGTTCAGCTTGTCCATTTCCATGCAGTGCACAGCACACATTACATTTTTCTTCTCGAGTTTTTCCTGCTTTGACGTCCGTCGGCAAATGTGTCTGCACTCCTATTTGGGCCAAGTATGTGTGCAACGACCATAGGTTTTCGTTTATTGTTGTATCGACTGGTAAAAATTTACATGTTCGATATAAAGGTTTTTTGTTATCGTTTTTAAACCATGACATTTGATTATAGCCCGTCCGCTCCCACTCTCTTCTACTCACTCTGCGGGTCTGCGGGACACGTATCAAACAAAACCGAAGGAGCAACATTGAATGCGACCCGTCGTTGTTCTCCTACCAAAAAATGTCCTATAAATGCAACTACAGAAACATACACCAATACCAATGCATACACACATAGAACCAGTGGCGGAATTTCTGAACGCTACTTCTGAGAGGTAAGTCAGTGCGGGCCTTCTGAGATATTTAAGAGACATCACTGCGTGACTTTTTTAAGAAGGAGTGGAGAATGAACTGTCTTTGAAATTTTCCACTTGCCAGTCTTTATGTACTACTCTTCCATAGTTTGTTACTCCTGGACTAGTTAAGCGCATCAAATTTCGTAAATTAAAGTTTTATAACAGCAAAATCTTTTCAAAAGAATTAAAAAATTTTGAAAGGTTTATAAGAATGAAACGAAGAGATGAAGTTTGTTGGATGGATTATATGAATGGTAATTTTTCAAGCAAAATCATCAAAAGCCATGTAACACATTCACCCCCAAGATTATTTCGTTCATGATCAATATTAAGGAAAATCTTAAAAACCCACAATTGTAATTGTCAGAAAGTGAATAAGTGAAATTGTCAAGAAATAAATTTATCCCCAAGTGAACCTCTTTGGAGCGGAACTTCCTAAAATTCAACAACAATTTTGAAAAGGGATTTGATAATGTTTTCTACCATTTCGAAATTTTGTTTACATCTATCTACTGATTTATTGATGTTTTTCTCATTTTTTGATATTCAACCCCTTTATGTACCTTTTTTATTCCTTTTTAACCCCACTTCTACTTTGTATGTCATTTATATCTCTACCACATTTGATATTTCTTTCGTTTTGTCCCGTTTTAATTTTCTACGCCATCCTCTTGATTTGGTTTTTCACGTTCTTTAATATTTTAACTTTTTGGGACCTATTAAATATTTTAAAAACCTTTTCATCTCAATTTCTATTCTTTCTCCCACTTTATAATATTTCGCCCTTTAGTTCCGTTTTGCCCCCTACTTCCATCTTCCTGTTGATATAATATGGAGTTTCTTACACTTCAATATTTTTTTTTACTTTTTATCCAATTGTTTAACTATAGGTATCTACAATTTATAATAAGAAAATACAAATTTGCTCAAGAATTGTTTCTTACTTACTTACATAGGCATTCTCCACAACATTTGGTTGGTCCGGCCCTCCTCGTTAAATGATTTATAAGCAGTTCGGTCTTGGACGAGCTTCTTCCAGTTATTCAATTCAATTTTATTTATGTATGTGACGCGCAAAATAGAAAGGGACTTAAGGGTAAAAACCAGTTTTGGTCAGGAGAGCCATTTTAAAGATTTAAATACGTGTATTTTTGGTGTACCATTACTTTCATAAAACGCGCATATCTCTGGGAGGGAACACTTTTGGGGCTTGGGATCCGTCTCATTCGATGCTCAGATGTTGTCCACATCAAAAAAAGAAAAAAAATGATATATGATTTTTTTACCCTTAGGTCCCTTTCTCTATGCGCTGTCACATATATGGTAATACAAAAGAGTTCTAATAGTCTAAAAAATAAAGAGTTCAAGAATAGTTCTTTTCTACTTAAATATTAATAATAGTTAATGTGTTATTTGAAGTATATACTTACTCGTATATATACATAATTGTAATGGAGGCAAGAATGTCAAAAACTTACTTAATCCTCCAGTTTTTAATACCAAGGATCTTCACATAATTCTAGGACTCTCTACACAAGTTTCGGTAATCCATCCCTATCTGCGCTTTCCGCTGTCTTGGACCAACATATCCAAACCATCGTAATCGTACGGAGCTTTCGTAAGTCCAACACGCTGGATGAACGCAGACTGTAAATAACAACATGATCGCTTTGGTTTGTCGTGTTTCCATTCGATGATAGCCACTTAGCCTTGGGGATATCGCGATGTTTGGAACTAGTGCAACATATAACCGTGTTTCATACGGCGACGAAATCGATCAGCCTATTTCCATTGTCGGAAGTGTTACCATGGAGGCTGAAATTTCCGACGGTGGGCCAAAGTTACCTTCCCTGCCAGATTTGGCATTCTGATCCCCTAGAATGGTTTTAATGTCATGGCCATGGAAGAGTTGTATGTTTATTAGACTAATATACTAAAATAGAAGAATTAAATTCGACTTCGGTCATATGACCACCACGAGCCCGTGTACTGCGATCCATTCCTTGGACTTAATTTTCCACCACTCCTGCACACATTTCGACTGTTGGATGTTGTCTCTGAGCTCATCTTAAGTTGTTGGCTTGTTGGCATAGACCAATGACTTGATGCGGCCCCATTAAAGGAAAACCAATGGCGTTAAATCGCATGAACGGAGGTTGCCATTCGATCGGACTATTTCTCAAGATAACACGTTCACCGAATTTGCCGTTTACTAACTCGATTGTAACTCATACTGTGTGTGGCTAGTGGCACCTTCTTGTTGAAACCACATATCGACGATGTCAAGCTCATCCAATTCTGGCCAAAAATAAGTTTCTAAAATGGCACGGTAACGCTGTCCATTAACGTTAACATGATAATTGTTTTCATCGTTGAAAAACACGGCCCAATCACACCTCCGGCATGAAAACCACACCACACAGTAATTTTTTTGGATGCAATTGTGTCTCTTGAAGCACATGTGGGTTTGTTGCTGTTTAGTAACGCATATTTTGTTTATTGACAAACCACTCAACCAGAAATGAGCTTCATCGCTGAAAATAATTTTTCGATGAAATTCTGGATTTGCGTGAAACATTGCTAAAGCCCAATCGGAGAAGTTTCGGTGTATTAAATGATTAATTATCTTTTGTCCTTGAGGTAATTTGATCCTTTAAGAATGAAGGCCAAGATCATTTCTTAAAATATGCCCAAGCGTGGTTTGAGATGTGCCCAATTTCTAAGAACGGCATGGAATCGACTGATTTGGCTCATTTTGAACAGATAAACTTACGGCTGCGATATTTTCGTCGCTTCGTTCAGTCCGTGAAAATATGGATCCGAATGTATCCACTATAGCATGCACAGCCTGTCGGGTGAAACGATTATTACGGCCGAAAATTGGAGTAAGCGCTCTTAAAGTTGCGACCTCCGACTCCGAATTTCGGTAGTAATTTTAAATGATTTCTAAACGTTTTACCATGATTAAATGTTGACTGCAACTAACGTTTTGACACTGAAAGATCTTTAAAAAGGTTTGAGGGTGCGTTGACATAAAGATACGAAATTGTTATGACCCTATTGGAAAACTCGTAATTATCGCAATTTTTGAGTTGGATAGATGCACCTGGACTTAGAAGTGTTCGTAGATTCCATCTGGATATCCGTAATTCGTGGTCCTTAATTCGTTTGAGGTAGTTGTCTTTGTTTTATCCAAAGCGGGATACAAACCCAACTTCAAACTGTTTAAACTAAGGCCAGGTCACCGCTCATGCATTAGCCGTTACGTTAGCCGTTGTCAAAACTCCGTTGCTCAGGAGTTACATAAGGTGGTCTGTGATACGACTTGTAGTACAGTCAAAAAGGATAACACTGGGTTCATAAAGTTGAACCGATCAGATACATTACCTAACGACATTGTTGACAAAAATTTTTGAAATGTTCGATTTATGGAATCACCAACAACCATAAAATTGGTTGTAAAAAAACAAGGATATATGTTACCGGAAAAATGTCATACATTTTCAAACGTTCCCAACTTTTTGCTTCCAGTATTATTAAAGGACATTTAAATTTTAAATTTCTTACTTAAATATTTGAAAAAAGTACAAAAATAACCTTTTACCCATATTTACAATTTATAGCTACAAATGTACTCGTATCCCTTTCAATAAGAATTTGTCAAAATACGAAAAACTCATTTTTAATTTCTTTGGATGAAGAGGTACGAAATTTATCTCTGTTTACTCGCTTATTCATTTTTACTTCAAATCCAAATTATAAGGGAGGCCATTCACCGAATTTGTAGACACTAGCACCAACAGTTTGGTACTGGCACGGATTATTCTCTCGTTAATGATCCATTAGTCCCATGTTTATTTATATTATTAAAGTATGGATTTTAAAAAAAAATCCATTGTATCAAGCGTCTGAATCTGGAGTTACTCAAATTTTCATCATTCCAATTTCAGGCTCTAAACAGATAAAAGTTATAGTCTGTGGAAATTTATGCCCACTATTTTGCTGACCCTTGAAATGGTCTTTTTTGAATGTTTTTCTAACTTATAAGAGGTCTTCATTGTCATTACTGCTTCAACTAGTGGCTGCTTCAACTAGGTCTTCCATTCCTAGAAGTTTAGTTATATATTTAATTTTTTTTCACTTCATTTTCCGGCCTACCAACAGGCCTTTTAATACCTCTTTCATCCACTGATACACTTACTCACACATCGATATGCATACGAGTAGGTTGCGGCAGCTCCATTGGCAACATTCGAAATTGTTTCAACAGAAACATTTGGTCGGTGTGGAACAATTTCTCTTGTATCAAGAGAAAAATAACCTCAAATAAATTTCTAAACCACATTAAACCCCAAATGCCAAACCTATCCTGTTTTTTTCTCTAGTTCGGCCGCCTTTGGAGAGGTTGGGACGTTGGGTACTGGCAGAATGGAATTCACAAAACATGGCTCGTAACGCTCTCGTCGACTGTTACCATTGTTCCGTGTGAGTGTGACTGTGTATGTGTGTTCTGCTGAATGAGAAATAATAAACGCTTTGGTCAAATGTCATATGTGGAAATGGCTAATGCTGCATGTACATTCAGTTGTTCGCTTGCATATAACTACCGCAGCCGGAGCCAATGATTACCGATAGCCCTCGATTAATACGTTTGAAATGACTCAGTTTGTCCCTAAAGTTCTGAATTTTATAATTTTTAAAAACAATTTTAACTGATTTAAACAGGGGCAAAATACGGTTCGAAATACTTCGCCATCAAAGCCGTTAATTCAAGAACTCACAGAAATCCGCTCCGAAAACAGAAAATAACGGCCCGTGAGATGTATATCACGCAAATGTCCATGAGTCGAATCATTAAAAAGAACTTGGGACTTAGGGCTTTCAAACGACGTACCCGACATTTATTGACTGCAGCTTTAAAAAAATAGGATTGAAAAATGCAAATGTCTTTTGGTGAAGCACGATGGTAACTTGCACAGAAAAGTTTAGGAAAAATTTAACAAGCAAAATGATAGAGTGTATGCGCGGTCATCTAAGGAAGCATCTGAACTGATCCCAAGGGTGGAAAAGGGTCATCACCCAGCTTCAGTCATGGTTTGGTGGGGTGTCTCTTACGATGGGGTCACTGACCTGCATTTCTGCGAACAAGGAGTCAAAACATCGGCAAAAGTTTACCAAGAAACTGTTGTGAAGCCTCTTAACAATTCCCTGTTCCAAAACCAGCCAGCAGGATTCTGCGCCGGCCCATAAGGCTAAAACGTCGCAGGCCTGGCTTCTAAACAATTTGCCAGCGTTCAGTTTCTCTGAAGAATGGCCCTCAAGCAGTCCAGATCTGAACCCATTGGATTACAAATTGTGGACAGTTTTAGAGGACAAGGTTTGTCACAAAAGATACCCCAACATTGGATCTCTTAAGACTGCTTTGGTTCGAGCTGTGGCCAATTTTCCAATAGACGAGGTTCGTGCCGCTATTAACGATTGGCCAGTGCGACTTTAGGCGTGTGTAAAGGCAAAAGGCGAACATTTCGAATAAGTAGATTCTTTTTGGATACAATATACATCAATGATCCGAAAACATTCAATACTTTTTATTTTACAGCATTGAACGTGTGTAACAGTATTGTTGGCCCTACTAAGTATATTAGGAATCCAAGCGAATTGCACTTCATATTAAACACTCATGTGTTTAGCTCATAAAGTTTTTGAGTTATGATCATTTTTAATTTGTAGGTGTGTGGGCATGACACTGCCCACCACTCAGGAAATCAAAAATCAATCAAGTTTATTTAAGCACCAATCATACAGCCGTATTCTGTGAAAATTGCAAGAAAATCGGTTCGGTAGATAAGGCTCCTATAAACAACAACTGTACATATGTGACGCGCAAAATAGAAAGGGACTTAAGGTTAAAACCCAGTTTTGTTCAGTAGAGTCATTTTAAAGATTAGGCCCCTTTCTATTTGCGCTTAGAATCGTCGACTTCACTTTCATAAAACGCGCATATCTCTGGGAGGGAACACTTTTGGGGAATGGGATCGGTCTCATTCGATGCTCAGTTGTTGTCCACATCAAAAAAAAAATAAATAAAAGTGAAAAGTTGATGAAAATTTTGTTCAGGAGAGTCATTTTAAAGATTTGGTCCCTTTCTATTTGCGCTTAGAATCGTCGACTTCACTTTCATAAAACGCGCATATCTCTGGGAGGGAACACTTTTGGGGCATGGGATCGGTCTCATTCGATGCTCAGATGTTATCCACATCAAAAAAAAATGAAAATTGATTTTTTTTTACCCTAAGGTCCCTTTCTCTATGCGCTGTCACATATAGATATTAGTAAGGAAATTAATTATATGTCGAAGTTCGAAGGATTCTCATTCTCGTCCCTCAAGGGACCTTTGACCTATTACCTAGGACCTCAAATATAGTCGAATCATAGAATTAATGATATTTTCGGATTCGTTACGAACATTTTTGTTGCTTCTTAATGCCTATATCTCCATGGTTGAAAATCGCTATGGGTAAGTCGGAGTGCAAAATTAGCCCCAATTCTTAATCTAGGCTGAAGTTGCTGGACCACAACAATGACAACAAATCATCGGTATATTCATTCAATAGTTGCGAAAATAATATGTCCATCATGAGCTTTCAAATATTGGGAACACATAGAGAGCATGAACACGATCGTTAACACCTATAGAAAAAGCTATCCAGCCTGAAAAGTAACTCTTCTACAGTCTATTATCCGTCAGCCTTCCTCTGTCAACCGAGCCAGCACGCTAATCCAGCTAAGTTAATTACAGGTATCTTTAAAACCGACATCTAAACTTTTAGCTGGGATTCGAAAGTTACATTCGATTTTGCGACCTCTTAGTAGGAAACTGTGTTCATTTTACTACAGGATCCTGTTTACTGCTGATACATGTCCTTCAAAAGGAAATGGAGTTGACACTAATATCTGGCTCATGCTATAAGAGCGATCTGTATTTACTATGCATTTAGATTTGGCAGACCTGCTGCCACTTTGTCCAAGGCGAAGGCATGAAATCGTAATTAAAACAGAGTTGACTGTAAAACATCACCATCCCACCACTAACGCCAGACCCCCGCTTACACACGTGGACACGTTATTTTATGTTTAATTTCTCTTTTTTGTGTTGTAGTGTTTTTTTTTGGTGGTAGCGTATCCCGTTCTGGGAGTCAAATAATGTGCATCTGGACGCAGGACGTAGTAGAGCAGGCTGGGTGTAGAGCGGATTGGGAAATTTATACAATTACGTTTTGTTCAAAATCGTTTGTTGCATGTGTGTACCAAGAGCCAAACATTTGCGGACGATTTGTGGTGCTTAGCACAACTTTGGAATGCTAAATAAAACTCCGTTTGACCTTTTGTAGCCGGAACGGCTGCTGACGATGGCAGCGGCCAGCGTAGCGTGGCGTGGCCGTTGTGCAGTTTGTTGTGATTTGGGGGCGGACTAAACACACATACACACACTAACAATTGCCAAGAAATGAATGGGAGACCCTTGTTTCTAAAGCGATTACCTAATTGCGAAATGCTATTTTCGTGCTCACCACCCCTGTCAGCCACTGTTGCAGCCGGCACTCACGCTCAGTCACTCACACTCATGCGAGCCGGAAGTTTTTCCTTATGTATGTATGTGTCCGCCGTGGACACATACATAGTTTCTCTAGATTGTGTAACCTTTACATCCCCATTTAAGCTTATTAGAAAGTTTGGTGAGAGTATTTTTACGTACGTTTCTGAAGTACTACTTAAGCTGTTGGGCATACTATGCGTGTCCTTACAATTGTTACAGTCCTTGTGGGCCCAGTGGTATTTTCCAGGACTCTTGCACCTACAACAGTAGCCCTACACACACTTAAAACACTGACGCCAGAATCACAAAGTTTCAGGATATCTTTTAAGAGTTGGAGAATGTATGTAGCTTATACCAAAAAAGACAGAACTGAGGTTATAGCGGAACTACTAAACCATTTGGTGAAATTTATAACAATTTTTTAAGTTAGGAAGGGACACACAATGGGACAACCCACCGTGTGATAGTGTTATAAAATGACACTTTTATGTTTTAGATTATCGGCTCATCCATCAACTGGAAACTTCCCTTGCTAGTAGCTTTACCAGTTCTTTCGTTTCCCTTTTTGTCGTTGTAACCAGGCAACCGGGTAAATGTTTACTTAAGCTGCTGGATTTTTTCAAGGGATGTAATGCAATAAAAGTTCTTCCATTAGATTTGATCCTGTTGGAGTGGATTCAAGGACCACATGTTATGCTAGGAAATTAAATTCCTCTCAAAAGTATACATAGATAATGTAAAAATGGTTATTTTCAGTACTGTACGGTAGTACGGTTATTTGTGTAAAGTTTATCATTCCAGAATTTCTGACAAAACTTCAGAGCCCATTTTTATTACCGCCTGTAAAGATGGAGAGCGGAAAAAATGACTGCGAATCCCTCTCTCCATTTATTTTCCAGAGTTTCAGAGAAAACTTCTGAGTCCATTTACTGACTAAGAACTGAGATGACACAAGAACCCATTCATTTCTTCATTTTCAAGAGTTCAGTAAAAACTGAGATCATATCATTCAGGACTATTCTTTCTTAAAATTAGTTATCATGGCGAAATTATTAAAAAAATTTATTGAAATCCTTGCACAGTTACAAATATGAATCGAGATTTTTATTATGAGGATAGGCTGTGTATAGAAAACCTCCCTCTTGGTGGGGCGTTGAGGATCTTCTTACACGTCTGCTAATGTCTACGTCGTAGCACTCGGCTTATCTACAAGTGTCAAACCACAGCCAACGAAAAACTTCCCGAAGGGCCATTAACTCCACACCAGGCTAGAAAACAACTATTGGGGTAACAGATGACAGAGTCTGGTCCGAGAGATTCACACACTCAGACTAATATCTACATCAGAGATTTGGCACATTACCTGTGAGAATGGAGTCGGCCTTTCTTCCCCTGGATTTAAGATCAGACACACCTTCGCCCGAAGTGATAAAAACACAACCGCCGTAGAGGCCAGTGAGAAGGAAGACCCACATCAGTTCAATTGTACATTGCAGGAGAGTCAATCCGGTTTATTTTGCAAAAGAACTAACGTCCATTAACAGCGACATGACATTAGCTTGTAATCTAGATCCGGAAAATGTTAAAAAAAAACATTTTCTAAAACGGTTTTATCAATTGGCCACTATCATCAAAATTGATAAGTCTTTGATGCTACCTTAAATCACATTCTCGTTTATCGCTTTGAACAAGTTTGATGCTAACCTACACTGCCAATGACGTCAAGAAAACGATATACGAGGACAATCCGACGCTGAACAAAGCCGACGCAGGTCTATCACATTAAGCAACACACCACGCACACGCACGAAGTTAGCGTCTCAAAACTAGTAATCACAACTCCTTGTCATTAAAATTACCAGGTAATGTTATCTCCTTACTCCCTATATTATTTTAGAACATGGAATAAGTACTTACTGAGAACTGATTAAGTAAGTACCTACCACTGACAACTGATTAAGTAAGTACTTACCACCACGGACACCACGAAGCAATGGTATTAAAAACCTAGTAATCACAACTCATTGCCGTTTTTTATTACCAGGTATTGATATCTTCTTACCCTTTACATTACCCGTTGCATTATTTTTGAACAAGGAATAATTACTTACTGAGAACTGATTAAGTTTGTATATCTTTCAAAATCAAACTCTAAACTTATTTTCACTGTTCAGTTGTCCCCCTCTCATTTAAATCTTTTTCGTGTTTTTATGTTGAAACTCGTAACTGTTTCGGCTTTTGGGTGGAGAGGGCCTTTCACAAGTTAAGTTAAGTTTCGGGTACCTTAAGATACTTTTCAGCCAGAGGATTTTGTTGCCCGTATGATGCCTGTAGATGGGATTGTTAAAGCTCGATTCCACGAGTGTGTCTTATGTAAATGGCAAAATTGATAAGACTCCACCTAGGCTGGTCGGGTGACAATACTAGTAGAATGACATAGAAGTAGTATTATTACTCGTATCTGGTCCCGGGGTTGATCAGGAGCCACTTCGAAGTTTTTAGAGGTGGCTACCCTTAGCCTTAGCATCTAAAGGTAACGTTTAAGCTTGACGTGGAGTTGCAAATCAATCGGGTGCTACAGCAAGATGTAAAGGGTGGTCCAACCCTAACAAACGATGTTAGTTGTGAGTCATGTTTTTGGCACAACTTAATTTTACATTTGTTTGTTCCAGTGTTTGACAAATTCAATCATGGATTGGAACAAAATTGAGCCGCTCTTTAAGATTGCTGAAGCCTTTAACGAAAATGGGAGTTCAGACCGAAATGCATTTCGTGCTTTTTTGAGTTTTTTTGGTCAACATAATTGACTAAATGTGTCTACAATCGGGAACATTGTGGGCAAATTCAGCAAACCGGGCCCGTAGCAAATGTGAAAACACCTATGGATGTTCGCTCAGTTCGTTCAGTTTTCGGAATGTATTTCTTCGAAAATGATATCGACCAAGCACTTACCGTGAATGGTGATCGCTATCGCGAGGTGATAAAGGACTTCTTGTGGCCAGAAGTAGAGAATATAGACCTGAACGATATGTGGTTCCAACAAGATGGTGTCAACAGCCACACAGCCAACGGAAGAATGGTTCTTTTGCGCGAGAAATTCAATGACCATGTTATTTCACGTCGAAGCAATTTTAATTGGCAGCCACGATCATATGATTAGACACCGTTGGACTTTTTTCTTTTGAGGATATTTAAAAGAAAAATTATCCGTCAATATGCCAAGAACAATTCAAGGGCTAAAGGATAAGATAATTTGTCACATTAACGAAATAAAACCTCCATTATGTCTCAGAGTCATTGAAAATATATAAGTAGACCATCGCATAAAGGTATGTCACCGAAGCCGTGGCGAACATTTGGACGAAATTTTGTTTCACGCATAATTATCATAGATACTACTATCGTATGAAAAATATTAGGATAATTATTTAAAAACTTTTTTTTTACTGACAATTAACATCCTAAGTTTAAGTTGGACCGCCCTTCATAAGCTAGGAAGGACTCTTATCCCTTACTAAGAGGGAGGGATATATCCATACAGCTGACCTGACGAATTGGCTAACGACAGCAAACTATAGAGATGTTCAGTTGGTTGCATTGATACGTATCCAAGAGCTACGGAGTTCCGTCACTAATGTCATTATGGGGCAGGATTATATTAAACAGTATCATCGCTGGCTTTGTCTACTTACCGAAGTGTTCTATTTCAAATATCCCGCAGAAGTTTAGTTATTTATTCCTAAACATTCATTCACTTTCATTCTCTTACTCGCATATAGAAAACATATAATAAAGATCCTTATTCATAAACTTTTTGTAGACATGTTTATTAAACATTTTCCTCTAAGGACCGTGTAAAAGTAAGTCGTGGTAGCTCCAAGTTAATAGATGTGCATACTTTTGTGCTTACCTTACGAACAGTAGTACGAAGGCTGCTATATATATTTCTGGCCTAACAATAAAAATACGAATATTTATTTAAAAATGGTTTTATTGTTTTACAACGTAATCTCCAGCATGATTTATACACTTTTGCTAGCGCTCAAACCAATTGTCGAAGCAATTTTTCCACTCCGATTGAGAACCCTCCAAAACATGGTTTTTGAACGCTTCAACAGCATCTTCTCGCGACGAAAATCGTTGACCACGCAATTTTTTCTTGATGCTAGGGAATAAGAAGAAGTCATTAGGTGCTAAATCAGGGCTGTACAGTGTATGGCCCATCAATTCGACATCTTACGAGGGCGGAAACTTCTTAGCAACTTCTTAGTTAAGTGTTTTGGAAACTTCCATCTCTGCTTTGAACACATGTTAAATTTTGTTTCGATCTGGCAACTCCTTCATATAGAAACAGGTGTTCACAAAAGACGCATCCGCGATTTTTTTACAATGAAAAAATTAGAAATGCGTGGTGTCATTAAATATTTACATAAAAAAGGTTTATCGGGACAAGAAATTCATAATGATATGGTGAATGTGTTAGGTGAAAGTGCTCCTTCATATGCAACAGTAAAAAATTGGGTTGCTGAATTTAAACATGGTCGTACAAGCATTGAAGATGAACCACGTAGTGGACGTCCAAAAACAGCAACAACAACAGAAATTGTAGCCAAAGGGCATGATATGGTATTAAATGATCGACGAATAAAAGTGCGTGATGATCGAGTCCATTTAATTTTGCATGAAGAACTACAGATGAAAAAGCTTTCTGCAAGATGGGTGCCGCACTTGTTAACAGTCGACCAAAAACGCATATGAATGAACATTTTTCAAGCTTGTTTGGATCGTTTTCAGCGAAATAAAATGGATTTTAAGCGTCGTTTCATAACTGTTGATGAGACATGGATCCACCACTATACTCCAGAGACAAAAGAACAATCCAAACAATGGACTGAAGCTGGAGGAAGTGCCCCAAAGAAGCCAAAAACAATTCAATTGGCTGGTAAGGTTATGGCAACGGTTTTTTGTGACTTCAAAGGTATTTTATTGATTGACTATCTGCAAAAGGGTAAAACAATAAATTCAGAGTACTATTGCAACCTTTTAGATCAATTAAATGTACAAATTCGAGAAAAACGTCCTGGCTTACAACACAAAAAAATAATTTTTCATCAAGACAACGCACCAGCGCACAAGAGTGTTTTAACAATGGCTAAAATCAACGAATTAAAATACGAGTTGCTTGACCACCCACCTAATTCTCCTGATTTAGCTCCCAGTAACTTTTACCTGTTCCCAAATTTAAAAATAATCCTTGCTAGCAAGCGTTTTACCTCAAATGAAGATGCAATTACAGTTGTAAACCACTGTTTTGAAGACCTTGAGGAAAACTATTTTAATCAAGGGATAGAATTGATAGATAAGCGTTGGACTAAGTGTATTGAAGTTTCAGGAGATTATATTGAAAAATAAAAATATTTTTGAAAAACTAACTATGCTCTTTCATTGATAGGCTAAGAACTTTCCGAACCACCCTCGTAAGTGGTCAAATAGCTCATCGTTTCGACTGATGTGTGAGAGCTTGCATTGTCACGGTGCACACTGATTCGTCTTCTCTTGTTTGTCTGTATTTGCCAAACCTTTTTTACGGCCACGTGTTCATGTGTTCAAGGACGTCTCTATCTCACGGTATGTCACATGACGATCTTGCATTATAAATTCACGTACGGCATCGATGTTCTCTGGCACAACGACGAGCGAGCGTCAGCCACGAAGCTTTTCACAGTGCTATAGGATGTTTCGTCATCGCCATACAAAATTTTGATTTCATCGATGCACTCTTGTCGTGATAATCCACTTCGAAAGTTGTGAAAAATGATCGCACGAAAATGTTCCCGAGTAAATTCCATTTTTTTGCAAAATTGATTTTTTCAAGTCACTGTAAACAACGCAAATTATGGTCGTACGTCAAAACGTTCTGAGTACGTTTATGCTAACAAATGTCAAACTTTCCAAGGGAAATGTCAGATGGCGCCACGCAACAATAAGTGTTGCCTAGGCTAGAAATATATACAGCAACCCTCGTACTGGGTAGTAGTCGTAAGAATCTTTGCTGGTGATGTTAAATTCACATTCACAAAACTTTCAACTATCAATTTTATCAGTCGTCTCAACAAGTTGAGTGTCTACCTTAACGCAATAAGGGCTAAACACACCTACGACGTACTTGCCTAATAATTCATGTTAATTTAATAATGTTAACAAGTTTATCTTAGCGGCAAGTAGCGATTGTAACGATCAAAAGATAATGTATCTGGCACATTTAGTTCTATGTACAATTCACTCCACGGTAGAGAGTAAAACAAGTCGTGCATGCCACCACCACCATCGCCTAGTAGGGAATAATATCGCCTCGTCTGTAGCAACTTAGAAAAAGAGTCCCAATATTTCGTCAACATTCTATAAAACACTCACATTTTCCTGATATTTGTACGTATGTCTGGCTGTATTTGCCAATAATTTTTCCCAAGTGCAAATGCAACTGATTCCTAGTCCAACTCTACGTGTCGGAGTCGAAGTGTGTGCAAAGGTTTTTCATGCTTGGCTACCGTTTAACCCCAAAGAGGCAGAGTAAGGTAACAACAACAACCAATATAAGGAAAAAAGTCCTGATGCAGTGAAAAAGTTGTCCTATATTTTCCACACATTGCACCACGGCGACACTACTTTGCTTTTAAAAACTTTTCACTTTTTTCCGTAAAATTTGCCATCGTACCACTCTTGCGCCGGCAACAACAAATACGAATTACAAACAAGAAGTGGTAGTGGTAGGTACGTATCGTGCAGCATTTACTTAATCTTGCACAGTGGGAGCATAATACTCGTGTTAACGTTTTTGAAACGAAAGGTGGTCGCTGACTCGATAACTTCAGACCAGTGTACATGTATTTGAAAATGATTTTGTGTACAGTGATTTGAGCTAAAACCCGCTTGTTTTCAATAATTAAAATTATTAGGAAGAAAGATATCCCAAAATAGCCTTTATCGAGTTTAAGGGGGCTCGGTTATTACTCGCTTATTCAGGGTGGAACGCGATAATTGGCTTATTTGGAAATGAAATAAAAAAATAATGAACCTTAGAAACCTTTATTTTATATTATAATTATGTTAAACAGTAAGGGAATTTTTAAATTACATGGTTTTGAATAGTGTATCTGGCAAATGTCGACATTCGCTATCCACACTCTGCTACATACGTTTTCTGAAGTTTTCATGAACTCCAGCAAGCATTTCGACTAGTACGAGTATTCTGCCAATTTCAGCCTCAATATTGTTGATAAGATCTTCCAAGGTGTTGGGACAGTTGACATACACCTTCGACTTCAGGTAACCCCAAAGGAAAAAATCGCACGGGGCTACGACTGGTGAGGGTGCCGGCCAGTTCGCATAACCCCTCAAAGAGATAAGCCGTCCAAGAAACACTTGCCTCAAACAATTAATGGTAACCCTCGCTGTGTGTGCAGTGGCACCATCCTGTTGGAACCATGTATCCTCTAATTGCTTTGCCTCCAGAGCCGACTAAAAAAAGTCTGGAAATGCCAAGAGCAAGTGGTTGCTTCCGAGCAGAGCATTTCGGAGATTGCAGTACTGCTGCTCTTACTCTCTCGCTGATATGTGGTGTTGTAATCCTTCTCTCAGGTCCTCTTCGTACACATTACACATTCCCTGCTGTTCGCAAATAAGTTACCCAATTTACTGTTGATTGCCGCCTAGGAACACGTACGCGTGGGGGAACATCGAATCGTAAACGAAAAGCACGCTGCACTGCAATGATCGAGGGCGCATTTTAAAATTACGCTTCAACACAAAACGACCTCGTCTTACGTGTCCAATGATGGCAACTGAAAGGCAAACGTGTATGAATCTCCCGCCAGCAACTATAAGCCACGCACACTATCCACGCTATTTGACCCACAGTGCAAAAAAACAACTTACCCACCCTGTACAGGCAGAGAAAAAAACATGGTTACTACATGGTCACGGCAATAATAATATGTTCTCCGCAATAAAAGTATGTTCGTCGCAACCATAGCATTGTTAGCTGAATTTAGTTTTGACAATAGTATAATTGTTGCAATATTAATATTGCTGAAATGTAACAATAGTATTATTGCCAAATTTAAAAATGAAAATATGGTTTAGCAACAATATAAATATGGTTGGTTCGACAAAAGTATTGATTTTTGCTTTCAATGTTAACAATTATATGATATGGCAATCATACTGTATGATTGTAATTTTTCTTCATTTAAATATGCTTTTTACAACAAATACTATTGGTACGGATCTAATGCAATAATAGTACTTTTTTATCAAAATTATTTTTTTTAAACTTTGTTTAACTGATATACTTTTAACAGAAACACTTATGTTTATTTAAACTTATTTTTTCTACTTTGAAATAAACCACTCCTACTATTTTGAATTTAATGTATTTTTGAATAATTTTCATAATTCAAGTATATTGTTGACAACTTAAACCAATTCTAATAAATAATATTGGGGATCAAATCTATTGTCGACAACTTAAACAATTTCTAATAAATTATTTTGGGGATCATAGTAAAATTGTGTGTGATCATACTATGGTTGTAGAGATCATAACATGATTGCGTGTGAATCATACTACGACTGTGTAAATCATACTATGGTTGTATGTGAAATATACTAGTTGTGAGGATCATACTATGGTTGTGGAGATTATAGTATGGTTGAGTGTGAATCACACTATGGTTGTAGGGATCACACTATGGTTATGTGTGAATCATACTATTGTTGTGAGGATCATAGTATGGTTGTATTTGAATCATACTATAGTTGCGAGGATCATAATATTGTTGTACCACAACCATATACCCAACAATAGTATTATCCTCTTCGAAAATTGTCACCACAACCATACTTTTTTTCTGCGTGTAGTAGTTCTTTAATATTTTGTTTTCCTAAAATTTGCAAATTAAACGGTTTATGATGCATAAAGTCAGTCAGTACTAAAAGAAAATGAAGAATCTTCTTCAGAATCTGATGGGCATTCATCTTATACAAAAAGCCCAGGAAAAGCAGCTCCTTCCGGTAAAAACTTTACAATATATAAAAAAGGACTATAAAAATGTGTACATTATTTCACTCTTCAACTTTTGGGATGAGCATCACAAACTGGTGCAAGACAATTGGAATGCCAAAAAGAGATCCAGGGTTATTGATCAAATGGACACTGCTCAAATGCCGACAGAATTGGCTGTATATTTGAAAAGTCCTGTGTCTAGACTACATGAAAATCCCCTGGAGACATGGCAACAGGAATATAAGACTAAACATTTAGCATTAATGAGGCTGCTCGAAATATTGCTTCAAGCAGAAGAAGCTTTATCTCAGCAGAGAAGCTCCAAAAAATTATATTTTTACAAACTGACAACATAAAGTTTTGGAACCTTGAACAATAATCTTTTGTATAAGCAATATATGTATGTAAGTATATAAATAATATAACTCTAGTAGTAATCCATTTTTTTCCCCTTTATATCATCGAATAGGGTAAATTATTTGTTGATAACATCTACGAAAACCAACATCCGTAAAAACATCGATGTTTTTGAAAAAAAAAATCGTTAACAAAATTTTATTTATTTTTTTAAATAGTTTAAATTAAAATTACTCCTGTTTTAATAATTTTTTATATTTTTTGTGCTTAATATCATCAAATAGAGTGATTTAGTTGTTGCTAACACATATTTAAAAGAGAATATCAGCAAAAACAATATTTCCGTAAAAACATCGATGTTTTCGAACATCGATGTTTTATCGACATCGATGCCTTGGTAAAACATCGAAGTTTTAAGGTCGATGTCGCAGCACTATACCAGATATATAATATAAAATATAATATGTATATAAAATATATTACATATTTTTTTAAGTCACTTAAGGGACGAGCTTATTAAATTGCGCGTTATTTCTGATAACATCTTTATTTCTTTTCTAACACTGATCGATTTAAAATTTCTATCTGATTAAATTGAAATTGAGCGTTGTTGTAATAACAATATACTTATACAGTGAAAGCTCTCCATGCGAACAGCTCTTATAGCTCCCTTAAGCGGACAAATTTCTTGGTCCCAAAATTTTCGCCTTGTATCAGGAAGAAATAATGCTTCCTTAGACGGACGCGGACAGTTTTTTGGTACGAAACATCTCCCATGAGCGGACAACTCTCCCTTCAACTTCCCCATTTATCTTGATTTTTCTATTTTTTAAATCATTGGACAGCAAACGCTTACAACCATAATTAAGAGTTTGCGAGGGTGAGTTGCTCCCTCTTCCAAATTGTTATACTTATACAGTTCGCTCATAACTATGTACAAATTTATAAACAAGCAAAAAGAAATCACATTCCCATACTCCATCAAACATTTTGCTTTTCACTGTCGTAGCTAGCAACATGCGTCAGACAAGTAATGTGCGTTAAGCTGAGATTTTGTTCATAGACAAAAAATGCCGCAGCCACTGCGATTAACCGTTACTTGCTGTACTATTTCGTTGAAAACGATCACTCGTGTGTACGTAACTCTTAATCAGAATGGCATCGCGAAATGTGCTCTGCTTAAAAGAAAAAATCGATATAATAAATTTCCACGAAATTGCAAAGAGGTAAAATTTTTGTATTTTAGTGGTCGGTCATCCATTCATTCTTACGAATGATCATTCTTACGCATTTGGGCTGAAGAGCAACAAGAAGAGGTTCAAGAGGTGCCATTATACCCAGAGAAAATCACGGTTTGGTGCGGTTTATCAGCTGGTGGAATCATCGGTGCATATTTTTTTTAAAATTATGATGGCCGGAACGTAATCGTGCTCGCTATCGCGCCTTGATATCGATCTTTATGCTACCCGAAATTGTAATCTTGACGACTCTTGGTTTCAACAGCCATACAGCTGCTCAAACAAAGGATCTATTGAGAGGTCATTTCTAAAATCAGCTAATTTCACGTTTTGGACAGGCGAGTTGCCCGCCTAGATCGAGTGATATCACACCTTTAGACATTTTGCTTTGGGGATACGTAAAGTACAAAGTCTATGCTGACAAACCAGCTACGATTCAGGTTTTTACCGGTCAAAATGCTCGAACGAGTCATCCAAAATTGGACCCTCAGAATGGAAACCCTGAGGCTTAGTTGCGGCCAACATTTGAAGAAAATTATATTAAAAAAATAAATGGTGTTAAATGCACTTTCAAATTACCAATAAAGATTCCGCACTTGACTTGAATTTTTATATTTTTTCTGTTCTGAAAAAATACCTCTAGATGGATCGCCCTATATAAATTACTCATATTATTTTGAATTGAATGTATTTTTAAATAATTTTCAAACAATCTATTGTTGACAATTTAACCAAGTTCTTATAAATAATATTGGAAATCATAGTATATTTGTGTGCGATTATACTATGGTTGTAGGGATAATAACTTGGTTGCGTGTGAATCATACTAAGGTTGTGAGGATCATGCTATGGTTGTATGTGAACCATAGTATAGTTGTGAGGATCATAATTTGGTTGTGAAGATCACATAACAGTGGAAAAAATCAGTTTAAAAATCGTAAGCGTTTTTATTAAAACTATTTCAGTTAAACAAAGCCAAAGCAGTTTTTATGAAAAATTTTCATTTCCAGATAAATACGAGAGTGGTGGGATCAGAAATCATTTAAAAAACGTTAGCGTTTTTATTAAAACAATTTCAGTTAAACAAAAAAAAATTAATTTCCAGATAAAATGCGAGGGTTGCTATTAATATTGCGGGTCCTAACATTACTTTGGAACTTCCATTGGAAACTTTGACATTTTTTAGCATAACTTCACTCAGAACGTTTTTCATTTGAGGGCGAATTGTTTTGTTTACAGTGTGTTTAAAAATGCATCTCAGTCAAAAAATTGAATTATCCCGTGAACATTTCCGTGCGATGATTTTTTACGATTTTCGGCGTGAGTTATCGAAACTAGAGTGCAAATCAACTTGCTTTGACTTTTGGCGTTGAATTTCCTGAAGGACGTCCAACTTCGGCCACTTTGCCAGAAACCATCGATGCTGTACGTGAACTGATTAAGCAAGACCAAAATGTGACATACCGTGAGATTGAGGCATCCTTGTGCATAACTATGACAAGCATCAATAAGATATTGCATTTGGTCGTGAAAAAAATGTGTGCTTACTACGGTAGCTTAAAGGCAGTGTTTAACACTGTCACAGTTGACGAATCATGGATCTATGCATATCAACCCGGAACAAAACATCAATCGACCGTATGGGTCTATCAAGACGAGCCAAATCCAACAAAAGTTGTTCGTGGAAGAAGTACATCGAATTAATTGATTGCGTTTTTTTGGCACAGCCGGTCATGTTGCCACAGTTTCTTTAGTGGAACGTAGGACAGTCAATTCTGAGTGGTATACAGGATAGATACTAAGAGAATACAGATAATGATCTGCATCACGACAATACGAGCTCTTACACATCATCTAAAACGAAGAGCCATTTGACCACTCAAGATGTCGAATTGATGAACCATCCAACATACTGATTTGCACCCAATGACTTCATCCTATTCTCTAGCATCAATAAAAAAATGTGTTCAAAAATCATGTTTTGGAGGTGTCTCAATCGGAGTGGAAAAAGTGCTTCGAAAATTGTTTTGTGCGCATTCAAAAGTGTATTGGTATTAAAGGAGAATATTTTGAATAACAAAAAACCATTTCCAATGATATTTTTTTTTGTTTTTTGTTGCCGGACCCGAATTATAAATAGCAATCCTCGTAGTACTACTCGTATTATTGCATTAGATCGGTAACAAAAACATTGTTCTTAAGAGATTCAATTGAAGAAAAATTGCAATCATACAGTATGATTACCTTTATCATATTATTGTTAACATAAAACCCAAAAAACAATACTTTTGTCGTGCTAACCATATTAATATA
Organism: Hydrotaea diabolus; assembly: GCA_963513945.1. NCBI lineage: Eukaryota > Metazoa > Arthropoda > Insecta > Diptera > Muscidae > Hydrotaea > Hydrotaea diabolus. The sequence continues at coordinate 189,371,881 of OY740718.1, forward strand.
GTAGCTACAACTATAGTTTCATTTTTAAATTTGGCAATAATACTACTGTTACATTTCGACAATATTAATATTGGGGCAATCATACTAGTGTCAAAATTAACTTTAATAAACAATAACGTGGTTGCGACGAACATACTTTTATTGCGAGGAACATATTATTATTGCCGTGACCATATAGTAACTATGTTTTTTCTCTGCGTGTAGATCCTTCTATCATAATAGAATACTCTAAAAAAATGTTTGTTTTATTTGCAATTAATATGGTTCGTTTTTGTTGGAGCACCCTTAATTTGCCCTCTTACCCAGTAGGGTGAGGGAATTTAAATGAGTCGCTAATCAATGAAAGAAGGAAATACTTTTTTTTTAGAAAAAAATAACTTTTAGTAAAACCGCATACTATAATTAGTTGCATAAGCAGTGCTTTTCTTGAATAGTTTTACAAAAATGGAAACAGAACGCCATTGTGGTGATTACCATGATCCTGGCCTTATCCGCCTTCTTGCGTAAACTGGTTTATTTCCAAACTTTATTGGCAAATGCCCCACAGTGTCCTGTCATTGTATGCGTTTGTATTTGTATTTGCTGCTGAAGTAGCAAAAGTTGTAGTCCTGGTATTACCTAGTGGTAGTGGTACGCACAAATCCATTTTTTCCATTTTATTTTTATTGTATCCTTTAAGAGAACTTTTTCTTTTCGTTGTTGCTGCCGCTGTTGCAGCTACTCCTTGTTTTCCAGCTATTGCTGCTGCTACTGCAGCGGTTCAATGCCGTTCGATATTTAAGAGAAGACTTTGCTAAAAAGTATTAAAAACTGAATTTGAGCACAAATACAAACAAGGAAAAACCCTAAAAATGAAAAAATTGAAATACACTTTGGCAGCATGACATAATAAAGTATAAAAGTAACAGAGTGCATAAACTGTTCTATTTTAAGCATTTTGGGGATTTTTTCCGGTGTATCTGTGAGTGTTTGTGTGAATTTTACCTCCCATTGATATGCATATTTATAGCCGACAATCGAAATGGTCCCAAGAGGCTGTTCAGCCAAAAAGCCAGTCAGCCAGCGAGGCTCCACTAGTGCATGTGCAGTTTACACATCGCATCTGCATCTATGAAGCCATGGCTGTGACGCTGTGTGTGCTCCACTTGAACTTTTGTGAACTCATACCAATCGGACTCCGTAGATGCATACAATTCGATTCGATTCAATTCGTATTTTGCTTTTGGCTTTTATTCAAACACAATATTAGTCTGCATTTTTATGGCTAAACCGAAGGTGACAGCAGGAGATGGTCTCTGTGCCAGTCGACAATGACAGTACTCACTCCTTCTATGTGAATGATAGTTGTGTTTCTAATTGTTTTCGAAACAGATCAGATTTAGTTGAAATTAACTCGAAAAAAGGTGTGTTTTTCCAATTATACTGCATGCAAAATGTTCCAGTGTCAATAGTCATCATGTTGCCATTTAGTAACTAAATCTGTAGCATATCTGTATAGGTTTTAGTTCATAGAAGTGGACTGTAGAATATAAACCATTACGTTTGAATTGTCAACAATGCAAGAGATTATCACAAAGGATTACAGGAACATTTTCTCTTGAAATTTACAAGCGGATGTCCATTAAAGCGGTACAATTCCAGAAAATCAAAGATTTTGGAATGGGACACTATGTGCCCCATGATGTAAGTGCGGAAATCACACAAGAAGTAACCTTTGTTCAAAATGAGTTATAGAAGCATTATTAGATCAACTAAGGTTTTATACCTAGGTCATGGAAAAGCTTCTTCATATAGGTCATTAGAAGCGCTCAGTTCATTGATGTGAGAGAAGTTTTCGGTTTGTGCCTTTTGTCCCGTTTTTTCCTTAAGCTCTTAGTTTTGGAATAATTTCAGCAGAAGATAACTTCGAAGTTTCTGGTTTTTTACCTCCATCTTGCACGTCTGAAAGTCAAGTATGTTAGCAAAGGTAAGACATTTGCATTGCAAGTGCAGTGACAATGGGTGCCAGGCGGTCCGAATTCATTGGGATATTTAGGACTATATGCGTGCTTATAAATACAAAAGTTTCTTTTCCCCTTAAGGTATATGTATTACAGGTAAAAAAAAGTTTGCCGCACAACTTCGAATATAAAGTATTATTAGAAGGTACCCAGCAAACCAAACCTTCAGAATTTGGTAAGAATTCTGTACGACAATCGGCAAAATGTTCCGATTTCGGATCAGAATTCTTAGCGAGTTCGTAACGAAAAACATATGAGAGGCTTGACACGAATTCTTAACTACTTCTCTGAGGGAATTCTGATGTTTTTGCAGACATTTCGAGCCGATTTCTGACCGAATTCTGAACTGTAGTCTTGGGAAATTCGAAAGGAAATTTCGATTTGTCGTATAGAATTCTGAACTAATGCTGAACGACTTCGGTCAGAATTCTGGCATTAAGTCTTATTAAATTCTGATGTTTTTTACCGACATTACGAACCAATTTCTGAATGAATTCTGAGCTTATGCCATGGTAAATTCCGAATGTAAACAATCAAAAAGAAGAAAATATTTTTTTTCTACAAAAAAAAAAGTTGTAAAACATATTCAAAAAGCGTTCGGAAAGACTTTAAGTTACAAGCAGGGGTGTTTGCAGCAATTATTGTGCTGTAACTATGTTAAGGGGCTATATACTTAAGGGCAACCAGTTTTGCATTTAACGAGAACTGCCGGCAGTAGAGTTTTCCTACGAACACAATAAAAATCCCTCGCACAGCTAAGCTAACCAAACGTTCAGAATTTGAATTTGAAATATAAAAATACCCCAGACAAACAGTTAAGAATTCGTTCAGAATTAGTTCCGACATGTCTGAACGCAAGAACAACAACTGTAAAATATGAAGCAACTAACAAAAATTTTAAACGAATAGACTAACTCAGATAAATAGTTCAGAATTCGTTGCGAGTTCGATACGAGAAGTCTGAACAAAAAATTAATAAAAATTCTTTTAGATATTTCGGAACATAATAAATAAAAAATCCACAGACAAATCGAACAGAATTTGTAACGATTTCGGTAAGAATTCTCGATAGAGTTCAGATATTGTTCAGAATTGTCGGTTATCAGACATTGTTGGCAAATTTGGTTTACTGGGTAGTTACGAATGAGTAGCTTTTTTTCAAACGTAGAAAACGCGCTTTTACATTTTCCTTTATATCACCTACATTTGCAGCCGGATCTTAAAGTGTGATTCGATGTTTTTGTCTCGCAGATACCAACATTCTGTTTCTGAAGTCATTAATCAGAAGAACCCTCTTCTGGTATTTACCAATTAAATTTCAGTTGGCACTACCCTTATGTACCACCCTAATAGCAGGAAATTAAACCTCGCACATAATCATTTAACTCTTGCTCAAGAATTATGTCAATAATCCAACCAGAAGAATTTTTAAAGAATTTTTTTTGCCCATTTTGCCAAATGTAGATGTTGTCTTTTTAAGTTGTCCATTTTATCTTCGATGTTTACAGTCGGATGTCAAAGTGTGATACATCGATGATTTTGTCTTAACCCACCGATCGACGCAGATTCATCAGATCACTTAATTAACCCGATACTTCCTGGCCATAGATCGGCTCGAACGACTTTTATGAAATTTGAAATTTTATGTCCAAAAGACCATAGAAGTTGAAACAAAAATAAATACTGGTCAAACACCAATACTTTTAAGTACCATGTTTTCTTAATAAATTTACAAAGTATTCGATTTAAATATGTGACGCGCAAAATAGAAAGGGACCTAAGGGTAAAAACCAGTTTCGTTCAGGAGAGCCATTTTAAAGATTTAAATACGTGTATCTTTGGTGTACCATCACTTTAATAAAACGCGCATATTTCTGGGATGGAACACTTTTGGGGCATGGGATCGGTCTCATTCGATGCTCTGATGTTGTCCACGTCAAAAAAAATTAAAATTGATTTTTTTACCCTTAGGACCCTTTCTCTATGCGCTGTCACATATGCTTTTTATTTATTTCAAACAATTTTTTTATATAGCAAAAAATAGACAAACACACCATGTCGGGTATTTAATTACCCATTTGCATTTGACCGGATCTGTAGGCCAGGTGTGTTGACTTATCGCTGCCTGATTTTTTCATTGTTTGACAGCACTTTTCCGGAGCATATTTCGATTTTTGGCAGCAAAAACCAAAAGATAAAAAAATCCTGCTAAATGCTTTAATTTAGCCCAATCTTTCCTATTTTCCATAAAAAAATACTGCGATATCGCTCACCTGGACCACGCTAAAATTATTTATGTATCAACACTTTTTTGGGTATTTAAATGCCCATAAGGCAGGAATGGGTAAATGACGTCCGTTTTTCCATCAATTTTTGAAACCAAAGTCTAGCTTCTAAATATGAACCGATATCACTGAAAGTTTCTAGATAAGTTTGTTTGCGGCTAATGACGGTTAGTATTGAGGAGCTTAAAAATTAATTTAGAGGGAAACAAAATCAAATTTGGGAATACAATCAAATATTTAGGAAAAACATTTTAATAATCTGTTGAAATTGAATAAGCACGAGCGTTTTAGTTTAGGTAAGGCAGAACGTATTTATGGAGCTTTAATAGTAAGCCAGTGCCGATACATACTAAGTTACTTTTAGCATGTCTTAGACCGCAATTTCTCTATGTATTTCCAGTATAGTTTACCAAGTCCCACACAAATGTGAAAAATAAATGGAAGTATTCGAAAGGACAAATAAAAGGAAATGCATTGGGAAGAATTTAAGTCTAAGTGCAAATGATATTCAAATAATTTCCTATACAAAAAAGCTTTGTTAATACCCTTGTCTAAATTCGCGTTAGGTCTAATGGCAACATTTTTAGAGATGCTAAATAATTTTAAAGGCTGCACATAGCAAGAAATTTTGACAAGTGAGGAATCATGCAGATGGTCAAACACAAACGATCTGTTGACATTTTGAAGGAGAATATTAGCGCGCTGCCTTGACCAAAGTTTTACTCGTTCACTACTTCCTGTATTCACAGAGGTTGAAACGTTTTTATATCTTTTTGGTTTTGGGTTTTGTTTTTTTTTGTTTATTTACTTTAGATTCAAGAATTATTTTTATAGATGTAATTTTACTAGGATTCTGCAAGTGCCGCGAGCTAGCAATGTTGTATACTTATAAGGATATTTTCCTTATCAACAAAATTTCACAAATTCAATTATTCTGTAAGACACCATCACCAATATCATATAAAATTAAAATAATCAGTAATAGTTTTATGTTTGCTTAGCACCATCATTTGTAAGTCATCTTTCATTCAGATCTTTTGTAAAACTCACTAAATCACACCTCAACCTTAACCTTGGAAGAAACCGGTCCAAGTTCTGATATAGTTTAAAGATTACCATCGATTAAAAGCAACAAACTTCATCAGATTTCAACAATAATTGGTTTGTAGCTTTATATTGTATACAGGAAAACATTTCTGAAAATACACCAGATCAGTCCGATTTGGGGTCTAACCAACCTTACAGCAGCACATTTCATTAGATAACAAAGAAATTTTTTCTGGCGTTATTTTGCACACAGGATAAACATCAAGAAAAAAGAAAAGGTCAGTGCGTATGCTAACATAGCTCCCACACAAATGTTCCTCTCGATTCTGGGTCAACGAGGGCGGTTCGGAAACTTCTTAGCCTAGCACAAAAAGCGCGGTATAAACAGAAAAAAGTTAAGTGTTTTGGAAACTTCCATCTCTGCTATGAACACATGTTAAAAAGACGCATCCGCGATTTATTTACAATGGAAAAATTAGAAATGCGTGGTGTCATTAAATATTTACATAAAAAAGGTTTATCGGGACAAGAAATTCATAATGATATGGCGAATGTGTTAGGTGAAAGTGCTCCTTCATATGCAACAGTAAAAAATTGGGTTGCTGAATTTAAACGTGGTCGTACAAGCATTGAAGATGAACCACGTAGTGGATGTCCAAAAACAGCAACAACAACAGAAATTGTAGCCAAAGTGCATGATATGGTATTAAATGATCGACGAATAAAAGTGCGTGAAATAGCTAATATCATGGGCATCTCAAATGATCGAGTCCATTTAATTTTGCATGAAGAACTACTGATGAAAAAGCTTTCTGCAAGATGGGTGCTGCACTTGTTAACAGTCGACCAAAAACGCATAAGAATGAACATTTCTCAAGCTTGTTTGTATCGTTTTCAGCGAAATAAAATGGATTTTAAGCGTCGTTTCATAACTGTTGATGAGACATGGATCCACCACTATACTCCAGAGACAAAAGAACAATCCAAACAATGGACTGAAGCTGGAGGAAGTGCCCCAAAGAAGCCAAAAACAATTCAATTGGCTGGTAAGGTTATGGCAACGGTTTTTTGGAACTTCAAAGGTATTTCATTGAATGACAATGTGCAAAAGGGTAAAACAATAAATGTAGAGTACTATTGCAACCTTTTAGATCAATTAAATGTACAAATTCGAGAAAAACGTCCTGGCTTACAACACAAAAAATAATTTTTCATCAAGACAACGCACCAGCGCACAAGAGTGTTTTAACAATGGCTAAAATCAACGAATTAAAGTACGAGTTGCTTGACCACCCACCTTATTCTCCTGATTTAGCTCCCAGTGACTTTTACCTGTTCCCAAATTTATAAAAAAATCCTTGCTGGCAAGCGTTTTACCTCAAATGAATATGCAATTACAGTTGTAAACCACTATTTTGAAGACCTTGAGGAAAACTATTTTAATCAAGGGATAGAATTGCTAGATAAGCGTTGGACTAAGTGTATTGAAGTTTCAGGAGATTATATTGAAAAATAAAAATATTTTTGAAAAACTAACTATTCTCTTTCATTGATAGGCTAAGAACTTTCCGAACCGCCCTCGTTAATGTCCTAACGGTCGCAGATTTCATCAGGTTTCTAAAAATTTAGTTTGTGGTGTTTTTTGCACACAGGATTAACATCGCCAAATGCAGACCAGATCGATCCAAATATTTATATACGATAACCTCCATACAAAAATGTCTTTCGCTTAACGTTTCTGATACACTAAAAGTTCTGCTACATAGTTTAGAATGGCAAGCCAGGCTTTTACAGGAAGAATTTCATATGTTATCGAAAGTGCTTAAAAACTTTGTGAAAATGTGAATTTTGTTTAATGAACAGCGCTATCGTATGTTGGATCTAGAGTTGACAGTTCGTTGAAACGAATTTCTATTTACTGAAAAATTGTGTTCCATCTCTCCCTACAGCTCTTAAATGTTTCTGTCTGTTGGTACAATTTAAAAATAGGCAAGGTTTTCCCTTAAAATCCCAAATTTTAATTATCAACCATGTGTGGGAGTGGCTTTACTCGTAGCAGATTTGCTTTCACAGTCCGACAAATGCATACAGTCGTTTGTGTGGTGGGGGCTATAAAAGACTCCAACTGTTGAAAGTCGGTCGAATTCAAAGGAAAAGTTCCAAGATTTTGTGTGCTATACACAGCAAAGGACATTCCATTAATGGGTACATGGAATTAACACAAACGCACACTAACTCACATACTGTATAATTTATTTATTTACTTTAAATACTCCCATACGTACATATGCGAGTATCTTAAAAAATGCCATGCTTTAATTCCAGCTACAAGTAATGGTACGAGTATAATTTGTAATACCCTCACACACACAGTGACACACGGTTAGGAGCGAGTCTAGTTTGTAGGTAGTCTTGCAAACATGTCCTTGGCATCTATTGCAATTTCATGTGTATGCGTGTAGTGGTGAATGGACATACACACATACATGCATACAATGTATGGTATGCGAATGCATGAATGAGACAGTGTGTCTACTCTGTCTGGTGCGAGTGTTTATATTTTACACCCAGATGTTTGAGGCTATGCGGTCGTCCCGATGTACACACGCACACACACACTGTGAACAAGGATTCGCTTATGTATTGATGCATGTCAATGTGTATGTGTTGATATGTATTCATGGCTGTGCCAATGACCATTCAAGTGCGAATTTGACAAAATTAAATTTTCACTTTTGGCTTTACAAACTGTTGCCACTACAGCCATTGCCAACACAGACACCACCGCCGCTGCACCGTCCTATACAGTGAGTGCCGTTAATAAGTGTGGGCCATATTAACTAAGCAAACGAGTGTTATTTACAAAAAACAATTTGAAGCATATTAGATTGTTTAATCACATGAGTAATGGACATTTATTTAACGTTCAAAGGCTCTGATACACAGGTAATGGACTGGGGATAGTATCGTAACGTTTTTTTTTATCAAACATTGGCGTTAGTAAAGCAGATGTCTTCTGATACGACCAAATGACCCTCGCTTTTAACTAATCATAAGTTCCTCTAAGACACGTTATTGTGATCCTTAATAAATATACCTCGATTTGTAAGTTACCACCAGTATCTTAAAAATTGTTTTGAATTTAATATAAAGAGTTTCCATTTAATACCCTCATAACATTAACATTGTAAGTCAGTCCTCGAAATATTGATCGGTGACCTTAAGAGTAAAGGTTTATTTTATCCCCACCTTGCTAGGTAACAGGGTATATAATAATCATTTTGACAAGAAGTAACGCGCAACGAAAAAAAAATTCAAAACCTACATATGTAACAGCGCATAAAGAAGGGACCTAAGGGTAAAAAATCAATTTGAATTTTTTTACTTTTTTTGATGTGGACAACATCTAAGCATCGAATGAGACCGATCCCATGCCCCAAATGTGTTCCCTCCCAGAGATATGCGCGTTTAATGAAAGTGAAGTCGACGATTCTAAGCGCAAATAGAAAGGGACCTTATCTTTAAAATGGCTCTCCTGAACAAAACTGGTTTTTAACCTTAGGTCCCTTTCTATTTTGCGCGTCACATATGTTTTCACCAAATTCGTTTCTCGAGTTTTTAAGCTATAACTGCGTTGTCCATCTGTCCGGCTGGTACATACGAAAACAATCTAAAGGATTTTCCAATCGTTGTTAAATTGTAAATGTCATATTGTTTTCTATTTTTTGCCAAAGCTGCCTGTGGGACTGAAAATGTCTATTCAGGAACCTCGCACACAAACGACCATGTACCAGTACCGACAGCTTTAGGGCACTATTTTGAGCATAGGATGGACGCTGGGAAAAATAGACCACATCGGTCCAATTCTTGACATAGCCCACATACAAATGCTCCTTCCCATTGGGGTCTTACCGATCTAACTGCGGAAAATCTCAAAAGGTTTTTAAAAAAAAATGTCGTGTGGCATTAGACCGCAAATATGACAAAATATTCTTAAATTTTAGCTCATCGGTCCATGGGTTCTTATAAAGGCTGGTTAAATTTTAAGGTCCGATGTAGAATGTGAACCACCCCTAAACGTGCAGGTTTTTTCTTTGATATTTCTCAATTTCAGACAGACAATTTAAAACATGGAAAGATACACAAACAACAGTAGATGACCAATTTTCAAAGAAAATCATCTTCAGTGATGAGGCACATTTTCACCTCAGTGGATACGTCAATAAGCAGAATTGCCGCATTTGAGCAAATGATAATCCAAGAGTGTCTGTCGAAAAAACAATGCACCCATAAATAGTGACTGTTTGGTGCGGTTATAGGCGGCACCGTCGGGCTGTATTTTTTCCAAAATGAGGCCGGTCAGGCAGTTACTATGAATGGTGTTCGCTATCGTAAGATGATAACGAACTTTTTATGGCCCGAATAGGAAGATATGGATGTGGACGATATGTGGTTTCAACAGGACGGTGACACTTGCCACACAGCTAACGAAACAATGACTGTTTTGCGCGACAAATTCAATGGCCGTATTATCTCACGGCCAATTAATAAAGTGGCGATATTAATTGGCCGCCAAGATCATGTGATTTGACTTCTTTCTTTGGGGTTATTTGAAGGAAAAGGTGTACATCGATAATCCAGCAACAATTCAAGAGCTAAAGAATGAGATAATTCGGCACATTAACAGCATAAAACTTCACTTATGCCTTAGCGTCATCGAAAATTTGGATCATGGGATGGAGTTGTGGCGCCGAGGTTGCGGTGGCCATTTGGCCGATATTTTGTTACATACATAATTGAAACACACCAATATTATCATAATAAAAATAAATGACAATAATTTATGTTTTATTCAAAATCAACATCGGCCCTTAAAATTTAACCACCCTTTAGCTCTCATACATTCTGATTTGAGGTCTACATGATCAAAGAGACGCCAATGTCACTCGATTTTAATTACATTTGCTTGCCATTGGTGATTTGCTACAGTTTTATCCTAAATGTGCGAAATGATTATCTGATACATACCGAAAACAAAAGGGAAAACGAAGGTATGTATTACTTAGGAATTTACTAAGAACACGAATTCTGTGGTGAGCGTTTCGTATAGTCGGCCTCACCCGACTTAAGACTTTCCTTAATTTGTACACCCTCCATAGAAGAGTGGATGCCGCTTGCAACCCCACGAAATATTGATCGGAGACCCTTTAAAGTATATGTTAATGATCGTCGTAAAATTCTGAGACGATCTCGCTATGTTCGTTCATATGAGTGTCTGATAAAAGCACGAAATTTTCCATGATGATGGCTTATGGTCATAACTCTTTTTTTAGAACTTATGACTCATAAGTTCTAAAAAAAGAGAAAAAGTTTCCCTTTAAGGGCCTAAAGGTACCCTCGAAAAAAAGTTTTTTTTTTGAGAACTTGCTTCACAAATCAAATTTTTTGTGGACGAACAAATTAAAGCAAATGTAGATACCAATCTAAATATATATATATATACATATATATATATATATATATATATATATATATATATATATATATATATATATATATATATATATATATATATATATATATATATATATATATATATATATATATATATATATATATATATATATATATATATATATATATATATATATATATATATATATATATATATATATATATATATATATATATATATATATATATATATATATATATATATATATATATATATATATATATATATATATATATATATATATATGTATATATATATATATTTAGATTGGTATCTACATTTGCTTTAATTTGTTCGTCCACAAAAAATTTGATTTGTGAAGCAAGTTCTCAAAAAAAAATCTTTTTTTCGAGGGTATATATATATATATATATATATATATATATATATATATATATATATATATATATATATATATATATATATATATATATATATATATATATATATATATATATATATATATATATATATATATATATATATATATATATATATATATATATATATATATATATATATATATATATATATATATATATATACCCAAAGAACGCCTATTTTATAAATGTCTTAGTTCTAAAAAGGGTAAATTCGGGTAATTACAATACCAAATACAGGGTGGCTGATAAATATTGCTACATTAAAAATATCGAATAACATTCTTTCGGTGCTTGGAATTAATTTTTATTTCATTCATGTTAAACCTCATTAAACTTTATTAAATATAGCTTAATTAGTTTTAAAAATAATGGAATTAAAACGCCCCCCCTGCTCGTTGATGTATGTGGCATTCCCCAAAAAGTTGTTCATTACTACTTGGAGAGTCGCAATTGTTTCTCGAATGGAGTGCTTTAGTCCATTCAAGTTTATTGATCTTGCTTTGTAGACTTCCTGTTTGCAATAACCCCAAAAGAAAAAGTCAGGTGCAGTAAGGTCAGGCGACTTGGGGGACCAACGGAATGTAGAGTTTCTGGATACCAGCTTATTGGGAAATTTTCGTCGCAATTCAGTTATAACAGGCCGGGGTGTGTGAGGAGTTGCACCATCTTGCTGAAACCACACAGAGTTGAAAGAAATTCTAATTTGGTGTATTTCTGGATAAAATAACTCTCTCAACGTGCCGAAGTAACGGTCTCCAGTAACCGTAACGGTGTGATCATTTTCTTCGAAGATGTAGATGTGAATAATGCAGCGTGTTGTAACTGTACACCACACTGTGACACGAATTGGATGCAATTCCGTCGCATGGAAAGTTTGTGGGTTGGAAGCTCTCAATATTCGACAATTTTGTTTGTTTATGTTGCCGTTTAAATCGAAATGGGCCTCGTCAGATATGAAAGGACGGTTCAACATGTTTCCGTCCTTTTCCACCATTTGAAGCATCTTCTGGCAAAATTTTAAACGAACCGGGAAGTCTGCTGCGTTCTTTTTGTTGGTCATTTAGATTTTATAAAAATCTTTGTGCATAATTGACTTAATGACTGTCTGTTTATATTCATTTAAGCAGATAAGCTTCTTGTCGAAACTCTTGGATTGTTTTGTAGGACAGCTGCTGTAGCAGCGATTGTTTCCTCATTCTGAACCGAAGGTTTCTTTCTTGCTCGGCAAACTTTTTCATAAGTCTCATTATGGTCCATCTGCTCGCAGGATTGCCGCCGCCAAACGTGCGCTTATACTCTCGTTGAACCGAAACTACGGACTCCAGTGCGTGATAGCGGCGGACCATCTAAATTATAGTTTCATTGTCCCAGTTATCCATTTTTGTTCAATCTAAAAATCAATTAAAAAATAAAAAAAAATAACCAGATTCATTAAATAGAAAAAAAGTTATTGATTAATGGTAGCGGCTTTCATCAGTCAGCATGTATACTAAAAAATAAATCACGAGAATAAGTGAGTGACAGTAAAAATCAACTCAAAACTATAGTTAAAATAAATTTTACACACTTGTTTAAAAGTATAGGTGAAGTAATTAATTGATTTAAAATGTGTCATTATATTTTTTATTACAGTTTTTCATTGCCGGCTTTTGACGAATGTTATTCCTAAATTCACTGACTCTTGTTGTTATATACACGGAGAAAAAATATGTTAGAACTATATAAGTATTTACATGCAAACATATTTTGCAGGAAATATATAAATGTTTGTTGCATACTTCAAATATATACTTATACATGTTTGGGTCAAAGCAAACATTAATATATTTGTAGCAATGTTCCCAAGCATTCATATGGTTATATGCTGATTTTTATTTGATTTATTTGATTACACCCAAACATTAGTATGTTTGCAGTTGTGTTCGCAAACATTCCTATGCTTGTGTTTAAACATATGCATGTTTGCTGAAGTCTAAGCAGGCAGAAATACGTACCTACTAGTTAAAATTTGCGCAGCCAACCAATCTTTAATAAAAACACAACAACAAAAGTTTGACTTACAGCAACTGCCTGATACTAAAACAAATATTTTATTTTAAAACATCGATGTTTTTTAATAACCTTTACAAGTTATGCGCTGAAACACTGCCAGTAAAACACTCTAACGTACAATTTTTTTAAACGCGTTCTGCTTTCAGTTAATCTTATCGTTTTAATGACAACTAGCAAATAATAAAAATTCTGTGTTATACATATCAGTAAATGTTCTTACGGTGCTTGTTATTCTACTAACATATGATTTTTCAATATGCTAGGATGTTGTCCCAAACATATAATATGTTTGTGCAAACCTATTATGCTGAAACATAAACATAAAGACATTTCAAAACATGTATATGTTTTTCAAGCAAAACTTATTGTTAACATATTTTTTCTCCGTGTACAAAGCGAAACAATATTGCCATATTCCACTCAATTTTGTTCAATGTTGCCAGATTACCATATCGCAAACTAACTAGGTAACTAAGCTGGTAAGCCACAAAGAACATGGTTAGTATTTTCGTCAGAACATATTCTTTCATGCACGTATACTCGTACCCACAAGTGACGTTCTCTGTACTGTACATGTGGCCCTGGGTGTGAATGTATGTGTTAACGTGTCCAAACAGAAAACATGAACACACGCACAGCTATGCATGTTGCTGCTGTTTAGTTATATTTTGAAGTATCGCATCGCCCTTGTCGATGAGTTTATTAGTAGGGTTTTTTTTTGAAAGCAATAGTATTCAATTTTTTGTGGCAAGTTAATGTAATTTTCCCCGTATTGCCAATTTTCTTTTTTTGTATCGTATATTAAAAGCGCCTTTTATGGAATTCGCGCAATACTCATAATTCTGCCATAAATTAAATGTCTTACTCTCAGTTCTTTAATGACAATAACGTGACGGATTAAAACAACTCTAGATTGACATTTGTGACCTTGCCTTTTTAGTTACAACATTTTGCTCATTAATTATAGAGACACATTAAGATCCTGCGAAAGTTTAAGGGGTTTCTCAAACTGTGGGCACACTTTTCAAAAATTATTTTCATTCACGAATTTCACAAATTCTACAGCATTTATTAGGGAAGCGTGCACGCAGAGAAAAGATATGGTTACTATATACACGCAGAGAAAAGATATGGTTACACTATGGTCACCGCAACAATAATATGTTCTCTCCAATAAAAGCATGTTCGTCGCAACTATAGTATTGTTTTTTGAATTTCATTTTGACAATAGTATGATTGCGACAATATTGCAATTGTTGAAATGTAACAATAGTATTATTGCCAAATTTAGAAATGAAAATATGGTTGTAGCAACCATATAAACATGGTTGGTGCAACAAAAGTATTGTTGTTTAAAATTTACGTTAACAAAAATATGATTACGACAAACATACAGTATGGTTGTGACTATGAACATAACAAAACAGGTTTTGTAGAGCACACATGTATGTGTGTGCGTATGTTTTTTTGATATACAAAAAAAACACATACTCGTACACACGATACAGTGAATGGTTGCTGTCCATTAAAAAAGACAACAACAATCGGAAGGTAGTTCGAGGGATTATTATTGTGTTTACTTTGTGCAGTGGAATACTCGACTGCCGACTGGTTTTTGTTTATTTAAAATCTGCCTGTACTTAAGGATATAAAGTAGCCATTGATCATGGTTTATTCACATTCGTTACTTGGTGTCTACGGACGGTAAAGTAGCATTCACCCCTGCTGGCAACTAAATGTATTTTAGTTTCTTGAATAAAATTTTCAATAAAAACATGACCTCTAATCTGGCTATGTACTAATAGTAATGCAATTTAAAATAACTTACTTGATAAAAATCTATTCTTGAATTCATTACCCAATCCTAATAAATAATTTTAGGATCATAGCATGGTTGAGTGTGAATCATACTATGGTTGTGGGGATCATAGTATGGTTGCGTGTGAATCATACTATGGTTGTAAAGATCATACTATTGCTGTATGAGAAACATACTATGGTTGTGAGGATCATAATATGGTTGTAGATATAATGGTATGGTAGAGTGTAAATCATACTATAGTATATAGTATGGTTGGGTATGAATAATACTATGGTTGTGGGGATCATAGTATGGTTATGTGTGAATCATACTATTATTGTGAGGAGCATAATATTGTTGTGCCACAACCATATGCCCAACAATAGTATGATCCTCTTCGAATATTGTCACCCCAACCATACTTTTTTTCTGCGTGTGGGGATCATGGTATGATTGAGTGCGAATCAAATTGTGGTGGTGAGGATCATACTATGGTTGTATGAGAAACATACTATGGTTGTGGAGATAATAGTATGGTTGAGTGTGTATCATACTATTGTTGTGTGGATCATAGTATGGTTGTGGAGATCATATTATGGTTAAGTGTGAATCATACTATGGTTGTGGGGATCATAGTATGGTTATGTGTGAATCATACTATTGTTGTGAGGATCATAATATTGTTGTGGCACAACCATATATACTACTATAGTATTATCCTCTACGAATATTGTCACCCCAACCATACTTTTTTTTCTGCGTGTGTGCTGGTCTCAGTAACTGCCGATATCACTTGCACGCACTCTATAAGTACTACAAAACACGTCTATTGTATTGTCGCTGAGGCTACATAAGTATATGCAAGTGTTGATACACTAGTGTTGGTGTCGATTTCGTAGTGTGTTGCAGCTGTGTGTTGTTGATGATGGTTTGATGGCGTTAGGGTTGGCGTAGGGATTGGTTACTGTCGTTGCTGGTGTCGACTAGTTGATCTTGTTAACTTATTTTAATTGCTCGGAATCCTCACAGTAATGTGTTGTAAATGAATAACAATTTGTTGCAAATGACACACGAAGGCAAAGTAAATGTGTGTGTGTGTCCGCAGCCATCGACGACGACGATGATGATGGTGACGACGACAACGACGACGACACTGACGATTTGTTACAATTTGTTGCAACAACTCCCAGGTACATGCGAAAAGTTAATGCGGCCGGAATAGTTCGTCCCACGATTGCTCGCATTACGTGGCGTCTTCTGCCTGTGGCGAGTTGTGCATTTCGTTTTTTTTTTTTTTTGCATTTAATGGAAGTGCTTTGTTACAATTACAAAAGTGTAGTGCATTATTTGTATTAATTGTGAAAGTTTTACCTTAAATTGGAAAAGTTTCTTTTTGTCGAATGCTCTTCGATAATAATTGTGTGACACACTTAGAGTTTTCCTATTGTATAAAGTGTACCAACTTGTTGTACACGCAAAGTCAATCATTAAAGAATTGCAGTTTTAAAGTTAAAGGCATTTACAATAATTTTAACACCAAAGGTTAGTGAGAAATGCCGGTAACCTAGCAAAACGTTCAGCTGTCTCTACAGGTCATTTATCAATTTGCATAGGGTCTTATATTGGGGAACTACCCTAAACCATACTTATTGGTGTGCTATGCACGACTTTGACATTTAGATCAGATCGTACATATCATAAAAAAACATGATATGTAATAAATAAAATAAATTGTTTTTTTTTGTTTTGCCGATTTTTTTACTTTTTTCGGGTTTTGAAAATTAAAAAAGTGGGACTAATTTTTCGATTAATTCGAACTGTGCCTCATATATTTTAAGAGCTATTGCACCATTTTTTATTTATCAAGTGCAGTTTCTTATCGTTAATATGGCATGGTAATTTAGTTTGTTGTAGTAACTACACGCAGGAAAAAAGTATGGTTGTGATGACAATATTCGAAGAGGATAATACTATTGTTGGGTATATGGTTGTGCTACAACAATATTATGGTCCTGACAACAATAGTATGATTCAAATACAACCATACTATAATTCACACATAACCATACTATGATCCCCACAACCATAGTATGATTCACATTCAACCATACTATGATCTCCACAACCATAGTATGATCCTCACAACCATAGTATGTTTTATATACAACCATACTATGGTCCTCACAACCATAGTATGATTCACACGCAACCATGTTATGATCCCAACAACCATAGTATGATCCCCAATAATATTAAATAGAATTTTTATGAGTTGTCGACAATAGATTTGATCCCCAATATTATTTATTAAAATTGGTTTAAGTTGTCAACAATAGATTTGAGTTATGAAAATTATCCAAAAATATATTAAATTCAAAATAATAAGAGTGATTTATTTCACAGTAGAAAAAATAAGTTTAAATAAACGTAAGCGTTTTTATTTAAAATATTTCAGATACACAGAGCCAAAACAGCTTGTTTAAAAAATTTTAATTTCGATAAAAAAAGAACTATTTTTGTATTAGATCCGTACCAATAACATTTGTTCTAAACAGCATATTAAAATGAAGAAAAATTACAATCATACAGTATGATTGCCGTAATCATATCAATGTTAACATAAAATACAAAACACAACACTTTTGTCGAACTAACCATATTTATATTGTTGCTATAACCATATTTTCATTTTTAAATTTGCAATAATACTATTGTTACATTTCAACAATATTGCATCAGTTATACTATTGTCAAAAATAAATTCAGTTAACAATACTATGGTTGCGACGAACATACTTTTGTTGTGAAGAACATATTATTATTGCCGTGACCATTTAGTAACCATGTTTTTTCTCTGCGTGTACGTATATTAAATAATATCGATTTTGAAAAAAATATGATTTTAAACCAACATAACTATTTTTTAAAATCCTGCTAACCTTAAATTGTGTCCCTTTAGAAGGTAGCGTACAATTAGTGAAAAAAGTCAATTTTTTATTAGAAAAACGTGAATTACTTACTTTCTCCTAATGTTATCCCAATCGGAGTGCATTTGCCCAAATACCCCTAATAAAAGTTGCAAATCGAATAACCGCACACTCAGAAAAAAGTATGGTTGGGGTGATAATATTCGAAGAACATCATAGTATTGTTGGTTATATGGTTTCGGCACAACAATATTATGATCATCACAACAATAGTATGATTCACACACAACCATACTATGATCCCCACAACAATATTATGGTAATCAAAACAATATAATTATTCACACACAACTGTACTATGATCCCCACAACCATATTACTATTCACACTCAACAATACTATGATCCCCACAATCATGTTATGATTCTCATAGTATGTTTTACATACAAACATAGTATGACTCACACACAGCGATACTATGATCCCCAATATTCTTTGTCAGGATTGGGTTAAGTAACTATACAACAATACATATTTTTATTTAGTAACTTATGTAAAAATACATTTAACTGTTAATAATAGGAGTGACTTATTTAACAGTAGAAAAAATGTACTTATTAAAAATATAACAGTTATACTAATCCAAAGTAGTTTGTTTGGAAAAAAGTACATATAAAATATACTTTTACTATTATTTTGCTGGCATGATTGCCGTTATCATATTGTATTTAACATAAAACCCCAAAAACAATACTTTTGTCGCACCAACCATAATTATATTGTTGCTACAACCAAATATTAATTTTTGAATTTGCAACAATATATATTGTTACATCTCAACAATATTAATATTGCGGCAATCATACTATTGTCAAAATAAAATTCAGAAATTATTATTGTAGAGAACATACTATTGTTGTCGTGACCATATAGGAACCATATCTTTTCTCTGCCAGCAGCACACTGGTAGTATTGCAATTCATGCACAAGTACACATTGACATTTAAATGATGTTCTTACACCTAAATATGAATTAAATTAGCATCAAGTGCCCTTAAACTCGCACATCTGAGTATTGTAGATTTGAATTCTTAGTGTTTTACCTGTAACATTTTAAGATTTTACAACAATAGTGCAATTGCTCTTACAATGTATGAGTTACAGTTCGACAAAGACAAAACTAAATCTCACCTTAAGGGAAAAAGTCTTATTTGTGCATTTTATGAATAACTACTCAATTACTAAAATTTAAAAAACTAAAAACGAAAAGAAAAAGATTACTTTTTGTAAAATCGGAAAAGAAGTCAACATCAGGCTAATTTATAAAACATATTCAAAAGCCTGATTTTAAATATTAAAAGCTCAAAATTATCCTTGAGTCCATGGCTACAATTCTCCTACAATTCTCATCTATCCAAGTAAGTATTTATTTTACTGATCAGGCGGTAACTACAAGGCGATAAAACATTAAATTTTTTTTAAAAAGTACTTATAACCAATAATCTAGAAGACCAACAAACTCATCAACAAATTCAGTTGCGATTAGTTGGTATTACCGATAATTGTTTTCTTCGACCGAAAGTGTCATTTCCCTCTACTGAAAAATGTTGTCTACCCAATGAACACTCGGTAGTAAAGACGACTCGGTTGTGACATCGATAGTAACGCGTGTTCCACTTCGAGGTTCCCTACTTTTTTAAAGAAAAAAAACAAAAAATTCAAATTGAATGGGAAATGTTTGTAATCATTTGAAAAAACATTCTTTGGCATTTATTTTTTGAAGATTATGTCTATCAAATGATGGCCGCGGCTACGTCTCAGATGGTCCATCCGTTGAGTCCAATTTTCGATGACTCGTTCGAGCATTTTGAATGGTAACTGGCGAATGACACGCGTGATGTTTTGCTCCAGCGCCTGAATCGAAGCGGGTTTGCCCGCATAAACTTTAGACTTTACATATCCCCACAGGAAAAAGTCTAACGGTGTGATCTTGGTGGCCAATCGACCGGCCCAAAACGTGAAATTATCTGCTCACCGAAGTGTTCTTTCAATAAATCCATTGATTGATGCAATGTGTGGGAAGTGGCGCCGTCTTGTTGAAACCAAATGTCGCCGAGATCACGAGCTTCAATTTCAGACATCAAATAGTCGGTTATCATGGCACGATAACGGTCGCCAGTGATGGTTACGTTCTCACCGGCATCATTTTTGAAGTAATATGGACCGATGTTTCCACCGGCCCACAAACCACACCAAACCGTTGTTTTTTCTGGACAGCTCTTGAACCTCTTCTGGTTGCTCTTCGTCCCAAATGCGGCAATTTTGCTTGTTTACATATCCATTGAACCAGAAATGGGCCTCATCGCTGAACGACATTTGGCTCGAAAACATCGGATCTTCTTGGAACTTCTCAAGAGCCCTTAAACGAAGCGATGTCGCTTGGTAACTTCAGACGGCTTCAGTTCTTGCACAAGCTGTATTTTGAACGCTTTTAATTTAAGATCTCGACGTAAAATGCGCCAAGTCGTTCCATACGTCAGTCCAAGTTGCTGCGAACGGCACCAAATCGACTCTCCACGGTCATGGTGTACACTCTCAGCTACGGCCGCTACATTTTCTTCACTGCGTACTGGACGTGGTCTTTTCGGTCGAATATTATCCAATAATGAATGCTGGGACTTAAGATAGGTGATGGTGTTGCGAATAGTACGCTCAGTAGGCCGATTATGTTGGCCATAAGTTAAACGAAGTGCTCGAAACACATTCCTCACAGAACGTAAATTTTCGTAATAAAGTTGAACGATTTGTAAACGTTGTTCAGGCGTAAGTCTTTCCATGATGAAATACCAAACAATACTAAACAAAAACAATATGACAGCTTGACACAACTTATACGTGATTTGTCATAAAAAGGCTATTGATGAAAGTATCTCTACTTGGATTACCCATTACTTCCAACTACCAACATTCGGTTGGCAACAAATTCGGTTGTGGCAACAAATCTGCTCTCTGTGTATAGATTAAAAGTTATAGAATTTTGACCGATGGAAGTAGACCACTGTGCGACCTCTGTTTCTAAGAAGTACGGCGCGATGACACCGCCAGCCCATACACCGCACCAAACAGTCATTCTTTGTAGATGGTCGTGGATTTTTATTATCGTGGGTTCTTATTTAAACAAATGTGGCAATTCTGCTTGTTAACGAATCCACTGTATTCACATTTGGTCGATTATGCTGACTTAATTCCACAACCAGTGGGTGACATATTTTTAGAAATGCGCACGCAATTGATCGATACAATTATCCAATACCTGAAAATTGTAACTTGCCACTTGCAAACCTCCCTTTTTAGACTTTTTGTAATCCGAAACCCTAGTCTGACATGAGAATTTCATGATATCACAAAAGGAATTTTGTATTTATTCTACGCTATGGTTTCATCTTTCCGTTCACACCTACGATGTAGATATCATTTATTGCCAAGGCCAATGGTCAAAGACAAAATGGCATACGCCGATGGTTCTTTTAAGTAGCAAACTTAAAAAACTGAGAACGGCTTCCCCAAATGTATGTCCAGATCTAGCATTGACCGCGGATAACTTTCTATTGGCTGCTATCGCGGTACCAGACAGGTCGAAATCTAGAACAACGACATCCGAAAATCTACTTAAAGTGAGCTACAAGTACGTGTGAAGACGATGCTGCAGAACATATTTGGTATTATTTTATTTTATTTATTTAGCATTCGTTACTAATCTCAAGCAAAATCCCTGAAATCACTCGTCCCTGACTTTAGTAATCATCGTCGTATTCATCGAGATAGGCGGGTTGACGCCTGTTGCCACCACGGTTGCGACGGCGTTGGTTCTGGCGGCGGTATTCGTCCTCTTCCAGCTGTGCACGACGTCTCTTTTGCTGTTGGCGACGTCTCCATTGTCTATATTCCTGTTCCTCTTGGCTGCGACGTTGATTCTGGCTCTGTCGTCTGCCTGGACGGTTGACGCGACGATTCTTGTTGCGGCGATTCTTCAGCTGTTGGCGTCTTCGTTTATTCTTGTTGCGAGGTTTCTTGCTGTTGGGACGACGACTGGGCTTCATTTCGTCCAAGTCTTCCTTTTCCTTATCGGTATCCTTGTTTTGGTTGTCTGCAACGCTGTTCTCCTCTTGTGGTTTCATTTCCTCCTTTTTGTCATCAACGACCACTGGAGCTGGCTGGACTTGCTCGGTAGTGACGATTTCTTCACAAGGGACATCACTGTAGACCACCACAGTGCCGTAGTTGCAAACGTGCTCTTTGCCATCGTCGGGGGCACTTTGACGACCCTAAAGCGAAAAGAAAATGGAGAAAAATGTTTACAAATTTTGTTGAATATCTTTAATAAATTTACAAAAATATGAATGTTTAGCTCGTTTGTTTTATTTCGGTCAGTTGTTTTTACACATTGAACAGGGATTAACCGGCTCTTTAGAGATGGCAAGTGTGAGTTGTATTTTCGTCGGCAATTGTGTGAAGAAAACATGAAAACTACGGTTTACAACAGTAGTTCTCATTCGTTTGGGGAGAGCCTGGCCTTATAGAGTTCGGTTTTACTTTCAACAATTGCAGCAAAGCTTTCTGAAGAGGGTTGTCACGGACCCGAGATCATGATGAAAGCAGTGTGCAGCCACGAAAATCAATGTCACTTTGCCATTTTGTTAAAAACTAGTCTTCTATTTAAATATAGAAGCAAGAGGTCTTGAGCCGGTTAATCCCTGTTCAATATGAATTTTTATACAGTTTAAGAATGAAATTTTGATGAGCCTTAGGTCAAGTATGTTTTAGTATTTACAATAGGCATGTTCGATTGGTACTTTGTTTTTAAACGAGTAAGTGGTAGCTAAGGCGATAACTTGAAAACTTAAATATATATTTTTGAAATGGATTTATATATAAGAAGAGATTTGATAATGAAAAAAAGTTATTCAAGAAATATAATATAAAACCAATCATGATAAAGGTTATTTCAGAATATCTTGCTTTCCTTAAAACTTTGAATATTCAATAGTTTTTTATAGAAAAAATAAGTTTTATATTTTTGTACAAGTAATAAAAAACTTGTTGTTTTTTTATATATGTAGGTATATTATTTAAATTCCTAATATTTCGACTGACTTCGTCAATCATCTTCAGGGGTTGTCATTTTATGTTTATGCTCCAGATTTATGTACAGAAATCTACGAAAGGTCAACTATCCACAATAAACATTTTTGTACAATGCTGCAAAGTTATCGCGTTAGCAACCTCTTGCACTATTTGCGTATCAAAAGCAGCCAATGTAAGAATCTTTTTGGACAATTTTCCTTGTTTCTTTTCACTCTTTCATATACTCGTATCAGTCTTAATTTATAAAATAAAAAATATTTCAAAATTATATATCAAAAATATATATCATTTCTATTTAACGGGTTTCTCCATCCTAATCCGGAGGGTATTGACTAAATGGATCATTTTCTTCGCAACACCTCTAAGTAGTAATACACACAAAGAATGTATTTGTTGCCACAACCGCATTTTTTGCCTACAAAACGATTTGCATGCATTTCGGTCATTTCGAGGAAAAAGAGGAAAAGATGATGGATGATTTTACGAGTATGCCATAAGTACAACCGAATGTTAGTTGGTGCTCTGTAACATTCAGTAATTATAACAAGAGTATCGTTAGAAAATACGAAGTATCCGAACAACCAAAAAACATGTTTTAAATCTAAAAATTCACTGGCCAAACTTGTAACAGCAAAAAGCTGTTTTCCTCTATACTTAAAGTTCTCTTAAACATAGGGAGGGTCATTTTGATCGAAAAGGGGAAAAGATGATTTTACGATTTGCTTAAAGCAGTTACAATAGGATTATTTTCGCTTTTGGTTATGGTAAAAACTCATATATCACCAACAATATTCGGTTGCTACAACAACATATTGGCAAAATTATTGGTTGCCACAACCACCAGTTATGGAAACTAAACACATTTTATGCGTTTCATTGGTGTGACCGATCAATTAGTTGGGTCTGCAATAAGATATGTCATATTTACCATCTTGTGTTCTGTCGGACCGAATATCCAGTACGATTACATAAGTAAACATTTGGAGATTGCAACCGAAATTTTTTTTTGCAACGGAAATTAAGTAGTTCCTACTGATTTCCAAATAATTTGTTTCTGTGTGTAGGTGACCTTATAAATACGTAATATTCTAAGAAGGTCATGGTATGTCTCATTGGCTGTCCGTCCGATTGTCTGCTAAATGCATGATAGCGGTCAAACTAAATAAACTCGGAGACTGAAATTTCACATGGTGGTGGCTGTTTGGGATGGTAAATTGGCGAGAGGACTAAAATAAACTCGGAAATAGTAGACTTTTTGAGTATTTAATGAGCAAATTAATATAAATATTCATTAAGACGCCCTTAATCCATAATGTGGTCAAAAAAAGAAAGCGAGCGTTTAATAGCTTATACGGACAGATAAGTGCTCACACTAGGCAAATTACACTACGAATCCATATATGGATTTATTTGAAAGTTTAGGGTGAATTTAAATTCGGGTTTATATACCAACAGGGTTAAAAAATGGCCTTGTGCTCAGAAAAAGGGACCACAGGGATTTATGGGTACTCATAATAACACCGGTTTTATTACGAATCCAAATATGAATTCATTTTGAAATTATGGCGATGATTAGTGTCGGACTCATGGACCAAGGGACTATAAAAACAGACCACTTAAATTCACTGTAGAGAGCAAGTAAGATTTAAAGTTTTGACCCTTACAAAGCTGCGCCTGGTAGACCCTCTGGGCCTATCTTCCAGATTTTGGCTTAAAAAAACTTCACCTAAGTTTTTTATTTTTTTTTAATTGGACGTTTATTTTCATTATGTTTTTGAAGTCCCTTACTAAGCGCTCTGATTTCCGCACTGAAAAAAAACAGATTCATCAATTTGATGAATTTCTATACATATGAACTTAGACGTCATTTTCCAACCTACAATACTTTTCTTCAATTTGTTGTTGAACTGAATTAGCATTTCTTCAGTTTCATACATCTATTATGAACTTTGTAAATCAATTTACTGAAAGTTTTACATCTATTTAAAGAACAATGTTCGTAAGTGTGGGTCGGTTTAGCAATCGATATGGTGACATCGATTTTTCGATAGCATTTGTCATGAGGAAAAAAGTTCCACTACGACATATCAAAAAAAAAATATTTTTGAGGCGCCCACATTTCAATTAGTTTACTTTTTTCAACTTTTATTTTTAATGTTTTTTAGTAGGTAATAAGTAAATATTGTATTAAAATTTACCTTTCCAAGGTGTCATACTATATATTAGAGTGGAGTGAAAACATGCTTTTTTTATAATTTGAAAAAGTTAACCTCGGAAATAGATGTAGTCTGGGGTCCTAAAGAGGGGAAAAATAAAGAAAAAAATTTAAAAAAATTTTTAGGGGTCGCGCCTCTCCCTAGAAATTTGGAAATTATCGCTATTTTGGCGTTGATTTTAGAAAAATCCTAAAAATTAACGACTTAACTTATTCGAAATTTAAAAGTTTGAGCTTGTTCAGTGCCCAAACAATAGTATTTGAGGCAAATATGAGGATAATCGACTAATATTTGTAGCTTTGGTGGCGATTTCATTGTTCAGTCAATTTTCTGAAGAAGGGACGATTTGACTTATTTTACTTTTTGAAATTTTTGAACAATGAGAAAAATTTTTTTAAATTTTTTCATGCCCTTATATCATTGTTTACGCTATTGCAAACATTTATTGACATAAAACTTTTTAGGATTTTTCTAAAATCAACGCCAAAATAGCGATAATTTCCAAATTTCGAGGGAGTGGCGCGACCCCTAAAAATTTTTTTAAATTTTTTTCTTTATTTTTCCCCTCTTTAGGACCCCAGACTACATCTCTTTCCGAGGTTAACTTTTTTTTTTGAATTTCACTCCACCCTACTATATATACAAATATACATTGCCACATATATGTGAATATATATGTTTATTCGTTCCAGTGTGGAGCATAGGGCCATAGAGCATTGTCACATACAATACGAGTACAATATAACATATGAATGCGTGAGAATAGAAATATAAGACTGAGACTGAGAGAATTGATATGTCGTAGTGAAACTATCGATGGTACTTCGCAAATTGTTGTCCTTGCAAATCGGCCCACCCTTATGTTTGTATAAATACCCCTTCTAATATCAGGTCATGTCGTGCTAAACGCAAATGAAATCCGATTATGGTCGAATTTCACAGAGTGCGGTACAGACGTGCATTAACCAACCGAGGTCATAACTATCATTTTCCTCAAGCAAAGGACACTTGCGATTTAAGTTGCAGCCATATTTCACATGCTTGAAATTATAAAAAGCTCTGGTGAAATTAATAGATTTCGGCTAATCTTTTCGAATAGCATCCATACAAATCTCACTCTTATTTAATGACCTGTCGCACTAGAAGGAAGAATTTAGACCCAATCTGCTGGATACTTTGAATATAAGTATAAACCTGAGATTAGACCTTATCAATCCATGTGTCACCGCCTTCGATGCAAGGCCCAGCAAAACTTGTATTCGACCTGGCTCAAATATAGCATAGGGCGCGGTGTGAGCCTTGTAACCAAACCTGGTGAAATTAACCCATATTGTTTTACCTTATGAACCCCGTTCAAAAATGTCCCCTCCGATTTCAGCTCCTGTAGCTATAAGACTATTTTGCAAAAACTCCAGACAAAGGCAAGAAGTCGAATATGTCCGACTATAGTTTACTTTCTTAAATTTGTTAAGTTAACTTTAAGAAAGTTTCCTTATTCCGCAATGTCAAACACTTCTATGGTCATCTTCAGCAAGACAATAGTAACTAAGGGCTTTCAATCCCATAGACCGGACCCGAAAAACAATTCTTCAGCCAAGGGCTATCACCCCTGCACACTGTTGCCGCTACAACAACAAACTAAGAGTTCTGGTCAATCAAACACAGCATGTTGCATGCTAGATTTAAATCTTCATATCTACAGGAATTTATACTGCCCTCCTAAGAATGGAAGCAACATCTTCATTTTAGTGGTGTTGAGATATTTAGCTATTTTAACTACGAAACACGCTGCAAGTGTAAGATGTAACCATTTTACTTAATGATTTTCAGTCTTTTACAGTTGAAAACTAGTCTTTTATGTTAAACACACAAATCAGAAACACATTCAGGGTACTGGGGGTCGGTCGTTAACTTAATTTTGGAGTTTTGTCGCTTGTGACGTTCTTTCTTAGGAAGTCAGTATACAAGGTCCAAGTCTCCTTTTTGTTGGTACCCTTGGCATCGCTCGTAGTGTGTGCGACAACCACACAAGTAACCCTGGTTAAATCTATCTAATAATTTTTAAACGGCTAGTTTCTATCTCGTAAATACCGTCGACGTTTCGAGTAAGAGATAAATTTTGGTGCAATGTAAAAGGATCGGATGTAAGCGGTAGGTTTCGATCAGTTAATCTTAGAATTTTGTCGTGCACAGATCATTCATAAGAGAGAAGTTCCCCGTTTATGCCTGAATGGAATATTGGAGGAATTAAGAAATAAGTAAATACTGGCAACGAGTACGAGATTAATCCCTAAGCCAAGTTGCTCCATAAAAATAATTATTCATAAGCTGCCGATGCTGGTTAAAATTATTGATATATGTCTTGTCAGCGGGTACTTGGCATACAATGGGCGGTTGACGGGTACCCAAAAAATAAATATTAAAAAAAAAGAAACGATCTAGTGTGCCAGCACTTAAAACAGGGTAATTTTTCAGCGGTAGTTTTAGTGCGATCTTACAAAAGAAAGGTTATCAGGATCCCTTCGTTCCTCCGTCTTAACATTTTAAAATCAATTTCGAATATATTTTATACCAATTCTCTGACATTTTAAGAAGTTGCAATCAGAATGAGAATTTAGTTTGAAATGATAACTTACCTCAATTTTGCCAATGCCATCTTTATCGTCAATTTCGTAGATGTTGCCATTTTGGGTGATGAAACCGGTCACTGCCAAAGGTTTGCCTTCCTTTGCCTTCATTTGAGAAGAAGTCATTTCCATCATTTCAACTGATTTATCTGGGACAACAGTGGCGGGCATATCAATGGGATGCACTACCATCTTCATCATATCCTGCTCGACAGCCATAGGAGTCTTCTCGGTTGGCTTAACTTCCATTTTCTTATCGACAGGGGTTGACATAGATTTGCCGGCTGTCTTCTTGACGCCATTATTAGGTTTGGCAGCAGCTTTAATCACAGCGGCTTTGGTGGGAGCGGCTGAGATTTTCGCAGCCTTAGTTGGTGATACGGTGGAGGTCATCAATGGAGCAACTGTAGGCTTGACCATCGGCACTGAAACGGTGCTCTTCGCATGTTGTTCATTATTGTTGGCGCTTTTACCTAGCGAAGCAATTAAAGCAAAATTTCATTTAAACTCGAAATGATTGTATTTAATATCGCGGTAACTTACCACTTACAGCTGCGGGAGCAGCAAAAAATGCCACACAAAGTAGCAAGGCAAAAAATTTCATGTTGATGATGCGCTATGTTATCGATACCAAACGCGACCGTTTGTTCTTTGTGAAAATTCCCGGATAACTAAACGCGCGACTTAGGTTCTAGATGAACTTATATAAACTCTGCCCGCGATCGACCGGTTGAAAGTGTGAAGGAAAACGGCAATGAGATGTGATAAAGAAAGCCCCAAAAAAAACAAGACGTTGGGTTTTAAAGCCCACCCTACAGCACTTTAATGTATGCATAATTGAAAAAGCTGCGGTTAAATTTAGAATTAGCGAACGGTATAGCGGTAATGATGAGATCGATACCCTATAGCATGTCGTAGTACACAGGGTTACATGAAAATGAAGTGTGAGGTTATTGTCTATCTCAAAGCCTAAAAAAGTGAACAGGTCTTGGATGAGGCTTCGGTATCGAACGAAAAGTAGCGCCACCCCATTAATATCAAAAATAAATAATTTGATAAAAAAATATATTGTAGGCTGTCAGGGAAAATGCTGCACCAGTTATAATAACCCTGTTAATATGATAGTGTTTAACGACAGATTAAGAAAAAATGGACGCAAGGACAACTTTTTAAAGAGCTCTAAGGATATTGACATTATTATTTATAAATCTAAAAAATAAAACTAATGAGATCTCGGAAATTAGGCAAAAGTGTTGATAAAAATAAGAAATTGTTTTCAACTTACTTACAAGGTATCAATAGTAAAATCTTGGCACTCGGGTCTACATAGTACTAGCAGGTCTAGAAATCGGGTGGAAATATCGTTTCTGTGGTCATTTAAAATCTCCAACTATAAGTATCGATACGCACGATACCGATACCAAAAATATCTCTATCAAATAGCCTGGATGGAAAAATATTAAATTCCTGTTTAGTTAGCACGATTTATCAACAGTTTAAAAAGATCGCATATACACATGACCAACTTTTTTAAGCGTTTTAAATGCATTGACTTAAATATACGAGGACGTTTTGGCCGGTCAAAAAGGCGGTGGTTTGAGCCGATGTGTGAGAGCTCACATTGTCATGGCGCACAATGATTCGTCTTCTCGTGTTCGTTTTTCGAATTTCTACGAAGACTTCAGGCAAACAAATTAAGGTGTACCACTCAGAATGCACCGTCCTACGTTGCACAAGCAGAACAGTCGCCATATGACCAGTTTTTCCGAAAAAACAGGCGACCATTTGCCTCGAAGTGCTTCTTCCACGAACAACTTTCGTTGGAGTTGGCTAGTCTTCGAAGACCAACACGGTCGATTGCTGTTTTGTTTCGGGCGTATACGCACAGATCTATGATTCGTCACCTGTGACGATCTTATAAACGTCTTTTAAAGCACCGCAATCGTATTTTTTCAAAATTTCTTTGCACCAATCGACACGAGGCTTTTTTTGAGCTATTGCCAAATTGTGCGGGATCCAACGAGAACAAACCTTTTTACGGCCAGGTGTTCATGCAATATCGATTGTATGCTGGTTGAAGAAATGCCCAAGGATGCCTCTATCTCACGGTATGTCAAATGACGATCTTGTATTATCAATTCAGGCACGGCATCAATATTCTCTGGCACAACGGCCGTTTTAGACAGCCTTCACGACCTTCGTCTTTGAGTGAGCGTCGGCCACGATTGACCAGTTTTTCACAGTGCTTTAGGATGGTGCTTCATCGCCATCCATAGATATGAGTTCATCGATGCACTCTTGTCGTGATAATCCACGTCGAAAGTTGTGAAAAATGATCGCACGAAAATGTTTACGAGTTAATACCATTTTTTTACCAAATTGATTTTTTCAACTCACTGTAAAAAACACAAATGATGGTCGTACATCTAAACAGTCTGAGTTCAGTGGAAATGTCAGATAGTGCCCGACAACACTTAGTGTTGCCTAGGCCACAAATATCAGCCCTCGTATAAAAATATTCCACATTATTACAACATTTTAATATTTTTATTAAATATTGTCATAAAATATTGCTTCTGGGTACTGGAAAGCACTATCGAATAAAAAAAAGTACTTTATTATGACTTCAACAGTTTTTTTCTGGTTCGAGATCTTTGTTGTTTCTTTTTCAGAATCAAGTTAAAAAATTGCTAAAATGTATTGGCTATGGTTGCCAGGCAGACTGTGCAGCTGTTTCGAAACCCACCAAAGTTTTTTCTTTAGCAGTATTTGGCAACGATTTACTTTGATTTATACGGGAGTCTTATTTGAATTACTGAGAATTACCCTTTGCGTTAAATCTTCGAACTGTGCGTAGAGAAATCTTCATAGCGCAATATAAATATAGATTTAATTAAAAAGTATCGATAAATGAAAGCATCGTTACTTTTTATCGTGCACCTTAGCACCTCATTTGAAATTAATAAGTAAAAATACAGATTTTTGTTCGTAATGTATCTGAGTATTGTACGCAAATATCACACAACGACCCCATGGTAAGCTCTGGGTAAAAGTTTCAGAAATTGTTCAATGTCAGCGACTTTTAGACGCTTTTCTCTTCTAAGCCGACTTCAAACCGTAGGTCCTAACCAATAAGCAGATTTTTTTTTTATTAATAAGGAAAGCGATCTTTAGTAAATACAAAATTTTTGCCCTGTCAGCCCCTCAACATACCCTTTTACATAATACCACATCCATTTTCCTCATCACAACACGACTCATTGTAGAGTATTCCAATGCCTTTGCGGCCTTCTATTTACCGCTTCGTTTGTTTTGTTCTTCTTGCCAGCAGCCGGTGGTCAAAACAAGGGAAAGACACAAAAGAAAACGAAGAACAACAGGTAAACGACTTAGAAGAGATGAGTGACGAAGAGATGAAAGAAATTTCGCCCAAAGCAAAACTACAAAAGTTCAAAGAACGCGTTCAGCCTGTAACGTTTTGAATGTGGCCAAAGTGTGATCGTCGGCCAACACCGCACTATGGGTGAAAGAAAACCCAAATAACAGCGTCCAATCTCCGCAGATTGATTAATGGTTATACACAAAAGCTGCGAGTTTGACAATTTTGAACAGTCATTCAATTAATTTTATACAGACAAGATTTGGAGTTTTAAATATTCCAAGTTTTATAATGTGGACAAATTACGACTGTGCTTTTCCCTTGACTATTATTACAACACTTTGTTTATTTAATTTATTTCATTCTGCATTATAAGTTGAATTGCACTGTGCGTAACGGTATTTTCTAGCTCATATGTTATACCAATCGCGATGGCAGTTCATTGCGAAGGTTCAGTGATAAGCATCTCAGATAAAAACGGGTCGAACCATCTATACCCTCCACCGTTCATATTAGAGTGGCTTAAGCCGAAAACTGACATTCCAGTTTTTATGTCTAAACCGAAAAGTCGGTTTCTTATAGCTTAAGTGGGACATGTCGGTTTTCGGTTTCGGTTTTAGCCACGCTTGTATTTACGGTTTACCGAGTTTTTTGCTGTCGTTATTTTGAATGTTGTACGTAAAACAGAATAACTTTCCGCTACGTATAGTGATGCCATTTGAGTTTTTCGTTGCAAAAATCATACCTTTTGAACCGATTAAGATAATTTCAATGGGATATGTTTTATAATTGTTCAGCCTATGAAATGAGTGTTTGAAAAATGCTACGCCTTGTAGGTGTTCTAAATTAATTTTATGGTAATTAGGGTTTTTATAAAACAATTATATATTTTAAATTAATTTTTTTAATTTTCTTTTAAATACTACTCATCATTTTCTTTTAAATACTACTAATCATTTCTAAACTATAATTATTTTTCTAATTCTCTTCGTGACTGCATATGCCGCAGGTAAGAAATAAGTGAACCGGAAGATGCTGCCAGCATCTTAAAGAGGTCCTCAATTTGGATCACTCTTGAATCTTTGAACGTGTTATGCTCCTGTGCTTTCTTAGAAAGCTCTCCAATTTGCAAAGACTAGTGTTCTATTAAATCTTTGCCATGCGACAATATTTTATGGATTTTTAACTTCTTCCGTCAACACATTTCAATTCATTTATTACGTCTATGGAGATACATTTCTTACAGTCTAGCTGCAATAAAAATGTAATATAGAAAATAAATTCATTTTAATTATAGTTAAAAACGTATTAAACAAAGTAATTTCAATTAAACCAAGGAAAAGCTTGATAAATGCTATAGGGACTCTGCACCATCCATCTCAATTGTAAAAAGAAGTGGTTAAGTGACTCTCGTTGTGGTCGAACAAGTACAAATGACGCTGAACGTTCTGGACGGCTAATTGAGAAAATGTCGAAAAAATCTACGATATGGTGTTGGCCGATCGAAGAGTAAAAGTGCGTGATATTGTTAATGCCATACGCATTTCATATGACAGTGTGGTTTAGATTTTACATAATCAGTTGTGCTTAAGAAAGTTTTCTGTCACGTTTTCTCTTAATTGACCATAAACGTAATCGTGTGACAACTTTCAAGGATTTTTGCGGCGTTATCTAACTGTGGATGAAACATGGATCCATTACAACACTCTTGAGACCAAGCAGCAGTCTAAACAATGGATTTCTTCGGGTGAACCGGCTCCGTAGAAGGCCAAGGTGACTTTGTCGACCAATAAGGTGATGGCAATAGTTTTTGGGATGCATGCGGGATAATATAAATCAATTACCTTCAAAAGGGAAAAACACTAATTTTTTTTTTATCAAGGTAATGCACTCGTGCAGTCTCAATGGCAAAATTACATGAATGGGGTAAAGAACTGCCACCTCATCCGCCATTTTCTTCAGATATAGCCCCCAGTGAATATTTCCTATTGCCAAACCTAAAGAAATGGTTCGGTGAAAAGAGATTCAGTTCCAACGATGAAATTATTGAACAAACAAAGGCCTATTTTATGGCCCTCGAAAACTCATATATTTTTGAAGGGAAAAAAAAATTGGAAAAACGTTGGACTAAATGTATTGAGCTAAAAGGAGATTATGTTAAATACTCGTAATAATTTTTTTTTTCAAAAAAAAACCGTGTTTTTGTTCGAAAATTATTCGAAATTATTGATGTGCCCTCGTATGTTCTAAACTAAAATTTGATATAATTAAGAATAGCATATTTAAAATCATTGAAAAATTTCCTAAAGGAGGGGTTTATTCAATCTATCGTAGGCGCACATGAAAATTTTGATATTTGCAACTTGTTTTCTTTACGGGTACCACTGTGCGTCGATCAATTATATAAATATATAAGTATACTATAAGGGTCACAGATAAGTATTTAGAGATGTAACAAACGGAGTGCCAAACTTATACATACACTCTATGCCATGGGTATAACTTTGGAGAGCATGTGTTTAAAGAGACGCCGGATAAAAGCACTGAATTTATGTACACAGCATTAAATTTGGAAAAAATGCCCATTATTTACCAAAGTTGTTCAAGCTTGATGCGATTCAAAACACCCACTACGTGGACCACCCTTTAAATAGTTCTTTTGCCACATTCTTATTCATTATTGTTTTTATTTAAGTTCTCCACAAATCTCAAAATCTATTCGAGTATAACATTTGAACCTTCTTTTGTGAGTCCGTGGATATACGTATACTTTTCTCCAATGTTAAGTGTTGTCCAACTAAAACGCATGATGTTGATTGTAAATAAAATAAAAATATTGAAGAAAATTAATTAAGATAGAAGGATCTATGCCAATTATGTGCGACATAAAATATTATCAAATGCTTGCACGGCCTCGGTGGCGTATCTCTATCCGATGCTTCATATTTTCAATAACTCTGAGACCTAATGGAGGTTCAATGTCGTTAATATGCCGAATTATCTCATCCGCAAGCTCATGAGATAACACGACCATTCTTGCGCAAAATAGGCATTTTTTCGTTGGCTGTGTGGCAAGTGGCACCATCCTGTTGGATTCGCATATAGTCCAGGTCCATTTCCTCTATCTCTGGCCACAAGAAGTCCGTTATCATCTCGCTGTAGCTCCTTATTTACCCGCTCTCTTTGAGACAAAACAACTTTTCCACATTTTGCTACATTTTTGACAAATTTCGACCATAGTGCGATTGTGAGCAGAGAGTAGTGGAATCGGTATGTATGTATCTCACTACTCGATTAATGGTATTTATTGAGTGACAGACAATCTCTGTTTGCTTGCTGGCTGGCTATTATTGTAGGTCAACGTTCGTTAAATCAAATTTTTGGGCTATGATGGTACTCACAACAACGGTGGGGTGATCCAAAAACAAGCGAAGTTGATTTGATTAAAATTTGCGGGCCATGTCTTCAACTCGGTTTCACATGGCAAAGCTTTAGATGTGTGTCAAAGCTTGGGTCAACTAAGGTGGTAGTCGCACTGGCGGTTTGTTAATCAGCAGCTAGCGACGTGTGAAACACAAGATGTTTATCCCACTGACATAAAACCTAACGATGTCTCCGTCGTAAAATTATTATATTTAGTTTCTGCCTCACAACTTCTTTTGGCCAATAGTTTGGTGTAAATGCAAGCTCTGATGAAAAGTATACTACTTATAGATAATAATAGGGGTTTTTGTCGATAATGACATTTTATTTTTTTGATTAGTTGTGTCTGTCATTGACCTATTATTTAAAACTTAAAGTACCAGTGAAGAGGTCATTTTTAGTTTGACATTTTTTTCATTTCGATCCATTACCTTAAACCAAGCGCAAAGGTTTAGCTCTATTTTTCTAATACCTTAAATCGCTATTCCCATCATTTGCTGTAATCAATGCGCAGTTCTCCAATACAATGGATGAATCTTCCAAAAGATTATCTATCGCGATTCTTCAATTGCTGGAATAAAACGAACACACAGATTTCTTTAATGTTTTTTTGTTGTTATACAAGTATAACAATCTTAATATATTAGATAATTAATTGTCTCACGCTAGACTAATAAGTCGTTCTGGTTTAAAACGTAATAAACCAATAACAAATAAACAAGCTTAATTATAAAATAAAGCTTTGTCATTGAACCACATATCCTGTTCTTTGGATCGAAGAATTAGGGGCATTAGTAGCTATGCGACCTGATTACAAAAAAGTCTTTCGCAAGGAAATGATGTAGCAATGATTTCTATTACATTGCTGGTCACCTTTAAAGAAAGATATTTATTCTCTGTAGCCCGCCTAACTATCGAGAAGGGATTTGGATTTGATTTACTACAAATTGGTGGGGTCTCTAGATACTGATGTATTTGTATTTTCCAGCAAGATGTTGTCACCTCCTTCATCTTGCTGAACATTTACGATCCCTGCTGCCTCTTTCATTTTGTGTGCTGCCGAAACTCAAAACTTTTTTATTGGAGCTTCACAAGAAATCCTTTATAACGCACCCAGTGAACCAAATTTGCCGACAATGTCTGATATCAGACAATTCTGAACAATATCTGAACTCTATCGAGAATTCATACCGAAATCGTTACAAATTCTGTTCGATTTGTCTGAGGATTTTTTATTTATTATGTTAATAAATATCTGAACGAATTCGGCCCGAATTCTGTTAGACTTGTCTGTGGGATTTTTATTAATTTTTTGTTCAGACTTCTCTTATCGAACTTGCAACGAATTCTGCACTATTTATCTGAGGTAGTCTATTCTTTTAAAATTTTTGTTATTTGCTTCATATTTTACAGTTGTTGTTCTTGTGTTCAGACATGTCGGAACTAATTCTGAACGAATTCTTAACTGTTTGTCTGAGGTATTTTTATATTTCAAATTCTGAATGTTTGGTTAGTTTAGCTGTGCGGGGGATTTTTATTGTGTTCGGAGGAAAACTCTACTGCCGGCAGTTCTCGTTATATGCAAAACTGGTTGCGCTTAAGTGTATAGCCACTTAACATAGTTACAGCACAATTATTGCTTGCGAAACTGCAGACACCCCTGCTTGTAACTAAAATTCGTTCTGAACCCTTTTTTAAAATGTTTTACAACTTTTTTTTTGTAGAGAAAAAATATTTTCTTCTTTTTGATTGTTTACATTCAGAATTTACCATAACATAAGCTCAGAATTCGTTCAGAATTCGGTTCGCAATGTCGGTAAAAACATCAGAATTTAATAAGACTTAATGCCAGAATTATGACCGAAGTCGTTCAGAATTAGTTCAGAATTCGATACGACAAATCGAAATTTCCTTTCGAATTTCCCAAGACTACAGTTGAGAATTTTGTCAGAAATCGGCTCGAAATGTCTTCAAAAACATCTGAATTCCCTCAGAGAAGTAGTTCAGAATCCGTGACAACTCTCCCATATGTTTTTCCTTACGAACTCGGTAAGAATTCTGATCCGAAATCGGAACATTTTGCCGATTGTCGTACAGAACTCTGACCGAATTCTGAAGGTTTGGTTTGCTGGGCATTCCTCTGGCAAATGAAATACGTCTTTTTAGCAGTAAATCCAGATCATCCGCTTCGTTATCGCTTTTCAGTTTGGGCTCGAAATGGAATACGATTTTGCTTGAAAATTAGTAATTTCTGCCGCGGCGCATTTTCATCTCGGCGGCTAACACTGCCGCATCTGAGGATCGGAAAACACGTTTGTTATCGTCAAAAAGCCAGTTCATCCTCTCACGCAGAAAAAAAGTATGTTTGGGATAACAATATTCGAAGAGCATCATACTATTGTTGGTTATATGGTAATGGCACAA
Source organism: Hydrotaea diabolus (assembly GCA_963513945.1). Lineage (NCBI taxonomy): Eukaryota > Metazoa > Arthropoda > Insecta > Diptera > Muscidae > Hydrotaea > Hydrotaea diabolus. Next base: position 189,409,105 of record OY740718.1, read on the forward strand.
CAATATTATGATCATCACAACAATAGTATGGTTCAAACACAACCATACTATGATCCCCACAACAATATTATGATCCTCACAATAAAATATTTATTCACACCATAGTTTGTTTAACATACAACCACAGTTAGACTCACACACAGCCATATAAGTATAATCCCCAACATTTTTTGTAAGGATTGAAATAAGTTGATATTCAACAAAAGAGAGTTTTCTTAAGTAAATTATGTAAAAATACATTAAACTCATAATAATATTAAACTCATAATAATATTTAATTGATTTATTTAACAGTTGAAAAAATTCACTTATTACAAATATTTCAGTTTTACTAATCCAGAGTAGTTTGTGTTGTAAAATATTAATTTACATATTAAATATACTATTATTGCGTAAGATTCGTAACAATAACATTGTCAAATTAAAAAAATATTATGATTTTGTCGGTATGATTGTCGTAATCATATTAATGCTAACACGAATCCAAAAAAACAATAGTTTTGTCGCACCAAGCACATTTATATTGTTGCTACAACCATATTTTCATTTTTAAATTTGGCAACAATACTATTGTTACATTTCAACAATATTAATATTGCCGCAATCATACAATTGTCAAAATGAAATTCAAAAAACAATACTATGGTTGCGATGGTCATACTTTTATTGCAGAGAACATACTATTGTTGCCGTGACCATACAGTAACCATATCTTTTCTTTGCGTGCATAGAGTGACAGTTTGGTGCAGATTTTAAAGAAGTAGCAGCATTGGCCCGTTTTTCTCTGAAAACGCTACAGATACACCATTTAGGTTATACTGACATGATATTTAATTTTTGGTGGCCCAAGATTGCAGGCAAGAATTTAAATAATCTTTGCTTTCAACAACATGGCGCACATCCAAAGTTACAATCGATATTTTGCATGCTATTTACCGTCTGGGTGGAGTTAATTGGTCATATCGGAGCCGCGAGGTTAATATCAATCAAGCCATAAGTGCAAGCCAAATAAGTTTATGAAATCTTGGTCAAGAAACTTGGATATGGAACAACTTTTACATAAAAACGTAACTCCGTTTTTGGACGAAACAGCTCTTTAAGTACACATTAAATTCAAGCTCGCTCAAGATTTTCTTAATAATTTATCCACGGCAAATATTGTACCCTGGGGGTATTGAATCGATAAACGTTTAAAATAGTACCCTTATCATGCCTTTTTTAAAGTAAAATTGTAGTTAATAGGCATTTTCGTTTTTTGTTTTGTTTTTTATATTCTCCATCATATAATGGGAGCATATGTGACGCGCAAAATAGAAAGGGACCTAAGGCTAAAAACCAGTTTTGTTCAGGAGAGCCATTTTAAAGATTTAAATACGTGTATCTTTGGTGAACCATCACTTTCATAAAACTCTCATATATCTGGGAGAGAACACTTTTGGGGCATGGGATCGGTCTCATTCGATGCTCAGATGTTGTTCACATCAAAAAAATAAGTAAAAATTGATTTGTTTACCCTTAGGTCCCTTTCTCTATGCACTGTCACATATATTAATTTGTCATTCTATTTGTAACATCTCGAAATACTTATCTGCAACCATATAAAGTTAAGGGTGTTTTTTTAAAAGTGTGGATTTCAATCAGGCCACACTTTTTTCGTAGTTTGTCTTTTTGACAGCTGTCACTTGATTTATGCTCAGTTTGCTTTTCCATTTCATAATACAAGTAAATTAACTTAATCCGGAACAACGTTTGCAAATCGTGGTGAATGGGCTCAAAACAAGATGGCCACTGATCCAGGTTTTAACAAGAAAACTTTGTTAATAACCAAAATTGAAAATACACAAGCCATTGTTGAGTCGCCGTTACATCCTCAATAAGTCATTGTTTGGTGTGTAAAGTCGTTGTCATTGTAAAGTCAATTGTCTACGCATATAAGACTGACACGATTGACGCCTTGGTAGAGAATATTCGGCGCGTTATTGCTACCATACTGCCCAAAATGCTGCAAAAATAGGTCGAAAGTTTTGCCTCTCGGCTGCAATTTATTCAAGCCAGCAGCGGCTGCCACTTGGCTGAAATCATCTTTAAAAGATAATGGCAAACCCTTATATTTATAATATAGCTCAATTCTTGATCATATCAATCAACAATATGCGTGTTATTTCTTGTTGAAAACCACACGTCTGAAAAAACACTCATATATCGGGTGGTCAATCTAAAGGTATATTTTCAAAATAAAAAAATATAAAAAATCGAATAAAATGTAGAATATTTGTGGTCCTTTCAAAGGGATATTTTATGCCATTTATTTTTTGAATATAATTTCCTTTAAATGTTGGCCGCAACTACGCTTCAGGGTGTCCATTCTGGGGGTCAAATTTTGGATGACTGGATCGAGCATTTCGACCGGTATGGCTTTTATGACACTGGTAATGTTGGCTTCCAAAACCTGAATCGTTGCTGTCAGCATAGAATTTGGACTTTGTGTAGCCCTAAAGAAAAAAGTCTTTAGCTGTGATATTACACGATCTAGGCGTAATGACCTCTTCATTCATTGCTTGAGCAGCTGTATGGCAAGTGGAGTCGTCCTGTTGAATCCAAATGTCGTCAAGATTACGGGCTTCAATTTCAGGAAGCAAAAAGTCCGATATCAAGGCGCGACAGCGATCTCCGTGCATGGTTACGTTCCGATCATCATCGTTTTTGAAAAAATATGGACCGATTATTCCACCAGCCCATAAACCGCACCAGACCGTGGTTTTCGCTGGGTATAATGGCACCTCTTGAACTTCTTATGGTTGCTCTTCAGCTAAAATGCGGCAATTATGTTTATTGGCGTTGTCGTTAAGCCAGAATTGTGTCTCATCACTAAAAAAAAATTGTGGTCGAAAACAGTTTCTCACCGAACGCTCATTTCCACGATTTTGAGATGTTGTTTCGGTGTTAGTCTTTCCATGATGAAAAGAAAAAAATAAAGTTGAACACAACTCACGCAAAATCTGTGAAAAAAGGCTATTAAAAAAAAAGCCTCAAGATGCATCACCCTATATATATTAGAGATCTTTATAAAATTTTATTACTATCAAGCGATGGCCGTCTGTTGAAAAATTTCCTGATCAAATTATTATTTCCCATAAATAGGTATGGTCCTGGGACCCTGAATCTGTCCCCTAATATTCGTGGTCAAATGGATATCCAGAAATGGTGAAATCGTCTTACAAATCTAAATATGTCCCTTTATTTATGATTTTGATCAATTTGAGATTCGAAGAATATAGGCAGTCATACGAGGGCGACCGCAAAACTAACTGGCCTGGCACATTTTCTGTTTTACTAGCAACTTTTTTTGTTTTGTTTTTTAAAAGCAATCTTTTATAAGCCATCTGTCAAAATTTCCGAAATATTTAATGATTATTTTCTTTGTTACAGGTGATTGAAGTAAACAAGTTTTATAATTTTTGAAAAATGGAAAATAAAGAGTTTCGTGCGGTAATTAAACACTTTTATATGAAAGGTTATACGCCACAATTAATCAAAGATGAATTGGATTCTGTTCATGGTGATAATGCACTCGTTAGCCTCACAAATCATTGAATCCTTGAACTATAGAGATATGGGTACTCAAAAAAGAGTTTTTTGTCACGAATCAGAATATCACACTAATTTTTTTGAGCTCTTGATCCATGGGTGTAACGTCCCTTGGGAGCTGAAAATATGTACTTTCCAACATGGACACGTGGGTAATGAGAAACAGCGGCATTTTCTAAAGAATTTAAATATGATATTAATTCTACGATTTGGCTAAATTTTAGTCCTTAGCCTATAGGCGTGGTCTATGTACCCTGGGACGTAAAAACCGTTCCCTAATGTACATTTAAATTGTCCCATAAATCTAAATTTTGCACTTTTGCCCAAAAATTGGTCTCGTCTATCTACGGGAATATAGTTATTAAAAATAACAACAGTTTTCGTCACAAATCCGAAAATAACATTAATTCTAAGAGTAGGCTATTTTTAATATCTTGATGTATAAGTCAAACGTCTCAAATGAGACGGAACACTTTTTTTCTAAAATTGCAATCTGCAGTAGGTGCGTTGTTTTAATCCTACCTAGAACGCCCAATCAAAAAAAAATTTAGCTGTTGATCATGTATTGCTAAACTCGCTGACATTTACGAAGGAAAACAGATTTGAACTAGAATCATATTATATATCACTTTTCTAAGATACCAATTTATTTTCGTAGTATTCATTATTTCGAACAATTATCCTGAAAACTTTTTCGCTCCGACAATTTTCAAATATAAATCTTAATACGTATCTATATCTGTTGTAGAACAATATTTCCAGGTTTTATTTCAAAGTAAATGTGAAGAGCCTCTAATAACACTACTCAACAAAATGAAAAAAATTTCATGTACTCCGGATGCGATAATTTTTTCTGTGTAGATAACCTTGACATGAGCTCGAAAAACGCAATAAAAAATTTTTTTTCGTTTGGTTTTTGTTTTATTTTTTTTTTTAAATTTTAAAAATTTTTTTTTGGTTAATTTGTTTCGTCCGGCATAACTCGGGAACCACTAGCCCGATTTAATTGAATTAAATTTTAAAAAAATTAAAATTACAATTCCCTTAATCTGTTCATATATTGTTTTCCTATACAAGCAACAGTTTCCAAGTTAAAAATGAATATATAAAGGAAAAAACTTATTTTTTGCCTAAAGATTAAAATTTTTTTTTTTTAAAAAATCCATAAAAAAAATCCAAAATGAAAAAAAATGTCAAATCTTATTACTTTTACGTAAAGTCACATAACCTATGAGCAAAATGAGACAAAGATCATGAAAATCGATGCACGCGTTTCGCTTTTATTCGCAATTGAGTAAAGGTATGAATTTCAAATCATATATTTATGTCATATATTTTTGTCACCCAACAAATTTTAATTTTTTTTGTAATAAAAAAGAAAAAACCTCACCATAGACAAAGTTGTGCATATGTCGAGCAAATTTTTGAAATTCATACCTTTACTCAATTGCGAATAAAAGCGAAACGCGTGCATCGATTTTCATGATCTTTGTCTCATTTTGCTCATAGGTTATGTGACTTTACGTAAAAGTAATAAGATTTGACATTTTTTTTCATTTTGGATTTTTTTATGGATTTTTTAAAAAAAAAAAATTTAACTCTTTAGGCAAAAAATAAGTTTTTTCCTTTATATATTCATTTTTAACTTGGAAACTGTTGCTTGTATAGGAAAACAATATATGAACAGATTAAGGGAATTGTAATTTTAAATTTTTTAAAATTTAATTCAATTAAATCGGGCTAGTGGTTCCCGAGTTATGCCGGAAGAAACAAATTAACCAAAAAAAAATTTTTAAAATTTAAAAAATAAAACAAAAACCAAACGAAAAAAAAATTTTTTATTGCGTTTTTTGAGCTCATGTCAAGGTTATCTACACAGAAAAAATTATCGCATCCCGAGTACATTTTGACTGTTGACTAGTGTAATTATATGCGTAGTCAAAGCCCATACTCGTATAAGGAAGGAGTATACCCTGTTTTCCTTAAGAATATTAAGTTTTGGTTTTGAGTAAGTTTAAGAGATTTTAAGTGGTTCCATCTGGAAGCACAGATAGTATTTAATATAGACGTTTCTCTTTGACAATATACGAGTAATTTACAATAGGGGTTTTTGAAAAAACTCTATTATGATACATTTAGGTTTATTACCAATTTAGCGCTATAGTTGGCAATAATTATTTAGCGCCGCCTAACTCAACACCGTGTTTCCTAGTCAAAATTGTATTAATTTTTATTAGGGAAAACCATTGACTGAAATTCATGGCGGGCGTTGGTAATTTTGGCATAATCTAATTTTCGATCACAACTAGAAATAAACATAAGTCATTAATTAATTTTTAGCTGTCGGAAAAGAATTAAACTAACCATTAGTTGATCAACGCATATGGAAATGACGTTTTCGCATTAAAATAAGGTCGTATCATAATAAAATCCGAATAGATTCTGATATTAGAAAGTTTTAAAATTATGTCAAGTTTAAATCTTTTCTGTCAGCAAATAATGTATGCACAAACCTCGAGACTTTCATTTAAGAAGTGGTTTGGAGTTTTGCTTCTATTTTAGTTTTCATTTGTGTTGGAGATTTTGCCAGAATATGACTGTCAAGAAAGGTCTTTTTTAATACTATATTTCCATCTTAACTTTGCAAGCAGAAAAGGTAATGTACTGATGTAGCCAATATATTAGGATACTGTAGTTTACATGGGTTTACCGAGGAATCTGACGATGATATGGGCTTCGCTCTTTACGACTAAATCGACAATGTTTGTTTTTATACCTCCTTAATGCGGGTTTTAATTAGTTTTAATTAAAAAGTGTCACTTCTATAAGTGGTTCGAGTTAAGGCTTCAATTTACCTTAATTTCTTGACTATTGTTCCCGGTGCTGGCCTAACTCTTTGTCTGTGCTGGCATTGAATCGACGCGTTCGAGTTGGGGGAGTAAGAGTGAATGCGAGCCACGAATTAGTGTTTATAAAATTGAAGTGGAAATTCAAATTCATCGCATCCCTAGTGTGTTAAAATTGATTATTAAAAAGAAGAATTTAAATCGTAATAATAGACATGTTTAATTGGAACTCGCTCATTAACTGAAAAAGTGACATATTCGATGACGCTGAGGCATAATTGAGGTTCTATGCCATTAATGTGCCGAATTATCTCATCCTTTAGCTCTTGAATTGTGGCTGGCTTATCGACGTATACCTTTTCTTTCAAATATCCCCAATAAGAGATAACACGGCCATTGACTTTGTCGCGCAAAAGAGCCATTGTTTCGTTAGCTGTGTGGCAAGTGGCATCGTCCTGTTGAAGCCACGTATCGTCCACATCCATATCTTCCAATTCGGGCCATAAAAAGTTCGTTATCATCTCACGGTAGCGAACACCATTCACAGTAACTACCTGACCGGCCTCATTTTGGAAAAAATACGGCCCGATGATGCATCCAGCCCATAACCGCCTTCTCTTGGATTATTATTTGCCCAAAAGCGGCAATTCTGCTTACCACTGTGATGAAAATGTGGATAATCACTGAAGATGATTTTCTTCGAACATTTATTTTCATTTGCATAAAAAGCTTGAATAACTTTAACGCGTTGCTCGCTTATGTATCTTTCCATGGGTTAAATTGAATTAGTCTGGAATTGAGATATACGAAATGAAGTTCAAAAAAACTTGACGTTTAGGCAAGATGAAGATGATTTTCTTCAAAAATTGATTTTCATTTGCGTAAAAAGCTTGAATAACTTTAACGCGTTGCTCGCTTATGTATCTTTCCATGGGTTAAATTGATTTAGTCCGAAATTAAGATATAAGAAATGAAGTTCAAAAAAACTTGACGTTTAGGCATGGTTCACATTGAACATCGGCCCATTAAATTTAACCACCCTTTACAATGCTCTGAAGTTATGGCGTTTCCTATCTCTTAAGCAAGTTGCCAATCGAACACGGCCAATATTAATACTTATCGTAACAGATCGAAATGTGTTCGTTAACTGTGGGAGACCAGACCCATATTGCAAATAACAACATTTAAGAGCATTTCTTAGTGACGAGGTCTGACCGTAGACGCAAGTCTGATACAACTCGTAGCCACGAGCCTTTAGAACTGTTGTTCTGGTCAGATTAGTAGGTGTGGATCTACGCGGAGTATCGAATTGGCAGCAGCTAAAATCTAAATTGCGAAGAAGTTTCGTGCCAGTGTGGAGTTGCATTGCTTAAAATCAGCAGATGTGATAGAATAATGCCATGAACCCTCATCAAGCTTCGAATTGGTACATGCGGGAGTGCTGCAACAGGGCGCTGGCCGTCTTATGGTAGCGTGCCCTTGTGTGATGGCGCAACAACAATAATCAAGTAAATAGTTTGTCATTCAAGTAATTAAATATGCTTGTCTTTCAGTAGCACATTTCAAATATAAATTCCCAGTAAACCGTTGTTTTTGGCTTAGTGTAGATATGCATACAGGGCCAGTTTTTTAAACTGCAGATCGGTACGAGTACCTACGTACTTTCCCCAATATCGCTTTAAGAGTTGGGTCGTTTGGACCACAAAACGGAGTTATATGGAGGCACAATGCACTACGACTTAGTGCTGATTATTGCAACTTCTTCCTATAAATAAATGTTTCGAAATAAATAAAAAAGGAATGCTAATGGCCCCTATAATAAGTATACCACCAAACTCAATCACTATTTTTTGTTTGTTTTTTTTTCGATAATTTAATTACAAACTATCTTGGAACAATAAGTAAATTTTTTAAAATTAAACATGATCAAATTTTAGTTATTAAAATCCAAGTACATATTTTTTAAAAGACTTAATTTCTATATGGCAGGTCCATACCGGTGATGTCTTTAGAGCCCAGATACCTCATCAGTATCGTTCAATAGTGAGATTGCTAGTTTGTAGTAATTCTGTTGATTTATTCTTTCACGGTAGGTATTTGTAGGTCTTTATGAATATTCTTGTTAGAGATAAACCATGGAGCTGTAGTTATGATACGTAATGTTTTGGATTGATAAGTTTGTTTGCAGTTCCCCAAATTGTATACCGTATCTTCATACGGGTTTAAGAATTGAGTTGTAAAGTAGCACTTTATTATTTAGACTTACTACTGATTTTTAGCGAACAGCCAGAACATTTTTCTGGTCTTTATTTTTAGTTGATCTCTTTTTGACTTGATATGATGTTTCCTCGTTAAGCGTCTGTCGTGATGGAGGCCCAGATATTTGACATTGTTTTTTATCGAAATGTAATTGGAGGAAAATCATCTTTTTCCAACCTAAAGCTTAAGAGTGTGGATTTATCTGCATTAATCTTTATGTTCCTTTTCGTTAACTAAGATTCTAAGTGATTCATGGCATTTTGGATTGCGGTTGCAGCTAAGATTGATGATTTATGTGGTGACACCAATGCAGTGTCATCAGCGTATGTGGCGAAAGTAACATCTGCGCTTAGTGGCATGCAAGTGGAAATGATTGGATACAATATTAGAGCCAGCACACTTCCCTGTGGAAATCTAAAAAACATTTCACAAATGCAGCAGAAATATTCATTAAGTTTTACATTAAAACTTCTCTGGTCTAGGTATGACTTCATAAGGACATAAAATTGAGCAGGTAACAGTTTTTTTAATTTATAAAAGAGCCCCTCATGCCAAACTCTATCAAATGCTTGCCGGATATCTAAAAATACATCACAGCATTATTCATTTTTTTTCTAAGTTACTCTTATAACATTTATTATTCTATTATTCTATGGGAGTTCCATGTTTGTGACAAATGCCAAATTGGTAATCAGGAATAATATTTTTGGCGCCTAGTACTGATTGCAACCTTTTTAAATATTTTGGAAAGTATTGGAAGCAAGCTTATTGGTCTATAAGATCCTACATGATTCTCGGTTTATTGGGTTTCGGTATCATAATTATCTCGGCACATTTCCATGCAGAGAGAAAGAATGACTATCTGATTTTATGTTAATAGCTCACACACAACGGTCGCTCTCGATTGGAGGTTCTGCTACTCAAGAAGCCACAAATTTTACCCTATCACGCCCAAATTCTGCATGGGACCTTGTAAGCTACCATTACGTTTATGGTCTAATTTCATCGCAGCCCCCTCACAAAGGTCTTTCCAGATTTTATAATCTGCAGTTTTAAAAAACACATTTTGATTCCTACTACATTACGCACAGAGCGTTTTGTGCGATAAGCACATGTTTTGTAACATTTGATCATATCGGTCCAAGTTTTCGAATAACCCCTACACAGAAGTCCCGATGTAAGATCCTGCATCTATAGAATGCACAATCCGGAATTAAGGTACTGCATTTTTAGAAGACACAAATTTTACTACAGCACGTTCAAATTTTGCATGGTACTTTATAAGCGACTAATAACTAACTCTAACATATGGAGTCCGACTATGGCTCCAGACAGAGGGTCGGCCAACCCCAACTTTAATTTGTTTTACATATTATCACAAATAGTCCTTGTGCAGAACAAAGCTACAAACCAAATAACATTAAAGTCTGATGGCATTTGTCGCTGTTTAATTCGTTAGGTCCAAAATCGGAAGGTACATTTGTATGTGGGCTATTATCTACCATGTGCACAAAATGACACCCCAAAACAGCGATGTTAGGTAAGCGGCTTCTTGAATTATTCAAAACATGTGGCCCGGTCTTATTTTAACCAAATGTCGTTCAAGTCATTTTCTTGAATTTTTGGACACAAAAATTCGTTGAGTATGGCGCGATAATGCTCTCCGTTGACGGTAACGGCGACACCTTGCTCATTTTCGAAAAAATGGCCCAATAATTTCGCCTGCCCAAAATCCACATCAAACTGTGACTCGTTGTGGATGCATTGGCTTCTCAAGAGTCACGTGTGGGTTCTCTGAACCACATATGCGGCAATATTACTTATTGACATAGGAACCGAGATAAAAATGAGCTTCATATAAAAACAAAAAAAAATATTCTTCATTTCCTGTCAATTAATCTTTAGCCCATTGGGCGAAGCAAAAACGCATCGGATGGTGTTCCATTACACTGAGTGTAGTTTTTTAAGTCATGGAAATATAACCATACGAGGGCTGCTATATATTTTTCTGGCCTAATAATGAAAATGCGAATTTTTATCATCAAAAATGGTTTTATTGTTTTTCAAAGTATTCTCCAGCATGATTAATACACTTTTGCATGCGCTCAAACCAATTGTCGAAGCACTTTTCCCACTCCGATTGAGACACCTCCAAAACATAGTTTTTGAACCCTTAAACAGCATCTTCTGGCGACGAAAATCGTTGCCTACGCATTTTTTTCTTGATGTGCGGCAAGGAAATGAAATCATTGGGTGCCAAGTCAGGGCTGTACGGCGGATGACCCATCAAACCGAAGTTTTGGCCGGTCAGAAAGGCGCTGGTTTAAGCCGATGTGTGAGCGCTCGCATTGTCATCGTCTTCTCTTGTTCGTTTTTCGAATTTCTCCAAAGACTTCAGGCGAACAAATTGTAGTGTACCACTCAGAATCGACCGTCCTATTTTGTTCAAGCGAAATAGTCTATACATGACAAGTTTTGCCGAAGAAACAGGCGACCATTTGCTTCAAAGTGCTTCTTCCACAAACAACTTTCGTTGGATTCGGCTCGTCTTCGAAGACCTTCACGGTCGATTGCTATTTTGTTTCAGGCTCATACGCATAGATTAATGATTCGTCACCTCATATAAACGATCACGATCATATAAACGTCTTTTGAAGTAACGCAATCGTAGTTTCTCAAAATTTCTTTTTACCAATCTTCACGAGCCTTTTTTTGAGCGATTGTCAAATTGCGCGGGATCCAACGAGAATAAACCTTTTTTTACGGCTGGTGGAAGAAATGCCCAAGGATGCCTCTATCTCAAGGTATGCCACGGCCGTTTTTGGACGTCGGCCACGGTTGAATTCTTTCAACCAGTTTTTCACAGTGCTATAGGATGGTGCTTCATCGCCATACAAAGATTTATGTTCATCGATGCACTCTTGTCGTGAAAATCCATGTCGAAAGTTGTGAAAAATGATCGCATGATGTTCAATGTTCATGAGTTAATTCCATTTTTTTGCCAAATTGATTTTGTGAAGTCACTGTAAACAACACAAATGATGGTTGTACGCCAAAACGTTCTGAGTACGCTTATGCTAAAAAATGTCAAACTTTCCAATGGAAATGTCAGATGGTCAGAAATATATATAGCAACCCTCGTATACGGAAAAAGACCCGTTTCTCCCAGTTTTGCTAAAAGTCATGCACATTTTGTATGGGCTACCCAAAGATTTGGGTCCTCGGTATCATATTTGCAAAAAAAAAAAGTGATAATTTTCTCAGGCTCATATCTTGCAAACCGTTCGGAATTTTGAAGAACAAAAATTGTGGACATACTTCAACAATGTTAAAGCATAAAAAGGAACAAATTAAATTAAAAAATTAACGTCCTAGAATCATTGCTAGGACGTTAATATGTTTTTAGTTGTTTATTGAGATCTTAGGTATATTTATATTGTGTCCTTGAATTTTAAACGGTTTGCAACCTATGGACCTGAATAGGAGAAAAAGGTAAAAAAATCGAATTGTTTAAAGTTTTTTGCGATTTTGATCTTAAAGAAGATGTTTTTGGGATTTTATAAGATCCCAATTTTTGTTTTTTTTTTTTTGACAAGAGATAATTCCGAACGGTTTGCAAGATATGAGCCTGGGAAATGATCACTTTTGTTCAAAAATGACATCGAGGACCAACATCTTTGGGGGCCCATACAAAAGTGCATGACTTTGTGCAAAACTGGGAGACGCGGGCCTTTTTTGGTCTTTCATCACTTAGTGGTGTCTGTATATGTGACGCGCAAAATAGTAAGGGACATAAGGTTAAAACCCAGTTTTGTTCAGGAGAGCCATTTCAAAGATTAGGTCCCTTTCTATTTGCGCTTAGAATAGTCGACTTCACTTTGATAAAACGCGCATATCTCTGGGAGGGAACACATTTGGGGCATGGGATCGGTCTCAATTGATGCTCAGATGTTGTCCACATCAAAAAAAAATGAAAATTTATTTTTTTACCCTTAGGTCCCTTTCTCTAAACGCTGTCACATATGGTTATATTTGTTCGTGTTGCACTGTGTTATTAAATGACAATGTTCCTCCTTTCCAATAAAAACAGAAATTTGAAAACAAAATTTAGTACCGTTTTTTAAAGCCGATTCAAATTTAAAATTTTAAATGACCCACCTTATACCACGATTACGACTACGATTTAAGATCAATACGAAAACAATTTTTTTTTGGAATACTAACTCAAAGATATTTAAGCTTAAACTTTAAACTTATATTTAATAATATTTATTTTACTGCAGCGTGCATATTTGAACCAGTACAAAAAAAAACAAAGCAACAATTTGTTCAAAGTGATTTGAAATGGCATTAACCAAACTACTGCGTCTTTAATAAAGCTGCATTTTGGGCTAAATAAACCAGCGAATGCCGAAGCGTATTCAGCCAAACAGTCTATTAAACACGTTTCTAAAATGCGTCTATTGAAGATTCAACTTTTTGAAAACATGTCAAGTTTAAACATTAGATTATGATTTAAAAGAAAACGTTTAAATCCGAACTTGTCGGAGCTTTTTTGTATCTCACTTCAGTCAGTCTTCAAGGGAGTGAAACAGAAAGCTTTCAACAATAATAGCCCATCTTTTCTACATTAACACTATATTTAAATTTGTTAATAAGTCTTTTTTCGGTTTGAAATTTAATTTCAGCTGGGATTAGTTAAAGAGACACTAATGAACCAGCAGCTTTGCCTCTGGCTATAACAACATCGAACTTATACAATATATTTTAAACTACTAAACTAAGAAATTAATGGTGACGACGTCGGGTATGACCTCGCAGGCGATCCTCTAAGCGTTTGATAGTATCACCCAAGCTCGGTGTTTCTCCGTCCTTTTGTCCACTACGCGGAGTAGCCAGGCGTGAAATGGCATCACGGATCTTTTGCTCATCTTTGTCCGCTTGCAGGCGACCGATTTCTTTGCAGAGTTTCTTCAACTGTTTGCGACTCTTCTTGGAGCCACGACGACGTTTCTCATGTTCGGAACTGTCTTCCTCGGAACTGTTTTTGCGCGACCTGAATTTTTTGCATTCATCTATAATGGTTTTAAAGTCCTCTTCATGCATGGAGTCGGGCTTGAGGGTGGAAGTAGTGGTGGTAGTAGTGGTGGTCGTGCTTGATTCATGAGTATTTTCCTTAGCATCTTCTTCGGGTTTGGCGGTGGTGCTTGTGGTTGGAGTGGTGGTGGACTTTTTGGGTTTCTTAGTTGTGGTGGTCGATGTCTTCACCATCATCATCATTGTTATCATGGGATCGTCTTCCTCATCACCATTCTCTTCCTCTGCACCCTCTGGTTTTTTTTCCTCTTCATCATCATCATCATCTTTTTCCTCGGCTGCATTATTTTCGTCCTTTGGTTTGGATTTGGGTTTTTTAGTGGTTGCAGTTGTTGTAGATGACTTTTTCTCGGGCGTAGGTGTGGTAGTACTAGTGGTGGTAGTTGTCGTGGTAGATTTCTTTGACTTCTTGGTGGTGGAAGAGGTCATCTTATCATTGTGTTCTGGTTTTTCTTCCTCGTCATCATCATCATCTTTTTCTTCGGCTGCATTATTTTCGTCCTTTGGTTTGGATTTGGGTTTTTTAGTGGTTGCAGTTGTTGTAGATGACTTTTTCTCGGGCGTAGGTGTGGTAGTACTGGTGGTGGTCGTGGCCGTGGTAGATTTTTTTGGCTTCTTGGTGGTGGAAGAGGCCATCTTCTCATTGTGCTCTGGTTTTTCTTCCTCGTCATCATCATCATCTTTTTCTTCGGCTGCATTATTTTCATCCTTTGGTTTGGATTTGGGTTTTTTAGTAGTTGCAGTTGTTGTAGATGACTTTTTCTCTGGCTTAGGTGTGGTGGTACTGGTGGTGGTAGTGGTTGTGGTAGATTTCTTTGTCTTCTTGGTGGTGGAAGAGGTCATCTCATCGTTGTCTTCATCCTCCTCGTCATCACTGTCTTCAGGCTCTTCTTCCATGTCGATCTTTGGAGCCGCAGTTGTAGTGGTAGTTTTCTTTTTCTTTGGCTTTTTTGTAGTGGAGGTGGTGGTGGTAGTTGACGATTCCATCATCATATCCTCTTCCTCCTGCTCTTCATCGCCCTCCTCGGGGCTCATCATCATATCATCCGAAGTATCTTTGGGCTTATCCGCCGCTTTGTTGCTCTTGCCTCCCATACTTTTGGCTATAATTCCCATAGTACACACACACAATTAGTAAATCCCTTCTCTAGCTATTTTCAAGCATTTATTTTTACTCACCACTCGCTTGGACACATAGCAGTGCCAAGAATAGTAACACCAACAGTTGGATTGCCTTCATTTCGTCTACTCGTACGTCTTCGCCGGTATTTAAATTTCAATATTGTCTGATTCGACACGCTGCTTTGTATCTTTCGTTAGCCGGAAGCTGTGATAAACTAAATTTATGTTTAAACATTTGAGGTGGCTTTATAGCTTCTGTCCGATGTGGTGCGGTCTGGCAGTTTCAGTAAATGTTTTGCTCATGTGCGCGATCGCCCATCATGCACTCGTTTCGGCTCAGAGATCTTTGGCATCCGAGTAGTATTTGTTTTGGTTTTAGAGAAAAAACAATTAAGAGCGGCCAGTTTTTCTGAACCGGTTTTTTTTGGGGGAGTGTTCTTTCTTTCCAGTTATGAAATGGTCATTTACACATGCGCTGTCTGCGAAGAAGTCTACGCTCATTGATCGGTAAACCATGCTGTTTGTTGATGAGACTTAAAAACAAAACCGGTTGCAATATAGCTAAACAGACAAATCGTACGTATTTAATAATTTTGTGCGCGTGGTACAGTGGTCGGCGCAATTATTATAACAGCAACAAAATAAACAACAATGAGGGATCTAATCTTCGGTGTTAAAAAAAACCGGCCCAAAAAGCAAATATGAATAAAAAGAAATTTTAAGAACTAAGTACTAAGCTGATCATCAAAATTTTACACTTTGCAAGTTTTAACACTTTGCAAATTATCTGGACTTTAGTTTAATATTTGTAGTTTCGGCACACTGCTTAAGAAAGGAAAGTAAAGAAAATAACATGCGTTTTTAATGTTTTAAATTGCATTATACAGGGTGGGCCGAAAGTTACCATGGGGTTAAAAACGTTAATAACTTTTTCATTTATTAATTTTTTTTTCTCATATTTTATAATATACAAAATTGCCACACAACACTAAGTGTTGCCTGGCGCCATCTGACATTTCCATTGGAAAGTTTGTTTGTACATTTTGACGTAAAATCAATTTGGCAAAAATATGGAATTAACTCGTAAACATTTTCGTGCGATCACTTTTCACAACTTTCGATGTGGACTATCACGACAAGAGTGCATGCATGAACTTAAATCTTTGTATGGCGATGAAGCACCATCCTATAGCACTGTGAAATACTGGTTTAATGAATTCAATCGTGACCGACGTCGTGAAGGCCGTCCAAAAACGGCAGTTGTGCCAGAGAACATTGCGTGAACTGATAATGCAAGATCGTCATGTGGCGTATCGTGAGATATAGGCATTCTTAGACATTTCTTCCACCAGCATACATTCGACATTACATGAACACCTGGCCGTTAAAAAAGGTTGCGCTCGTAGGATCCTGCACAATTTGACAATCGCTCAAAAAAAGACTCGTGTCGAGTGGTGCAAAGAAATTTTGTTTAGATAGTCACAGGTGACGAATCATGGATCTATGCGTTGACCCCGAACAAAACAGCAATCGACCGTGAATCCAACGAAAGTTGTTCGTGGATGGAGCACTTCGAAGCAAATGGTCGCTTGTTTCTTCGGCAAAACTGGTCATGTGGCGACTGTTCCGCTTGAGCAACGTAGGACGGTCAATTCTGAGTGGTGCACCAACAATTTGTTTGCCTGAAGTTTTCGGAGAAATTCGAAAAACGACCAAGAGAAGACGAATCATTGTGCACCATGACAATGCGAGCACTCACACATCGGCTCAAACCAGCGCCTTTTTGACCGGCCAAAACGTCGACTTGATGTGTCATCCGCCGATCAGCTCTGAATTGGCACCCAATGACTTATTTTTTTCCCCGAACATCAAGAAAAAATGCGTGGTCAACGATTTTCATCGTCAGAAATGCTGTTGAAGCGTTCGAAAACTATGTTTTGGAGGTGTCTCAATCGGAGTGAAGAAAGTGCTTCGACGGATGCTTTGAGCGCATGCAAAAATGTATAAATCATGCTTTTTAAATATATATCCTTTTGGACTATTTTTATCCCCATATAATATTTAATATTGTTTTTTTCACTCCCTGATATTTGCCACCTTTCGGACCTTTGGGGGAAAATTACGAAACGCAAAATTTAGAATTCGATTAGTAGCTGTAATCGATAGTTATGGCGGACATGGCTCAAATGACATCAAAAAGTCATGAAATGGATTTGGTCAAGTGTATATTCTTTTACCGAGTAGGCAAGGGGTATTACATAAATATATGAGGCATTCTCGGCAAAAAGAATCATACAACTAAAAATGTTGTTTAACACAAATTTGTATACCCTGCACAATTCTTTTTTTCTCTTGAGCTGACACCATTTAACGATGTGTATCTGTCCGTCCTTCTGATGTCCATCTAAGTCTTGTAATCAAACTAAAAACCGTTGACTTGAAATTGAAGAACAGCAGTTCAGAATTAAATACACATGCTCAATCTATTTTAAGTTTTTAGCTCCAGTAACCAGACTCAAGTTTTGTGAACGACGGATTAAAATCGGTTAAGATTTTGATATACTTCCAAGATCAAACCATTTTATGTCTTTAGCTAAAGAAGATACAAAAAGCACCCAATATTGATGAAATTTGGCCAGTTTATAACAATCCATAAGTTACCAGCTAAAATAAAACCGGGTCATATCGGTCCACGTTTTAATAAAGTCCCAGTTTAAAGATCCCTTCCAATACAACCGCTATAAAACACTCGTTTAAGTATCGATTTTTAATTTAATTTAATTTGGTATCTCGCAATGTAACAAATACCAAAATTGTACAAGATGAAAAATAAACGGTATGAGCTTTATCGAGAAAAAAAAACAGAAATGAGTAAAAATGTTTTGGGAATGCTGTTGTCTTTGGGTTTTAGTGTACGAATTTAGTGTTTTCATTTTTTTGTCTGTTTCCATTTTGACTTTGTAGCGTTCTCGTGATTGTGTGCTAACGAATGTGAAATGTAAACTCCGAGAATATGTGCGTTACTGAAGAGTGTTTTTCTACATTATTGGAAAGAAGCCGCACATCTGGTACAATTTATCGCCTTTGTAGTGTACGACGATGTACAATCAAACATTATAAGCAGTCTTGGGTCAATTTAGAGCCTATCGAATTAATTCAAAATCTTTGTTTCAGAAGGTCAAAAAACATGTCTAAAATGGGTTTTTTTGCACATCCAGAAGTGCAATGTGTAACATATTCGGATGTATCCGACTTTCGATGCTTTACTAGTTTATATATAACACGAGTTCATCTCATGTACCCATGGGGTCCAAACGCAATATTTTGTTTTTTACCACAGAAATAGCAAATCCATGGTGAAGGGGGGTAACACTTGTTTCGCTATATTAATTTGTATACCTACTCCCGAAGTGGAGATGGTATATTAAATTTGTCTTAGAGTTTGAAACACCGCGAAATATTGCTCTGGGACCACATATTCTTGATCGCCATAAAATTCTAAGACGATCAATTATGTTGAAAGAACCATAGCTTTCAAAGGAATCAACCTAGGATCCTAGGATAAACTGGTTAGGGTTGCAAAGGACCCAAATCGGACAAGGCTGAAAAAGCTTCCTTTTAAGGGGCTAAAGTACACCTTTTTCAGCATTGTCTTGGAAACTTAAACTTTTTTGTGGACGGACAATATCTAAAAAAATGACTGTTACGAGGGCAGCTATGCATATTTCTAGCCTAATAATAAAAATGCGAATATTTATTATCAAAAATGGCTTTATTGTTTTTCAAAGTATTCTCCAGCATGATTTTTACACTTTTGCATGCGCTCAAATCAATTGTCGAAGTACTTTTTCTACTCCGATTGAGACAACTCCAAAACATGGTTTTTGAATGCTTTAACAGCATCTTCTGACGAAATGAAATCATTGGGTGCCAAGTCCGGGCTGTACGGCGGATGACCCATCAATTCGACGTTTTGGCCGGTCAAAAAGCGCATTTGAGCTGATGTGTGAGAGCTCGCATTGTCATGGTGCACAATGATTCGTCTTCTCTTGTTCTTTTTTTAAATTTCTCCGAAGACTTCAGGCAAAAAAATTGTAGTGTACCACTCAAAATTGACCGACCTACGTTGCTCAAGCGGAACACATGACCAGTTTTGCCGAAGAAACAGGCGACCATTTGCTTCGGAGCTACCACGAACAACTTTCGTTGGATTTGGCTCGTCTTC
Source organism: Hydrotaea diabolus (assembly GCA_963513945.1). Lineage (NCBI taxonomy): Eukaryota > Metazoa > Arthropoda > Insecta > Diptera > Muscidae > Hydrotaea > Hydrotaea diabolus. The sequence continues at coordinate 189,428,242 of OY740718.1, forward strand.
GAAGACCCACACGGTCGTTTGCTGGTTTATATCGGGCTCATATGCATAGATCCATAATTCGTCACCTGTGACAATCTTATAAACGATCCAAACAAAATTTCTTCCAATCGACACGAGCCTTTGTTTGAGCGATTGTCAAATTGTGCGGGATCCAACGAGAAAAAACCTTTTTTACGGCCAGGTGGTCATTCAATATCGTTTATATGCTGGTGGAAAAAATGCCCAAGGATTCCTCTATCTCACGTCATGTTACATGACGATCTTGCATTATCAGTTCACGAACGGCATCAATATTCTCTGGCACGACGGCCGTTTTTGGACAACCTTCTCGACCTTTGTCTTTGAGCGAACGTCGGCCACGATTGAATGCATTAAACCAGTTTTTCACAGTGCTATAGGATGGTGCTTCATCGCCATACAAAGATTTAAGTTCATCGATGCACTCTAGTCGTGATAATCCACGCCGAAATTTGTGAAAAATGATCGCACGAAAATGTTCACGAGCTAATTTCATTTTTTTACCAAATTGATTTTTTCAAGTCACTGTAAACAACACAAATGATGGTCGTACGTCAAAACGTTCTGAGTACGTTTATGCTAAAAAATGTCATACTTTTCAAAGGAAACATCGGTTGAAGCCAGGCAGCACTTAGTGTTGCCTAGAAATATATAGTTGGGACGAATTAAATAGTTCAAAGTCATAGTTGCTGGACTTTTTGGTATGACTAAGATTAGGGACGGAAGCCTGGGCCAAAAAACACCAAATTACGGCCCATTTTTGTTTTTTTGTGCTTTACGAGTAGTAGCGAAGGTTTGGTGGAGAATTAAGTTCGGCCTGGCCGAAATTCACGACGTTTTTACTTGTTTTCACTGCCCAAAACCGCCGAGTCTTACTATTATTGATTTTCGAGAGTAGCCATTTTTTAGCACCATGATCCCCCGGTCTTTTTTCCAAATATTGAAATAGTCCTCATTAATTTACATTAAAATGATTTTGCTAGAAAGATCATGTTTATTATTTTCTGATTTATCACTTATTTTGTAAGTGAGATCATGCCATTATTTCATTTTTGTCTCTTTTTGGACTATTGCAGTTGCCTTTTAAGCCAATGAACTTGATTGTGTTAGCATTTGGTTGATTGAATATTTCTACGAACTAAAAGTAAAGATTGCCTGTAGTCAGTTCGTTAACTTTATGCCCTCTACTATAATTTGAAATAAACAAATTTTCCTTGAATTACAAAAATTTCCTAAATATTTAAATCAACATTGAATTAAATAAATTCCCACATCCAATTTTAAACAGAAAATACTTGAGAGTTATTGTGGAAACTTTAACGCCACTTATCCTTGAGCATTGAGTTTCATGCCCAAGGAATCATAGGTGATTTCCAACATAAATTCTCCCTTAAGCCTCTTTGACATATTCCATCTAAACGGATATGACCTGTCAGATGGGCCGTTAGGACTCCAGCGCTGTTGCTGCCATCATTACTGTGTGAGAACACAGCCAGCCAACCATTTTCAATCCAATCAATTGAGATCTTTCGTTCGTATCTTAGGAGAAATCTCATAAAGTTTCACACTTAATCTGACAGACATATTTTCACATGGAAATCAATTTGAAATGGAAAAAACTACTATCCACCCTTGCATATGTACGCAGCAACATGTGTATACACATGTTCATGTATGTGTGTGAGTGTGTGCAGTAGAAATGTATAAAGGATACTTTCTTATTGAATTCATTAAATTGAATATAGAAAGGGATATGATTTAAATTCACATTCACACTCATACGCATACATTTCATACTAACTCATACACGCACACACCCCCGACATGTAGTTACCCTCCCAACATTTGGAAGTTTCTTTCATCGTCCATCGTCTCATGCGTTTCGCTTTAGTCACTTCCAGACGATAGTTGGAAGATATTGAATTTTACAATAACAATTTACATATAATTGGAAGATTGTTTGTTGTTTACAACACCAGCCGAAAATCACATGTGCCGTTATGGACATATTAAACAAAAACAAAATTATTCACTTCTGCAGTCGCAGAGACCGCGAAAACAATTAGAAGAAATGAGAACGATGCAAAAAATAAGTTTTTAGACATCATCGAGATTTTTGGTATTTTGTCTTTGGCTGTGATCGGTCAGAGATAAAGTGTGGTTTTGTAATTGTTATTGTTGTAGTTTTTACATATTTTTTATCCCACAATATGAGTGAATTTTCTGTAAGGGCAAAAAAAAATAAAAAGCAAAAGAGAGGCAAATAAAATAATAACAAATATATATGGGAGTACAACCAGTGGTAAAAATGTAATAAAAAAAATAATTGATGCAGGTCACATTGAAGAAAGTTGCGAACCCAGTGTTTCCGTTCAAATGTTTTCATGTTATGATGTTTCGTCAAGTGATAGTTCAAGTGACTCTGAAGATTATGTTGATAGAAACAGTCGATTTGAGGAAAAAAGTTTTGTATCATACGGCCACTTAAAAGTGACTAAAAGGCACTATGAAGTGACTTCTGAAAGGCACTCAGAAGTAACTTCGTAGAAGTTACTAAGAAGTGACTTCTAAAAGGCACTCAGAAGTAACTTCCTAGAAGACACTAAGAAGTGACTTCCACGAAGGCACTCAGAAGTCACTCCCAAGGAGGCACTAAGAAGTGACTCTTTATAGTTACGCAGAAGTGGCGTCTGGAAGTTACTTCCGGGGGGTACAACTTCTTTATACGGAAGACACTTCCGCGATAAGAAAATGGTATCGCAGACGATGAATTTTAACTTCCTAACGCCACTTCTTAGTCACTTCAGCGATAGAAAATGTTGGCAGGGTAAGAACCCATTCGCATACACACATAAAAACAGAGGGATAAAGACAACATTTCAAAAATGGAATTTCCAGGGCGGTGCTCGAACGGACATTAAATACAATAGCAACAACCACGAGAGCGATGTGGCCGTAGTCTGTAATTGTAACTACAATAGTTTCGTAATGACACTAAATAATATGCTCCTATATGGAAAAAGGGTGTTCCTTTGGAATGAAATGAAACAGAAATTTTTGTTGCTAATCGATGTGTGATTGATTTAGATTTTATGTTATTAAGTGCTTGTAAAAGTATTATTCTGTATTTTGTCATACTACCCGTACTAGTGTTTCCCCTAGCTTGGTTGCGAGTAATAACAGATAATACTGTGCAACAATTTGAGGTGAGCGTAAAGAAAAAGGACCAAAATATACAGTACCGCTTGACATCTGAGATACAAGGGATGACGAAATTATTACTCTGCTATGCCAATTTAAAATTAATTAAAAACACTCAATATTAAAATTTGAAATTCCCTTTAAAAAAGGTTATTGAAACATGTTTTACATGTTCAGAATAAAATGTTCTGCCATTAAACCGAAACAAGTTGGCAGTTCGTCAATTAAGAAGTGGTTACGTTCAGGAAGGATAATTATTTTCTAGTTAGTCTATTTCCATGTGTCATGGTCCTACTTCAATCCATATCTGTGGTATTAATCTAGCCTAGAAGAGTAGAGGATATATTAGGGCGCCGTGTTTTAGCCAGAAATGCAATAAAGCCGACTTAATCAGAAAAGAGGCAGTAAACACGGTAGTAATGTCACGCTTACAGATAAGAGATCTGTTCGAAGGATCAGGGGTCGCGTATGAAGGATTTTGGGTCTGGACACAGCCATGTACTAAAGCAGTGATAATAAGAGGTAATACTTCTAGGCCCTTGAAAGACGCAGCGACTAGTTCTTTTCCCAAAGATCTGCAAATGCCAGAGACTCTTGGACACGAAGGAAAGGATCATACAGGGTTAGACGATAAAAGTGTTATTAACTCCTACTGCTGTTTATATTGGTAACAAGCTACAGCAAGCATTTGTAGGTGAAGTTTTATAAAGGGTGATCCATCTAGAGGTATTTTTCAAAACAAAAAAATAAAAAAAATTCAAATCAAGAGTGGAATCTTTATTGGTAATTTGAGAGGACATTTTATGCCATTTATTTTTTGAATATAATTTCCTTCAAATGTTGGCCGCAACTACGCCTCAGGGTTTCCATTCACAGGGTCCAATATTGAATGACTCGTTCGAGCATTTCGACCGGTATGGCTTTAATGACACGCGTAATGTTGGCTACCAAAACCTGAACCGTAGCTGGTTTGTTAGAATTGACTTCGGACTAAAAAAAATGTCTAAAGGTGCGATATCGCTCGATCTAGGCAGCCAACTCACCTGTCCACGTGAAACTAGCTGCTTTTCGAAATGACCTCTCAATAGATCCATTGTTTGAGCAGCTGTATGACAAAGGGCACTGCCCTGTTGAATCCGAGAGCCGTCAACATTGCGGGCTTCAATTTCAGGTAGCATAAAGATCAATATCATGCCGGGATAGCGAGCACCATTTACGGTTGCGTTCCGGCCATCATCGCTTTTAGAAAAAATATGCACCGATGATTCCACCAGCTTATAAACCGCACCAGACCGTGGTTTTCTCTGGTTATAATGTCACCTCTTGAACCTCTTCTTGTTGCACTTCAGGTCAAATGCGTTCATCAATGAACAAAATTTTGGTCGAAAAACGTTGCTTACCAAACGTTCATTTCCATAATACAGTTGCACAAATTGGACAAGTTGTTGCGATGTAAGTCTTTCCATAATAAAATGCAAACAATACTGAAAAGAACAAAATAAAGTTTAACACAACTCACGCGTAATCGGTAAAAAAACACTATTAAAAAAAATACCTCTAAATTGATCACCCGTTAAAACAAAAGTTGTGAAATGGAATGCAAACCTAATAGTCTGATTGCATTATAAAATCACAAGCATAAATTGTTCGTGTGATAGGTGAATAAAATGTTTGTGTTTTACGCTATGGTTATTAAAAGTGGAGGTTCGACATCGAAGAAATTCTTGCCTAAGTTGTAATCAACTGAACAAAGAACTGAAAATATCCCAGGTATCCGACGCATTTTCCATAATGAGCTGAAGGTAAAGCCTTACAAGTTCCAAACGGCACACGATCTTTGCACGAAAGCGAACTTGAAAGTTTTGTGCTCACTGATTACAGAAAAAATCCTGTTGAGCTGTTCATAAACTCCTAAAATGACCGTGTTTAATAAACTGAAAGCATTGACACAAATTTGACCGTCGAACGCCCCCCGAAGTAATTTTCGTCTGAATTAATGGTAAAGGCGGCTGAAGCCACCGATGGCAGCTGTCCAATCATTTCACGTGATTCATTTACAACAGGACAAATTTCACATCCTAATTCCTTGGCTCATTTCATAAATTAAGTCCATCTACGACCATGCCCGAAAATGCAAGGATTAGAAATGGCAGCGGTTTGAACATTTTCGTATTAGTGGTCGGGAGGTACTAGGGTAAAACTGCTATGTATGAAAATTACCTAAGCACAGCCCAGAGGTTCTGGCGTTCCACAGTTATGACTATTTGACTGAAAAGCTAAATTTTTTTTGTGTTAATTTACTTTCAAGCATTTCATTTAAATAGTCATAACTTTGAAACGGTAGTACCTCTGGGCTTCGTTTAGGAATTTTTTCGAAAGTAAGAGCTAGGGCTTTCTTTAAAAGAACAAACAAGTCGACCACAGTTTCAGGACTTTACCCTTGTACCCTTCGACCATCAATCCGAAAATGTTCAAACCATTTCCACCATTTCAAACCATTTCCATACTAAATGTATTCAGTCATGAATGAAACACTCTGTATAATTGAATATTTCAAAGGTATGCAACATGTGTGGCTTTAGACCACACCGACCACGGACGGTACATTTGTATAGATCAATTCCAAGAACCGATGTGAACCAATTCCGTCAGTTTATACGGACTTTTCAAATGTATACCACAATTTGTTGACTACTTTGTTTTGTTATTGAAAATGAATACAACCACCCATGTTCAATAACAGAAACTTAAAGTTTAAACAACTTTTAGTTTTGACCCCGACAATGCCGAAATGTTTTCCCATATACACTCTTTTGATGCACTCTACAGCTGCAACGTCACAGAAAAGATCAACGTTCTGGAAAGCCTTTAAGGTAAACTGTAAGTTTTTACAAGTTAAACTAAGATCCCCAGCACAATTAGGGGCATTTATAGCCTACAATACATATGAGCATGGTAAGAGTCTGTGCGAACCTTGGGTAAATAATTGCTGCATCACCCACATGGCTGAGCCATTCGCATTTATCCATAGACAGTACTCGTAAATAGTATGAGGCCCCCTCTCCCGTAAGAGTTGGGGCAGATGCAATCGACCTGGCATTAAAAGCCCGAGGTCAGGTAAGACATGTAAATAACAAATCCATACTATAAATTCCATCATTCTTTGCAAAAATCCTTTGATGTCTAAACCATTTAATAAAAAAGGGAAAAGGACGAATGGGCAGAGAGCACAAGAGGAGTACAGAAAGCCAAAGCAGTCGGTGATATCTTTTGTCGGAGCAGCAAAAAAGTCTTACGCAGCAGTAATCATTTTTGGTCGTTCCTTACTTAAGTCCTTTTTATTTTTATTGCACACACACACACCCACCTACATATTCACAGACAGAGACACAGACACACACACACAAAGCCAAGTATGCATTCATTTCTATAAATGAAAGAGAAAAAATGTAAAATAAACTCAAACGATTAAAGTTACGTCAACGTTATATCACCCCTTAAGTGACATCGTGAATGACTACGAATGACTGAAATGAACGGAATAAATACGAGAGCGAAGGACGAGGCGGGTGCAGGGCGATTAAGGAGTTTTGAGCGCCATCGGGTGGCAAAGGGAATGCAGCGTGACAAAGACGCGCGTCGGCGGGGGCACGATAAGTGTGTGGGAGTTTGCTGCGGCAAACACAACAAGAAACTTTTGTAGGTCGCTTATGCGTTGCATTGCCATATGCTTGCGAGTGTATTTGTGTGTGTGTAGACGCTTGTGTGTTGGTGAGAGTTCATGGGAATGTAGGTAACTTGCATACGCTTGCAATCGCAATCGCTTAGAACAAAAAAGACGATATTTTTACTCAGGCAAATCGAAATCATAAAGCAAAGACGACCGACCTAACAAGATGTACAACTACCACTACTGCTCCATGCACCGCCACAGAAATCGGCAAATCCCACAAAGCAAATCCTCGAAACCCAGCTCAACAAACCTAAGGACAAACAGTGGTTCCAAACATTAAATCAAAAAATAGAAAAGTAAAGCATCTAAGGAAAGCTGCAGCCGGATGTGGCTTCAACACATCTTCTACTGATATATTTCTTTAAGGGGATGCTGAGGGTGACCTTAAAGGAACAGTCCGTATGTGGAATCGACTTCCGGCAAAAGTATATTCCACTAAATTCGACATCTAAATGTTCAAGGCAAGCGTTGATAATCATTACAAAATACTTTTGTCTCAACAACCATATCTATATTGTTACTACAATCACATTTGCATTCTTAAATTTGGCAATAATATTATTGTTTCATTTCAACTATATTAATATTTCCGCAATAATACTATTCTCCAAATGAAATTCAAAAAACAATACTATGGTTGCGACGAACATACTATTATTGCAGAGAACATATTATTGTTACCGTGACCATATAGTAACCATATCTATTCTCTGCGTTCATGTTATTGGCAAAAATAAAATGGTAAAAAAAAACGTTTACCATTTCACATTGAATAACATTTGCGGCCTTTAGTTTGACAACATCAAATGGACAGCAGGCGGACGGGCGGACACACAAACGGTTTTAGGAATTAGCTCATGGTATTAAGTAGATTGGATCCATTAAAGGTTGCTCTAGCAAAATTATTATTTGCAGTTTCAGACGTTTGTCATTATTAATTTTCATTTGAATGCCATAGTGCACAGATGGGGCATAGGACCTCAACAAACCAGTTAAAAGTGGGCTTATCAAACGTTTTAAATTTTAGTTCATGCTATGTACGACCTGCTCCTAATTCTTTAGATTCAATTAGTCTCCTTGATAAGAACACGCAGAAAACAGATTCGTTGCCACTACCGTTTTGTTTGCCAACCAAATGGTTAAGGTTTTATGTACTTTGAGTATTCCATAAGTACAGCCGAATGATAGTCGGTGCTCTGTATTTTTCAATAATTGGAACTGAAGTAACGTTGGAACGTACAAAGTATATTCACACATCCAGAAGATACCTACTGGATCACCACATACCACGCTTGTTCAACGAAATAATTAAAAAATTTCAAAAGAGGCAAAAAGGTTTAAACAATATACAAATTATATAGTCAAATTTCGTCCGCTTGGCTATCGAAGGAAGAAATATTTTAATTTCTTTCCAAATATATGATTTCCAGAAAACCTTAAAATTCCGCTTTTAAACACGTTTTTATTTATTTTTTTTACAATTGTTTTTACAATTTAATTGTTTGTAATACGAGTATGCACCAGTTTTTGATTTGAGCGATATAATTTATTGCCATTACCACTTGTCGATTGCATCGAACAGTTTCGTACAAAACTATTAGTTGAACATATAACAAAACAACAGCCGGTGCTGGCAACGAATATTTTGAGTTGTATTCGATTAATATTACTGAATAGTAAGTTGCCCGCTCCATAATATTGGCATGACAATCAACCAGCCGAATTTTCGTGATCAATATTGAAATTTGTAGATTAGCACTGAAAGTCTTCTGGTAGTAGTTCAGACCGATTTCCAACAGACTTTTTCTCTGTGTGCAGGTCTTCATATTCGTCTACCCTGTGGATTCAATTCAAGCGCAGCACGAGTGATGTTGGTTTAGGTAACTTTCTACATGAGTGTCAAATCCAATTCAATTAACATCGTTGAATTTCGGTTTTTATTGGCAGTAAGTCTGTTCTGGCCCAGAATGTGGCGCCACAAAGGCGCCCTCTGAAGCCCCACACAAAAACCTACCTACACGCAGAGAAAATATATGGTTACGGCAATAATAGTATGTTCTCTGCAATAAAAGTATGGTCGTCGCAAACATAGTATTGTTTTTTGAATTACATTTTGGTATTATTAATATTGCGGCAATATTATAATTGTTGAAATGTATCGTAATGTAAAATATGGTTGTAGCAAAAAAATAAATATGGTTTGTTGGACAAAAGTTTTGTTTTAATGGGTTTTATGTTAACAATAATATGATTACTGCAATCAAACCGGCAGAATCGTAATTTCTTTTAAATTTGACTATGTTTGTTGTAAGATAAGTACAAATTTATCTTACGCAATAATAGTAATAATAATTAAATTTTTTCAAAACAAACTACGGATTAGTATACCTCAAATATTTTTAATAAATGATTTTTTTACTGTTAAATAAATCAGTCCTATTATTAAGAGTTCAATGTATTCTTACATAACTTACCTCATAAAATTCTCTATTGTTGAATAACAACATAACCCAATCTTTACGAAAAATTGTAGTTATCTTAGTATGGTTGTGTGTACTATGGTTGTGAGGATTGTACGTTAAACATACTATGGTTATGAGGGTCATAATATGGTTGTGGGGATCATAGTATGGTTGAATGTGAATAATTTTATGGTTGTGGGGATCATAGTATGGTTATGTGAATAATTCTATTGTTGTAAATACCATAATATTGTTATGGGGATCATATCATATTGTTGTGTGTGAACCGTACTATTGTTGTGCCACAACCATATAACCAACAATAGTATGATGCTCTTCGAATATTGTTACCCCAACCATGTTTTTTTTCTGCGTGTACCCTGTTGCGGTTCTGCCACTCGAGGAGTGCACGAATTTTGCATTGGTCATTACTTATATAAGCGACTTGTTCCTCTTTTTTATGTACCCTCATCCCCTTACAAATCACCTTTGTGCTCTTAAGACAAAGATACATAATAACATTTTCGACTCTATACAATTCTGCCCACTAGGTTTAAAGCCCCTCTTTGTTATACAATTAAAAAAAACAAGGGACCATGTGCATTTCAATCTGGTAGACTCAAACATGATTTAAATGAAACAAGTAAAAAAAGTTAAATTCGAACGAGGTCGACTATGGGAAGCCCTACTTACTTCTTATTATGGACTGATATGACCAAATTTTACCAGAGATGGGTGCTGGTCGCTAGTACCGCTCCTTGCGAAATTTGTTCGAAATCGAATGTGATATGAGTCTTTAGGAGCTGTAGATACTGAAATTTAAATCGAAAATATGAACATTAAAGGTCCATTTTCAACACTGTTAATAAATGGTCGCTCATAACCATCCACGCAAAATTTCAGGACAGTCGTGTTTAATATGTGAGCTATGTGAGCTGAGGGGCCCCATATCGGGAGGAACACTTTTGTAGGAACTATTTTGAAATCGGGAGAAACCTATATATGACTGACTTTAGACTTATAAATAGTCAAATTCACTGCTCTGTCATCTTTAGAAGTTATGTCCTAGATAAGCTTTATCTATAGTCTGCCTATCGATGAAAGCATTTGTAAAACGGTTTAAACGACTGCTATTTTGGTGATCTTTAAAAATAACAACTATTATTTCATTTCAAACCACTGTGCGATTTGTGGACAGACAAGCTGACTCACTGATTTTGTTGCACAGATAAAAAAGTCAGAGAGACGAAGGAAGGCATTGCAGCAAGTCAGCGATGAAGAAAGACATGTCAGTCATTGAAGCAATCAAACACAGACCACCAACAACCAGCCAGCAGCCAACGAGGCAGAGGCAACTTAAAGTGCTGACAAGTGCATTTCATAAAGATAATAATTCAAAAGATTTAGAATTTAGTTGTATAAAGACAACAAATGATAAAGTAGAGCAGGCAGAAGAATCAACAGCAGCAATGGCAACGGCAACAGCAACAACAACAACACCATCGCTATCTGCAACAATCTACATCAAAGCAGCAACCAACCAACAGCATCGCCACCACCAGCACCACCACTGGTAGCAGCAGCAAGCACCAACATCGTTCTCGTTAACGTCCTCGTTCTCGCCAACAACGGAACCTCACCTCTCACTCGAGTCAGAGTCTGAGTGAGTGAGCTCGGTTTGACAATTCTTGTGTCAGTCAAAGGACTCGTTACTACGTGCATGTTGTCATTTGGCGGTATTTTATGTACGTTTTGGGTTTTTTGTCCCTGTGTATGTGAGGTTTTTCTTTATTTTTTTGATTTCTTGCCTTCCCCAAAGAAAATAAAAACGAAACTTAACAAAAACGACCTGTGGAAATTCTAAGCTTCAAAAAGATTATCATTAAAAATTGTAAGATGAAACCCCACAATTTGCAAGGGCTGCGCTGACCGTCAAGCAATTGAAACGAGTAGTAACTGCAGCAGAAGGACAAACGTTTGTCGGCAACGTAGCGCTGGGCTAGCAAAAAAAAGGATAAAGACCAATTGACGCTAATAAAGGCAAACTTCGCAAAGATTTCCATTTTTTTTCGTTTTGGCCAATTTTAGTAGCCTTTTGTGTGTGGTGGAAAGTTTTCGTAACTTTTATAGAATTTAAAATAATCATCGCGTTCGCCACTTGCTGCTCTGTGAGTGCTCGGAATTGAGTTCATGTTTGGCCCAAGACCTTTTGCCAAATGAATGAGTGTGGGTTTCGAAGTGGGTGATATGAGGCAAACTGTGGTAGATAGAGAAGAAGGCTGGTGAAATTTGACGAATTCGCCGTAAGTACTAAAAACCTGCAAAGCACTCTCTCCCTTTTTTTGTGCTGAGCGAGAGAGTATTCAGCAAACTCTCTGACTTGCGCGAAAGGAGGAACAGAAATAGCATCCTGCAAGTCGATACATTGATATGCTCGAAACTCTCTCTCGCTCGCCTTTGCTCTCTCCCTTTCTCTTGCCTTTTCCCGTTCAGTCATTATATGTGTGCAATTCTTTTCCTTCTTTCTAATTTCGCTCTTAAATTTAAAGGGGCTGCTCAAATTCTCATTTACTCTTTCTATTTCTATGCGATTTCCTAGCATATCCCTGTTTGACTAGGACCACTAATATTAAATTCACCTTGACTCTTCTGATGAAATCTTAAGAAGAGACCTTTTTTTGTTTCCTAGGCTCTTAAAATGGCAAGTTTTTTGCATATCCTTTTAAGAAATAAAACCCTCTTAATTGAAATTCACCTTGGGTTTCCTAGACTCTTAAGATGACAGTTTTCCTACCATATCTTTATAGTTAGAGTCTTCTTTATTTAAATTCACCTTCACTCTTATAATGGCTTTTCTCTGCATATCCTTTTTATCCTTTTAGGTTTCCCAAACTCTTGAAAAGGCAGGTTTTCTGCTTATCATTTTAAGAAAGAGTCCTTTTCATTTAAATTTAGCTTTGGTTCCCTAGGCTCTTAAGATGCTAGGTTTTCTGCAAATCCTTTTTTAATAGAGTTCTCTTAATTAAAATCACATTAAGTTTCCTGGACTCTTAAAAATGCAGATTTTCTGCACTTAATTGTTAGTTAGATTCCTTTAAAAATAAATTTTCCCTTAAGTGTCCCAGACTTTTAAAAATTCACTTATTCTACATATCTTTTTTAGATAGAGTCTTCTTGATTTAAAGTAATCTTAGGTCTCCTAGACTCTTTAATTTACTCATTTAAAGGAAGAGTCCTCTTTATTTAAATTTACTATTGGTTTCCTAGGCTCTTAAGATGACAGGTTTTCTGCAAATCCTTTTTAATTAAAGTTCTCTTTATTTCATTCACTTTATGTTTCCTGAACTCTTACAAAAGCAGGTTTTCTGCACATCCTTGTTAGTTAGATTCCTTTTAAAATAAATTCCCCCTAAGGTTTCCTAGACTCTTAAAAAGGCAGTTATTCTGAAAAACTTTCATAGTTAGAATTCTCTTCAATTAAGTTCACCTTAGGTTTCCTAAACTCTTTTAAATGGTAGATTCTCTGCAAATCCTCTTAATTTATATTCACCTTAAACTCCTCACATAGCAGGTTTTCTGCATATTCTTTTTAAAAAGGCCCTCTTTATTCTATTCTACTCTTAAGTGTGCAAGTTTTCTGCATATCCTTGTTCGGAAAAGTGTACTCTATTTAAATACTCCTTGGGATTTCCTGACTCTTAAGTTCGGATTTTTATTTTAACTTATAATGAGTCTTCTCAATTTATGCTTACCCATACTTTTACTCTTGTTGTTGTGTTGTGTTCGGAGCATATCCTTGTTTTGACCATGCTATGCCAAGTACGGACCCCGCCACCCACACACTGTTAAGAGGCGTCCCTTTGCCAATCTTGACAGCGTTGCATGTGCATATGCTGATGGTATGGTGACAACAGACCGGCGAACACCGTGAGCAGCGCCGAGCCAATGCTGGTGCTTTATTTGTATTTAAATGTAAACGACCGCTTGTCAAAGTAGCAAAGGAGGCACTCTGCTGGCGGCGTTGACTCCTACTCTCCTCTCAAGGACCAGGCTATGATTCGGTTCATTTTACATATAGAATGCATGCTATGCTATGTTCCGTAATAAACAAATAATTAAGGTGCTCAAAAGGAATTTTTATAATGTTGAGACAACAAACTCACACACACACACCCGCACACATATACTGAGTAAGGATCTTAATGGAAAACGGCAGCATTATAGCTGGAACGAATGCACGAAGAAGAACTTGGCAATAGCTACAGAAGAATGCTATTTAAATACATATTACGTGGAAACGGAAGACCGGGGAGAGGGGGCGTCAGGACCAGCGGCTGCAGCCAGAGCACCACCACCGTGAAGTAGCAGCAGCAACAGCAACGAAACGTTTTCTGTGATACAATGTAATGGGAGATTTACTTTAATCAAGGAAATTGTTGAGCTGCTGTTGGTGCTGCTGCTTTTGGCTTTTATTTCTGTGTTCTGTGCTTTTATATTTTTTGCTCGTTCTCGTAAACACAGTTTGAAGTTCAACATGTTGTGCGAGCAGTGGCAGTTGCTCACTGGAGTGTTTAGTTTAGTTCACTTTAGTTTTATTTTCATTCCATTTCCGTTTTCTGGAGATGTCAAGGAATTTGTACTTTTTTCGGTTTGCGTATTTTTTCTTGTTTTGCTCTTTTCTTGGCTCACTGGCTGTAGTATTTATTCGTAGAATAATTTCGTATTTTATCATTCAGGTTTTGTTACAATTTATTTGAGTTAAAATTCTTGTGCATTCGGTCGTAATTGTCGATTGGCTTGAATGGCATCCTTAAAGCGTTTGGCTAACACAGAAAAAAATATTTTTGTATTTAATTGCGAAAAAGTTGCACTTAGAAGAACGGTTTATAAAGCAGCCAATTACGCTTTATGTCATTGCAAATATTTAAATTATTGCTTTGCGGTGAGAGACAGGCGACATACAGAACTATACCCTGCACTTAAGGATGGTTAGTAAAGCCAATTGAAAATAGGGTTTTTAACCCCCTTGGTTGGGCTCTAAATATACCTAGATTAAAAAACTTATATCATATCTGAATTTGTTAAATAAATTGAACTGATTTTCTACAACTTTAACAGTGTCCGTCCTTGGTATAAGAACTAATTTGTGCCAAATTTTTCTAGAGCTGAAAACACAAAAAATCAAATGAACATATATTTGGGAGCTGAATCTGAACTAATTTTCTTCACTTCAAAAGCGTTCGTCCTTGATCAAAAAAAAATTAGGTTTGCCAGCTTTCATTAAAATCGGACAACAATTGCCACCTGTAGTTTGATTACAAGCTTTATATGGACGGACAGACTAAGTGGTGGACAGACAGACATCGTGAAATCTGATCCGATTGGTGCTCTTAAAGGTGGGTATAGTTGAAATAATTTTGGCAGTTACAAACAGTGGCCATAAAACTAACCTATAACGCGTGATCCATTTCGAGGTTCCCTACTTTTTTAAAGAAAAAAACACAGAAAATTCAAATTGAATGGGGAATGTTTATTATCATTTGAAAGAACATTCTTTGGCATTTAATTTTTGAAGATTGTAACTATTAAATGTTGGCTGCAGCTACGTTTCAGATGGTCCATCCGTTGGTCCAATTTTCGATGACTCGTTCGAGCATTTCGACTAATAACTGGCGAATGACATGCGTAATGTTTTTCTCCAAGGCCTGAATCGAAGCGGGTTTGTACGCATAAACTTTATCCCCACAGGAAAAAGTCTAACAGTGTGATATCACACCATCTTGGTGGCCAATCGACCGGCCCAAAACGTGAAATTATCTGCTCACCGAAGTGTTCTCTCAATAAATCCATTGATTGATGCCATGTGTAGGAAGTGGCGCCGCCTTGTTGAAACCAAATTTCGCCGATATCACGCACGAGCTTCAATTTCAGGCATCAACTAGTTGGTTATCATGGCACGATAACGGTCGCCATTGGTAGTTACGTTCTCATCTGCATCATTTTTGGGGAAATATGGACCGATGATTCCACCGGCCCACAAACCACACCAAACCGTTGTTTTCTCTGGATGACGAGGTAACTCTTGAACCTCTTCTGGTTGCTCTTCGTCCTAAATGCGGCAATTTTGCTTGTTTACATACCCATTGAGCGAGAAATGTTGGCCGATTACGTTGACCATAAGTTGAACGAAGTGCACGAAACACATTCCTAACAGAACGTGAATAATAAAGTTGAACGATTTTTTAATTTTATTCAGGCGTAAGTCTTTCCATGATGAAATGCCAAACAATACTAAACAAAAATAACATGACTGCATGACACGACTCACACATGATCTGTCATAAAAAGGCTATTAAAAGAGTATCTCTACTTGGATCACCCATTAATACCCTGTTCCAAAAAGTGGTGCAAGGTACCAAACGGTCTTCTCGAAATTAACTTACTAAAATTTCTTCCAAAACCGATTTTTTGTTATTTTAATAAAGTTCTTCCTTTGTCCAATACGCCTAATTCGTGTGCCACCTTATGAATTCCTCCTCCTATACTGGAGGATGCATCCATACTCTACTTTAATTAAAAGGCAAAACAAATGCCTTCTCAATGAGGATTGGAAGATCGTATGGCGTCGTGCGAGGTACAAGGGTGACGGCAAAGATCTTTGAACACGATTGGAAGGAAAATCTCTCCGTCTTCTCCGTCTCGCCGATGGCCGCCTTTCTGGACGTCGAGGGCGCCTTTAACAAGTGAAAATTACATTGATTCTTGAAGCTCTTTATCGCATGGTGGTACAACCAGACAATTCCTTGGATAGCCTACATGCTATAAGTCCCTGGGAGAAGGTGCTGTAAGAACAAGAGTAATGGGGAGAACGCCGCAAGGAGGAGTCATTTAACCAATACTGTAGAATCTGGTGATAAACGACTTCTTTCATGAAGTCAATAGAGAAGGCATCACTCTGACAGCGTATGCCGACGATGTGGTAGTTATGGCCTGAAGTAAATTTCTACCAACGATTAGTGAAATTAGACAACGGACTTGGCGTCAATCCCAGTAAGACAGAACTAGTTCCGTTCACAAGGGGAAACACACTAGGCGGGAACACGATGCAACTATCTCAAGAAGAAAAATACCTGAGCGTAATCTTTGAATCCAAACTTTTCTGAAAGCGAAACGTTAAAAAACGAGAAAAAAGTCTTACGATTCAGGTTTTGGAAGCCAACATTACGTGTGTCATTAAAGCCATACCGTTCGAAATGCTCGAACGAGTTATCCAAAGTTGGATAGAATGAAAACCCTGAAGCTTAGTTCCGGCCAACATTTGAAGGAAAACATATTCAAAAAAAAAATGCCCTAAAATGTCCTTTCAAATTACCAATAATGATTCTACACTTGATTTGATTTTTTATTTTTTATATAAATATACATATATATTCTATATTTGCAGAAGGATGTTCGGCGAAAAATGAGTTATTCGACAAAGGATGATAAACTGGATGTTTGGTGCAATCATTAGACCAATCCTAACATATGGAGCAAAGGTATGGTGGATTACGGTTGAAAGGAAAACAAACCTCACCAAGATCCATAAACTGACATGTGTAGGCATAACTGGGTCATTGAGATCGAGGGGCCGGGAGTCGTACTGGGACATTCCATAGACTTCTGCATGAAGTGAAGTGCAGCAAGGGAAACTGGTATGTTGAAACACAGCGTGCAAGTACTTGACGCTATACTGAGATTAGCAGGTAGGATGGACAGACTTGATGCAGAGTGTGACTTTCTGACAGCAACGCCGATACAAGAGAATTGTCCAAGGAAAAAAAGACTGCCGCTGCTGTAATATCAGAAATTAAAACTCAATCTTCACGGATGGTTCGAAAATAGATCTGATGGTTCGAAAATGAAGCAGGTATGGGATCTGGGGTTTACTCGAAATCACTCAACCTAAAATTATCTCGACGGCTACCTCAAACTCCCTCTAATATCCGAATATGTGTGGACAGCATGGCATCCCATAAACGCGATGGACTGTATGACAGTGAAATCTAAATGTGCGACATTATGATGACATGGATGCCAGGCCACAGCGAAATACCGAGCAACGAAATTGCGGACGAATATGCTATAATGGATTAGGGGCAGTGGACGAACCAACAGCTCAGACTTACATATTCTGCGCGTCGAACTGTTGAATGAAATCGGCAAAATGGTAGTTTTGGAAGTTGGGTCAAAGTAGAACTCAATTCACAACTGCAGAATAACCAAGAGTCTCTGGCCAAAAATAGACCAGCAAAGGACAAAAGAATTGTTGTTGATCGATGTCAACCCTCATAGGAGACATCCCATGCAAAGACTTTTGTCTAAGCTGCCAGATGAGGAGGAATCAGTGGTGCATTTGCTGTGCACATGTACGGGCCTTTAAGAATGTAGACTTGCCTACTTTGGCAGTAATACTTTGTTGACATGGCCGAAATAGCGGATGTACCACCCAAATCACTCTTAAAATTTGTTGAACTGTCGGGCTGGTTCGGAATTACTCGAATTAGTATAAGTAGATAAACCATAAAAAATAAAAACATAATCTTGGATAACTGCCACATATCTCTTTTATAAATATACAACCTCTCTCCCCGTCTCTCTCCCTTTCTTAAGAGCTATAAGTGTAGTCGCCTTTTCTTCATGGCGACCTACCCTTTTAACCTAACCAGGGTGATTCATTTACGACTGGATAAATTTCACTAGCGTATTCCTTAATTCATTTGATAAAAATCTTCGACCATGCTCGAAAATGCAAAGGACAAATGACAGCGGTTTGCAAAATTTTCGGATTGGTGGTCGGAGGGTACTAGTGTAAAACTGCTAAGTTCTGAACCAGTGGTTGTTTTTTCTCTTAAAAGATAGCCCTTCCTCTTACCTTTCCAAAATTATTTATTTGTTTATGCCCAGAGGTCCTACCGTTTCAAAGTTGTGACTATTTGACTAGAATGCATGCATATAAAAAAAACAAAAAATCCGACCACTGGTTCAGAACTTAGCAACTTTCATGCTAAAAACACGATAGCGGTCAAACGACGTGATCTAATCTTCTGAATGATGGTGGCTAGGGCCAGCCATAACTTTAAGAATTGAAAATGACCGATATTGGACTGGTAAAAAAAGTTCCTCTATTCTAAAACATCAACCGATATGGTCTAATTTTAACAGACATAGGCGTTGGTTGCTCATAATGCTCCATCCGAAATCGGATGGTATATGTTGGTTCTAAAGCTGCATGTTTTGAAATCTGGAAGGATTTTGCTAAATACTCCACCGTCCCTACGCTAAAAAAAACGACAAAAAATAGGCCGCTTCAGACCGTGCGTCCGAATGTCAGTCAAAATTTAAAAGTACTATACGATTAAATTCGCCGAATAATTTGCTCTTATTAGAGTAACCATATCTACACAATGACGGTCTTCTTGTGGCCAAAAATTAAGGTACTGTGCGATATGTGGTTCCAACAGGATGGTGCCACTTGCCACACAGCCAACGATATACTGTATCTTCTACACAAGAAATTCAACGGCTATGTTAATTGGTCGCCACGATCATGTGATTTGACATTTCATTCTCTAGGGATATTTTAAAGGAAAAAGCTTACGTCCATAACCTCCATTGTGTATCAGAGTCATTGAAAATATGGACCATTGTTTAGAGGTATGCCACCGAAGCCGTGGCAAGCATTTGGAAGATATTTTGTTTTACTAATAATAGTCATAGATCCTTATATTATAATAAAACATATTAAGATAATTTTCTAACAATTTTTTATTTTATTTACAATTAAGAACTTGCCTTTTAGTTGGACTACACTTTTTTGAAAGATGTGATGATCGAAATGGAATGGATCGAGGATACAAGGTGTCCGCCGGGATGGTATATTACTTTGTTTTGCCGCTATGTTGGTAAACATTAGTCTTCACGGTTCATATTTGGCAGTTGTGAAGTAGAGACGTGGCAAATTTGTTATGGAAAACTATTCGATTTTAATCAATCATCGATCACTGTGACGATAAGAAAGTTGCGTGAAATTTTTGGGAAAAACAACGTGCCAACAAAACGCACTATTTACCGTGTAGTGAATGATTTCGAAGAAAGAGGGTCTGTAGCTGATAGGCCCAAACATGGACCACAACGTAATGCAAGATCGTCTGAAAACATTACTGCTGCTCAAGAAAGTGTTCTAAACAGTCCATCAACCTCAATCAGGGGCTTTGTCTTCAAAGAACAACTGTGGACATTCTACATTTGTTTCCATTTAAGATTCAGTTGACACAAGAGCTTCTTCCACAAGACCATTTACGCCGCCGTGCCAATAGGATGTTGCAACTCGCCCATGACAACCCCGAATTTTTGAAAAAATCATAATGAGAGACGAGGCATATTTTCATTTGAATGGATAAGTGAATAAGCAGAATAGTCCGTTCTGGGCAATGGATAACCCTCAAATTATTCATCAGTCACCTTTGCATCCATTTTAAAGTGACAGTCTGGTGTGCAATTTGGTCAGGAGGAATCCTTGGACCTTGCTTCTATGAAAATGAAAATGCCGTAACGATAACTGTTATGGGGAGCGATATCGTGATATGATTGAAAATTTTTTAATGCCAGAACTGCATGCATGTGGTATCAACAAGACGGTGCCACATCGCATGCAGCCAGGATTTCAATGGAATTAATGCGAGACCTATTTCCACAACAAGTTATTTCAAGAAATGGTGATGTTGATTGGCGACCGTGGAGCCTGATTTTATAGATCCGGACTTCTTTTTGTGGGGATATCTGAAAATCCAGGTTTGTGCAAACAAACCAGAAACGCTTGAGCAACGCAAACAAAATATTCGTGATGAAATTAATAAAAGACCGCCTGAAACGTGTAAGAATGTAATGGAAAATGTGATCCAAAGGGCTCGCATTTGTAAGGCTAACATAGGCGGACATTTATCTTATATTGTATTCGATACATAATTG
This sequence comes from Hydrotaea diabolus, assembly GCA_963513945.1. Taxonomy (NCBI): domain Eukaryota; kingdom Metazoa; phylum Arthropoda; class Insecta; order Diptera; family Muscidae; genus Hydrotaea; species Hydrotaea diabolus. Next base: position 189,448,666 of record OY740718.1, read on the forward strand.
CCGACATTAAATGAAACATTTATCAATATAAGATCCGTTCTCTTTCATTTAATCAAAAATTATAAACAAACAAAGTAGTATACCTTCCCGACGGACACCCTGTAGATGTGGGCAGTGCCACGTCAGCTTTAAAGAATCGCAATTATCGCCAAAGTCATGGTCCGATCGTTATAAAGTGTTAAGAGAATGAAAGCAATGACTATGAATTTATAATAATTATGTCATGGACATATTGGACAACGGTGCGCCCTCACAACCCTGCACTTAAAAAGAGAATACCTCAGAGATATGACGATGATATTTGCAACATATGCTGCTGTCATGGATTGAAACACATGCATGAAAAATGTTTATATTAGACCGGAATCCATGACTGAGGATATAGAAGCTTCGAACTGGCCGAACTTATTTTTTTTTGCAATTTGCCTCGTCTGTATTCTATTCAGAGTGTGGTCTACAGGGTATGGCTACTTAACGCCAGCAACGGCTTAGTCTTGTTCCTTCCAATCATATTAACCCTTGTGAAATTTTGTTTTATAGTTATTTTAGGAAGCTCTAAATTTCTTTATTAATCCGGCTCTTTAAAATATGTGGGTCACCTCAATGCCGGTAGCTTTCATTAAAGAAGAGCACTTTGCAGTTTTACTGAAAAAGGCAAGTTTTATAAGTATGAAAAACCGACAACCAAGTCACACTTCGTATGGTGCCTTCAATACAAATGACACACCCCTGCTTTATATCCTCAACCCTTTACATCCCGACCAAACTTAAAGAAGTCCTCGTAAGTTCGATACACTAATCGAATTTATGTATTTGGATTTTGGTTCAGCCGTTCTAACTTCTTTTTTTTCTATTTTAGTTCACAAAATAGGTATTCCTGCAGTATGAACAATTTTGAATTTGTTTTGCGACAGCCATTATTATGATTGTTCAAAATAAACAAAACGAAAGTAGAAAAAACCCTTGCAGGTCCTTCCCCCAGCCCTCGATATATGCAGAAAGGAAACAAACACACACTAGCACACTTTGATCGTTTTGTGCAATTGCATCACGTTGCAATATTTTAAATTATACTCGTACTCCTCTGCTCCTGCTCTTGCCGCATGTATATTTTATGTTTTGTGAATTATACAACTTTTGCTGGCCATGCAACAGTAGCAACATTGGCAACAACAACTGCACCAACATCAAATAAGAAGAAGAAGAAGCATATACATACATCGTGCAGGGTAAATCCGATTTTTGACCAGATATTGCAATGAAACGACAACAATCTTGTGAATGTCATTGCGTCTATTTATTTCTATACGTACGTCTGCAGATCCGATTGTACGGGGATTTGGTATGATAAGTTTATTGACAACGCCCAAGCAGCAGAGGATTATTAAGAGCCATAAATGGATTATACGAGTATTTGATATAATTGATTTCTTTTTGATCACTCAAAAATTGGTCCACAAATTGAACAAGGAAAGCTAAAGAAGCTGAAGTGAGTGAATCTCTGTAGTGGAAAAGTAAGTGTGCACGATTATCACTAATGTCAACTAGAGTTTATTCTGCCATTTGTATTCTTTTATAGTGGTCTACTGGTGCGTGTCCTAAGCCAAGCTAAATCCTTAAAGTCGTAGCATATTTATGAGAGATAAAATCCCTTTGTAGATAATGATCGAATCTTAAATATCTTAGAAATATCGTCATGTTTTGAGTCGTGATGAAGTTTTCTAATGCCTATTGGTAATTGTTTTCCTTTTTAATAATCGTATGTTCTTAAAGTGATCTTTTTGCACTAAAAAGCCTGTGGGCTGCCTAAAATCGGAGGACATTTTGGAATTTTTTGATTCTTGAGAAATTGTCAATGCTACTTGGTACGCATACATATATTTATGGTATTCGTAAATCTACTTGTGGGACATCGGGACCCTTTGTGTGGAGACTACACCAGAACAATGACCAGTGTATTGCCCTTTAAGCCAAATTGGATAGATACTGTTCCTTGGTAACATATTGTACTAATTTTGATCAAAATTGTCCCTAAAGACCAAATTCCAATTGATAATTACGAACTCAATCATTACTGTACTGTATCAAATTAAATCAAGATATGACGTCATACGCTATGTGTCATTTAGAATGGCAGATTATAGTTCCAGAACTCCATGCATAGTTTATTAAGCCTGGAAGGTTCGATTAGCGCTCTCACATTCCATGAGCCAATTCTTATCCGTATTTTAATGTCAATAGTCGTCATTGCTTGTTCTGCTGTATTTGCATTTTGTTCTGTCAATAATCGAGTGTTTAAAATGGGAAACTGCAACGATTAAACACGACGCGGTAAGTATACGAGTATTGTGTATAAAACGTTTGCTTTTGTTCTTCAGCTCTAGGATCGTTTTGGTTATATTGCCATACGGGCGGTTCGGAAACTTCTTAGCCTAGCACAAAAAGCGCGGTATAAACAGAAAAAAGTTAAGTGTTTTGGAAACTTCCATCTCTGAGTTGAGCACATGTTAAATTTTGTTTCGATCTGGCAACTCCTTCATATAGAAACAGGTGTTCACAAAAGACGCATCCGCGATTTTTTTACAATGGAAAAATTATAAATGCGTGGTGTCATTAAATATTTACATAAAAAAGGTTTATCGGGACAAGAAATTCATAATGATATGGTGAATGTGTTAGGTGAAAGTGCTCCTTCATATGCAACAGTAAAAAATTGGGTTGCTGAATTTAAAGTGGTCGTACAAGCATTGAAGATGAACCACGTAGTGGACGTCCAAAAACAGCAACAACAACAGAAATTGTAGCCAAAGTGCATGATATGGTATTAAATGATCGACGAATAAAAGTGCGTGAAATAGCTAATATCATAAGCATCTCAAATGATCGAGTCCATTTAATTTTGCTTGTAGAACTACAGATAAAAAAGCTATCTGCAAGATGTGTTGTTAACAGTCGACCAAAAACGCATAAGAATGAACATTTCTCAAGCTTGTTTGGATCGGTTTCAGCGAAATAAAATGGATTTTAAGCGTCGTTTCATAACTGTTGATGAGACATGGATCCACCACTATACTCCAGAGACAAAAGAACAATCCAAACAATGGACTGAGGCTGGAGGAAGTGCCCCAAAGAAGGCAAAAACAATTCAATCGGCTGGTAAGGTTATGGCAACGGTTTTTGGGACTTCAAAGGTATTTTATTGATTGACTATCTGCAAAAGGGCAAAACAATAAATTCAGGGTACTATTGCAATCTTTTAGATCAATTAAATGTACAACGTCCTGGCTTACAACACAAAAAAATAATTTTTCATCAGGACAACGCACCAGCGCACAAGAGTGTTTTAACAATGGCTAAAATCAACGAATTAAAGTACGAGTTGCTTGACCACCCACCTTATTCTCCTGATTTAGCTCCCAGTGACTTTTACCTGTTCCCAAATCTAAAAAAAATCCTTGCTGGCAAGCGTTTTACCTCAAATGAAGATGCAATTACAGTTGTAAACCACTATTTTGATCAAGGGATAAAATTGCTAGATAAGCGTTGGACTAAGTGTATTGAAGTTCCAGGAGATTATATTGAAAAATAAAAATATTTTTAAAAAACTAACTATTCTCTTTCATTGATAGGCTAAGAACTTTCCGAACCGCCCGTAGATCAAGAAAAAGAAGCGCAATGCTGTCAAATCGCCAAATTTCAACTTTTATTTGACCTGTCATTGTTTTAAAGGATTTTATGCGGCTCTGTCCAATTTTTTCAAACATATTACATAATTTAACTATAGCGGCGGACTAACAGGTGTGTCTACACAATATTACAAGTATAGTGCACCAAAATTGACGCCTCGCACTAAACTTTTAATGAGGAGGCATGAAATTATTTGTCTCCATTGGCTTTGTTTTGATAATGCATTTATCTCATTAGCAGGTGCCCGCTCTTATACACACACACAGAATAGATTCGTTGTCACAACCGAATTTTTATTGGCAACTGATTGATTGAGGTTACATGCACTTCGAGTATTCCATTAGTACAATCGACGTTAGTTGATGCTCTGTAATTTCTAGTTATTGGAACTGTATTACTAGTGCAACATACCAAGAATTTTTATATTTAATCCACCTAGCACACTTGTTCAACGAAAAAAAAATGTTTCAGTCGGAGGCAAAAAAGTGTTTGCTTACACAATTGTAGTACAAGAGGAACTGATACACACAGAGAACTGATTTGTTCCTTCAACCGATTTTTGATTGGGTACACAAAAAACGAAACCGTAAAAGGAATGGCGTAAAAAATTGAGTAATGTCGCTAAATTACAAGGGGTCTTCGAAGACGAGCCAAATCTAACGAAAGTTGTTCGTGGGAGAAGCACTTCGGCAAAACTTGTCATGTGACGACTGTTCCGTTTAACCAACGTAGGACGGTCAATTCTGAGTGGTACGCCACATTTGCTTTGCCTAAAGTTTTCGAAAAAAATCGAAAAACGAACAAGAGAAGACGAATCAATGTGCACCATGACAATGCGAGCTTTCACATATCGGCTGAATCCAGCGCCTTTTTGACCGGTCAACGTCAAACGTCGAATTGATGGGTTATCCGCCGTACAGCCCTGTCTTGGCAACCAGTGACTTCTTTTTATTACCGCACAGCAAGAAAAAAATGCGTGGTCTACGATTTTCGTCGCCAGAAGATGCTGTTGCAGCGTTCAAAAACCATGTTTTGGAGGTGTCTCAATCGGAGTGGAAAAGGTGCTTCGACAATTGGTTTGAGCGCATGCAAAAGTGTATAAATCATGCTGGAGAATACTTTGAAAAATAATAAACCATTTATGATGATAAATATTCGCATTTTTATTTATAGGCCAGAAATATATATAGCAGCCCTCGCAGTTCGTTTTTTTAAATGGCAGTATAGTTTGGAAGTATTAACCGCCGCCTAACCTAAGAAACTTAAACGGTCTGATCTTTTATTTGCTTTTATAAATTTTTTGTGGATTTATCATATGTTTTCGTAGTTAACAAAGATGTTCTTGTGACTAGAATAGATAGAATATTATAGGGTTTATGTTGGAATAACCAATATTATGTTACAACAGTCAACTAAACAGGGTTTGGTCACTACAAAGAACATATGTGTTGTCACCATCAATTATTGGTACCAAAGTAACATGAACAACACAATTGGTTGTTGCCATAACCGCCAGTTGTCGCAACTAATAGTTTAACTGAATTCAGTTGAAGTTTTTGGATTTGAATACCGCGATACGGTTGTAGCAACCATCATATGCTATTTTGAACCAAGTAACCATTGAGTGTTGGTTATTGCAGCAAAAAATTCGTTTATCCAACCGAATTTTTGTAGTTCGGACCAATTTCCAACTGATATTTTCTCTGTGTGTAGGGAGGGTCATTCCGAGGAAAAAGTGGAAAAGATGATTTTTACTGGAAAAAATTGTGTTAATCAATAAAGTCAGTAATAATTGATTAAACATCACGTTTGTTTATAAAGTTTGGTTATCAATTATAATAATTGGTTACAACAACAAAATGTTGCAGGATTTTTAGTTGCCATATATATCACCTTGTGGTATTTCAAACCAAATATCCATTACTATTACAAACATTTAGTTATAGCAAACGAAATTCTATTTTTGCTACGGCGGTTTAGTAGTTCCAACCGATTTCAAACTATTCTGTTCTCTGTGTGCAAATAAAACAGGCATTTTAACTGTTGAACAGCTTCCGATGCTTGCTTTATGCAGGTTGATATTTCCTGTCAATGTCCACCATGTTGCACAGGTTCAATCAACGCGCTATACACATACGCATAATTCTCACAACATTCCATTGTTGATTAACAGGGAACTTCTCTTGAGGTGCACACTTTGTTATGGTATCATCCAGGACCTAAAACTTAGAGATAAACCTCCTAGTCGTTAATTCTATACTGTTGTAAAATTGTTATCTCTTTTCCCTTAAAAAAATAATTTCTATCGATTACATATTTATTTCACAGTATTTATGCTGTAATTACTAGACCACCCCTCGTCGATGGGTGAGTGTATTTGAGCAGATATGCGATTGCATGACCAAATGCATTTATACTAATCGAAGTATGATAATGAAATCGATTTTTGTACGCCATTCCATAGCTCTTGTCTCTGTGTGTCGGTCGGAGCGTTCTTCTGTCCGTCTGTCCTCCCGTTCGCATTGCCATGTCCGTTTTGTCCTAAAGCAAGAAAGGCTGGCAGCGGGCATTGCCTCGTTTTGCCAGGTTCATGGCAACTGTTTGGAAGTGTGGCTATCACAGCGTGTCCGTTGGAGTGTCGGTTATATCCTTTTTTACGGATTGTGTTGTGTCACTTACGTAAGTGTCAATCCGCATGTCTATCAATGACGATGATGGAGAGAATAGAAACTGAAGGATAGAATAAAACTCGATTCGCATAAGGCACGTCCACACATTAATATGCATTTTAGGTTGTCTTCTTTCTCTATGTGTGTGTATGTGATCGGTTATAAAACCCACAAACACACACACATACTGCAATCAGATGCTATTCGCTTGCATGGGCGTATTTGGAAGCAAAATGAAGAGTTTAACTGTATGCAATTTTCTGTCAGATCGTCTGTCTGTCCGTCTTTGGTTGGCTGCAAAGTTATGCAATGCAAATATTTCCGTAGGACCGCAGCTCATGCACACCCACAATCAAATACAATGCTAACAAGTAAAAAAGTCGTTAAGTTCGGCCAGGTCGAGCCTCATGTACCCTCCACGGTTCCTACTCTACTTAAGCGCAAAAAATGGAACGATTTTTTTTGGCGTTTTCGGCCGTCGCTTATCACAGCCAAATCTTTAAAGTTTCTCAACTTTATATTTGCATTGATAGTGAAATTTGTGTTAATTTGAGTACAGACTGACTCCTAATCGTTTGTTTTGAATATCCGCGACCACGTTATTTGAGGTATTTGGTGCGTTCCACAATAGGGTGTCCGCCGGGAAGTTTACTACATTGTTTTGCCGCCATTTTAGTAAACATTAGTCTTGACAGTTCATATTTGGCAGTCGTGAAGTAGAGACGTGGCAAATTCAATATTGAAAAATATTCGATAAATCGTTAAACATTTTATCAAAATCTATCATCGATTACTGTGACGATGATAAAGTTACGTATAATTTTTGGAAGACTGTGAATCAAAGACGATAAAGTATAGAAGATGGGCGATTTGAGATTTATCAAAAAATTGGCGTGCACGGCAATACTTAGACTGGGGAGAAAAACTCTGAAAAGCTTTTGGTTTTCGTTGTCAAATTTGCTATTGGTGAGTGCACAAAGAATTATAAAACAAGATAAAATGTTAAAAATGTGTAGAAATGTGCAATGAAAACAAAATGCTTTATATCTTGATGGGGCTGCACAGATACGATATTGCAAAAGAAGAAGCACATCGACCATCTTATACAATATATCGTCTTTGCTGTGAATGATGTGTAGTGAATGATTTCGAAGAAAGAGGGTCTGTAGCTGATTGGCCCAAGCATGGACCACAACGTACTGCAAGATCGGCTGAAAACATTTCTGTTGCTCAAGAAAGAGTTTAAAACAATCCTTCAATCTCAATTCGACGCCGTGCTGAATGTCATAAAAAATATCTTGCATATGTGAGGCTCTCCACTGTTAGCCTCACATATGCAAGACATTTTTTATGACATTCAGCACGGCGTCGAATTGAGATTGAAGGATTGTTTTAAACTCTTTCTTTATTTATTTATCTGATATTCGATTCCATACATAATTCCCGACATTAAATAAAACATTTGGCAATATAAGATCCATTCTCTTTCATTTAATCAAAAATTATAAACAAACAAAGTAGTATACCTTCCCGGCGGACACCCTGTAGTTATCCAAAGTTTTAAAAAGTTATGAATTATTTAGCAAACACTCAACAATATTTCCTTTTTATGGAGGTAGTATATTGAGTCCCTTAAAGGAAAACTTTCTTAACCTTGGGCTGATTTAGCAAATTTACCATCCCAAACAGCTTATGACCATAATTTATCATCATGCTTAATTCCATGGTAGGTTGATACGTTTGGCAGCTTTCGTAATCTTAGAGTTTTACGACGATCAAAAATATGTATACTTTATACTAGGATCGCTGATCAATACCTCCTGGTTTTGCAAACGGAATGACAAATTTATTATACCACCCACTCTTCGGTAGAGGGTATAAAAATGAATGAATTTTAGAAACGAGATTGCAGGAATAAGGAAATTGTTCCACACACACACACACACTCTTGCGCACGAACCTATTTTTCTCCAAAACATTAATTTTTAATTCAGAAGACATGATGCAGTTCAGTTCAAAGAAAAGCGAAATCATCCACATCGTCAACAGCAACGACAACAATATCACCACCGTCATTTGACGCAATGAGAGGAGTAACATTAGAATACGGCTGAAGTATGATAATTCGAAGTGAGCTAGCCGCTTTACCAAATTGAAACGAAGATTATTGCTTAAGGTACTTATACTTATATGTCAGAAATAGAACATGGGTATGTTGGAATGATGATTCTGTATATAAAAGATATTCTGTAAAGGACACAATTCTCTTGGTAGTCAACAGTTACAAGAACTCCTACGAAATGGCCAGACTATGTATTGCTTTATAGTCGGCTGTAAGCAACCACGGCACCCATCTGAAAGTAAGGGTTCTGTTGTCCGAATGGAAGAGTATCAATTTCAATTCGTTGCGAAATTTGTATTTAAAATCTTCCAACTACTTTGATTAATAAAATAAGGAACTGAATATAGACGTTTATCCTTCAGCGCCGATTTCGCTCAATAACTAGCTGACCTGCACCAGGTACCGGGTATTATGACTTAGAGATGATGACACCTTAAGGAAATGGAGGCAGATTCAATGTTTTGTTTTCCGACCTAATTAGAATCACTGTCTGATTCCATTGAGCGACGTCTGTTGGTCCATCCGATTTCGATGAAACTTGGTGCATTCCTCAAGTTTGGGCCATGGCCTAACTCTTTTCAATTTGTTCACATCGGTACATATTTTGATAACATACATTTTTCCGATTTCAGAACATTAATATTCTTATTCGTGACGAAAATGTATAGTTTTTTAAAACCCAGATGTACATAGTTTAATGGGACCGATTTGTGGGCCCCTTGGGCCTATATACTCCGAATTCCAAATTGGTCAAAATCTTAAATAATGGTACATATATGGATTTGAAAGAAGGTTTTACCGTTTCTATATTCTCATATGTCATTGAACATAAGGGGGCGCTTTTGGGCCCTAGGTCCCAATGACTACGCCCATTTATGGAAAGGTTAAAAAATCTATTCGTACACTTCCAAAAAATGGTTTAAAAGTTATCAATCAAATTTCATAGAAATAATTTCTAAAAATTAAAAAATTGTTTAGGACTTTTTTTAGTCCCTTAAAGGGGAACTTTTCCCCTTTTACCCGATTTGGTCCGATTTCAACACCAACCCAATGCCGAATATTAGAAATATTTTGTATTTTATGATGCTCAATAATATACAAAATGGGGCATAAGTAATCACCCTATTGTAAAACGCTAAAAGTTTTGCAAATGGCGCCATGTGTTTACTATATTTTGACATTAGTAAAGAAAACAAACGCAGAATAAATCGACATGCCATAAAACGGTTTCCGACAAAAACTTTTATTGAAAATTATTATGAGCGATGAGGCTCATAATAGGAGTCCTAGGGCCTATTTTTGAAAACGGAGCGCGCCATGATTAAAGAAAGTTTTGCTTCCTCAATTGGATGAATTACAATTGGAGAACTTGTGCTTCTAATGGGACGGTGCAACTGCGCACACTACTACAGCCACAACCTTTATTCTGAATGAAGCATGTTCGGATACATTAATCTCTCGACTTAGTGATTTGCACTGGGTGGCCAGGTCCCGTTTAGTCATCTACTCTGGCAGCGGCTACTTTGTCGATTCCATTTTCTTGTCTGTATGTATAATCTCTAATGTATTAAATGAACAAATTTAACAAGCAGTACCAAAGTAGTACCAAAACAAAATTACTTTTACTACAAACGAACATTGGGTGATTATTTTTGCCTCACCATATATAAGATGAGGCAAACTTAATCAGGGTGGAGCGCTGTAATTTGCTTCTTTCTTGGACTGAAGGCTGTGGCGGCACTGTTGGTCGAAGAGAGTGGAGAGTGTGCGTGGCTTATAGTTGCAGACGAGAGATTTGGATTTGTCTGCCTTTCAGTTGCAATCATTCATTGGACACGTGAGTAGGGGCCATTTTGTGTTGAAGCATGAATGCGCACTCGATAATTGCAGTGCAGCGTGCTTTTCGTTTACGATTCACTGTTCCCTTACGCGACAGTTCCTGGACGGCAATCAATTGTAAAGGGTGTTTTTTATTGAGGTATAGAACATCGAATTGAAACAAAACACAAGAAAATCGTTTTAATGTCCATCAATTTGGCTTTATTGGAAGGATAATTTTATGCCATTAATGTTTAAATATGATTTCGGGCATGTGGCCGCCGCGGCTTGCTCGAATAAAGCCAATTCTACAGGTCCAATTTTCAACCACTTTTTCGAGCATATGGGGCCGTATGTTGACAATAACGCCACGAATGTTGGCTTCCAAGTCCCCTAACGTTTCTGGTTTGTTGGCGTAGACGAGCGACTTCACATATCCCCAAAGAAAATAATCCAATGGTGTCAAATCACACGATCTTGGTGGCCAATTGACAGGTCCATTCCGCAAAATTATGCGCTCATCGAATGTTTCCTTCAATAATTCGATTGTGACGTGCGCTGTGTGGCATGTAGCGCCGTATTGTTGGAACCACAACTCATCCACATTCATGCCATCCAATTCGGGAACAAAATAGCCGGTTATCATGGCTCTATACCGGTCTCCATTAACGGTAACTGACTCTCCAGCATTATTTCGGAAGAAGTATGGCCCAATGACTCCACCAGCCCATAGAGCACACCAAACAGTCAGTTTTTGTGGATGTAATGGCGTCTCAAGGGTCTCATGTGGATTCTCTTCACTCCAAATGCGGCAATTTTGCTTGTTGACGTAGCCATTCAACCAAAAATGAGCCTCATCACTGAACAAAATTTTGTGATGAAAATCAGCATCGAGATGAATCTCATTTTCGGCCCATTTTGCAAGCGTTGTTCTTTTGTCAACCTGTTCATGATGAAATGGCAAACCAAACTAAATATTAATCACTTGACAGCTGACAAAATGGCCGCCAGTTAAAAAAGTGATGCCAACTTAAAGTTCTATACCCCAATAAAAAACACCCTTTATATCGGGTAACTCCATTAAGAAAAGCAGGGAATGTGTCATGTGTACGAAGGGGACCTGAGATAACAAAACAACGAGAGAGTTAGAACAGCAGTACTGCAATCTCGAAAGCAATCACTTGCCGTTGGCATTTCCAAACTTTTTTTAGCCTGCTCTTGAGGCATTGCAATTAGAGGATATATGGTTCCAACAGGATGGTGCCACTGCACATACAGAGTGGGCTACATTGAATTGTTTGATGCAAATGTTTCCTGAACGACTCATCTCTTTGAGGGGTGATGTGAACTGGCCGGCATGCTCAACAGACTTAGCCCCATGCGATTTTTTCCTTTGGGTTTACCTGAAGTCGTGGGTGTATTTATTTCAACCAATATTGAGGCTAAAATTGCAGAATGCCAGTCGACATGCTTGTTAGAGTTCATGAAAACTTCAGAAGACGTTTGCAGCAGTGTGTGGATAGCGAAGGTTGACATTTGCCAGATGCACTTCTTAAAACCATTTAATTTAAAAATTCCCTTACTGTTCAATATAATTAAAATGTAAAGTACATTTTTCTAAGGTTCATAATTTTTGTATTTTATTCCCAAATAAGCACATTTTCGCGCTCCACCGTGTACATACTTTATATGGTCGCAAATAAGTATTTCGATGTGTTAAAAACGGAATGATAATCTACGGTGGAGAGTATAATGATAGCAGTATTAGTAGCAGAAGAAAACTTTGAAGGTTCGTATTAAATATTCTGATCCAGATTCAACAAATATTTTCCAGTGGCGAATAAATATTTTCGTAGTTTTTGCAATGGAAGGTGCTCTTCTCTGATAGGTTACCTAATAGCCGATGTCAGAGGTAATAATTGGTTAATGAAACTTACTTGGAAGTAACGACCCCTTTGCTGTCGTTATCAAAGGGGGTAACTTACCCCTGACTGCTGCTTAAACCATATCAAATTTAATAGCTATGTTGGAGTTTCTGAAGCCACAACAATTTAAATGTAAAATTCTTAAATTTAAGTAATTTTTTAAATCTCAGACTCTGTTATTTCCTTCTTATTTGACAAATTTTACACTTTTGCTCTAACCGTTTTTACCATACCTATCTAAGTTTTGGTGAAATTATAAAGTTGGAAGGAAGCCTGAAACCCATTACTGTACATCGCCACGTCTGATTGTGTTTGCGAGTGTGTGTATGAGAAATACAAACACACAAACGCACATATACAAACACATAAACATGCCCGTATAGTACATATTTGTGTATCTTTTCATAGTCAATCTAGCGTAACGAACTCCTTTTTGAAATTCATTTTCTTACGGTGTTGTAAGCAAAAATCATCAGCCAACACCAGAAACGGCAACGTGGGAACATTCACGTCCATGTCGACATACACATCCACCGCGCACAGTCACAGTCCCATAAACAGAGGCAATGCATCGCTGCACAATACACTGGCAGTCAGGCCCGTTTGGCGTAAAGTGAAAAAGCAAACGATTGTTGCATAGTAATCGACACAAGTGCAAGAGGCAGGGCTGGGCTCGCCGAACACAGGCAAGACAGGACGCAAAAAGGACGCAAATAAACATTAATGCGACATGCACAAGCCAAAACACAAATACCGACGAAATATTTACGGAAGCAAAAATCGCATGTAACAAAAAATACCCAACACACTTTGTGAGTGCTCCGAAGTAAAAAAGGATTCAGTTTGACCTAATCGGAAAGAAACATTCGACTAAATTAATCATAATGCAATTCAACTTCCTATTGCAGCCGTATCAGTGTGTAATGACGTTTATAAGATCGTCACAGGTGACGAATCATGGATCTATGCATATGAGCCCGAAACAAAACAGCAATCAACCGTGTGGGTCTTCGAAGATGAACAAAATCTAACGAAAGTTGTTCGTGAAAGAAGCACTTCGAAGCAAATGGTCGCCTGTTTCTTCGACAAAACTGGTCATGTGGCGACTGTTTCGCTTGAGCAATGTAGGACGGTGAGTTCTGAGTGGACGAGTACACCACAGTTTGTTTGTCTGAAGTCTTTGGAGAAATTCGAAAAAACGAACAAGAAAAGTAGAACTATTGTACACCATGACAATGGGAGCTCTCACACATCGGCTCAAACCAGCGCCTTTTTGACCGGCCAAAACGTCGAATTGATGGGTCATCCGCCGTACAGCCCTGACTTGGCACCCAATGACTTATTTTTTTCCCGCACATCAAGAAAAAATGCTTAGTCAACGATTTTCATCGCCAGAAGATGCTGTTGAAGCGTTTTAAAACCACATTTTGGAGGTGTCTCAATCGGAGTGGAAAAAGTGCTTCGACAGTTGGTTTGAGCGCGTGCAAAAGTGTATAAATCAAGCTGGAGAATACTTTGAAATACAATAAAACCATTTTTGATGATAAATATTCGCATTTTCATCAGTAGGCCAGAAATAAGTATATATAGCAGCCCTCCTAATAACTTTTGTGAGCAATTCTTTATTTATTTTGAAGGTTAGTATTTAGGTTAGTATTTATTAAAATGAATGCTGTGGATACCGAAGAGAGGATTTAATTAGTGCAGCGGTACCATGCTTTGCAATCCTTTATTTCCGTTTAAAGGGAATTAAGGCGGGAGTTCAGCTGAACTCCCCCGCGTAGATGGACCATTATGAGGCTGGTAAACACGAACGGTTCAAGACAACATCGCGGCTGTAGCATCGTCAAATCAGGCAAATCCAAGCGTTTTGACTCGAAAGTTATCGGCGCAAATTGCAGTTAGCAGACGGTTATTACAACGAATAATTCCTGATGACTTAAACTTGTTTCCGAAGAAGTCCCAAATTAAAAGCAAGATTAACCTTCTGGATTTGCCTTTTATAATAGAATTATGCCAAAAAATTATACAAATGGCCAAAAAAATCTTGATAAATTTATTGTTTATGTCTGATGAGGCCCATTTTGATTTAAACGGCAACGTAAACAAGCAAAATTGCCATAAATGGAATGAATCTAATCCAAAAAAACTCCCTGAGACGGAACTACAGTCAAAACGAGTTACTGCCTGGTCCGCAGTTTTATGAAGCTGTACTATAAAGCCATACTTCTTTGAAGAAATCGGTGTAGCAGTTACTGTCAATGGGATCGTTATTAAAAGATGTTGGATGATTTTTTTTACCCAAAACTGCGCCGAAGAAATATCCGATTCTATAGCATTTCGTTGCAGCAAGATGTAACAGCTGCACATATAGGCATAACAGTTATGGCAACGCTTTTCGCTGGCCCCCATGGTCACCGGACCTGACTACAGAAAACAAATTGTGGGGTTATGTCAACCAAGAGCTGTACAAAACGAAACCAAGGAATTTGACTGAATTAAAGCAGTCCATTCAAACAATAATTTAACCGATAGCAACTTCAACTCTTTAGGCCACAATGAATAAATTACTGATCAGGTTTCGCACATGCGTCGATGAGAAAACATAAATTATCATTGAATTAAATTAAATTAAATTAAATTGAATTTGCTATACAATAAAAGAAAAATTAAATGTTGAATTTCTTATTGGGGAACAATTGTTGCGCCACCCTGTACCTTCCACAAAAGAGAGGACTATGATTGATCTGAGACCCTCTAAAGTATGTATACGAGTATTATTCATCGTCATGAAAATCGAAGACGATCTAGCCATGTTCGTCTGTCCATGAGTTTGTTGAAAGCACGATAACTATCGAAAAAATCGACCTAGGAACATGCAATTTTCCACTATAAAGGCTCATGGTCACAAGCTGTTTGGGGTAGGAAAAAACCTTTACATTTGAAGGACTAAAGATACGCCGGTAAAAAACACCATTTTTGAGTATTTGCTTAACAAATCATAGCTTTTTGTAGACGGACATTGGGTTCGGTTAGTGGGGGCGCACTTTATACCACAAATAAGGAGTAGTTGCTGGACTTTTTGGACCCCAACAACGTTCCGCGAAATGTTTATTTAAAAGTCAGTATAGACAAACGGGTACTCAAATTTTGCTACCTTTTTAAATATATAATATATAGGGTGATTCATCCAGAGGTATTTTTAAAAACAAAAAAAATATAAGTATACAAATTTAAATCAAGCGTGGAATGGTAATTTGAAAGGACATTTTATGGCATTTATTTTTTGAATATAATTTCCTGGATGGATCACGGGTACTCAAATTTTGCTACCTATTCAAATATATAATATATAGGGTGATCCATCCAAAAAAATATAAAAATTCAAAACAAGTGTGGAATCTTTATTGGTAATTTAAAACGACATTTTATGGCATTAATTTTTTGAATATAATTTCCGTCAAATGTAGACCGCAACTACCCCTTAAGGTTTCCATTCTGAGGGTCCAATTTGGATGACTCGCTCGAGCATTTCGACCGGTATGGCGTGAATGACACTCGTAATGTTGGCTTCCAAGACCTGAATTATAGCATAGACTTTGGACTTTACGTAGCTTCAAAGAAAAAAGTCTAAAGGTGTGATATCGCACGATCTGGACGGTCAACTTACCGGTCCAAAACGTGAAATTAGCTGCTCTTTGAAATGACCGCTCAATAGATCCATTGTTTGAGCAGCTGTATGGCAAGTGGCACCGTCCTGTCGTAACAAAGTGTAGTCAAGAATACAGACTTCAATTTCAGGTAGTAACAAGTAAGATATGATAGATCAATAGCGAGCACCATTGAAAGTTACGTTTCGACCATTTTTGAAAAAATATAGACCAATAATTCCACCACACATAAACCGCACCAAATCGTGGTTTCCTCTGGATATAATAGAACCGCTTGAACCTCTTCTGGTTCCTCTTCAGCCGAAATGCGGCAATTTTGTTTATTGAATTGAAATGGGCCTCATCACTGAACACAATTTTAGTCCAACACAGCGGATCTTCTTGTTTTGCGCCGAACGCCCATTTCCATAATACAATTGCCAACATTTGAAGGAAGTTATATTCGAAAAATAAATTGCATAAAATGTCCTTTCGTATGAACAATAAAGATTCCACACTTAATATGAATTTTAGTATTTTTTTAAAAAAAAAAATACCTCTAGATGGATCACCCTATATATATGGAAGCTATCTGAAGCGAGTTCTTTAATTTCAAAAACGTGTTTCATTGGCACATTAAACTTTCTCATGCATAGTTTCATCAAGATTGGGTGTAAGATGTGGCTTCTAGAACATACATATTCAGATGATCATATATGTGGTAGCTATATCCTTATCTGAACCGATGTTCTTCAATTTTAGTAACATTCTTCCTTGGTCCAACAAACTAACGTGTGCTAACTGTTATTAAGATTGGGTGTAAGATGCGGCTTCTAGAGCTAAAAACAGAACAATCGGAGCTATATCTGATTCTGAAATGATTTTCTTCAATTTTTATAACTTCCGCTCTTGGTCTTTCAAACTACTTCAGCTAAATTTCAAGAAAATCGGACTGCAATTGCAACTTGTAGTTTTATTACAAGCTTTAGATAGATGGACATCGTAAAAAGAAATCAGCAGGTGACTAAACGTCGATCGGTATACATAAAGGCGCTTCTAGCTCAAATATTTTTGGTGGTTACAAACCATGAAACTAACCTATAATACCCTGTTCCACAGAGTGGTGCGGGGTATAAAAAATAAATACAAAATATGAAATGCGTCCTTACAACGTTTACCCCAAAAACCAGGAGGATATGTTCGATTTTCCTTGATTTTCGTTTTTGTGTTTTTTGTTTTCCCTACATTGGGTGAATTTTTCGAACAACGATATTATGACATTATTTATGAGGACGTGGTGTTATAAGAATTAAAACAAACCTGACTGCCATCCTTCCTTCCTTGCTGGTGAACATACATGGCTGGTGTTTGTGCGAGGTCTTTAGCGGGAAAACGAATAAAGGCCAAGCTGTAAAAAGGAAACGGAAGTTCAATGGAGCTCGGAACAGAAAGAAATGATGAACATTTTTCAAACATATCAAAGTGTTCCTATGCCAGGGAGCACTAGATTGTATGTGTTTGTGTGTGCATGCATGTGATGCACGACAGACGATTGAATTTAAACAAACCAACCAATATTTCAGCTATCTTGGCAGTGCATGGCGAACGAAATCCTTTTACTGGCTTGGCAGTATTTTTCCCCAGACGTATGAACCGACAACCGAAACAACTCTAATCTTTGCTGAAAAAGCTCTAGCAAAAGTGGGCAAAAATCGCAAAACAAAATAAAGATATAAATGCACTCAACTACAACCGACCAACCGACTAAGGGACAGACGGACCGCATCTTGTTCTTGGGAAGGATGTATGAAATTTCACAATGCGGGAATATGCGAACATTCAGCTGCGCATGCAATCATACAATAAGGATATGTATGAGTGTGTTTGTGTCTGCGTGTGTGTATGTGTGTAAAGTATGTACACATGTATGATGTGTTTACGAACTTATGGCTTATGGAAAATAACCGCATCTGACCTAAACCACAAAAGCCATTGCTGTAAACCGCAATTGAAAAGTGTGAGTGTATGTGTGAGAGTACGTTTGACAGACTATGAATGGACGACTGTGCATCCACATGTTCGCCCATACAAGCCATGTGTACATCCATGACCATATGACTGAGTGAAGATGCGAATAGATGGACGCACAGTGTTTGGAACGCGACTAAATTATTTGTACATATTAGCATCTTTATAAATGATTACCTATCACATCGGTTGAAAATAAATGTCGTCAAAATTTGCTGGCTTAAATTTCAGGTAGCAAAATTACTAGGTTACGTTGCGGCCATCATCATTTTTTAAAAAATATTGACCGATGATTCCGCCAGCCCATAAACCAAACCGTGGTTTTCTCTGGTATAATGGCACTTCTTGAACCTCTTTTGGTCGCTCATCATGCTAAATGGGGCGATTTTGCGATTTCATCACTAAAAAAACTGGTCGAAAACAGCGTATCTTCTTCGAGCTTTTAGAGAGCCAAAGCACTGAAACCTCGACGGCGTTGGGTTTCAATTCCTGAAATGGCATACAATACTGAAAAGAAAAAAAATTTAAATTTTGACCCACTCTGCAATTCCGAGGATTAGGCAGGCACCTTTACCTGGACCTTGAACAAGATCGGAATCAATATGTTTGAGTAAATTATATATCGCTCGTAATTGAAAAATCATACAAAATTCGGGCGTGATGGGGTAAAATTTGTGGCTTCTAAAGACGCAGGAACTACGAAGAACTGGTTTAATGAAGACAATCGTGGCCAACGTTCGTTCAAAGACGAAGGTCGTGAAGGTCGTCCAAAAACGGCATTTGTGCCAGAGAACATTGATGCCGTGCGTGAATAATGCAAGATCATCATTTGACATACCGTGAGATAGAGGCATCCTTGGGCATTTCATCCACCAGCATACATTCTATATTGCATGAACACCTGGCCATAAAAAAGGTTTGTTCTCGTTGGATCCCGCTCAATTTGACAATCGCTCAAAAAAACGCTCGTGTCGATTGATGGAAAGAAATTTTGAAAAAATACGATCGCGGTGCTTCAAAATACTTTAGTTAATAAACAAATGGTCGCCTGTTTCTTTGGCAAAACTGGTCATGTGGCGACTGTTTCGATTGAGCAACGTAGGATGGTGAATTCTGAGTGGTACACCACCTGAAGTCTTCGGAGAAATTCGAAAAACGAACAAGAGAAGACTAATCATTGTGTACCATGACAATGCGAGCTCTCACACATCGGCTCAAACCAGCGCCTCAAAATGTCGAATTGGTGGGTCATCCGCGCTACAGCCCTGACTTGGCAACCTATAACTTCTTTTTAAAAATAACTTCTTTTTAAAATCAAGAAAACATGCGTGGTCAACGATTTCTATAGCCAGAAGATGCTGTCGAAGCGTTCAAAAACCATGTTTTGGAGGAGTCTCAATCGGAGTGGAGAAAGTGCTTCGACAATTGGTTTGAGCGCATGCAAAATTATAAAAATCATACTGGAGAATACTTTGAAAAACAATAAAACCATTTTTGATGATAAATATTCGCATTTTCATATTAGGCCAGAAATATATATATGGTTACTGATGTGAAAACAAATTTGGCTACGAACCCTAATATAGCGTAACTTTGAAGTTTTGGCTGAAATTAGGGACGGACGCATGGGCTGAAAAGTCCCAGATAAGGGATCATATTTGTTAAGATTTAGAAGTTTAGGAATGGGGGAGGTTTGATAAGGTACGGCCTGGCCGAACGTTTTTGGTTGCAATTCAAGGTGAGTCTAGTAATTGACATATTTTAACAAAATCTCTTCTAAGCAAACCATTGAAGTTGCTTTACAAACTTTTGGGATTTCATTACAAGATGGTTGATTTCACATTATGTCAATTAATGTTTTTTGAAGATTTGAACAATCTTTTAAAGCAACATCATTCGATTCTCTATATTATACTTATATTCTCTATGTTATATTGTATTGCCTGTAGCAATGTTTATTTGTATGTACGTTATGTCATCTTGGGAAGGTAATATAAAAAAAAATATTTTTAGCAAACGGACTGACAAAGTGAATACATCTATCCTATAATGAAGGGTATTCACTAGACCGAACTTTTTTTGTATGGGAAATTTTTTTTTTTCAAAAAAAGTGTACCGCCCCCTCAAATTGTTCCTTTTTACGCCAATAGTGAAATTCCAAAATCTTAGACTGATTGCTCTAGGTTAAGGCGTGGCACATGCCCACTAAAGTGGCTAACACTGGTTTATATGGACTTTTCAAGGCACGAAAATATAAGTAAAATGGTGGATAAAAAAATAAATCTTGCGCTTAACAAAACTGAACAAGACCAATTAGCTCAATTTGCTCATAACTATGTCACTATACAACATCCCAGGGCAGACAACAAGGAGTTATTGGAATTGAGTCTTATATTTCTTGGTCGAAACAGAGAGCCTGTAAGGTTTAAATCACCTGGAGCGATGCATCATGCCCGATGGATGGCTAAAGCGATATATACGCTGAAGATTTTTCTTTTCCGCCACCAATTCTCAATGTCATGACATGAGGCAAATGCTATACAAGATATAAGTGTGTTCATTTTGAAAATTTATTTGAGACCGTGGATTGAAGCGCCAATTGCCGCGAAAGCACCCTTAAATGATTTAAATTTTATTAAAAATATTATTAAATTCAATGAATTGAATGAAATAATAAGCAATGAAGTAACGCGCAAGTTTTCGAATCACTTGTGGTACCTGACACCAGAAGCAGCAGGTCTTTCATTTTTTGATAATGCTGTAGACGTTGGAGAAAAGAGAAAAATGGTTGAAAATCTCAAAGAAGAACAAAAGAATGAGAATAAAAGAATAGTAACCAACATGAATGAATTAAACCAAAAAAATATTTCAGATTTTGTTAATAAAAAAACATTGAGCTTTTTCGAAAGATTTAATATTGAAACTAACTTTCTAAAAGTTGACCCTTCCAAGTGGCATCCGAATTTCAAAAGGGAATGAATATTGTACTAAACTTACATGTTGTTAATGATACTGCAGAGCGTTTTGTAAAACTAATGGAAGAATATAATGCAGCTTTAACAAAAAAACGAAGAAGAGAAACAATATATCTTGCAAACAGTAACTGATTATAAGAAAACGTACGGTAGCATTAATAAATAAGACCTTTGCGTTTAAGTTTAAATGTTTATCAAGAATAGTAATCATTAAACGTAAGTTAATTTCAATAAAATAATATATTACAAACATATATGAAACATTTTACTTATATTTTCGTGCCTTGTCTCTTGAAAAGTCCATATAAACCAGTTGCCACGCCTTAACCTAGGGCAATCAGTCTAAGATTTTGGAATTTCACTATTGGCGTAAAAAGGAACAATTTGAGGGGGCAGTACACTTTTTTGAAAAAAAAAAATTTTAAGTCCGGTCTAGTATACACATCTTTTCTCATTGTCACTAAGAACACCATCTTCAAACACTGTGCGAGTACATGGTGGGAAGTTCTTACTCTATACAAATACCACAACACACAGACAATTCTATACATCTGTAAGTATCCCAGCAAAGCAAACGTTTAGAGGTCGGTCATAAATCGGTACAGAAGTCAGCAAATACATTCGAATTCGGATCCGAAGTCTGACAGACTTTGTTACGTTAAATACATAGAGTGGTAAACGCGTTCTCTGAACGAAATATCAGAGGCACATCTGATGTTTTTGCCGATACGCCGTAACGATTTCTGATCAATCTCTGAATTAGAATCTTAGGAAAGTTCAAAATGTTGTTCAGAATTCTGAACTTATGTGTAATGAGATGCGGATGTGTTTGTCTACTCATCGTTTAGTATTCTGAATTGCTTTCTACGGCATTCAGGTTTTTTTCCGACTCATCTTGGTTTCTTAAGAAATTTTGACGTTTTTATCGTCTTTTCGTTTAGAATTTCGGCAGAATTCCTTAGAGTCCTTTTATAACATTAGGATTTCTGCACTAAGCTAAAAGGAGAAAATGTTGAGAAATAACTAAAAATTAATTATAAATGAATGATTATAAGTTAGTTTAGCTTTTCGCTCTTACTTTACACACTTAACAATATTTATTTCTGTAAGTTACTCCGGTAATTTACAGTTAACTCTTAAAACTTACAGTTTACTCTGCTAACTTACAGCTAACTCCGCTAACTTACATTTAACTCTGCTAAATTACAGTTAGCTCTGCTAACTTACAGCTAACTCCGCTAACTTACATTTAACTCTGCTAACTTACAGTTAACTCTGCTAACTTACAGTTAACTCTGCTAACTTACAGTTAACTCTGCTAACTTACTGTTAACTCTGCTAACTTACAGTTAACTCTACTAACTTACAGTTAACTCTGTTAACTTACAGTTTACTCTGCTATCTTACAGTTAACTCTGCTAACTTACCGTTAACTATTCAAACATACAGTTAACTCTGCTAACTTACAGTTAACTTACAGTTAACTAACAGTTAACTCTGCTAACTTACAGTTAGCTCTGCTAAATTACAGTTAGCTCTGCTAACTTACAGTTAACTTTGCTAACTTACAGTTAACTCTGATAACTTACAAATGCTGATTACTAAAAACAGATCGCAATCAGCAACAAACAGAATTAAAAAAAAACTACCAAAGAACATAAGAACAAAAAAAAATCCTAACAGTTATAGCAGATAATACAAATTGTTGGCAAGACAAATGGAAACATGAAAGAAAATAAAATACATCAGACGCAAAGTTCAGAATTCCTTTAGAAGCGTTTGAAAATTGTCATCTTTACGAAAAACGGCTAAATTTTCCGATTTCGGATCAGAATTCTTACCGAGTTCATTACGAAAACATATGAGAGGGTTGAAACGAATTTAAAACTAGTTCTCTGAAAAAAAATCGAGGTTTTCGGTAAGAATTTTCGTCAGAGTTCAGATATTGTCCTAAATTGTCTGATATCAGAGATTGTCGGCAAATTTGGTCTACTGCGATGTAGTTCAAAATTCCGAATTCGTTGAGACCAGTCTGAACAAAATATCCCTCGGAAAAAGAGATCAGAATTCGTTAGACATGATCTTAAATGTCCATTAGTTGAGAATTCCTTCATAATGTATGAACAAAATCTCCATCTGATGAGTCGAACAGAATTTGGACCGAACTCGGAAAGAACTATCGAAAAACTTCAGACTTCGTTCAGAAGTGTCTGATATCCGACATTTGGTTTGTTGGGTGTGTGAGCATGAGCACTTCCTCCCTCCTCGTCTTTTATAGACAACCGACTGACAAATCATCATCTACTAAAACAACAACTACAGCTGAATTTATTTTAGATGCATGTGGCGGTGTGTGTGTAAGAGATTTTTCATTTTTTTTTTGGTTTATGACTGCGTCAAACCACATCAAGTGCTTTTCTCTCTTTCTCCATACAAGAACATACTCGTACATCATACATCATGGTCAGACGTTCAAAGTGTCACGCCATCTCGCTGTGTCTGGCTCTGTGGCAGTGCCAATGTCAGTGCATCTCCAACAATTTACACAGGTGTTGAGTTCTGCAACAAAATGTTGAACGACTCATTTTCGCAGACACTTTTCGAAGATGAATCTTATCGCAAATGTGTATTTTTGCAGTGGTGTTTTGTTCGACCCGATCCTTTGGGTAGTGCCAGAAATTAGAATGGCCGATGAATGGATGCACAAAATCTGTTCCTGCCATTTAGACAGACGACATTGTGGCCATGCTGCTTAATAATCAAACGAGTTCTGCAAGCTGGAAATGTTTCAATTTCCTTATGGTTTACCATCTCTGGCTGAACGAATGTGTTGCAAGTGCATAATAAATGAAGTGTCAAATATTTTCTATGAAGTGATTGAGGCTTCTGCTTCAGCTCTGTGAAACGTTGATTACATGCAAAAATGCCGGCATTGCTTAGAAGCAAAATATATTCATACAGGATATTTCCTGCATGGGAATTTCTTAGGTTTGCAAGATGCCGAATTCGAGAAGGATTAAAACACTCCGTAAGTGATGAGGGTGTGGCTCCTTGCCAGATCCTTGTGACGGTATATATATCTCTTCTGAATTTGATGGACATAATGATGGTGATAACAGATGGCAGATCATCTGCATTGCCACTAGTGAAAAGTTCAAAAATTTTCGCCGTGTAGCTTTCTAATTCAGATCGTTTCGGCCCGAAATCATGATAAACGAAATCGAAAGTCATTTGGTAAAAAAAACTTTTCCTATTTTCTCTACATTTCTCCTGGTAATTTAACAAAATTAATAATTACCCATTCGATACTTCTTGGGGCTATATATCCAAGAAGTATCGAATGGGTAACTATTGATTTTGTTAAATTATCAGGAGAAATGTAAGAACGAGCAAAAAGGTTTATTACATTTTTATTGTAAAATAAAGGCGGGATAAACTGCAGGCGGGATAATCTGCAAACACCAATGCACAGTGGTTGCAAATTAGTCACTAATTTGTGTTAGCTGTAGCTAGAGCTACTAAAATTTACCTAGAGCTAATATAGGTGTCACGTAGCACGACTACACCCAAGGTGTACTTAGTAGGGACATAAATACTGTTACAACATTGAACACACCCATTTCAATAGTAGAACTGAACATACCCCGGTAATGTCATTTGGGTTTTGAAAGCTAACCTCAATAGCGTTAGTCTGTAACGGGATTTTAAAATTGTTTCAACATTCAGCATGGAGTGGTCAGATTATAAGAACCGTATCGCTGTAATAGCGCTTTTCAAGTGTGAAATGAAAAAAACGATATTTTCAAAATGCTCCGGCCACTAGGGATTAGCCGCATGTTCGTATACCGATACATAAAACAGTTTGAGGAGACTGGCGATGTAAAAGACCGCCACTGGTCGGGCCGCCCACGCTCTGTTTGAATACCGCATGTCATCAAAGACGTTAAATCATGAATTCACAGAAATCCGCTTCGAAAACAGAAAAACATGGCCCGTGAGATGAATATCACGCAAAAGTCCATGAGTCGAATCATTAAAAAAGACTTGAAACTTGGGGCTTTCAAACGAGTACCGGACATTTATTGACTGCAGCTTTAAAAAAATAGGATTAAAAAATGCAAACGTCTTTTGGTGAAGCACGCTGATAACTTGCACCGATGAAAAAATTTTTACCGTTCAAGAAAAAATTTAACTAGCAAAATGAGAGAGTGTATGCGCGGTCATCTAAGGAAGCATCTGAACTGATCCCTAGGGTGGAAAAGGGTCATCACCCAGCTTCGGTCATGGTTTGTTGGGGTGTCTCTTACGATGGGGTCACTGACCTGCATTTCTGCGAACAAGGAGTCAAAACATATGCAAAAGCTTACCAAGAAACCGTTTTGAAAGCTGCTGTGAAGCCTCTTAACAATTCCCTGTTACGAAACCAGCCGTGGACTTTCCAGCAGGATTCTGCGCCGGCCCATAAGGCTAAAACGTCCCAGGCCTGGCTTCGAAACAGTTTGCCACGTTCATTTCCTCTGAAGAATGGCCATCAGACAGTGCAAATTTGAACCCATTGGATTACAAATTGTGGACGGTTTTAGAGGACAAGGTTTGTCACAAAAGATACCCCAACATTGGATCCCTTAAGACTGTTTTGGTTCGAGCTGTAGCCTATTTTCCAATGGACGAGGTTAGTGCAGCTATTGACTATTGGCCAGTGCGACTTAAGGCGTGTGTAAAGGCATAAGGCGGACATTTCGAATAAGTAGATTCTTTTTGGATACAATATACATCAAAAAATATATTAAAAAATATTTGGTCCAAAAACATTCAGTACTTTTTATTTTACAGCATAAAACGTGTGTAACAGTATTTGTGTCCCTACTAAGTATAATGTTTGCCTAAAGCACAAATTTTATTCCGATAAAGAGGATATTTGACTTTTTGAAAAGCGCAAGTCACTATCTATGGAATACAATTATACGACATATTTTAAGTATCTCCTATAGTTTAAGAGTTATGCGCCTAAAAAAAAAAGAATGTGTTCTATATTTCCCCGATTTTTAATTAGAAATTTAAATGTAACATATTAGCAGAACTTCCAACAGTTCTACAAATCAAATTGGAGTGAAATTATTATTGCGGTCAAAAGTTATAACCGTTTTGAATTTAATATTTCTACAAATTTCAGCCACCTAGTGCGACTCATATTTTGCTTTCCACAAACTGAGAGACATCTTAAAAGTAATCGTTGCCAAAGACTGCTGAAGAAAAAGCTTGTAGGGTCTAGAATCAGCTGTACAGTCTGCCCGGCAACCATAGCCAATACATTACATTTCACCAATTTTTTAGTTGATTCTTGAAAAGAAACAACAAAAAGGTCTCGGACCACAATAAAAACTGTTTAAGTCATACTGACATCTTAAATTTTTACGACGATTCAGAAAATGTGTAATTTATGAGATCTTCTTGGGATTAAAATTGGACAAAATCAGCCCAAATATGAAAAAGGTTTCCCTTTAAAGGAAATCATATTTTTTTAACATTCAATCACTATTGTCCAAACGGGCTATCAAAATTCAATGGGTACTCCAATTGCAGAAAA
Source organism: Hydrotaea diabolus (assembly GCA_963513945.1). Taxonomy (NCBI): domain Eukaryota; kingdom Metazoa; phylum Arthropoda; class Insecta; order Diptera; family Muscidae; genus Hydrotaea; species Hydrotaea diabolus. The sequence goes on from OY740718.1 coordinate 189,475,127, forward strand.
TCTTGCAGAGAATCCACATATGGTTTTTTTTATTTTTTCCTAGGATAAGGTTTGGACACAGGGACTGAAGGACACCAAAAACATTTATTGTGCTAATAAGATAAGTGCATAAAACGAGCCTTTTTGGATATACCTCTATAGCGGCTTCACCTCCACCAGGTCGAACATACCAACGTTTTTTGCCGTAAAAACAAAAAATAAATTTGTGGGTTTTTCCCCTAATTTCATTTCATGTGATAAAAAATAACTCGGACCTACGAGGACCTCCTTTTCTGAATTTGCTGTATTCACCCAATTCATTAATCCCTAAAATAAATCAAAGGCTTATTTATAGTCGTTTGAAATCATTCTTAAAATGTAAGATTTGCACTACACCTGGAATAAATTTGAACTCTATACTTAGTAGGGAATAAATACTGTTTCAACATTGAACACACCCATTTCAATAATAGAACTGAACATACCCCGTTAATGTCATAGGAGTTTTGAAAGCTCACCTCAATAGCGTTAGTCTGTAACGGGCTCTGTTCGAACACGGCATGTCATCAAAGCCGTTAAATCAAGAATTCACAGAAAATCATTAGATAAATATCACGCAAAAGTCCATTTCAAACGACGTACCGGACATTAATTGACTGCAGCTTTAAAAAAAATAGGATTGAAAAACGCAAACGTGAAGCGAAAAAATTTTTACCGTTCAAGAAAAATTTAACAAGCAAAATGAGAGAGTGTATGCGCGGTTATCTAAGGAAGCATCTGAACTGATCCCATGGGTGGAAATGGGTCATCACCCAGCTTCAGTCATGGTTTGGTGGGGTGTCTCTTACGATGGGGTCACTGACCCGCATTTCTGCGAACAAGGAGTCAAAACGTCGGCCAAAGTTTACCAAGAAACCGTTTTGGAAGCTGTTGTGAAGCCTCTTAACAACTCTCTGTTCCAAAACCAGCCATGGATTTTCCAGCAGTATTCTACGCCGGCCCATAAGGCTAAAATGTCCCAGGCCTGGCTTCAAAACAATTTGCCAGCGTTTATTTCCTCTGAAGAATGGCCCTCAGGCATCCAAATTTGAACCCATTGGATTACAAATTGTGGACGGTTTTAGAGGACAAGATATGTCACAAAAGATACCCCAACATTGGACTTAAGACATTTTTTAAAAAAAAGTTGGTCCAAATACTTTCGGTACTTTTTATTTTACAGCATAAAACGTGTGTAACAGTATTTATGCCCCCACTAAGTATATTAAATATTCTGGGTTTAATTAATATAAAAAATTGTTATGTTCTTAATGGAAAATCCTGTAATACCCTGTACCACTCGAAGACAGCTTAAAACTGCATACACTTTTAAGACACTGCAAATTATATCGCCTTGACCCCTGGATCCCAGCGGGATGTCCATCGCCACGTGTTTGCTTTATTAACGCATTTCTTGGACATGTTCAATTTCATGGAATATTAACGAAATTCGTTGGTACTTTTACGACAACAAAGAAACACAAATGTTAATGTGAACGCACATAAGAGTTAGTCCGAGAAAAAAGAGTAAGAAGAAGGAAATATATATATAGCCAATCGTCGCATTTTTAAAACATTAAGTAAACATCAACCACACCAACAAGCCAAAGCTATTTGGAATACGAGACAGGAGCCTATGTACAGTAGGGCGGCACTCACAACTATTATGCCGCGTTGACTCACAAGTACTACCCAATAAACATTGACGTAAACTAGTTTATTAACAATTGTTTTCCAAACACTATTTCCAAACTAGTTTACGAAAATTAAAATTCACAAATTTATTGTAATGTATTTATAATAGATTTGTAAAAGATGTACTAAAATAGACATTTACAATACTTTCGTAAGTATACTGGCCTGCTTGAATTACAATCGTCGCCACATCCGTATTTACAATCGTATTTACATCCAATTTTGAAACAAACAAATATACACATTTACAACAAACATTCCACATTATTTATTAAATATTGTTTTTTCAAATTGATTTCCAATTGTTTTCCAAGCATGGATACAATTGTAGAATAAGGGACCCTTTTTGTTTATCCGATAATTGGAAATCAACATGTTACAATGATTACCATAAAGAATTTCCAAGCTTACGTTTACTAATGTAAGTTTATAATCAATTTATAGTAAGTTTATAATGTTTATTGGGCTAGTGGCACACTGAGATTAAGTCACAACACTTAAAGAAAAAACAAGTAAATCACGCTAAAGTCAGTCGAGTCCGACTTTGTGATACCAACACATCCATATTTTAAAAGATCCCACTCCTCCGCCTAGAGATTAATATTTCGTTGGGACTATATAACACCATAGACCAATAAAATTCCAAAGTTAATTAATGGTTGAATAAGAGACTAGGTTTCTATTCTATTCCCGCATTTTCGGGAAATCAGGAAAGTTTAATCTAACGCGGTAATTCGTGGGAATTTACCGCCCATTAAAACAGTAGTAAAATAAGCAAAAAATACCCCATTTAATAAAGGTTAAAGAACGACAAAACGAAAACAGAAATGAGATCAAACGTAAAAAATATAAAGCCTATTCTAACGACTTAAAAATAATGGGTGATCTAAGTACTTCTTTCAATAGCCTTTTTTGACAGAACACGTGTGAGTGGTGTCATGCTGTCATGTTATTTTTCTTTAGTATTGTTTGACATTTCATCATGGAAAGACTAACGCCTGAACAACGTTTTCAAATCGTTCAACTTTATTATGAAAATTCACGTTCTGTGAGGAATGTGTTTCGTGCGTTTTCGAGACAAATTTTTTTCAGCGATGAGGCCCATTTCTGGCTCAAAAAGTATGTAAACAAGCAAAATTGCCGTATTTAGGACGAAGAACAACCACATGCAGAAAAAAAGTATGGTTGGGTTGACAATATTCGAATAGGAACATACTATTGTTGGGTGCATGGTTGTGGCACAGCAATATTATGATCCTCACAATAATAGTATGATTCACACACTACCATAGTATGATCTTCACAACCATAGTATGATTCACTCTTAACCATACTATGATATCCACAACAATAGTTTGATCCTCACAATAATAGTATGATTCACACACTACCATAGTATGATCTTCACAACCATAGTATGATTCACACTCAACCATACTATGATCCCCACAACAATATTATGATCCTCACAACAATAGTATGTTTCATATACAACCATAGTATGATCCTCACAACCATAGTATGTTTCATATACAACCATAGTATGATCCCCACAACAATAATATGATCCTCACAACCATAGTATGATTAACACGCAACCATGTTATGATTCCTACAACCATAGTATGATTCCACTCAACCATACTATGGTCCCTAAAATTAGTTATATGTGTTGGGTTATGTGATATTCAACAATGGAGATTTTTATTTAGCAAGATATTTAGAATTATATTACAATTAGTTCATAGCCATAGATTGAACATTTCATTCAAAAAACCAAAAATCTATGCAAAAGGCAGTCGAATAGAAAAAAAAACTGAGGTGGCTGCAGGGAATAAATGCTACTTCACCATCCAAGCAACGAAAGTGATTAAACCATGATCAATGGATATATACTAAGTGCAGGCAGATTTTAAATAAACGAGAACCAGTCGGCAGTAGTGTATTCCACGAAACAAAGTAAACACAATATAAATCCCTAACACTGCCTTCCGATTGTTGTTGTGTTTTATAAACAACAACCATGCACTGTGTCGTGAGTGTATGTTTTTTGGTTAACCAAAAAAACACACACATTCAAGTGTGAACGTTGGCCTATAAAACTTGTTTTGCTTAGTTTACAGTCACAACCATACGGTATGATTGCCGTAATTATATTATTGTTAACATAAATCTTAAACAACAATAATTTTGCCGCACTTACCATATTTATATGGTTGCTACAACAATATTTTCTTTTCTAAAATTGGTAATAATAGAATTGTTACATTTCAACAATATTTATATTGCAGCAATCATTCTGTTGTCAAAAAGAAATTCCAGAAACAATACTTTGGTTGCGACGAAAATGTTTTTATTGTGGAGAACATGTTATTGTTGCCGTGACCATATAGTAACCATATCTTTTCCCTGCGTGCAGAAGAGGTTCAAGAGCTGCGCCACTTCATCCAGAAAACACAACGGTTTGGTGTGGTTTGTGGGCCGGTGGAATCATCGGTCCATATTTCTTCAAAAATAATGCCGGTAAGAACGTTACCGTCAATGGCGACCGTTATCGTGCCATGATAACCGACTATTTGATGCCTGAAATTGAAGCTTGTGATCTCGGCGACATTTGGTTTCAACACGAAGGCGCCACTTTCCACATACGCATCAATCAATGGATTTATTGAGAAAACACTTCGGTGAGCAGATAATTTCACGCTATGGGCTGGTCGATTGGCCACCAAGATCGTGTGATATCACACCGTTAGACTTTTTCCTGTGGGGATATGTAAAGTCTAAAGTTTATGCGAACAAACCCGCTTCGATTCAGGCCTTGGAGCAAAACATCACGCGTGTCGTTCGCCAGTTACCAGTCGAAATGCTCGAACGAGTCATCGAAAATTGGACTCAACGGATAGACCATCTGAGACGTAGCCGCGCCAACATTTGTTAGACATAATCTTCAAGAAATAAATGCCAAAGAATGTTCTTTCAAATGATATAAACATTCCCAATTCAATTTGAATTCTCTGTGTTCTTTCTTAAAAAAAGTAGGGAACCTCGAAATGGATCACGCGTTACATGTAAAATCAAAAATGAATTCTCCTTTGGTCAATTAGTACGTTTTTAATACAGAAAGTGCATTTATAGATTCATCGGAAAGTCTGGCTGACAGAGTTTATACATTGTGTAGTTACTTTTTAAATACGTGGCATAATAATACTTTGCAAAACTGAAGTCGTTTAGGAACATTTATATGCATTCTATCTGATATGAATGATATCAATAAACAAGAAAAAATGCGTACTTATGTTCCTGCGTCGCCATTGTGTTATTTATGTGTTGCATTCGCTTGGCATCTACTCTTATTTGGATGCCTTTGTTGCGTTTCCTGGCGTATACATTACAACAATGTTGCAGAAGGGAACAAAATATATTGTCAAAATGTTTAGGCCCTCCCAGCATTGGGAAGTTTCTTTCATCGTCTATCGTGAAATGCCATACGCTTTAGGCACTTCCAGATGATAATTGGAAGATAGTTTGAATTTTACAAGAACAATTTACACTAGAGTCGTCTTTATATCATCCAGACGGCAATTGGAAGATTGTTTGTTATTTACAACACCAGCCGAAAATCACATGTGCCGTTATGGATATATTTAACACCATAACACACTGCCAAAGTCGCAGTGACCGCGAAATAAAATTAGAATCAAAAGCAACTTCCAAGAAGGCACTACGAAGTTACTCTGACTTCTGGAAGTTAACTCCGGGGGGTACAACTTCTTTGTACGGAAGACACTTCTGCGAAATGGCATCGTAGACAATGTGTTTAAACTTCCTAGCGTCACTTCTTTGTAACCTCCGCGATAGGAAATGTTTGCAGGGGGTTGCGTTAACGAACATCCTGCAACGTATTACTATAAAGCAACAAGCGTTTAGAAAATCAGCCACTATTCCTTATTTTATTGACAAAGAGTCCAGCGCAAGAAATTAATAACTTTATTGCAAACTACCGTATCATGGACAACTTTCTTAAAATAACTCCATTTCCGCCTAGAAAGTACACTGATGGACGATTCAAGACAAATGCAAAAACAAAAGACAATATCGTAGATTACCTTGGATAATTCCAGCAACTTACTAAAAGTGATGATGGCCGGAACGTAACCGTGAATGTGGCTCTATATTGCGCTATGATGTCGGATTTTTTGCAAACTGAAATTAGAGCTCGTAATCTTGACGTTATTTGGTTTTAACAGGACGGTGCCACTTGCCATTCAGCAAACCTTATATCTGTTGAGAAGTAATTTTGAAGAGCAGCTAATTTCACGTTTTGGACCTGTGCACCGGGTGTGTTGGCCGCCTAGATCGTGTGATATCACACCTTTAGATTTTTTTTTTCGAATGAACACTTGAGCTGAATTTAGTATAGCATCCACCCTTTGATGGAGGGTATAACAACTTCTAAGTCGCTAAGTGTCACCCTAATATCCTGAGTTCAAGGTACAACTATCGTGTGCTTAAGCTGGCTGCTGCTGTTGTGGGCGCTTTCGCTTTGGCTCTTGCTGTTGCTAGTGTTGATGTTTATGCGAGTGACTTTAGCTGGATCATGTTTACCTTGTTCTAGCAGCACATTTTATTGCATTCATAACAACTACAAATGAAAGAAGAAGACGAGAAAACGCAACAAGACCGACAGCAACAGCAGCAGCAACATTTGAACCAGTCCCAGCGATAGTTGCAGTAGCAACAACGAGAAAATGAGACTGCTTCCGGTGCAGGGAAACATGATCAGTATACGAGTATTTCGGAAAAGTGAAGACATTAACAATGATGAAGCTTGGGGATGCAGTTGCTGTTGTTCCCTGCTCACACTGCTTGCAACAAGGACGCATTCAGTGAAATCTCCAACAAGACGACATGCAGCAGCTGCATAACTTTTGGTGCGCTTACACCAACACACGCGCATGGACACATGTGCCTGTGTACTGGATCTCAATAAGGATACTTTTACCGATTATTTTATGCGCTTTAAACGCTAAAAGAATGTGTAGAGAACGTTCTTAAAACCCATGGAGAGCCTGGAGTATCATGCGATTTCCGTGTGTTGTACTTGTAGGAGGTGGTGGTGCGTCTTTGGCCATCGTGAATGCGGCTGCTGTGATTCGTTTTAAGGGTTTTCAGCTTTAACCTAAAGAGGTTTATGTACGCTGATATTTAAGTCCTTTCAGTTGCACTTGGCGCTGCTGCACCCTAAAGTGACAATGCATAACTTTTGTTTCGACACTATAGCCACAAACTCACACACACACACAAATGTCCTTTCCTACTCAAACAACACACACTATGTAATAGTAGCAGACGAGTGTTGGCGTGTACGAGTGTGTGTCGGTGTAATGTGTGTTTCGATGTGTCATCATCGTGTTAAAAAGGATGTAAAAAACAAAAGGACAACCATTGCAACCGCACATTTAACCACACTTATATATCCGCACCATAATCCTAAGGATATAAGATTTTCTCTTTCCGGCACACTCACTCGCAACGGTGCCCCTGGCGTTGCAACGTGTCTTCTGGCATGCATGACGTTTGTGTTAACATTTCGAAAAACTGTTGAATCCTTGTGTTGAGAATTTTCGTTGCACGTTCTTTATAAGGCTGCATTGAAACAATGAGAAGCTATGAAATCCTTCATAGATTCTATGAACTTTATCAATGCAAGAAGTTGAGGTGCTTTCAAGGCCGAAGATTTAAAGGAATCTATAAAGTTACTTATACAATAAGTGAAGTTTTTATAGAATCTTTGAAAAAACGCATACCGGTTCTTACGGGCGTATTGTGTGAATCATAATACGTGGCGAAAGGGATCAGCCTTGTTCCATTGTCGAAGGTTTTATCATGGTGGCCGACTTTTCGAAGGTCGGAGTAGAGATACCTTCCGTACCATCATTGGCATTTAAATCCCCAACAACGACGTGAATACTCTGTCCAGGGCAGCTGTCGTATATCTGTTCTAGGCGTCCATAAAAAGTATCTTTCGTGTTTATTGACTTTTTAAAGTTAAGCGGCTAATTTGACTTAGTTGCAAATAAAAAGATCTTTGTACTGGAGCGTAGTTAAAAGTAGGATGGATCGATTCGCTACGGAACACAGTATTGAGGAAAGTGTTTAAAATTAGATTGACGGAATACACTAGGGTTCTTATACTCGTACTTACTAATCCATGTCCCTCAAAACAAGAGACTAAGTTGCTAATCATGTTGTTGCTGGGTGCTGCTACTGACATCAAAATGACGACGATAATTTCTATGAGTTGACATAATAGACTTGCCATAAGAATTATAAAATTCAACAATTTTGAGGCGTTGCTATACATGATATGTAGGTAATTACAGAAAGGTAAGAAGTAGGGCTTAAAAAAATAAACAAAAAGTTTCGACCACTGCTTCAAAACTTAGCAATTTATCCTGGTACCCTCAGACCACCAATCCGAAAATTTTCAAACCACTCGCCCCCTCGCATTTCGGGCATGGTCGTACTTATGTAGATGGAAATATTTTTATGAAATGTGCCACGAAATACGCTGGTGTAATTTTTTCATTCGTGAATGAGTCACCCTGTGTATGAAACATTGCAATGATTTTGAATATGCGAAGTGTTATTGTCGAAGAGTGAGACACTGAAACAACTCCTACCATGCTGACAGACTGTCCTACTGACGGTTTTCAGTACGAAAACATTGACTTTTATTCATACACTCACGTATTGGGTGATCAATCTAGGGGTATTTTTTTCAAATAAAAAAACATACAAAAATTCAAATCAAGTGTATAATCTTTATTGTTCATTAAAAAGGACATTTTATGCCAATTATTTCTTACTTTTTGATGACTCGTTCAAACATATCGACCTGTATGGCGTTAATGACACGCGTAATGTTGGCTTCCAATACCTCAATCGTAGCTGGTTTGTCAGCATTGACTTTGGACTTTACGTAGTCCCACAGAAAAAAAAATCAATAGGCGACCAACTCACCGGTAAAAATCGAAAAATCAGCTGCTCTTCGATATGAGTAATATCAAGAGCCATTGTTTAAGCAGCTGTATGCCAAGAGGCATCGTCCTTTAATTTAGGTAGCAACAACTCCGATGTCATGACGCGATAGAGAGCACCGTTCACGGCTACGTTCCAGCCATCGTTATTTTTAAAAAAATATTCCATGATTTCTTCAGCCCATGAACCACACCAAACTGCGGTTTTCTCTATGTATAATGACTCCTTTTCTTGTTGCTCTTCAGGCAAAATGCTGCAATTTTATTCATTGACGTGAAATGATCGAAAACAGCGGATCTTCTTCGTTCATTTAGAAAGCCCAAGCACTGAATCGGCGACGCGCAGGAACATCGTTTGGCTTCAATTCCTGCCAATGGCAAATAATACCAAATAGAAAAAATATAAAGTTTAACGAAACGCACGTGTAATATGTAAAAAAAACCCCTATTTAAAAATACCTCTAGATTCATCACCCGTTATGTCGGTGATTTGAAAGTTTCTATTTATGCAAGGTGGAGTGCGAAATTTAGCTTATTTGGAAATGATATAAAAAAATTAGTAACCTTAGAAAAAATTATTTTATATTTTAATTATAATGAACAGTTAGGAAATTTTTAAATTACATGGTTTTAAATAGTGTATCTGGCAAATGTCGACCTTCGCTATCCACACACTGCTGCAAACGTCTTCTGAAGTTTTCATAAACTCTAACAAGCATGCCGACTGGCATTCTGCCAATTTTAGCCTCAATATTGTTAACTAGGTCCTCCAAGTTGTTGGGACGGTTGATATACACCTTCGTCTTCAGGTAACCCCAAACGAAAAAATCGCATGGGACTAAGCCTGGTGAGCGTGCCGGCCCGTACACATCACCCCTAAAGGAGATAAGCCGCCCAGGAAACCTTTGCATCAAACAATTCATGGTAACCCTCGCAGTGTATGCAGTGACATGGTTGCAACCATATATTGCATTGCCTCAAGAGACGGCTGAACAAAATCCTGGAATCTCTTCTGGAAATGCCAAATGCAAGTGATTGCTTCCGAGCAGAGCATTTCGGAGTGCTGCTGCTCTAAATCTCTCGATGTTTTGTGGTATTTTAATCCTTCTCTCAGGTCCCCTTCGTACACATGACACATTCCCTGCTGTTCTCAATGAAGTTACACAATTTACAATTGATTGCCGTCCAGAAACACGTCCGCGTACGGGAATAGCGAATCGTGAACGAAAAGCACGCTGCACTTCAATGATCAAGTACGCTTCAACACAAAATGACCTCTCCTCACGTATCCAATCCGTCAGCCACTCACGATCTTCATGCAGTGGAAAAAAGAAAATTACCACGCACCACCCTGTAACACTACGATTTAGTTGACACTACATTTTTGAATACCTTTAAACCTTTAGTCTTACTTGGGCCAACCAGTGGAATATCAAGGTTGTTGAGTTGGCGTATCCCTTCTGATAGCTCTGGCCTTAACATTAATTAATCTGACGAAACTGGACCTTAAAGGTCGATATTTTAGAATTGCCTCCAGACGAAGATACCGGGACTATATAACCCTTATGAAATCGGAACATATCAGTACATGTTTGCGAATAGGCTCCATGCCCTTATTATAGTACGAGTACTTAGTAGGGACATAAATACTGTTACAACATTGAACACACCCATTTCAATAGTAAAACTGAATATACCCCGTAAATGTCATATGGGTTTTGAAAGCTAACTTCAATAGCGTTAGTTTGTAACGGGATTTTAAAATTGTTTCAACTTTCATCATAGAGTGGTCAGAACCGCTGTTATAGCGCTTTTCAAGTGTTAAATATAAAAAAGCGATATTTTCAAAATGCTCCAGCCACTGGGAATAGCCACATATTCTTCTACCGATGCATAAAACTGTTTGAGGAGACTGGAGATGTAAAAGACCGCCACCGGTCGGGCCGCCCACGCTCTGTTCGAACACCGCATGTTATCAAAGCCGTTAAATCAAGAATTCACAGAAATCCGCTCCGAAAACAGAAAATCTTGGACCGTGAGATGAATATCACGCAAAAGTCCATGAGTCGAATCATTAAAAAAGACTTGGGACTTGGGGCTTTCAAACGATGTACCGGACATTTATTGACTTCAGCTTAAAAAAAAACAGGATTGATAAATGCAAACGTCTTTTGGTGAAGCACGCTGAAAACTTGCACAGAAAAATTTTGTTCACCGATGAAAAATTTTTTAACGTTCAGAAAAAACTTAACAAACAAAATGATAGAGTGTATGAGCGGTCATCTAAGGAAGCATCTAAACTGATCTCAAGGGTGGAAAAGGGTCATCACCCACCTTCAGTCATGGTTTGGTGGCGTGTCTCTTGCGGGTCACTGAACTGCATTTCTGCGAACTAGGAGTCAAAACATGGGCCAAAGTTTACCAAGAAACCGTTTTGGCAGCTGTTGTAAAGCCGCTTAACAATTCCCTGTTCCAAAACCAGCCATGGACATTCCAGGAGGATTTTGCGCCGGCCCATAAGGCTAAAACGTCCCAGGCCTGGCTTCGAAACAATTTGCTAGCGTTCATTTCCTCTGAAGAATGACCCTCAGGCAGTCCAGATATGAACACATTGGATTACAAATTGTGGACGGTTTTAGAGGACAAGGTTTGTCACAAAAGATACCTTGACATTGGATCTCTTAAGACTGCTCTGGATCGAGCTGTGGCCAACTTTCCAATGGAAGAGGTTCGAGCAGCTATTGACGACGGCAAAAGGCGGACATTTTGAATACAAACAATACACATCATTTTATATATAAAAAAATATTAGGTCCAAAAACATTCAGTACTTTTTATTTTACAGCATAAAACGTGTGTTACAGTATTTATGTCCCTACTAAGTATAGTCCCACACAAAGGTCCCTCCCGAGTAGAGGTTCTGCCGCTCTAAATCCAATTGAGCTCAAATTTAGTATATTATGTTATGAGCGACTTCTAACCTATCATACATAAGTTTTACCACAATGGCCAATTATTTTTATGGCTCCAATTAACTTACTAAACAAATTTGTCAGAGCTTTCGACTTAAATATATGTATACATTATGGAGGGTCGATTTAAAAATCGTCCAAGTAACAACGAAAATCGTATTCTAGGGATCAAAATAAAAAAAAAACTTTGCCCGAAGAACCATACCTGTAAAACGAATTCTGATAGCCAGACTCTTGACCCGTAGGGTCAAATTTTGAAAAATCCCACTTTGACATATTTAGAGTGCCCCAATCGAGTTCAAATGTATGACCACTAGGGCCGACCCACCTATGCCAGTGGCACACCACCTGGAACCCCCATGAAAAATACAGCGAAATGGCTATGTTTATTTCTTTATGGAGTTTATTTTTCTCTATAGAAATTATTAAGTCAGAACATATGTAAACAAAAAAGGAATTTAACTTAGTAATAGAAAATAAAATAAAAAAAGTTATTGTTTGAAGACATTTTGCTTTCATGTACGGGTCAAAAGTCGAGACATCAGAATTCGTTTTAGACGTATGGTTCCTCGGGCAAAGTTTCCTAGAATACGATTTTCCTCGTCACTTGAGCGATTTGTTTGCCTTCCTACAAATCGACTTGCCCTATTATACATATATTTATTCCCATCGTTCCAGGGGGAAGCATTGAAACATAATGGTTTCAGTAATCAAGAATCTTGAAGGTGGGTGACTGAAAGGGCGGCCGCATCCGATTCTGGAATCGGAGCTGCAGATTATAGCCTCCAGACATTCATGTAAAGACAGTATTTCGCCTGTGCAGATGTTAAGGTTATATCGCCAATTCTCAGTCGACAAAGCCTTGTTAGCTTAACAGGGAGCATCAATTGTGAGAACAGTAGGTAAGTATGTCATTTGAGCTGGTTAGGCTATGTAATCGCATCTCTACTCCAATGCCGCCCAATGCCCTTCCGACTAAAGCTTCTCTAAATTACTTAATTTAACGTCTTTTTTTCTTCTAAAAAATGGCTTTTGTGAAGGGTGTTTTTTTAGACGTGTGGTTTTCGAGAAGAAATAAAACACATACTGTTTAATGATATGGCCAAGAATTTAGCTTTATTATAAAGATAGGGTTTTGCCATTATGTGTTGAAAATGATTTCGGGCAAGTGGCCGCCGCAGCCGAGAGGCCCAATTTTCGCAGCATTGGGTCCGTATGTCAGCAATAACGCGCCGAATATTCTCTTCCAAGGCGTCAATCATGTCGAGCTTATCTGCGTAGACAAGCGAAAAATAGTCCAGCTGTTTTAAATCGCACGATCTTGGAGGCCACGCCACAGGTCCACGACGCGAGATAATGCTCTCACTAAAAGTTTCCTCCAAAACATTGATTGTTTAGTTGGCTATATGGCATTTTGCGCCGTCTTGCTGAAACCAAATGTCGTCAGGATAACAAGCTTTAATTTCAGGCAGCAAAAAGTCCGATATCATGACGTGACAGTGAGCCAAATTCACGGTAACGTTGCGGCCATCATAGCTTTTGAAAAAATACGGGCCGATGATACCATTCGCCCGCAAGCCGCACGAAGCCGTAGTTTTATCTGGGTATAAGGGCACCTCTGAAACCTATTCGTGCTGCTTTTAAACCCAAATGCGACAATTTTGGTTATTGATGTTGCCGTTGCGCCAGAAATGGACCTCATCACTGAACACAATTCTGTCGAAAACAACAGATCTGACCCTTTATGTGAAAAAATTCCAGCCAATTAAAAATTCTTTCAGAGACCCAATCCCACATGAAAAGTACAGTTAGAATGACAGATTATTTCCCACGTGCTACATATATAATCGAGGGTATTAAAATGTATCTGCATTTTGCAGTATTTTAATTAAGGATACGCTTTTATGCTATCCTCACCATATGCCAACCATCAACTGAATGCACCATAGCCAATTTAACTCACCTTCCAGCCCATGCCAGATCGCATATATGGCATTATTAAAAGCCTCGACATTTGTACCCTGATGTTAATCCATAAGTCGGTATAAAATATTGCGATTTTAATGAGAGCAAGCCGGTTTTCTTAGAAATACTCGTACCCCAAGGATTTAAAGTGCCATGATGCACTGTGCAAGGCAGATTCATATTCCGCAGTGCATGGATTCTTGATTTTTCTCCATCCCGTCGAATTAAAGGGGATTTGGTTGGGTCTCTTGTTCTCGTCGTTTTTATTTTGCCATTTCATCGTATGAATGCGTACTGCATACGGTTTTTTTTAATAGCCTGTTATCCTTACGGTGAAAAACCCGCGCCAACAGATGAAGAAGTGAAGGAGCGGGAAAGGTGAAGGGACTCATGTCGAAATGAATAAATGCTCCTTTAAACTGAAAATCTTTTTTGTTTTGTTCATTTGTTTTAAACGATTTCGTTAAATTGTATTTAATCACAAGCCGTTTTTTGTTCGTTTTTATTTCATTTGTGTTGCTCTTATTGTTGTTGTAATTCCTTTGAGTCTTTTTGCTGTGCTGAGCTTTGTTTTCCTTTGGCTTACTCCAAAATTAAAAAATTGTCTTGCTAATTGTCTGTCCTTCCGCTTGCTGTCGTCGTTGGGGGACGCTCCTTTGTCCGTCCGTCATTCTGTCGTTAAGACATTTGTCTTGACTCCTTGCTATTAGCCGCTTTTCGACGTCATCGTCGTTGTTGCCACCATCAGCAACATCTTTTCTTCCGCCGCCTCGTATTCTTTCGTGTGCTTGTCTTTGATCCCTTTTACGTCTAAGCTTTGACATATTTTCCAGCGTTTTTTTTTGCCCGACAATTTTAGGGTCATTTGAGTAGCAAAAACATTCTTGTGTCGTTTGGCCCTAGTTGGCAGTGCTGTTTTCCCATAAGTCAGCAAATTTGTATCCGTTTCTCTTTGTGCTACACACTCGTACATACATATATATTTGTATATATATACTTATATATGTTATTAGAGTAAACTTGAAAGTTTTCCCACAACACTCTACATTTGGTGTTGGAGATCACTTTGTAGGTCAAAGGAGTCTCCGAGAATCTAATGTATGTTTCGAATTGAAAATATTCATATAATCCGGTTTTAGATTACACATAAACCAGACACACATATTAAACCAGATAACTGGGGTTTCTCATAATATCTCTATTCTTTTGAGGTAACTTAACTACTAGTGGGAATTTCCAACAAGCGCCTTACATGACACACCCAGCATATGTTTTAAATATAAAAAAATCAACAGATCCTACTGACGAATTCTTTTATGTTTCATG
This sequence comes from Hydrotaea diabolus, assembly GCA_963513945.1. Classification (NCBI taxonomy): domain Eukaryota; kingdom Metazoa; phylum Arthropoda; class Insecta; order Diptera; family Muscidae; genus Hydrotaea; species Hydrotaea diabolus. The sequence continues at coordinate 189,490,143 of OY740718.1, forward strand.
GATATGAGAAGTAATGAGTGAATATTTAAACTAGCTCAAGCTCACAGTTTTAAGACATTTCAACGATAATAATAGAACCTACTTTTTTCATCGTCTGTTTTTGTCGAATTCGCCGACAAAGCCTCATGTTGTTGAATTCTCTTGATCTATAGAGTACGGGGGTTGCTATTTATATTTCGAGTCCTGACAATACTAGTCTTCCCAGATGCAAACTGTTACTTCCATTGTAAACTTTGACATTTTTTAGCATCTCTTTACTCAGAACGTTTTGTCATTTGAGGGCGAATTTTTTTGTTTACAGTGTGTTGAAAAATTCAGATCAGTCAAAAAATGGAATTATCCCGTGAACATTTTCGTGCAATGATTATTTCGATTTTCGGCGTGGATCATCGAGACAATATTTAAACAAAAACCATCAAAAAACCATTTTTAATCGCTGGTACCAAGAGTTCAGTCTCGGACTCCGTTTGTTCCAGGATGAACTCCGTGAAGGATGTCAAACTTCGGTCATTTTGTCAGAAATCATCGATGCTATGCGTGAACTAATTAAGTATGACCGTGAGATTGAGGCACCCTTGGGCATTAGTGTGACAAGCATCAATAAGATATTGCATGTTCATTTGGCCGTGAAAAAAAAATGTTCTCGTTGGATCCCACATAAATTGACGATATTGACAAGATATTGAAGAAAAAAGCCGAATTATGGATGAGAAACTTGGCCGGGATCTACTGGCCATTTCCGAATAGGGTCGAGTGAATAGAGTAGATTTTAATGCGCGTAAGACACAGTGCTGCTTGTTGTCTCACAAGCGATTCACTGACCCAACAATATCGTCAATTTCTATTGATGGTATATATATTGAACAATCAGAAGCTCTTGATGTTCTGGGCATGAAAATACAATGTGACGCTCGTTGGGCGAGACATGTATTCGAAGTGTCGAAAGAAGCACTTAAGTGCATAGGCTTTTTAAAGCGGTGCAAGAAATACTTCACTCCTACTGATCTTTTCAATATCTATACAACTTTCATCATGCCGAAGATGGAATACAGCTCCCATATATGGGCAGGTGCTCCAAAATCATCCTTGGAGCTATTTGACAGTGTTCAAAGGAGAGCGATTGTGCTGATTGGTGACAGTAGGGTATCCAACTCTATTGTTTCCCTTGAGCATCTTCAGAATGTGGGTTGCGTGACGCTGTTCTATCGTTACTTTCATGGTGTGTGTTCATCAGATATCCGTCGCCTTATTCCTGACGTAAGGATGTTCAGCAGGGATACACGACTTTCGAGGAATTCACACCCGTTTGTTATCGATTGGCCAGTTGACCGCACTATACACTACAAATCAAATTCGTTTTTCGCTCGTACAATCCGTATGTGGAATCGACTTCCGGCAAATGTATTTCCCACTAATTACGACATCCACAAGTTCAAAGCAAGTGTCATAAACATCACTCCCTCTTTCCCCCCTCCGATCCTATACTTTAAACTCGCCAACGCAATGCACCGCATGTATAGGGGGCGTTCCCTGAGTGTTGGTTATTTAAAAAAAAAAAAAAAAAAAAAAAATAACTCCGGTAGCTCAAAGGCAGTGTATAACGTTGTCACAGGTGACGAATAATGGATCTATGCATATGAACCCGAAACAAAACAACAATCGACTGTGTGGGTTTTTCAAGGAGAGCCAAATCCAACAAAAGTTGTTCGTGGAAGAAGTACATCGAAGCAAATGAAGAAAAAATGCTTGTTCAACGCTTTTCATCGCCCGAAGCAGCTGTTGAAGCGTTTAAAAATCATGTTTTGGAGGTGTCTCAATCGGAGTTGAAAAAGTTCTTCGAAAGTTAGCTTGTGCGCATGCAAAAGTGTATTGAAGAGAATATTTTGAAAAACAATCAAATCGTTTCCAATGATAAATTATTGTGTTTTTATTGCCGGACCCGAAATATAAATAGCAACCCTCGTATAATCAATTTCAATTAATGTTGCAATATTTTTATCTTTTAAGAAACGAATACAGTAGTACTATTGCATTGATAAGAAATAAAATCGGCTACCTTTCAATTTCTTAAGAGCTCTCTATTATAGAACCGAGCAGACCCACAGCTGTCGGCGATAGCGGATGGATGGCAGATTCGAGCAGAATTGGAATGGGAGGCTGCGCCGTTAAAAAAAGGAGAGTTTTCATACGTCCTTTCTACAAGCTTAGCATGTTATTAAGTTCTATCATTTGGAATACACTTATCAGCTAAAAATTCAATGTGATTTCTTATGTAAAATGGTATTTATGCATAGAATTCAATAGAATTCAAAAAATAGTGTTCAATCGGAAAACTCCGGGATTAAAAAATCCCGCATCCCTGGATGTTTTCCTCATATATCACGGGAAATCCCGTAATTCCTCATATTGAACAATTGGTTTTTTTAGGTTGAGCCTCGAAAATAAAAAATATTTTTTCGTGTTTAATGAAAAAATTACAGAAGTACATGCTAGACATGCTTCTATAAAGAATTAGTAAAATTGGTCCATTGAAGAGTTATTACCAGCTCACGATTAACAACAGTAGTTGTCATACATTTGGTGAGAAGCTGGTCTTAAAAAGTTCAGTTTTCCATTCAATAATTGCTGCAAAGCTTTCTGATGAAGGTCGCCACAGACCCGAGAAAAGCAGTATGCAGCCACGAAAGTTAATGAATATATATTTTATCACATGTGAATCCAAGAAGTCAAGATCTTATTTGAGACTCTTTGTATCACATTAACCCTCAAGTAGCCGGAATTATTAAGGTTTTAAATCTGCATTATAATTTATGATGGTTGCTATATATATATTTCTGGCCTAGGCAGCACTAAGTGTTGCCTGGCGCCATCTGACATTTCCATTGGAAAGTTTGAAAATTTTTAGCATAAACTTACTCAGAACGTTTTGACGTACGACCATCATTTGTGTTGTTTGCAGTGATTAAAAAAATCAACTTGACAAAAAAATGGAATTAACTCGTGCATATTTTTCACAACTTTCAACGTGGATTATCACGACAAGAGCGCATCGATGAACTTAAATCTTTGTATGGCGATGAAGCACCATCCTATAGCACTGTGAAAAGCTGGTTTAATGAATTAAATTGTGGCCAACGCTCGCTCAAAGACGCAGGTCGTCCAAAAACGACCATTGTGCCAGAGAACATTGATGCCGAGCGTGAACTGATAATGCAAGATCGTCATGTGACATACCGTGAGATAGAGACATACTTGGACATTTCTTTCACCAGCACACATTCGATATTGCATAAAAACATGTCCCTAAAAAAGGTTTGTTCTCGTTGGATCCCGCACAATTTGACAATCGCTCCAAAAAAGGCTCGTGTCGATTGGTACAAACAAATTTTGAAAAAAAGGATCGCGGTGCTTCACAAGACGTTTCTAAGATAGTCACAGGTGACGAATCATGGATCTATGCATATGAGCCCGAAACAAAACACCAATCGACCGTGTGGGTCTTCGTAGACGAGCCAAATCCAAGGAAAGTTGTTCGTGGAAGAAGCACTTCGAAGGAAAAAGTCGCTTCGTCGCCAGAAGAAGCTGTTGAAGCGTTCAAAAAGCATGTTTTGGAGGTGTCTTAATCGGAGTGGAAAAAGTGCGTCGACAATTGGTTTGAGCGCGTGCAAAAGTGTATAAATCATGCTAGAGAATACTTTGAAAAGCAATACAACCATTTTTGATGATAAATATTTGCATTTTCATTATTAGGCCAGAAATATATATAGCAGCCCTGTATATAGCAGTTTCATCTTAACAATTTTGGATAATTTAGAACCAAAATTGAATTTTTTAACCTACTCTATCAATTTGATGCATAAAATCGTTTCAGTTGTGCATAGAAACTTTATTAGATTCGAAAGTTAAAACCAACTTTTTAAAAAACCTGGTCACAATTTAAGTAAAGCAAATATTTTTGTGAAGAAAACTTGAAAAGTAAGGTTTACAACAGTAGTTCTCATTCGTTTGGGGAGAGTCTGGCTTTATAGAGTTCGGTTTTACTTTCATCAATTGCAGCAAGGCTTTCTGAAGAGGGTTGTCACGGACCCGAAATCATGATAAAAGTAGTGTGCAGCCACGAGAATCAATGTCACTTTGCCATTTTGTTAAAAACTTGTCTTCTATTAAAATATAGAAGCTAGAGGTCTTGAGCCGATTTAGTCCCTGTTCAATGTGTAAAACAAACGAGCTGAACATATTTTTAAATTTTTCGAAAAATTAAATGAAAAAACTTTTGTGTTTCGGTCAGATAACCGAATACATAAAATTCAACTATCAGTTGGTCCACTTAACAAACACCCGTGGTAATAAAAGATTTCAAAGAGTTTTAACTGCCAATAATCTATAATAACAACCATTATATGTACAAATTCAGTTCCAATATTCTTCCTAGTTAGGGTTACCGCTACTTGTCTCTTCAGTTCCCACAACTGCCGTGTACCCAATCAACATTCAGTTGCGTTACAACACATCCAAACCACCAAAATTCTGTTGGCAAAAAAATCGGTTGTGGCAACAAATCTGTTCTTTTTATGTGTATATAATTAAATAAAGGAAAGAAATTAATGAACTTAACAAACTGGATTCTTTTGAAATTGTGGTACTTCTAGATACAATATGTCGATAAATTCCTCATTTATTCATGGAATTTCGTCAAAAAGATATTGTTTTCTTTATAACGATGCTAGCTATGTGGTTGTTTAACCTAAAATTTGGCAACAGAGATAATCACAAATAAAGTGATTCTTAAAAAAAAAGGATATTCCAAAAATGTAGTGGCTGCAACTATATTGATTTCTCGGCGTACCAAAGAAGAGTTCGTCCATGAGTTATCGAAATTTGCCTTTAACTGTAGAGGTTTTCAACAGTCTCTGTAATAGGCCTGCTTGTGGACAGTTTCTTTTTTGTGGTGCCTTTACGTGCTTTGCTGCTGCTGCCGGTCCTTTTCCGTAGTTTCTCAAATATATACACTTTGTGGATGATGTGCGACGATGGGTTGGTAGGCTCTTTGCTGTTTTGGTCTTTTTTCCACAGATATTTAAATTTTGACATTTATCGCCTTTTCAAGTATCTTAGGCTCTATCGGCAAATGTCTCTGTGGACGCGTAGTGGAGGCGGGGATGGCAAGGCCATGCTCCCTGGCTGACCCTTGGCGCCCACGTCAGTGGGTTGTTTTATCCCTGACATTGGTTTTAATCTTTGCTTATTTAAGTTGTTTCTTACTTATTGTTCCTTATTTGTACTGTCTCATTCGATTTTCGTTTTGCTGTGGAAGCAAATCTTCCTCTTGTTATCCTTTTTATCCCTTTTGTATAGCTTGGCCCTTTCAGACGATGCCCATTTAGTTGCCCTTCTCGTTAACAAAGCGGCAAAAAAAGATAAAAACAGTCACTAGAAGGGAAACGTAAAAGTACTTAAAAATGGTTTTATAATTGATTTGCTTCAATTATTGACCAACCGATACTTCCTTCGTACAATGTGAGTACATCGCGATATGTGTGTCAGTTTGTAGAAGAGAAGAGATACTCGTATATTGACAGTGACACTGTCTGGTGTTGGGTGAGCGCTGGCAGCCGGTGGTGCTGGGGAATGGGGAAAGGGCAAAAGGGTACACACAACGTGGAGGATTATAAGGTTTAATTTTGAAGAAAATTATTGTTGTCGGCTTATTTTCTGCTGCTGATAAGCATTTTTTATTACATTTTATTAATGCCTGTCTTATTTCCCCAACTCATTATTAAAAATTGTTGACAGGCCATATTTTAGTTGATGGCTTTCATTTTGATTGTATTCCCTACTCGCAGTATGGGGTTGAATGAATAGAGTGGCAATGAAATTAGGAAAAACGTGTGTCATTACAGCTCTAGTTGTGGGTGAGATTTATAAAAGGACTCCTATTTGCTCGACTCAAAACCAATTATAAACTTGAAAAAGGGTAATGACATCGATTCAGCAGGTTCTTTACTGTACTTATAACGAAATTGTGGGCAAAGAATTCGATGTCCTGGACTTATAATCTGTTCTGGGGCTGGGAGAGTTTTCTCTACCACATAATACCACCACATATTATGTGGTCAGGTATTACTTTACCCCAAAAGGAAGGTGACGATTTATTACCGCGGGGTACACTTAGTAATTCCTTTCGAATCACACCTTTTTTGGGTGAGGAAGTTCTTTCTTGAAAGAAAGTCAGTCATATATTAGTGTAACGAATGAATATCTTTACTCCGGAACATTGTAAGGCAATAATGTAAACTTTTTCAAAGGCAAGGCTGGAGAGTCCATACAGTGCTCTTATTAAAAATTATCTAAGGCCGAAGTTAGGAATGCACTACACTTGCTAGACGTAAGATTTTTGCAAAAACTTCATAAGAACAGCATTCACGGTCCCCGTCGCACAGTGGTTTTATTATTATAACTTCATTTATTTCAGTTTAAAAATGTTTGCGTTTATAAAGTTGTCCCAGCGCCATATTGACCTGGGACAAGATGGCATAATTATTACGATTTGTTAAAAAGTAAGCGTTACATATTCATTTAATGCGTAATAAAAGGAAATTTGTAGTTACAAAAAAATGTATGTATATAAGTATACATATATAACGCGTAATCCACTTCGAGGTTCCCTACTTTTTTAAAGAAAAAAACACAGGAAATGCAAATTGAATGTAGAATATTTATTATCATCTGAATGAACATTCTTTGGCATTTATTTTTTAAAGATTATGTCTATCGAATGTTGGCCGCGGTTACGTCTCAGATGGTCCATCCGTTGAGTCCCAGAGCATTTCGACTGCTAACTGGCGAATGACACGCGTGATGTTTTGCTCCAAGGCCTGAATCAAAGCTGGTTTGTCCGCTTAAACTTTAGACTTTACATACCCTCACAGGAAAGAGTCTAACGGTGTGATATTACACGATCTTGGTGGCCAATCGACCGGCCCAAAACGTGAAATTATCTGCTCACCGAAGTGTTCTCTCAATAAATCCATTGATTGATGCAATGTGTGGGAAGTGGCGCCGACTTGTTGAAACCAAATGTCGCCGAGATCCCGAGCTTAAATTTCAGGCATCAAATAGTAGGTTATCAGGGCACGATAACGGTCTCCATTGACGGTTACGTTTACCGACATCATTTTTGAAGAAATATGGAATGGTGATTCCACCCGCCCACAACCATACCAAACCGTTGTTTTTTCTGTACGAAGTGGCAGCTCTTAAACCTCTTCTGGTTGCTCTCCGTCCCAAATGCGTCAATTTTGCTTGTTGACATACCCATTGAGCCAGAAATGGGCCTCATCACCAAATAAAATATGGCTCGATAACGTTAGATCCTCTTGGAACTTTCCAAGAGCCCATAGAGCGAAGCGATGTTGCTTGGGAACGTCTGGTGGCTTCAGTTCTTGCACAAGCTGTATTTTAAACGCTTTCAATTTAAGATCTCGGCGTAAAATGTGCCAAGTCGTTCCATACGTCAGTCCGAGTTGCTGCGAACGGCGCCGAATCGACTCTCCACGGTCTTGGTGTAAACTTTCAGATACGGTCGTTACAGTTTCTTCAATGAGTGCTGGACGTTGTCTATTCGGACGTATATTATCCAATAATGAATACTGGGTCTCAAGATGGGTGATGGTGTTGCGAATAGTACGCCTAGGGACCGATTATGTTGACCATAAGTTGAACAAAGTGCCCGAAACACATTCCTCACAGAACGTGAATTTTCGTAATAAAGTTGAACGATTTGTAAACGTTGTTCAGGCGTTAGTCTTTCCATGGTGAAATGTCAAACAATACTAAACAAAAATAACATGACAGCATGTGACGACTCATACGCGATCTGTCAAAAAAGGCAATTAAAAAAGTATCTCTGCTTGGATCATCCATTAGTTCTAATTTTTTTTTATACAAAACGACTTTCCAACAATTATGCAGACCACAACGACAGCCATCCAAATGACCATGGCCGCCGGCAATACAAAATACGTGAGTAGTGAAAGACATTTTTCCTAATGAATTGTCCTCTAGTTAGAATTAATGTTCAACTCAAAATTAGTTTAGTTTAACCTTAGAGAGAAACAGTTGTATCTACTCACTGTAATGACCTGCTGAAAGTCTCCTAAATCCTTTTCAACTCTACCTTCCCCATCCAATTACTACTACCCATACCTAAGAAGTAGTTTCACATTTGCCAATAATTAAATTTGACACAAATAAGCTGCCTTTGTGTTGTGAGAACTAAACTAAACTGGTTTTTCCGTTTTGGTGTTCTGTCATAAACGAATCACTGAACAGATAAAAGGTTTTATCCTTAATTAATAGCAACAAGCATCCGGTCTAAAAGGCTAAAGGTTCCCACAGTCTTTCAACACGACAAACAGAACAGAAAAATTCTTTAAACTTCGGTAGTAAATTGGAGAGGAAAAAGAGGCATGACGTTGGGTGGGGGTGTTTGGAACGTTGGGTTTTCAGAAGAGAAAAATTGACAACAATCAGTCACATTTGCATATGAATAGTTCCGGTCTCAGGTTTCTACATGTTTTTATTTCCGGTTAATCAGCTTAGTTTGTTAACTTGAGTGGAAGCCATTTTTCACAGAAAAAAAACTAAAAATCACTAGGTACTCCTATATGTATGGGGTACTTTGGACGCTGTCGCCGGATACCCCTTGCCCATGCTAACGCAATGACAATTTATTACAGTTCAACAACAATGACAACAGCAGCAACAACAACAGAGATCAGACACGTCCTATCATTCCTATCGCTTGGCATAAATGACAATGGGCGTAGTAAGCCAATGGCTTCCTAAGCTCTTGACGTCAAGCTGTAGGCAACAGTTGGTATGATAAGTACGGTAAAGTGTGATCGAGCAGCAGCAATTACAGCAATTACAAACAGTCAGGCAGAACTGACTTTAAGGTATTCTACAACACACTGTCTAGGCAAAATATCTGAATTACAAGACTAATTAATTAGTAGTTATATTTAAGGTTTGAGAGTGGGTTCACCCTTTGAAGAAGGAAATGAAAGGAGGAGAAAAATTAAGTCTTACTGAAGGAAGGTATTCATCCGTGATGAGTAGGGAGTGCTGTTAAAAAATCATTCTAAAGAAGTCAGCTAAACGCTACCAATCTGTCCGAGGTTCTTAAAAGCATGACTGCACTTTATGTGAGTCGGCGTTTCGTTTTACGCTTATACTTCTTCTTCTGCATCGTTTTATTTTTCGCAGTTCAGATGACATCTTTCAGATAACGTCAACTAATCTTTTTGCGGTAAACGGCAGGCCATAAGGAGCGGTTAATCATGTAGGTTTGTATGGAATCACAGTCTTGTAAAAACGTAATTTTTTTGTCCATGCATCTTGGGTGTGAAGTGAACAAATTAAGTTAAGGCCGTGCCGAAGCTTATATGCCCTTCGTTATGGATTACGGTCCAATACGAAAATGTTGTAACGAGAGCGTGGCACTGGCCGCTCTTCTATGAGGGTGTGCTTCTTTACAAACCAACAACTATCGGTATAGTGTGGCACCGGCCAATTTTTTATCATATGTTTCAAATATAATCGTCATATCTCTATAAACTCCTAAGCTATGGTATTCTGAAGTTCAGGCTTGTGTGGACGGGCAAATTTAACCATAACATTGTCAAATTATACCATAACATAATTGCACTTGAGTGTTTGTCTGATACAGGAATATTTTTATTTTCAATAGTATTAAAATCTACACAAAATTTAGCTGGGCCGAAATTTAGCTCTGGAGCTACTTCTATATCTATTGTTGAACCGTCTCAATAGAACCATAGCTGACTTTTTATTAGGACTGTATTTCACGCCTATAATTCACTTGTCGGTATTCATCAATTTCGTGTGAAATCGATAATTTTTACTAGTAGGACTTTGATTTTGACGAAATTTTGTACATTGGCTTGCTTTGGTGTCCCAAAAAAATACAGTTTGCGTTTTTTAAAAAAAAATCAGAATTCGGAAAATTACAGCAGTGGCATCATTTTCAATATGTTTTTTAAACTACTCATAACTTTTGTTCTAAATTAAATTAATTTGATGTTTACAAAATATATTTTTATTTTATAAAATTATTTTTCGGCTTGAGGTCATTTATTTAAACTAGTTGTTCTATGTGTTGTTTAATTTTTATTTATCCCAATTTTTCGATTGACTTCGTCAATCATCTTCAGGGGTTGTCACTAACAAAATACAAAACATGATTACATTTAATAAACAAAACATTAACACAATATTTGAAAAATAATTCATTAACAAAACAATGTCGTCCGTCTGATTATCGATGTCAACTGATTTTTGTGTTACTCTTCAGCTTATGCACCACATTTCAATATACTCGTATGTGTGCGATCCCATCTGTGTCCGTTTTGTAATTAATTCTCCTCTCATTAGGTACGTCAATAATGTTAAGCATTTCGAGAGTGTATCTTCTTCTATAATTTCTCTATTGCGCTACAATTTTTACATCGGTAAAGTCAGGCTTATGTCCAGTCAATGTACAGTATGCCGCAAGTGCGGTCTTTTGTTCTATGGGCCAATTTACGGCTTTTAGGTCAGATTTGTGGGACGAAATTCTTGTCTTCAGTTTAGTTTTAGTAGTGCCGACATATACCTTTTGGCATATCTCGGACTTGTCACCATTGCACTTTATTTGGTATACAGCGTCTGATTTATCTTCGTTATTTATTCGAGATTTTGTCCTGCTAAATAAACTGTTTATTGTACTGTGTGTCTTTAGTGCAAGTTGATATTTGTCTTTGTTATAAATGTTGGAATGGCTAAGCCTTTCTGAAAAACCCCGTATATATGTTGTTGGTTTATAAATTTTTGTTACAGGTTCTGCGATGACAGCTGAGGAATTGGATTTTGATTTCCATTTGTTTAGTAGGTCTGTGATGGTTTTGTGTATATTGGGATAAATAAAAATTAAACAACACATAGAACAAAAAGTTTAAATAAATGACCTTAAGCCGAAAAATAATTTTATAAAATAACAACACTAAAGGTCAACTATTCACTTACAACAATATATTTTTATAAAAATTTATTTTCTTATATTTTGGAAAAAAAAATTTACCATTGATTTTTTTAAAAATAATTTTGATAAATCGTTATTATGTTGGCTAATCTCACAAAAAAAATATTGATGGTCACGCCCCTATTTTTTAAGTTAAAAATTAAAATGTATGCGGTCTGCACATTTTTTCAATTATTTTCTATTTGTCATGTATGAGGAATTTTTTTCCCCCTTACAAATAGTTACAAATAACCATCAACAAGCATTTAAAGATGAAAAAAATTGCAGGTAGGTGAGCTGACTAACCCTCTCCCATAGAGCGATACGTTGTAAAGTTTGCATTGGTCCTAACGGTATAAAAGGCATGGCTATTATTTAAAAAAATAATTCTTTAACATTTTTTTCATTTTTAAAAACAAAATTTCTCGATTTTGAAAAGACGTACATTTGATTTTTTTATTGTTTTTTTTTTTTGGTAAATGATTATTACTCGTATGTTGGCTAAAACCCAATAAAAGTTTTTCATTGCCACGCTTTAATTTTTCAAGTCATAAATAAAATGTGCAACGGTCTCCCCAATATTTTTACAAATTTTAAAATTAGAAAACTTTAGCTTTGGTTCTATTTGTGATTTATGCGGATTTTTTACTTTCATAAGAAAAACTTATATATTCAAAGGCTCATAAAAAAGAATTAAAAATTTGATATTTAAAAAGAAATAAATTTTTCCGTTTATTTTGTTTTGAACCAACCTAATATAAATAAAAAAATATATTTTGTAAGCCTCAATTTAATCCTGTAAGTTCAAAAAAAATCCCAAAAATCATAAATAGATAAATTTGTGAGTTTTTTAAAAAAACGTATTGAAAATGTTGCCACTGCTGTAATTTTCAGAATTCGGAATTTTTTATAATGCCAAAGTAAATCAATGAACAAAATTTCATGAAAATCTAAGACCTATTTGTAAAAAGTGATCGATTTCACATGGAACTGGCATATTTAGTCTTTACTATCAATGTTTCGCTTTTTGTTTTTTTTATTGCTGAACTGAGTCATAGGATAAATCAACGCCGATAAGATTTCTGTTTTAGCGTAATGGGTTCTTTTAAACGAAGAAAAACATCAGGGCGAAATATCGAGTATTGTTTGCACACTTGATTGCGGAGCTCCTGATTACAGAGCTGCTGAGACACTTACGCAGGCTAACATTTTGACTCTGATACTATTGGAGAGGCTTTACATCGTGCCCACTGCAGTGGACGATCGCCATATTCCACCTTATAGATGAAAGACTTTGAACATTAAAAAAAAATTAAAATTTAAAAAAAATGTTTGTCTCGTTTGTTTATTTAACACATTGAACAGGGATTAACTGTCTCAAGGCATTCTTATATAAAAAAAATACAATTTAAAAAGTGTCCCAGCACCACAAGGACATTATTGGAGCGAGTTGGCATACTACGAGTAAGTGTATCATAAATGAAGCATAAACAAAATTTTGTATTTACATTTTAATTATATGATAAAAAATACATTTAAGTTTAATAATATTATGAAATATTATAATAGAAGCATTTCCAAATTCTCAAGCAAACGGGATTTTAGATTAGATTTAAAAATAGAAATTCTAGGTATTTCTTTGAGAGCCTGAGGCAAATCATTAAATTCAGAGCAGAAAATATATTCAATACGCTGTTTCGTTGATTCCAGCCTACACCGTTTCACGCATAACTTTTGGTTGCTCCTGGTATTGAAAACGGATTGATTTCTTAGAAATTCAATATCTTGATGGCCAATATGATTCGCAGATTTGTACATAAACATAATTAGCTGCATTTTATACAGTCCATATATTGGTAAAATATTTTTAGATATATTGCCGTACAATTGAAGTAGTGGATACGTCAAAGACAGGTTAAAAACGATTTTCAGGGCTCGATTTTGGGATCTTTGGAGACTTTTCAGCTCCGTGATTTTTTAACCATACGCTATGGGCAAGTAATTGAAATGGCTATATATAAGGCTGTTGTAAATTAAAAGTTTGGTTCCTCCATCAAACTTATTTTTGAATTTATACAAAATTCCTATTGCCGGGGCTACTTTTCTCTTTAAATGCTGTATGTGAGTACTCCACGACAAGTTGGACTGCAAATGAATACCCAAGTATTTTAGCGAACCGCATTCCTGCATTTGTTTTCCGCCTACTAAGACGCTAAAATGGTTATCAACTCCAGTGGAATATGGTCGGAATCTCATTAAGTTTGTCTTCTTCATTTAAAACCACACATAGAGAAAAGATATGGTTACTATATGGTCACGGCAACAATAGTATGTTCTCTGCAATAAAAGTATGTTCGTCGCAACCATAGTATTGTTTTTTGAATTTAATTTTGACAATAGTATGTTTCCGGCAATATTAATATTGTTGAAATGGAACAATAATATTTTTGTCAAATTTAAAAATGAAAATATGTTTGTAGCAACAGTATAAATATGGTTGGTAGGAAAAAAAGTATTGTTTTCATGGGTTTTATGTTAACATGTAGCAAAATCGTATTTATTTTTAATGTAATATTAGTAATGATAATTATTTTTTTTTTCAAAACAAACTACGGATTAGTATAACTAAATTATATTTAATAAATGATTTTTTTTTACTGTTAAATAAATCACTCCTTTATGAAGAGTTTAATTTATTTTTGCATATCTTGCTTAATAAAATTCTCTATTGTTTAATAACAACTTATCCCAATTTTTACAAAAAATGTTGTGAGGATCATACTATGGTTGTACGTTAAACATACGTAAAACACTATGGTTATGAGGATCATAATACGGTTGTGGTGATCATAGTAGGGTTGAGTGTGTATAATAATATGGTTGTGGGGATCATAGTATGGTTGTGCGTGAATAAATTTATTGTTGTGAGGACCATAATATTGTTATGGGGATCGTGGTATGGTTGTGTGTGAACCATACTATAGTTGTGATGATCATAATATAACCATATAACCAACAATAGTATGATGCCTTTCGAATATTGTTACCCCAACCATAATTTTTTTCTGTGTGTAGCTTGTTCATTCTGACGTTTTCCAGAATAATCTCTGCATCATGCTCTATCTGAGCTTTTGATATAACATCATGGTTATAGGGATAAAAGAGGCTTATATCGTCTGTATAAATTATTAACTTTTTATGATACCGGAGCAGAAGTCCGAGTACACTTCCTGGTATATACATTATAATAGAAGACAAGTTTTTTACAAAATGGCAAGATGACATTAATTTTCGTGGCTACATACCCTACACCACAATGTGAAACTGCACCAAAAAAATGTTTCATAAATTTGAGTAAAATCCATACTAATATGTAGTAGTTCATAATGTTTACTACAACATAGGTACATATTACCTGTAAGAAGGTATTTCTAGATTAGAAGTACTTTTTCCTAAATTAGAGGCCAACGTAAATAGTTCATGGCTTTTATTCTGGTTCGAGGCCTTTGCTGTTTCGTTTTCAAAATCAACGTAAAATTTTTATGTATTTGGAATAACGATGTAATTTTCCTTCAAAAAATTCCATTTTAGAAGTTAAAAATTCTTACAATTTAGTAAGTATTATCTTTCGCCGAATAAACTTGTTTTTACAACAAAAAATATTGGATCAAAATGTATATGGCATAAATAAACTTTTAGAATATTTCATAACAAATTTTGAAAATTCAAAAAATTCAGTTCACTTTTATCTTAAAATGTTAAAGTCCGTCCTCCTAGTAGTATTAATTTTCTTATTTCAAAATTTTAATTTGCGTATACTAGAAATGTGATATTGTTTTCCTTATATGTCCAAAAGAGTGCCTAGAAATTTTGGGAGAAATATTGTATAAGAAGCTAGTAAGTATCTCAATGAACTAGAGTTAAGTCAATGTTCCCTACGTTTGATTTTAAGCGTTCTTGAACTGAACGAACCTATCTTAACAAAATAAATATGTTTTGTTTTCAACGAAACAATAAACAATCAAAATATTTTTTGTCAAACAAAAATTGAAAGGTGCACACATACTTATACATGAAATGTTACCAACAACTAGTCCCGTAAACAAATATTGGTAATGACAACCAAATTCTCTGAGTACCTATAACCAGCAATCTATTACAACAATCTATTACAACAATCTATTACAACAATCAATACATTAAAATGTCAGTTCCAATAGTCATCTTAATTAGTTTTGGGTTACCGACACATTGTCTCTTATACGAGTACCTACCTATAGTGTCAGTTCCTTCTACTGAAAATTGCCTTGTGCCCAATCAACATTCCGTTGTAGTGACAGGATACATGGATACACGAAGAGAAAAAACATGGTTACTATATGGTTACGGCAATAATAATATGTTCTCCGCAAAAAAAGTAAGTTCGTTGCAACCATAGCATTGTTTACTGAATTTAATTTTGACAATAGCATGATTGCCGCAATAACAATATTGTTGACATGTAACAATAGTATTATTGTCAAATTTAAAAATAGGTATAGTATGGAAGATATGGTTAAAGCGACAATATAAATATGGTTGGTACGACAAAAGTATTGTTTGTTGCGTTTAATGTTATCCATAATATGATTATATGACAATCACACTGTATGATTGTAATTTTTCTTCATTTGAATATGCTTTTAAGAACAATGTTACGGATCTAATTCAATAATACTTATAGTACTTTTTATATGGAAACTATTTTTTTTAAACCAGCTGCTTTGGCTTTGTTTAACTGAAATATTATTAATAAAACACCTTACGTTTTTCAAACTTATTTTTTCTAATGTTAAGTATATCAGTCATATAATACTGAATTTGATGTATTTTTAAATAATTTTCATAATTCAAATCTATTCTTGACAACTTTACATTATTCTAATAAATAATGTTTGGATCATAGTATAATTGTGTGTGATCATACTATGGTTGTATGGATCATAACATGGTTGTGAGTATTATACTATAGTTGTATGTGAAACATACTATGGTTCATAGTGCGGTTGTAGAGATCATATTATGGTTGAGTTTGAATCACACTATGGTTGTGGGGATCATAGTATGGTTATGTGTGAAAAATTCTATTGTTGTCAGGATCATAGTAGGGTTGAGTGTGAGTCAAAGTATGGTTGAATGATACTCATACTATGGTTGTGGGGATCATAGTAAGGTTATGTGTGAATCATACTATTGTTGTGAGGAGCATAGTATGGTTGTACTTGAATCCAACTATTTTTGTTAGGATATTGTCACCACAACCATACTTTTTTCTGCGTATAGTACGTAAGAACACCAACATTGGGCTGTCAAAAAAATTGGTTGTGACAACAGATCTGTGTGTAGAAACAATATTAAATAATTTAAAAAAAATCGCTGAAAACAATAAACTTTGCAGGCATTTGGCGTTAAGAATCATGGTCAAGACTATTTGAGGCTTCAGGGAAATCTTCAAATAGAAATCTTACGTAAGTACCGCAAATTATTATTAAAAAGTGTTCAAAATAAAAAGTATATGCAAAAAAGTAATTGTAAATGTGTTTGTTCTACAGGTTGGAGCGCGGTTTTTGCTTATTTGGGAATAAAATAAAAAAAATTATGAACCTTAGGAAAACTTGTTATATATTTTAATAATATTGAACAGCAAATGATTTCTTAAATTACTTGGTTTTAAGAAGTGCATCTGGAAAATGTCGAGCTCCACTATCCACTCACTGCTGCATACGTTCTCAAAAGTTTTCAAGAACTCTTACAAGCATGCCGACTGGTATTCTGCCAATTTCAGGCCCAATATTGTGAATTAGGTCTTCCAAAGTGTTGGGACGGTTGATGTACACCTTCGACTTCAGGTAACCCCATATGAAAAAACCACATGGGGCTATGTCTGTGAGAGTGCCGGCCAGTTCATATCACCCCTCTCAAAGATATAAGCCGCTTAGGTAACATTTGCCTCAAACAATTCATGGTAACCCCTGCTGTGTGTGCGCTGACACCATCCTGTTGGAACCATGTATCCTCTAATTGCATTGCCTTAAGAGCGAGCTGAAAAAAGGTCTGGAAATGACTACTTATAGAGCGAGTGATTGCATCCGAGTAGATCGTTTCGGAGAATTCAATACTGCTGCTCTAACTCTCTCGATGTTTTGTGGCGTTGTAATCCTTTTCTCAGGCCCCCTTCGTACACATGACACATTCCCTGCTGTTCTCAATGAAGTTACCCAATTTACAATTGATTATCGTCCAAGAACAGGTCCACGTGGGGAACAGAGAATCGTAAACAAAAAACATGCTTCACAGCAGTGATCGAGTGCGCATTTGAAAAATACGCTTCAAACCCAAATGACCTCTCCTCACGTGTCAAATGCATGATGGCAACTGAAAGGCAGAAAAAGGCAAATTATCGCGCTCCACCCTGTATTATCATTAGAGCGGATCCTTTTATTTTTTTGTTTTGATGTTTACTTCACCACAATGATTTTCTAATTTTTTTAAACACTTTTGCCAAAGAAACCATCTTCGAGTCCGCAAACTGAAGAATCAAATTTCGCAATTGCTCAAAAATGAGGCGATTACTTTTTATTGTAGTGTTTACAAGAACTAAACAACTATTAGCATAAACCATTTGATATAAAAGCTTGGAATTAATAGAAAAAAACTTACTCAAGCTAGTTAAAAATCCCTAAAAAAAATTCTCAATGAAACTTTTCCCCAAAAAAAAAAATTGAAACAACAAAAATATTCTTATATTTTTGTACATGGAGTGACCGACCTCTTACTCACTTAATATCCAAGTTATTAAAGAACACGCCTAATGTTTTTCAAATCCAATTTCGTTGAAATCTTGTGACATTCGCAGCTGTGTGGTCGCTTAGACCCCAAGACCCCAAAACGCGGGGTACATTTGTATAGGGCTTGTATTAGGATTTGAGCCGATTTGGTCCATTTTCAGCAAAGTTTATCCTGTTTGAAAAATAAGACCAAAATTGCCGCTGTTAGACTGGTTAGGCCCTAATACAAAAAATACGCAAAACTTTTGCTAAATCCTCCAGATTGATCGATTGCTTTAAGAGTTATGATTCTCCTTATACTACCCTCGTATATGGAAAACGTCTCTCTATGGAACGACATCGATGCTATTCATAAAATAGGAGGTTCTTCCTTTTATCATTATGATTGCTGTTATTATTATTTGTAGATATTATGAAAACTAATCATATTATCAATACCCATGATGTTAATTGGAATATACATACATATATACAAATCTATATATATGTATTTATGTACGTAAATAAGAAGCATCCTTATTCCCATTGTAGTAGTCGTCGTCGTCGTCGCAGTGAGGGAACGTACAAGATGATGTACATACACCCTGGCGGAATATGCAGCAATAGATAAAGATGTGCCCATAAAATGATAGACAATCAAATTGGAAACAGGCTGAAATGAAGAGGACGACAGATAGAATCACCTTTTTCAATGTTCATTGCTCTTCATGATGAACACGACAAGGACGAAGACGATGTCGACGAGGACAATGCTGCTGCTGCTACTGATGATGATGATGAAGCCCCAACTGATGGGCACAAACGATGAGGAAGGATGACATGAAGAGTATTTTGTTTTGTTTATATTAAGTGGGGAACTGGAAGTAGGCTGCGTGATGCTTCTCTGTGGATATGTGTAGCTTCTTCGGTCAAGTGTGTAGCTACTCTTTGTATCGATGGGAGTGCTTAAAAGCCAAGCTGCTTTTAAAATATATATACTCACGCACACAACCGTGCACACACACACACAGGCTCATACTCGTAAATTCTATTGTAATAGTTTGCAAAGCAGTCTGAATGGGGTTGGCGCTGGCTGGCTGGCTGGATTGCAGGCCGACTGGCTGGCTGGTACTATCAGTCCAATTCGACAAAACAATAGACTCGAAAAGACAATTAAGATGGTATTTGCCATCGACGAAAAAGGATAATGCCTATAAAGAAAAACCTAATGATAGTTGAGATAGAGCACGTAACATCAGCAGAAGCACTACAAGTAGCCATCATCAATGGCTCGGACAACGACAAGGCTTGAGTGGCTGACAAGACACTCGAAGAAATATGTTGCACATCTCTGTATACATTCATCATAAATGATGTGAAGTGGATTCTAAAGTGTGGGTTGCAACTAGAAGTATTCATAAATTGCCCAAATATTACCGGAAGTACGTTAGTTAGTTAGTTAATTAAGTGCATTGCCCTTTTTCATATTACATCTTTTTACCTCTAATAGTTTTATAGGGCGATGTTAATCACCTTTGAAAACAAAAAATGAATTCATGAGCCTTTAGTAAAGGGTGGTTAAATTTTAAGGGCCGATGCCATTTCTTGCCACCATTCTGACCTTTGACGACGTTTGGAATGGTCAGGAGGCTTTAGTTCTTGAGTCAATTGCACCTCGTAAGCGTGTAAATGCAAGTCTTTATGCATATGCATCAACGACGAGCTGGTGTTTTTTTACATCTCCTACAGACCCGGTTTGCTTAAATTTTTGCATGATTTTTCCGATTGTACGCACATTTGTACTATCAAATTAACCGAAAAATCACGAAGTGCACGATATACATTTTCATAATAAGCCTGAATAACTTTAACGTGTTGCTCGCTTGTGTATCTTTCCATCGTTCAAATTGAGTTGGTAAGAAATTGAGAAATATCAAATGAAATGCAGAAAAAAACTTGACGTTTAGGTGTGGTTCACATTCAACATCGGACCTTTAAATTTAACCACCCTTTATATAAGAATACGCCTTTTCATACTCTTCCCAATGGAGTGGCGGGTCTACTTGATTGTCATTTGTTTAAGATATAGAAATGTCAAACGGATATCTTATATTAATATATATTCTGGATGGTCGTTAAATTTAAGATATCCGTGCAGAATTTTTATTTTTGCACCAAATGGCATCTTACATTGGGATTGTAAAGGAGAGTAATCAGCACTAAGTAGAAATAAGTGGACAGTTCGTAAGATCGGATGGGCCCAAACTTTTATACTCTCCACCATGGATTGCCTTGTAGTAAGGCATTGGCAGTATTGCGGGAAATTTGATTGTTGGTTGTAGGTCCATGTTTGCCAGAAGTAAATGTCTGTTGACCTATTAATCACTGTCCAGTTCATACTGATACGAGGGCTGCTATATGTATTTCTGGCCTGATAAGGCAAATGCGGATATTTATCATCAAAATCGTTTTATTGTTTTTCAAAGTATTCTCCAACATAACTTATACACTTTTGCATGCGCTCAAACCAATTTTTCCACTCCGATTGAGTTTAGTTGACTATGTCAACTTGTGTGCCGTGCCGTGTTTCTGAAGAGGGTTGTCACGGACCCGAAATCATGATAAAAGTAGTGTGCAGCCACGAAAATCAATGTCACTTTGCCATTTTGTTAAAAACTTGTCTTCTATTTAAATATTGAAGCAAGAGGTCTTGAGCCGGTTAATCCCTGTTCAATGTGTAAAACCAACAGACCGAAATAAAACAAACGAGCTAAATATAGGTATACATTTAGTTCTGTGAGAAGATTTGAACATTTCTGGGTATATGGGTACCCTGAACATAAACGGAAGGTTTTTGGCCGCCAGAGCCTAATGATCACGCCCATTTATGGGAACGTTAGGGCATATACTTATACGCATAACACTTTCCAAATCTCAAAAAAAAAATTATCATTAAATTTATTTATTATTTATCAGGACGAAAATGTACTTAAAGTATCTATGAAATGCAGTCAGAAATGCGACAATTTATATATAACGGATTTTCCAATAGGGACATAACAATTTCGTATCTTTATACCAACGCACTCTCAAACATTTTTAATGATCTTTCAGGGTCAAAACCTTAGACGAAGTCAAGATTGCGATCAACGTTTGGAAATTATTAAAAATTACTACCGAAATTCTGAGTCGGTGGCTCGGGAAAATTTTCCGAAAATCCAGATTTTCATCAAAAAATCTTCTTCGGCGATGAAGCTCATTTCTGGCTTAGTGGTTTTGTCAATAAACAAAATATGCATTATTGGGCAGCAACAAAACCCCATGTGCTTCAAGAGACACAATTGCATTCGTAAAAATTACTGTGCGGTGTGGTTTTCATACCGGAGGTGTGACTGGGCCCCATTTTTCGTCATGGAAAACAATCGCCATGTTACCGTCAATAGAGAGCGCTATCGTGCCATGCCAAAAATTTATTATTGGCCAGAATTCGATGAGCTTAACATCACCGATATGTGGTTCAACAAGACGGTGCCACTAGCCACACCGCACGCGATAATTCGATTTACTGTAAGGCGAATTCGGTGAACGTGTTATCTAGAGAAATGGTCCGGTCCAATGGCCACCTCGTTCATTCGATTTAACGCCATTGGATTTCTTTTTATGGGGCCACAACAAGTCATTGGTCTATGACAACAAATCAACAACTTTAGACGAGCTCAGAGACAACATCCAACACAAAATTGCCAAAGTTCCGGTCGAAATAAGTGCAAGAGTGGTGGAAAATTGGTTCCAATGAATCGTTGTGGTGATTATATGACCGAAATTAATTTTCATTCTTAAAATGTAACATTTCACTACTCCTGGAATAAATCTGAACTCTATACTCGTATCATGATTATTCTGTGTTTTATTAATATATAACATTGTTAAAACCCTGTATATATGTAGATAGTTGTTTAATAACTAACTGATACCCGACCAGACTAAACGGCTGAAGCGAGAATCGTGAAATTTGGTGGGTAGATATAGAAAAGCGTAGGTAGGTAGAAAATTTAAATGAATATAAATAAAATGGAATAAAAATGGGCCAAAAGCGACATAATATAAAAAAAATGAGAAACCCCATACTTATTAATAAAAAGGTTGGCACGGAAAATTAAAATAAGGATGAAAGGGGATACAAAAATGTAAGCATGATCGGGCTTAATATGTAACTTCTTCTGATATATTTTAGTTTCGCAAGAGTAAATTGTTTACACTCAAAACTTACAAGACTTTGACAGCCACAGGACCACAAGTCAACAAATTCAAAAGATTTATCGATATCAGTTTATTGCGACCAGTACATTGATTACAACGACAGACAGACCGGCGCTCGATTTAATCAGATAGTGATTCTGAATCGATCGGTATAATTAACATTGTGTCACTTTCCATTTCTTTAAGAAGCTACTCACATCAACTCTAAGTCGTTTAACCCGTTTAACGGTATAACAAGCCAGACGGACGGACTGTCATTTATTATAGATATCGCTGCCAGTTTTTAACCCCGTACCATCGAACATTTCCTTGAGTGTAACCGTATGGCGTGTATCCATAATACCCGATGGCAGAACATGCCACAAAGCCACGACAGCATTTCCTTTAACGCATTCCATTGCGTAAGGGGCGGGAAGGGGGTATGTAAAAGAGGGCAACGGAAAGAAATCGAATAGAATGGCGAAAACCATTACAGCAATGAACGCAATGTAACATCTCCGAAACAATAAGAGGCGAGTCATAACCCAGTGGTATAAGGGACTACCTCCGACCCTGTAAATTCCCTAGTCCCTGAAGAACCACCGCTACCGCGCCATAATCCACTTCCCATGCATTTACCTGGTGAATTTAACATGGGCTTGTCCTACGAAGGGGGCGATTGACCCGTCTCTGCATAACCTTTAGCCACCACTAGGGTGCCCACTATTATCCATACCTTACACCACCGGCAAAAGACTGAAGGCGGTGGTAGTCCATACTATGTAGTACAAGAGCTACCTACATAATAGCATTCCCTACACTACCACTATAAGACGACCGGCCGTGCTAGTCCCTATTACGTAGTTCAATACTAGCTACAATATTTAACACACCATTTTACTTAATATAATAATTAAAAAACTGTTACTTAACAATTTTATTTGATATTTATTTATTTGAGAATTATAAAAGTAACTTTACTAAACTTAACGAATTCAGTTGTCTCTAAGAACTATTAAAATAAGGAATGTTACCAAAATTAAAAATATAGGCAGTTAATCTGTTTTGGATTCCGATTGTGATTTTCTCGCCCCAACAGTCTTGAAATGACGCTTTTTTTGTAATTGTATTGCCTTCCGCAATTCATCTTCAGGGTTTTCACTCCCATTCATCCGTATACACTCTGAAAAAAATGTTAGTTATTTTATTCAAATGTTAGTTATAAACATTAAGTTTTTTTAATATTACCTAAAAGCACGTCGCGATAATTCTTTAAAACCTTTAGTGGTTTTCTGCCCTGGACGCCATCGACGTTATATTCTTAAGTTACCTCAACCGATAAAATGTTTTGCAGGTATTTACGCATTCCATTGGGAAAATGAGAGATTTCATGACGTCTATCTGAAAAATTTTAAAAACATTATTAGAACAAACATACTTACCAATTTTTAACAACTCAATTCCGCTGAAGTTCACACACTGAATTCAATGACACGACTGATGTACAACTACACGGCGATCATCGTGTTTTATTGATATTTGCAACGGGATCTTTTTTAGGAATTTTGTGTTTTTTTCTATTACAACGAAGGCACTTCATACGAAAAAAACCGGTTGTCTGAGTTACTCAGGGGTAGGGAATTAGGTGGCGAATGGTGACATAAGTACAAGTAAGAGATAAGTGTCTAAGAAAAGAGGTAGGTAATTTGGGTATGTCACAACGGTAGCAACAAGTGGCAATAGTGGCAAAGTGCTAGCCACTTCGTCTGTCATTAGTGGCGATAGCTTTTTGTTATACCACTGGGAAACTATTACTACTAATACAGACATACTTCAACATAAACCAGCACATACTTACACATACAGGCACGCGCTTATCTCATATAGGTATGCAAGGGGACATATGTCAATGTATCGGTATTTAACAACTTCGAGCCATGCTTTGGCTAAGAGAACAGCATGGCATGTGGTTGTCCGTGTTGCTACAGCTGCTGTTGTTTGCTACGTAAATGCCATCAAAATTTACAATGGCCCGAAATGCCCATGTCGAGCTGGCGACATTCCCTACTTCTGGTGGCGTTATTGCTGCTGCTGCTGTTGCTCTTGTTCAAAATCGAAGAGGATTTCTGTTGTCCTTTATCTTGTTTCTAATTCATTGGATCGCAAAAAATGTCGTGTTCACCTTAATTGGGGAATACGACAATAACAACGACAACTACAGCAACAGCAGCAGCACAAGCAGAAGTCGTAGCAGTGAACAAGCCCCAGCATCATCATCAGAGCCAGCAGCACCGGAACACAAGCAGTTGTCCGCATCGTTCACATCGGCCAGTAAGCTGAACATTTTTGAGGTAGCTCAGGTCTCTGCTACTTCAACGTCTTCTTCTTCTGCCCACAGCCTCTGCGGCTGCTCACTTTTATTCTTGTAACGCAAAGGTATCCAATTAGAAAAACAACAATGACATCATTGTAAGCCATCTATCTAATGTATAGCCATCCAATCCCTTCCATTCATCTATCCGTCCATCCATCCATTCGCCCAACTAACAGTCCATCGTAACCCCGTTCCCTTATAACGAAGCACAACATATTCTGTGCTCCGCCACTCTCTCCAACGTTCATTGATTCTTGTCAGGGGGGGGGGGGGGGGGTAGGAGATGGATGGCGGTTCATGTGTGCTCCTCTCCCGTATAAAAACAATGTGGACGAGGAGGACATTATGGAGATGTCAAAAATGGTGTTGGGATTATTATTGCTTTGTGTGTTCGAGTTTCCCCATTGTGCTGTTGTTGTCGTTGCTTGCCTCACTTCCGGCATCGACATTTGTCGTTTTGAAAATTGGCAATTTTTAATCCGCTAAACATCACATGTGATTTCCTATAACACATACCAACATAGCCACATAACAGAACATGCTTCGAACGAAAAGTGTAACTACATTTCCAAAAAAGAAAAAAGAAAATCAAAAACAAAAGCGACCTTTAAACCCTTTATTGTGCAAAAGAGGTTTTCAGTTTCGCCACACACACGTACGAGTATAACTCGTTTATCGACTAATAAGGAATGTAGGTCAAGGTGTTATGACTGAGGACTCTACATGAACAGCCCCTGATCCCACCAACTCAATAGCGATCTTTGATCAAAAAACTATGGTTTTCATACAGAAATTGAAAGAAATTCTCAGATGTAAACTCCAGTTTGTGAGTGTATAAGTGGGCATCTTGCAACGTTGTATAGCTTAAATAGAAGCGATTCTGCATCACAGAATCATTTCGTGAAATGATGTCGGGTTTTGAACAGAATAATAATCTTATTCGGTTGTTCCGATACCAATCAACGGTCTTGTTGGTAAAAATCTGGCAAAGTCCACTACTTAGCTTAGCCATATTTCATCTCAAATGGATACTGACCATCAATAGTAGCTCAGGTGTCACCTGGTTAGATATCCCAACACCCGTTGGGGTATACACAGTGAAACAATATACGAGGGCGACCGCAAAACTAACTGGCCTGGCACATTTTCTGTTTTACTAGCAATTTTTTTTTTTAAAGCAATCTTTTATAAGCCATCTGTCAAAATTTCAGGTGTTACAGGTGATTGATTGAAGTAAACAAGTTTTATAATTTTTGAAAAATGGAAAAAAAGAGTTTCGTGCGGTAATTAAACACTTTTATATGAAAGGTTTTACGCCACAATTAATCAAAGATGAGTTGTATTCTGTTCATGGTGATAATGTACCATCATACTCCACCGTGAAATCCTGGGTTCAACAATTTAAAACGGGTCGTTCAAGTACGGAAGATGAACAACGCTCTAGAAGACCGAAAACTGCTACTACTATTGAAAACATTAGAAAAATATTTAATGAAGTGTCTAAAGATAGACGAATAAACCTCAGAGAACTTGCTGATATTGTTAAA
This sequence comes from Hydrotaea diabolus, assembly GCA_963513945.1. Taxonomy (NCBI): domain Eukaryota; kingdom Metazoa; phylum Arthropoda; class Insecta; order Diptera; family Muscidae; genus Hydrotaea; species Hydrotaea diabolus. The sequence goes on from OY740718.1 coordinate 189,516,189, forward strand.
ATACACGAAAAACAAGTTTGGAGTATTTTACATGATGAACTCCACATGAAAAAGCTATCCGCAAGATGGGTGCCGCGTTTGTTGACTTTGCCCAAAAAAATCGTCCGTTGGACCAATTCCGAGGAGCTTTTAGCGATTTATCAGCGTAATCCAATAGAGTTCTTGCGCCGATTCATATCTGTTGATTAAACATGGATCCATCACTACATCCCAGAATGCAAAGAACAGTCAAAACAATTATTAGAAGCTGGTAAAAGTGGTCCCAAGAAGGCGAAATCTGTTAAGTCAGCAGGAAAAGTAATGGCCACAGTATTTTCGGATGCAAGGGGTATAATCTTTATTGATAATCTTGAGAAAGGAAAAATTATAAAAAGTAAATATTATTGTGCATTATTGGATCGGTTGAGTGAAGAAATCAAGATAAAACGACCGCATTTAGAAAAAAACAGTTCTTTTTCATCAAGATAATGCTCCTTCACACACTGCATTTGCAACGATTTGAAATTGCTCCGCATCCACCATATAGTCCAGATTTAGCTCCTTCTTATTATTTATTGTTTCCAAATTTAATAAAAAATTCTCGCTGGCAAAAAATGTTCGTCCAATAGCGAGGTTGTTGCTGAAACTGAGGCATATTTTGAAGGTCTTGAAAAATCGTATTTTTCGGATGGAATTAAAAAACTTGAAAAACCTTTGATGAAGTGTATTGAGTTGGAAGGAGATTATGTTGAAAAATAAATAATAATAATTCCAAAAAAACGGTTATTTTTATGTTAGGCCAATTACTTTTGCGGTCGCCCTCGTACATATAGATACACACAGAGAACAGTTGTTGCCACAAACTAATTTTTTGCCAACCTAATGTTGGTGGATGTACGTACTATCCATGTATTCCATCGTTACATCCGAATGTTGATTGGGTACACAGCAATTATTAGTAGAGGGAACTTACACTTTCAGTTGAAGAAAATAAGTATCAGTACTTCTAACAGACAAAGATGATTATTGGAACTGAATATGTACATGTATTAGTTGTTGTTAAGATTGTTTGTTATAAGTACTTTTTGAAAAAATTTAATATTTTATCTCATTGTAATGGGCCAGCTGATCAGAAAAATATAAGTAAATACGTCTTTGGATAGATATTTTGTTCAGCATTGCAGTTATGCCCTAATCTGAAAAGAAGAATTTATTTATTTGCCAATATTTTTTGGAAGCAATAACCGTTTGATCCAAGAACTTTAAAACTGTCTGGCGAGTTTTTTTGTTTTTATAAATTTTTTGAGATTTCGCAATATGTTTTCGTCGTAAAAAAAGACTTTGTTGCGACTAAAACAGATCAAATATTGCAGGGTTCATATGTTGATGTTGGAATAGCCAATATTATCTTACAACAGACATTGGTCATTACAAAGAACTTATCTGTTGTCACCACCAATTATTGGTAACAAAGTAACATGTGCATTGCAATTGGTTGGTTGCCATAACCGCCAGTTGTCCAACAGATTTTTGTACTGGATTCGGTTTGTATAACTGTGTTATCGGCTGTGAAAACCGTGATATGGTTGCAGCAAACATCATATGATAACTGGAATTATGTTACTATCAATGCTATGGAATGTTGGATATTGCAACATAAATTCGGGTTATTCAACCGAATTTCTGTAGTTCGGACCGATTTGCTACTTAATTTTTCTCTGTGTGTACTTTATAGTCACGCCATCAATAATATGTTCTATACAATAAAAGCGTTTTCGTCACAACCATAGTACTGTTTTTTGATTTTATTGTAATAATGGTATGAGTGCGGCAATATCAATATTCTTTAAATGTAACAATAGTATTTTTTGCTAAATGGAGAAATGAAAATATATAAATATGGTTGGTGCGACAAAAGTATGGTTTTATGCTAACAAAAAAATGATTACGAAAATCGGTCTGTGATATATAGTAAATAAGGTTGTAGTCTATCTGGGGACACCTTAACGTCGTTTAAGTTCAGTGGGAAGTGTCCCCAATGGGGCCTCCAAGAATGACATTCCATATAAGGGGTAGACATTTAGTACATGCCATATATCTCCGATCGGAAATCGTCTGGCATATATCGTAAATTTAATCGTAATGCACCTATTTAAGGATATTTTGATGGTCGATTAAGTTTGACAGGAAGTGCTCCTACTGTGAAGATTGCCTAACTGGTGTGACGATTTACATTTTCAAAAATTTCGATTTTTACGATTTTCTTTTAAGGAAAGACGATATTACATGATTTTCTGCCTTGAATGTACTAATATTTTTTAAATGTAGTAATTATTTTTTTAAAATATCTGGTTTTATGCCAATAAGCGAAATTGCCGCATATGGGGTTCAGAGAACCCATAGGTTCAACCTTTCCAATAAAACGAGAAATTTGAAACAATTATCAGCACTTGTTTTTAAAGCCGATTCGAATTTAAAATTTTATATGGCCCTCCCTTGACTATGTTTTTACTCGTAGATGCGTCGACATTACAATCTACCTCCAGAAAAACAAAAACGTTGTGAGCGAACCCCACCAACGTTATGGAGACCATTTTCGGATATGTAAAAAAATCAAACCCTTTATTGAGAAGGTGTCTCTATCCAGCATGCGGATGTATTCGAAAAATATAAGGCTGACATCGCCAGAATTTTAAAAGCACGATGGACTTGACAAGGCATATTAAAAACACGAAAGGTGGTTTCAGTCGGTTAATCCGACTTACATATACCCTCACCGATAAATGGATTTATAATTTTCGGATCTTCCATCCTCTGTTCCTCTAGCGTACCGATTTTATTGAAAAGGTCGTTTGTGTGGAAGGTACTAGAAGAGAGCGTGGCACGCATTTTCTTTTTATGCGCATACAAAATTGAAACAAACATATTGCAATCCAAAAAATAAAAAAGCATATTCAAAAAATGGTGGCTTGCAATGTTTCCGTCGATAAACATTCTTTTGAGGTTAATCGTGCAAACCAGACGCACAAACGGACTTGGCTCAAGTACCTTAAAATGTGATGAAACGGATTTGTTCAAAACATCTGTAGACCTCAACTGCTTTTTTCGATGCATTACAGTTTATAAGTATATCCTTTCGAATAATATAAACTCTCTTATTCAGAAAGATGAAGAAAAATAAAATAGGTCTTAAAAAGAAGTTACGGGCACTGTCACAAGTCTTCAGCTAAAATGGGGAAGGGCCTCTTCTCAGTGGATTCAGATAAGGTGTCAATATTTTTTCCAACTTGTTCAATATGCTGCTGTATAGAATAATTGAAAGGCTTGCTGCCATACGAAGAAACATCATTCGGCATATGATAGGGAAATCATAGGGTGATCAATTAACTGCCCTTTTTAAAAAAAAACAATTTTCAGTTTATCCGTAAATTAAAATTTTTAAGAAACTTTTTTAATTTTATTAAGATACCTGTTTAATCGACGTTTTTTTCAACACATGCTGTTGCGAGATTTTAGAAAAACTCTACTTAGTAGGGACATAAAAACTGTTACACACGTTTTATGCTGTAAAATAAGACGTACTGAATGTTTTTGGACCACATATTATTTAATATATTTATTGATGTATCCAAAAATAATCTACTTATTCGAAATGTCCGCCTTTTGCCTTTACACACGCCGTTAGTCGCACTGACCAATCGTCAATAGCTGCACGAACCTCGTCCATTGGAAAATTGGCCACAGCTCGAACCAAAGCATTCTTAAGAGATCTAATGTTGGGGTATTTTTTGTGATAAACCTTGTCCTCTAAAACCTTCCACAATTTGTAATCCAATGGGTTCAAATCTGAACTGCCTGAGGGACATTCGTCAGAGGAAATGATCGCCGGCAAATTGTTTCGAAGCCAGGCCCTGGACGTTTTAGCCTTATGGGCCGGCGCAGAATACTGCTGGAAAGTCCATGGCTGGTTTTGGAACAGGGAATTGTTAAGAGGCTTCGCAAATGCTTCCAAAACGGTTTCTTGGTAAACTTTGGCCGATGTTTTGACTCCTTGTTCCCATAAATGCAGGTCAGTGACCCCGTCGTAAGAGAAACCCCACCAAACCATGACTGAAGCTGGGTGATGGCCCTTTTCCACCCTTGGGATCAGTTCACATGCTTCCTTAGATGACCGCGTATACACTCTATCATTTTGCTTGTTAAATTTTTCCTGAACGGTAAACATTTTTTCAACGGTGAACAAAATTTTTCTGTACAAGTTATCAGCGTGCTTCACCAAAAGACGCAGTAAATAAATATCCGGTACGTCGTGTGAAAGCCCCAAGTCCCAAATCTTTTTTAAAGATTCGACTCATGGACTTTTGCATGATATTCATCTCACGGGCCACGATTTTCTGTTTTCGGAGCGGAATTCTGTGAATTCTTGATTTAACGGCTTTGATCACATGCGGTGTTCGAACAGAGCGTGTACGCAGAAAAAAGGATGGTTGGGGTAACAATATTCGAAGAGCATCATACTATTGTTGGTTATATGGTTGTAGCACAACAAGAGTATGGTTCACACACAACCATACTATGATCCCCATAACAATATTATGGTCCTTACAACAATGGAATTATTCTCACAACCATACTATGATCCCCACAACCAAAAAATTATTCACATTCAACCATACTATGATCCCCACAACCATACTATGACCCCCATAACCATAGTATGTTTAACGTACAATCATAGTATTATCCTCACAACCATAGTACACACAACCATACTAAGATCACTAAAATTTTTCGTTAAGATTGGGTTAAGTTGTTATTCAACAATAGAGAATTTTATTAAGTTAGTTATGTAAAAATACATTGAACTCTTAATGATGGAGTGATTTGTTTAACAGTAAACAAATAACACTGTGGAACATTTTTGGGGTTATTGTCTGGGGGGTGAGAAATTCCAAGTCAGAGTGATGGTACTAGGTCAGTATATTAAAACCCTCAAAGGGTTTTGCGTTCGTATGTGCCAGTTTTTTTTTTTGAAAATTAAGTAACTTCACTTAATTGTAAATAAAAGCAGAACAAGTTAATCGATTTCTATGATCTATGTCGCATTTTGTTTATAGGTTATGTGACTTTACGTGAAAGTTATAAGACTCTACACGTTTTTCCGTTTGGGATTTATATGTTTAAAAAAAAAAAAAAAATTTTTGGCACGTACGAACGCAAAACCCTTTGAGGGTTTTAATATACTGACCTAGTACCATCACCCTGACTTGGAATTTCTCACCCCCTAGATTGGCTGTTGTACTGTGTAATTTAATAAAAATATTTGAGTTATACTAATCCGTACACGCAGAAAAAAAGTATGGTTGGGGTGACAATATTCGAAGAGGATCATACTATTGTTGGGTATATGGTTATGGCACAACAATATTATGATCCTCACAACCATAGTATTTTTCTTATACAACCATAGTATGATCCTCAAAACCATAGTGTGATTCAACCATAGTTTAATGCAATCAACCATACTATGATCGCCAAAATTATTTATTAGGATTGGGAGTTGTTATTCAAAAATAAATTTTTATCAAGCAAGAAATTTTAAATTGCATTACATTTAGTTTATGGACAGGTTTGGGGCCATGTTTTATTGAACATTTCATTCAAGAAACAAAAACATATATTCCAACTGCAGTCGAAAATACTTTTAGTTGCCAGTAGGGGTTAATGCAACTTCATCATCCGTAGACACCAAGTAGCGAATGTGATTAAACCATGATCAATGGCTTTATACTTAAGTGCAGGCAGATTTTAAATAAAGGAGAACCAATCGGTATTAGAGTATTTCACCGAACAAAGTAAACACAATAAAAATCCCTCGAACTACCTTTCGATTGTTGTTGGTTTTTGAATGGACACAACAACCATTCACTGTATCGTGTGTATGTGTTTTTTTTTGTATAAATAAAAAACATACGCACACACATCCATGTATGCTCTAAAAAACCTGGTTTGTTTTGTTCATAGTCGCAACCATACTGTATGATTGCCGTAATCATATTATTGTTAACGTAAATTTTAAACAATAATACTTTTGTTGCACCAACCATGTTTATATGGTTCCTACAACCATATTTTCATTTCTAAGTTTGATAATAACACTATTGTTACATTTAAACAATAGTAATATTGTCGCAATCATACTGTTGTCAAAATGCAATTAAAATAACAATACTATGGTTGCGACAAACATGCTTTTATTGTAGAGAACATATTATTGTTGCGGTAACCATAGTGTAACCATATCTTTTCTCTGCGTGTAGTTTGTTTTGAAAAAAATTAATTATTATTCCGTGAGATAAGTAAAAATAACATTGTCAAATTTAAAATAAATTACGATTTTGCCGGTACGATTGCCGTAATTATGTTATTGTTAATATAAAACCCATTATAACAATACTTTTGTCCCACCAACCATATTTATATTGTTGCTGCAACCATATTTTCATTCATAATTTGGCAACAGTACTTTTGTTTCATTTCAACAATATTAATATTGCCGCAATCATACTATTATCAAAATGTAATTCAAAAAACAATACTATGGTTGCGATGACCATGCTTTTATTACAGAGAACATACTATTGTTGCCGTGACCATATAGTAACCATATCTTTTCTGCGTGTGGGCGGCCCGACCGGTGGCGGTCTTTTACATCTCCAGTCTCCTCAAACAGTGTTATGCATCGGTAGACGAATGCGGCTAATCACTAGTGGGCGGAGCGTTTTGCAAATATCGCTTTTTTTTAATTTCACACTTGAAAAGCACTATTACAGCGATACGGTTCTAATAACATGAGTACTATCAAAATAAGAACTTTTAAAAGAGTCTTGAAACCGATCCAGCTGAAGTATACTGCCAGCTATTGCTACAGAAATCTACAGATGGTTACATGTAGAATCTCGGAAATGGTGTACATTAGGGCGGGTTGATTTCTTTTTGTTAAAATCGTATAGCAAAAACGTAAACAGCATTAAATTCTAAGAAAATCTCCGAAGAATCCAGGTATCTAAAATAAAACCCTAATCCGCGCCTCTCGACTTGAAAATTTATATGCCCGCCTTGCCAAAAAAATAAATGTTTGAAAAGGTGGCTTTTTCCAAAAAGAAATCGATTTTTCTGAATAAAATTGTTAAATAAGGTAGTTCTTTTCACTTTATATTTTTTCTACACTCAAGATTTTTTTCATTAAAAACAATATTCACCCATGTAGAAAAGTTTATATATAATTTTATAAAAAAAAATTCTTTCATAATTTAATAAAAAAGATTGGAAATAAAATACAAAAAAAAAAATTGCACTAAAAAAATTGCAAAGCTGAGGTAACGGCATCTTACGCACTTAAACAAAAAATACGCCAGTATACAAGAGAACAATTTGTCAAAATAATTGTGTCGACGACTGTAGAAGCCACATAAAACGAATTAGAGATCAAATAAACTGGATTAGAGGTCTTGTTTTTTTCTGTTTGAAGAAGTATGTTTTGCCTATTTTATTAAAAAAAAAATGGGGTCCAACTGCTTTTTTGACAATTGAATATTTTGATTAGGCTCAAAGTAAAAACTGTATTGCATTAACTATAATATAATAAAACAAAATATATTTAAAAAAAGAAAATAATTTTTGCGAAAGAAGAGAACAACAATTTTAAAGTCGATAGGCGCGGACTAGAATTTCATTTTAGATACATGGTTTCTTCGGAGAATTTTCTTAGAAACCTATGTAGATTACGCTTTTGCTTCGCGATTTCCATTTATTTTTTCATTCATACAAATCAACCCACCCTAGTGTACATATTAGTGGCCAGTTGTTTAAAAAGAAATCGAAAGATGAAAATAACAAGAGTACTTGTTATACGTTTGGTGAAAACTTGGTCATAAGGTCTTCTGTTTTCCTTTTACCAATTGTAGCCAAGTACTTTTCCGATTTAGGTCCTCAATGACCTGAAAGCGCGAAAAACAGTAAGTAACAGTAAGTGCTAAAACACATTCTTCCTTTAATATGCAAGATGTCCCGTTCCGGTAATAATGCCTTTTATCGAAATAAACAACCGATCTTAATATAGAGACAAAATATTTTTGCTTTAAAACTTAGGAATCTCTATTTATGGACATACAAAACATATTGGCCCAACACAAGTCAAGCCACTCCAGTAGACATCGTTTTTGGCAGGAGAAAAATATGAATAAGTGTCCTGTTTTAACTCCAATGGTTTTTGGGGGGAATTAAAGAAACCGGGTTTTCAACAAAAAACGAATTATTCAAAAATCGGAAAATGGCGGTCTTTAGAAACCGAACGGCCGGTTTTTAAAAACCGAACTGATCGCCCTAGGAAATCATATAGTCAACTAAACGTTAAACTTCATCACCCACTCCTCATCCATAGGTAAGGAGAAGGTTAAACTATGATGGTCAAGACAAAGCTAAGAGTTGCATTATCTAAAATGACGCAGAGTATTTGCAACTTCAAGGTAGCTGACGAATTCGTCTATTTGCAACTTTGAGTTAGTCGACGAAATCGTCTATTTGCAACTTTGAGTTAGTTGACGAATCGTCTATTTCGAATCCTCTAAAGAAAAACCACTTGACTGCTGCTGCGTGCACGCAGAAAAAAAGTATGGTTGGGGTGACAATATTCGAAGAAGATCATACTATTGTTGGGTATATGGTTGTGGCATAACAATATTATGATCCTCACAACAATAGTATGATTTACACATAACCATACTATGATCTCCACAACTATAGTATGATTCACACTCAACCATACTATGATCTCCACAACCATACTATGATCCTCACAACAATAGTATGATTCACACTCAACCATACTATTATCTCCACAACCATAGTATGATCCTCACAACCATAGTATGTTTCTCATACAACCATATTATGATCCTCACAACCATAGTATGATTCACACGCAACCATACTATGATCCCCACAACCATAGTATGATTCACACTCAACCGTACTATAATCCCCAAAATTATTTATTAGGATTGGTTATTGTTGTTATTCAAAAATAGAGATTTTTATTAAGTATGTTATTTTAAATTGCATTACTATTAGTTCATAGCCAAATTTGAGGCCATGTTTTTATTAAACATTTCATTCAACAAACAAAAATATATATTCCAACGTTCAAAAATACTTTTAGTTGCCAGCAGGGGTGAATGATACTTCACCATCCGTAGACACCAAGTAACAAATGTGATTAAACCATGGGCAATGGCTATATACGAGTACTGAAGTGCAGGCAGATTTTAAATAAACGAGATCCAGTCGGTACTAGAGTATTTCACCGAACAAAGTAAACACAATAAAAATCCCTCGAACTACCTTCCGATTGTTGTTGCTTTTTTAATGGACAACAACCATTCACTGTATCGTGTGTATGTGTTTTATTGTATATCAAAAAAACATACGCACACACATACATGTATGCTTTATAAAACCTGTTTTGTTATGTTCATAGTCGCAACCATACTGTATGATTGCCGTAATCATATTATTGTTAGCGTAACTTTTAAACAACAATACTTTTGTAGCACCAACCATGTTTATATGGTTGCTACAACCATATTTTCATTTCTAAATTTGGCAATAATACTATCGTTGGATCCAATATGACTCCAACATGCCAAAACATTAAAACATTCCTGCTGCACTGAATGACTGCCTTTAAAAATCTAGCGGACAATCTTTGAGGTCCATAAAAGTGTGAAAATGGGTATTATATTACATGAATTTCAAAAATCTAATTCTGTTTATTTCTTCTGTTTACTCTTTTGACATTTTGTATGAGCTGTGAAGTTCCGCTTGGCCTTTGTCACCGGTATTAACGAGGTGGAAACCCGCAAAGAAAAAAAGAATAATGAAAGTGAAACTGTGTTTTCTTGTGCGCCTGTCATTCACGCTACTTACTTGCATACCATGGCTCCTCACAACAGGACGATAAACGGCTTAAAATCAACTGAATTATGTTTGGCTGGGCCAGATTTTGGTCCAATATAAACATTTGTCATGATTTAATTTTTTTTAAAAAAAATCTTTTATACCAACTATAAGGTACTGTCGTCATGTCGGTATTAGTTAACGAGATAAAGCCTTTTTAATTTCAAGATTGTACAAGCGGTACTACACCCTTCTGCCATATTTATTTTGTAGACATTTTTTCCATTCTGTTAAATTCTTATAAGGATCGATGCAATACTTTGAAATTCTTTCGATTTTTTAAAGGGCGCGTGCCACAACCCATTGTCAGCCTGGCTGTGTTAAGGTTCATGCCAATAAATCTCTAATAGTGCATTAACTATTATCTTTCTTACTTCAGGGGTGTGTGGAATGCCACGCCCACTTGTCCATTTTACCCAAACATAGTCTGCAATAAATTCGTAGTCATTGATTACTTTGGTCATATACGATGTTATGTATACGATTGCTATGTTTCAAATATCATCGTCATATCTCTAACAGTTCATAAGATATGTTTTTTTAGTTGTGGTTTGTTTGGGCGTTGCCTTGCCCCCTTGTCTAATCACATCGTCATGTACCGTAGAAATATGACCTGGCCGTTGCTATTTGAGATTTCTTTTCTCCAACCATACTAAAACAAGTAAAAAAGCTTAAGCCAGACTTGCCCGACTATTTTTTACCCTTTACTGGATGGATAGAAAAGCCAACTAAATATAGGTTTTTGCACCTCCTTGATGTGATATTTAAATTTGTGATGATATTTTTTATTTTACGTTATATCGGTTGAGCATATATGTGGGAGCTATATCTTAATTTAAACCGATTTTCTCCATTTTTCAACAGCGTGTCTCCTTTGCACAAGGAACTTATTTGTCAACAAAATTGGATGTAATATGTGGTTTAAAATCGATTTCGGTAACTTCGGTCGTTTGTCAAAAAAATGCACTTGGGTCAAATATCACCAATATATAATTATGACGTTTACTTGCGATCAGTATAGATGGAATGAATTCCAGCATAAGGTAATAATAGCAAAGATATTGGATGCAATGTGTGGCTCCTAGAACTTAAATCATAAAATCGGATAAAAATGTGGATGTGGGAGCTCTTTCTAAACCATTTTTTAATTTAAAAATAGTCCTTGCTTGGTCCAAAAAACTAACGTGTGCCAAATTTCGTCAAGATTGAATGTAATAAGGGTTGCTATTTATATTTCGGGTCCTGACAATACTAGTGATCCCAGCTGCAAACTGGAACTTACATTGAAAACTTTGACATTTTCTAGCATAACTTCACTCAGAACGTTTCGTCATTTGAGGGCGAATTGTTTTCTTTACAGTGTGTTGGAAAATTCAGCTCAGTCAAATAATGAATTTATCCCGTGAACATTTTCGTGCTATGATTTTTTTTGCGATTTTCGGCGTGGGTTATCGAGACAAGAGTGTTTAAATAAACTTTTTTCGACTTTTGGCGATGAAGCATCATCAAAACCCACCGTTAATTGCTGGTACCAAAAATTCAGTCTCGGGCGCCGTTCGCTCCAGGATGATTTTCTTGAAGGACGTCCGATTTCGGTCACTGTGCTTGAACTGATTAAGCAAGACCGACATGTGACCTACCGTGAGATTGAGGCATCCTTGGGCTTTGGTAGACAAGCATCAATAAGATATGACATGTTCATTTTGCTCGTTGGATCCCACATAAGTTGACGAATGCTCAAAAAAGGCTCGTATGGATTGGTGCTAAGAGATGTTGAAAAACTATAACTGCGGTAGCTCAATGACAGTGTATAACATTGTCATAGGTGACGCATAATGAATCCATGCATATGAACCCGAAACAAAACAGCAATAGACCGTATGGGTCTTTCAAGACGAGCCAAGGCCAACAAAAGTTTTTCGTAAAAAAAGTACATCGAAGCAAATGATTGCGCTTTTTTCGGTATAACCGGCCATGTTGCCACAGTGCCTTTAGTGGAACGTAGGACGGACAATTCTAAGTGGTATGCAACCATCTGTTTGCCAACAGTGTTCGAAGAAATGAGGAAAGATAATAAGAGAAGACGGATCACGAAACGATCAGCTATTTTATTGATGGGTCATACAACGTACATCCCTGATTTGGAAACCAATGACTTCTTCTTATTCCCTATTATCAAGAAAAAAATGCATGGTCAACGTTTTTCATGGCCCGAAGCAGCTGTAAAAGCGTTCAAAAATCATTTTTTGGAGGTGTTTCAACCGTAGTGGGAAAAGTGCTCCGTAAATTGGCTTGTGCGCATGCAAAAGTGATCTTAAAGACGAATATTTTGAAAAACAACAAAACCATTTCCAATGATAAATTATTGTGTTTTTATTGCCGGACCCTATATATAAATAGCAACCTCGTATGGTGCTTCTAGTGTTGCAGACTCTAAATCTGACGAACTTATATGTGTGGGTGCTTTATGTAAATATAATGTCCTTTCTTGCCCAAAAAACTAACTCGTATTAAGTTTCATGCAGATTGGATGTAATATGTATCTTCTAGAGCTTAAGACCTAAAATCGGATGAATATAATATAAGTATGTGGAAGCTACAGTTTTTGTACAATTTTAATAACGTCTTACTTGGTCCAGAAAACTAAAGTGTGTCGTATTTCAACAAGTTTGGATGTAATATCTGGCTGCTAGAGCTTACAACATAAAATCGTATGAACATACGTTGTTACAGGTGATTGAAGTAAACAAGTTTTATAATTTTTGAAAAATGGAAAATAAAGAGTTTCGTGCGGTAATTAAACACTTTTATATGAAAGGTTATACGCCACAATTAATCAAAGATGAATTGGATTCTGTTCATGGTGATAATGCACCATCATACTCCACCGTGAAATCCTGGGTTGAACAATTTAAAATGGGTCGTTCAAGTACGGAAGATGAACAACGCTCTGGAAGACCGAAAACTGCTACTACTATTGAAAACATTAGAAAAATATTTAATGAAGTGACTAAAGGTAGACGAATAAAGCTCAGAGAACTTGCTGATATTTTTAAAATATACGAAAAACAAGTTTGGAGTATTTTACATGATGAACTCCACATGAAAAAGCTAAAAAAGGTGCCGCGTTTGTTGACTTTGTCCCAAAAAATCGTCCGCTGGACCAATTCCGAGGAGTTTTTAGCGACTTATCAGCGTAATCCAATAGAGTTCTTGTGCCGATTCATAACTGTTGATGAAACATGGATCCATCACTACATCCCAGAATGCAAAGAACAGTCAAAACAATGGATAGAAGCTGGTAAAAGTGGTCCCAAGAAGGCGAAAACTGTTAAGTCAGCAGGAAAAGTAATGGCCACAGTATTTTGGGATGCAAGGGGTTTAATATTTACTGATTATCTTGAGAAAGGAAAAACTATAAATAGTGAATATTATTGTGCATTATTGGATCGGTTGAGTGAAGAAATCAAGATAAAACGACCGCATTTAGAAAAAAAAAGTTTTTTTTCATCAAGATAATGCTCCTTCACACACTGCATTTTTAACTCAACAAAAACTGGCCGAATTACGATTTGAAATTGCTCCGCATCCACCATATAGTCCAGATTAGCTCCTTCTGATTATTTCTTGTTTCCAAATTTAAAAAAAATTCTCGGTGGCAAAAAATTTTCGTCCAATAGCGAATTGCAGAAACTGAGGCATAGGTCTTGAAAAATCTTATTTTTCGGATGGAATTAAAAAACTTGAAAAACGTTTGATGAAGTGTATTGAGTTGGAAGGAGATTATGTTGAAAAATAAATAATAATAATTCCAAAAAAAACGGTTCTTTTTATGATAAGCCAGTTACTTTTGCGGTCGCCCTCGTATGTGACAGCGCATAGAGAAAGGGAACTAAGGGTAAAAAAATCAATTTTCATTTTTTTTCTTTTTTTGATGTGGACAACATCTGAGCATTGAATGAGATCGATCCCATGCCCCAAAAGTGTTCCCTCCCAGAGGTATGCGCGTTTTATGAAAGTTATGGTACACCAAAGATACACGTATTTAAATCTTTAAAATGGCTCTCCTGAACAAAACTGGTTTTTACCCTTAGGCCCCTTTCTATTTTGCGCTTTACATATATGTGTGGAATCTTTATATAAACATGAATCGAATGTCCTTAATTTCACCGATGTCCTCGCCCGAAAAAGTAAAAAAATAGTGCTAAGTTTCATAAAGATTGTATGTAATATGTGGCTTCTAGAGCTAGAAACATAAAAACCGGATGAACGTACGAGTACCTGTCTTAGGTATATTTAAATCTGAATCGATTTTCTTCGATATTAATAAATTCCATCGTAGGCACAAAAAACAAAAAAGCCAACGAAACGTCGAGAAAATAATTGAAAAAATTAATTAGTTTTATTTATAATGTTGGCCATCTTCAGCCCATTAAAAACAAGAAAAGTAAATAAGAAATTGGTCGTTACCAAATTAAACAAAATGCAAAAAAAAACTTACTTCTGGTATATTTCATAAAAATAGATTTATAATTGCGACCTGTAGTTGGGTTACGGGCGGATATACAGCTAGACAGACATTGTTAAGTAGAAGACAAGTGATCGGTATACTTATAATGGGTGATCCTGAGGTCTTTTTCTGATCTTGAGGTCTTTTTTCATAGATTACGCGTGAGTTGTGTTCAACTTAATTTTTTTTTTCTTTTCAGTATTGTTTGCCATTTCATCATGGAAAGACTTACACCGAAACAACGTCTCAAAAACTGTATAATAGAAATGAGCGTTCGGTGAGAAACTGTTTTCGACCACAATTTTGTTCAGCGATGAGGCACATTTCTGGCTCAACGACAAAGTCAATAAACATAATTGCCGCATTTTGGCTGAGAGGCAACCATAAGAGGTTCAAGAGGTGCCAGTATACCCAGAGAAAACCACGGTTTGGTGCGGTTTATGGGCTGGTGGAATAATCGGTCCATATTTTTTTCAAAAATGACGATGGTTGGAACGTAACCGTAAATGGAGCTCGCTGTCGCGCCTTGATATCGGACTTTTTGCTACCTGAAATTGAAGACCGTAACTTTAACGACAATTGGACTTAACAGGTCGGCGCCACTTGCCATACAGCTGCTCAAGCAATGGATCTTTTAAGAGGTTATTACGAAGAGTGGCCAATTTCACGTTTTGGACCGGTGAGTTGGCCGCCTAGATCGTGTAATATTACAGCTATAGACTTTTTTCTTTGGGGCTACGCAAAGTCCAAACTCTATGCTGACAAACCACCAACGATTCAGGTTTTGGAAGCCAACATTACACGTGTCATTAAAGCCATACCGGTCGAAATGCTCAAACAAGTCATCCAAAATTGGACCCCCAGAATGGACATCCTGAAGAGTAGTTGCGGCCAACATTTAAAGGAAATTATATTCAAAAAATAAATGGCATATAATGTCCTTTCGAGAGAACCACACATATTTAACATTTTATTTGATTTTTTGAATTTTTTTTTATTATGAAAATATACCTTTAGATTGATCACCCGATACTTGTGTTTAGCTAAAACATTTTCGGAAGTTGCATACATTCGCCATGATACTGACCTTTAAACTCCTGGTTGTCCCACAGAGTGATGCAGTTTATAAATGTAATTTTTTTTCCAGCGGTTTACTCGGTCTCTGTCCTTGTGCCCTTGGAAAAACGTTGACCTCTTGACCAATCTAGCCCAATTTCCCTTGCAACCATTCCAGTCCATCAACACACATTTCGCCAAACTTCAGCAATCTAGCTTCAAAGGTACGCCCATTGTTGTCCAAAATTTTACGACGATTCACCTATGAGATCTCCGACCAGTATTTCGAGGTATTTTGCAAACGGAATAACAAGACCCTTTGTGGGTTAAATTTACTCTGCTTACTTGTAGATGTTGCAGGCAACATTACTCAGTAACAATTCTGTGCATCCGTTAAAAATGTACCACTGTGCGCAAGAGCAAACAATAGCGGTACAAGGAACAAAATGTGTTTGGTTAAATCCAATACATCGAACAATAAATATTACAGAGCGGGCCTACGTTCATCTGCACGCTCCTATGAGCACAGACGTGTGGATGGTGACACGAAAGTGTGTGTTTTGTGTTCGTTGAGCTGAACATGCACACCGCCAGCCACAGCTCGTGCTCCTGGATGTGTGAAAGAATGTCATTGTAACATTTTACCAGAGGCGTAGAGCTTGATCCAGAAGGCCTGACATAAGGCCAGTTTTAGGATACATTGGAACCTTCCGCGGCATTCTGAATTTTTTTTTAATTCGTAAGAGGTTAAAATCGTAGAAATTGTTGTTTTTTTTTATTTTGCAGCTACAGCATATTCGAGTCAAAACAGGCCACTGGTGTTTTAGACATTCTATTTCCATTGTTATGCCACCTCTTTACCCACACAATTCTAAGAGATGACATCATTTAAAACTTATTGTTTTTCTCTTGAAGGTTTTATAAGCCCTACCCGATGGTAGCCTTTCTCTAGGCCTTTAAAATTCCGCCACTGGAATGTTGTTTCAACATCTGTGTGTTGTCGTATGTGTGTGTAAGGATACTGTTATCCATCCATACAACAAAACGGTTACAATTTTATTATCGTGTTTGTTGTACTTGTTACCGACGATTCTCGATTCTACAGTACAAAATGTAGATATGCTTAAATCCACGCACATCCATTCATACGAGGGTAGTCTGAAAAATCATAATTGAATAAGATGACTTTTTAAAATGGGCTAAATTAGCCCATAGGGATACAATTTTCCATTTAACGGACTAAAGAGGTACTGGTAAACTTGGGGTGGTGTTTGAACCTATCGGCTTTAGCGGCAAAAAAGTCAGCTCCTGGTTATCCAGAAACATATGTACCTATATTAAAGAGTTTTCTTAATTTAGAACGCGGAACGGCTCTAGGATCAAAAAATCGGCCTTTAAAACTATAGACTTTATGGTATTCAAAACAATTATATTTCATCACGAATCCAAGTATGAGTATATAATTTTTTCTATGATTCGGCAGAGTTGAGTTTTTTGGAAGAAGAAAATTGAATCGGTTCAGATTCAGACATAGCACCTACACATATATAATTATCAGATTTTATGTTGAATAGAAGCACACCTAAAAACAATACAAGCCACACATTGCATCCAATCTTGATGAAACTTGGCGCTTGTTAGTTCTTTGAAGCAAGGAAGGACGTTATAAAAATCGAAGAAAATCGGTTCAGACTCGCTCCTATGTTTAGACGATTTTATGTATAAGTATTTTGTTGTATAAGCCATATATTGCTTCCAATCCTTATGAAAATTCCTAAAATCGGTCCACGTTTAGATTAACTTTAGTTAAAGGATATAAGAAAGTCAAGGTATACCACAAGTTATTTTTTATGTGCTTGTTTTTTTATTAGCAATTAACGGGGGGTTTCAAAAGCGACATACAATTTCGTATCTTTATGTCAACGCACCCTCAAACATTTTTAATGATCTTTCAGTGTCAAAACGTTAGTCAAAGTCAACATTTTCATCATGGTAAAGTTCATGTATGAGCATTGTTTTAAAATCATTAAAAATTACTACCGAAATTCTAAGTCGGTGGCTGCGGCTAAGTTTCACGAAAATCCAGCCAGAAATGAGCGATAAAGCTCATTTCTGGCTGAGTGGTTTTGTCAATAAACAAAATATGCGTTATTGGACAGCAAAAAACCCACATGTGCTTCAAGAAACACAATTGCATCCAAAAAAGCCAAAAAACACTGTGTGGTGTGGATTTCATGCCGGTGGTGTGATTGGACCTTATTTTATCGTCGATGAAAACCATCGTCATGTTACCGTCAATGGAGAGGGCTATCGTGCCATGTTAGAAAATTATTTTTGGCCAGAATTGGATAAGATTGACATCGCCGATATATGGTTTCAACAAGACGGTGCCACTAGCCACACATCACGCGTTACAATCGATTAACTGAATTCCAAATTCGGTGAACGCGTTATCTTGAAAAACGGTCCGGTGGAATTGCCACCTTGTTCATCGATTTAACGCCATTGGATTTTTTTTATGGGGCCAAATCAAGTCATTGGTCAATGCCAACAAGCTAACAACTTTGGACGAGCTCTGAGGCAACATCCAACGTGAAATTGCCAACGTTCAGGTCGAAGTGTGTGCAACAGTGGTGGAAAATAGATCGAATTTCGTTCTTAAAACGTAACATTGGAACTATACCTGGAATAAATTTGAACTCTTTATCTTAAATATTCTATGTTTTATAAATATACAATTATTATGTCCTTAATGGAAAACCCTCTTTTAATAGTCATAATTAATAAGACGGTGTAGGGTTGCAAAAATTGATTTTCGACTAATCGGTTAATCGACAAATTGTTAACATCGAAATCAGAAATTTTCGAATTTCCCAATACTATCCATTTACTTAATGTTGATGTGGCCGAAGAGATTTTGGATCCTAAGGCCAACAAAGAGGATAACAAATCGGGGTTCCTTGACAAGAGTGTAAGCACTAGGCTCGAAAAAGGCCATAATGGTGAAAAGGGTGCTCCATACAATTGAAGGACTATCAAGACACCGCCTGTTTGTTGTGAAACAATATTATTCCAGTACTTATATGGACATCAATGGCAAGCGAGTATAAATTTATTGCAAATAGCGAAAAATCGTTGCCACTTATTACCTGCGTGAGAGATATTATTTACGCATGCAGTTGTTATTGCTACATAAATACGGAATCAAATTTTTCAAAAAAATTTCAATATTAAAAATATGATTTATAAGATCTAACATGTGTTTTTATGTTTATTAATCGACTGCCTTTACAAATCAACTTTGTTTTACGTTTTTAAAACTTCAATATTACTAATGTAAAAACTACTTGAAATTTCTGACGGTTATTGATTTATAATCACTGATACTTACTTTAATAAGATTTTTTATACAAAGAAAACTTATTTTGTATTCCAAAATATTGCATTTTTATTTCCCAAAAAAAAACAATCGACTTTTATAGTCGAAAAGTCGGCTTTAAGTCTTAAGTATATAACCCTAATACGTTGTTTAGAAAATGTTCTTATATGTGACGCGCAAAATAGAGAGGGACCTAAGGATGCAGGAGAGCCATTTGAAAGATTTAAATACGTGTATCTTCGGTGTACCATCACTTTCATAAAACGTGCATATCTCTGGGAGGGAACACTTTTGGGACATGGGATCGATCTCATTCGATGCTCAGATGTTGTCCACATAAAAAAAGTAAAAATTGTTTTTTTTTACCCTTAGGTCCCTTTCTCTATGCGCTGTCACATATGTATAAGGGTTTTTGTTACAACAGGTGTTCTTATATCCGTTTCTAACTGTAGGCGCAATGCGAAGATCACTCCCGATGGGACATGCAACTTCTCTATAGCTCCTATAAATTCGTATTTCGATTAAATTTGGTAAAGGTAGCATGTAAATTTGTTTACGAAGCCAAAAATTAAATTACTTTTGCACGTTGTTTTAATCAAGGTCAAAAATTTGGCCCATTTTGACATGCACATATGGTTACAAAAAACAATGAAGTTTTCTCATAAATTGAAATGTCACATTATTTTAAAATCTCGGAAAAAAATCTCGGGTTCAAAAATATGCTTTAAATTGACTTTTCTGAACATCCAAAGGTGCAGGGTATAATTTAATCAGCCACAAACGACCATAGTTTATTTATGTTACGAGGGCTGCTATTTATATTTCGGGTCCTGACAATACTATTGTTCCCAGATGCAAACTGCAAACCATTGGAAACGTTGGCATTTTTAAGCATAACTTCACGCAGAACGTTTTGTCATTTAAGGGGATTGTTTTGTTTACAGTGTGTTGAAAAATTCATCTCAGACAAAAAATGGAATTATCTCGTGAACATTTTTGTGCGATGATTTTTTACGATTTCCGGCGTGGGTTATCGAGAGCATTTAAATCGACTTTTGGCGATGAAGCACCATCAAAAACCACTGTTAATCACTAAAACCTTAAGTTCAGTCTTGGACGCCTTTCGCTCCAGAATGAATTTCGTGAAACTTCGGTCTCTTTGCCAGAAACCATCGATGCTATGCGTGAACGGATTAATCAAGACCGACATGTGACGTACCGTGAGATTGAGGCATCCTTGGACATTAGTATGACAAGCATCAATTAGATATAGCATGTTCATTTGGCCTTGAAAAAAAATTATTCTCGTTGGATCCCACATAATTTTATGAATGCTCAAAAAAGGCTCGTAATGGTTGGTGCAAAGAGATGTTGAAAAAGCATAACTGCGGTAGCTCAAAGGAAGTGTATAACATGGATTTTGCATATGAACCCGAAACAAAACAGCAATTGACCGTATAGGTCTTTCAACACGAGCCAAATCCAACAAAAGTTGTTCGTAGAAGAAGTACATCGAAGCAAATGATTGCTTTTTTCGGAATAGCCGGCCATGTTGACACTGGCCTTTAGAGGAACGTATGAAGGTCAATTCGGAGTGGTATACAACCATCAGTTTGCCAACAGTGTTTGAAGAAATGAGGAAAGATAATAAGAGAAGACGGATCATTTTGCATCACGACAATGCGTGCTTTCACTCATCAGCTAAAACGATGAGCTCTTTGACCACTCAAGATGTTGAATTGATGGGCCATCCACCGCAGAGCTCTGATTTGGCACCCAATGACTTTTTATTTATCCCCTGGCATGAAAAAAATGCGTAGGCAACGTTTTTTATCGCCCAAAGCAGCTGTTAAAGCGTTCAAAAATCATGTTTTGGAGGTGTCTTAATCGTAGTGGAAAAAGTGCTTCGGAAATTGGTTTGTGCGCATTCAAAAGTGTATTGATCTTAAAGTAGAATATTTTGAAAAACATTTCCAATAATATATATATAGCAATCCTATAAATAGCAACCCTCGATTAAACTGCCTTTTGGGCTAGAGTTCATGCATGCTTTGTGCTCAAATTAAGCGATTCATTTTAAATATGGACATATGACAATTCAATTATCAGTACACACAACCGAACTTTTCCCCAAACAGAATGATTGAGGATACATGTACAACCACCAGTCGTAGCATCTTACTACGTTTTTGCGGTTTATTGGTATGATCCATCAATAAGTTTTGAGTACAGTACGAGAAACATATTTATTATCTTGTGGTATTTCGTACCGAATATCCATTACAATAATAAACATTTGGTGATTTCAACCGATATTGCTTTTTTTGCAACCGAATCATTATTGCTCCAACCGATTTCCGAACCATTTTTGTTATTTTTTCGATTTCATAAGCGAAAACATAGTGGTGGATCTATACGATTCTAAACGATCTACACAATCTTTTTACTTTTTATACTATATCAATGTCATTTTGTATGGAATGTCACATCTTGCAATTGTCATTACTAGCAGTGATCGGAACGATTTTTTATATCTTGGTGAAATGAGGGCTGCGTTACTCAAGCAAATGGTAGACGTTTTACCGTGAATTGAGGACTTGACACAGAAGAATTAATACTAATTTCCACAAATTTGGCCAACTAAGAATTCATACACTGTTTAAGACTACGCGATAATGCAGAGGACATTGTGGAAAACAGTGTATCTTGGTAAAAGGAGATCGTGTTCAACATTAACACTAATTTTCCACAAAATTATATTTCTTTACTTAGGTCGAGCAGATCTCCGCCAGCCCTCGTATGAATGTATTTCTATAAACATGCTAGTGAAAATAATGCATGGAAACGTGTAATTTTTTATTTATTGCTTTCAGTTCATTGAGCAAAACGACGACAGCAATGGTAAAAGCAACACCAACAGCGCCAGCAACAGCAGCAACCGTCGTTTACATAGATAACAATACAAAGCATTTTGTTGTAGACTATTCCCTTTTCTTTAGTCCTCTTTTGCAGAATAACACAAAGGAATGACGCGACATAACATGAGATGTGTTAAACTGTTGACTGTAAAAGGATGAAATCCTCGAAAAAGAAAAAAGGACCAATCGAAATGGAAATGTTGAAATTGGAAAAAATCAGACCGTTGCAGTTCGTCCGAAGCGATGGAACGTTTTTTTGTCAATGCTTTCTTAAAGGCAAATCTCATGGAATCCAAATAGGTTTGATTGCAGTTTATGATTAATGTTTTCAGTTTTTTCGTTTCATGCACCCTACCTTACATCTGCTGGGAGATTAAACCGAACAACTAAATATAGAATATTCAGTTAGACAATCATTCTGTCTTTATATGTTAAAAGTGCCCTAGACTGTGTGTCTATACGAGGGCGGTTCGGAAATTTCTTAGCCTATCAATGAAAGAGAATAGTTAGTTTTTCAAAAATATTTTTATTTTTCAATATAATCTCCTGAAACTCGTATCAGTGTGATATAACTGCAAACGGGTCCATTAGGAAAGACGGATCAACATTTCGTTTAAAGGCACAATGCACAATGGAGCTTTTTTTCTAACAACGCGTTTTTCTTTACCTCCGGTAGGCAGAAAACCAATGAAATATTTGTGCAAAAAAATTACAATAAGATGAATATATTGGAGTGGATGAATAGGAAAGCCCTTCCAAATATTGGCTGTATGTTTCGGTCACTAATTTATATATTTTTTAGACTGCAGATGTTCCTCCATATGATCTTAATCCTAGTTAGTAGCATAAGTGTATAGAAAAAAGTAAGCTAAAGTTGTCGGAAGGCAAAGTGTATGATCAGCATTAGGAATACGGCTACTAAAATCCCAGAACTACCACGAGACTACGTACTAAACTACTACTTTACATTTTCTTTGAATAGATTCATTTGTGGGCCGCCTTGGTTTGTTGGTTAGCATGTACGATTATCACACAATTAGCCTAGGTTAAAAAATCTGTGTAAGAACATCTTATATTTAGGAGCGACGGTCTTATCGCTCCGAAATTGACGGCGACTTGGAGAGTACACTAATAATCCATAAGCTATGTTTAAGCTCCATAAAAATTTAATTAACGTCCGAGAAAAGTGTGCCCCTTAATGGAATTATGAAGAAAGTAAGAGTTCTTATCATGCAGTAATAGCCATGCCATTGTCCGTAATAGGACAACCAAATCGCCAGAAGTTTATTTAGGAAATACTATTGTGTGCCGAAAAGTCAAAAACTTAGCATACAAAAGGTCTTTCTCGGCTAGAGCGACGAAAGTTGTGTTGTGGGAGATTTAAGTTTATGGCACTATAAATGAACGCATCGCTACTGGCAAACCGTCGATAAGCGATACAAATATAAATGATGTAAAATAAAGGTGGTGTGTATTTCGATCTGGAAAGAATACGAGTAGTTCTCCATTTTATAAGCGGTCGAAGATACTGACAATGGAAATACAGTGTTGGCCAAACAAATGCAATCGCCATGCACTGAGGTAAAAATTATCTGTACTTTAAGTACTTGTTCCTAAAAATACATTATAATATCTACATATTAGTCAATATCATTCTTAGGAATGAAATCTATATAAAAAAATTTACTTTTTTTAACGATGCCACTGTTTTTAGTTATCAATTAATTAAATGTTGGCCTAGACAATTATTGAAATTAAAAATCTGTTCAGATTTAGATACAGCTCCCATACATATATTTTCAGATAATTTTCTGTCTAAAGCTCTAGCTGCCACATACGAGTATGACATTTACTCAATAAAATTTTTAAAAGTTTAGGTCAAGTCCGCTGTGTTTATTGAATTTTAGCCAAATTTACACCCTGGACAAACACTGTTAAAAATCGAACAGATTCGTCTATATTTTGATATAGGTATATTTGGTTTGTGGCACATAGGATAAACAGAAGTCAATGTACAACAAATCGGTCAAAATCTTGATATAGCCTCCACACAAATGAATTCCTCGATTTTGGCTCTACCGACCTCACAGCGGCGAATTTCATCAGATTTCAATGTATGTTACGTTGGTTGCACACAAGATAAATACTGTTTAAAAAAGACATGTTTTTAAAATCGATTATTTAAACATTTTTTGAAACGCTCCAGGCTAAATTTAGTAGGACTAGGATAAACTATGTGGCTTTAAGAGAGGTAGGTTCTAAAATTGGGAAAAATATATATATATATATATATATATATAGGAAAATATGGACTAAGGAAAATATGGTTCAGTTTAACCAGAGTAAAGTATTGGTCGCTCAAAACGTTACATGCTTATTTTGAGCGTGATTGGGTTTAATTTGAAGCTTCTAGAGCTGCTGATATTGCTGATTGCGTGCTGATTGGCGTGTAATATGCGGCTTCTTAAGCTGCAGGTTCTAAGATCGGGAAGAAACGTTGTATGAGGGTTTGACAAAACTGTGAACCTATATGTGACAGCGCATAGAGAAAGGGACCTAAGGGTAAAAAAAATCAATTTTAACTTTTTTTATGTGGACAACATCTGAGCATCGAATGAGACCGATCCCATACCCCAAAAGTGTTCCCTCCCAGAGATATGCGCGTTTTATGAAAGTAATGGTACACCAAAGATACACGTATTCAAATCTTTAAAATGGTTCTCCTGAACAAAACTGGTTTTCACCCTTAGGTACCTTTCTATTTTGCGCGTCACATATGGTCCATTTTCACCCGAGTAAATAACTCATGACGAACAATGCTAAATTTAAGCTTGATCGGGTTTAATATGTTAATTGGAAGGTACCTTTGTCTGAGAGCAATACGATAACGTGAAATTTGATTTTAAAGAGATATTATATTTGGTTGTAAATTTTGAAATTGGGATAACAAAACATTGAGCGATGTACTTTGTAGCGTTAAATGGATAGACGAACGAAAGGCCATCGAAAGATGAATTCAGATAGTGATTCTGAATCGATTGATATACTTAGCATATGCTCTTTCTCTAATCGTTTAAGGCGTTGCAAACATCAGCACTACGTTTTAATACCCTAAAGTTTGCATATGGGTATTTTAGTAACTACGAGTACGTTATCATGTTGGCTTTTCTAGTTTACAGATTAGAAAATATAATTTATGGAATTGAATCGGACCAAGAAAAGCGGGGTCTCAAATCAAATAGCACCACACTGTGGAGGTTATTTCAAAACATGAACCATTGTCAATAGGACTAGTTTCTAACCCGAACATGGACAAGGCGAAAAATTGCGTCAGGATCTACTTAGCAACCTACACTTTGATTTAATCCGCCGGAACTTCATGTTAGTGGTTGTTACTTAGCTCTTACTGTGATAAAGTCAAAGTATAATAAGCCATTGCACTCAAGTGCGTTTTTATACAAAGGTCAGTGATTTTTTGGAGTAGCCCTAGGCCAGTCCCGCAGATAATAAGTCAAAATATTCTGCCTTGTCCAAAATTATTCATTCTACTAGTAGAGAAACCTTTCCTATTTGTATTTAGGCTTCTGCATTGTATCAGCAGATCTGGGAGGCGCTGAATACTCATTGTAAGACCATAGCAAACAATATTGTTTTCGACCAAAATATTCCCAAATTTTTAAACATTCATTGATATATTGATTAATTGGCGCAAATATTCACAAAAATCATGTACTCGTATAGTTCATTTTGTGTACCGATAAATTAACAAGTTATTCAATCGAAGCTACTGTTTTGTGTTTTTTGGTTTGTTGTTATTATTTTTGAAAAAGTAAATTACTCCACAAGGTAATACGATCAGGTTTGTTGTTTATCATAGAGGGAAGGAAAAGTAAGCCAGCGAAGTTAAAGCAAACACATCACCGACTGCTAGACGCAAGTTTTGCCGGATTATATAATGATCCATTATGCCGACAAGGTCTATTGCTCGTTTGACGACCCATATACTTATATATAAAACATTGCTTTGATTTTGCATATGCGAAGTATTATTGTCGATGATTATTTTCACTGGAGCAATTCGCACCATATTGACAGACTGTCCGACTGATGCTTTTTCAGTACGAGGGCATTTACTATTTGACTATCCTCAGACCCCAAGCAACGAATGTGCTATGATGTGCAATGATCAAAGGCTATACACTTAAGTGCAGGCAATTCAATGAGAAAGTGCCGGCAGTAAAGTATTCCACGGCACAAAGTTATTACAATTAAAATCCCTAGCACTGCCTCTGATTCGCAAAGGCTTGCAACTAAAAGTCTTTTTGACTTCCTGATGAACAACTTTTTGGTTTCTCTTTATTCCAAGGCATAATGTTCTAAAGAAACATGGTCTCGAACCTGACTATGAACTAACCAGTTTTCATACGAGGGTTGCTATATATATTTCTTCACTAAGTGTTGCCTGTGGCCATCTGACATTTCCATTGGAAAGTTTGACTTTTTTTAGTATAAACGTACTTAGAACGTTTTGACGTACGACCATAATTTCTGTTGTTTACAGTGACTTAAAAAATCAATTTGGCAAAAAAATGGAATTTACTCGTGAACATTATCGTGCGATCATTTTTCACAACTTTCGACGTGGATTATCACGACAAGAGTGCATCGATGAACTAAAATCTTTGTATGGCGATGAAGCACCATCCTATATCACTGTGAAAAACTGGTTTAATGAATTCAATCGTGGATGACGCTCGCTCAAAGGCGAAGGTCGTCCAAAAACGACCGCTGTGCCAGAGGACATTGATGCCGTGGGTGAACTGATAATGCAAGATCGTCATGTGACATACCGTGAGATATAAACATCCTTGGGCATTTCTTCCACCAGCATACATTCGATATTGCATGAACACCTGGCCGTAAAAAAGGTTTGTTCTCGTTAGATCCCGCACAATTTGACAATCGTTCAAAAAAAGGCTCGTGTCGATTGGTGCAAAGACATTTTGGAAAAATTCGATCGCGATGCTTCAAAATACATTTATAAGGACGCCACAGGTAACGAGTCCAGCATTGATGCGTATAAGCCCGAAACAAAACAGCAATCGACCGTGTGGGTCTTCAAAGACGAGCCAAATCCAACGAAAGATGTTCGTAGAAGAACCACTTCGAAGCAAATGGTCGCCTGTTTCTTCGTCAAAACTGGTCACTGTTCCCCTTGAGCAACGTAAAATGGCAATTCTGAGTGGTACACCACAATTTGTTTGCATGAAGTCTTCGGAGAAATTCGAAAAACGATCAAGAGAGACGAATCATTGTGCACCATGACAATGCGGCCTCTCACACATCGGCTCAAATCAGCGCCTTTTTGGCCGGCCAAAACGTCGAGTTGATGGATAATCCGCCGTACAGCCCTGACTTGGCACCCAATGACTTTTTTTATTCCCGTACATCAAAAACTAAAAGTCAACGATTTTCGTCGCCAGAAGATGGTGTTGAAGTGTTCAAAAACCAAGTTTTGTAAAAAAGTGCTTCGACAATTGGTTTGAGTGCATGCAAAATGTATAAATCATGCTGGAGAATACTTTGAAAAACAATTAAGCCATATTTAATAATATATGTTCGCATTTTCATTTATAAGCCAGAAATGTATATAGCAGCCCTCGTAGACCAACGATACATGACCAAAAAATATTCCCATAATATTCCGAACAATATCCGACAAAACTAGTTTTTTTAATTTATTCTGTTCAATTTGTCGGAACCAAGTAAGACTGCATGGCTACGCCCTTGGTGAGCAGTCGAGCTTTATCTAACAGATGTTCTATTTTCTGAATGTAGACACGCAGTTGACATGAGATTGAGATGAAATTCTCCTTAAAACTCGGTCTTAACTACTAGTCTGGCCAGATAGAAAATATTAAGCGTACTGGATTTATGTCTCTGTTTAGACCTTAAAACCCGCAAATATTAAACGTTCGGTATTAGACCAGCTAACACAAATGGACACTATCATCTCTAGTTCAAAAAAAATGTACAGGGTGTAGCGCGAAAATTTGCTTTTTTGCACTGCAGGCTGTGGTGTAACTGTTGGTGGAAGAGAGTGAGGAGTGTGCGTGGTTGACGGGAGATTTCTGGTTTCAGTTGCCATCATGCATGGCACACGTGAGGAGAGGTCATTTTGTGTTGAAGTGTATTTTTCAAATGTGCAGTCGATCACTGCAGTGCAGTTTGCTTTTTGTTCACGATTCGCCGTTTCCTCGCGCGGACGTGTTCCTCGACGTCAATCAATTGTAAATGGGCTAACTTCATTGAGAACAGCAGCGAATGTGTCATGTGTACGAGGTGGACCTGAGAGAACAATTACAATGATGGTTCCAACGGGATGGTGCCACTGCACACATAGCGTGGGTTACCATGAATTGTTTGAGGCAAATGTTTCCTGGACGGCTTATCTCTTTGGGGGTTGAAGTGAACTGGCCGGCACGCTCACCTGACTTAGCCCCATGCATTTTTTCTTTTGGGGTTACCTGAAGTCGAAGTTGTATATCAACCGTCCCAATACCTTGGAAGACCTAATTAACATTATTGAGGCTAAAATTGGCAGAATACCAGTCGAAATGCTTGTTAGAGTTCATGAAGACTTCATTCCTGCAGCAGTGTATGGATAGAGAAGGTCGATATTTGCCGGATACACTATTTAAAACCATAACTAAAATATAAAAAAAAAATTCCTAAGGTTCATAATTTTTTTATTTCTTTCCCAAATAAGCAAATTTCGCGCTCCACCCTGTAGAACTCCAATTCCCAATTAAACGTTTAGAGCAGCCCATTTTTGTCTGCTGGGAATGTCTTCAACCTTTGATCAGCATGCTGTTTGGACCCTATAAATGAATATCTAACAGAGAATTACTATGTCTTTGGTTTATATTGTGAGTCTTTGTACTACGGAGTTCGGTGCATGCAATCTTCAGGAAACGGTTTCTTGAGAAATTTCAACAGATTTGTGCAATACGTTTTAAAAATGCTACCAGTCGCATTAAAAAAACGCCTAAATCGTTTTGTTATGCAATCTTAAAACGCTTATGTTACAATCAGTAGCACAAGGCGAAATTGCCTCATCCATGGCCAAAGGCCACGACAGGATTCATACAAACCGAGGAAACACATGACAAAATTACAATTCAAAAGGAAACAACAAATGCTTATTGATTTCCAATTCGTGTTGGCATTTGTGTGAGTGTGTGTTTGTGTTGGCGTAATTGCAGCGGGGCCAGGAAGAGAGAGAGAGAGAGAAAGGAACGTAGCGAAAGGAGACAAGTTTTTCAATACGACAGCAATCATCGAAAATGGCTCATTCGAAAGAAATGTTAAAAGTTAAATTAAACAGAAAATCGTTTAGTTTCGAACACAATAAATGGCTACAACAGCAACAACACAAACAACGGCAGCAGAAATGTGTTTGAGAAGTCCTTGTTGTTGTCATTGTGAAGGCAAGGATTTGTCTTTTTGTGCCATTAAGTAAAGAATCTCTAGTGAAGCAACGCAATTGGAAAGGGGACAATCGAAACAATTCAAATCCGAACACCGCCGCCCCGAAGTCCAAGCTCAAACACCCATAGACACACCAGAGTGACCATTATACGTAAGAGCCCTATAAGGACTGGCAAAAGGATAACAGTGGAATGGATGAGAGCAGGAGTGTTGGGGTAGGTGGACGAGGCTGAAAGAAAAAAGATTAATCTAGTTTTAAGGTTGGTTGGAACACCAACAAAACAAAACAAACGAAAAGGGAAGCACACATTCCTTGGGCTGCTTAACCCATATTTGGCCTACCAACAAGTTTGCATGACTTATGACCATTTTTGTAGCCCACAACACACACACACACTCACTCCCTTTTTCTCTCTCTGGCACAATCAGATGTCATTTGCCTATATAGGAGTAGATCAGCCCCAGAAATAGGAAACGAAAGAAATAGCCGACCACGGAAGCGAATGGAATGGGTTGAGGTGGACTAGAGCTGGAGACTATTATAAGGGTCACACTCACAAATACTCATCCTAATGATACCTAAACATGTTCGATAGCAATGAAAGCGAACGAAACAAGGACTCGAACGAAGTGGCCGTATTCTCGAGAAGAATGACCCTTCAAACATTTGGAAGGAGAGTGTATTTTGTCACATAATTTAAAGCAATCGTAACGGCAACGGCATGAAAAAAGAAACAGCCCAACGCAGGCAAACTAAGTCAAATGGCTTTTATTGTTGTAGTCATAGCCAGACGGAGTCATAGTCATTGCCACAGCTATAGCTATAGTCCTAGTCATCATTATGGGCCTCGTCATAATAGGCATACCATGGCATGGGCGTCTCGTAAGTAGTAAGTGGGTTCTCTGGCGGCCAGCAGAGCCGCCTGACTACCCTCTCTCGCTACTGGTGGCTATGACTATGACTATGGTATTCTAATGAATTGACCATGAAATGAACTTGTTGATAAATGATGACAATCATCTTATACGACTACAATAAACAATATTCTCAACTCTTTTGTTGAAAGTTGCCATTTAAGGTTGGCATGTTAAACATCAATAAAATGGAATTTCTTCAGCATTCACACACCGGCGCATATGCTCACACATACCCACTCGCAAGTACATGAGTATGTGTGCGAGGAAATGGAAAACTACTTTTCATTCGAAATTCATAAAGTAGAACAAAAAGTAGGCATTATTTATTTAATTCCACTCACATTTTAGAGAATTGTTTATATTTTATTATGCCGCACAAGCGGATAACATCGGTTCGGCTGTGTTGACATACGTCACAATCAGATGAAAACTGAAATCGTAGTGAAAGAGAAATCGCAAGGGTTGGAGGGTAACCACCCGCACTTGGCTGGTAAGAGTCATATGATTTCTGTCCAACCTTTTTTGTTTTGTTTTGGCGAGTGTTAAGCACGTAAGCTGCTCTTTAGGTTGGAACACATTTGCAGAGACAGTTGGGATGACGTACATACTGGTAGCAATGAAAAAATTTAGGTATTATTTTGCAGCAAATATCAAAAACTAGATAAAGCCAACCGGAACTTTAAGTTATTTGACCCTTACCCTTCTGGAGTGGAAGGGTATGTAGGGAGGTTCTACTAAAACGCACGATGTTAATTGTAAATAAAACAAAACGTTCTCAGAGAATTATCTTAATGTTTTTAATATAATAAAAGGATCTATGACAATTATGTGTAATACAGTGGCATACCTCTATCCGATAGTCCATATTTTCAATGACTCTAATATCGAAAATTTGTAATGGTGTTTCTTTCCATTGTGTTTTGCATCCACGTTTGCGTTCAAACAGCTGTTTGCGTTTATTTGTGTTTTTGCGGTGCGAAAAGTTTAATATTTTTGTGTTGTGACATTATCATGGAGTTAAATTATATTATTTTGCTAACCGCAGTAGAAAATGAGGATCAAATGGTATTGCGCCTAATGAAAATGTGCAGTAGCAGCAGCGCTGCACATTTTTTGTACAATGCATGAAGCGTCTGTTCATTTGTAAGTGAGAAAAAATATATTTTGTTTTAATCTTAACTTTTATTTAATAGGAACGTTATGGTACCTTTGGGAGAGAGACGTGCCTCTGAATTCGGACGAGATGTTCAAAGAAAGTTTCCGTGTGGAGAGGAGTGTGTTTAACACTTTGGAACAACGCCTGCCTGCACTGACAAAGAAGGACATCTCGTTTCGGTTCGCTATCCCTTTAGAAAAGCGGATCGCTGTGTCCCTTTACACACTTGGCTCCTCAGCGGAATACCGAACAGTTGGAAGGCTATTTGGTATTTCAAAATCGATGGAGTGCAAAATACTGCATGAATTCTGCAATGAAGTCATCGTCCAGCTAGCACCTGAGTATCTGCCAGCAGACTTCCTATCAGATGAGAAGGTAAAGGAGTGCAAGGAGTGGAAGGATTTCAGAAGCTTGGATCTCCGCAGCGTTTTGGAGCAATGGGTAAAACAAATTTTGATGCATTGCTAAATTACGAATTACAATTTTAGTAAATTTATTGCAGATGGGTGCCACATAGAAGTGCAGCCTAAAGCAGAAGAAGCAGTTGATTACCACACTTATAAAGGGTCGAACTCAACAGTGCTTTTTGCTTTGGTTGACCACCGGTAAGAGATCGATTATTTACTATGTTTACGATAGCATTAAAAGCGTTTTAATCGTAGATACAGATTCATGCATATCAACGTCGGCTGCCCAGGACGTTGCCACGACTCGCAAGAGTAGAAGAGAGGCAGCAACCTACATATACTACACACCTGAGCAAGCATGACGAGCAAGCTCAGGCTATACGACTTGCACTTGGAACTTACTTTGTCAGCCGATAAAAATAAATTATTTATGGTTTTCAAAAAATAAACATAAAATTAAATTCATTTTTTAATTGCTATACAATTTACATCCTTATTATAATTGTCTTATTATTATTACTTTAATTATCAGCCTTTTTTGTTTAGAAAATTATCCAGATTTGTTAAGACTAGCTGGATAAATTTTTAAATTCAATAATAACTACACTTATTTATTATTGTTCCTTTCTAAGGCCTGAAACACTTTTTCGTGGAATAATTTCATTTCTTCAGTCATCTCATTAAGAGCTTCCAGCTTTCTCTCCTCAATCTCCAGTAGTCTCTTAAGATTGTCGACCCGTCTTCTTTTTCCTTGCGATGTGGAAGCTTCGCCGTGGGAGTCTTCCGAGCTCTCCGCACCAATGCAGCCAGAGTTAAGAAGAGACGAAAAATCTGAAATGAATATAGATGTTTGTACACATGTGTTACCTTTTTTAGTTTAGATTACCTGTGCTTTCGACCATCACTCTTTTATAGTTGATGGCCTTAGATGTCGCCAATATTTTGTTAACACGTTCCAAGTAGATGGCGCGCCACCTGATGACCCTACTAGCGCCTGCTCCATTCTGCAATAAAAGTGTACACAATCGATTTAATTCACCATAAAATATTGGTATATAGTATATACGTATTTAAAAAATTACCTGTATTTCTTTGTTATACTGTCAAGTTTATTTTTAACCTCAGCGCCAGTCACTCCCAACTTCTCCCCCATCTCTTTGTGTATGTAGGTGTTCTTACGAGCACCCCTCAGGCCATCAATATTCTCCTCCCAGAGATCCCATCAATATTCTCCTCCCAGAGATCCGTCTTTTTGAAATCTAAAATAATTGAAAACTTTAAATTATTTAAACAAAATCAAAAATATTAACATACCTCCTGTTTTTTGCATTTTGGCTGTTTTTATTTATGCTGATAAACAGCTGTTTTAATAGGGATGTGCAATTTGCGGTGTTGCCATTCATAGGTATGGGTGGGTTTCGATTGCAAAAATAATCGAATTGATAGTAAAAGCGAGTTATCGCAAAACGCGTCCAATATGAACGCGACTTTTTCCCATACCTAACTGCCTATGTTTTTTGTATAGGCTGTAAAACGGGTTCATTGATTTTTGAACGCGGGCGTGGACGCGACCGTAGTGGAAACAGCCTTTAAATCATAATGGAGGTTCAGTGTCATTAATGTGCCGAATTATTTCAACCGTAAGTCCTGAATTGTTCTTGGCTTATTGCCATACTCGTACAATTTTTCTTTTATATATTCCCAAAAAAAAGAAGTCCAACGGTGTCAAACCACATGATCATGGCGGCCAATAGAGGGTTGCTATTTATATTTCTGGTCCGGCAATAAAAAACACAATAATTTATCATTGGAAATGGTTTTATTGTTTTTCAAATATTCTCCTTTAAGATCAATAAACTAGATGACCTATCAATTCGACATCTTGAGTGGTCAACTAGCTTATCGTTTCACCGGAAGTGTGAGAGCTCGCATTGTCGTGATGCAAAATGATCCGTGTTCTCTTATTAGTTTTCGTCATTTCTTCGAACACTGTTGGCAAACAGATGGTTGTATACCACTTAGAATTGACCTCTTACGTTCCACTAAAGGCACTGTAGCAACATGTCCGGTTATACCGAAAAAAACGCAATCATTTTTCTCGATGTAGTTCTTCCACAAACAACTTTTGTTGGATTTAGCTCACCTTGAAAGACCCAGACGGTCGATTGCTGTTTTGTTTTGGGTTGATATGCATAGATCCATAATTCGTCACCTGTGACAATGTTATACACTGCCCTTGAACTACCGGGGCTATACTTTTTCAAAATATATATGCACCAATCCATACGAGCCTTATTTAAGCATTCGACAAATTATGTGGGATCAACGAGAACAAATTTGTTTTACGGCCAAACGAACATGCAATATCTTATTGAAGCTTGTCTTACTAATGCCAGAGGATGCCTCAATCTCACGGTATGTTACATGTCGGTCTTGCTTAATCAGTTCACGCACAGCATCGATGGTTTCTGGCAAAGTGTCGGAAGTTGGATGTCCTTCATGAATTTCATCCTAGAGTGAACAGCGTCCGAGAGCGAACTCTTGGTACTAGTGATTAACAGTGGTTTTTATGGTGCTTCATTGCCAAACGTCGAAAAAAGTTGATTTAAACACTCTTGTCTCGACGAAAATCGTAAAAAATCGCACAAAAATGTTCACAAGATAATTCCAATTTTTGACTGAGATGAACTTTTCAACACACTGTAAACAAAACAATTCTCCCTTAAATGACAAAAAGTTCTGAGTGAAGTTATGCTGGAATATGTCAAAGTTTCCAAATGGAAGTTTGCATCTGGGAACACTAATATTGTCAAGACCCGAAATATTAATAGCAACCCGTATATATCGCCGCGACGTAAGATAACTCGGACTTTGAATTTCTTGCACAAAAGAGCAGTTGTTGAAACTACTTATCGTCAAGGTTCATATCCTTAATTTCCGGCCACAAAAATTCCGTAATCGTGGCGATCTCATTTTCGATGTAGAACAGCTCGATGACGCCGTCAGCCCATAAACAGAGCCGAGTACCCTTGGTCCATGGCGGCGGTTGGTGTCAAAATACGCGGAGGCGACTCGAAGCCGTTCTTCACTAAACTATAAATGGGCGGCCGTTTTTAGAGAACCTATATTTTTAGTATAAATTTACTGTTTTTTGAGAAATATCGTAGTTATTCTAAATAAATTGCACTTTTAAACGGTGTTCGGATTCAGTGAAGATCTCTTTACGGTTATAACTGCCCCTGCGCAGGAAAAAGCTTGAGGAATCATTTGTTGCTGCAATAATAAGGATATTTAAGATATTTATGCTAGCGCTAGGAAATTCTAAAATAAAATATACCGGATAATATAACATCTACAGTATTTAGATATACCTGCTTATTCATTTTCCACCACCTGAATATGTCTGTGTCGTCCATTTCTGCGTCGAAATAATTATTTTTAATCCGTGATCGAAAACGTATCTAGTTCCATGCCTCAGATATTTTTTCGAACACGTGGGGTTAAAAGGGTTCTTGCGAATCTCGACGTAAATAAGTCCCCGGGCCCGGATGATATTTCGGCACTTGTCCTATGTAAGTGCTCCTCGACGCTAGCCCGTCCATTACGCAACCTCTTCTACCTTGCTTATCGAGCGGGAGTCTTCCCAGCGTGTTGGAAGGTTGGGAACGTCCAGCCAATCCCTAAAAAGGGTGAAGTCAATAATCCTGCAAATTATCGGCCAACTGCGATTTGCTCTGCGCTCTCTTAGGTAATGGAGAGTATGGTTAACCACCATCTTGTGAGGTATCTAGAGTCCAACAACCTGCTTAGTGATCGACAGTATAGCTTCCGTAGAAATCGCTCTACGGAAGACCTGATGGTTTTCTTGTCGGAGCGCTGGAGTCGGTCTATCCACCAGTTTGGTGAGAGTAAGGTTGTGGCTCTGGATATCTCCAAGACCTTTGATAGAGTCTGGCATGGTGCACTCTTATCAAAGCTGATGGCTTTTGGTGTCGGTGATACTCGTTTTATATCGAGCTTTCTTAGAGATCGCACTATAAGAGTTGTTGTAGATGGGTTATCAACCAACAAACATAGGCTAACTGCAGGAGTACCACAGGGCTCTGTCCTTTTTCCCTGTTTATTTCTAATTTTCATTGATGGTCTGTTGGGTCAGACCGTGAATCCAATATACTCCTTTGCGGATGACAGTAACCTCTGTCATTCATATTCATTCGACCGTAGGCCGAGTCTTCAAGATAATGAAGACAAAATGCGAATTATGGATCTACTGGCCATTTTCGAATGGGGTTAAGTGAATAGAGTAGATTTAAATGCGCCTAAGACACAGTGCTGCTTGTTGTCTCACAAGTGATTCGCTGACCCAATAATATCGTCAATTTCTATCGATGGTACGGATATTGAACAATCAGAAGCTCTTGATGTTCAGGGCATGAAAATATAATGTGACGCTCGTTGGGCGAGACATGTATTCGAAGTGTCGAAAGAAGCATTCAAGTGCGTAGGCTTTTTAAAGCGGTGCAAGAAATATTTCACTCCTACTGATCTTTTCAATATCTATACAACTTACATCAAGCCGAAGATGAAATACAACTCCCATATATGGGCAGGTGCTCAAAAATCATCCTTGGAGCTACTTGACCGCGTTGGTGCTGATAGGTGACAGTAGGGTATCAAACTATATTGTTTCACTTGAGCATCGTCGGAATGTGGGTTGCGTGACGCTGTTCTATCGTTACTTTCATGGTGTGTGTTCATCAGACATTCGTCGCCTTATTACTGACGTGAGGATGTTCGGCAGGGATACGCGACTTTCTAGGAACTCACACTCGTTTGTTATCGATTGGCCAGTTGACCGCACTATACACTACAAATCAAACTCGTTTTTCGCTCGTACAATCCGTATGTGGAATCGACTTCCGGCAAATGTATTTCCCACTAATTGCGACATCCAGAAGTTTAAGACAAGTGTCAACAAACATTACTCCCTCTTTCCCCCCTCCGATCCATTAATTTCCACTCGCCAAAGCAATGCACCGCATGTATAGGGGTCATCCTGAGTGTTGGTCATATAAAAAAAAAATATACATATCAAATGAAGAATTATTTACAAACCAGTCCTAATATAATGTTTAAAAAAATATAGTACAAAATAATTTTTGCCTGTCCTGGGAGAATTTAAAAACAATGGCCCCACATAAATTTACCCTACAACCAGCGATGTTACTTTTGTTCTAGTGAGAACCTATGCTCGAATATCGGTACTTTCTTCATGTCTTTTCTTTGTTAATGAACTCTCAATCATTTAGAGCAGATTTTAGTGTGATTTATCAGTCAATTTGATCATTAGCGACGTTTTTGAACATAGGTCAACGTACCACAATCGAGCTGCGAGCGTTGGTCCTAAGCCATTTCAAAAATAATTTTTCACAGCGGAATATTTCAGAAATGGTCTGGTTAAGTGATTTTTACAGAGTACAATATCACCTTGTGTACATGTGAATCGAGTCCTTAATTCTTATAAAGGCAGAAAAGCCAATAATAAAATATTTAATAGAACGGACGAGCGCTACATTTTCCCCATTTTCCCCAGTTTACGGCTTTAGTCGACTCCTAGCCGCCGCTGACTGTTTCTTAGTGCAGCCGCCGTTTCATGCTACTCCCCGCATCACACCAAGTCCTTGATGGATGGGTTGCATTTGTGCACTCGTGGCGATGTAAACAAATAACAATTTTTGTAGTTGCGAAACTAGTTGAGACTCTTCACTGCAGCATAAATAAAAATGTTTACCACAAATTATGAGCGCGAAAACTCCGAAGAAAGTGGGCTAACAAAAATTACACACAAACTTTTTCCCTTTTTGTTTTGTAGCTGTCTTTCCTTTCCTTAATGTTGAGCGAAAGTTGTTCGTCCTCGTGCTGCGTGTATGTATGTGTGTGTGTGTAATACATTTTATTGTTTTTCATTGCATATCCATTGCCTTCCTTTTTGGCAAAAAAGACAAACGACATAAAGTGTGTTCGCATGTGCCCAAAAGTGCATCAAAGTTTAAGAGTAACAGTCAAACTTTTGCAGTTAATTAATGAGACCACTTTCCTTGTTACGGTGTAACTGTAGATTCAATGCACGAGGTTGGTGTGGTCAGGTTGGTTATGGTGGGTTAAGCAAGGAGAAGCATAGGAGACGTAAGTCATATGTGTACATGGATATACATAACTCATTGGGGCTATATGAGTACATTCAACGATATGATTCATATTCACCAGGTTCAGTTAGAAGTCGAGTTCTACGTTCTATGCTAAATCTTGATCGGATTTAACAAGTGGCTTTCATAGAGGCAGGGCCTACAATCGAAAGCGAGCTCTGTATGGGAACACATGAAAAGTAAAAGTGGACTTTGGCATTACGGCTCTTTGAGCACATTGACTGTCTCAACCTTCCAGAGCTGGTCAGTGGTCACTCGTTTCGAACTATGCAAGTTAAAGCAGGAGTTAATTTTTAGCATGTAAAGCAGGTCCCCTCATTTGGAGGGACATCTGAATCGGGACTATTCAAGAACATAGATGATAAGGTTCAATTGTACATACACGCAGAAAAAAAGTATGGTTGGGGTGACAATATTCGAAGAGGATCATACTATTGTTTGGCATATGGTTGTGGCAGAACAATATTATGATCCTCACAACAATAGTATCATTCACATATAACCATAATATGATGACAACCATAATATGATTCACACTCAACCATAGTATGATCTTCACAACAATAGTATGATTCACACTCAACCATACTATTATCGCCACAACCATATTATGATCCTCACAACCATAGTATTTTTCTTATACAACCATAGTATGATCCTCACAACAATAGTGTGATTCACACGCAACGATACTATTATTCGTACAACCATAGTGTAATGCAATCAACCGTACTATGATCGCCAAAATTATTTATTAGGATTGGGAGTTGTTATTCAAAAATAAGTTTTTATCAAGCAAGTAATTTAAATTGCATTACATATAGTTCATGGACAGGTGTGGGCCATGTTTTTATTGAACATTTCATTCAAGAGACAAAAACATTTATTCCAACTGCAGCCGAAAATACTTTTAGTTGCCAGCAGGGGTGAATGCAACTTCATCATCCGTAGACACCAAGTAGCGAATGTGATTAAACCATGATCAATGGCTTTATACTTAAGTGCAGGCAGAATTTAAATAAACCAGAACCAATCGGTATAAGAGTATTTAACAGAACAAAGTAAACACAATAAAAATCCCTCGAACTACCTTCCGATTGTTGTTGTTTTTTAAATGAACAACAACCATTCACTGTATCGTGTGTATATGTTTTTTTGTATATCAAAAAAACATACGCACACACATCCATGTATGCTCTAAATAAACTGTTTTGTTTTGTTTATAGTCGCAACCATACTGCATGATTGCCGTAATCATATTATTGTTAACGTAAATTTTAAACAATAATACTTTTGTTGCACCAACCATGTTTATATGGTTCCTACAACCATATTTTCATTTCTAAAATTGACAATAATACTATTGTTACATTTCAACAATAGTAATATTGTCGCAATCATACTGTTGTCAAAATTAAATTCAAAAAACAATACTATGGTTGCGACGAACATGCTTTTATTGCAGAGAACATATTATTGTTGCGGTAACCATATTGTAACCATATCTTTTCTCTGCGTGTATATTTGATTTTGGGCGATTATAACGAAATAATGGTTTAATGGTCTAAGCCAATGCAACTTCATCATCCGTAGACACCAAGTAGCGAATGTGATTAAACCATGATCAATGGCTTTATACTTAAGTGCAGGCAGAATTTAAATAAACCAGAACCAATCGGTATAAGAGTATTTAACAGAACAAAGTAAACACAATAAAAATCCCTCGAACTACCTTCCGATTGTTGTTGTTTTTTAAATGAACAACAACCATTCACTGTATCGTGTGTATATGTTTTTTTGTATATCAAAAAAACATACGCACACACATCCATGTATGCTCTAAATAAACTGTTTTGTTTTGTTTATAGTCGCAACCATACTGCATGATTGCCGTAATCATATTATTGTTAACGTAAATTTTAAACAATAATACTTTTGTTGCACCAACCATGTTTATATGGTTCCTACAACCATATTTTCATTTCTAAAATTGACAATAATACTATTGTTACATTTCAACAATAGTAATATTGTCGCAATCATACTGTTGTCAAAATTAAATTCAAAAAACAATACTATGGTTGCGACGAACATGCTTTTATTGCAGAGAACATATTATTGTTGCGGTAACCATATTGTAACCATATCTTTTCTCTGCGTGTATATTTGATTTTGGGCGATTATAACGAAATAATGGTTTAATGGTCTAAGCCAACAAATTTAGACGAGCTCAGAGATAACATCCAATGCGAAATCGCCAACATTCCGGTCGAAATTTGTGCAAGAAAATTGGTAGAAAATTGGGCCCAAATAATAGATTGCTGTATACGGGCTCGTGGGGGTCATATGACCGAAATCAAATTTCATTCTTAAAATGTAACATTTGCACTACACCTCAAATAAGTTTGAGGTCTATATCTTATCAAAAGTTAAAAGACTTTGAAAGTTATGTGGGGGTAGTTTATGTAGTAAAGAGGGACATGGCAGAGGATCCATTAATTCATCTTCATCTAAATACTAATTTTCAGCAGAATCGTATGAACATTTTTAACATTTTTATGCAAATACCAGGAGTTGGCGGAATGGACATTTGCACTCGAGTTATCAGAATAGGGCGTGTCATCTGCTCTTTGTGTACGCGTGAATAAAGCCGTTATAAAATAATAAAGTTAATCCGAATTTAAAGCTCTATTATGCAAGTTATGTGGGTTCAAATCTACACTGAAACAGAGCCATTTGGGCGGGTGCTACCAAAAGGGGCGTTACTAAGAATCTAATTATTTGAATTCAAATTAACCTTATGACTCTGTTCTAAAGTATCGATTTAAAATAATGTTGTATAAATAACATTCACAAATCCAAAAAGGAGCGGAATGGTGTATTGCATGGTAGGTACCAGAATGGGGCGTGCCAATCACATTTTGCATATGCTACAATAAAGCCGCTATTAAGATATTACGGTGAATATCGGGAACTAATGTCATTTAATGTGGGTTCTAACTCGTATTCATGGTTAAATATCTAAAGAATATTAGTATGTGTGAGGAAATACGTCCAGAGTATTGAACAGATTTGTTGTGTGTCAGATATTTATGAAATTTTGCTGAACTGTGGCTAATTTATTGTTGTAACTAATGCATATTGTATCTTCCGCAGAAAGCGTGTTTCTTATACGATTACGGGTGTTTAAGTTCGAAATTTTAACTTTAATTTACTTAAGGGTAAATTTAAGTGATATGGTTGTAACAACCATCACATGATATCTCCAAACATATTACCATCAATATTTTGGAAAGTTGGTTATTGCAACAGAAATTTGGTTTAACCAACCGAATTTTGTTGTTCAGATCGATTTCCGACTGATTTTTTTTCTGTGTGTGTAAAAAATTTGCTACTTAATTAATAATAATTTCGGAATTAAACTGCAGTTCTCAGTCAGTGACTCTAAGAATAAGATCGTCCATAGCTATGACTGATTTGAGAGAAGTTTCCCTTTTGTTTCTTTATGGGATACTGACGGAAATATTGTAGGATTTAATAATATTGCATCTATATATTTTTGTTCCCAAACTCAATTCGGTGGTACAGATTGATATGGCGTAGTGCTAATGCTTCTAAAACAGACAGATTGATTGTTATGTATAAAAATCATTTCCGAATTACTAAATTATAATTTTAAGCAATGCTCGACAGTCCTTCCCTTTGTCGACCTATCATTGCAATCAAATCACTGCCTGTAAACATGATCCGATTCAGAAGAAACTATCCGCATTGCTTAGCTTTGGGCCAAGGACAATAAATTCGTCTATATGGGTCCACGTTTTGATATTATACAAAACAACAGTTAAGGAAGTTTCAGTCGATTGATCCGACTTACACAAATATGTGACGCGCAAAATGAAAAGGAACCTAAGGATAAAAACCAGTTTTGTTGAGAAAAATCATTTTAAAGATTTAAATACGTGTATCTTAGGTGTAGAATCGTCGACTTCACTTTCATAAAACGCGCATATCTCTGGGAGGGAACACTTTTGGGGCATGGGATCGGTCTCATTCGATGCTCAGATGTTGTCCACATTTCAAAATAAATGTGAAAATTGACTTTTTTACCCTTAGGTCCCTTTTTATATGCGCTGTCACACATGGATTTTATATCTAAAGCGTAGCGCTATTATTAAAATCTCGTAAAAAAAATTTTTATGCGCATACAAAGAAGAGAATTACATATTGCAGAAAATAAAATTAAGTTATATAGGTTTCAATCTACACTGAGTTTCTATTGATCTTTTTGGCATATCAATTTGTATTTTCCGAATTACATAAGAGCAGAACCAATACATGGACCGATTAAGCATTTTGCTATATTTTGCACTGTATTGTCTATTGCAATTTATTCGGCCCCGCATGTTGCTTGTAGAGCGGCAGAGTCATAAATCGTGAGCGACCTCTGTATAGGCGATGTATTAACATATGGACTATTTTAATCAGTCCAGTTTGTCACCTTTTGGTAAGTAGGTGATACTGCTCAATTTATAATGGGAGAATAGTCAAAAACTGAGCGACCAGCTGTGGGTAGGAGCTATCATTCTAAAAAGTTTTAATACAAATTTTTCTTTACTGATTTTTGGTCAAATGGGTTGGAATGTTCTTTGTCGGTAGCGTTGTCGGGCCTAGCCTTATGACGTATTTCC
This sequence comes from Hydrotaea diabolus, assembly GCA_963513945.1. Taxonomy (NCBI): domain Eukaryota; kingdom Metazoa; phylum Arthropoda; class Insecta; order Diptera; family Muscidae; genus Hydrotaea; species Hydrotaea diabolus. Next base: position 189,558,917 of record OY740718.1, read on the forward strand.
TGCTTATAAATAACGAAAGAAAGCGGAATGAACGGTGTGTGTGTCTGCACGATGACAGTATTATAAGCGGTGCTAAATTTTGGCTAACCAGCGTCTCGTTGTAGGGCGCTGATCTTTGGCTAATAGGTCCGACCTGAGACTAAGCCAGACGTACAAAGAATAAGTGTCAAATGACACCGATAATGACGAATGCAAAAGTTGCCGGTTTCATTAATATAAAAGTGTAACAGCTAAGACGCTTGAGTACAAAATTAAACCATATGTGACGCGCAAAGTAGAAAGGGACCTAAGGGTAAAAAACAGTTTTGTTCAGGAGAGCCATTTTAAAGATTTAAATAGGTGTATCTTTGGTGTACCATCACTTTCATAAACTTTCGATGCTCAGATGTTGTCCACATCAAAAAAAGAAAAAAAATTAAAATTGATTTTTTTACCCTTAGGTCCCTTTCTCTATGCGCTGTCACATATACAGCTCACAGATTTCAGTGAAATTCCTCGTCTATTTCGGAAAGACACACATAAATAGTTGTGCGGTCGTTATGCTGATGATGTAATTTGCTTTAAACCTTCGAAAAGTATAACTCTTATTAAAATGATCGATCATAAAAGCCTTTCTAAAAAACTAACAGTCAATAAATCACCCTAGGTCAACATGAACTTAACCTTCTACATTGCCACGACAATACAGAATAAAGCCTTACATGAACCGCTTATGGAGAACTCGATATCGTGGGGACACAAACTGTTGTCGGTTGAAATGGCGAAATCCGTAATGACCATGAGACATGCTCATAGTCATTATCCACTCTATTAGCAGCGGAATTTGAATAATGTATTCAAATATATTTTGTTGTTAAATTACAGATTGTTTCTTGAACCTAAAGGACCACACCCGTTGCCATGCGATTGTGAACTCCGAGGAGGCTGAGCAAGTTTCCCAACAAACAATCATCTTCATCGTCGTAGTATGTATGAGTTTCACCTGAAATGTAATAAATTCAGTGTTAATTTACTGAGGGCGTGAATCAGAGCCAACCTCAGTCGGGGATGGTGTCGGATTACACCAGCGTTCTTGAGCAGAACACATTTACCGTCTGTGCTAATAAGCTTTAGGGCCACTCTAGGTGGGAACTGTTTAAATGGATGCTAATAAGAGCGGTTATTCGGGGGTAAGTAACATCATTGAAAATAAATATTTAAGAACCATCAAATAGTTTTACAATTAGGGGGACATTCAAACTGAGAAAAATAAAAACGAGGTTACCGTTAAAATAGTTGTATACGACTGAATCAATGTGTGTCATTGTTACGTTACAAAGGTACTACAGGCCAATCTGAGGGTAGTTGGATTGTTGTAAAAGGGCTGCAGACCTCTAGTTTAAAAAATCGTAGAATGAAATGTATTAGGTTGAATGATAAGTGATAAAAATTTGTGTTATTCCATTACATGCATACAGTTGACCAAAATTATGGGACCCAATTTTGGCAAATTTAAAAAACAAGTCGGTATGTTAAATCATATAAAGTAGGCATATATTTTGACCCCTAGTTGTGTGATCAAACTCTTCATGGGACCCGATAAAAACGCGAAAGAGTTTTCGGGCAACAGCTCTTATGGTCCCTAGACAAACTTCTTTAAAAATATCGTCTGGCGATATTCACCCGTTTAGAGACATGTAAACTTACGGCATGTTTAGTAATGGTCCAGTTCTGTTAAAATGCGATGTGACCTAGCAACAATTTTGGTGTCAGTTGCTTTTTATACTATCACCCTACTTGAAAATAGGGTGTATATCATTTGGTACGGACAAAAAGTGTAAAGCATCGGAAAAAGTATTTGGGACCCATCATATGTGACACGCAAAATAGAAAGGGACCTAAGGCTAAAAACCAGTTTTGTTCAGGAGAGCCATTTTAAAGATTAGGTCCCTGTCTGTTTGCGCTTAGAATCGTCGACTTCACTTTCATAAAACGCGCATATCTCTGGGAGGGAACACTTTTGGGGCATGGGATCGGTCTCATTCGATGTTGTCCACATCAAAAAAGAAAAAAAAATTAAATTAATTTTTTTACCCTTAGGTTCCTTGCTCTATGCGCTGTCACATATGTTTTAACAAAATCGGTTTCTTAACTTTTTAAGTCATTTGAGCCATGTCCTTCTGTCCATCTGTAAAAGAAGCTACCAATAGGTTTTAAATAACGCATGTCAGTCTGAAGGGGTCCAGCCCTTCTGGTTTCTTGCTGACAAATGTACCATTACGACCACTTTTGGTATTCTTGTTATATCGTTAATACTAAAGTAAGTATATGCATGATCTCAGTAAAAATTAATAAAATAAAGTTATATGGCGAACTGTGGGACAACAAATTTGACTCCTAGACACGCCCCTTCTGATACCTGCCGCATTTGTACTCACATATGAAAAAAAAGTAGTTGACACGCCCCATTCTCATACCTCGCATGCTTATGTACCATGCCACCCACTTTTGGTATTCTTGTAAAATATTTATATCAAAACTAAAGAACACAGTTATAAGGTTAACTCGGTGGCTACTAATTGGATTCCTTGACACTCCCCTTTTGATATCTTCCACACAAATGACCATATCGAAGTGTAGATTCTAACCCATAAAACTTGTCTACTAGTGCGTGAATTTCGCCTTAATTTCGCCTAAATCTCAAATAACATGACGTACAAAAGAGTGGCTGCCACGCGCCATCCTGGTACCTTTAGTTCAAACGCCATATTCAGACCACTTTTTGTATTCGCATTGTGGGTGGACCAAATGAGACCTAGTGGTGTTAAACACGTATAACTCTTTTTTAAAATGATTTATTTTTATATGTTAAATACATTTTATGGAAATTTGACGTGACTATGTGTGAAATATGACATCAGACAAATTACCACCATTTTGCTCGATACATGCATTGGCACTTTTTAGCGCATTTTGCATTACACGGCGTAATGTTTCTGGTTGCAGGCGCCGTATTTCATCTCGAATAGTCTGCCTGAGCTGTCCAAGTGTCTGTGGTTATTAACATACAATTTGTCTTTTAAATATCCCCATAAAGAAAAATCAAGGGAAATCTGATTTTTTTGAAATTATGCGTTCACCAAAAATTTCACGCAGCATGTGCATAGTTTGCCTAGCAGTATGCACAGTGGCTCCATCTTGTTGCACAATTTGAACTTTGTATGGATACATCTTAAGATCCAACTTTAAGATTCTTTGTAATGTTGTTCTGGGTATACCCAATTGGGCGGAACGGCGACGAGTTGAGACAGATGGATCATTTGCAACATTCTGCTGCACAGCTTCCACGTTCTCTTCAGTACGAATATTTCGATGAGCACCTCTTCCTGGACGATCGGCAACTGAACCCAGTTCCTCAAATCGGCGAACTAAACTTGTAATCATGGAAGATGTGGGCGCTGATCTTACGTTAAAAAAACGGCGATAATTTCGCTGCGTCAGAACAATTGATTGTTGAGAAGAATAATAAAAATCGATAATTTTAATGCGTTGTTGTGGACTGTACGTATTCATTTTAAATTTCCAAGAGTTCAGTTATAATCTGCAAAAAGATTATAATGATTTGATTGCAATGATAACTCGACAAAAGGAAGGACATCGCTCCAAGGTATAAGATAGTGATTTTGAATGGATCTATATACTAGTATTTGTATAGTTGACCTTTTGTTGTTTATTTTTCAGTTATTGTTAGGCTTGAGGTCATAAGCAAAAAACAGATGTTGGAAAACTGAAAAAAGGATCTATATACTTCACAAAAAGTCTATCAATTGCTTTTATGTTTTAAAAGCATCAGCACTACGTCGTATCACCCTCTACCACCGAGTGGAGTTTGGGAATAAAAGTAGATGGATGCAACATCTTGAAATCCCACAATACTTCCGTCAGCATCCCATGAAGAAACTATTGGGAAACTTTTCCGAAATCGTGAGTTAGAGACTAGCGTCTTACTGGTTAAGTAACTGGAATTTACGAGGAAAGAAATTCTTAAACAAATTAAAAACAGGACTTTTTTAACAATCATGCAAAAAAAAGGCGACCTTTAATATACGTATCCGATTTTTGAAATGTACTTAGAAAAACTTAAAGTAAACGAATTGAGTTTAGTATGGAATGGAAGGCTGTTACTGTCACTGCCTGCCCTGGTCCATCGGCGCATCTAGCCTAAAACAGTGGCACCTTGTAAACGTATATCTATTCCGGTTCTCTTAACACAAAAAGGACCAAGAAAGAAAATTTAAATCCATCGCGACGATGACTGGAATCATCTACGAGCTCTGGAGAACTTTTATTTTAGTGAATACAACGGCAACTCAAAACAATTAGCACGAAAATATCGCTTTCTTAAATTATGAATAGTTCATGGCACCTTTAAGTAAATTTTAGTTCATATTTTAAATTTCAACACCTGCAGCCGGCGAAATGTCAAGCAGTTTTATAAGGAAGGCGCTTTCTGCAAGAGATATAAATATTCATTAGTGCCACAGTTAAGCAAAGTTTCATAAATACGAGTATGTGACGCACAATAAATTTGTTCAAATACTCTTGATGTACATCCGCACACTTGCAAAAAATTGTTAGATAGTTATAACATGAATACGAATCTTACTATAATCGAAGAACGCTGACGATGTCTACACGGAAAAAAAACTACTAAATTCTTTAATACATTCAATATCTTTCATCTATCTATCTTCTATCTTCTATATATATAAAATTGGATGTATGTGACTATGTATGTTTGTATGTATGTGGCTTATAGACTCCTAAACCGCTCTTCCGATTTTAATGAAACTTTCAGGGAAAATTCAGCATACCACAGCGGGGGATCCTGTGAAGTTTTGTTGGAAAAATTGGTCTGTGGGCGGAGTGGGCGTGGCAAAAGTGTTTTCTAAAGCTAGAAGGCTATAAGTTGGTACATATATGCTACTGCTGATGTGGGAGACTAAGTTAATGTTTGATTTTAAATTTTAGGTTTGTGGGCGGAGAGGGCGTGGCAAAGCGGTTTTTGAGCAAGAAGGCTCACAATTGGTTTTTATATACTACTGCTGTCGGAGAAGACTAATTTAATATCGGATTTTAGGTTTTGGCTTTGTGGGCGGAGGGGACGTCGCAACACTGTCTCTTAGATCTAGAAGGCTGACGGGGAAGGTGAATTTAAACAACAACGGGACAACGGGAAAGATCTATTTAAAACCAGATTTCAAATTGAAAATGAAAATTTATGTTCATTTTTTTTATGTTATGTCTATGTTGTCAGTTTCAAAATTTGTTTAACATTCAGAAAACGATTGAATTTGTTCCTTTTTTCAATTTGACAATACGCCTGTGATTTTCTTTAAAGATCTTTAAATAATCTTTGTACCTAAATCCAACAATTAAAATAAGTATATTCGTCTTAACAATGCCGCCAAAAAAGGCATCGATTGGAAAAAAGCCATCAAAGACTAAGAAAACTATCGAAGCAAGAGCTGCGGAAACAGTTGAGCAACGAGAAGCTCGACTTCAACAAAATCGCGACAGAGCATCAACATCTAGAGCTGCTGAAACGCCCGAGCAACGTGAACGGCGACTTGAACAAAACCGCGACAGAGCTTCAACGTCAAGAGCAGCTGAAACCATTGTACAGCGTGAAGCTCAGCTTGAACAATGCCGCGATAGAGCTTTTACGTCAAGAGCTGCTGCAACCGCCGATCAACGTGAAGTTCGCCTTCAAAAAAATTCTGACAGATCTTCAACATCAAGAGCTGATGAAACCGTTGAGCAGCGTGAAGCGCGACTTGAATCATGCCGCGACAGAGCTTCAACATCAAGAGCAGCTGAAACCGTGGAGCAACGTGAAGCTCGCCTTCAACAAAACTGTCACAGAGCTTCAACATCAAGAGCTGCTGAAACCATCGAGCAACGTGAAGCTCGCCTCCAACTAACCAGAGACAGAGCTTCTACGTCAATACGTGCTGAAACGGTAGATCAACGTGAAGCTCGACTTGGACAACACCATGTCGTAGTTTCAACTTCCAGAACATCCGAAATGTCCAACAACGTATCGAGCGACTTGAGGCCAACCGCTTGAGATTAGCTCGATCCAGAGAAAGAACCAATTTAAAATTGGAAGCATTCAATTACGACAAAGACTACGATTACAGGAATCACGAGGATGTATTAATTGGACCAATGAACAAAGTTTGCTTACATTGCCGTGCTTTGAAGTTCGCTAAGGAAACACCAGGAATGTGTTGTTCGAACGGCAAAGTTGTTTTGCCACCACTGACTGAACCACCAGCTCCGCTTCTAAGTTACCTTTCCGGCACCACTCCAATTTCAAAACACTTCTTGCTGAACATTCGTAAGTATAAATCATCCTTTCAAATGACTTCTTTCGGGGCAACAAACATTGTTAACAACGAAGGGTACACACCCACGTTCAAAGTTCAAGGGCAAGTATATCACCGCATCGGTTCTTTGCTCCCTGCACCAGGACAAGATTCCAAGTTTCTCCAAATATATTTTACTGGCAGTGATGAAAGACAAGTTGAACAGCGATGCGCAATTACTACTGGAACTAGACGTGAAATCATTTCAAACTTACAAGCTATGTTTCACGAAGAGAATAGTCTGATTCGTATATTCAAATCAACTATAGATCAGATGCCATACCGTTGTTATCAGAGCAGACAAAACACCGTCAGGTGAACATGAAAGACGATTCAATGCTCCGGTTATAGGCGATGTAGCAGTTGTGATGGTTGGCACCGAATTTGATAGACGCGACAACATCATCCACCGCCGCCACGCAGGTTTACAACGCGTTTCAGAAACACATCGGTCGTATGACGCACTGCAATATCCACTGATATTTCCACGTGGTGAAGATGGGTACCATTTCAACATTATGCAAATCAACCCCAACACGAATGTCGAGTTGACAAAGAAAGTTTCCTGCATGGATTACTACGCGTCCCGTATTATGATTCTTGAAAATGAAGTCAACCATATATTGAAATGCCGTGAACTATTCCATTAGTTCATTGTTGACATGTATGCGAAAATTGAAAGCGAACGTCTTCTTTTCATCCGGTTAAATCAACAAAAGCTGCGCGTTGATGAATACGCCCACTTGCGTGATGCAATTGCTATTGATGGAAACGCTGCTAACATTGGACAAATGGTAATATTGCCAGCAACGTGTACCGGCAGTCCGCGCCATATGCATGGTCCAGGGTATTAATACTGCTGGTGCTGGTAATGTAGAGCCCACATATGGGTATAATTTGAGGGTATGATGATTTAGGAGCTATACATTAAGCACAATCTTGCTGAAATTTCTCATTGTACTTTATCTGTGGCTAGTGAAATTAACCCATATTGGTTCATGATTCTCTATAGCCTCCATAACAAGGCTACTCACAATTCTAGGTTATGTCGCAAGCCACACTTAAGTTCCTGTCTTAAACGTTGTGCCTTATCGATATTAATCCATGTTTTCTTAATTTACTCAGGGTGGCCCAAATAAGACTGAAGGGCTAAACATATTCATAACTTTTGTTTTTATTTTTTTTTTCACTTTTGCAGGTTATATAGTTTTTTATGGAAATATATCTATGATGGCTACATATGATATGCGAGAGCGACCGCAAAACTAACTGGCCTGGCACATTTTCTGTTTTACTAGCAACTTTTTTTTTGTTTTTTTAAAGCAATCTTTTATAAGCCATCTGTCAAAATTTCCGAAATATTATTTTCTTTGTTACAGGTGATTGAAGTAAACAAGTTTTATAATTTTTGAAAAATGGAAAATAAAGAGTTTCGTGCGGTAATTAAACATTTTTATATGAAAGGTTATACGCCACAATTAATCAAAGATGAATTGGATTCTGTTCATGGTGATAATGCACCATCATACTCCACCGTGAAATCCTGGGTTCAACAATTCAAAATGGGTCGTTCAAGTACGGAAGATGAACAACGCTGTGGAAGACCGAAAACTGCTACTACTATTGAAATCATTAGAAAAATATTTAATGAAGTGACTAAAGATAGACGAATAAAGCTCAGAGAACTTTCTGATATTGTTAAAATACACAAAAAACAAGTTTGGAGTATTTTACATGATGAACTCCACATGAAAAAACTATCCGAAAACAATCCGCCGCGTTTGTTGACTTTGCCCCAAAAAAATCGTCCGTTGGACCAATTCCGAGGAGCTTTTAGCGATTTATCAGCGTAATCCAATAGAGTTCTTGCGCCGATTCATAAGTGTTGATTGATGAAACATGGATCCATCACTACATCCCAGAATGCAAAGAACAGTCAAAACAATGGATAGAAGCTGGTAAAAGTGGTCCCAAGAAGGCGAAAACTGTTAAGTCAGCAGGAAAAGTAATGGTATAATATATATTGATTATCTTGAGAAAGGAAAAACTATAAATAGTGAATATTATTGTGAATTATTGGATCGGTTGAGTGAAGAAATCAAGATAAAACGACCGCATTTAGAAAAAAAAGTTCTTTTTCATCAAGATAATGCTCCTTCACACACTGCATTTTTAACTCAACAAAAACTGGCCGAATTACGATTTGAAATTGCTTCGCATCCTCCATATAGTCCAGATTTAGCTCCTTCTGATTATTTCTTGTTTCCAAATTTAAAAAAATTTCTCGATGGCAAAAAATTTTCGTCCAATAACGAGGTTATTTCTGATACTGATGCATATTTTGAAGGTCTTGAAACATCTTATTTTTCGGATGGAATAAATAACTTGAAAATCGTTTGATGAAGTGTATTGAGTTGGAAGGAGATTATGTTGAATAATAAATAATAATAATTCCAAAAAAACGGTTATTTTTATGTTAGACCAGTTACTTTTGCGGTCGCCCTCGTACAGCAATGCGTCAAAATTGCTCAATTTTATTATTCTTTTGGAAAGTCTATTATCTCAGCTCAACGAAATGTTTGTCGTCATTTTAATGCCTGAACATTACACAGTAAGAACATGATTAGGAACTTAGACTCCCGTTTTGAGGAACAGGATCAGAATTCTGGGTATAACATCGGTGTTATGGTTGATAGAGTTAACGGTCCATATTTTTTTGAAAATGTGAAGGGTCAACAGGAAATCATTAACGGGGCTCTATATAGGACTATAATTAAAATTTGCTGCGTCCACAAGTTGAGAATAATCCTAAAATTTCACAAGATGGAGCCACTGCGCATACAGCCAGAACTTTCTCTTCTTGGTAACCTTTATTGTGAAACCTTAAGTGCTAGTGCTTCAGTGCCAGTTCAAACGTCTTTCTGATTTTAAACCCAGTTGCTCTAGAAGTCATATATTTGTTCCAATCTCGCATGAAGTAGGAAAAAAGCATTGTAAGTGAATAGTAACTTACCCTGTTTAAAATAGATTGATGTTTTTATATAACCCACACAAAGGCGACGGGAATGTTTTTAGATGCTGTCGCATAGCAACGGGCGACCACCAACAAACCACTGCGAAATGAAACCTCATTGGTTTATGATATCTATAGAATCCATACTTATATTGAGTTGTATAAAGCAAGTTATAAGAGATATACAGGGTAAGCAATTTGTGGAAAATTATTTTTATTGATTAAAATTACAAAATGTGTGGAAATAATAAAAATGCTAGTATTCATTTACTTTAGCTCCATGTCCTCTGTTACCTTGAGCATTCAAACAGATAAAAAATAAGTTCATAACAGCATTTTTTTAGTGCTCACCTTGCTCTCTAAAATGACTCATACGTTATAGTCCATCGGATTTACATCTGGCCAATCCGAAAGCCTTTGTATGCACGACATGAAATATGAATCATGTTTTTTCTACCATTTTTGATTCACACTTCCTTTATGAGACGGAGGCGAGTCTTATTGGAACGTCCATGGTCTTCGACCTAAATGTTGATATGCCCACAGATCCAAAGCAACTTTCAAAACATTTTCCCGATATTTAATTACATTGACGTTGACACCAGGCTTAATGAAAATGGACAGCGTCCATCGTTCGTCGCAGCTATCCATACGATTGCTTAAGCTGGAAAATTACTTGGTCTGGACATTTGTAGGCTGAAAGATTCGTCAGTGCGTTCAGTTGATTTCTTTGAGAGTTTACGAACTGCCTAATTGGAATTTTTGTACCCTCCACCATACAATGGAGGGTATATTAGTTTTATCATTCTGTCTGTAACGCCTTGAAATAATTATCGGAGACCCAACAAAGTATATATATTCTTGATCCTCGTAAAATTCTAAGACGATCTAGCCACAGGGAGCTGAAATTTGGCACAACATGGTTGGTATTGAAATTGGGCTATAAAGCTCTACGGGAAGTTGGTTTTGGCGACCCTCAATCGACACTACCTCATAAAAATTAGTTTTTTATTTGGAAATATCTGTCCAGTTTCTTGATCAAAATCACTGAAATTTTGCAAATAATAATCTCTATATAGGCGCAATCATCAATGTAAAAATGGTTTAGATTGGGCCACCATTTCTTGTACCTCCCATACAAATGGCCTTATGGGCCTTGAACAATAATATGACTATAACTCACCACAAACTTGACCCATCGAAATGAAATTTTACGCATCAATATTTCTATATACAACACACTACGCTGAATTCTGTTGATATCTGAAAAGTCCTACTGGTTCCTCCCACACAAACGGTCTCATGGGCTTTGAGAAATAATATCACTAACTTGACCTATCGTGACCTAAATTACAAAAATTAAAAAAATAGTTTTCCATATTTCGGAATCTGGTGGAGGGTCTTCAAAGTTCGGCACAGCCAAACTTAACATTTTTTACTTGTTTTCATTAGATATCACAATGTTTAAAATTTCGCCACGTTTGTTCGAGTGCAACAACTCCTTTGAAATTTCGACTCAAACTTTTTTTTTTGCTTTGGTGTAATATTGTGTGCCTATTGGAGCTTTAAATTGTTTTGTCTATTTTAAGTTCTAAATAAAAATAATAATGATATGAAACTTTTGTAAACTTATCAACCAAAAACAATTTTTCAAGTCCTTATTAAATATTATGACCATATGGATATATGGAGGTCGATTTGATGCCTGTCTGCTAGAAATTATATTTTATATCAGATCTTTGTTAAATTCCTTACAGAATATAAAGCGTCTTCTGTATTGCATACTAGTATAGGGTATCATATAACAACTCTACCCAACAAAACAAAATTATACTACACACAGAGAACAAATTTGTTGCCACAACCGATTTTTTTGCCAACCGAATATTGGTAGTTGCACGTACTATTCATGTATTCCACTGCTACAACTGAAAGTTGATTGGGTACTGGCGGTGACCCTAACTTATAAGGGTGATAATTAGAGCCGCATTTGTTATTAATTTAATTAAAATATTTAACGATTTGAAAATATTTATTCGGTTATTTGAATTACACAGTACAACAGCCAATCTGGGGGGTGAGAAATTCCAAGTCAGGGTGATGGTACTACGTCAGTATATTAAAACCCTCAAAGGGTTTACATTTTTTCCTTATCTTGATGTTTTTTCGCTTAGTTGTAAAATGTTGGCAAAAACGTAGTTTGACATAACTCGAGAACGACTAGTTCGATTTTGCTGAAATAAATTGGAAAAAATTAATAATTACATTTTCTTTAATCCACGCGTTAATCGATTTCTATGATCTATGTCGCACTTTGTTTATAGGTTATGTGACTTTACGTGAAAGTTATAAGACTCTACACGTTTTTCCGTTTGGGATTTATATGTTTTAAAAAAAAAAAAAAATTATTTCTAATTGCAAAAATGTTGATTTGGTAGAGAAACAGTATATTAATGGATTAAAGAAAATGTAATTATTAATTTTTCTCAATTTATTTCAGCAAAATCGAACTAGTCGTTCTCGAGTTATGTCAAACTACGTTTTTGCCAACATTTTACAACTAAGCGAAAAAACATCAAGATAAGGAAAAAATGTAAAAGGTCATAAAAACAAACATACGAACGCAAAACCCTTTAAGGGTTTTAATATACTGACCTAGTACCATCACCCTGACTTGGAATTTCTCACCCCCCAGACAATAACCCCAAAAATGTTCCACAGTGTAATGAGCAGGTTTCTTTAAAACTTGTTTTTTACATTCGAATCCAATGAAGTTTGTATGCACAAGTAGAACGATTCTATGAATTAAATTGATAAAGTGGTTCAAAGACATCCAGCTTGGTTTTAAATTTCAAGATAAAGCTGATTTTGATATATTATTTAAGTGAAGAAAAGTGGAATTTCAAACCAAAATATTTGCGGCTACTTAAGTTTAAGTGGCCCAAAATACTTCAACAAAATATATACTTTCATATCGGTCATATTTTGTAGGTAATGGGTGGAACATTCTGAACATAACTTATTCATTGAATTTTATTAAAACATTTGTTTTTTTCTTAAAAAAAGGATGAAAAGGGACAGTTTATTTCGAAATCATTCTGATATTCAGACGATCTATACTAAAGTGATAACAGCACTATATTTAAGCCCAAAAACGACTATTTTTAAAAACATTAATACAACTTCATTAAAAAAGGACACTACGCAACGGAAATTAGTAGGACAATATCTTTTCATTTTTTCGGAACAGCGACAAAAAGAACACTCCAATCTTAGATACGAGTATAGGATGTTTAAATGTTCTATGAAAATAATATCCATGCGCCTTAACTAATCACCTAAGTTCCTTATTTATTGCAGAAAACACCTCACCCCCAAAGAAAGTCCGAAATTTTGTTGCATAGTGTAATTTGTTACAACAGCAAACAAAACTGTATTTGGTTACTACAAAAAAATTATCTGTTGGCACCACCAATTATTGCTACCAAAGTAACATGAACTTCAAAATTGGTTGGTAGACATAACCACCAGTTGTGGCAACCAATAGATTAACTGAATTCGGACTGACTTATTGGCTGTAATAATAGTAATACTATTGCATCTACCATTTTACGGTGGTCCAAACTAAGTCACAATCAGTACCATAGAATGTTGGTGATTTCAACAGAAACAATGTCTATCCAACCAAATATTTGTAGTTCGGACCGAATTCCAACTGATTTTTTTTCTGTGCGTAGTTTCTTTTTCCATCAGGAGAGAGAGCGAAATTTCCTGATGGATAACGCGATGTTTTTAACTAGCGTTACTATGGCAATCAAGCGACCAGATCAGTTATTAGAAGCGTCATGATGATAGCATAACATACAGAATTCTCGACCTGCTACCTTTGGCATTGAAATCAGCAAAATCAATTTTTATGACAAAGCCGGGAAGTTTTAGATACCTGTTGCTCGTACAACTTCTAGTTGATCTAGTCGTCTTCCTCATTAATTGACTAATAAGCAGCGTTACCGTTGTGCGACTAAAGTGGCAATTTGACCCTTTTTGGAAGCCATGCGACTTTTACTGCTCCTTTTTCATAAATCCCATTTATTGCCACTTTTTGAAAATTTTGCTACTTTCTACAACTCGAAATGTATGAATTGCTTTTAAAAGTTACGCGTATTCTTATTTCTGGGGTAAAGGGTTGTCCCGGGGAAAAAGTAGTATAATTTATTTGGTTATAACCTGGTAGTATAAAAGTAGTATACTTTATTTGGTTATAACCTGACGCTTACGCTTCATTATGAATACTCGTAGTAGTGTCAGAGCATCTATGTGTGTATTACACACAGGCAACCTCCAAAGGCAACCTCCAAACAGTCACGCCGCACAGCTCTGAAACACACTTATTACGTCTAATCTTTAGGAAATTTCGCACGAAATAGCCTGCTCAATAGTGTGCTTTAGGGTAAAAATACCAACAAATCGGAACATTTGTAAAATGTATCAAGTAAGCAACTTTGATTTGTGGTGGCCTAAAATACGGCCCCTTCAAGCAAGGACAATGGGTACCAAAAAATTTTAATTTTACCACAAACCCAACGAATCCATATGAAATAATTTTTAAAATCTTCTTATATTAAGAACCCGGTTTATAACTTCAAGGAGCCCAAGAGCCTTGTTTCAGGTGGCTCATCTGCACATTCAGTAGAGCATGGTATTATATAGTCTGCCATGTCCGACTTTAGATGTTTGGATTTTTAATACCCTTCACGAAAGAGAATATTAAATTTGTCATTCCGTTTGCAGCACTACGATATATTGATCGGAGACACCATAAAGTAATTATAATCTTGATTGTCGTTAAATTCCAGCATGATCTTGCCATGTCCGTTCGCGTGTCTTTTGAAGGCAAACGTATTAACCTAGTATTCAGAAATTTTGCATGATGCATGCTTATGGTCACAAGCTGTTTGGGATTGTAAATGGGCGAAATCGACCCAGGGGAAAAACGTTTTCAACTCGATAAAAAGTGCTCGTTTTTGCTTAACAAAGCAGAATTTTTTGTGAATGGAAAATGTGTACTGTTAGTTGGGACGCACTAAATACCTCTAAAAAGAGTAATGCTGCTTAAGGGTTAGTGGTCCAAAAAACATCCAGAATGGTAAAAAACGGGCGATTAGTAGTCAATATGGATATATGGGCACTGCAATTTAAGCAAATTTCGCTGTTTTTTCGCGCTTAATTATCGTATAGTGGAGGGTACATGAGGATCGGAAATTTAAGTGGTTTGAATGTGTATTTTGCTTCTCATTTCATAGAACTGAACTGTTTGTTACTTTTCTTATTAAATTTAAATTTGTTGTTTAAATAAAATGAACTTACGAAAAGTTTGCGACTTTTGTTTTTAAAAACACCCTTTTTGTGCCACGTTTTTTTTTTTTAAATCCTTTTTTGAGATTTTTGAAATTTTTTAACGGTAACCCTGCTCATACTCTGCACAAACTATCTTCTAGTGTAAAGCTGGCTGCCAAATAATTTTTTTTCAGTTCACAAGAAATGGGAGTAGGTGCTTGCTTAAACGACAGCTATGTTGCAGTTTTTCATACTAAGAAAATGGTAAAGTCAATAACTATCTAAATATACATGCAGGCACCATAAAAACAGATTCTGCTACGGATGGTGCCTCATGCTCTGTTAGTTACAAGGTATTATTAGCAATGGTCTCTTAGTGTAAAGTTTACATGAAGCGGGCAATGGTAAATTTTATTTTGTAAGACAACTGTCTAACAAATTTTCGAAAACTGATATAACAAGAAATAGTTTTAATTCTTGTCAAACCTTTACTTAAATAGTTCAGTTGTATACCAAGATTTTTAATGCAGCCAAAGCAATTATTACATACCTACCTTCCATTACTACACAAGAGCAAGATTTCTTAAACAGACAATCTCTGCTCAATGTAGTTATAAATTACTTTCAGTGTACCGCTGCCAAAATTCCCACTTCCATTTAAATATAAGTGCATTGGCTTTACTTATATAATGTTCTATTCCCCCACCGCCTGTCACCCAAGCAAGCAAATTCGTATCGCTTTCAAAAGTTTTTTAATATCTGCCGACCTAATTGTTGTTCGCTTCTAGGGATGTCACTATTGATTATCCCTTAATCTGTTAAACCTCCCCACACCGCACAAACCCATGCACATATACATGCATTGATATCCGAAAAACCCCTAGAAGAAGAAAACCGGCTCAAAAATATTCGAGTCCTGAAAAATAACGAAAATGAGCGACATAAAACCCAACTTCAGTGTGTATTGTTTGATGAGAAACGAAATGGGAACAATGGCCAATAAGGAACGAAAAAAAGACTAACGAAAGGAGAACACGTTGTCAACGTGCCTTCATATGCAACTCCATCATCATTTTCCTTTGTAAGACATAAATACACACAGACACACATACACAACGACGAAAATTAAAATGGAATTCCACCAAAAAAAAGAGCGGGAAAAAGGAAACAGCAGGAAAAGGCAACGAATTTCAACATGCGACTCACACATGTGAAAACGTTGAACAATGCACTACTAGCACATACACGTACAGCGGCGAAAGTGACAGGGTCTGCAACATTCGAAACGTTTTGGAAGGCCTTGTTAGCAGGGTTTAAAATGCTAACGCAATTTTAGTCGAAAGTACAGAATTTGTCAATTAGTTTTAGCATAAAAAAGTCAAAACTAATATGCGAACAAATGCTAAAACTAAATTAGTCGTAATATTCAGTTAGCGTTAGCAAAATAAACTAACGCTAACCAAAATATGCATATATTATTAGCAATGGAAGAAGAAGCAACTGCTGATTTTGCTAACGTCTTTGCTAAATTGTGCTAATTTGGTGACTAATTTCGACTTGTGTGTTTGGTTCGGTTTTTGTGTGTAACCGAAAATTGTGTTCGGCTCGAGTACGGTGTTGCCTACCTTTGATAGACAATAAGTTGTGTTTTTAAAAAATCGCATGAAACAATATTGCTGTGCGTTTCTGTAGCTGTTAAAGGTATATATATAAAAACAAGTGAAATTAATAGCACAGAAATAATTCGAGGTAGGTACTCGTATATATTTACATATTGTTTATACATATAATATAATGTTATGTACAATGACTAATAAATCACTGCATAATGGAGTCCACATGGTTAGATCCGTTTAACTTCCAACGGGAATGTTATATGTTCCACATTTAACATTGGATTGAGGAGATGCATAACGAACTCTGAAAATGCTGAAATAATAAATATTCGTAGAATAAATAGTATGACTGTTTAACCTAATATTCTCAATATTTTTCAAACATACATATTGAGCGTTTTAATAGAAAAATAGTCCATCATTTCGCGTTTATTTAGGGCATTCGTTCAGAAGTTATTGACACTGTTCGAAAACGGACAAAGAGAGAAAATAGAAACACTACGAAAGCGTGCTATTGCTCTTTTGACTCATTGAAAATAGTGGGAATGAGAGAGATAATCAGATTGTGTGAGAAAATGAAATTTTTATCATAATATTTTCAAAAAATTTATTTTATTGGTTTAGTTTCTATTGAACGTGCCTTTTCATCCTTGAAACTTGTACTTGCTGACAACAGAAGTCGGCTTAGAGAAGATACTCTGGAAAATCTTTTATTAGTAAAGCTTAATCCTGAGTTTCTGCATACAGCCATATCCGAACTTGACCTTTGTGCTGATGAATAAATATTCTGTACAATAAGATTCCGTTTATTATAAAAAAAAAGAATTATTTTTATTTTCCATATTCAACTAATCTCATTTCCTTTTGAATGTTCTTTCAAACTAAAATAAATTTATATTTTTTTTTCAACTAATGTGTTTAACAATTTTTTAATTTTTGATGGCTATTTATTTAAAAAATCTTGTATCAGAAATCCCCACTACGGTACCACTATTGGATACTTTGCGTCATGTTCCGTTGACAACACTGAAACCAGCTCAAATTTTTTGCTAACGAAAAATGGTTAGTCAAAATTAGCAAATTTTTAGCAGCACATTAGTCAATTGTGGTTAGCAGAGGTGTGTCATTTTTTTGACTAACGCTAACGCGAGCTAACGTTAGTCGGACATTAGTTTTAGCTCTGGCTTGTGGAAAAGATTGTTAGCATTAGTTTAGCAAAATGATGCTAATGGTTAGCGGACTGGTGCTTTTAAACCCTGCTTGTTAGCTGTTGTCCCAAAAGGGAAACTAAGGCAATGAGCTTTGTACGATATTTTTTCTTTACTCTCTGACCAGAACATATCTTGAGGGTACTATACATACATTTTATAAAATAATTATATGTGACGCGCAAAATAGAAAGGAACCTGAAGATTAGGTTCCCTTCTATTTGCGCTTAGAATCGTCGACTTCACTTTCATAAAACGCGCATATCTCTGGGAGGGAACACTTTTGGGGCATGTGATCGGTCTCATTCGATGCTCAGATGTTGTCCACATCAAAAAAAAAGTGAAAAGTTGATGAAAAGTTTTGTTCAGGAAAGCCATTTTAAAGGTTAGGTCCCTTTCTATTTGTGCTTAGAATCGTCGACTTCACTTTCATAAAACGCGCATATCTCTGGGAGGGAACACTTTTGGGGCATGTGATCGGTCTCATTCGATGCTCAGATGTTGTCCACATCAAAAAAAGAAAAAAAAATTAAAATTGATTTCTTTACCCTAAGGTCCCTTTCTCTATGTGCTGTCACATATGCTCTTTCTCTAATCTTTTAAGGTGCTACAAACATCAGCAATAAGTTTTAATACCCTAAAGTATATGTGTATTTTCGTAACTACGTTATCATGTTGGCTTTTCTAGTTTACAGATTAGAAAATATAATTTATGGAATTGCATCGTACCAAGAAAAGCAGGGTCTCAAATCAAATAGCACCACACTGTGGAGGTTATTTCAAAATATAAACCATTGTCAATAGGATTAGTTTCTAACCTAAACATGGACAAGGCGAAATATTGCGTCAGGATCTACTTAGCAACCTACACTTTGATTTAAACCGCCGGAACTTCATGTTAGTGGTTGTTACATAGCTCTTACTGTGATAACGTCAAAATATAATAAGCCATTGCACTTAAGTGAGTTTTTATACAAAGGTCAGTGATTGTTTGGAGTAGCCCTAGGCGAGTCCCGCAGATAATACGTCAAAATATTCTCCCTTGTCCACAATTATCCATTCTACTAGTAGAGAAACCTTTCCTATTTGTGTTTAAGCTTCTGCATTGTATCAGCAGGTCTGGGAGGCCCTGAAATATTTATATAAATATTTAACAATATTTTACAACTACGAGGGCTGCTATATATATATTTCTGGTCGAATAATGAAAATGCGAATATTTATCATCAAAATGGTTTTATTGTTTTTCAAAGTATTCTCTAGCATGATTCTAAGTATACACTTTTATAGAAGAACTTTTTCCACTCCGATTGAGACACCTCCAAAACATGGTTTTTGAATGCTACAAAAGCATCTTCTATCGACGAAAATCGTTGACCACGCATTTTTTTCTTGATGTGTGGGAATAGAAAGAAGTCGTTGGGTGCCAAGTCATAGCTGTACGGCGGATGACCCATCAATTCGACGTTTTGACCGGCCAAAAAGCGCTGGTTTAAGCCGATGTGTGAGAGCTCGCATTGTCATAGTGCACAATGGTTCGTCTTCTCTTGTTCAATATACTAATTGTGGTGTACCACTCAGAATTGGCCATACTACGTTGCTCAAGTGGAACAGTCGCCAAATGACCAGTTTTGTCGTAGAAACAGGCGACCTTTTGCTTCTTCCACGAACAACTTTCGTTGGATTTGGCTCGTCTTCGAAGACCCACACAGTCGATTGCTGTTTTGTTTCGGGATCATATGTCACCTGTGGCGATCTTATAAATGTCTTTTAAAGCACCGCGATCGTATTTTTTAAAATTTCTTTGCACCAATCGACACGAGCCTATTTTTGAACGATTGTCAAATCAGTGCGGGATCCAACGAAAACAAACCTTCTTAACGGTCAGGTGTTCATGCAAAATCGAATGTATGCTGGTGGAAGAAATGTCCAAGGATGCCTCTATCTCACGGTATGTCGCATGACGATCTTGCACTATCAGATCACGCACGGCATCAATGTTCTCAGGCACAAAGGCCGTTTTGGACGACATTCGTCTTTGAGGAAGCGTCGGCCACGATTAAATTCATTAAATCAGTTTTTCACAGTACATACAATAGGATGGTGCTTCATCGATGCACTCTTGTCGTGATAATCCACGTCGAAAGTTGTGACAAATGATCTCACGAAAATGTTCACAAGCTAATTCCATTTTTTGCCAAATTGATTTTCTCAAGTCACTGTAAACAACACAAATGATGGTCGTACGTCAAAACGTCCTGAGTACGTTTATGCTAAAAAAATGTCAAACTTTCCAATGGAAATGTCAGATGGCGCCAGGCAACACTTAGTGTTGCCTTTGCCAGAAATATATAAAGCAACCATATCCTTTCCTATAAAGTCCCGAAAGTAAATGTTCGTTCAACTTTGGAGGGCCTGATAGTCGGCCTGCTTTCAAAGTGAGGTTTAAAGGAACTAAGAGAATGTTAGTTTGTCGAACAAAAGTGGAAGGCGTAAAGCATTACTGAATGCAACATTTATTTCGAATTTTCGATTGCGGCAAACTTAATAAAAGCTTTCAAGGTTATGCAGAAGGAATAGTTCTGAAAGTCCTTTGGAAAAAGATACCAAGGCATAACAATAATTCCGTGACATTCCGACTTCCCTCGTAGTTATTTGAAATGTAACACAGCTTCATCCAGTACCATCTGTTAATAGACTACTGTCAAATTTTGAGAGAGTTCCGTCATTTAGTTTGTGTTTAACAGCTGTTCAAAACATACATCCTCGTGGGTTTTGTTAAAAAAGAAAGGAAAAAAGTGAATTTCGTGTGCTCATTAAACATTATTTTTTGCGGAAAAAAAACGTCAATCAAACCAAGGACAAGTTTGATAAATACTATGGGGACTCTGCACTATAGATTTCAATAAAAGTGGTTTACTGACTATTGTTGTGGTCGCACAACTACAAATGACGCTGAACGTTCTGGACGACCAATTAAGGTCAATACACTCAAAAATGTCGAAAAATTGTCAGATCGAAGAGAAAAAGTTCGTGAGATTATTGATGCCATACGCTATCATATGGCAGTGTAGCTTCGATTTTACATGATCAGTTGGGTTTAAGAAAGCTGGCGCCCTAATTACGGTAAATGGTATTGAATATCAAACGATGCTGAACATTTTTTTGGGGCCAGCTATAGAAAACAATCACACAGTTGTGGTTCCAATAAATAATTAATAATAATAATTAACAAATAAATAAAAAAGCTATTAAACATTCAAACCACAATGGTAGTTTTGCGCCACACTGTATAATAGAGTGGAGTGAAAACATGCTTTTTTTTTAATTTGAAAAAGTTGACCTCGGAAAGAGATGTAGTCTGGGGTCCTAAAGAGGGGAAAAATAAAGAAAAAAATTTAAAAAAATTTATGTCAATAAATGTTTGCAATAGCGTAAACAATGAAATAAGGGCATGAAAAAATTTAAAAAAAATTTTCTCATTGTTCAAAAATTTCAAAAAGTAAAATAAGTCAAATCGTCCCTTCTTCAGAAAATTGACTGAACAATGAAATCGCCACGAAAGCTACAAATATTAGTCGATTATCCTCATATTTGCCTCAAATACTTTTGTTTGGGCACTGAACAAGCTCAAACTTTTAAATTTCGAATAAGTTAAGTCGTTAATTTTTAAGATTTTTCTAAAATCAACGCCAAAATAGCGATAATTTCCAAATTTCTAGGGAGTGGCGCGACCCCTAAAATTTTTTTTAAATTTTTTTCTTTATTTTTCCCCTCTTTAGGACCCCAGACTTCATCTCTTTCCGAGGTTAAATTTTTTTTTTTTGAATTTCACTCCACCCTACTGTATAAACTATAAATTGATATAAAATAATCGGTTGAATTTATCAAATAAATAATTTCTAAAGTAAAAATGAGTAAAATTTCTTTAATCCATCCGATTTTAGTTTTTTTTTTATTAGTTTTAGTGTAAATAACAAAAAAAAAACATGCGTTCTTATTTAGCAGAGTGTATCAAGTTCTACTTTTTTTTATAATTTTTATAATTCTAACTCGGTTCGCTAGCTTAACTTAAATTTAAGGCGCATACCAGCCGAAGTGTTTTAAATATGGGTGAGATAAATTTTGAGCTTGCGGATTTATTTTTCTTAGGTCCGAAATTCATTTCAACATATGAATATCATTTAACCTTCCACAATAATCCAAATATGTTTGAATCACGAATCCTAGAATAATATCAGTTCTACAATTCGATCATATTTAAGGTCATGTCTCATTGATGAAAGATCTCTAAAGCTCCAAAAATCACTCACCCTAAGTGGGATTTTCTCACTGATCTTAATACGCAGAATGCAAATATGATTGCAATCACGAAACCGCAAACAATATTAGTTGTGCAATTCGACTATATAGAAATGTTCCTAAAGCCGAAAATGAGGTCCTTTCGATACATAGTTACTCACTAGGGCGGGTCTATTTGTAAGGAGGCAAAAAAATCGCTCAAGTGACAAGGAAAACCATGTTCTAGAGATCAAAATAAGAAACTTCGCCCGAGGAACCATACCTCTAAAAATAATTTTGATGTCTCGACATTTGACCCGTACTTGAAATCAAAAAAGATTTAAAACAATAATTTTATTTTTTTTCTCTTCTATTACGATGTAAAGTGCTAAAAATGGTGATTTTTTGTAGGTCGGCCCTCCAAAGTAAGTGGGGCCACACACACTCGATTGGGTCACTCTAAATTGGTCAAAGTGGGATTTTTCAAAATTTAAACCTGCGGGTCAAAAGTCGGGACATCAGAGTTCGTTTAAGAGGTATGGTTCCTTGGGCAAAGTTTCATATTTTGATCCCTTGTCACTTGGGCGCTTTTTAAATCGATCCGCCCTATTTATCACCCTAAGTGGGATTTCATTACAAATCTTAATACGCACTTACTTTTAAATTTTGTCCATTTGGCTCCCTTCATCAATGGACATATGGGTTTTACAAAACTATGCAATGTTTTTTACAAGTCTAAATAGGTCAATGGTTCATTGAGTCAATGGTTCATTGAGTCAATGGTTCATTGAGTCAATGGTTCATTGAGCATTGATTAAAGATTTAGTTTTTACTCCGACTTTTCTTTTACTTATAATACTAAGAGGCGCAAGGTTAATATATATAATGCTCGAGTGAAACTGACACTACGGACTCTCGCCGATAAATTTATGCCAGCGTAGCCCTACGTTCCGCCTCTGTGTATAGATGTGTTCATGAGTGCCAGTATGTTTATGGGGACGTTTTCGTACATGTGCTTTCGTATATTTGTATTTGCGCTCCACGTTAGTTTTCTCCGTAGAATTTTTATTTATGGCAGACGTTTTCGTAAAGTTTTTGTTTTCATGTGAAAAACCTTCAGGCGCTATGCCGACATTCAATGCTCACAAAGCACATACCATACACGCACACATTCACATAAAGAATTGAATACATGTGTATGGTACTTTTAAATATTTATGCGACGGTGTGATCGGTAAGGAGAAAATTTGATCTTCTGACGGATATAGGATAGTTGACAATTTGGTTTAAGTTTAAATAGGCACCATTAAATTAAATAAATAAAGTTGATGTTATGAATGTCTATTTTTAAAAATTGGTTAACGTCAGAAATCGGGTCTGTTTGAAATGTGAAGCGATAGAATGACAGAAGATCCGTCAAGCTCGACTCATCGTCTTGCTCAACAATTGAACATCTTAAGAACATCTCTAATGCGAATTTTTAAAAAAGATTTCATTTCGCTCGACTCATCGTCTTGCCCAACAATTGAACATCTCTAATGCGAATTGTTAAAAAAGATTTCATTTTGCCGCCTTACAAGGTTCAATTGACTCAAGAGATGAAGCCTACTGAACATTTCAAGTCAATACGCCGAATGATTGGTAGAACAGACAGAAGTGAATGATGACTTTACAAAGAAAATCATCTTCAGCGACGAGGTACACTTCCAACTCATTGGATTCGTTATCAAGCAGAATTGCCAGATTTAAGCTAATAACAATCCACGAGTGATTGTGCAAAAGCAGATTGATGCATCCACAAAGGGCGACTGTTTTGTGCGGTTAATGGGCAGGTGGAGTCATCGGGCTGTACTTCTTCGAAAATGAGGTCGTCCTAGCAGTTTCAGTGAATGGTATTCACTATAGCGAGAACTCTTCTTGTAGCTATAAATTGAGAATATGGACCTGGACGATATGTGGTTCCAACAGGGTGGTGGCACTTGCCACACAGCTATGGCTGTTTTGCGCGAGAAATTCAATGGGCCCGTCGAGGCGATGTTAATTGGCTGCCGCGATCATGTGAATTGACACTGTTGGACTTCTTTGTTTGGTGATATTTAAAAGAAAAAGCACACCTTAAGTAGATATTTTGTCTCCGAGTTATTGAAAATATAGACCATCGAATAAAGGTATGCCACCGAAGCCGTGGAGAGCATTTGGCCAACATTTTGATTCACACCTAATTGTCATAGAACATTCTATCATAATAAAAAATATTAATATAATTTTCTGATAACTTTTTATTTATTTACAATCAACATCATGCACGTTGGATCACCCTTTATATTAGAGGCTACGTATGCCCATATTTATCCTTTGCGTCATCGCAAGAACTATTCAACAACGTTGGCCCATAAGCGTTCAAAATTAAAAACAAGTAATACAACAAATTGGCAATGAAACAAACCAAAATCGAAGTGGACCGAACATCCGACCAAATCTTAAAATTTTAAATTCATCCAACCAAATATCATGTTTTTCCACTTGTTCTCGAAATTGTTCGGCTATTCCTCGTTTGTCTGTATGTTAACAGAGGCATCTACGACAAAAAAAATGCAAGGAACTACAACCGGGCCTGGTGACCGTGTTGAATTATAGCCGACATTTTTGCCGCTGGCATTTGTGTGTTACTAAACTACGATTAGTGATAGCACCGCTGCTACAATGCATCACTACCAAAGACGGATGGACGGACGTACGACTGACTACTCGCATGGGCGCAACGTCTTTTGCCCAGTTCCAAGTGCTGCAACGACTGACAGACTAAACTACTGCGGCAGTTACTGCGACCAAAGGTGCAGTCGTCAGAGCTCCTACGGCCGCTGTTCAGTGTTGATTTTGGATACGGATATGAGTGTAGTAATACACATTTGTCGGCATTACTGTATATGTGAATATGTAAGTACAGTGCATATGTATATACACACCATAGTGTGAGTGTGTGTGTGTAGTTGTAAACATATATCTTTCGCAGGTCGGTGGTGCCAGTGATTGCTATTGGCGTGGTGTTTATTGCATATGCCGCAAATGCTCGAATTCAAGAGCATAAATTTCAAACTGCCCTTTTCCCGTGCCATTTTCACATCGATATCGATCATTCCGATGGGGTGGGGGCACAGACTGCCATTGGGACAAGAAAAATTGTGTGAAAAGTTTCGTTTAAATTCATTAAGACCGAGGAAGTGCTGTCCGAGTAAATAGTAACGTGTTTATGACGGTTTAAATAAATTTGGCTAACACTGAATATAAATTAATTTTTTTATATCGAGTAAAAGCCTAACATCAGGCGAGGTCGACTATGTAATATCCAATACCAATCGGTTCCTAAAAAGATTTTTGCTCCGCTGTCTGTAGACTAAACAGAACTGGACTTTAAATCGGAAATATTGATTGTATCGGACTATATCCATGAATATCGAAATACCAATGGAGTCGATTTTCAGTATACATAATACACTAAGCCATATTTAAGCAAAAAGGAAATAATTTGGTAGCTACTAGAGCGCCAGAACCGCAACTCAGTAGGACCTTTGTGTGGAGATATGAACACGTGGACAAAGGGTTTATTCGAAGACATCAAATTTCTTCAGGGTAACTTAAAGTTCAGGTACTCGTATCGTACAACACACACAATATGAACAAGAGCGGATTAATATGTGGGAAATGCCTCAAATTGTAAAATTCCAAAACACCAAGTATTGCCTAGCGCTATCTGACATTTCCATTGGAAAGTTTGACATTTTTAGCATAAACGTACTCAGAACGCTTTGATATACGACGATCATTTGTGTTATTTGCAGTGACTTGAAAAAATCAATTTGGCAAAAAAATGGAATTAACTCGTGAACATTTTCGTGCGATTATTTTTCACAACTTTCGAAGTGGATTATCCGGACAAGAGTGCATCGATTACCTAAAATATTTGTATGGCAATGAAGCACCAACCTATAGCACTGCGAAAAACTGGTTTAATGAATTCAATCGTGGCTGACGCTCGCTAAAAGACGAAGGTCACGAAGGTAGTCCAAAAACGGCCGTTGTGCCAGAGAACATTCATGCCTTACGTGAACTGATAATGCAAGATCGTCATAGAGAGATAGAGGCATCCTTGGGCATTTCTTCCACCAGTATACGTTCGATATTGCATAAACACCTGGCCGTAAAAAAGGTTTGTTCTCGTTAGGTCTCGCACAATTTGACAATCTCTCAAATAAGGCTTGTGTCGATTGGTGCAAAGAAATTTTGAGAAATACGATTGCGGTGCTTCAAAAGGCGTTTATAAGAACGTCACAGGTGAAGAATCATGGATCTATGTGTATGAGCCCGAAATTAACCAGCAAATGACCGTGTGGGTCTTCGAAGACGAGTCAAATCCAACGAAAGTTGTTCGTGGAAAAAGCACTTCGAAGCAAAAAATGGTCGCCTGTTTCTTCGTCAAAACTGGTCATGTGGCGACTGTTCCACTTGAGCAACTTAAGTCCATTCTGAGTCGTACACCACAATTTGTTTGCCTGAAGTCTTTGGAGAAATTCGAAAAACGAAGAAGAGAAGACGAATCATTGCGCACCATGACAATGCGAGCTCTCACACGTCGGCTCAAACCAGTGCCTTTTTGACCGGCCAAAACAACGAATTAATGGGTCATCCGTCGTACAGCCCTGACTTGGCACCCATTGACTTCTTTTTATTCTCGTACATCAAGAAAAAAATACATGGTCAACGATTTTTGCCGCCAGAAGATGCTGTTGAAGCGTTCAAAAACCATGTTTTGGAAGTATCTCAATCGGAGTGGAAAAAGTGCTTCGACTTTTGCGCATGCAAATGTGTATAAATCATGATGGAGAACACTTCGAAAAACAATAAACCATTTTTGATGATAAATATTCGCATTTTCATTATTAGGGCAGAAATATATATAGCAGCCCTCGTAATATGGATTTTCTAATTCTAAATATATACCCTACTTGCTCAAAACGTGGTCAAGTGATGCCATTTTTATCTTAGCTGTTTACTGGTCGATGACAATGAACTGTTCCAAATTTCATCAGTGTTGAAATCGGTTGAGCATATGTGTGTGGGGGACCCAGATCTCTATTTAAACCGATTTTCATAAAAGGCCCTCGCCTTAACTTACTTCTGCTAATTTCATGAAGATCGGACAACAATTGCGACGGGGTAAACCGGTATGTCGAGTTTAAGCTATTTTTGAGAAACCGCACATGGTTACTACATGGTCACGGCAATAATAATATGTTATCCGCAATAAAAGTATGTTCGTCGCAACCATAGCATTGTTAACTGAATTTATTTTTGACAATAGAATAATTGCTGCAATATTAATATTGTTGAAATGTAACAATAGTATTATTGCCAAATTTAAAAATGAAAATATGGTTATAGGAACAATATAAATATGGTTGGTTCGACAAAAGTATTTTGTTTTGCGTTTTATGTTAACAATGATATGATTACGGCAATCATACTGTATGCTTGTAATTTTTCTTTATTTAAATATGCTTTTAAGAACAAATGTTATTGGTATGGATCTAATGCAATAATAGTACTTTTTTTATCGAAATGAAATTTTTTTAAACAAGCTACTTTGGCTTTGTTTAACTGAAATATTTTTAATAAAAACGCTTACGTTTATTTAAACTTATTTTTTTTCTACTGTGAACTAAATCACACCCTATTATTTTGAATTTAGTGTATTTTTGAATAATTTTCATAATTCAAATCTAAATAGTGATTATACTATGGTTGTAGGAATCATTACATGGTTGCGTGTGAATCATATTATGGTTGTGAGGATCATACTATGGTTGTATATGAAACATACTATGGTTGTGAGGATCATACTATGGTTGTGGGGATCATAGTATGGTTATGTGTGAATCATACTATTGTTGTGAAGATCATAGTATGGTTGTATTTGAATCATACTATTGTTGTGAGGATCATAATATTGTTGTACCACAACCATATACCCAACAATTGTATTATCCTCCTCGAATATTGTCACCACAACCATACTTTTTTTCTGCGTGCGACTGTCGGGTTTAAATATAAAAGGCGGAATGTCTGTTTCGGACACTCGTAACGCTTTATTGAAAATCGGATGCAATATGTGGGTTCTACCTGTACGATGTACCAAATTGTGGCTCATATTTACAAACTGTTTTTCATTAAAACAAAAAAGTGACAGATGGGCGGAGATCGCTCAATCGAAACTGATAGTAAATGTTATTTTTATATATTTTTATTTTCTAAATTGACTTTTTGATGCAAATTGTTTTTTCCTATAACTCATCACCCGGTGAAATATTATAACTGTATTCGCTATAGGTATGTCGGAAACTCAGTTTTAATTTTATCGTATGTGACAGAACATATATCGTACTCGTATGTGACATACATACATATGTAATTTATTGTATATTTATTTTTCAACCAACTTAAAAAGGATGTAAGTGGATGAGATCGATGACGTTTCACATTCGATATCTCATCTTTCTTCTTCTTATTTGTTTTACAGTTATTTCTATTCATTATTCATTTTTGTGCAACGTCTCCAAAAAATGTAAGATCATTATTATTTATGTGTGTTTAGTAATTGATATATTGTGTGAATGTGATGTTTGCGTTTTTATTTAATATTATGAACAACAAATAATTGATTTTATAGTTATAATGTGCTATTTTTTATATTTATATAAAAATGATTTCCCAAAAGTAACAGAAATTGAACGTTGTCACATAAATAAACACTACTGGGGAATGCCAGAAGCAAGACGAACTTTGTGCCTTCTCTCTTGCATCAAACCAGTCCACATACGGAGAAGAAGACCTTGTCGAGAACCCAATAGTGAACATAGACGAGATCGTTCCTACAAATATTATTTAATACACAATGGCGCAGCTGTCAAAGTCTGCTAAAAATTTATTTTAAGAACTTTAAATATTTTGCAAACGGTGGTAAGGCATGCATTGTAAGTGGAGCTAAACAGCGGCAAAAGAGAGTGGCGCATAATAAAACAAATGAAGAACATATAAATTTAGTAAAAAATACATTGAAAAACTGCCAGCTGTACCGTCGCATTACTGTCGTAGCAAATGCAATGAAGTATATAAACCCCAGGAGTTTCGAGACGTGGCCAATCTATACTAATGCTATACACAGAGCAAAGAGCAAGTCTTAGAAAGCAGTATTGTGGCATTAAATATTTTTAGAAAAAATTTCAAAAATGATTTTTCCATTGAATTTCATTTACCAGAGAAGGATAAATGCATCACATGCGAAAATGTGAAAAATCTTAATGCGGAATATAAAGAAAAGGGTTTAGATTCAGATGAACTAAAAATGCACTTAAAAATTAAAGACGAAATTAAAGAATTTTTTCTAAAAGAACAAACAAAGAGCAAATCTAACGCACAATTTTTATGCACTAGTTTCGACACGCAAAAAGTATTAAATACGCCATTTTCGAAAAATGTCACACTATTCTACTCCCGGAAATATGCCTACTACAACTTAAGCGTGTATGAAAATGGGACACAAAATGGCTTTTGCTTCTTGTGGGGAGAGCGGGATGGTAAACGAGGATGCAGCAAAATATGCTCAGCACTTTTGAAATACCTCTTAATTTTGGACAGCAGAAAAACCACCAAGGAAAGGAACTGAGTCTATATTGCGACAGCTACGCTGGTCAAAATAAGAACAAGGCTGTACTCTCGATGTTGGCTAATATATTTTTTTTAAATTCCTCCAAATGTTTGAACCAAATTACAATAACTTACTTGCTTCCTGGTCACACTATGATGCCAGTAGATTCAGTCCATAGCACAATCGAATTCTTTGTAAGAAATCGAACCTAATTAGCACTTAGTGAATGGCCCACCGTTATCAGAAATGCTAGAACAAATCCATCGGGTTATGAATGCATTAAACTAAGCCATACAGATTTTAATAATTGGTAATTATTTGCCGATTCATTACTTCCCATTAACATTAAGTTAAATGTAAGCAAACTGCGTATCGCTAACTTAAAGAAAAACCTTGTTTCAATAGAGTTGAAGTATAGCTATGTTGAAGATTTTAATAAAAATAATATAAGTAATCTTAATTTTAACCATAACCTTAAATCACTATACCCTACCCAGTTAAGCATATCAACAAAAAAATATATTGATCTCAAAACTTGATGTGCTAAGAACAGTATTTCCCCTATACATCATAGTGAGTACCTAAATCTTCCCAATTCCAATAAAATTAAAGATACTTTGCCAGAAACGGACAACGAAGATTGAATTCAGTTTACTATAATAATAATTCACTTCATTTAAATAATTTAATCTAATAATCATAATCTAAGTAAATTTCGCTTTAAACTTTTCTTTGCTCTAAAAAATATTTTGCTACTAAATAAATGTAACTAAATTAATTAAAAAACTGCTATCCTGAAATAAAGGTTTTATTTTGCTACTTGCATCGTTATACAATTTTGTTTTGATTTACTTTGATCGGTAATTTTTTTGTCAATTTCTTGTCTGTTACACATTTTGCGCCCAAACTGCCAAAACTTTAAGTGCCAAAAGCATCGTATGTGACAAAAACTTAAATATATCGAAAAATACTGAAAGTTTTACAAAAAAATTTTTTTTAAAAAAATTAAAGAAGGCAAGTAAAGGTATGTATTAAATATTGGCTGCGACATTACCACACAAACCGAAGAAAATTAAATAATACATTCTCCTGTACAGTTTAGTTTTTGTAACATACGATACATTTGCAAAAAGGTGTCGATATACACTTAGTCAAAATACGGAGTACCGCAGTATGGTGTAGGTAAATAAAAGGGGAAACCCCGTGGGCATAATAAAAGGGAAACCCCTAAACACACACACAAAATGTTTATTGGAATTCGGTCAGAACAACATAAATTCCTTTGAAATATATGACACTGTTTTTCAATCAAGAATGGCATTAGCATGCCACTTGGGAGCCGCCTTAATATAAATAATGGTTAGTGTGCAGGACAAGTACTCGTACATATGCGGGTAGATTAGAAGGACTTCTACCAGTTTCTAACCATGAAAAGTTGACACGCGGTACATCCCCTCAGTGATCCAGAGAGAGTCTATTGTGATTATCCCTTGTCTATAATAACGATAACTTTGAAGAAGCTGCCCTTGATTCACGAGAAACTCAGCAGATTTACCCTAGTGCAGGTGGATACCTCCCAGATATTCAAAGTATATAATCTCAATCTCATCCTCACACAGGCGGCAAAATTCTACCACTCCTGAAATTATATGGTCATCTCTTTAGCATTAAAATGTCCCTTTGGGACACC
The DNA here is from genome assembly GCA_963513945.1 of Hydrotaea diabolus. NCBI lineage: Eukaryota > Metazoa > Arthropoda > Insecta > Diptera > Muscidae > Hydrotaea > Hydrotaea diabolus. The sequence goes on from OY740718.1 coordinate 189,590,174, forward strand.
CAGTAGAATTCTAACATAACTTTTGTTATTTCAAGCAGGGTTTTAGTTCCGTTCTTGTCTAGTTTAGGCCATATAACGTTAGCTACCTTACATGTGTTCGTTCTAGTGCATGCTTGGTTATCCTTGGTATGAAACTATTTTTCTAACAGCCTTAGGAACACAGATATTTTCAGCTTCTACGGCATCCTTAAACGAACTAAGAAGTTCCATTTCATGTCACCTCGTTTCCTTCAACATTTCTGTGTCAGGGAACCCAGAAGAGTCACTTAAAAACCAGTTTGGTTTTTACTAGGGTTGACCGTACAGCCTTTAAATCGAATAAGGGTTAGAACACATCGCTAGCTTAGAGTGCAAAGGCGCCAACTGCCCTTTTTTACAAAATTTAGATTTTAATGCAGAACCGAAGAGAATCAAAAAATACATCGTTTAAAAAAAGAAAAAAGGTTGGTAACTCTTTTTTTCATATGGTTTCGTGTTGATGCGCAAAAGTGCCATGTACATACATAGCTGTCAAAAAGCGCGCGCTAAGTTCATTAAACACATGTGATTGTTGCTAATTTGTGCTGGTTGTTCGTTCGTGCTCCGTAAAAATTCATTTATTGCTGTTTCTAGCATTTATTTTACTCGCAAAAGGTAACATATTCTTATTATTGTTTTGTAAATATTAACTAAATTATAACTACATTTATTAAAAGGTCTGTATGGCAAATGACGAAGGTAATAACACTGCTTTACAAGCAACTGGAAACAGCAATAACATTGACCCTTTTGGCAATAATGTAGACGATGGTGTTTTAGGACTCGTGCCTTATGGTTTCCACAGCGATTCGGATTATTCCATGGATATGCCCGTAAAATCCAAAAAGCGCAAGAAGAGAGTGCAAGTTAAACAAGCAGATTGGATGAGCAGTCAAAACAAATATCGAAGACAAAGTGGTAAATCATATTATGGAAAAAAGAAAGAAAATAACGTTTGGTGCTATAAAAAAAAGAAAGATGCAAGAGCAATGAAACAGCGGTGTAAATGTGAAAGTAAAACTGGCAAATCAGCCATGCAATGCGCGCAAATCACTGACGACGAGAGAGGTAGACTATTTAAACAATTTTGGAGTATGGATATAAAACAAAAGCGAATTTATGTAAATACCTTGATACAAAGTACCCCACCAGTTAGACGTGTAAAACGTGAAGAGAACGAACAACCAAAAAGATGTCAAACTTTAAAATATTACCTAAAAATAGATAATAAAAATATGCGTGTGTGCAGAACTTTTTTTTTAAATACACTGGACATTGGTAGACATACAATGCTGAATATGGTAAAACGGCCTGTAACCAGTAACAAAAATTCAAATACAATACCGATGACAAATTTTGCAAATCAACGAAAATGTTTGAATTCTTTTTTGGATTCTTTGCCAGTCATGGAGTCGCACTATTGTCGTGCAGCAACACAAAAAAAAATATCTTCTACCGGACTGGAACTCAAAACGAATGATTTACAATTTTTACGTAAAAGATTGGTGTCCAAAACATGAAATAAAGCCGCTTTCAATTTCGGTATTTTATGAAGCATTTGAAATAAAAAATTATGGATTATTTTCGCCAAAAAAAGATCAATGCGAAATATGTGTGCGTCATTCTATGGATAACATTTCGCATGACCAATACGCTCTTCACCAAGAAAAAAAAGAAGAAGCCAGAAATGAAAAGCAAAAGGACAAAGCCGAAGAGCGTATCGTGCTAGCTGTAGATCTGCAAGCGGTTCTAATGGCGCCAAAATCGGAAGTAAGCAGCCTATACTATCGTACAAAATTGCAAGTGCACAACTTAGTTTTCTATAATTTGATAAACCATAAAGGTTACTGCTTTATTTGGAATGAGGTTGAAGGTGGCGTGTCTGCGGAAGAATTCGCAAGCATTTGGGTATATTTTGTTGAACAAAAAATTCTTCCTTACCTCAGTGACACTGAAGTCCCGGCAAAAATTATATTTTACAGCGACGGATGCTCATACCAAAACAGAAATGTGACTATGAGTAATGCTTTATTGAATGCAGCTGTTAAACATCAAATAACAATAGAACAAAAAATTTTAGAAACGGGACACACGCAAATGGAGGCTGACAGCGTTCACTCACTCATCGAGCGTGCGTTGAAGCATCGGACTATAGACGTACCTGCAGAATATATTGCTATTTGTAAAGATGCTCGAAAGAACCCAGAACCTTATGAAGTGGAATATTTGGATCACAATTTTTTCAAAACATTTAGAGACCTTCAATTCGTGAAAAGCATTCGTCCTGACCGGGAAAAAGGTGATACCAAAGTTACTGATATTCGTGCGATAAGATATACAGCAGAAAAAGAAATGTTTTACAAATTGAGATTCCCAAATTCATGGCAACAACATCCTCAAAGAATAAATAAAACTATTTCTCCGTTAGATTGGTCTGATTTACCGCAACTTCACAGTGAGAGAAAAAAAATTACAACTAGGAAATATGACGATTTGCAATATTTAAAAATGACCTTGCCAAAAGATCACCACAAGTTTTATGACGAATTACCTCACGAGTAATATACATATATCTTCAATGTAGGTGCTACATATTATTTTATTTTATTTTATATAATAAGCAACGAAGTAAGACTGCAAACTTGATTTCATGTGATAAAAACCTAACAAATTAATTTTTTATAATTAAATTTAAGTCACAGCAACGAAGTAAGACTGTATACACTGCAAATGTTTTTTTTTACAATAAATATTAAATGCTATCGGCATTAAAAACACAAATTAAGTCATATTATTTAAATCAAATAAGACAAATTTTCATATTATTTTTTTATAGAAAAGGTGCTAAATGATAGGCACAAATCAAAAATAGCAACAGAAAGGGTGCTAAATGACAAAAATTCTTCTAAAACAAAGATACTATTTTTTTTAATGTTTTTACTTACTGTATGCATGTAAAAACAAAGCAAATAAAATTCCATTCAAAAAAATTTACAAAATATAATGTACATTTTCTTATACAGTTTTTTGTCCCTCCTGAAAAATTTCAAAAAGTGCAGTTGGCGCCTTTGCACTCTAAGCTAGCGACATTAGATATTGTGTTATATAGGGTGTTCCACCTAGAGGAATTTTTTCAGTACAAAAAAAATATAAAAATTCAAATCAAGTTTGAAATCTTTATTGCTAATTTGAATGGACAATTTATGGCATTTATTTTTTGAATATATTTTCCTTCAAATGTTGGCCGCAATTACGCCTCAGGGTTTCCATTTTAAGGGGCCAATTTTGGATGACTCGTTCGAGCATTTCGACCGGTATGGCTTTAATGACACGCGTAGTGTTGGCTTCGAAAACCTGAATCATAGCTGGTTTGTCAGCATAGACTTTGGACTTTACGTAACCCCAAAGAAAAATGACTAAAGGTGTGATATCAGTCGATCTTGGCGGCCAACTCACCTGCCCAAAACGTGTAATTAGCTGCTTTTCGAAATGACCTCTCGTTTAATCCATTGTTTGAGCAGCTGTATGGCAAGACGGACACCTTACCTGCCCAAAGCGTGAAATTAGCTGCTTTTCGAAATGACCTCTCGATAGATCCATTGTTTTAGCAGCTGTATGGCAAATGGCACCGTGCTATTGAAACCAAGTGTCATCAAGATTACGGGCTTCAATTTCAGGTAGCATAAAGATTAATATCATGGCGCGATAGCGAGCTCCATTTACGGATACGTTCCGGCCATCATCATTTTTGAAAAAATATGCGCCGGTGATTCCACCAGCTTATAAACCGCACCAAACCGTGGTTTTCTCTAGGTATAATGGCACCTCTTGAACATCTTCTTGTTCTATAGCCCGAATGCGGCAATTTTGTTTATTGACTTTGCCGTTGAGCCAGAAATGGGTCTCATCCCTGAACAAGATTTTGATCGAAAACGGCGGATCTTCCCGTTTCTCACCGAACGCTCATTTCCATAATACAGTTGCCAACATTTGAAGGAAATTAATTTAAAAAAATAAATGCCATAAAATGACCTTTCAAATTCCCAATAAAGATTCCACACTTGATTTGAATTTTGATATTATTTTTTGTTTTGAAAAAATACCTCTATATGGATCACTCGTGGGGATTTAAAATTATTGACCTATAAAATTGTTCTTTCAATAATTTCATTAACTGAGTTTAAAAGATCCTAGCGTCTATTAACGTTTATCAAAATCTAATATTTATGCTACCTTGTAAATTACTGTGACATTACGAGTAAAAGATTAAAGTTTAATCATGTAAATGCTCCTATTTTAAAGGTATTAGCCGTTCATCAAATCGTTCCTTTTTTATTCGATACTTAACTATTTGGTACTGTCTAGTATCGATATGGTGTGCGCTAAATACTTTAACTATATTTCTGTGATGCCGTCAAATAATCCGGTGCATTTGTGATAATACAGGCAATGTCAAATTTGCCCATGCGCACAATCGTACAAGATGAGCAGAGCCTAGACACTTTCCCCGGACATACTTTACGATACCGATACTGCTGGTATCGAGTAGTTTAGTTTCGATACTGACAGGGTGTCGATACTTTTCGCCCATACCCCGGACTCCATCCAGTAACTCCTTGCATCTAAGTGTTCCTGATGAAGTCCGCCCGTCAAGTCGGACACACATGCATCATTACCGCCATTCTCCATTCGACATTTTTAATTTTCTCAGTTTATGTTTCCCACTTCCGCTTTCGTGTGTTCTGTTCATTCACTGACTGCGGGCCTGCACGTGTTCGTGTGCCTTTTCCTGTTTTTCTTTCAATTTGCCCTTGTTGTCGTTAGAACAATAGTTACCTCAGAAGCACAATCGTTTCATGGCTGATTCCGAGAATGTCATACAACCCGCACCATGGGGCACAAGAGGCACTAGCAACAGCAAGGATGGATGTTTAAAAGACACATACAGGTTAGACAAATTCTCTGGCAGGATCTTAACATATTTTTAGTTTCTGCCAGAGTTTTGTATAATTTTATAGTTACAAGAGGTCCACATTTGTATGGCTGTAGTTATTTATAGCTTAGCTTTAGTCCATACCATTCCCATGTAGAGTGCCCCGATGTCGGTGTTGGATGCTTGTCGCCCCTCGTCGTGTCACTTGTTTTCATCTGTGTCTTGTTTATTTTTAATGACTCCTTGCAAACTAATGAGGATATGTAGTAATAATAGCTGTGGTGCTGTTGCTTTTGTTGTCGTTTTCTTAAATAAGATCCTTATTTTGTAACCAACCGACACTGGCGCCCTAGCCAACGTCACCCGCCACCACCACCCACTGCCACTGTCGACATCAGCAGTCATTCAGACAGTCATTATTGTTCTTGTTGGCTTCCCGTAGTTGCTTGTTTTGCTTCTTTTTGTTTGTGTATGTTTTCTTGGTTCGTTTAAAAACTTAAACGTTTAACATTCGAATGGCATGATTGCGATACCGAAACACTTGAGTCGGATGAGAGGGACTCCACTCCAGTAAGAACGAACTTGCTCAAGGGTGCAAAGATTGCCAAGAATCATTAAAATACAGCCATAGACAGAGGGAATATCATCAGCATGAGCACGGCATCCAGCATCCAGCAAACAGCAACCAGCCACCCAGGCAGCTTCAGTGTGGCATTAGTAAACGTTTTCGACAATGTGACGAAATTAAAGTGACTTAACTCACATTTCAAAACTTAATGATTTCATCAAATCTATGGACGTTGTTGATGCTCCAGTTGCTGTTGCCATTGATGCTCCCCTCCCTCCGGCCGCACGGTTCATCTTCGTCAGATGAACTTTAGTTTTTGACTGTATTTGGCACGCAAAAGTTTCTTTGCCGGCAAAATAAAAAAAAACAAAAGGAATGAAACTTTTTACGCGGGTAGAGGGCATGATTTCACGAAAGCAGACTTGACTCTTAATCCAGGGCGTTCCCCTCCTCCCCCGGCTTCCCCTTCAGCTAGCTCCTGCCTGGCTAAAGGGGATGACTTTTTGTAAAGAAGATTAGCGTTTCGTGATATTTCAAATAAAAATGACTAATTAAAATTTGAAGAATTTTTTGTTTTGCTCTTTACTCTTGATTCGTGCTGTTTCTGTTGTTGTAAAAATTAACAGAAATAAAATTGTTTTCTCATTCGGGGAAACAATATGGTGGAAATTGCGTACACCCCTGGGGGGGGGGGGGGTTTGGGAAATCCTTAAATCTCGCCGTATTTTATTAAGTCAGCATTTTTTTTGGGTCAGGTACATAAATATGCAATTAGCCACAATATTTTACAAGTAAATATTTGAAATTAATTGGTATGATTTCATGGAAATAATTGTTCTGTTTTAAACTCAACACTGACCTTGACTCGATGAGGGGGGATATCCTTTATTAGTTGGCGGTAATACAAAAATGATACTTAAATGAAAGGTATTGAGCAAATCTCGCAGACAATTTGTATTATTTTTTAAATCATACACCGATTTATCGAAGCATGATTTAGTCTTATTACGAACTCAACAAAAAAAAAATAAAATCTCTGGATAAATACGCGTATATATACTACTAATACTAAATTTTGTCATTTCGTTTCAAAAAACTGATATCGAACCCTATTAGGGTGGTTAAAGTATCTGTTTAAAAATTCAAAAACAATTATCACAAGCAGAGAAATGCCTTAATAATCGGTTCAGACGACAGAAATTCTGGTGGTCAGAAGACTTTCTTTTGCACTCACCAAGTGTTTAAGATCTTAAAGGTGCCCTGAAATGAAGTGAAAATAGTTGATTGTCTGTACCAACTGTAGGGGCTACTAAGAGTTTTGTACGAGTATTTAATTATTCGTTGATACCAACAATGGCAGCAAATAATTTCCGTTTAGTTACAATTCAGCTCAACAAGCTTATCCACTCTAACTTCCTTTTTAAAGGGAAAAGACTTATAAAATACTTTCTTCCATAAATGCCAAGCATATTCGAAAAGGTAGACTTAATACTAAATTTATCATTATTTATGGATTCAGTGCGCTACAAAATCGTAGTTTAAGACCAAAACTCGTTTAGAAAAAACGATGGGAACCAACAAAAGGTGTTTTCATTTATTTTTTTACAGACTTAACTGTATTTTAGCGACATTACTCAGACTTGATCAACATTTTCACCATTAAAAGACCTCCTTAATATTGAATAGCAACAAACAATTTGTTTTTGCTTACTGGTATCATCAGAACATCCATCCAGTATTAGTTTACAGATCCGTTAATCCATCGTGAGGCGGATAAAAATATTAAAATTTGTCTTCACTCATTTTTTGAAAATGGCCCACTGTGTCAAAATATGACCGATGAGGACGAATGCATTTCTTAACACGAATCATAAGCCAATCAGATATTAGCTACAGCTTTCTCTTTTAATTGTTTCTGATCCAAACTTAAATTTTATTACAGACTTTGATAATTCATATAATTCCACTAGTGCATACAAACTTAATTAGATTCGAAAGTAAAAACCAAGTTTTTAATATAACTGCTTATAATTCCAATTTCAAAATCAATACTTTAAAATCTTTAAATATAAGAATTATATTAAAAAAAAACCAACTGCATAACCATCAGTTAATTATAAATGTTAGTAGTAATGACAACCCAATTCTCAGAGAATTTGTAAACAACATGAAAAATGAATACATGAAAAATTTAGTTCCAATAGTTAGTTAATTTGAACAATACTTTTGCCTCTCCAACTGATAATGTCATGCCATCTAATGAAAATGGCCGTGTACCCAATCTAAATGGATAGTACGTACAATCATAAACATTCGGTTGGCTAAAAATTCGGTTGTGGCAACAAATCTGTTCTCTGTATATACTTAAACAATTACACGCATTAATTTGTTTACTTACCATTTATTGAGCTCTCTGTTCAATTAATTATTCCATTTAACTCCCTTTTCAGAAGAATAATGAAAATATTTAAATATCATTGATTCACCATTTGCCTACATTTGTTAGTAAAAGGTTATTAGGCCAATAGGCCGTTTCTTCTGCCAGAGGAGTCCATATATCCCAAAACCGACATCATGGTGGAATTGTTGAGTGCTACTTGTGGAGACCGATTTCAAGCTAAGCACTGTTTTGTCCATAAATACCGAAAAAGTACTCAAAAAATAAAATTTTTCCGGATATGCTTTTAGTACTTTATAGGGGATACTTTTTCCTCTGGGCTTGGCCTCTCAATATTCCGCTTAATGGCCTGAATCATTAATGTATTGTTTGCATAACATCGCTCTTCATGGAAGGCCAGATAAAAAGTGTAACAGCGTTATATCGCAGCTCCGAGGTGGCCAAGTGACATGCCGCGAAGTTTGATAACACGATTATCGAATTTGATTGTGGAGTAGACTATGTGACATGGCGTCATCCTGCTGGAAATAACGACCGTCCAAGTCGGCTTCTTCAATCTCCCGCAACAAAAAAGGTTTACGATGCGACGGTACCGCTCACCATTTTCAAAGAAAAATACGCAAACTTCCACAATGCGAGTATAAGAATTAATTGGCTACTAGACGATCGGTTAAGGGCTTTCCGATTTCCACATAAGCAGTTTACGTTTTTGAGGTAGCATTCTAAATAAATATGCGCTCTAACAAAACTGGCAAAAAGTAATGAGTCGTGGACTTTTAATTGGACTGTGTAAGCGAATAATGAGAACAATGTTGAGTTGCTCCAGGACTGACTTGCATATTTTCGGCTAGGGCTGCTACACTCTAGTCAGTGCTCACCGTACGACTGTGGGGATCAATAATGTTCTCCATTAGGATGCCCGTCTAGTGGAGTTCTTGAACAAACGTGTGTACAGCAGGTGCTGTTGGTGTATAATTTAGGCCACAAGTTATTTCCGAAATTAGCAGTCTACGCAACCACATGAATTAATAATTTTAAAATAATGAAGATGTTTGCTGTTTAAAATTACCTAATGCTATAAGAATGTGGTTAATTCTGAGATTATGGGCCACTTTGCTGTCCATGGTTGTTTCATGTTTTTATTTACTACGAGGGCGGCTCGGAAACTTCTTGGCCTAGCACAAAAAGCGCGGTATAAACAGAAAAAAGTTAAGTGTTTTAGAAACTTCCATCTGCTATGAACACATGTTAAATTTTGTTTCGATGTGGCAACTCCTTTATATAGAAACAGGTGTTCACAAAAGACGCACCCGCGATTTTTTTACAATGGAAAAATTAGAAATGCGTGGTGTCATTAAATATTTACATAAAAAAGGTTTATCGGGACAAGAAATTCATAATGATATGGTGAATGTGTTAGGTGGAAGTGCTGAATTTAAACGTGGTCGTACAAGCATTGAAGATGAACCACGTAGTGGACGTCCAAAAACAGCAACAACAACAGAAATTGTAGCCAAAGTGCATGATATGGTATTAAATGATCGACGAATAAAAGTGCGTGAAATAGCTAATATCATGGGCATATCAAATGATCGAGTCCATTTAATTTTGCATGAAGAACTACAGATGAAAAAGCTTTCTGCAAGATGGGTGCCGCACTTGTTTACAGTCGATCAAAAACGCATAAGAATGAACATTTCTCAAGCTTGTTTGGATCGTTTTCAGCGAAATAAAATAGATCTTAAGCGTCGTTTCATAATTGTTGATGAGACATGGATCCACCTCTATACTCCAGAGACAAAAGAACAATCCAAACAATGGACTGAAGCTGGAGGAAGTGCCCCAAAGAAGGCAAAAACAATTCAATCGGCTGGTAAGGTTATGGCAACGGTTTTTTTTGGGACTTCAAAGGTATTTTATTGATTGACTATCTGCCAAAGGGTAAAACAATAAATTCAGAGTACTATTGCAACCTTTTAGATCAATTAAATGTACAAATTCGAGAAAAACGTCCTGGCTTACAACACAAAAAAATAATTTTTCATCAAGACAAGGCACAGGCGCACAAGAGTGTTTTAACAATGGCTAAAATCAACGAATTAAAGTACGAGTTGCTTGACCACCCACCTTATTCTCCTGATTTAGCTCCCAAATTTAAAAAAATGCCTTGCTGGCAAGCGTTTTACCTCAAATGAAGATGCAATTACAGTTGTAAACCGCTATTTTGAAGACCTTGAGGAAAACTATTTTAATCAAGGGATAGAATTGCTAGATAAGCGTTGTACTAAGTGTATTGAAGTTTCAGGAGATTATATTGAAAAATAAAAATATTTTTGAAAAACTAACTATTCTAGGCTAACTATTGATAGGCTAAGAACTTTCCGAACCGCCCTCGTATACGATACAATACTTTTTTATTTACATATAAATCTTTATAGGACCTTTAAAGTCTTTAAAATTGTTTTTTTTATTTGTTCTTCAAAGAATTTCCTACCAAAGTGTTGAAATATCATTACGCTGGTTGTCCCTAAAACTACTTTCAATTGAAATTTTCTCAATTTTTTACAATAAAATTAATTTTTTATTTAATAAAACCACTCCATATTAAAAAATAATATTCAATTAGTTTTGTTGCTATTAATGATTATAATTTTTTATTCAATTTATATTTTTATGGAATTATTTTCTGTCCTTGGAAGTACACAGTATTCCCCTGTATTTTCTAATAATCGCTTAAATTCAAATTTCCAAACCAATCTTGATTTCAAGCGACTCAAATATGATTGAACATTATATGAAGTGGTTGCACATCTAAAAGTGTTTTCTTCAACAGTCTTATTAAAATTAAGTAAGTCGTGTTTTGTCCTCGTTACGAACGTTCACACTTAAGTTGGTCATTCCCCGGTTTTTTTTAAAATGTTTTTTTTTTATTTTTAAATTGTTGGATGAGTACGTTAAAAATTAAAATTTTGATGTGTACCTTTTAAAAATGACTAGTTATTCTTAAAACTAAGACATCTAACTGAATTAAATATTAAATTTTGCAAGAAAATCGAATGCCAAAAATGATGTTATGTGATATTGGCCCATAATCTCCAAATCAACCATTTCTTTCCAAAATAGAATTTTGGATTTAGATCACCTTAAACTTTGACTTTGGCATTCCACCATATACAGGGTGCTGCGCGGAAGTTTGCTCATTTGGGAATGAAATAAATAAAAATATGAACCTAAGCAAAATGTATTTTAGTTATATTGAGCAGTAAGGGAATTTTTAATTTAAATGGTTTTAAATAGTGTATCTGGCAAATGTCGACCTTTGCTATCCACACACTGCTGCATACGTTTTCTGAGGTCTTCATGAACGCTAACAAGAATATCGACTGGTATTCTGCCAATTTCAGCCTCAATATTGTTAATTAGGTCTTCCAAGGTGTTAGGACGTTTGATATACACCTTCGACTTCAAGTAACCCCAATAGAAAAAATCGCATGGGCTAAGTCTGGTGAGCTGGCGGTTAGTTCACATAACCCCTCAAAGAGATAAGCCGTCCAGGAAAGATTTGGATCAAATAATTCATGGCACTTCCGGTTGGAACCATGTATCCTCTAATTCCATTGCCTCAAGATCCGGCTGAAAAAAAGTCTGGAAATGCCTAGAGCAAGTGATTGCTTCCGAGTAGAGCGTTTCGGAGATTGCAACACTGCTGCTCTAACTCTCTTGATGTTTTGTGTTGTTGTAATCCTTCTCTCAGGTCCCCTTCGTACACATGTCTGCTGTTTATATTGAAGTTACCTAATTTACAATTGATTGCATATGAACAGCGAACCGTAAACGAAAAGCACGCTGCACTGCAATGATCGAGTGCGCATTTAAAAAAATACTCTTCAACACAAAATGACCTCTCCTCACGTGTCCCATGCATATTTGCTGAACTGAAAGGCAGGCGTATACAAATATCTCATCAGCCACTATTAACCACGCAAACTCTCCACTCTCTTAAGCCAACAGTGAAGCCACAGTCTGCAGCGGAAAAAAGCAAACCTCCACGCTCCACTCTGTTCATAAAACATTGCTAAGACGAAAGATACAAGCGGTATCCCCACTTAGGTTCTAACTACACAAATGACCCTTAATGAAATGTCTTTAAACACATGAATTGTTGTTGTGAAAAATCTAAATTCTCTTAAATTTGGTAGTCCCCAATATATTGGGTAAGGTTTGTAATCGATTTTTTTTTTCTTTACGAAAGACGTAAACAAATCTTTGCTACATCGGCAGTACGTTTTAGTCATTCTTTGTAAAAAAATGGTAATGAATATTAGCAGTGTTCTTTTGAGGTTATTAGCTTTGCTACCTAGTTACTTTCCAACATAGTTAGCTGGCAGCATTGACCAAAATTGAGAGTAATATGGCAATATTGTTTCCCTTTGGTGTTAACAAAATTGAGCAGCAGGGGGAAGGGTCATGGATTCGTCAAAAGCTAATAATAAAAAACTATAAATCATAAAAACATAATCAATTTAATATAATAAATCAATTAATTGATACACATTTCCTTATTAAAAACCGTGAAAGTTCTCAGAACTATCAATTCAAGTTAACTGAACGTTTCACTTCCCCAATCTCGTGTAAATAAGCCCAATACAAATGCGCCGATGAGAATTATTTTTGTTTGATTATTTTTTAGTATACATAAAAAAGCATATTTTTTTGAAAGAGGGTGTGTCATGTTTTATTTTTTGTAGAAAAAATAAGGGTAGCAACTCTTACTCTTTTCGTTTTAAGGCCAATCGATTGTCAACCGATTAACTTCCATACAAATGCCAGTTTAGTGGCCTGCAAAGAACACATCTATTGTTAGTTGATTAACTCGACAACGAAAAATTAGAAACCTTGCTACTTACACTCTTTAAAATATGTTTAACCGCTGGAAGGATGCATTCACATTTAATCGTATCCGCTATTAAGAATCATTTAACTGAAATCGGAAGTCTTCGCATATTCATTTCCCTGAATTCTATGCATTCGCCTTCCAATAAAAACCCATTTAACTTCATAGTGAATTTAATTTAGAGTCTGTAAGTCCTTAACAAATGCGAGTGAACTGGAATTTATTAATTTCCGAAATGTTAAGAAATATTTCTCATCCTCTATTGCATCGCATTACGTTCTCATAGGCCTATGTAAGTGAAACAAAAAAATCCCTTTTTTGCAAGTTCTTTCATTTGTTCCAAATTGGTTTAAAAATGCACCATCCTTTCAACAGAAAGAAGCTCGAAGGAAATTCGAAAACATTTACGGCAGAAAACATTCTTTGTAGCATTTTTCAATTGTTTGCCCCTCTTGTGCTTTTCTTGCTGTTTTCCCTTCTTTCGTTTACATACGAACAAACAAGCAAAACAAACAAGTGCACAAATTAAGTTCGACCGTGCCGAAACATATATCCCCTTCATCATGGATTAAAGTACGGTCTAATATGAACATTTGCTCAAAGGGAGTGGTGCCGGCCTCTTTTCTTTCTCAGGGTGTATTTCTTTCCCTAATAATTTTATATATACCAACTACTATCGTCATTTCAACATTAGTCCTTGAGATATTTTCTATTGAAGTTCAGGGTTGTGTGGGCGGTCCCTTGTCATTAATATTACCTATTCACTGATTTTACTATGTTAAAAGTTTAAAACCATCGGTCCATTACTTTGACCATAAATGCGATTTTTCAATGTGGTATGGCACCGCCCACTTTTCCTTCAGGATGAGTTTGGATCCATGCCAACATAGAAGATCCCAATATTATCGTCATATCTTAATTAGTTCATGCGATATTGTCTTATTCAGTTCAAAGTTGTATGGGTAGTGCCACGCCCCCTTATCAAACTTTACAATAACAGAATAATTGCTTAGTCATTAGTTTTATCCTGTTAAAAGTTCATAACGATCGTTCCAAAAGTTTGGCAATAAATTCGTTTTTTTAAAGGGAGTGTGGCACCGCCCACTTTTCCTCTGTGATATATTTCGATACATGCCAATATCATATGTTCCGAATATCAGCGTCATATGTACGAGTGTGTTAGTTCATGAGATATAGCGTCTGTAAGTTCAGGATTGTTTATTTTTTAGAGGTTAACCCAGCCATTGAAAGAATGATTTGTCTCCTTTGATCGATCTAGCCCATTTTCAATACCAGCCGTTTCAGCCCATGAACACATGGTTCTGAAAAGAAAAATGTATTTCTTGACCGATCTGGCCCATTTTCAATACCAGCCGTTTCAGTCTATTAACACATGTTTCTGAAAAGTTAAATGGACATAGCTTCAATATTGTGACTAGTAGTTTACCTTCAACAGACGGACATGTCTAAATCGTTTTAGAATTCTTCGACGGTTCAGAATATATATACTTATTGAGGTATCCGACCAGTATTTCGAGATGTTGCAAACGGAATGACAAATTGAATATACTCTCTATCTTATGATGGAGGGCATAAAAAGAAGAATTCTAGTGAAATTAAGTTTAATATACTCTAATGAACTCGTACAAATAGAATTAGTTCGCATTGTAGTCTAACGTCTAATACGCATTCTAACAATTGCAGAGACATACGAGGGCTTAGTAGGGATTAAACAGGTAACGAGGAAGTAGGAGTGATCTCATTCTTAACTATGTGAACGGACGTACTTTTTATATGACCAACACTTAGAGGTTGGAAGTCCCCTTTGAATGCAGTGCATTGCGTTGTTGCGTCTAAAGAAGGAGTAGAGGTTATTGGGACTTTCATGATTGAATGTTGTAACTAGTAGGAAATACATTTGCCGGAAGTCAATTCCAAACTGTTAAGGGGGAAAATAAATTCGATAAGTTGTGTTTAGTTCGGTCAACCGGCCAATCGATAACAAAGTGTCTTGAATTCCTGAAAAGTCTCGTATCCCTGACGAACATCCTAAGGTCAGGAATAAGAAGACGAATGTCTAAACATACCCAATTAAAATATTAAAAACAACTAAAGAAACCTAGAGTCGGACGTGGCCGACAATAAGATGTTCTATACGACGAATGTCTGAACACACACCAAGAAAATAATAAAAACAAGTACAAAAGCTAGAGTTTGGCGTGGCCGGCCAAATGATGCCTGAATGTCTGAACACACACCAAGAAAATAATAAAAACAAGTACAAAAGCTAGAGTTTGGCGTGGCCGGCCAAAAGATGCTCTATACCAGTCTGCTATTCTGAGGACCTAGCACTTCTGTCTGGAGCTTGAGTAAGCTTTGACTCAATATGTTCAAGTTTTGCCGCTCATAAGGTACCATTGAAAATTTAAGTTAAATGGGGTAAAATTGTTGGCTTCTTTAGCTGCAGGAGTGACCTTTGTGTAAGAGCTATTCAAAAACATGCACTGATCGTAACGCTCCATGCGAAAGGCATATCGTGTAAAATGTCGCTTCTAGAGGTGCAGTTTCTAAAATCGCGAAGGTTTTTTGTATGGGACCTATGGAACTAATTTATGTGATCCATTTCCCACACAGCCACTTAAAGGATTCTCATAATACAATATTTAATACACAATTTGGGCGTGATCGGGAGTAATTTGTGGCTTCAGGACTTCAAATCGGCAGGGACCTATGTGTGGTAGCAATTGGAAATCTTAGACCGATATGGAAAAATTACATTAGGGATTGGTGTTGGTCACTCGTAATGCTCTGTGCGAAATTTGAAATGGGATGAGCTCTACGTTCTGAAATCGGGAAAAACGTATGTATGATATTTAAATAGGGACCCATGTCGATCAATTTCAATAGGGTTCGTCATTGGCCTAAACTTGAAGAATGCACGAAGATTCGTCGAAATAGGTTCATCAATGCGAATTGTACTTTCATTTTACCGTAGGGCGGCAGGAGCGTCGGAGAGTGCTGAATGGAATCAGATATTGATTCTGAGGTGATCGGTGTACATAACTAAGATTCTATTTTCATTCCTTTACGGTGTTGAAAACATCAGCTCTAAGTCATAATATAAAAACAGCTAAAACCGACTTACATTCCTACTTTGTTGGACTGCATTCCGACGAGGTTTGGACTGCATCGTTCTCCATAAATCGAGTCGAAAACTATTCACTACATCTTCGTCTATATGCTCACGTAAGTTGGCAAGGAATACAAGCTTTGCAAACACAGTGAATGCAGTATAATGACTTTGGTGCCGAGACGAATGAAAGGAGGAGGTGACGTTGTTTCAACTATTTAGGCTCTCTACAAAATCTAGCTAGCAACACCAGATTACGCACATTTTGCACACATTCTATGTTTATGTTTTTTCTATAATCTATTTATGACGGTGGTATATTCGGATAGAGAAATGTAAAATCTAAATTTCGAGAAAACGTGACAGGGGAATAGCGACAATAGTTTCAACTATTTCTGCTGAAGAAGACTACCCAATACCAATAACACTGGACAACACAATTTGAAAAAATCTACGGCAGAAGGTTGGATTTGTTAACTTTAGTTGACTTGGGGTTGCTGATCACGAATCTGGTTTTTCTGACTAAAAGGACCCCTAACTGTTTTTTTTGTGAATCGATATTCAAAATTGGAGAAATTTGCCTTTTTTTAATAGATATGCAGCGCTTTTATTTCGGATAGGAATTGTTAAAGATACTCGTATATGCAAAATTCTACAAAAATTTCGAATTTTCGTTACAAACAGTTATTTTGAGCTGCCTACATTTTTTGAATTCTTGACCAGTTTTGTATTTTCATAATAACTTCATTACACCGTATTAGGTTGTTCGTTTGGACCGATTGATTAATTTCCGTCTTTGTATGGTTGATTTTTTCTTTTCATGCATGTCAGATGAAGGCTTAACCTTAACCAACTAGAAGATTTATAGTGTCTTTCTTTAGTTTAGAAACGTTTTAACGAGATCACATATACTGCACTCATATTCCGGGCCATGCATATCCAATAGCTTGGAAAAACATAATAGTTCCACAATATCTGACTCCATTTGTCCTTGTAGAGTGTGTGTGTGCAAATGCAGATGCGAGTGTATTTGTGTAAGCCAATCTATTGGGTGGTAATTATTTTGATGAAGTTCGAGATACTTTCCACATAAATTCCAAATTTATAAGTACACTAAAGTACGAGTATATTTCCAGGATCAGGGGAAAAACTTGTCAATATCAATTAAAACAGCAAGTTAAAATGCTTATGTCGATCGCGCCGAATGCGTAGAGCAATGGAGCAACAGGACCTCTAATCTGGAACGGCCTTCGCATGGTGTTCATTCATAATAAAAGGACCTAAGTTTAAAAATATGTCAAATGTGAGCTTGATTGCATTCAAAATACGGCTCATGTAGCTTCTGTACCTCAAATCATGATTGCCCTTTGCTATAGACTGTAGGAAAAAAATAATAATTATGGTCCAAATCACATTGGTTGATTTCACGAAACTTGTGAAGCGAAACATGGGCGCAATCACATTTTATTTGTGATTTTTAGAGAGTCAGATCTTCATAATATTCCCCTCAATATACTATGCAAGCTTTTTGGACGACTGCTGTTTCAAAGCCCTTTAATAACTCTGGTTCGATTTCAATATGATTCTTTTTAGAAAGGTCTTCACAAAAAGGCCCTAAATTTTCCCTCTGGGCTACAGCAAATCCCTTTTTCAATTTTAAATAAGTTGGCAAAAAAAAACAACTCTCCCCAACGTTCATATGCATATGAGTGCTGCATGCCTACATACATATACATACATATTGCTTTATGGTAGTGTTTGTGTGTGATTACTTTAATGCAGCATGTTGCACAATAGCAATTGTAGTTTTTGAGAAATTTTACTGATAATTTGTTTTGACAAATTTTTGGAATTGTAAATTATTACAAAAGTCTGAAAAAGACGACAGAACAATCCCCAATTTTTGGGGCAACAACAAAAAAGCATCGAAAGTAAAACTTAAATACATGCATAGTAATATGTAAGTAAACACATGCAGATGCCAACACATTAAGGTGGGTAGCAGCTCATAGTTGAATATTGTCATTTGTAAGATAAATCTGTTTGATAAAACCGTTGTAACGTTTAAACCTTTTTCCAGTGGAAAACTTTCAAAGAAAGAAAAGCAACCTATTTGTTTTAATATAAAAATATGTAAAGTGTGCTGTTTTAAGACGTGTGGTTTTCAATCTGGCCACACTTTTTCTGTGTTGGTCTTTTTGACGGCTGTCACTTGATTTATGCTCAATTTGGCTTGCCACATCATAATGAATAGACTTACTCCAAAACATCATTTACAACTCGTGGTGAATGGGCTTAAAATAATATGCCCACCGATCCTCATTTTTACAGGAAAATTTTGTTCAGCGATGAACTTCACCTTTGGTTGAATGGGTACATTAATAAACAACATTGTAGCATTTGGATAATGAAAATCCGCAAGCCATTGTTAAGACGCAATAACGTCTCAAAAAAGCAATGTTTGGTGTGCTCTATTGGACCTTGTTTCTTCAAAAAAGAAGCCAGCCATAATGTACAGTCAATGGGGAACGCTGTAAATCCATTATTAATGACTTTTTCGTGCCTGAATTGCAGGATGTTGATGAGGACGACCTTTGTTTTCAACATGGCGGCGCTATATGGCATACAGCCTACGAAACAATTAATTTATTGCAGGAAAATTTTGGTGAGCGCATTATCGTCGTGGGCCTACGGCGCACAGTGTCGTGAGGGCGGCCAAAAATGAAAAATATCACTGTACTAGTTTTTAAAAAAAGGTTGATGTCGTTGTACAAACAACACTTTATTTATGTTAAATCAAAGTACATTATATGGACCACAATTTCTTTGTTTCTAAAGGCTTGTGTTATTTTAGGAACCTAGTAGCGGTTACTATATGGTCACCGCAACAATAATATGTTCTCCACAATAAAAGCATGTTCATCGCAACCATAGTATTGTTTTTTGAATTTTATTTTGACAACAGTATGATTGCGACAATATTAATATTGTTGAAGTGTAACAATAGTATTATTTCCAAATTGGGAAATAAAAATATGGTTGTAGCAACCATATAAACATGGTTGGTGACACAAAAGTATTGTTGCTTAAAGTTTACGTTAACAATAATATGATTACGGCAATCATACCGTATGGTTGTTAATATGAACATAACAAAACAGATTTTTTAGGGCTTACATGTATGTATGGTTGTATGAAAAAAATACTATGGTTGTGAGGATCATAATATGGTTGTGGAGATAATAGTATGGTTGTGTGTGAATCATACTATTGTTGTGAGGATCATAGTATGGTTGAGTGTGAATCATACTATGGTTGTGGGATCATAGTATGATTATGTGTGAATCATACTATGGTTGTGAGGATCATACTATGGTTGTATGAGAATCATGCTATGGTTGTGAGGATCATAATATGGTTGTGGAGATAATAGTATGGTTGAGTGTGAATCATACTATGGTTGTGGGGATCATAGTATGGTTATGTATGAATCATACTATTGTGCGGATTATAATATTGTTTTCCCACAACCATATACCCAACAATAGTATGATCCTCTTCGAATATTGTCACCCCAACCATACTTTTTTCTGCGTGTAGAGGAAGACCATCGACAGACTTTGATGATTGCTCGGATCGCACCAAAAGACGAATTGTAGATAAATTTGTTTCAAATACAAATCCAAACTTACTGCAAAAGATTTTGCAGTCTGAACAAAATATTACTATTCATAGAAAAGCAAATAATAAGAAGGCTAAGAATTATAATGAAATAAATCAACTTCTTATCTAAAGTGAATCCCATACTGAGGAATGTTCTGAAACTATATGTAGTAGCAGAAAATTGTTTAAGTCAGTACGAATCGAGTGATACGGATTATGACAGCTTTAGTGAATAAGGAAAAATGTTTAGTTTTATTTATTTTATCATTTCCTTAATATTTTGTTAATGAATAATAATGAATTTAAAAAAATATCTGTGTCCTCTCTCTTATTAAATATACGAGTAACAATAGTAATTGGCCAATGAAAAAAAATATATTTATAATATATATAGAAAATGATTTTCCTATTTGGTATCAAGGACATATGAGATGTAGACGTGTTTTGTAAGATAATTAAGTGAAATTAAATATACTTATCAAAACTACACCAAGGACAAATTAAGCCCACTTTGGTTCAATTCCAACAACAATTTTGGAAAATATAAGTTTTTTTTTCATTTCAGGATATATGGGAGGTGGGCGAGTCCTTTGAGATAATTGCATATAACTCACCAAAGTTATCCGTAATATATCAGAGACAAATCGAGCCAAATTTGTTTCAATTCCAACAACAATTTTGGAAAATATAAGTTTTTTTTCATTTTAGGGTGTATAGAAGGTGGGCAAGTCCTTGGGCCGATTTTCGCAAAACTTTTTTTTCCTCTCCTACTTATAATAGAAATGTGTATTAATTGTTATTCTTCTACGATAACTCCTTCTATTTTTGCCCGCTGTTTATATGAAAACACGACACTGTGCGGCGTGGCCTCCAAGATCGTGCAATTTAACACCGCTGGACTTTTTTTTGTTTGTGGGGTTAGGTAAAGTCGCTTGTCTACGCAGATAAGCCCAATACGATTGAGCCTTGAAGAGAATATTCGGCGCGTTATTGATGACATACGGCCCCAAATGCTACAAAAGTTTTGTAATATTGAGCAGAGATTGCTGGAATTTATTCGAGCTGACGACGGCGGCCACTTGCGCAAAATATTTTTTAACATACAGGGCGGAGCGCTAAAACTTGCTTTTTTGCATTGCAGCCTGTGGCGGCACTTTTGGTCAAAGAGGGTGCAGAGTGTGCGTGGCTTTTAGTGACTGACGGGAGATTTGTATTCGTCTGCCTTTCAGTTACCACCATGAACTAGACACGTGAGGAGAGGTCATTTTGTGTTGAAGCGTATTTTGCAAATGCGCACTCGATTATTGCAGTGCAGCGTGCTTTTCGTTTACGATTCGCTGTTCCCCACGCGGACGTGTTCCTGGATGGTAATCAATTGTAAATTGGGTAACTTCATTGACCACAAAACATCCAGAGAGTAAGAGCAGTAGTATTGCTATCTCCGAAACGCTCTGCTCGGAAGCAATCACTTGCTCTTGGCATTTCCAGATTTTTTTTCAGTCGGCTCTTGAGACAATGCAATTAGAGGATACATGGTTTCAACAGGATGGTGCCACTACGCATACAGCGAGGGTTACCATGAATTGTTTGCGGCTACTGTTTGCTTATCTCTTTGAGGGGTGATGTGAACTAGCCGGCACGCTCACCAGACTTAGCCCCATGCGATTTTTTCCTTTTGGGTTACCTGACGTCGAAGGTGTATATCAAACGTCCTAACACCTTGGAAGACCTAATTAACAATATTGAGGCTGAAATTGCCAGAATACCAGTCGACATGCTTGTTAGAGTTCATGAAAACTTCAGAAGAAGTATTTGACAGATACACTATTTAAGACCATGTAATTTAAAAATTCTCTTACTGTTCAATATCATTAAAGTATTAAATAAACTTTTCTAAGGATCATAATTTTTTTATTCCCAAATAAACAAATTACCGCACTCCACCCTGTATAATGATAAACTCTTATCTTAATCATCACGCTAAATTATTGGCCATAATAAAAATTTATATGCGTTTTATTTCTTCTTGAAAACCGCACTTCTGAAAATAACACCCTTTATATGGCGACTAAAAGCGATATTTTTTTAAACTCGTCACGTCTTACCAAGCATTGGTCGAAAACTCTTTCGCATGAACTTGCTATGTTTCATAAGGTCCACCCTAAAATTACAAAACTTGATTAAGAATCCCAAAATGTTCTTCCAAATGAACCAAAATGAGTCAGTTTATATCAAGAAGCTACACTTAAAAATTCAAAGTATGAATTTGCGGTTGACAACGAAAACATGTTTGAGTCCCTCCGGCAGTAACCTAGTCTGATATACTTTCATGTAGTAAGATACGTATGTTTTTTATGTACTAATGTAATTTACACATGCATGAATGCAGTTATGAAGACAACAAACGAATATATTCACACATCCTCGTATGTCAGTATGTATGGCTGTATTTATATCTGTGAGTAAGTAACAAATTGTGACAAAATATTGCAAAATTACAAACTACGCATTGTGCACTGGTTTCTTTTTACACCCTCATCCTACTGGATGGTATATGCGAGTATGCCACTTAGAAAATTTACAAAATGTACCGCATCCGAAAGGTATCTTCAAATCCTATATCCCATTCGACGACTTTCCATGACGTCTGAGTCATGCCCGTCTCTTTGATTGGTTCGCTGTACTGCAAATTCTGAAGGAGTTCCCAAACGAATTTAATTTTTTCTTTCACTAAGCTTCACAAATGTCTACTGCCCTTCTTCTGTACTATTTCACTGGTCTTTTACAAACAACTAAAAATATTTTTATCGAAACAAATTTAAAAAAAAATAAAAAAAAATACCTCGATTATCAGGATATTATCTTATTTGCTGTTTTTAAATTCTACTCAAATTTGGAAAAATTTATATTTTCGGTTAAATTATTATACAATAGATTATTATTTCATTTTAAATTCTTAATTTCAATTTCACTACACCTGTAAATTTTAAATTGTTTCCATTTCACTATTGACTACGCTGCAACGTTTTCGGTACACCCTTATACTTCATACGTACGAGTTTCTATGTCTCACATGTGAATTCTCCAGTATTTGCTCGCATTTGAAATATATACTTTCAAAAGTCTGTTCAGTTATAGTTTCTCTTTTTGTTTTCCCTCCCAAGAGTCTTGTGTTGTTTGCAACCAAATTTGCATTTGTCTCAAATGTTTGTGGACACTCGGAGCTCGGAGGGAGAAAGTGGTTGGCATTAAAATAGTTGTGTTGTCTGTATATGAGAATGCAAGTTTTTGTGTAACTTAATTTTGATTGGTGTAAGTCCTTTGGTAGTTAATGCACCATCATAATTTTGAAAGCTAAATCTAGAAGTGTTCTAAGTATGATATGTACTCGTTCTAGGTACGTGATGAATAAAAACACACACGCTTATTGTATTAGTTAAAATATACCTAAATATACCTACGCGAAAAAAATAAATGGGTTAGATTGTACCCTCGTGCTCCCTTCTAATGTAACGCCTTCCAGACCCCTGGTAATTTTTACAGCTGATAAATTTTAGCATAAACGTACTTAGAACATTTTGACGTACGACCATCATTTGTGTTGTTTACAGTGACTTGAAAAAATCAATTTTGCAAAAAAAATGGAATTAACTCGTGCAATTTTCGTGCGATCATTTTCCACAACATTCGACGTGGATTATCACGACAAGAGTGCATCGATGAACTTAAATCTTTGTATGGCACTGTGAAAAACTGGTTTAATGAATTCAATCGTGGCCGAAGCTCGCTCAACGACGTAGGTGGTGAAGGTCCTCCAAAAACGGCCGTTGTGCCAAAGAACATTGATGCCGTGCGTGAACTGATAATGCAAGATCGTCATGTGACTTAGCGTGAGATAGATGCATCCTTGGGCATTTCTTCCACCTGCATACATTCGATATTGCATGAAAACCTGGCCGAAAAAAAGGTTTGTTCGCGTTGGACCCTGCACAAGTTGACAATCGCAAAAAAAGGCTCGTGTCGATTGGTGCAAAGAAATTTTGAAAAATACTATCGCAGTACTTCAGAAGGCGCTTATAACATCGTCACAGGTGACAAATCATGGATCTGTGCGTATAAGCCCGAAGCAAATGGTCGTCTGTTTCTCCGGCAAAATTGGTCGTGTGGCGACTGTTCCGCTTGAACAGCGTAGGACGGTCAATTCTGAGCGGTGCACCACAATTTGTTTGCCTGAAGTCTTCGGAGAAATTCGAAAAACGAACAAGAGAAGACGAATCATTGTTCACCATGACAATGCGAGATCTCCTAAAAAATTAAGCATTTTGAGATAAGACCTTACAAATCTCCCGTCATCGTAGCTTATAGTGGCTAACGGGAGATTTGTATTAGACTTCCTTTCAGTTGCCATCATCCATTCGACACTATGTGTAGTGATGACCATTGTCAATCGTTTTCCTTCTAAAAGGGAAATTTTATAAATTTCAAGTTAATATACTTTTATTGAATAAGTGTGATGTGCACTCGTATACAAAACACAAACAAGTGCAAATATGCATGTGTTGAGAAATTTTCATTCAAAACTTGTGGGAAATGTGAATGCACCTGTATAAGCATATGCTCGTCCAATTTCTTCTGCGGAAAACATTAATGTTGTTCGCTATAGCGTGGCAGAAGAGCCGCCAACATATACTCGATATCGCGAGATGATGACGGACTTACGCTTTTATCGTGGCCAGAAATTAATGATATCGACTTGGACGATATATGGTTCCAACAGGATGGTGCCACTTGTCATACAGCAAATACAACTATGGCTCTATTGCCCGAGAAATTCAATGGCCGCGTTATCTCACGTCTTGGCGATATACATTAGCCTCCAGGACCACGTCAGTAAGCCAAGAACAATTCAAGTGCTAAAAGATGAGATAATTGACCCTCCATTACGTCTGAGAGTCGGATAGAGGTATGCCACCGAGCTTTCTTAGAGACCGCACTATACGAGATGTCGTAGATGGGATCTCATCTAGAGAACATAAGCTGACAGCGGGTATACCACAGGGTTCTGTCCTTTCTCCCTCACTTTTCTTATTTTCATTGACGATCTTTTAGGTCAGACCATGAATCCAATCTTCTCATTTGCAGACGACAGTAATCTCTGTCATTTATGTTCATTTGACCGCGAACCATGGATGAAACACTTGGCCAGGATTTACTGGCCATTTCCGAATGGGGTCGAGTGAATAGAGTAGATTTCAAAGCGTGTAAGATACAGTGATTCATGTTGCCTCACAAGCGATTTACTGACCCAACAATGCCGTCAATTTCTATCGATGGTATGAATATTGAACCATCAGATGCTCTCGATGTTCTGGGCTTGAAAATACAATGTGATGTTCTTTGATCCAGACATGTATTCAAAGTGTTGAAAGAAGCACTCAAGTGCATAGGCATTTTAACGCGGTGCAAGAAATATTTCACTCCGTCTGATCTTTTTAATATCTATACATCCTTTATCAGGCCGAAGATGGAATACAACTCTCATATATGGGCAGGTGCTTCAAAATCATCCTTGGCGCTACTTGACCGTGTTCAAAGGAGATCGATGGTGCTGATAGGCGATAGTAGGATATCCAACTCTATTGTTTCCCTTGAGCATCGTCGGAATGTGTGTTTCGTGTCGCTGTTCTGTCGTTACTTTCATGGTGTGTGTTCATCAGACATCCGTCGCCTTATTCCTGACGAGAGGATGTTCGGCGGGGATACGCGACTTTCTAGGAATTCACACCCGTTTGTTATCGATTGGCCAGCTGACCGCACTATACTTATACACTACAGAGCAAATTCTATTTTCGCTCGTACAGTCCGTAGGTGGAATCGACTTCCGGCAAATGTATTTCCCACTAATTGCGACATCCAGAAGTTTAAGGCAGGCGTCAGTAAACATTAATCCCTTTTTTCCCCTTCCGATCCTTTACTTCCCACTCGCCAAGGCAATGTACCGCATGTATCCCCAGAGTTTTGTTTATGAAAGAAAACAAAACCGTGACGAGCATTTGGCCGATATTTTGTATCACACATATTTGTCATAGATCCTTCTATCAAAATAAAAAATATTAAGTTTTAACGTTATGCGTTTTAATTGCATCACCCTTTACGACGAAAAGTATCTTTTGTTTTCCGCCATTGAGGTGCTATTATTTTTGTGTTTCTGGTCGATGCTGCAAAGAAATGCTGCTCAGTTCTGTTACCCTGTCAGCTCCATCGCCGAAATGTTTTTAGTTTATAAATAACTTATTTTTAATTCTTTCGTACAAAAACTTGTTGTTTTTTGAGCTGCCTTTTATTTTGGCAAAACTTAAATTGTAATTTGTTTGTGAACAAAGGCAACCTGCCAACCGCACACACAACAAGCAAAACTAAAGAGAAGTGCAAAAGGATACAGACAGAAGACGGTCTATGCCGATCTCTTGGTCGCCCTATTTCCTTTGGTATGTGCCGAGACCATATGTATTGCCACTTCTGGGATATCGATACTGCACTCGCTCGTAGTGTGTGACTCGAAGGACAAACCAAAATGTTGCACTGCCATCGGCAGAGCCTACATATGCCTCGCAATCTTATGGAGCAACTGGAATTTCCTTGGAATAGCCAAAAAAAAGATACTGTACCACAGCCTCGCGTCCCCGGTCCCTTTCGTTTGATTTCTTTGTAGAGAAATGGGGACATGTTGTTGTACTTATTGTTACTAATACCAATGACTACAATTTGCACTACACATTTGTCGGTGTGTGTTGTGCCTGTGTGACGATTGAGTGTACATTTCCTTTGAGAATTTTAAACACCACAAGACTTTCACACCCACATGTCCGTCCAACCGCACATGCATAAACAGGGTGGGGTAAAAATTACTATACGATTTGTTTTTAAATATTGAATTGAATAAAAAGGGAAAACCAGCAAGTTGAGAGATAAAATAAAGTTTATTTGAAGTTATTTTGTTACATTAATTGATACACAATCGAACTTTCCGAATGCGAATGGGATGAGACCAATTGCAAATGAAAGTTGACATTATCCATAGCAAAATCTTTAAGGGTTTTCTTTAGTTTAGAGCGAGCTTTTTTCTAAACGTATTTGAAGTTGGTGATTTTGGAACTCTATCTAACAAAGGGAAGATCATTGAAAATTTGATAAAATAATGCTTATATATTTTTTTTATCCTGGAAAGTTGTTGTATCTTACGGTTTTAGGGGTCGAGGTATTAATCTCGATATTTATTTTTATCTAAAACTCAAGGTAGATGGCGCTGTCATACAAATGGTGCTATTTATTGCAGATTTTAATAGAAAATCCGGTGTATTTACTTTTTTCTACATTTCGACGTCTCAGTGCTAGCAAAGTTAAAGAAGGTACTGTATACAAACAAAACAAATGATTTAAAAAGTCAATTTACATTATTTTTTTCTAATTTTACAGGAATGTTTAAGCAGATAGTGCACAAAGAGTTAAACGGCTCAAAAAATCATTTTAGGAACTTGGTGTGAATATGTCAATAAAAATGCATTTTCTCGATCACCATATGTGACAGCGCATAGAGAAAGGGACCTAACAACATCTGAGTATCGAATGAGACCGATCCCATGCCCCAAAAGTGTTCCCTCCCAGAGATATGCGCGTTTTTATGAAAGTGAAGTCGACGATTCTACACCAAAAAGATACACGTATTTAAATCTTTAAAATGGCTCTCCTGAACCAAACTGGTTTTTACCCTTAGGTCCCTTTCTATTTTGCGCGTCACATATGGCTTGGTTTGAAACCCAACTTTCCACCGAAACTGATGTGCTAGGTGAACGTTTTAACCTAGTAGATTTAACCATGGAAACTAGGTACAGAGGAAAGAAACTAGATTCTATGTTAGGTGATTTATGCTGGTGGTTAAAGAGAACAGCCGATAGAGAGGGTACTGACGAGGAGCAAGAACAAGAAACATACAGAGATCCACAGCCTACTTCTTTTGCAGCTTTTTTTAATTAGCCAACACTCAGGGGTTTACCCCTACATATGCAATGCATTGCGTTGGTCGGTGGAAAGCAAAAGAGGGAGTAATATTTATTGACATTCGTCTTAAATTTCTGGATGTCGTAATCGGTGGGAAATACATTTGGCAGAAGGCGATTCCATACGGACAGTACGGGCGAAAAATTCGAAATTCGATCTGTAGTGTATACTTATAGTGCGGTCAACCGGCCACTCGATGACAAATGGGTGTGAATTTCTGGAAAGCCTGCCGAACAAGACCACGAATGTCTGAAGAACACACACCATGGAAGTAGCGATAGAACAGCGTCACGCAAACCACATTCCGACGGTTCTCATGGGAAACAATAGAATTGGATACCCTACTGTCACCTATCAGCACCATCGCCCTCCCTTATATAGTCCAGCAGCTCCAAGGATGATTTTGGAGCACCTGCCCATATATGGGAGTTGTATTCCATCTTTGGCCTGATCTAGGTTGTGTAGATATCGAAAAGCTCAGAAGGAGTGAAATATTTCTTGCACCGCTTCAGGAATCCTATACTTTAAACTTGAGTGCTTCTTTCGAAACTTAGAATACATGCCTCGTCCAACGAGCGTCACATTGTATTTTCATGTACAGAACATCAAGAGCATCTGATTGTTCGGCACCCATACCATCGATAGATAATGACGACACTGTTGAGTCAGTGAATCGCTTGTGAGACAACAAGCAGCACTGTGTCTTACGCTCGACTTCTTCAAATGCGTTTAAAAAAAATCTCGCGCTGAACTACAGAAAACCCTTGAAGGTTTTGTTATGGATAATGTCAACTTTCATTTGTAATTGGTTTCATCGCATTAACCAAATTGGTTGTTGCACTACGTTATTAAAAATAATGTCTATTAAATGAAAAACGCTTTCTATAACGCAACAATATATTTTTTTATAGCATTTTCCATAATTTAGTTAACGATTTTCTTGTTGTATACGTTCAATTTCTTCTTGAATATGGGACTTTATTTACAGCAAGGTTTGGGCCTTATTCACAAAAACGTTGTCTTTAAGATAGTCGAACAAGAAAAAATCTGATGCAATCAAAGCAGGCGATATCAAAACGTCGTTCTTACAAATTTTCCGATTTGGAAATTGTTGTTTAATGCACTAACATATTAACAAAATAAAACCTTGTTAAACAATTTTCATTTATTGTTTTATTTACACCTTGATCTGTTTGGAGAAAAAAATGGTACGCAAATTTTTTCGGCGGCACTGAACTGTAACACGAGTTGTGTCTTAAGGTTTTTGGGATTTTGTGATCCCCAAAATCTATTGTTTTGTTTATTTACGAAACCATTTAAGTGACAATGCGCTTCGTCGGTTATCATAAATTGACAAAAAGTTTTCATTTTGATCAACTATATTTCAATCTGCTCTAGCATATTCCAAGCGCAATGCCAATTCTCAGGATTAATTTTTGCACCAGTTGGATTTTCTAAGGGAAGAGGTGCAAATCGCATTTCAAAATTCATCGAAGAGAGCGGTCAGCCGTAATAGGGCAGATCGTCTTCTCGTTGATGTCTACGGATTTCGCTGATCTGCCAGTTTGATGTCTGTCAGTACATATTAAATCTCCGACTGTACAAAATTTTGCTCAATTATCTATCAACGAACAAATAGTTGCAGTTCTTACACCATAAAATCTTCTTTACACGCAGAGAAAAGAATGGTTACTTTGGGGTGATCCATCTAGATTTATTTTTTTCAGAACAAAAACAAAATATAAAAAGTCAAATCAAGTGTGGAATCTTTATTGGTAATTTGAAAGGACATTTTTTTGGTATTGTTTTTTTTGAAAATAATTACCTTCAAATGTTGGCAACTGTATTATGGAAATAAGCGTTCGGTGAGAAACGAGAAGATCCGCTGTTTTCGACCAAAATTGTTGTTCAGTGATGAGGCCCATTTCTGGCTCAACTGCAAAGTCAATAAACAAAATTGGCTCGTTTGGGCTGAAGAGCAACAAGAAGAGGTTCAGGAGGTGCCATTATACCCAGAGACGCTACCACGGTTTGGTGCGGTTTATAAGCTGGTGCATATTTTTTTAAAAATGATAATATCCGGAACGTAACCGTGAATGTTGCTTGCTATCGCGACATGATATCGATTTTTATGCTTATTGAAATTGCAGCCCGTAATCTTGACGACACTTAGTTTCAACAGGACGGTCCCACTTGCCATACAGCTGCTCAAACAATGGATCTATTGAGAGGTCATTTCGAAAAGCATCTAATTTCACGTTTTGGATAGGTGAGTTGGCCGCCTAAATCGAGTGATATCACACCTTTTGACATTTTTCTTTGGGGTTACGAAAAGTCCAAAGTCTTTGCTGACAAACCAGCTACGATGCAGGTTTTGAAAGCCATCATTACGCGTGTCATTAAAGCCACACCGGTCGAAATGCTCGAACGAGTCATACAAAATTGGACCCTCAGAATGGAAACCCTGAGGCGTAGTTGCGGCCAACATTTGAAGGAAATTATCTTCAATATATAAATGCCATAACATGTTTTTTAAGTTACCAATAAAGATTCCACACTTGATTTGAATTGTTATACTTTTTTTGTTCTGAAAAAAATACCTCTAGATGGATCACCCTATATATGGTCACTGCAAAAATAGTATGTTCTCTGCGATAAAATGTTATGCGAGTAATAATTATAATGGTCGTCGTAACCATAGTATTGTTTTTTGAATTTAATTTTGACAATAGTATTATTTCGGCTATATAAATATTGTTGAAATGTAACAGTAGTATTATAACCAAATTTAAAAATAAAAATATGGTTGTGGCAACAATATAAATATGGATGGTCCGACAACGGTATTGTTTTTTTTGTGTTCTCTGTTAACAATAATATAATTACGGCAGTCATACCCAATATTTCGAACAGTTCACGAGATATATAAATTTTACTAAAATCCTCCCCCAGTCGTAAACTTCAAAAATGAATTAAAAGAAACCTTAGTTAATAATTCAAAACCCAGCTAGTTTTTTTCTTCTACCATCATAAGCTTTCAGATTTTGGGGATCTCAACTGGTTCAAGATGTTAGTGCTCCACTGTGTAATCGAAAGATTATTTTCAAGGAATAGAAAAACAATCTTAGTTCTTTTCTCAATTATAGGGCTTTCCCATTTTATATTCTACCAAGTTTAATACCTGTAGTACAATAAAATATGTACTTATAAAAACTTCGCAAGCAAAGGAAACACAATTTTTTTACATCATATAGTTTCTTGAGTAGCACCCTGTATATGTATGCGTATTTGGACGTACGCTGCAAACAATTTGGCAACGCTTGGATAATGGATCTTCCGCGCGAATATTCCGCGAATATTCCGCAAATCGCATTTAGAGGATGGGTCGCTTAACCATTACCTAAGCGATGGCTTTGCAAGCCTCAGAATTGCTCAGCAAGCAGCTGAATGATGCGGGGAAGATTAATCGTCCAAAAGAGGTTACCGCGATTCTCGCCGACTATTATTTTCCGACTATTATTTCGCTTTTACTCCTGAGGTATATTTTACCATGAATCCAACTACCATTTCCTAATCGATGATTTAGCAGTGCGCACGATCGCCTATTCATTGACCATGCGATGCATTGTCGATGACCAAAAAGTATGCAATAAAACTTGCAGTTGACAAAAGCTTGTAAACGAAGACGGAACTCACAATTCAAAATTATAAAAAAATTAAATTAACAATTATAAAAACGAAAGAAATTTAGTTTTTTCTTGTTCTTGAAGAAAGACCTAACAGCCACACGAACTCAACACAACTTGTCAAAAATGTTATTTTAGTTGTGAAATTTAAACGTAAACGTTGTGTTTTTAAGAAAATTTAAAATGTTTTGGCCAAAGGAGAAATATAATAAAGACTAGAGAATACAGACAATTATGTACGAGTAATATCTTAAAACTTTAATGAAATCGCACGATCCTACACATAGTTTTACTTCGATAATATTCATCGAAGTGAAGGAATGCTATTCAATTCCTCTTTTAATCGCCATTCATTATTTCTAGTCAATCGCTACCGATTCACCACCAAGATTTGTTTACAAATCTCTTAGATAAATATCGTAGTGGATAAGGAATCGTCAAAAAGAATTGCCAACGAATACTCTTGGCGATTCCCTTCGCATTCTGCACCGTGCAATGCACAAAATTCTCCCTTGCAAATCGCACAAAGGGATGCAACAGATCTCACCATGGGATACTCAGGCCATCTTCCAGGCTAGTCGCCCGAGAATCTTCCACGATCAAAATTGTTTGCATGGTACTTACGTGTGGACATACCAGTACATGCATGCGCCCTCAATCTCCCTTTGTTTCTGTTCGGTATTATTTCGCTTAGAAGGGGAACGAGGGCTGTTTTCTCTGTAAATTGTGTAACAATGGCAACCGACAACAACAGCAACAAAAGGCTATTTACAATACAATTTGTCTACAATTCTATGTTGGCACAATGACCACAAGTGTTCATTATGGTCACTCTTCACAGGATGTGTGTGAGTGTGTGTTTGTGTAAGTGCATGTGTATTCACTTCGCTATGCAGTACACAGTGGGGGAATTCTGGTAAATTTTTTAAGCTCCACTTTTGGATGGAGTATATACAAAAATTGTTAAATCGAGTGCAACACCTTGACATTCTATAAATTCTGTATCGTTTAAAAAAAGAAAGACGATCTAACCATGTCTGTTCATTCGTCTGTGTATCAGTTAAAAGCATATGTGACGCGCAAAATAGAAAGGGACCTAAGGGTAAAAACCAGTTTTGTTCAGGAGAGCCATTTTAAAGATTTAAATACGTATATCTTTGGTGTACCATCACTTTTATATAACGCGCATATCTCTGGGAGGGAACACTTTCGGGGCATGATCATCGGTCTCATTCGATGCTCAGATGTTGTCCACATCAAAAAAAGAGGTCCCTTTCTCTATGCGCTGTCACATATAGAGTCCAAATAAAATATGATAGGCTACGCTGGTGGTTTTTAAGTTGATTGCGATATGCGACGCACAGTGGTCCAGAATCAATATTTATCTGCCAAAAGCCCCTAACCCCGCCATTACCAATTAAAATTGAGACACGTAAATTTAAATTGTTAAAATACATATTAAAATTGAGAAACGCAAATTTGTATTTTCTCAATTTCAAAATTTCAGCGGCCTTTGGATCTACACCATTTCCAATTGGAATTGAGAAACACGAATTTAAATTGTTAGAATTCAAATTGAAATTGAGAAACGCAAATTTGTATTTTTCAATTTCACATTTTACTACTTGTTTTTTTCTCGATTTTAATTCGCGTTTCACAATTTTAATTTGTAAAGCTCAGTTTCAATTTAGGTTAATCAATTAAAGGGTGTTCCAATAGGGACACAACAATTTTGTATCTTTATGCCAACTCACCCTCAAACGTTTTTAATGCTCTTTAGCGTCAAAACGTTTGACGGAGTGAACATTTTCGTTTCACTCACGAGCAACGTTTGGAAATCATTAAAAATGACTACCGAAATTCTGAGTCGGTGGTCGCAACTTTAACCGTTTCACTACTGATGTCCACTGTAGTGGACGTAACTTCGCGACTCCACTAAACATTGTTACTAACAACAAAAATGTTTTTTTTTTGTTGAAATATGCTAAACGGTACTTTTGCATCGCTACCACGCAAAATTCGTACTCAACAGTGTGAAACTGGGCAGTTGTTTGCTGATTTCTGTGAAGAAGGTACGCTTCTATCACACAATTTCGTTCTAATATAATTGACAGTGCTTAATTTTTAAGATCTGTTCATAGTACAATATCGGTGATTTTTTTCCAACATAATCGAGAGTTCTTTCATATATTAAAATAAAAATAAGATTGATTTAGCCAAAGGTAAGTGCAGCAGCATAGGAAATGTGCATGTCCCGTGTAATGGACATCAGTAGCCATACGTTGTAAAATTGTTTATAATTTTTGCTTGTACAGGTTACAATGGCAAAGCGTAAAACACTTACTAACCAAGAGTTGTGCGACTTTTTGGATAACTTATCTGAAATTGAAGATGAGTTTGACGACGATGAAGTTGAATTATTTGGAAATTCTATAACTAAACGAGTTGGGGGAGATTCTGATGACGGAGAATCCGATGTCATTGAGGATGATTCCGGAGAACCGTTAGGTCAAAATAATATCACTTCCAGCAGAATATTTAGCCCACATTCAACTCGAAAGGATGGTGAAAGTGAAACATTATTCGGATTGGACGAAGACGATGTCCCTTTAAGAACCTTATTTCCGGTGCGAGTCCTAAGATCGTCCGGCGCAGCAAAGACGTCATCCGAAACACATGAAGAAATGGATGAGTCCCATGAAGAATATAATATAACTGACAAGAACTCCATCAAGTGGCGACGAGTTCGTAATAATGACAGAATATTCAACCTAGCATTTGAGAGATCTGAAGATTCGATTGAGGAGGTCAGAACTCCGTTTCAGTATCGGAAACATATTTTCCGGCACAATTTTTTCAAGACGTCGCTCATTTTACTAACCTTTATAGTACGCAACAACAGTCAAAGTTCCAGCCAACCAATCCTGCAGAAATCCGTGCGTTTTTTGGTTTGCAGTGTATGATGGGTATTTTAAAATTTCCACGTATATCAATGTTCTGGGAAAAAGGTCTTGCTCTACCAATGTTTTCAGATACCATGACACGTAATCGGTTTTACGCTATTCGATCTCATCTACATTTGATAGACACGCAGATGACCCCAGATAATAACGATAAATTTTATCGAGTACGACCTATAATGAATGCAGTAAGACAGCGTTTATTAGAACATAAGTTAGAAGAATCGTTGTGTGTGGATGAGCAAATTATTCTATTTAACGGGCGTCTTTCGATCAAGCAATACATTCGTGGAAAACCATGCCCATGGGGCATAAAGGTATATGTTCTATGCGGTAAAAGTGGTATGCCTTATGATTTCATCGCTTACCAAGGATCAACCACTGAAATAGAGCCAAATCTAATGAAAAAATTTGGCTTTAGTGCTGCTGTTGTTCTAGAACTGATGAAACGTGTTCCACGTGACGCAATTGGTCACAAATTGTTTACGGACAATTTTTTTACTACATATTCTTTATTGGAAGTTCTACAATCACGGAAAATTTTAGCGGTAGGCACAATTCGTGTAAGCTGTTTTAAAAATCCACCACTATCGGCAGATTTCGACATGCGCAAAAAGGGACGTGGAAATGCCGAACAAGTCATAAGCCGAGACGAAAAAATAATAGTGACCAAATGGTTCGACAACAAATCGGTATATTTAGCCTCAAACTTTGTTGGTATAGGCATATCTGATAAGGTTCAACGCTATGACAAAAAGGACAAACAGTTTGTTGAAGTTGAGAGGCCAGAAGTTGTCAAACTATATAACAAAGGAATGGGAGGCGTCGATCTTTTAGATCAAATGATTCAGTATTATCGCATATTCATCAAATCGAAGAAGTGGACACTTCGCGTGGTAATGCATTTTTTTGATATGGCGGTAGTGGCTAGCTGGCTCGAGTACCGAGCTGATAATGAAAAAAATGGAGTACCACTCAAAAATCAGCTAGACCTCCTAGCCTTCAAAAAAAATCATCGGCAACACACTACTGACAATTTCACCAAGTGCCATAAATAGGAACAAGCGAGGTCGTCCTTCACGTGGGCCTGAGTCTCCTCTTCAAGACTCCACTCCTCACGAGAATGTAGATTGTGTGCAGTTCGCCAAAACATCAAAGAGGTTCAAATATTTTGCTCAGCCACCTACCGATGTTAGATTAGATGGAATTGGTCATTTGCCGAAGTTTGACCAATCACAAAACGCAATGCGATGCAAATTTGAAGGATGCAACCAGAAGACAATCATTTATTGCGAAAAATGTAAGGCACACCTATGTATTCGCCGAAAATCGGACTGTTTTTACAACTACCATCTAAAATAATAATTAGTAATTTTCCATGTACAGTACTTATTTGATTCAATAATAAAATAATAAAACAAAAAAACGAGATATCGTGCCTATTTCGTAGGCAAAGTTATATTTTTACTATTGTAAATCATTGCATACGCTTAGTCAATTTGACTACCATTACTACCCATGTCCACTCAGGTGGACATCACAAAGCAGCCACGCCCACAAAGGTAGGAAAAAAATTTTTTTCGGGATGTTTGTCTTTACCATATTAATTAAAAAAACCAAAAAAAAAAAAATTTTAGCCACATCCATTTTAATTCGGTAGTGAAAGGGTTAAGAGCGCTTACTCAAATTTTCGCCGACGATGACTTAATTTGGAATGTGAATGATTCGGCGACAGAGAGGCGCCATAACGCTAGAAGCGACGAAATTATCGCAGCCGTAAGTGTAAAGTATACCTTTCAAATGCAAAATCAGTCGATTTTACGTCGTTCTTAGCAATTGGGCATTGATTTTTTCGCAAAATACGCCACAGTGTGGTTTAAGAGATGCCCAATTCCGTTAACCTTATAAGATTAAACTAACTCAAGAACTAAAGCCACTCGATCATTTGAAACAACGAAACTTCTCCTACTGGGTTCTGGCAAAGTTTTACATAAATCCAGAATGTTTAGCTCGTTTGTTTTATTTCGGTTGCTTTGCTTTTACACATTGAACAGGGATTAAACCGGCTCCAGAATTTCATCGAAAAATCATCTTAAGCGATGAAGCTCATTTCTGGCTGAGGGTTTTTTTCAATAAACAAAATATGCGTTATTGGACAACAACAAACCCACGTGTGCTTCTAGAGACACAATGGCATCCGTAAAAAAATACTGTGTGGTTTTCATGCCGAAGGTGTGATTGGGCCGTTTTTTTTTTGTCGATGAAAACAATCGTTATATTCTAGTGAATGAAGAGCGCTATCGTACTATGTTAGAAATTTATTTCTGGCCAGAATTAGATGAGCTTGACATTGCTGATATGTAGTTTCAACAAGACGCTGTCACTAGACACACAGCACGCGTTATAATCTATTCATTGAAAGGCAAATTCCGAGAACGGGTTATCTCGAAAAATGGTCCGGTCGAATTGTCACCTCGATCAAGCAATTTAATGTCATTGGATTTATTTTTATGGGGCCACATCAAGTCATTGCTCTATGCCAACAAGCCAACAACTTAAGACGAGCTCAGAGACAACATCCAAGGCGAAATTGCCAACGTTCCGGTCGAAATGTGTGCAAGAGTGGTGGAAAATTGGGTCCAAAGCTGTACACGGGCTCGTGGTGGTCATATGACAAAAATCAAATTTAGTGCTTAAAATGTAACATTTGCACTATACGTGGAATAAATTTGAACCCTATATTTTAAATATTCTGTGTTTTATTAATATATAAAATTGTTATTTTCTTAATGGCAAACCCTGTACAATTTGGTATTTTCTAAGTTTCAATTTGTGTTTCTGATTTTAAATTAGTTTTTTCTCAATTTAAATTTGTACTCGTATTTTCTAAACTTTTATTGGAAATAGTGTAGTAAACCTTTTTGAGTTCTGTGAAAATGGCGATTGTAGCCAAGAACTAAATGATTATTTTAAGCTGTTGATATTCCAAAACCGGCAAACGAATATAATTCAGGATTAGTCCAAAGTCGACTACTTTTCTTATTTGCAATCTTAAAGAAAAGTAATATTTATGGTACAATAATAAAGGTAGAGTTATGCCAACAGCTGATTTCAAATTTTATCTCGTGATAATTTAAATTGTCAATTCTAAAGTTTGTAAAGGAAATATTCTTTATCAAACATTCAAAATTATCATCAAACATTCACAAAAATGTATTTTTGGCATTCTCTTTCAAGTAATTTTGACAATCTACAGAACTTTTTTGTTGTTAGGCTAATGATTATACCTGGTTTATTGTATCATGAGTAATATTTATTTTTTTAATATTTTGTATGCTTGTTATTGTTCATTAAACATAAATCGTTTTTTTAGGTTTCAAATATTGAAAATTTCTGATTCTATTTTTCAAATTTTTTTGAATTTTTGCGATCGATGTATTTTTTTACAAAGTGTTTTTTCTTTTCTTTATGCTGACGTTTATATTTTATTTGTAACAAATATATATTGTGGTTGCAGTAACTATTAAAAAAAATTCTGATTTGAAAAATTTGCAATTTTAAAGTATGATTTTGAACCAACAAAACATTTTTTCTTAAAGACCCTTTAAATGATGCAGTTATAATTTCAAAAGGTGAAAAGGTTTCCCATTTTTTGGGGTGTAGCTTTTACCTATCCGAAATTACCCACTTAGAAAATAGGGCATATTTACTTTAAAATGTCAGATTTTTTAGTTATCAGAGCCAAATATCTTATATTTTTCTGAACAGTTTTAAAATCGATGTTCGCTGTTGAAAAAGATAAGTAAATTGTCATTCTCCCTATGATAAATTGTATCCCAGTCGGAGTTCATTTGCCAGAGATAAGCCAAAAAAGCCCTGTGATTTACAAAAAGTCATCCGCCCTGTTCAGAAACTTACAAAAGTCGGATTGTATATGTGAGTGAACGTGAGAGACCTATTTGACCTGTATGAAAAATCGGACGAAAGTAATTTAATTTCAACAGAGTGGATTTTAATGCACTTTACATTAATTAACCAAGATCGGGTTTAAATACTTGGTTTGAAGAGCAACAGGGCCTTAAAACGAGAGGGTCCTATTTGTAAGACTACACTTAGAAAAAAGTATGGTTGGGGTGACAATATTCGAAGAGGATCATACTATTATTGGTTATATGGTTATGGTACAACAATATTATGATCTTCACAACAATAGTATGATTCACACTCAACCATACAATTATCTCCACAACCATATTATGATCCTCACAGCCATAGTATTTTTCGTATACAACCATAGTATGATCCTCACAACCATAGTATGATTCACTCGCAACCATACTATGATCCCCACAACCACAGTATGATTCACACTCAACCAAACTATGATCTCCACAACAATAGTATGATCCTCACAACCATAGTATTTTTCTTATACAACCATAGTATGATTCACACGTAGATTAATCCACGATCATTTGCTTTATACTTATGTGCAGGCAGATTTTAAATAAACGAGAACCAGTCGGTAGTCGAATATTTTACCGAACAAAGTAAACACAATAAAAATCCCTCGAATTACCT
This sequence comes from Hydrotaea diabolus, assembly GCA_963513945.1. Classification (NCBI taxonomy): domain Eukaryota; kingdom Metazoa; phylum Arthropoda; class Insecta; order Diptera; family Muscidae; genus Hydrotaea; species Hydrotaea diabolus. Next base: position 189,629,063 of record OY740718.1, read on the forward strand.
TCCAATTGTTGTTGTTTTTTATAATGGACAGCAACCATACTGTATGATTGCCGTAATCATGTTATTGTTAAAATTTAAATTTTAAACAATAATACTTTTGTTGCATCAAATATGTTTATATGGTTGCTACAACCATATTTTCATTTCTAAATTTGCCAATAATACTATCGTTACATTTCAACAATATTAATATTGCCGCAAACATACTGTTGTCAAAATGAAATTCAAAAAGCAATACTATGGTTGCGACGAACATGCTTTTATTGTAGAGAACATATTAGTGTTGCCGTGACCATGTAGTAACCATATCTTCCCTCTGCGTGTGTATAAGTATGACATAGAAGAATTGTATCAGGTTTGGCTATATAGCTCTTATAAAGCAGTAAACTAAATTTGAATTATATCGGAGCTGCTTTTAAATTAGCAGGACCTCCTATCGAAAAAAGCAACGATAGAAAAAGGTAGACAAAAATAGACTTAATTCACAATGGTTTGCTACTGATCGCTCGCAACGTTTAATGCGATATCTTAGCAACATTGAACATTGAACAGCCTCAAGTCGGTAGTACTTTATGTATGAGGGACGCATGAAAACATTGACATTTAAGCAAGACCGAATTTAAAATGTGGCTTACTCGCAGCAGAGTTACATATCGCATTAATAGGTCATGCGGGCTATAGAAAACCCCGGAATATCGCATGCTTAAGTCTTGCGGCTACCGGTCACAACGAAAAAGTATAGTCAAATTTCAAGAGGACTGTACTGTGGCCGACATACAGTGGCTTCTTAATGGACAGGTCCCCAAATCGGAAAGGACCTTTGTATGGGGATTATTTGAAAACATGGAACATTATGATTACATTTTCAAAGAATTGGTTATAGATATTATGCTCAATTTGAGTAAAGTTCGATGTAGATGTGTGTAAATATAAAAATGTCATAATAAATTATAAAAACGTCCGGATTTCCCCACTGTGCAATGCTAAGATGGTCGCCTAAAATGTTCTATAAATGGATAAAAGAATCTAAGTTCATTACGAACGTACATGCGAATGCAAAGTAATCAACTACCGCACTCGTTGAAAAAAATTGTGATACAGGGTGAATAGATATAAATTATGATTGCTTCAATTGCGTATTTCAAAAGCTGTCAAAAACTGTTACCGTTGCCATCGAGCTCTAAAAAATATACAGAAATATTTGCCATTTCATCATGTACCGTTTCTGGGCTACTAAAATTTAAATTATTTCAATATCTATCGACATTTCGGCTCAGTTATTAGTTGGGGCGGTCGTAATCATGGCTTAGGTACGCAATTTGTCGCTCTGTGAACAGTTCGTCATACGATCAAAAGTATTTGGCTCTTGAAATACTAGTTTCAACTATAACTTCTTATATGAGGTCAATACTATGAGAGCTACATTCTCTCTAAGCTTCATAGTTCTTGCAGCAGACAATTGACGAGAATATCAAAACTTTTTTATATCAAGGGTTATCTTTAAGAAACAACCGAGGCAACTCAAAACGGAACTAGAAAAATTGTATTGTACTTCACGGACATGGGGTTTTGATAGATTTTTTGGATGATTTCCGATAAGGAAATCAGTTACAGAATTCTGATTTATAAGTATTCTTTTTTATATGGCTTGTACAACAGTGCCGTTGCGTACCTTTAGACTGACAAAACTGTACTAAAAACATTTGCCGACCTTAAAATATCCCAATATTTTAACAACAGAAAATGAAAATTTCTAATTAAAATAACTTAAAATATCAGCGAAATCCACAGCTTGTACTGCCAAGACTTCGCTTGTATTGCGAAGTTTTATTTTCCCTTCCATATATGTAAAAAAAGGAATTTTGTCAGTTTCCCGTACAGATAGCTGCGTTTATTATTGCAGTCAATGCGGCTCCTAACCCTTCTTGGTGTGTTCTGGCTTTGAGCATTCGAAATCGTATATTGGCGGTGAAAGAGACATCTTCCTCGTCTTTAAATACTCCGGCGTTGAGTATTTATTGTACCCTGGCGGTGGATGCGTGACCCTTCTCTTCGTGCAATAATCTGGCATTGAGTATTATATTCAATACCTTGGCAGTGGGCTAATATATATTTTTCTTCTGGACTACTCTGGCGTGGAGTATTCCTGACTCATTTCCAATTTCGTTAGGATTTGGTTGGCAACACTTTTTTTTGGCATTTTTTTCACCACTGCGTTCTCGTTTTGAGTTATTTTATTATTTGCTGTATGAAACTTCTGCTGTCATCTTCTAAACGGTAGGTAACGTTTATAAGACTTCGCGCTAGTTCCGATTTTTTTCCTTTTCCAGCCTCAGCATCTGTTTAGCACTATCCTTTTCGGCTTTCAATATCTTAAGCTCAGCTTGGTGGAGTTCTTTATTTTTCTTTAGAAGTTCCACCATCTCCTCAAGACCTTCCTTCCACTTCTGCCTTTGAAGTGCGGAATTTTGTAGGGGCTTGGATCGTTGATTGCTGCGGTGAATGTATTTCTTTCTGCTCCAGAATTTCGTCTGATTGAGGTTGCATGCAGTATTTATTCACCCGGTTGCTGGTTTCCAACGCATCGTTCCATCGGTCTCGGATGGCATTGGAAGGTGCTTAGGCAAATTACTGTCCATTTGATTTTGTATATTATTTTTTTTAGTCCGATGTATAGCCTCGGAAACTCTGTCATTTGTTCACTTAAAATAACTTTTCAGTTACACTCCTTGTGTAATATTATCAATTTTTTCTTAACATGTGAAATTTCATCACGTCGGGGTCACCAAAATGGTAATATTTACTAACACCGCGTTTCATATGTATATGTGAAGCGCAAAATAGAAAGGGACCTAAGGCTAAAAACCAGTTTGGTTCAGGAGAGCCATTTTAAAGATTAGGTCCCTTTCTATTTGCGCTTAGAATCGTCGACTTCACTTCCATAAAAAGCGCATATCTCTCGGAGAGAACACTTTTGGCGCATGGGATCTGTCTCATTCGATGCTCAGATGTTGATTTTGAAAGAACTCATTTTATTTACTACAAATTATCCTACTCTACTTAAACTAAATCTACTTATACTTATACTGCCGTGCTAAGCAAGAAAGTCACAAGCGCCAAAAATCGAAAATTGAGATAAGGCCAGATTCGGAACCGTGTATGAAATTCTGATTTTTGTGTTAAGCTTAAAAGCCAAATTTTTAACTGTAAATGTCTTTAAAATGCTAATCAAAATGGTCACATCTACCACTTCTATCGTGTTTACTACGTAAGAAAGTCTTATCTGCCACTTACTATGATAAAAAGTCACATTGACCAAATTTATTGGCCTTTAAGACATTTTTCCTTAGTATCTCCGATTTTATGTGCAATATAACGCCCAAATTTGTTTTGTTTTTTTTTTTATTTTTTATTTCTTATATACGAAACACAAAAAAAAATTGTATGGGAGGTACAATAGGTCGTGGACCTAGGGATCTAAAATTTTTGCAAAGTGTACACATGGGTGTCAAAAGTCAATGTGCAAAATTTCGCTAGGATGACGACAAGTGGGCCATTTTTGACTTTTAGTTGGCTGTGAAGTTAATATAAAGTATTTAAGAAAGTCATGTCCATTTACTCTACTTTATCATAAAAATGTCCCCTATTTGCTACGATAATAAAATTGCATAAGGAAATATGTTTTTAATAAGTTTTTGAAATTTTCAAAAAACATTTTATTTAAAGGCGCGAAAGACAAAAAACTAAAAAGCTTAATATCTCAAAACTACTAAAATGGAGATAAGACCTTCTTGCTTAGCACGGCAGTATACATACTGACGGAAAATGCATACATGCAATAAATGCAAATAGTACCTAATGCAAGCACATACTTCTAACGCAACAAAAATCTTAAGTACCCTACGAGTTATCGTAGTAGTTCCCAGCATACCTGAGTGAACCCACACACAGGCTAATAATTTTGAAATACATAGAAAAGGTTATAGCTAGTTTCCTTTTTACTGCATCTCGTTTTTGAGAAATGAACAGAAACACTTATCTATGTGTGTTCCTTTAGTTGGGCGACCTTTCAAAAGAACCATTCAGTGGAAAATAAATGCAACTGTATAAGATTTATTCGAATTTTTTTGATCATTATGCTAATCTTTATCTCTCTATAAATAAAAACATTCCATTTGTTCATTGATGGTTTTTCGCCCCCATCATACCAAACTGGTTTGGGCTACTTCCAAAAACTAAATTTCGGCCGTCTTCTTTAAGCACATTTCACGATTTGTTCTGATTTTTAATACTCCGAAGCATCCTGTGTGGTATATTTTTTTATATCTGAATGGAAATCCGTCAGAAGGGAAAACTTTTCGCGTATATGTATGTACGCCATATTCCTCGCCAGGTACTTAATTAATTACGTGTATTAGAGTGAATCAAAGTTTAAAGAAACAAAAACATGTTGAAATACTCTTGAAAATCATGCCCCTAGTATAGGAAAAAACAATATCTTAAATTTAACTAAAGGTTTACATTGACTTTTTTCTGCGTACTAATAAGGATATTCTTTTTGGCATAACAAAAATCCTTATCGATATCTATGGTTTGGCCGCTGGTAATTTGTCTTGAAATTTAAGTTCAATAATGTTAGGAATGTCATCATGAATCATTTAAAGCCAGCCGCGGCGGACATATACCGGAAATCAAATTTAAAAAAGGTGCCATGAAATTATTTACAAAATTGTAATAAAAAATTCATTCCTGCAATCCATTTTAAGTAAAAACTCTCTTTACTAACCATTTTTTTTCTCCCAAGAAACTTAACTTCAAAATTAACTAAACCTTAGTGACAGCTCCGATAAACAATTATGGTCGTCTGTGATCGTCCGTCAGCACATGAGATAAATATAAGATCGGCAGTAATTTTCATTTTGTTAAAGGTCAGGAACTCAACATGGGAGGAATCTTTACTTAAAGTACTTATTTATTGGAAAACCTGAAACGATATGGTTTCATTAAATCATGCTTGGATACAGATCATTCGTAAAGTAGAAATTATTTTTTCGCTTCTAGGATAATATATGGCACTGGGAATGGCGGAGCCTCAAATCCTGCCTATATAAGAAAATGGAACCTAATTAAGTAGGCATGATTATAAAACTTCCATAGTGCACAATACTAAATTTAAGCATGCAAATTTTAGCAATATTGAGTATTACGTATTTGTAGCGTCTATAAAGGCAAGGTTATAAATTATCGTTGAAAGGTATCCTTGATGGAAAGCCAGCCGAGGCGGACATATACCGGAAATCAAATTTAAAAAAAGCTGCCATGAAATTATTTACAAAATTGTAATAAAAAAATACATTCCTGCAATCCATTTTAAGTAAACACTCTCTTTATTAACCAAGTTTTTTTTCTCCCAAGAAGCTTAACTCCAAAATTAACTATACCTTAATGACAGCTCCGATAAACAATTAAGGTCGTCTGTGATCGTCCGTCAGCACATGAGATAAATATAAGATCGGCAGTAATTTTCATTTTGTTAAAGGTCAGGAACTCAACATGGGAGGAATCTTTATTTAAAGTACTTATTTATTGGAAAACCTGAAACGATATGGTTTCATTAAATCATGCTTGGATACAGATCATTCGTAAAGTAGAAATTATTTTTTCGCTTCTAGAATAATATATGGCACTGGGAATGGAGGAGCCTCAAATCTAGCCAATATAAGAAAATTGAACATAATTTAGTAGGCATGATTATAAAACTTCCATAGTGCACAATACTAAATTTGAGCATGCAAAGTTTAGCAATATCGAGTTGTATATGTAGCGTCTATAAAGGCAAGGCCATAAATAATCGTAGAAGGGAATCTTTGATGAAAAGGGACGTTCAAAACATTGGTGGATAAGGTTTAATATCTCCAGAGTTGTTAACTGTTCGATCGTAGAATTATAATTATATGCAAAATTTAATAAAAATTAAGTTAAATTAAATAAGGAAAAACGATCTTCGCAATACTTCGAAATATGAGCCCATATGGTAGATGGTCATGAGGTCGGATGGACATCGCTGAAATCGATGCTATAGCTAGTATGGTTAGAAATTTCGTACACAAAAAAATCGGTTCAACTAAAAATGAAAATATAACTCTTTAGAGGTGACAAGAGTGAGTTGTATTTTCATGGGCAATTGTGTGAAGAAAACTTGAAAAGTTAGGTTTACAACAGTAGTTCTCATTCGTTTGGGGAGAGCCTGGCCTTATAGAGTTCGGTTTTACTTTCAACAATTGCAGCAAGTCTTTCTGAAGAGAGTTGTTACGGACCCGAAATCATGATATAAGTAGTGTGCAGCCACGAAAAGCAATGTCACTTTGCCGTTTTGTTAAAAGCTTGTCTTCTATTTAAATATAGAAGCAAGAGGTCTTGAGCCGGTTTAATCCCTGTTCAATGTGAAAAATGTAAATATTCAAACAAAGAATTAATTATGAATTCTTTGATAAAAAATTGCACATATAAGTAAAAAATTAGTACGTTGTTTATAGAAAATATTTAAGATTTCAACCGAGAAAAAAGCCACATATTAAGAAAAAATTGCATGCATTTATCGAAAAAACTTTCGTTATGATGTGATGAAAAGCTTTACATATTTACCAAAAAAAAGTTGTTAACTTTTTTCAAAAGCAGTCGGAAAGACTTTTAGTTACAAGCAGTGGTGTATGCTATTTCGGTGAGCACCTCCACCATCATATGATCCCAAGCAACGAATGTGCTGTAATTATGTTTAGTGGCTATACACATAATGGCTGGTAGTTTCGCATTTAACGAGAACTGCCGGCAGTACCATTTTTCAAAAAACACACTCAAAATCCCTCTTACTGCATACAAACTAAGCCACTTACACCCACACACACATGATACAGTGAATGATTTTTTTTATAAATTTTGCTATTGTTTCTATTCATTAAATATCGTTGCAAACTTTGATAAATACTTATACTTAATCGTATTTGTGAACTTATTATTTGAGGTGTGATAAAATTAATATTAACCAACTATTTGGTTGATATTTTAAGGGGCTGTCTTTTTTTCTCTTCACAAATATACAGAAATGCTATAAATGCTATCGCTAAGGCAATTTAAATGTAATCGAAGCATTAAGCGTAGAGGGAACCTATATTTTTTAATAATACCCTACACAAAACTGTAGTACAGGGTGGCCCAAATGAGACCTAGTGATGTAAAACACGTATTACTCTTGTAATAACGGGGTTTTTTAAATGATTTATTTTTATATGTTAAGTACATTTTATGGAAATTTAAGGTGACTATGTGTGAAATATGACATCAGACAATGGACCATCATTTTGCTCGATACAGACATTGGCTCTTTTGAGCGCATTTTGCATTACACGGCGTTATGTTTCTGGTTGCAGGCGCCGTATTTCGTCTCGAATATTCTGCTTGAGCTGTTCAAGTGTCTGTGGTTTGTTAACATACACTTTGTCTTTTAAATAAACCCATAAAAAAAATCGGCCGCAGTTAAATCTGGTGAACGAGGAGGCCAAGGGAAATCTGATTTTTTTGAAATTATGCGTTTACCAAAAATTTCACGCAGCATGTATGCGCAGTGGCTCCATCTTGGTGAAAACATAAATTAGGATGTTGCTCTACTATTGGCCGCAAAAAGTTGTCGATCATTGTTCTGTAAGAAGCCCCGGAGACCGTTTCTGGCATTTCATCCTCATTATCAAATAAATATGCAACACTCTGCTGCACAGCTTCCACATTGTCTTCAGTACGAATATTTCGATGAGCACCTCTTCCTAGACGGTCGGCAACTGAACCCAGTTCCTCAAAACTGTGAACTTAACTTGTAATCATGGAAGATGTGGGCGCTGATCTTACGTTAAAAAAAGGGGCGATAATTTCGCTGCGTCAGAACAATTGATCGTTGAGAAGAATAATAAAAATCAATAATTTTAATGCGTTGTTGTGGACTGTACGTATTCATTTTAAATTTCCAGGAGCTCAGTTATAATCTGCAAAAAGAAAAAATAAATTATGTTGAAAAATAAAAAAGATATTTGTGTTTCACATCAGCTGGTCTTATTTGGGCCACCCTGTATAAACAATTATGGATTAGTGCTGATGTTTGAAACACCTTAAAGGAAAGATGATTAACCCCATGTTAGTTATCCGGTCTATAAAACACCATCTGATACCATTAAGCACTGGCCGTCTGTCAATCTATCCTTGAAATCAAAAATCAAATTATGAAACATGGTCTATTAAACAAGGTACATTGTTTATGTTTGGGCCAGGGAATATTTCTATGGAAATTGCTCCACATCGGTCAATATGTTTTAATAATACAAAGTTATTTCCCGATTTCAGAACCTACAGCCCTAAAAGCTGACTAAAACATCCGATTTTCACCAGCTCTGGTTAAAAAAGACCTTATTGGACCATGTTTTTCCTGTGGACGTTAGCGGTTTGACATTCGGTCGCTCTTGAAACGTAATTTAAACGTGATGGTGGTCAAATTTCGCGAGCCAAAATTAACTTTGTGGAACTGGACCTTATCGAGATTTAAGGACGTTCGGATTTAATACTTTACTTCTGGGGCGACCTCAAATCGGACAGACCTTTGTTAAAGGGCTACATAAAATAAGGTAACCCTTTAACAAAGGTCTGTCCGATTTGAGGTCGCCCCAGAAGTAAAGTATTTAATCCGAACGTGCTTAAATCTCGCAATATAGGATGTAAATGACTGATAATTAATACTGGTGAAACTTGACAACATTCTGTAGCTCTACCATGTTATGTAATAAGCCTGTGAATAACCCTGGGATAATTGTCTTTGTTTTTGAAATTTACAAGTTTAATCCGATTGTACTAAAATTTCTTTTACTGCGTTATGTGAGAATTAAAATCGTTTCTACCGAATATTGGCCATATTAATCGTTCTCTTGATATAGCCTGCATACAATCGACCTTTTTCTTTGAAGTCCGGCCGCTACAGAGGATACATTAAAAGACGAACAAGCAATGTTGTTTTGATATGTTGGTCTATGTTTTTCAATAGACCCCTCCCCCTCTGGAAGTCACATATTAGATCCGACCTTGTGCACACAGAGGCGCATTATCCTTTAAATTACAGAGTAATGCCGAATTTGGCGTTTTGTTTACTTGTTTTTCCTGAATTTCTTTTTATTTCTTGAATTAAAGACAATAGTTTTTTAAAACTGCCAATGAAATCTGCTCTATGTCGTAGAACTGAATATAAAATAACTAACATTCAGTCGTACGAAATAATTTAAATACGTTAATTGGGAAATGTGGCAACAAATTTGTTCCGCTTGTTTATGTAAATCAGAAGAAATTATTATTTTGACAGAGTTATTCTCTTTGCATTTTCTACATAAACTTGAAAGCTTTATATCTTGCCAAACGCAACAATTTTAAAGACACTGAAAATTCTTTTGTTTGAACCAGTCTAGGGAGGTATCTATGTACAGACATTTAAATAAAACATTTTTTTAGGAAATTCGACAATACTCGTAACAATTTGAGAAGCACGAATAATTTATTGAAACCGATTTATGTGAGTCAAGTGACTTTGACGATGTCGTTGTGTTTTTACACCGCTTTATGCAAAGTCAAACATTAAGAAATTAATAATTGTCATTAGGTTAATTACTTTGTAAACATACATGCATACATAAACTTTCAAACATGCATATTTCATTGAAGTCAAGTAGATTCGAAATGTAACAACAAGTGGTCCAGAAAAGCAATTACTTTAATTATCCTTCAAAAATTGTAATGAAAAATTAACGCAATGTACATTCGCATGTATTAGTGTCTTTTAACTAGATTAAAGGGTACACAAGAAGGCGTGCTTACTTATAATAAAATTGGCCTTCTTCTACTAGCAACTCAGTTAGGATGTAGCTAACGCGATAACTTCAAACCATTGTACAAGTATTTAAATATGATTTTGTTTACAAAAGCAATAGAGCATGTAGCGTTTAAAAACGTTTGTTTGAAATACTTAAAATTATTGCTAGTTCAGGCGAGCTTGGTTATTACTCGCTTAAAGTATTGCTTGAATACATTTTATTCTAAAATTTAAAATCAAATGCAAATTAAACGCTTTATCAACTCCTGTATACAAAAAAATTTAAAAAAATTAGCGACTTCCAGTAGAACACGCCTATTGTTAAATTGACACTTGTTAGTAAATAAATCAGCTATCCAGCGGTTTAGCTAATAAAACGATACAATTGTGGCTTTTATATGCAGCTGGTAACTTATAAACTTTGCAAGTCTGTAGCTGTACTTAATAAAGTGAGATTAAAAAGTGGTTAATAAAGGGTGGTTAAATGTTAAGGGCCAATGTCGATTTTGAATAAAACACAAATTATTTAGCAAATTATTGTCATTTCTTTTTATTATGTTAATATGTGTATGGTTCAATTATGCATGTAGCAAAATATTGGCAAAATGTCCGCCGCGACCTCGGCGGCACACCTCCATCTGATGCTCCAAATTTTCGATGACGCTGAAGCATAATTGCGGCTCTATGCCGTTAATGTGCTTATGTCTCATCCTTATTGACCTACACCTTTTCTTTTAAATAACCCCAAAGAAAAAAGTCCAACGGTGTCAAATCACATGATCTTGGCTGCCAATTAACATCGCCACGACGTGAGAAAACACGGGCATTGAATTTGTCGCGCAATCGTTTTTGCTTTTGGACATGCAATCTTTCGACAGAAGGTGAATCGTTGGTTCTTGGACGTTTCTGTTTTGTGTTTATTTTTAGACGTGTCAATGTCAGATCTTTACGAAATTTTAATAGTGTATGAGTCGTATTCTCTGTTGCTCGCTTATATAAAAACCAAGCATTTGTAACTGCTAGGTCCAGTAGATGGTAAACTAAACGCATATACCATTTTCTGGTTTTCATTTTGATTTGGTTCCGCCCCATCATGCTGTCTAAGAGATCAACACCGCCCATATGACGGTTGTACTCTTTGACAATCGCTGGGCACTTAACCATGATCGACTTGCGTTCCCGACGGCTGAATCTGCTAATATCATTTTCTGGTTCCACGCCAACGAATGAGGACAAAGAGTTACGTTCTTATTATCTTTCCACAGGACGTTTGCGAGCTCTAAGCCTTCAAAGTCAGCAACGAATTTAAATGATGATCCCCTAGGACATTTTTTTATTTCTTGATCAGTTGGTAATTTACAATTTTGTATCCTATTTCGTCTGACTGTTCCAACTGTATGTATGCCCTTTTTTCCTAAATAAACAAGCAACGGGATGCCAGTGTAATAATTTTCGAAGTAAACTTTATAGTTACATCCATTTGGGACATTTCGTAATAGTCGCACAACAACGTTGGCAGAAGCTCCTAGATCAGGCTCACTTGGCAAACGTTTATGCGGCAAATTGTCTTGGCCCGTATATATTTCAAAATTATATGCAAAACCTGATACTCCGGAAAGTACAAATAATTTGTAGCCCCACTTGTGTGGCTTTGCAGGCATATATTGTTTCAAATGATGCGAGGCTTTACTTGCGCACATTTGTTCATCAACAGATACGCGTTCTTCTAACGGAATGGATGAAAATTTTTCATTTAAACAGTCTACCAGTGGCCGAATCTTGTATAATTTGTCGTAACAAGGATCTGTTTGATCGGCAATGAAATTGTTATTATTGTTCAAATGAAATATTGATCGTATCTTTTCAAATTTTTTTTGAGGCATGCATTCCTTTACACAGTCCAAACCAATTTGGCTGTCCCATAGAAGGCGAATATTGGAGTAGTTCACTATTGATGACAAAATTAGGATGCCCATAAATTGGTAAATATCATTTTTTTCCAAAATAAAGCTCTCTTCAATATAACTATATGTTGTAAAATGTCTTCATAAAAGAAGTAGTTAAAAAATTGGAATGGAGTCTGAAAGTTCTTTATAAATTCCGGCAAATCGGTATTTCCTCCAAATTGTATTTCGTCTTCACTGACAGAAAATTTAGTTTTTTTCCAGACAATATGTCTGCATTCCTCTCGTGTCAAGAAATTTGTGGCACCAAGTAGATTTTCCGGAATTTCTGGAGCTATATTTTCAGTTACATTTTCATCTTCACTATTCAAGTCGTCCATGAGATCCACAATATTTTCATCGCCCAGAAGGTGCTCTAGATCTTCATTATTTAGAAGCTTACCTTCCATAATTTCATCTTCATCATCGGAGTCGTCCAATTCATCTTCACTTGCAGCAGGATCCAACAAAATACGGAGAATATCCTCCTCTAAAAGTTGTTTTCTTGACATATCCTGAAAATTCGTTAGATACGAATTTTTTTTTATTATCACTTAAATGCGCAGTGATGCAAATTTGCATCAAACCTTTTTTTATACACAGCAAGGTACTTACCACAAAAAACAATAAACACTATTAGATTTTAATAAAAAAGAGTGTAACTTATGTAAAAATCACAACTGTTTAATAAACTTGTTGAAATGAATTAAATTTTAAGGTCAGAAAAACACACTGTTTCATCTACGCACAACAAACTAATGAGCAGACACTTCAAAATTGCACAATAATTCAATGCTACTATAACGGTACTTCAAAAGCAGAGAAAACGACGCCTACTTAAATGGAGACAACATATAACAAACATTTACACAAAACTGTTTTCAAATTTTGAAACTACGGACATATTTTCGGTATGATTCAAATTTGCATCACGGCGCACTAGATGGTTAAAATTTGTGTAAAGTTAGAGTTCAGGCCCTTTTCACAATTTCCGTTGAATCCCACCACTTACTACGCCCCTGTACTGTTAGCGCTCTTTTTTGTAGTATTTAATTTTTGAGGATGTTTAAATATCGTTTCAGATGTCTAAAAGATGTTTTGCTTCACTCATTAATCTAAAATATACAAAATTTAAAAAAATTACTTCCCCATAACCACTTATTTAAGTCATTACATGTCATTATTGTAATGACCAATCATTACAAAGTAATGCAAAAAGTAATGACATGGCATTACCAAGGTTTTACTGGGTATAACGTTGTGCTTTTTCATCTGTGGCGGGTATACTCTTGAGCTTTTTAACTTGTTCTACGCAGAGTACGAAAAGTATACGTGAAAGAGTAATTCTCATTAATTTGAATAAGACTAGTGTATACGTTATTTGATTTTTTTTTATTTATATAATATAATAAGTAATTAATTTAAATATATATTGCAAAAAATTTAAGATTAGTTATTTTTCTTCTTAGTTATTAAAAATAAATGCATAGAAAATTTTAAGTTTTAAATATTTAAATATATTTTAATAGAGGCAACAAATTTCAAAAATCTATTTAAAGATATTTTTTAATATTAACTTAACTTACCCTTAGCCTTTATTTACCCTAAAGATGACTACTACGAAGAGGCGAGCTCATTGATATGAACGTTCTCAGAATCAATGCATTTGGTGTTAAAATCAATGCATTTGGTGTTAAAATTTACCTACTTAATTTGTCCGCAACTAACTCTACATTCGCAAGAGTATGCAGTCTGTGGATGGAATAGAACCAAGGTAGATTATAATTTATTTTAACTTGTATCAATTGGGTCTATCACCCAATTTTAGTCCAACTGCAAAAAGAGAATTGTGAGAGAATTATAATATTCTTCGATACCTATATCAAGGAAGCCGTTTTTATGTGGTCGCCAGAACATTTGTATGGAGACAATATTCGAACATTAGCCTATTCGGTCCACGATTGATTGTTAGTCAATCGTAATTTACTATATTTACCACATTAAATCGATATTAATATAGGTGCTCTAGAGCGGTTGTATGAAAAATCAGGAAAGACCATCGTACTGGGGCAACACCAAAACGTAAACTGATTTGTGATTGATCGTTTTAAACTCTGCTTAATCTTATTAAGAATGGATGGATCATTAAATCGGCAGAATATGCCATATCTAAATCTGAGCCGATTTTTTTAAATTTTATTAAAGCCCAAAAAATTTACATTGCCAAATTTTACGAAATCGAACCAAAATTGTGACCTGTAATTTGATTTCATACAATGTAAACTTCTGTAATATTATTATAAATTACATTATTTATAAATTTAATTTTTTATAAATTTAATTTATTATAATTTAATTTATTATAAATTTAATTAATTTAATTTATTATAATTTAATTTATTATAAATTTAATTAATTTAATTTATTATAATTATTTTTTTTAATTTATTATAAATTTAATTAAATAATAATATTTGTTACGGCTTAACCTAATAAATCGACGGCAAACTTCGCTCGGCAGTTTTGAAAATGTATCTGTATAAATGTATCTGTATATATGTAAGTTGCATCACCTGCCATCGTTAAGCACGTAAACTAAAGAAGAAAAGGAAAATAAGAAAAGATTTATTCAAGAACATTTTTATCTCAAAAACAGACGCCAAAAATATAAAAGTGGAAAATTTGCTTAATAATAAAAAAAAAAAACCCAAAGGGAATTTAAAACAGCTTTAAGGTAAGTTAACATAAAAATTAATACGAAAAAATATTTAAAAAATAAAAAGAAAGGATCTTAGATTTGATTCATTATCAGAAATGTTTATTGTAAAGCGCGCACTGTTGCTCCAGGCATATACAGGGTGGCGCAAAACTACCGTTGTGGTTTGAATGTTTAATAACTGTTGTATGTACTGGTTAATTATTTTTAATACTTTTTGTTATATATTAGTAGTATATTAATAGAGAATATTTTTGGCTTAAGTATGAAAAATTATATCCCGCAAGTTGTGGCCATTTTCGGCTGCGCTCATTCGGGCTCTGTCCGCGATAGCCCCAGTTGTGCCGAACGTCTTCTTGTTGATGTTTCTGGACTCTCCTGCACGCTATCCACAACACGTTGGATATTTTCGTCCATGTGGACTGTACGTGGTCTTCATGGTGTACTGTACCATGTTGTCGAAAATTTCCAACCAAGCGGTTTATTGTTGGTTCTGAAGGTCCAGTACGCGCATTAAAAAAGCGACGGACGATAACCATGCTGCGTCAAAACAATTGACTCTTGATTTTTAAAAATTTCAAAAAATGCTGATCGCTGTTCTGTTGTGTAGTATTCCATTTCAAATTCCCTAAGTTTGCTTTTCAAAATTCTGAAATAAAAATAAAAAATATAAATAAATATTTTTGTTTTTACACATTGAACAGGGATTAAACCGGCTCAAGACCTCTTGCTTCTATATTTAAATAGAATACAAGTTTTTAACAAAATGGCAAAGTGACATTGATTTTCGTGGCTGCACACTACTTTTATCATGATTTCGGGTCCGTGACAACCCTCTTCAGAAAGCCTTGCTGCAATTGTTGAAAGTAAAACCGAACTCTATAAGGCCAGGCTCTCCACAAACGAATGAGAACTACTGTTGTAAACCTTACTTTTCAAGTTTTCTTCACACAATTGCCCACGAAACAAACGAGCTAAACATATTTTTGTTTTGTTTACATTTATTCGGTCTTTTATCATTTTTAAGACTTGAACATTTTTATTCTGGGTCGAAACCTTTTTGTTGTTTCTTTTTTTAAAACCAACTAAAAACTTGGTGAAATGTATTGGCTACGGTTGGCAGGCAGACTGCACAGCGGTTTCTAAACCCTCCAAAGTTTTTCTTCAGCAATTACTTCGGCTACAAATCAAATGACTTATACGGGAGTCTCATTTGAATAACTGAGAATTACCCTTTGCGTATAGTCTTCGAAATGTGTGTAGAGCAATCTTCATAGCCCAATATAATTTCCACCAATTCCGTATCGCATGGGCTCTCGCTGTAAACCACAGATGCAAAAGCACAGAGTGTGTGTGTTGTACAAGTATTCATAAATGCAATGCACATTACGAGTGGGGCGTACCAATCCTTATTTAATATATTTTTGTTAATATCTATAAATAATAGGCACCGACTTCAAAAAACCGCATACAAAGACTGTCTGGAACTGGTAAAACGGAAGATTTGGCGGCCAGTGCAGATTATCAAAACGAGAGATTAAGCGGCACGGAAATGCTTTATTCAGAACATATGTTGTGGCTGAAGCAGTGTGCTCCGTTGCACCGCCCTGTTGGAACTACAGAGTGGACCAAAAGGTAGCACGGGGTTGCAAATTTAATAACTTCTTCGTTTATATATTTTTTTTATTTTTTTTTTCAGATTATATAAATACGTAACAGTTGGAGGACAAGGCCTTTGACAGAGTCTGGCACGGTGCTCTCGTATCAAAGCTGATCGCATTTGGTGTCGGTAATACTTTTGCTCGATTTATATCGAAGTTTCTTAAAGATCGCTCTATAAGAGTTGTTGTAGATGGGTTCTCATCCGACAAACATAGGTTGACCGCAGGTGTACCACAGGGCTCTGTCCTTTCTCCATCTTTATTTCTTATTTTCATTGACGATCTTTTGGGTCAGACCGTGAATCCAATCTACTCTTTCGCGGATGACAGCAACCTCTGTCATTCGTATTCATTCGACCCCAGGTCGAGTCTTCAAGATATTGAGGACCAATTGCGAATTATGGATGAGACACTTGGCCGGGATTTACAGGCCATTTCCGAATGGGGTCGAGTGAATAGAGTTTATTTTAATGCGCTTAAGACACAGTGCTGTTTGTTGTCTCACAAGCGATTCATTGGCCCAACAGTATCGTCATTATCTATCAATGGTATGGATAACGAACAATCGGATGCTCTTGATGTTCTGGGCATGAAAATACAATGTGACGCTCGTTGGGCGAGACATGTATTCGAAGTGTCGGAAGAAGCACTCATGTGTCTAGGCTTCCTAAATAGGTGCTGGAAATATTTGACTGACTCATCATCCTTGGAGCTACTTGATCGTGTACAAAGGAGGGCGATGGTGTTGATAGGTGACAGTAGGGTATCCAACTCTATTGTTCCTCTTGAGCATCGTCGGAATGTGGGTTGTGTGTCGCTATTCTATCGTTACTTTCATGGTGTGTGTTCTTCAGACATTCGTCGTTATACACTACAGATTAAATTCGTTTTATGCCCGTACTGTCCGTATGTGAAATCGACTTCCGGCGAATGTTTTTCCCACCAATTACGACATCCACAAATTCAAGTCAAATGTCAACAAACATTACTCCCTCTTTCCCCCTCGAACTTCTTACTTCCCACTCGCCAACACAATGCATGTAAAGGGGAAAACCCCTGAGTGTTGGTAAAAAAAAAAATAGAATTTTATTATTTAAATCAACGATCAATCATTTTAACGCAAAAGCATGACTGATGAAGCTCATCTTCATTTGAATGGCTTTGTTAATGAGCAGAACTGTAGGTTAAGTGTAAAGTATGGTGTGGCATCACATCTGCAAATATCATTGGGCCTTACTTCTTCGAGAATGAAGATGGAAGAGCTGTAACCGTAAATGGAGGGCGGTATCGGCTTATGATAGTACATTTTTTTACGTCCTGTTCTTGAAAACATACCTGAGATGTGGTTTCAGCAGGACGGAGCCACTGCCCACACTGCCCGAGACACAATGACCCTTTTAACTTTCTCAAAGTCAAAAAATGGAATTATTCCGTGAACATTTTAGTGCGATGATTTTTATGATGATTGTTTCGACTTTTGGCGATACTAAGAGTTCAGTCTTGGGCGCCGTTCGCTCCAGGATGAATTTCGTGAAGGATGTCCTACTTCGGTCACGTTGCCAGAAACCATCAAAGCTGTGCGTGAACTGATTAAGCAAGACCAACATGTGACATACCGTGAGATTGAGGCATCTTTGGGCATTAGTATGACATGCATCAATAAGATATTGCATGTTCATTTGGCCGCGAAAAAAATTTGTTCTCGTTGGATCCCACATAATTTGACTTATGCTCAAAAAAGGCTTTTATGGATTAATACAAAGAGATGTTTGAAACGTACAACTGCGGTAGCTCAAAGGTAGTGTATAACATTGTCACAGGTGACGAATCATGTATCTATGGATATGAACCCGAAACAAAACAGCAATCGACCGTATGGATCTTCAAGAGGAGCCAAATCCAACAAAAGTTGTTCGTGGAAGAAGTATATCGAAGCAAATGATTGCTTTTTTCGGTATAACCGGCCATGTTGCCACAGTGCCTTAAATGGAACTTGGTACGGTCAATTCTGGTATACAACCATCTGTTTGCCAACTGTGTTCGAAGAAATGAGGAAAGATAATAAGAAAAGACGGATTTTTTTTGCATCACGACAATGCGAGCTCTCACACATCAGCTGAAACGATGAGCCATTTGACCACTCAATATGTCGAATTGATAGGCCATACACCGTACAGCCCTGATTTGGCACCCAATGACTTCTTATTATTCCCTAGCATCAAGAACAAAATGCGTGGTCAATGTTTTTCATCGATCGAAGCAGCAGTTGAAGCGTCCAAAATTCATGTTTTGGAGGTGTCTCAATCGGAGTGGAAAAAAGTGCTTCGAAAATTGGTTTGTGCGCATGCAAAAGTGTATTGATCTTAAAGGGGAATATTTTGAAAAACCAATAAAACCATTTCCAATGATAAATTATTGTGTTTTTATTGCCGGACCTGAAATATAAATAGCAACCTGTACATCCTTAGCAAGAGTTTAATGATTTTGTGCGAGTTTTCATTTTCTGATATTAGGTTGGTACATTAGGGTAGTCGCAACTGAGATATGATGGGTAAGTACCAGAAGGGAGTACTTGAGGTCAGTGCTTTAAAAACAGAAAAATTGGCCTCTACATCGTTATATCACACGTTAGGATACAGCTGTAAAGAAAAGTGTAATCGCGAGACCCAAAAAAAAATAAACTTATACTATCCTGGATGGTACGCTCTACTGTACACCTCATTTTTTCCATCAATTGTTGATAGAAACAATTAAGTGTAAGAAACTTTTAGTTGCCACATCGGCAACAATATTTTGGACATTATTCCACTATTATATTCAAAAAGTATTTTTTTTTCACCATCACAATATCATATAAGTACATATTATTTTATGGTACGTCGTTCCGAGTCTTCATCAGAATTACTAACAAGTGGTGATTGCACAAAATATTTTCGCGTCCAATGGAAGTCTTGTACGTAGTTTAGACTAAGTCCCAACCGACTTTTAATCTGTGTATACCATTTCTAATACAACTTTTATAAAACCCTTTTTTTCAAGTTATTATTTTTTTCTGTTGTCTTCATCAACCCTTGTTACTAATATAAAAATTTCTAGAAAATTGTTGGTTGTCATTAACACTATTTGTGGCAAGTAAACAAAATGATATTCTACGCAATTTGTTTTCAATATGCTCTATAATATAATCATAACAATCATATATGATCTAACCAACCGAATATCCTTCAATAGATTATGCAAACAGATTTTGTGGTAGCAACTAAAAGTCTTATATCGTCTACAGCGTACTGATTCTAGAGAATTCCCCGTTTGTTTTATAATAAGAAGATAAGGATAATAAGTGAATATGTGCCCATTGTGAAGGGTTTCCGCTGCACTTAGTCGTTACAGTAGTGCGTGCCCTCGCTGCTACAAGTCACGAGTCCGAACCTATGTGAGTACCTTGGATCGCACGAATGTCTAATAAAGTGGAAGCGTGCCTTTCGCCTGTCACATTATGATTAATTTGTTTTTCCGTAGACAACAATGGAGCCGTTGGGATGATTAATGCTAAAATCTGGTGCTGATTACAACCAGAGGCTTACGTGCTGCGGCGAACAGGATATATTTATTACAGTTGCTTCAATTTTTTGTTTATATATTTTGAAAATACTAATCCGGTAAATTTTGGTACAAAAATTCGTGAAAAAAGCTATACTCTTAATTGAAACGTCGACTGTTGTAGTAAACAAATCACTTAATTAATGTAGTTTTTGATGCTTTTTCTCGCTAACATATTTGAACATCATTTGTACAAACAATCGGATTCTTTAGTCTCCCTCAAGTACTTATACATTAAATTATTGTAAAATTCCAGCACCCTCGAAAACAAGTGTGTCGGGTATAAAAATACCTTTACTTAATGGCAATTTGCCAGTAAACATCATTGCCTGACTAAAGGCCACTCAAGTATGGTAATAACTCATTAAACATACTGTGAACTCTAAAACAAGCATTAAGAATGGCACTTCCCTAATTGGCAAATAATGAAATAAATAAATATTGACTATGCATCGAAACAAAACCTACTCTGTGCGTCGTACACAATTTTATTCTTGTGTCAATATTTTTAACAGTCAGGAGAAGTGCAGAGATTGGTAGGTGGTAGGAATGAAATGCGTATGGCATCAACAATCTCACGCACTTTTACTCTTTGATCGGCCAATACCATATCGTGGATTTTTTCGACATTTTCGGGAGTATTGACCTCAATTGGCCGTCCGAAACGTTCAGAGTCATTTGGCTACAACGAAAGTCAGCAAACCACTTTTTTACCATTGAAATCGATGGTGCAGATTCCCAATAGTATTTATGAATTTTTTCCTAGGTTTGACTGACGGTTTTTTTCCGCATCAAATAATGTTTAATAAGCACTCGAAATTCACTTTTTTAATTTTTAACAAAATCCACGAGGTTGTATGATTTGAACAGCTGTTAAGCACAAGCTAAATGAAGGAACTCTCTCAAAATATGACAGTAGTCTATTTACAGATGGTACTTGTTGAGAGCAGCCATATAACTACGAGGAAGTTGTGAAAGTCACGGAATTATTGATATGCCCTCTTAATTTTACATATAACTAGTTAAAAAAGCTTAATTCGATCGTGGCCGACTCAATCATACCCAGCACTCCTGGACGCACTATCATATTCAATATTGTTTAATGGTTTTGTGCGAGTTTTAATTTTCTGATATTAGGGTGGTATATTAGGGTAATCGTATCTGAGATATGATGGGTAAGTACCAAAATGGGTACTTGAGGTGAGTGCTTCAAAAACAGAAAAATTGGCCTCCACATCGTTATATCGCACTTTACGATCCGGCTGTAAATAAAAGTGTAATCGCGAGACCCAAAAAAAATAAATTAATACTACCGTGGCCGACTACATCATACCCAACACTTCTGGGCGCACTATCATATTCAATATTGTGGGGAAATTACATTGTTTTTGGTAAAATTGGACGAACATAAATGTAGGAGCTATATCTTTTCAATATTTCAACAGTCCTATATCTACTACAAAATCATTTTTTCAATTTCAACAACATCCCTTCTTGGCCCAAAAACTTACTCTCGGTAAATTTCATTAAGATTGGATGTAAGATGTGGCTTCTAGAGCTAAAAACTGAAAAATTTGATCAACATATATGTATGGGAGCTATATTTAATCTAAACCGATTTCCTTCATTTTGGTAGTGTCCTTCATTGTTCCAAAGCAGTAACGTGTACCAAACTTCCTTAAAATTAAATGAAGTATTTGCCAGCTAGAGCAAAAAAGCATAATATCGGATGAACATGTGTATGAGAGCTAAAGCGAATTTTTCAATGTCAACAACACCCCTCCTTGTTCCAAAGAAGTTACTTTTACAAAATTTATTTACACGCTTTAGACGGACGGACGGTCAGACAGAGATCGTTGTATGGAACCAGCAGTTGATTATATATACGAGGACGACCGCAAAAGTAACTGGCCTAACATAAAAAGAACCATTTTTTGGAATTATTATTATTTATTTTTCAACATAATCTCCTTCCAACTCAATACACTTCATCAAACGTTTTTCAAGATTTTTAATTCCATCCGAAAAATAAGATTTTTCAAGACCTTCAAAATATGCCTCAGTTTCAGCAATAACCACGCTATTGGACGAAAATTTTTTGCCACCGAAATTTTTTTTTAAATTTGGAAACAAGAAATAATCAAAAGGAGCTAAATCTGGACTATATGGAGGATGCGAAGCAATTTCAAATCGTAATTCGGCCAGTTTTTTTTGAGTTAAAAATGCAGTGTGTGATGGAGCATTATCTTGATGAAAAAGAACTTTTTTTTCTAAATGCGGTCGTTTAATCTTGATTTCTTCACTCAACCGATCCAATAATGCACAATAATATTCACTATTTCTAGTTTTTCCTTTCTCAAGATAATCAATAAATAGTATACCCCTTGCATCCCAAAATACTGTGGCCATTACTTTTCCTTCTGACTTAACAGTTTTCGCCTTCTTGGGTCCACTTTTACCAGCGTCTATCCATTGTTTTGACTGTTCTTTGCATTCTGGGATGTAGTGATGGATCCATGTTCCATCAACAGTTATGAATCGGCGCAAGAACTCTATTGGATTATGCTGATAAATCCCTAAAAGCTCCTCGGAATTGGTCCAACGGACGATTTTTTGGGGCAAAGTCAACAAACGCGGCACATATCTTGCGGATAGCTTTTTCATGTGGAGTTCATAATGTAAAATACTCCAAACTTGTTTTTCGTGTATTTTAACAATATTAGCAAGTTCTCTGAGCTTTATTCGTTTATCTTGAGTCACTTCATTAAATATTTTTCTAATGTTTTCAATAGTAGTAGCAGTTTTCGGTCTTGCAGAGCGTTGTTCATCTTCCGTACTTGAAGGACCCATTCATTTTAAATTGTTGAACCCAGGATTTCACGGTGGAGTATGATGGTGCATTATCACCATGAACAGAATCCAATTCATCTTTGATTAATTGTGGCGTATAACCTTTCATATAAAAGTGTTTAATTACCGCAAGAAACTCTTTATTTTCCATTTTTCAAAAATTATAAAACTTGTTTACTTCAATCACCTGTAACAAAGAAAATAATCATTAAATATTTCGGAAATTTTGACAGATGGCTTATAAAAGATTGCTTTTAAAAAACAAAAAAAAAGTTGCTAGTAAAACAGAAAAAGTGCCAGGCCAGTTAGTTTTGCGGTCGCCCTCGTAGGTATATAAAGGTGGGTCTACCTTAGATATTTTTGTTAATTGCAAACTTTTGCCATGGAACTAGCTTTTAATACTCCATCCGCAGAGATGAATTGAAACTTCGCGTATAAGTTAAATTTTTTTGCCCTTTACGTTCTTATGAAACTCACTGTAGGCTTAACGTTCAAAATGCCGGTGAACCACACAAAACTCATGGCCAAACAAAAGCCATTTTAAGCCTAAAACAAAGCTTACGGTACAATTGAACCGAACGAAGTAAGCACTAATTGTGACCAAAAGTGCGAATGTTTTTCTGCTCCATTACAATTGACGAAGGTCAGACAACACGACAAGTGTAATTTGTAGTTCCCATAAATAGGTTAAGCGTGAAGATTATCTTCGAAAATTGTTTATTCTCTACTCGATATTTTCTAAAATTTGCCATCGGTCAAATTCAAAAATATACGGGCGAAAGTTTAGTTTCTGTTCGGTTCCATCAGGTAGCGTACAGGTGTGGTGACAGTAAAATGCGTACAACATCTCTTTAGAGAGCCTCCATTTAAACGTGAACAAAACAAAAGACTAAATAAAACTGAATGAAAAAACACATAAACCAAATAAAATTATGTTAATTAAACTAATCAAAAATAAAACGACAGAAACACCAGCAACAGGTAACTAAAGAAGATGTTTCTTTAAGAGCGAAATGTGTACAAGGGGTAAACTTTCTTTAACCCTCAATGCGTATTGTGCGGACATTAGAGTAATCTTAAGTCAGTAGGTGGAATCGTAATTCGAAATAGTTTATGATGCGAACAATACTAATTTGTGTTAATGTAGGATTTGAGAAAAATATATTCTCTGTTCAATATTAAAAACTATAGGAAGTTAGAGAGGGACTTTCATCAAAGCGAACAATGCCGATGCGCCTCTGATGGTTTA
The DNA here is from genome assembly GCA_963513945.1 of Hydrotaea diabolus. Classification (NCBI taxonomy): domain Eukaryota; kingdom Metazoa; phylum Arthropoda; class Insecta; order Diptera; family Muscidae; genus Hydrotaea; species Hydrotaea diabolus. Next base: position 189,652,977 of record OY740718.1, read on the forward strand.
AAATATGGCTAATACCAAATAGCAGGCAGAACCGATTTTACCCTCCACAGTCCCTATGCAACTAACGCGCCAACAAATTAGTCCATTTTTTGGACCCTTTCGACCAATTGGTCCATCTCTAATCGCATTCGTCTCAGAGTTTTTAAATTAAATTAATTTTATAATCCGTGTGGACCCAAAAAACAGTCCGTTTGGGGGTTGTTGTTACCTATGTTACCACGTTTTTGGGGCCCCCAAAATAGGGAAGATGCACTACTGTGAAGTCAACCGAGGCAGCCACATGAGGAAATTGTGTTTCATTAATATTGGGAACGACTGCTTCTTCGAAGAAAATCGAAATTATTTTTTAATTTAAAAAAAAATAGCATTTGAACCACTGTGAAAAAGTTAAAGGCTCTCCGATCTATATATGTGACGCGCAAAATAGAAAGGGACCTAAAGGAAGAGCCATTTAAAATTTTTAAATACGTGTATCTTTGGTGTACCATCACTTTCGTAAAACGCGCATATCTCTGGGTGGCAACACTTTTGGGGCATGGGATCGGTCTTATTCGATGCTCAGATGTTGCCCACATCAAAAAAAAAGTGAAAATTGATTTTTTTTACGCCTAGGTCCCTTTCTCTATGCGCTGTCACATATTGTGATATTGCAAATGGTATGTCAAATTTAGTACACACTACATTCCATGGTCGAAGAAAAAATATCGCAGCACGAGTAACAAACTATAAATGCAATGAAACAGAACAAAATCAAGTGTTATTAAAATTCTAAAATACATTTTGTTATTAAAATTTTGAAATACATTTTGTTGTTATGTCATGGAACCGGTTTTTCTTTTGTTGAGCGTATTCTGCTGTAATGGCTATTTAAGTACTACGATAATGTTTTTATCTTCTTTTGTACCCTTAAACGTCTGTTAGAGTATTCTGAATTCGTCATTCCATTTCCCATACACTCGCCAAAGTTTTTCGTTGCTGCAACCGAATTTGACTTCAATGGAATTTTGGTCACCCATGAACAGTTTGAAGCCGAATTGGCGCAACCGGTCGGATTTCGTGCTGTGCCCCCGCCGCTTTAACAAGCTGAAATCGGCTTCAAAAGTCTGCCTTAAAAAACGGCTGAGCCACTGTTTTATAAGTTGATACAATGTGTTGCAATCTTTATTTGGACCATCAAATTTTTATGTTAGGGGGAAAAGATGACATCTGCCAAGTGGCTGCCGCCAGTGTTGATACACATTTGTACCGGTTTCATTTCATTTTCCATGAAACGGGAGAAATATTTCCATACCTGTTCGCATTCCTGTCAAATATTCTCCTTAAGTTCCGCTTATTACGCGTCCAGGAAACGCTTCGGCACAAGTATTCCACTCCCTTTCTCATTAAAGCTCGCTATTGTTTGTCCGTTTGTAAAAAGTCAGAATTGATTGACGTGCGACGCCATTTGCAAAATTTTAAACTTCTTCATTAATTTTGCGCCACCTAGTAATACGTACAACTATGATAAATATTAAATATCTCTTTACTTTAATTATTTATTTGTTACTGACGTAATTGGAAAGTTACATTAGTAAAAAGCATTAGTTTAACCAGGATTCAAAACACAACAAGCCCATGTTCAAGCCGCCAAATTTTCCAAATTAAATCAAGCTGCTTAATATTCGCGATCAGCAACCCCAAATCAACTACTGTTGATTTGCCGCAGATTTTTTTACAAATTTTATTGCCCAGTATAATTAATACTTCTGATATTGAACTATACAGTCCATGTTTTAATATTGCATCCATACACGAAGAAAAAAAGTATGGTTGAGACAACAATATTTGGAGAGCATCATACTTTTGTTGGGTATATGGTTGTGGCACAACAATAGTGATTCTCACTACAATACTCGTAGTATGATTCACATACTACCATACTATGATCGTTAAAACCATATTATGGTCCTTACAACAATACTATGCTTCACACACAACCAAACTATGATCCCCACAACCATAGTATGATTCACACTCAACCATACAATGATCCCCATAACCAGATATATCACGGCTCTAGAACACCTATTTTAGCTCCGTTTTCGATCAAATATGGTATAGAATATGAACCAATATTGGACTAATTTAGCTCATTTTATGACACTGCCCCCATACAATGGCCTTAAAATCGGCTTCCGGTGTAATACATAAACGTATGGATATTAAATAACTAGAAACTTTCAGACGATGTCAAAAATAATCAGCTTATCATCCTAAGCCACCGATTACTGAAACCGATACGAATACCAATCAATCAATTTGAGAATTTAACGTTAAACAACGGGAGATTGCTTCTTGAAACTACGAAATAAGCATCGCTGTGTGAGAGATGAAAAATTACAATCTGTTATTTACTGTGCGAAACTTGATGGCCCGAGTCGGGAGAGTTGAAGACCACAGATGGGTACACGCTATTATACTCCGTTGAACCAGAAGACCAGTGCAATAGAGCCGGCTTCTTACTGCCCAAAATGCATTAATAGACTGGGCACCTCACTTTGACCGAATCTTTTCAGCCAGATTTAGTGCACGTAATGACAAGCCCAATCTGCATTCCAAATGCAAGGAAGAAAGTCTGGACCTTTACAGAGCAACGAAGTAATAAACGACTATTTTCCGCAAAGCCACTGAATAACGAATAAGGTGACTTAAAAACCTCGAAAATCGGACAGCTTGGTATCTAGACCGAGTACTACTCAATATTATGCAGTTATACCAGCAACAACACCCACTGCTTATATGTCCACCACGAAGAAAAAAAAGTTGTATGAACTGAGTGACTAGACACCACTGAAATAAAGTACGCTATCATGGGCCTTTAAAACAACAAAGTACCTGGTTGTGACAACATCTTAACTGTGATGGACCTGGACCACATATGTCTATATTTTATTAAAAATATTTCAGTTAAACAAAGCCAAACAGTTTGTTCGAAAAATGACCGTATTAAAAGTACTAGCATTACTCGTACATCCACAACAATAACATTCAAATGAAGAAATAGGTATTACTATCATACAGTAGTATTGCCGGAATATACGAAAGTATGGACCTACACGCAGAGAAAAAATATTGTTACTTTATGGTCACGACAATAATAATAAGTTCTTCGTAATAACAGTATGTTCGTCGCAACCATAGTATTGTTTATTGAATTTAATTTTGACAATAGCATGATTGGCGCTATATTAATATTGTTGAAATGTAACAATAGTATTATTGTTAAATTTAAAAATTAAAATATGGATGTAACAACAATTAAAAATTAAATTATGGATGTAACAACAATATAAATATGGTTGGTGCGACAAAAGTATTTTTTTTGACTTTTATGTAAACAATTATCCTGTTTACATAAAAGTCAAAAAATAAATTCTTGTTTACATAAAAGTCAAAAAATAATACTTTTGTCGCGCCAACCATATTTATATTGTTGTTACAACCATATTTTATTTTTAAAATTTAACAATAATACTATTGTTACATTTCAACAATATTAATATTTCGGCAATCATGCTATTGTCAAAATTAAATTCAATAAACAATACTATGGTTGCGACGAACATACTTTTATTACGAAGAACTTATTATTATTGTCAAAATTAAATTCAATATACTATAAACTATGGTTGCGACGAACATACTTTTATTACGAAGAGCATATTATTATTGTCGTGACCATATAGTAACCATATTTTTTCTCTGCGCATAGGTCCATACTTTCGTATTGTCACCATACAAGCTCGTAGTGCCACACTTTATTTCTACTAAATTTCGCAAAATAACGTTACCAGTGACTAACACATACCGCATAAAGTTGAAACATATCGGACAGTGTTTTCGAATAGCTCCCGCACAAAGGTCCCTGCTGATTTGGGGTTTTGCAGCTCTAGAAGCCTCAAATTACACCTGATCAGGCTCACACTTTTTATGGTACGCTGTGAGCGACTGCGGTAAATTAAGTCTATTTTTTTCAATAGCACCCACAAAAATGTCCCTCCTGGCCTTAGGTCAGGAGGGACAGAGGGCAGATCAATAACTGCAAGACTTTTCTAATAAAACACAGTCTTTTTTTTTCAAAGTAAAATTTATTTTTCAACATAATCTCCTTTGAGCTCAATACACTTAGTCCAACGTTTCTGCAATGTTTGCATCCCTTCCAAAAAATAGGATTTTTCGAGGTCCTTTAAAATAGGCATTTGTTTCTCAATTATTTCATCGTTGAAGTTGAATCTCTTTCCACCGAGACATTATTTTAGGTTTGGAAATAGGAAATAGTCACTGGGAACTAAATCCGGTGCAAACGGCGGATGAGGTACCAATTTTAAATCCAATCCATGCAATTTTGCCATTGAGACTGCATTCGTGTGCCGCCATGAATTATCTTGATAAAATGGTAGTCGCGGCACGCATCTTGCAGACAGCTTTCTTAAACCCATTTGATCATGTAAAATCGAAACCACACTGCCATATGAAATTGCTATAGCATCAACAATCTAACGCACTTTTACTCTTCGATCGGCCATTTCGGGTGTATTGACCTCAGTCCAGAACGTTCAGCGTCATTTGTTCTTGTGCGACCACATCGAAAGTCAGTAAATCACTTTTTTACCATGGAAAGCAATAGTGCAGAGTATTTGTCAAGCTTTTTCTTGGTTTGATTGATGGTTTTTTTTCCGCAAAAATAGTGTTTAACGAGCACCCGAAATTTTCTTTTTTCAATTTTTAACAAAATCCATGAGGTTGTATATTTTGAACAGCTGTTAAACACAAACTAAATAAAGGAACTCTCTCAAAATTTGACTGTAGTCTATTAACAGATGGTACTTGATGGGAGCAGTATTACGGAATTATTAATCTGCCCTCGTACTTTATAAGCGTCAAAATATTTACTCTTACATATTAACTCACACCAGGCAGAGGTGCTTTATTCTCGTAATATCCGCAGTGGTGAAGGGTATCTCATGGTCGGACGAATTTCCTTACAGGTTTTTTATTGTCCCACAGTGCGTAAATGTAAGTTTTTTCTATGATCCCAATATTTCACTATGTGATCTTGTCTTACTGTCAGCTTTCGAAAATAATTGTTGGAGTTAATGGCAGTACTGGTTTTCCTTAAACCATTTAAATATCCATTTGAATTTATACAGCACTTGTTTGCAATTAACGATAGCCACAAAAAAAATCCCCTCTGAACGGTTTACAAGCAAACGAAGATGAAATTCCACAACAATACAGAGATACACAGAAAGTACTCACGCAGTCAAGGCAAGTCATGGACAGAAACCCCCAAACTGAACACAGTCGGACAGGTCTAAACAACTACAACGAATCTCTGTGTGTTTTTGGTTGGTTGTTTCTGTCTGTTTGTTTTGATGGCGACTGATCATGAGTTTGTTTTGACACATTTTTTGCTGGCACCCTAAGAACCCGCTAACAAGTTTGACCAGAACCCACAGATTAAGTCTAACACGCACACACACAGGCTCAGAAAACGACACTGACGTTGGCATTAAAGTCACGTTAGTAAAGCAGTTAACTTCTTGTTTAGCTTGTAGAGTGAAACCAGCCAAAATCGGTAGATCAGATTTAAATCAAACGTCCGCGGGCACAGAACATCCGCACTCAAGATACGAGAAGAGCAGCAACGATGTCAGCTAAACACCTCAGTTTAGGCCTCGTCTTGGCTATTTTAGCCTTTGTACACATACAAGGTAAGTGCAAAGGAGATTTTGAGCTAGTCCTTCTAAAAAACTAACATTGAGTCATTGTTTCGCAGTTACTTTATCGCAGTTCCTGCAGCAACCGATAAGGAATGTGCCACGATTTGGATCGGTTTCACGGGCCAGCAGCAAGGCCTATGAGCGAGAAGTCGACTACGGACCCATTGAAGTTTCCAATGGTGTTGCCAATTCGCGCACGGTAACCAAAGCAAATGGTGGCTTTCGAAATGGCGGCCTGACTTCGGTATCAAACAGTAGAGCCGTCTCGCGGGGCGTTGAGTTGGGAGGCCTCGACATCGGCAGCACACTGACGCGTTCCCGAACAAGAACCAATGGCGCTGTTTCGAATGCCGTTTCCCATGACTTGAATGTGGGAAACTATAATCTCGGCACCTCCCTGTCCAGAGATAATCTTCGCAACGGCATTGGCTTACAGCGCGCTCCCGATGGTGGTTTGCAATTTGGCTTGGGTGCTCTGAGCTTTGATCTTTCTCGCAACAATCAGCAGCAGGGTGGCCTTACGCAGGCCCAAGCCCAAGCTCAAGGCTTGAATTCTCGTGCTAGAGCCAATAGCAATGAGCGCATTCAAACCCAACAATATGGTAACGTAGGTGTCACCGACACCATCTCCAAGTCGAACGCAGTCAGTCGTGCGAAACAAGGACAAACTTCAGCCTATACTGGTGGCTTGGCTGGAGGAGCTGCCACCAACGCTTTAACTTACGGTCAAGGTTTCCGAGTACGCAGAACGCCATCAGCTCCAGTTTATGGGGCACCGGTGCGCCAAGTACTGCCAACGCTAGTCCGTCCCAAACGTCGAGCTCAATTTATACCATTTGCCTATCCCGGCAGCGAGTGGGATCGCCCAAGGCGTCAGTTTTCCAGACCTGGTTTCCAGAGACCAGGTTTCGGTGGTTTCCAGAGACCCGGTTTCGGCGGTCAACCACAGATTCAAAATGCCAATGCCCAGGGACTGGCAGACAACAAGAATGACTTTTACAACCAACAAGCGGGAGCAAACACCCAAACCAATCAGGAGATCAATGCAAATGGTGTGTTCCAAAACAATGGGGCCTCGAGCATAGGCTCTAATCTAGCCACAGACGGCACCAACGGTCAAGTGAGCTCCGCCAATGTGGCCCAAATGAATTCCGCCACAAATGACGGCTCACAGAGCACCAACAATGCCCAAAGCCAGGCGTTAAATTTTGAAGCCAACCAACAGCAGGCCGCCAATGCCAACGCCGGCACTAAAGATGTTACTACCGCGACTGGCCATCGTGTGGACGCTACCGGTGGCTCCCAGGCAACCAACAACAATGCATTCGGTTCCTCTACCAACATTGCGAATACAAACTCTGCCGTTTTCCAAGAAGGTAACACGCAAGGCTCTCTGGCCGACGCCAGCGGACAGTCCATTTTCCAGGGCAACAACGGCGATAACGCCTCCGCCAATACCGGATCAAATGTGACCTCGATGCGTGACGCAAATGGTTTTGTAAGCAACTCGGCTACAAGCAACGCTTCCGCTGTCAGTCAAGGCGGACAGAATGCTAATGCAATTGCTTCGGCCTCCTCCAGTTCCAGTGCAGGTGCCGATGGCGGTAGTGCATTTACCAATGCACAAGGTAATGCTGGCGGTGGAGGAGCTTTCTCTAATAGCGGAGCTTTTGGCAATCTCTTTGGTTCTCAAGGTTTCTCTAATAACCAATTTGGAAATCGCAGAGGTTAGTTGGTTAAAGAAAAGTAATTGCACTATCCTGTAGTTAAATATGTACGAGTAGCAAGAAGATCGTCCTTATGTTGCACAAATAAATAAATGTTTCTATTTTTATGCTGTGTCGTTGTTGTTGATGTTTTCTATTTTGTATCTGTTTATAAACTATACTAAATGGTCGTTGCTCTTATAGTTCTTAAGTTATTATTCTTAGCACCTTCCGCTTGAGATACTAGCTGGAGGTGCCACGTACCAAAAATCGAAGTAGTCTCTTTTAACCACCTACATATAGCTACATTGTGTGAAAATTTCAAGAAGATCGGTCCAGTGGTTTAGTCTTCTATAAATAACATACAGCCAAACACAAACTCTATTATATAGGGTGATCCACCTACAGGGTTTTTTCAGAACAAAAAAAAATATAAGAATTTATAATATGTGTGGAATCTTATTGGTAATTTAAAAGGACATTTTATGGCATTTATTTTTTGAATATAATTTTCTTCAAAATTTGGCCGAAGCTACGGCTTAGGGTTTTCATTCTGAGGGTCGAATTTTGAATCACTCGTTCGAGTCATGGCTTTAATGAGACGCGTAATGTTGGCTTCCAAAACCTGAATCGTAGCTGGTTTGTCAGCATAGACTTTGGACTTTACGTAACTCCAAATAAAAATGTCTAAAGGAGTGTTATCATTCGATATAGGCGGCCAACTCAACTGTCAAAAACGTGAAATTAGCTGTTTTTTGAAATGACCTCTCGATACATCCATTGTTTGAGCAGCTGTATGGCAAGTGGCACAGTCCTGTTGAAACCAAGTGTCGTCAAAATTACGGGCTTCCATTTCAGGTAGCATAAAGATCGATATCATGGCGCGATAGCAAGCACCATTCTCGGTTACGGGACGGCCATCATCATTTTTGAAAAAATATGAACTGATGATTCCACCAGCTTATAAACCGCACCAAACCGTGATCTTCTCTGGGTATAATGGCACCTCTTGAACCCCTTCTTGTTGCTCTTCTGCCCAACTGTGGCAATTTTGTTTATTGACTTTGCCGTTGAGCCAGAAATGGGCCTCATCACTGAACAAAATTTTGGTCGAAAACAGCAGATCTTCCCGTTTCTCACCGAACGCTCATTTCCATAATACAGTTGTCAACATTTGAAAGAAATTATTTTCAAAAAAAATATTGCCATAAAATGTCCCTTCAAATTACCAATAAGATTCCACACTTGATTTGAATTTTTACATATTTTTTGTTCTGAAAAAGTACCTCTAGAAAAAATACCTTTACACATAAATGAAGGTATATAACTCGATTGATCGTCATAAAATTCTAAGATGACCTACCAATGGCTGTCTATTCTGAAACGAAAAGAGCTAGAGTCTTTAGACTTGCTAGATTATATCTTATAGTCAGCGATGGGTTGGTATATAAAATAGACCAAAACGGACAATAAGGAACCCGATCAATTCCAGTCCAAATAATTAATTTTTGACACTTTTGCTTTGTAATTTGATTTTTTAACTTTTAAATTAGCTTGCTCTAGAAGTGAAATTAATTTAGCTTCAGCTTCTTCAGTGTACCCATAAATTTGCGTGGTCACTATGCCCTCAGGCTTAAAAACCGTCCCCTAATGTTAGAGGACATAGGGATGTCCAGAAATATTGCAATCTTCTTACAAGTCCAAATGAGTAATTATATTTAATAGTTGTTTCCAAGCTGGCACTCGGACCATTTAGACTAATTTAGACCCAACGGGCCAAAAGTTCGGTCTCGGTATAAAAAATCAAAACAAAAATTTGTCACGAATTATAATAAGCATAAGTAAGCAACACTAACCTCAATCCAAAATATTTTAGCGTATATAAGCCATCAAATTGAAATATCAATCAGGTTGCTAAAACAAATTTTTTTCTGTATAAGCTAGTCAAGTTTGAAAACAGTGGCTTTCTTCAGCTACTGATTTCGAATGTTTCGGTATTTTTTTAAAAACTTGGTGGTGGATAATTTTTTTTTTGCGTTTTATAAGAAAAATGAACAAATTCGTGGCTTTGGCTAAGACTGCATAAGCCTTTGAAACCCTACTAGTAATATCTCATTAATTTTACGATTCAAAGAAATTTGAAGCCCTGACCCATGGGGGTAAGGTCAAAAATTTGTCCCTTCGACATATTGTACTCAAAATCAGTGTAATTTTTTGAAGACTCTGAGTATGACATTAATTTTACGATTCGGCTGAATTTGTATTCATTGACCTATTGATCTAGTCTAGTGACCTAGGGGCCTTAAAGCTGTCCCCTTATTTTAAGGGCATACTGGTAACTAGAAACAGTGAACTTTTTCAACCAATCCAATTACGTACCCATATTTAAAATTTGTGCCAATTTGAAACACGGACTGGCCCAAGGGGATCATAAATTGGCACTCTTGAACTATACTTATAGACATTTGGGTGTTAAAATTATAAAATTTTGTCACGAATCGAAATATCATATTTATTTTTGATTCGATTAATCCTAAGTCCTTGACCCATACTGCTGTTATAAGATATTGTTGCTACCAACATCCGCTCATTGCACCAAACGGTTTATCGTTAGATCGCAAGTGATATTTGTAAGAGAATGTCAAGTCTAATGTACTGTGATTTTGTGGCTCCTAAACCGAGTGAACCCAAAGCGAAATAAAAATCTAAAAATAAATCTAAACCTGCCAGCAAGAAAAAAAATCGAAGCACCAGATCACGAGAAAAAGAAAGCTGAAGTCAAAGGGCCGAAAAAACTGAAATTGTCAAAGTACCAGATCACGCAACACAAAAAAAAAGTCCAGACTCCAAAAATAATCGAAGACTGACGAAAAAAAAAACAATTTAAACCAAAAAATTAAAAAAAGTAAAGTTTTAATGTTTTTCTCATTTTTATCAATTTTTCAAAGTTCGTTTTTATGGGGTAAATAAATTTTTATCAGAAATGTAAATAATTGCATCTTATTCTAAACCCTTTTAGGTACCAGAATTCACTCTTAAGTCCAAACCCGTTTTTTGGCACACTAGGTCCCTTTTCTCGGAGAATGTCACATATATATTTATTGCCGTCGTTCCAGTGTGGAGCAAAGGGTCATAATTAATAAACCGGCAGATAATTAATAAAAAAATAAAAATAAGTTAAAGTCGCGCGTAGTCGGCTACTACTCTGATATTCAAGGGCTTAAGCACCTCCGTCTGGAGCTTGTGCAATGTCGGGCTCAATATTTTAGAGTTAATTCTTTATCGCTGTATCGTGTATAATTTGTGGCTTCTAGAGCTAGAGGACCACAAACCGGGTGAGACCTTCGTGTGTAGGGAGCTGAAGGTATGGAAATCTGAAGGGCCGAATATTAAATACTTAGAATAGTTTTCACAACAATGCACGAATTGGCTCAAATTCTCTTCAGTAAAAAGGTGTGAAATACTGCTGTATGTTTCTATGGCAATACGGTGTAATATTTTACTAGAAATTTATGAAACATAAATTAAACATAAAAAAGGTATCACTGTTTGCAAATTATTTCGATTCTTTCGTTGTAGAATATTAGAAATCAGATTGACACAAACAATTTAAGTTATTAATAGATTCATTTTATTCTACTTTGAAAGTTTTTTTTTCTACAGCGACACATTCTTCCCTATCATAATTATATTCAATTTCATCAAATCAGAAACTTGCCTATAGAGAGAAGAAACTTGTCCATTTTCGACACTATCAAATATCAACGAGTAACAGTAGGTGTGTTTTATTGAGCAAGTGAATAAATCCGACTTATATACGACAAAGTTATTGATTTTTTATAATAAATTTTAATATTATATTTTGTATATAATAGTTCATTACCGGGTGATTTGACAATTTTAATTTCCTAGAACATCGAACTAAAACGCTAAAATCTGCTTACGTTCGTTAGTCCACAAAACACTGGCTCTTTTTCTATACAATTTATGAAAATTAGCAAAACAATTGACTTGCTCGTATAAAATATTTTGAGGTTTATTGATAACAGTTTGGTTGCAATACAGCAACTAGTGGAATCTCAGAAGAATAAGACAATCAACCAATTATTTTTACCTAACATAACCTTACATCTCGAAACAAAAAACAGATATTAATTATATTTTATTGTATTTCTATATGTATGTCTGTCTATATCCTTGTAGAACCGGGTGCATAGATTTAACCTAAACTAGAATACCAGATAAATTTATGGCGTATAGTTTTAGATCAGTTTGTATTTAAAATGGACTCAAACAGTCAAAAGAAAAAAATACCTTAAGGGAGGGACTAAGGTAAACGAGGGAAAAACAATTTTTTTTGTATTACATTCCTTGTCTGAATTTAATGTCAAAATAATTAGGCCCTAATTATTATGGACATATGGCTACTAAGGAACAACGAAATTTCCTCGAAAATCTAAATATGCACTTATTATGAAGTTTCAGACCAATTGAAGGCATTAATATTTAGTCACAATATCATATATCATATTTATATTACTATTTCTTTAAATTTGAGGCCACATCACAGGGACCTTTGGTCTTTGGGGGAAAAAAAGTAGTCCGCCTAATTTTTAAAAAATTGAATTGAATTGAGAATTTTTCTTGCAACTGCCATTTTTAAGATTTGTCTAAATATAAGTCCCAAATCACGACCCTTAAGTTGCTCCCCCAAAATAATGCGAACTTCTAACGAACACTAGTAGCAGTTTCCCAGACAAAAAATCCAAACCGTTGGCCCAGCACCATACTCGGAGATGCAAGTACTGGCAAACTGTTCGATATTGAAAAATCAAAAAATTAGAAACCGACCAATACGACATCATAGACACACATTACATCTATCAAATTTTTTTCGACTGTACTTCAGAGTGATGGGACAATGTTGGAAATATAGTGTGTCAGCGGTCAAATGAATTTGTTTTGAAGAACGTGTTTTGCCATTTTTTCTATTATTTAATAAACTGCTAAAAAAATGTGTCTTCGTTCATGAACCGTTGGCCAACCGTAAACCCAGTGTTTTTTTACTTGTACCACCGGCACTATATTCTTTAAAAATATAGTACGGTAAGATTTCGTTCGTCTCAACTGTTTACTGAATTTAATTTGACTATAGTATGATAGCAGCAATATTAATATTGTTGAAATGTAACGATAGTATTATTGCCAAATTTAAATATGGCAATATGGTTGCACCAACAATATAAATATGGTTGGTGCGACAAAAGTATTATTATTTGGGTTTTATGTTAACAATAGTATGATTACGGCAATCGTACTGTATGATAGTAATTTTTTTTCATTTGAACATATTATTACATATCTAATGCAATAATAGTACTTTTAATACGAAATTAAAACTTTTTAAAAACTACTTTTCCTTTGTTTAACTGAAGTATTACTCGTATAGTGAAGTACAATTTTCATAGCTCATTTCTAATGTTGACAACTTAACACAATTCTAATAAATATATTGCGGCTCATAGTACAATTGTGTGTGATCATACTTTGGTTGTAGTGATCATAAGATGGTTGCTTGTAAATCATACTATGGTTTTGAGGATCACAATACGGTTTTGGAGATCATATTATATTTGTGGGGATTATAGTATGGTTATGAGTGAATCATACTATTGTTGTGAGGATCATAGTATGGTTGTGAGGATCATAGTATGGTTGTATTTGAATCGTACTATTGTTGTGAGGATCTTACTATTGTTGTACCACAACCATATACCCAACAATAGTATGATGCTCCTCGAATATTGTTATCCCAACCATACTTTTTTTCTACGTATCCAAAATCAATGAATTTGAACAAGGAAGCCAATTATGCAAGCAACATTTCATTAAATTGAGTTTTACTTTTACTGAGATTGACATATTGGAAATCAGTCCATGCTTATTTTCCTTTTCTTTCAAATAGGAACTTTTGAAGTAAAGCTAGTGCTTTTTCAAATTTCACTGGACCATGTAATAGAATTCCCAGAAAACGTCGGCACAGACATTTCCGTGTAAAACCAGAAACAGATTGGTCCAGGATCGATTTACATCGGCCAAAATTTTATAAGTTTTGATGTAGTAAATATTTTTGACTTTTGTTATGAGGCAATATTTAGATAAAGACTAAGGGATTATTTTGAGCTACTACCATTTAAAATTGGGTTATCGGGTATGCTTTAAAAATCAGCTTGAAGTTGACTACTTTTCATATTTTCCGATTAAAAAGAAAAGTACTTTTTTTTCGTTTTAAGTTTTTTTACATACACGTATTTGCAAGAAATTGCTTATAAATAATGTTTCTTTGTTGCCGATTTTGATTTTTTCTGGTTTGGAAAATTGAAAAAGTGATATTTTATTTTTTAGACTTTGTCAAACTGTATTTCACACACGCACAAAAATAGTATGACAATATTTGAAGAGGATAAATCTATTGCTGGGTGTATGGTTGTGGTGCAACAATATTATGATCCTCATAATAATGGTATGATTCAAATACAACCATACTATGATCATCATAACAATAGTATGACTGACACATAACCATACTATGATCTCCATAACCATATTTTGATCCTCACAACCAAAGTATGTTTCACATACAACCATAGTATGATCCACACAACCATAGTATGATTCACACGTAACCATGTTATGATCATTACAACCATAGTATGATCACACACAAAAATACTATGATCCCCAATATTGTTTATTAGAATTGGGTTAAATTGTCAGCAATAGATTAGAATAATGCAAATTATTTCAAAATACATTAAATTGAAACTAATAGAATTGATTATTAAAAAAATCAATTCTATTAGTTTAAAAAAGTAGAAAAAATCAGTTTAAAAAAACAAGCGTTTTCATTAAAAATATTTCAGTTAAACAATTTACATACTCGTATAAAAAGTACAATTATAAGTATTTCATTAGGCACTTAACAATAACATTGTTTTAAAAGCATTTTTAAATGAGGAAAAATTACAATCATATAGTATGATTACCGTTATCACATCATTGTTAACATGTAACCAAAAAAACAATACTTTTGTCGAACCAACCATATTTATATGGTTGCTACAACCATATTTTTATTATTAAATTTGTCAATAATGCTATTGTTACATTACAACAATATTTTTATTGCGGCAATCATACTATTGTCAAAATTAAATTCATTAAACAATAGGGTGTTTTTTATTGGGGTATAGAACTTTAAGTTGGCATCACTTTTTTAACTGGCGGCCATTTTGTCAGCTGTCAAGTGATTAATATTTAGTTTGGTTTGCCATTTCATCATGAACAGGTTGACAAAAGAACAACGCTTGCAAATCGTGCAAATTTATTTCGAAAGTAATGGTTCAGTTCGCGAAGTTCACCGCAAACTCCGTCCATTTTATGGTCGACATAATCGTCCGTCAGAGCAATTAATTCGGTTAACCATGGATCGGTTAACATGGACCATTGGATTATTTTCTTTGGGGATATGTGAAGTCGCTCGTCTACGCCAACAAACCAGAAACACGTTAGGGGACTTGGATGCCAACATTCGTGGCGTTATTGCCAACATACGGCCCCATATGCTCGAAAAAGTGGTTGAAAATTGGACCTGTAGAATTGGCTTTATTCGAGCCAGCCGCGGCGGCCACATGCCCGAAATCATATTTAAACATTAATGGCATAAAATTATCCTTCCAATAAAGCCAAATTGATGGACATTAAAACGATTTTCTTGTGTTTTATTTCAATTCGAAGTTCTATACCTCAATAAAAAACACCCTTTACTATGGTTGCGACGGACACGCTACTTTGGTTGCATTTTAAAATTAACGATTTCGATTACTTTGTACCAACATAACTTTTTTCGCTTAAAAACCTTCAATTTTTTTGGAAAGGTGAAAAGGTTCTCCATTTATGGGGTAAATTTTGCAGTGCCGAAATTGCACCCTTGGAATATAGCGTATAATTGGTGAAATAAGTGATATTTTTTAGTACCAAAACCAATCACTCATTTTTTTAATAACTAGGTACGCCGCTAGAAGTATGAGCAAATTTCCTTTCTCCTAATGAAAAATGATATCCCAATCGAAGTCCAATTGGCCCATTGTTAAGTCGAAAAATTAAATCTCTCTTTTGCATCTTTCAAAACCTGAAAAAAATGAAAATCGTCAATAAGGAAATAGTTTTTTTTTGCGCATTTCACAAAAAAATTTAAAAACAAAAAAAAAGTATTCTTTTAAATCGGAAAAAACTAAATGTAGTCAACTTAAGGATAATTTCAAAATATACCCAATAGCCCAGTTTTAAATGTTAACCCTACGCTCAATAACCAGGTACTCGGTACTTTTTTCAACTTTTAAATGCACTCATTTCTTTAATAATAAAGCTAGGATAACGAAACTCTAGATCTTCGCGATTTAGGTGTTAATTAACATTATTGTTACCAAAAAAAATAGTATTGTTAACTTGGTCTATATTTAAAATAGACCGGGGGTACCCGGTAACCACATACATTTTCCACCTGTTGTGCCCTATATTTTACCTTTCTTTGTCATATTTTAAATGGAAAACACTTTTTTAAATTTTAAGTTAAGTTTTTTTTTAAATGTTTTACACAATTTTAAATTTTCTTCATTAGATATATTTAAATACATTCAAGGTATTTAGCAATAGTTTTTGCATGCTTATCGCACTCGATGGATGAATTTCGGGTTTTCGTCTTATTTTTAAGGTAATGCTAGGCACAAATAACAACATCCAGCAACAAGCTCTCTTCCAGTAGTGCCGTTGGAGGTCGATGGTTCTTCGCATCTTACAAATGTATCTACAAATTTTCCCAAATAACATTCAATGACAGATTTGGAGGAAAAATACCGCGTAATTTGTCTATTTTCTGCGTTCTCTTCAGTAATAGGAATATAAAGCTTCTAGCTAAGTCTCTGTAAAACACATTTCCTTTGCGTATTTTTGTGTGGTATGGTCTTCCTGTTTTGATAATAGATCAGGTATGCAGCAAATGCGCTAATGTCTATTAAATTATTGAATAATGATTACGGTTATCTATTAGTCTGCCGCTGTGTTGTGTAGTGGCCTAAGATTTGGTCCATAACTTCTACACCTCTTTTAGTTTTATTGTAAAATATTAGAATTTTCGGTTTCCCGGTCGCCAATAGCGCTGTCGTCGTGCATTGTAGATAGCAATATTACTGAATTAGTTTTTCTTTTTACATACGAACGCATTGTGACTCTATTGTGAAAGGCAAATGTGGATGACCTAAATAGCTCTTTTTTTATCTGCTTTCATAATATCGGAAATACAGGTTTTACTTTTGCGTAATGTTCCCACCATTGTCAATTTAGTAGACAGCAGATGTTCTGCAAATGAAGAGTGGTAAAAAAATGTATCCATAGTGATGTTACGTCCACTTCCATGATATGGATCTGTCAAATCGTTCATCTATTTCTCCTTGTTTAGTCTCACGACACGTTGGAAGTTTACCGATGTACAGTTTCCGTTCGAGTGGATAGAAGTTCTTTGCATCATAAATAAACCAAACTTTTAACCCATATTTAGGGGGTTTTGATGGAATATACTGAGTATACTTAATTTGCCTCTGTAAGGGAAGAGTTGCTGTCGATCGTAAGGGGCTCACTTAGCTTGTAATATGCTGATTTTCATTGAGCACTGTCCATATGCGATATGCGCGATGCATTGTTGCAGCCTAGTCCATAAGTGCTCTTTAGCTTATGGTGTTCGTCAAAACGAATTAAACGTATCAATGACCAGAATCTGTTTAAGCCCATTGTTGGCCGGTACAAAGGATACGATGTAATCGCCCACAAATCTTTCGCATTATAATTTTTTCAATTATATGCGCCAGTCATTATCAATACGCCAATGAAAGCGTACCTTTCAGTTACTGTTACATCTTTCAACACTAGCTGTGTTTTGTAGGGTGTTCTTCATTGTACACGCAGAGAAAAGATATGGTTACTATATGGTCACCGCAACAATAATATATTCTCTACAATAAAAGCATGTTCGTCGCAACCATAGTATAGTTTTTTGAATTTCATTTTAACAACAGTATGATTGCGGCAATATTAATATTGTTGAAATGTAACAATAGTATTATTGCCAAATTATGAAATGAAAATATGGTTGTAGCAACCATATAAACATGGATAGTGCAACACAAGTATTGTTTACGTTAACAATAATATGATTGCGGCAATCATACGGTATGGTTGCGAATATTTTTGTGTGTGTGCATGTTTTTTATTGATATACCAAAGAAAAACACATACGCGCGATACAGGCATGGTTGTTGTCCATTATAAAAAACAACAACAATCGGAAGGTAGTTATTGTGTTTACTTTGTTTGGTGAAATACTCTACTACCGACTGGTTCTCGTTTATTTAAAATCTGCCTGCACTTAAGTATTTAGCCATTGATCATGGTTTAATCACATTCGTTACTTGGTGTCTACGGATGGTGAAGGTAGCATTCACCCCTGCTGGCTACTAAAAGTATTTTTGACCGTTGGAATATATATTTTTGTTTCTTGTTTAATAAAAACATGGCGTCAAATCTCGCTATGAACTAATTGTATTGCAATTTAAAATAACTTACTTGATAAAAATCTCTATTTTTGAATATCAACATCACCCAATCCTAATAATTATTTTTGGGGATCATAGTATGGTTGAGTGTGAATCATACTATGGTTGTGGGGATCATAGTATGGTTGTGAGGATCATACTATGGTTGTATGAGGAACATACTATGGTTGTGAGGATCATAATATGGTTGTGGAGATAATAGTATGGTTGAGTGTGAATAATGCTATTGTTGTGAGGATCATAGTATGGTTGTGGAGATCATAATATGGTTGAGGGTGAATCATACTATGGTTGTGGGAATCATAATATGGCTATGTGTGAATCATACTATTGTTGTGAGGATCATAATATTGTTGTGCCTCAACCATATACCCAACACTAGTATGATCCTCTTCGAATATTGTCACCCCAACCATACTTTTTTTCTGCGTGTAGGCTGCATACGTAGCATGTGTTTTTTTGTTGTGTGTCGCACAATTATAGGTATATCCATCATCTCCACCGTAGGGTTAATACCTCAAGATAAATCTTGAGGCCTTGCCTACAATTGCCCTTTGTACAGAACTCAAAAATATTTACTAGATCAAAAATTATTGAATTTTGGCCGATGGAAATCGATCCTGCACCACTGTGCGCTGTTTCAATATTATTTCATTATTATTATTGTTTAGACATTTTAAGCTAGCAATATATTAGCAAGCCTTTTATGTTCTCAGATTCAAAGTTAGAGTGACTGAGCAGATGTTAAGACTCGCTTTGTGCACTAATTGGAGTAACCAAAACTGAAATTAATTTTAATATAATCCAAAAAAAACACACCCCGGGAGAAGCTGGTAATAAAATTAAATAAGTGTGAATTAAATAAAAAAAAATTATCATGGACCTGTTCGATTTTGCTTAATGCCAGTATTCGACAAAGCTCAAACCAAGCATTGATTACAAAACAAAAAAAGTGAACAATTTAAGTTGTTCGACCGACTTTGAACTTTCCACCATGGACTCCGCATTAATATGGACAGTTAGTTTAGAGGCTCCGGCACCGTACCAATACCATATGAGGAATTCCTTGCAAAACAGATCAATAACATATATTTGCCCCAGCTTTTATTTTCAGAGTCGCTCAAACTTATCGCACATAATTTTTGGGCGTTATGACCCCCATATGATCGGACATAACCCCTAATTATAATTTGGGTCTTAAGACCATCCCTAAAATGGTCAAAATCACGCGCGCATTATTATAGTCAATTAATTTTTTGTTTGCTGCGTTACTGTAGTTGTAAAAATGATACTATGGTTGAATGCTAAACTATGGCTGTGATGATCTGTGAGGATAGTATGGTTGTGTGTGAATCATGCTATTGTTGTAAGGATTATAATATTGTTGTGCCACAACCTTATATTGCAGTTTTATGAGTAATATCTACTTCAACTTGTAACATCCCCATTAGAACAAGACGAGCCGAGCCGTATTTTAACATTTCGTTCCAGTCAGGGCTTTGCAGTAAATCTTACTTGTTCCGAACTTCTTCTGGGCTGATCCACACAAAAGTTTAAACTACCATTTTGTGTTAGCAACTGTCTTCTTTGATGTAAGCATTTCATAGAAGGTGGGACCAGTTCCACTCCAGGCCCCCATTTATTCCCTGGACCTAGTTCTGGTATGGTCCATCTAATTCCAAGTCCAATATCAATTGAACTTATTAAATCCAAAATGTTCTGCTGAAATAAATCTGGCCCACTTTAGACCACTTCAGAACTGGCCATTTTCAGACTCTGTTCCACAAGAATTATATAATGCACAGCTCACTGATTTGATATATGTTCCACGTTTTTTCCACAATGGATTGTTGAGGGAAGTAACAATTCAATTTGGAATTTGATGTTAATATGAACCAGAGTTTTTGACATGGTCCTGTCTTGCAAAGGTCTTTCCTTAATGGTGGCTGGTGATTTTCTTTGGATATCTTTGTTCATGTCACTTGTTAGTTGTGGCAAAATTGTTCGTTGGGCTTTATTCAATGGTTTGCGTTAGGCAATTGCAATGTAAAGCATACTTTTAGGCAGTTAGTTTTAAGATTCGAATTATTTCCTTTAGTTTCAAAGTAGTCTCACACAAATGTTTTCATTACAGCAATGGAAACGGGACAATTCAAATTTACTTCAAAGCGAGCGTCAATAGGAAGAAGTGTGCCAAAAACTGTGTCCCTACCGGCAACAGAATTAATAGCTCAAAATCGCAGTGCACGCCGGGAGCACCATGAGCTTTATCCAGCAGCCAGTGACAACTCCACCGTCGATATATTCGGGGCAATTGATGAAAATGAGCGCAGTGGACGTACCTTTAGTTTGATTGCTGATTTTATTGATAGCTTGACGCCACGTTGCGTTAAACCCTGCACCATGGATGCGTACATACGCAACACTTGCTGTGAAACAGTGGTCCTTGTGCCACCACCTCAGCCCAATGTCTGTTGCCAACAACAACCTATGCCACCATATTTCCCACCATACGTGCCGCCATATCCTTTACCAGGGTCGACGACTTCACCAGAACGTCCTGTTGTGATTGTACCGGCACCAACCCGCCCTGTTATGGTTCTTCCCACCTACCCGCTGGCGTATCCGTTATCGCCATCCCAATGCTGTACAACTTGCACCATGAATGGTTACTATGGTCCGCCACCATGTGTACGTTATCCCTTACCTGGTACGGGGCAAGGAAGCACCACACAGTATTTGCCACCGTTTGGCTAAATTTTAATTCGCAATTTGCTATCAATGTGATTTTGTGTATGTAGTCTTGTTACAAAATAAAGTTTATTATTTTTGTACCAAAACAAGTCTGTAGTAAATTTCATTTGAGTGCTTGGGTTGATTTTTTTGCGAGTTCAATTAGATTTAAATAGTTTCGAAACCTTCATCAGTTGGCTGTATTGCTGATTCTGTCAACAAATTAAGATAGTTTAAGTCCCGCAAGGTTTTAATAATTGTATTAAATGTACGAAATTCGATTGCACATGCTCGCAGAAAAAAGTATGGTTGGAGTGACATTATTTGAAGAGGATAATACTATTGC
This sequence comes from Hydrotaea diabolus, assembly GCA_963513945.1. NCBI lineage: Eukaryota > Metazoa > Arthropoda > Insecta > Diptera > Muscidae > Hydrotaea > Hydrotaea diabolus. The sequence continues at coordinate 189,674,191 of OY740718.1, forward strand.
GGGGTATATGGTTGTGGCACAACAATATTATGATACTAAAAACCATAGGATGATACCACTCAACCATATTATGATCCCCACAACCATACTATGAGTCACACTCAACCATACTATGTTCCCCAAAACCATATTATGATCCTCACAGCCATAGTATCTTCCACATGCAACCATTGTATGATCCTCACAACTTTAGTATCTTTCACACACTAGGATCCCTACAACCATACTATGAGTTACACTCAACCATAATATGATCCCGAAAATCCACTCAACCATGGTTTTTTGTTATTAAACAATAGAGAATTTTATTATGTAAGTTATTTAAAAAATACATCGCAATTATTCATAGCCAGCTGTGCGACCATGTTTCCATTAAATATTTCAATAATGAAACAAAATTATATTCAAAAGGCAGTCGAACTTAGTTGCCGGCAGGGGTGAGTGCAAAGGGTGAATGATACTTCAACATATGTAGACCCCAATTTACGTTCGTGATTAAACTACGATCAAGGCTACTTATATATGACGCGCAAAATAGAAAGGGACCTAGGGTTAAAAACCAGTTTTGTTCAGGATGGCTATTTTAAAGATTAGGTCCCTTTCTATTTGCGCTTAGAATCGTCGACTTCACTTTCATAAAACGCTCACATCATTGGGAGGGAACACTTTTTGGGCATGGGATCGGTCTCATTCGATGCTCAGATGTTGTCCACATCAAAAACAGAAAAAAATGAAAACTGTTTTTTCCCTTAGGTCCCTTTCTCTATGCGATGTCACATTTTAAATAAACGAGAACTAGTCGTCAGTAGAGTATTCCAACAATCAAAGTAACACAATAAAAATCCCTCGAAGTCCCGTTCCATTGTTGTTGTTTTTTATAATAGACAACAACCAAGCACTGTATCGTATGAATTTGTTTTTTGTGGTATACCAAAAAAAATACATACATACATGTAAGAAAGTTGGTCTATAAAACCTGTTTTGTTTTGTTCATAGTCACAACCATACGGTATGATTGCCGTAATCATATTATTATTAACGTAAATCTTAAACAATAATACTTTTGCTCCGCCAACCCTATTTATATAGATGCTACGACCATAATTTCATTTCTAAATTGGGCAATAATACTATTGTTGGATTTCAAAATGAAATTTTTTGTGGATGCAATTGTGTCTTTTGTGGGTTTGTTGAAGTCCAATAACACATATTTTGTTTGTAGACTAAATAACTTAGTCTGAAATGAGCTTCATCGGTCATCCTGTCGGTTGGGGCGATTATTACAGCCGAAAATTGGAGTAAGCGCTCTTGAAGTTGCAATCACCGACTCAGAATTTTGGTAGTAATTTTTAATGATTTTCAAATGTTGCTCGTAAGTAAACTTTACCATAATGAAAATGTTGACTTCGACCGCTGAAAGATCAATTAAAATGTTTGCGGCTGCGTTGACAAAAAGATACGAAATTGTTATGTCCCTATTAGAAAAGTTTTGAATATTTTTTGGGGTTTTCTGCAACACACCTTAAAGATAAACTATAAGATTCTATAGCTGCTACAAAAATATTTTTTTAAACTCTTTAAAATATTTAAAATAAATAGTGTTTTCTATAGAATTAAAGGAAAAATATTTTCAAATTTTTAATTAAAGATGGTCGACCTACTATTTTGTACTATTAAAACTCATTTATCGATTTTTATGTGTAGTTGTTGTACATATACTCGTAGTTAAAAGTGTACGAACGGTAACAGACAAAAATTCTTATATTATGTCGGCTAAAAAAAATATTGTAATATATTATGATGGATCATTCTTTTTTGTGAAATTGTTCACTATCAACATGCTGAAGATTGTTGACCGATAAATGTTTCCTTGTAAACAAGGCTGCCAAAGTCGACGATTTATTGTCAATTTGATTTCAAACAAAAATTTGACCAAATGAAGGCTGACGACATTTAAGTGTAAAAATTACGAAATGAGACGAAACTCATAAAGTATATAAAATAAAGAGTTTTAATGTTGCAAGAGTATGTGGCAGTTCGTTAGAAGAGCTTAGTTTCATTTCAGCAACATTTTTCCGCCGTAATTCTTCAAAAATAGTTTAAAAAACCTAACTATATCTAAATTCTTTCTTTTACAGCTTTAAAAACCACACAACTTATTAAATTCAAACCACTGCAACTGGAACGGAATTCGACCACAAATATTTTACGCTCTCAGCCAGAATCAATGGAATTGTATGAAGAAAAGTTTTTGCAAAATAGCAGCATACACCAAGAGAAACATCCTCGATATCCAATGGACAGTGGTAACAACACTATCGAATTGTTTGATGAAATAGATGGCAACGAGCGAAGTGGACGAACTTTCAGTTTCATTAACGACTTCATGGATAGCCTTATACCACGGTGTGTTTTTCCGTGCACTACAGAGGCTCGCGACCGAGAACGTTGCTGTGAAACAGTGGTGCTTCCGCCGCCAAATGTTTGTTGCAAGCCGCAGCAGCCGAATCAGCCGCCAATGCCACCAGCACCCCTACCACCACCGCTACCATATCCGCCCTATCCTCCTTCGACGTGGCCTCAACCCATGCCACCATATCGTCCGCCATATCCGCAGTACCCACGACCAATGCCACCATATCCTCAGCAGCCTATACCAGTGCCACCATATCGGCCACCCTATCCGCAGTCGCCACCGCCAGTTCAACCTTTTCCACGGCCACCTCCAATGGCACAATCTCGACCTCCACCGCCGCCACAACGTCCACCAATTGTGGTCGCTCCCCCGCCAACAATAACGTATCCATGGCTGTTTTCGCACTGTTGTACATCTTGTAGGACATACGGATATTATGGCCCAACTCCATGTGTACGTTACATGACGCCACGGACAGGATAGAAGTGGACAACATTCATATCCATGCAGTCCTGTTAATTAATAAAGTTTACCCCTTTTTTACCAGTAAAACAGAAAAAAAAACAACAGCTCCTGCAAATTGTGTAATATTTCTTTTTAAACGGTGAGGGTACATTTTATTACAAATTCGAAAACATCTATAAACTGGAGCGGCTCGTCGCACAGTGGTACCTATGAGGAAAATATCGTAATTAATATGTATCTCAGAAACAATCGAAACTATTACATTACAATAAGGGTAGAGATAGGACTTTTATTTTATAACAAAAATCTAATTCGTCTTACCAATTTTAGATAATTCTAACATCTTTTGTTGGTTTGTGCTAGCATGAAACATGTTTTCCTCTGTTTCCTAATACCAATGATTTTCATATTTTCTCCACAATGGCCCGAGTTTGGTCGGCCTTAGTAAACTCAACTGGCAGAAGTCTAATTAAGACTAACTAGCCTGGTCTGCAGCAACTAGAGGTTGTTTAGCTCGCTGGTAAGTATGTGGTTTCATTTTAAGATACAGTAGACAGTCTATACTTTCCTTAGCCTAGAAAGTTTGCGAAGTATTTGCCTCACCAACACATCCATAATCGCTTAATTTACCTTACCCACTAGTACTTATCGGGTGCATAATGAAGCGTAGTTCTGCTAGGGCTCGGTTTTATTTGGATGCTTAGTCAAAGTAACATCCATTGTACCGTATGATTCTTTTTTATTCCGCTGACATTCCTCTTCTTTCAAAAGGCTGACCCTAGGAAAAGAAATTTGACCACTTCCTGCCTCAACAATGTTGACTTTGTTCCACCTTGACAATTTCTTAGGTTTAAATCAAAAGTAGCATAATGACTACGGAACATACTCGTAGAAATCAAAAATTTAACAGAATCTGTTGACTATTCGGCCACGATTTAACAATTTTTACAAGACACGTTTTTAATTTCAGACTTCTACAGTAAAAAAAGGGAAATATGCGATTTTTAATCACTTCGTAATGTAGGCTACAAGTTACGAGTATCCCTGGCCATACGTAACATAATTAAAAATTTCGTAGAAAAAACACTTCAAAAATACCATAAATATAGTTATTTTTTAAAGTTTGTCCCTGTCCTTGCGAGACAAAAAGGTTTACCTGAAGAATCTGAATATGTGACAGCGCATAGAGAAAGGGGACTAATGGTAAAAAAAATCATTTTTTTTTCTTTTTTTGATGTGGACAACATCTGAGCATCGAATGAGACCGAGCATCGAATGAGACTGAGCATCGAATGAGACCGATCCCATGCCCCAAAAGTGTTCCCTCCCAGAGATATGGGCGTTTTATGAAAGTGAAGTCGACGATTCTAAGCGCAAATAGATATGGACCTAATCTTTAAAATGGCTCTTCTGAACAAAACTGGTTTTTAACCTTAGGTCCCTTTCTATTTTGCGCGTCACATATGAAGAATATGTCATATATTTAACGATTATTCCGAATTGTAGGCTTCGTTTTTAATTGGCACACACTCAATAAATGCCATTTGTCGTGAATTTCCGAATTTCGTAATTGGTAGGAAATCCTTTTTGCTGGTTCGGTTGACAATTTATGCAAGTTTTTGCATATTCGATTCTTTCTAGGCTATATGGGGTCGTTTTTTTAAGTCCTCGTTAAATCGGTCCAATAAGTTGGCAAAATATTCGCAGTTTATTGTTTTTCCCTTTTGAAGGTAACCAATGTGGATTATCCCGCGTGCATCCCAAAAACTGTTGCCATCACCTTTTTGCCAGACAAAGTCACCGTGTCGGTTCACCCGGAGAAACCCGTTGTTTAGATTGCTAATTGGTCTCCGGAGTGTTGTAATGGATCCATGTTTCATCCACAGTTACAAAACGACACAAAAACGCATTTGAATTGCGGTTACACAACTCCAAACAATCCTTTGAAGTTGTCACATAATTACATTTATGGTCAATTGAGAGCAAACGCGGCGGACTTCTTGCCGACAGCTTTCTTTAACCCAACTGATCATGTAAAATCGGAACCACACTGCCATATAAAATGCTTATGGCATCAACTATCTTTAATCGGACAACACCATATCCTGGATTTTTCGGCATTTTCGAGTGTATTGACCTCAATTCCAGAACCTTCAGCGTTATTTTGTTATTTTTACTTGTGCAACGAAAGTCAATTAAGCCCTTTTTTACAATTGAAATCGATTCCCATAGTCCCCATAGCATTTATCAACCCTTTCTTTGGTTTGATTGACGATTTTTTCCGCAAACAATAATGTTTAATGAGCACTCGAAATTCGGGTTTTTTAATTTTTAACAAAATCTACGAAGTTGTTTGTTTTGAACAGCTGTTAAACACAAACTGCATCTCGGAACTCTCTCAAAATTTGACAGTAGTCTATTAACAGATGGTACTTGATGGGAGCAGTGTTGCATTTCATATAACTACGATCTGCCATGTCACTCTACTGCCGGATGGTTCTCGTTTATTTAAAATCTGCCTGCACCTAAGTGTATAGCCATGGTTTAATTACATTCGTTGCCATGGTTTAATTACATAGCGTTCACCGAATCTACATTTACCCCTGCTTACAACTGAACGTCTTTTCAACTGCCTGCTGACATTTTGAATTTAATGTAATTTTTAATTATTTACTTAATAAAAATTTCTATTGTTAAATAGCAATATAACCCTTCATAAAAAAGGGATATCATAATATGGTTGAGGAGAGTCATCCTACAGTTGTAGGGTAACATTATTGCTTGTAAATTATACTACGCCTGTGAGGATCGAACTATGGTTGTATGCGAAACCTACAATGGTTTAAAGGATAATCATATAGTTCTTGGGATCAAAGTATGGCTAAGTGTGTGAATCATATTACTCGTATAGTCGTATGTTGTGAGGATCACAATTCGGTTATAGGGATCATAGTTTGGTCATGCTATTGTAGCGCGGATCATAATATTCTTGTAGGCGCTAGTACGAGGGTTGCTATTTATAATGCGGGTCCTGACAATACTAGTGTTCCCAGGTGCAAACTGGAACTTCCATTGGAAACTTTGAGATTTTTAAGCTTAACTTCACTCAGAACGTTTTGTTATTTGAAAGCGAATTATTTTGTTTACAGTGTGTTGAAAAATACATCTCAGTTTAAAAAATGGAATTATCCCTTGAACATTTTCGTGCGATGATTTTTTACGAGTTTCGGCGTGGCTAACCGAAACAGGAGCGTTTGTTTCGACTTTTGGCGATGAAGCACCATCAAAAACCACTGTTAATCGATTTCAGTCTCGGACGCCGTTCGTCTTAGGATGAATTTCGTGATGGACGTCCAACTTCCGTCACTTTGCCAGAAACCAACGATGTTGTGCGTGAACTGAATAAGCAAGATTGACATGTGACATGCCGTGAGATTGAGGCATTCTTGGGCATTAGTATGACAAGCATCAACAAGATATTGCATTTTCATTTTGCCGTGAAAAAATTTGTTCTCGTTGGATCCCACATAATTTGACGAATGCTCAAAAATGGCTCGCATGGATTAGTGCAAAGATATGTTGAAACTGCCGTAGCTCAAAGGCAGTGAATCCTGGATCTATGCATATGAACCCGAAAGAAGAGAGCAATCGACCGTATGTGTCTTTTTAGACGTACCAAATCCAAAAAAAGTTGTTCGTGGAAGAAGTACATCGAAGCTAATGATTGCGTTTTTTGGTATAACCGGCCATGTTGCCACAGTTCCTTTAGTGGAACGTAGAATGGTCAATTCTAAGTGGTATACAACCATCTGTTTGCCAACAGTGTTCGTAGAAATTAGGAAAGATAATAAGAGAAGACGGATCATTTTGCATGACGACGATGCGAGCTCTCACACAACAGCTAAAACGATGGCCTATTTGACCACTGAAGATGTCGAATTAATGGGCCATCCACCCTACAGCCCTGATTTGGCACCCAATGAATTCTTCTTATTACCTAGTATCAAAAAAATGCGTGGTCAACGTTTTTCATCGCCCGAAGCAGCGTTTCAAGCGTTCAAAAATCTTGTTTTAGAGGTGTCACAATCAAAGTGGAAAAAGTGCTTCTAAAAATTGGTTTGTGCGCATTGATCTAAAAGGAGAATATTTTGAAAAACAATGAGAAATTATTGTGTTTTTATTGCCGGACCCTAAATATAAATAGCAACCCTCGTGCACTGAATATTACATTTTTTATTTATTAACGGTCTGTTTCTCAATGTCAAAAGAAAGCATTCGTTCACCTCGAACCCCAAAGAAATATGACTTAGGTTTCTCTCCTCACATTCTATGTGAACGATGACTCGAACGACAAAGCGAAGAAAGAACACGTAACAGTTTTCTCACAAAAAACAGTTTTTCGAGCTTGAACAAGTTGTCAACTCTGCGAAGCAAATGTCAAAATCGGACACTTGCTATTTTGCTGTCGTCTGACAAAAATATATGGGTAAATAGGAGAGAAAGCAAGACACCAAAAAAAATGGATAGCAAAAATGGAAGCTCTGGTTAAAGGTGAATTCCTTAGGATTTTATAGTATATTTTGTTTTGCTGTGAAAACATTGCTTGTTTTTTTTTGGAATAATTTCTGTTTTGTTCTCAGTTTTTTGTTCTCATTTTTATTATGTTCTCAGTTTGTTGACATGGTTGTATTTACGTCTATACAATTTAGTACGATTTGTTGTAAATGTAATAGATCTGAAAAATGTGGATATGGCAACTCAATAACGTAACATAGAAAAATTGACTCACGTATGAGCAGACGAACGAAAGGTTGCGTTGTTGAGAAACGCACATTGATTCGAATTTGAGTGACTAACTTTCGTTCGACGTAGAGAAACTTCATTGAAAAAAATAATCAAACGGCGGTAGCAGGAGACGAACCACGTAACTCTAGTGTCGTAAACAACGGCTTTGCTCTCTATGCTATTCAAACAATACCACGTAACCATACTTTCTTCTTCGCGTGGGACAAAATGCATAGCTTTCACTACAGCAAATTATTTTTTTTCTAGTTTTCGAGATATATGGAGTATAGCTGGATTTTTACTATAGCCAGCAACAAAAAAAGGTAAATAATTCATTTTTTTATCCATTCATAGTTATCGAGTCTCAGCAAAAATCACAAAAGATGTGCTTACATTTAGCCAACATGGAATCATATGATCAGTTAAGACTGTGGTGAAGGTAGCCCTAGTTTTCTAAAAGTTCAATAACCCGGATTTACTAATATAAATTAAGTTAAACAAATTCGTTCGGTCTATTTCATTTTATTCACAAAGTTTTTTTTTTGTAACAGTCTATTAAACCTAAGAGCCTAACTTAAGCCTTTGGGCGAAAACGACGGGCACCGATCTGGTGCTTGACAACATGGGCATTATCGGAGGTGGAGTACAAGTAAATGGGGATTTCCTCCATGGTGGTTTCAGCTTTCACGCCGGTTCTCAAGTTTTCAACAGCCAAACGTCTGGTGCTGGAGGAGACCTTCTTGGATGGCATATCATCGGCAGAGCTGGCCAAGGGTTGGCTTTCATCGCCTTCCTTGATGTTCAGGAGTTCGTCTTCGCTGTTGATGGGTTCAGCTACAGCAATGGTGCTGTCGCCCTCTTCGTTTTCTTCAGCCTCGTTGAGGAGGTTCTCAATGCCTTCCAAGTTGGTCATGCCATGGGCTTGCAGTTGTTGGTGGAACTCGGTGGGCACAGCAATAGCTTGCACATCCTTGTGGCCAGAGATGCCGTTGGGCGTGGGAATGAATTGAACGTCCGAGGGAATTTCAGAGGTGGGATAGACGGGAACTAATTCAGCTTCGTTTTCGTTGCTCGATTTAAGTAGGATCAATGAGATGGGAACGATTTTCTTGAACTTCAACAAGACCAACTTCTTGATGGCCACGGCACCGGGGAAGAGACGGCCCTGTGGTTTGCTGGACTTGCCAACATGACGAGCTGTTTTGCAGATACAGGAAAAGAGATTACATGAGAATGTGACCGATTACATGTGAGAAAAATGTTAGTTTATTCTTACCATTGACGACGTAGGCAGTCGCTAGGAGGACAATAGCCAAAGACCAGAAGAATTTCATGATGCTGTTTGGATTTCTGTCGATATTCTAGAAGGGAGAGTAGTAGAAAAGTTGTCCGCCTTATGCGAAAATCTCGAGTGATTTGATTTCTGTGAAAGCACCATGATTTGTATTTATATGCGAACGGAAACGTCTCCACCGTCTAGTGGCGAGTGAAACGACCTAAATTAAAAAATGCATATTTTGTCTGCCGGTTAGTTGTTGGTTTCTTTAATGGCTGGCGAAATTAAAAACGAGCGATTTTAGTGTATTTAACCGCTCTAAAATCTATGAAAAATGTATCACAAATAATATGCAAATCTTTTGCCGCACCATATAAAGACATTGTTAATGAACGTTCTTCATCTCTGTCACTAGCCGTGTAAAGAAGACCGGCCAAAAGTTCTTTAACTTCGAGAACTCGCTGCGCAGCTACTCGCAGAGCAGTGTCGTTTGATTATCGCTGTCCGCTTGATCGCTTGATGTCTTTGATGGGATCAAAAAACTTTTAATACGTACAAACTACCCTAGCACACGATGTGGGAAAGTGATTAAAATGACAATGAAAGGCTGACTTGTTTTGTAATATCTTCAGCTCTTGAAAAAGACATTGCGATAAAAACTGCTGCGCCTAGTCCAGAATTGAGTACTTTGTCTTGAGAAACAACTCAATCAGTGCGTACTTGTGAGAGAGATGCGATTTAAGTTCATCAAAATCAAATGTGATGGGTTCGGTAATCAAAGGCTCTCCGTAAACTTCACTTTAGGTAAAAAGACAATGCTATGCCGTTACCCGGCAATTAGTAACATCCAATAAATTTTTAAATGGATTGATTGAAATAACATTTGAAAGGGTTTAAAACTTTTAAATTCTTCCATATAAAGGGTGTTTTTTAGACGTGTGATTTACAATCTGGCCACGTTTTTTTCGGAGGTCTTTTTGAAAGCTGTCTTTTGATTAGGCACAGTTTGGTTTGGCATTTCATAATGAATAGACTTACTCCGAAACAACGTTTGCAAATCGTCGTGAATGGGCCCAAAACGAGATAGTCACCGATCCTGATTTTTACAAGAAAATTTTGTTCAGCGATTAAGCTCACTTTTAGTTGAATGGGTACGGTAATAACTAAAATTGTCGCATTTGAAGTAATGAAAATCTAGAAGCCATTATTGGGAGGCCGTTACATACTCAAAAAGTCACTGTTTGGAATCTTTTGTTGAGCGCGTTATCTCGCGTCGTGGGCCTGTGGCGTTGCCTTCAAAATTGTGCGATCTAACAACGCTGGACTATTTTGTTGTTTTATGTGAAGTCGCTTGTCTACGCAGATAAACCCGACACGATTGACGCATTGAAAGAGAAAATTCGGCACGGTATTGCTGACATACGGCCCCAAAAAAAGTGGTCGAAAATTGGACCTCTCGGCAGGAATTTATTCAAGCTAGCCAACATTAAATTATGTGTGTGTTATATTTTTTCTTGAAAACCACACGTCTAAAAAAACACCCTTTATATAGAAATTATTAGCTTTCATTGGAATATGCCGGGTTTAATATGCTATTTTCCTAAGTGCATAGAATCACTACTGACCGAGTCGACTTAGCTGATTAGCTGAGTCAAATTGACAATGTCTGTTTATCCATCTGCTGTTCACCTAAAGCCTGTAATCCAAAAACAGATCGGAGTTGTTGTCCGATTCGAATACGAAAACCACACGTCTAAAAAAACACCCTTTATATAGAAATTATTTGCTTTCATTGGAATATGCCGGGTTAAATATGCTATTTTCCTAAGTGCATAGAATCACTACTGACCGAGTCGACTTAGCTGACTAGCTGAGTCGATTTGACAATGTCTGTTTATCCATCTGCTGTTCACCTAAAGCCTGTAATCCAAAAACAGATCGTAGTTGTTGTCCGATTCGAATACAATTCGCACAACTAATTTTTAGATATAAAGATGTATGTCATTAAAACTGAATAAAGATATGGATATAGCTCGGGATCAATACACATTTAGATTTACGGTCCTGTTGCTCTAGCAGTGTCAACTAGAATGCAATATTGATAAACACACAATTGGTGCAATTGGTCTATATATTACCACGATCAGTATAGTAATAAAGATAATGAAGAGTAAAGCAATTTCTTACGGTTCCAAATGTGTAATTAGATTGAAGATTGTGTTAGATTTGAGGTAGCAAATGACCTTTGACAAAAGCATTCAAATTCAAAAATATTAATATATTGAAATATGTCATTATCTGAAAGATTTGGCAAAATTTGGATCCGTGGCGAGATAATCTAAAATAAGGATACATTTTTAATATTTTAATGTAGGTACTCAGATGCTATGCAATCCTTCACGAATCTAAATATTTACTTGATGTTAATACAGGGTGGCGCACGATTTGTGCTACAAAAACAAAACGTAATAACTTTGTTCATTATTTTACTTGGAAGACTAGTATTTAGATTTTAAAAAAGTGGATTTAGATAGTGCAGCGGTACCATGCTTTGCAGTTCTGTATTTTCTTTCGAAGAGATTTTGGCGGGAGTTTGGCGGAACTCCCCGAGTAGATGGACCATTATGAGTCCGGTAAACTTGTTTACCGAACGGCAATGTTAACCAGCAGAACTGCTGCACATGAAGCGAATCTATTCCACAAATACTCCGATTCAACAGAGCCAAGAGCCAGACCGGTTAAGGCAAAAAAAAATATCCATTTATAGCAGATTCCGCTGGCTCCCAAGGTCACCGGACCGGACTGCACCAAATTTTTGTTTTGTGGAGTTTTGTCAAGCAATACGTATACAAATCAAAACCAAGACATTTCAGTCCATTAAAGCAATAATTAAATCGATCCCAAATGTAACCCTTCAGGCCGCAACGAATAATTTTCTTATCAGGTGTCGCATATTCTTGAATAAGCATAGAGGTTTAGCATCTTAAAAAACAACGGTCTATCATCTTCAAATACTCGTACAATTAGTAATAAAAAATTAAATTGAATTTTCTATGCAATAAAAAAATACATTGATTAAAAAAAAAGTTATTTAAAATTCTTATTGTAGAGCCAAGCTGTATATGATAAAATACGATCATTAATTGTAGACTCCGTAATATTTTTATGAGGGCTTTGTACGCATGTGCGGCCTTATCTTTGAACACGCGTACAAGCCCCTTCTGATACTCCTGTGAAAAATACTACCCAGGCGATGCTGCTTTATATCAGTACCCTGCAAGGAAACTAATATTAGTCAAATAATAGCCATTTTCAGGTAACTAGCGTTACCTATTTTGCTGTCAGTATGGTATTCTGGCAACATTTAACAACATTTTGAATCAGATGACAACATTTTCAAAAAGTTTCTTGTTTTGTTAATATTTTATTAATAATCATGTTGGTACACGCAGAGAAAAAACATGTAGGTTCGTCGCAACCATAGCATTGTTTACTGAATTTAATTTTGACAATACTATGATTGCCGAAATATTAATATTGTTGAAATGTAACAATAGTATTATTGCACAATTCAAAAATGAAAATATAGTTATAGCAACAATATAAATATGGTTGGTGCGACAAAAGTATTGTTATTTGCGGTTTATGTTAATATTACGGCAATCATACTGCATGATTGTAAGTATTATTCTTCTTCTTTCGAATATGCTTTTTAGAACAATGTTATTGTTACGGATCTAATGCAATAATAATACTTTTTATATGGAAATTAAAATGTTTTAAACAAGCTGCTTTGGCTTTGTTTAACTGAAATATTTTCAATAAAAACGCTTACGTTTTGTTAAACTTATTTTTTCTACTGTTAAAGAAATCTCTCCTATTATTTTGAATTTAATGTATTTCAAAATAATTTTCATTACTCAAATCTATTGTTGACAACTTAACTCAATTCTAATAAATTTATTGGTGATCAAACTATAATAGTGTGTGATCATATTATGGTTGTAAGGATCATAACATGGTTGCGTGTGAATCATACTATGGTTGTGAGGATCATACTATGGTTGTATGTGAAACATACTATGTTTGCGAGGATCATAATATGGTTGTGGAGATCATAGTATGGTTGAGTTTGAATCATACTATGGTTGTGGGGATCATAGTATGCTTATGTGTAAATCATACTATTGTTGTGAGGATCATAGTATGGTTGTATTTGAATCATACTATTGTTGTGAGGATCATAATATTTTTGTACCACAACCATATACACAACAATAGTATTATCCTCTTCGAATATTGTCACCACAACCATACTTTTTTCCGCGTGTAGGCATTTACTTTTCGCCAGGGTCATTCAAGTTCGTCCTTTCTGGCTTTATAGCAAGCCAACAGCACCAACGTCTCGTTCCTGGGCCACAATTTTCGTTAGTTACTCTTCGAATAATATAGATACCGCGATACCATTTTGACTTCGAACTGCGAAATTGAGTACCATTTAGAGTCTTTCGCATGGAACTAATGTATCATCGAAGCCTTTAAAAACTGTTGACAACCTTTGAATGGATATTCATATTATCATATTCCAATACTACGCTGCAATTAGTTGAACTAAAAAGAAGTGCGTTAATGTGATATTACTGTTAATTTTTGCTGTGATTTTTTTTTTATTATTAAATAATTTCGTGATCTCCAGTTTCTTAATAGTAGTAAAAAAATATTGACGAATGAAATGTAAAACTAATTGTAAGATAAGCTTACATAACATCGAAAATTATAAATAACACAACACTTTTTGTCGACAGGATTTTCGAATAGACATCCCCTAAAGAAGTTTGAAAAAAACTAACGAAACGTTGGGAAAACATGGAATAAATTAGTTTTATGTAATTCATGAAGGAAGACTGACCAATCAGCACAGTCAAAAACGACATTAACAAATAAAAAAAAATTAATAAGATTAACGACAAACTGGTGGAGCCTTAAGATATGGTCGTATTTGTATTGTCTAGCAAGATGACGTCATCTCCTTCATTTACGATCCCTGCTGCCTGTAAGTCTTGAATATACTATCGTACTACCATGTAGGGAATCGGAAGTCCAATTCCTGGCAGAAGTATTAATTACTTTGTTTGTAAACTACTAAATAAGTATTAATACATCCCATTAAAAACCAATCTTCTCTCAAAAAAGTGAGCTGTGCACGATATAATTCTTTTAGTTACTGACCGGGATCTACTGTTTAATGCCGGCTCCGAACGGCTATGCATATTATAGAGAAGTTTTTACATGGCTTGGGGATATATGGAAAACCAGCCTTTGAAAATCTTTTAGCTGTTCTTACCCGGGTTTAAACCCGGGTTTACTCTCATGGTAGCCGTGCACACTTCCATCCCATTACAGCGACTCACAAGTTTTTAATATGCGCAATATAATTTCGCCACTTAATGACAAACGCATTTGCTGATAAATCGTAAACAAGCTTCCGAATATGTAACATCCCAGACAAATATCGTCCGAAGGGTAAAGAGTCATTCGTCGTCGCGAAAAACCCGTTACTCCAAATTGCTCTATCTGATTCTTATTTGAATCGTTTGATTATACTTTGAATAAATTTATACGAATCGTTTATGTATTTGGGTCACTGAGATACTGGCGAAGATGTCGCGATACGAAACCTGCAAAATAGAAAACAAAAACTTGGGAATTTTAATTTATGTTGATATCATTGCCGTTTTTAAAACGCTACTAAACCAATAAGATCGACGCTGTCATCGTAATCCCCTGTCATGTTCCAACAACTCCTCACAGGCGGCTTAGGTCAATGGATTAACAAAAAAATTATATTGCTACGTATTCATTAAAAAGGAATTCCTATGTGATACTCAGTTCTAAAATAACTCACATACGAAGATCTTAATAAGAATTTAAATGTTGAAAGTATCTTCTCTCATGTATATTTGGATGCATAAACATGAGAGAAGTGGATAATTACATAGCTTCAGCTGCAACGTGTCTTTTATACCCTCAATCATGAGCTTTTTTCCGTTCCATATACAGGGTGAGCCAAATACAAGTTTCTTTTAAAAAGTGCAATAAAATAAACAAAATTAAATTGTTTTGCAAGTAAAGAATGGTCCAACTAAAACGCACGATGTTATTTGTGAAGAAAACAAAACGTGTTCAGAGAATTATCTTACTTTTTTATTATGATAGAAGGATTTTTGACAATTCTGTGTGAAACAAAATATCGGCTAAATGTTCGCTACTTCTTCGGTAGAATAACTCTTTCCAATGGTCCATATTTTCAATGACTCGGAGACATAATGGAGGTTCAATGTCGTAAATGTGCCGAATTATCTCATCTTTTAGCTCTTGAATTGTTCTAGACGTACACTTTTTTCTGTTATAAGTCCCCAACGAAAAAAGTCTAACGGTGTCAAAACGCCACTACGTGAGATAACACGGCCATTGAGTTTCTCGCGCAAAAGAGCCATTGTTTCGTTCGCTGTGTGGCAAGTTGCACCATACAGTTGGAACCACGTATCGTCTATGTCCCTATTTGCTGACCACAAGAACTCCATTATCATCTCGCGATAGCGAACACCATTTACGGTTACTGCTTGGCCGACCTTATTTTCGAAGAAGTACGGCCCGATGACAGATCGATGGTAGAGCGAAGTGGGCGAGCATATACAGTTGTTTTCAGATTTCCTACAGATCCGGTTTGCTAAAATTTGTGAACAATTCTCTCGTTTGTGGACACATTTGGCCGATTATGCTGACCAAAAAAAACACGAAGTGCTTTAAAAGCATTTTAATTTGAACACCCATTTTCGTATAAGGCTTCAACAATCTTAGCACGCTGCTTAATTGTGTACATCTTAATTGTTGCATTTGTCAAAAACTGAAACAAAGAAATGTCAAATTAAGTCAGGAAAAAAACTTGACTTTAAGTTGTGACTCACAACTAACATCGTGCATTATGGCTGGAAGGCCCTTCTTTACATCTTTATAAGTAAGAACAAACCTTCCTATTAGGTATGAAATTCAACTTCGTTAAAGTGGCTGCCTTGTCTGGCTTCGCCGATGAGCATTCTGTTAATCTAATTTTCAAGACCTTATTGATTCTTTCGGGCTGTAGCCCATGGATTACTTTAATTAATGGACTGTAAGCATAACATCGGTCCCTCATAGTTCATCACAAAAAAATCCAAGGAGGTCGAATTGTAGCTCCGAGGCAGCAAATCAACATGGCCAAGATGGCTGTTAACACTTTTTGGATGTACTGGCAAGGGCTCTGTACGCGTCACATGGCGCGTTATTCTGCATAATCTAATGCTAGTCCAAATCAATGTCTTTAGTTTCTGCATAATCTAAAGCTAGTCCAAATCAATGTCTTTAGTCCAAATCAATGTCTTTAGTCTGTAACAACCACCGTTGACCGAAACGCCTTCTTTTCGAAGAATAATGGTTCAATCGTTCCACCACTCCACAATCCGCACAAAACTGGCACCAGACATCCGCACTGAATGCATTGACTTCTCGACAATAACGTGCGGGTTTTCCGAGCCCAAGATGCGGTAATTTTGAACTCCAAGATGAAAAAATATGATATTTCTCCCAATTCAAGCTGCTCTAAGTTTTCATATTTCTGACGTTGTTTAAGCGTAAAGCTACTCATTTCGTTTCGCAAAGGTAGGATACAGCCGAGGTATGATTCGAGCGGGTAAAAACATAACCTATCATCATAACATTGGCCCACCCGTTACTCTAAATGTTATTTTAGTTTGTCGAGAAAGAGCTTTGTTTTTTTAGCTACCCGCCAAGCCCAAAATAGTACCAGTTAGCCAATATGATTCTTCGCTTTATTTCCAGTAATCCGTGATAAACTAACTCATCGACCACCTCGAAATGCATGCATTTGCTATACTCTGAGGATGTTTCCTAGACATTGCTTTAATAGATTAAACCCGCAGCTTGGATTTGTTCTCGTTCACCAAAAATTCTGGCTCCTTCTGCCCATGATGTCCATGTCATTTGCTTACGCGAGGGCTATGATCTGTGATGGTATTACGGCGCTCCCAAAGTTCAACATGGCATCGTTTGCCGATTGTTCTACAATTTTTCCAGCGAAAATTCAGAATATTTTTGGTATTAAATGGTTGGGTAGGGTGGTCAATTAACCGACCATTTTTAAAACCCGGTTTTCGATTCAACCGAAAAACAACAGTTTATAAAAAACCGATTTAAATTTTTGATTTTCTTAAAAAACATACCAAATACACATGATACATGTATTTAAATTTAAAATAATAATTATTGTTTTTTTTTTAATTACACTAGGTCACAAATAACAAAATTTTCTCTGTTATTTGTTTCTAGCATACTTTTACCCATTGATTTTGACCTACTAAACACGAAAATGAGTTTTAAAAATTGTTCTGTCGATTGGTTTTCGTGATACAAATTTTTGAACTTTTTTTTTAAATTTTTGGAGGTACACTTACAATTTTGAGCATATCCTTCGTCTTCTTTGACCTATTTGATCCTACTACTACTCAAATTAAAGAAAATTGAGCCGTCTACAACTCATTCTCAGAAAATTTTCAAATCGGGTAAGTAGTTTTGATGTTGGCGGCTTAAAAAGGTTAAAAACGGCGTTTTTTTAGTAAAAATGTGGCAGAAAAACCATATAAAAATTCATATAAAATATAAAACACGATGCTAACAGCAATTTTGGTTTTTTTACGTATAGCTGGCATTTTTACAAAGAAAATAAGCCCTTACTTAACAAAATCTGACAACAGATGGCGGACTTATAATTTTTTTGGTAAAAGACCGACGATACGAATCGCTTAGGATTGCCGTTTCTACACGCGCCGTGTAACGAATTTTGTTTTCTCTGTGTAAGCTGTGCAAATAATGAAAATCAAAATATCGTGAAATAGCGGAATTTCAGTCTTTTACCAAAAAAATTATAAGTCCGCCATTTGTTGTCAGATTTTGTTAAGTAAGGGCTTATTTTCTTTGTAAAAATGCCAGCTATACGTAAAAAACCAAAATTGCTGTTAGCTTCGTGTTTTATATTTTATATGAATTTTTATATGGTTTTTTCTGCCACATTTTTACTTAAAAACGCCGTTTTTTAACCTTTTTAAGCCGCCAACATCAAAACTACTTACCCGATTTGAAAATTTTCTGAGAATGAGTTTTAGACGGCTCAATTTTCTTTAATTTGAGTAGTAGTAGGATCAAATAGGTCAAAGAAGACGAAAGATATGGTCAAAATTGTAAGTGTACCTCCAAAAATTTAAAAAAAAAGTTCAAAAATTTGTATCTCGAAAACCAATCGACAGAAAAATTTTTAAAACTCATTTTCGTGTTAAGTAGGTCAAAATCAATGAGAAAAATTATGCTAGAACCAAATAACAAAACGACTGTTGGCTAGTGTTATTAATTCCAATTGATTTTTAACATGGGTTGGCTTCAGCCCTTTATTCTTGAAATGTTGCTACACAAATAAACAAATTATTATTTGTTTATATACTTATAGTATGTAGTAAAAACAAAGCAAACATTTTAAATCTATCTGTCTTGCTTTAGCACATATCAAAGATGTACGAGTATGTACATTAGAGTGCCTCAGAAGTTGCAACTCTTGGAATGAGGATTGATATGTTAAAGCCGATTTCCAAATTACTGCTGCTCTAGCTGTCAGCATTCATGAGCTGGGCAAGTTTCAAAACACAATTAGAAATTCGTCAATAACATTCTCTATTTTATACGTTTATCGTAGTTAAATAATAGAGCGGCGGCAGTTCTTGGACTTTGCATTCAAATTGTCATACACGGAGAAAAAAATATGTTAAAAATATGTTTGCATGCAATCATATATATGTTTGGGGACGGGCACAATCATATATATGTTTGTGTGTTAACATATTATGTTTGCCCACAATCATAATATGTTAGGGGCACAATTCTAACATATCAAAAAAAGATATGATTGTGTCCTAACATATTTTTGTCAAAAAAATATGTTAGAACATATTTTTTTAGAGTTTTAGAGAGTATTACTCTCAGAGAGCGTTATTGTATGACTCATCGTTTTGTGCAAAGAAGGGTAATATATGGTAACCGTGTGTATGAGGAGGAGGAATGGGACCGACACCAAAGGGTATTATTATTTGATGCTGTTTACTCGTCTGGCTAAGCTTAAGGTCGTTTTTTATTGAATATCTTTTTGGTGAACGGTGAAAGAAATTTGTTGTTGTTTTACAACGTACAACAAATTCAAAATAAAAGAAGAAGATTATTAATTAAATATAAATTAAATATATCAAATCATTTTATTAACAAAACGTTCTGTGATACTGACGCCGTTTATTGCCCCACACAAATTATTTTGTCAACATACATATGTACATTAGGGATACAACCAATTTTTTGGCATAGTACCATGAGGTCAACCATGTCCTAGTAACCACGAAAATCATAATCTTTTGTAATTTTTCTGGAAAAAGTTCACGCACCAATTGGTTTTTCTAAACAGCTGTAAAAAAAATTATTTAAAAATTTATGATTTTGTTTATTTTTTTTAATTTTTTTTTTTATTTTTATTATTTTTTAAATTACTGAAAGTTACATATATATGTACTCGTATAATAAAAATATGACAAATTTTGAGTTAGTTATTGAAAGATAAAAATTTAAGATTTAGAGTTCGAGGAGATTTACAAAAAGGATAAATATCCTGAACAACTTTAATGGCACGCTCCGCACAGATATTACTTCTTTGCATAGAATTTAAAAGCTCAATTCTTATTGGCCAATAGCAACTTAACGAATTAATAACAAAACTTCGTTAAGTGGGGATTTGGATCTCCTAGGCTCATTGGTCAATTATCAACAGGCTGCCACCTGCGATAAATGTTGCAAGTGTTAGTAAACGAATTAACTATTAGCATTATGAGAGATTATTCGTTACACATTTTTATTTTTTTTCGTTAAAAAAGGTTAAAGATGCGTTTTGGTTTGCTGGAAAAATCTCTTACCATCTGTAAATATTAATGCAATTTCATACTTAAGTTTTTTTTTATTTTAAATAAACATATTATTAAGTTTTCTTAACCAAAAAGAAAATTAAAATTTTTCAAAACTTCATCGCGGTTGGTGCGTGAACTTTTTTGACCTTAGCGAAAAAATAAATATACGTTCCCTTATAGTTTTTTATGCTCTATTGGACTGTGCTATGCCAATTTTGATATTTTAAAAAATTGTTAAAAAGTTGTATCCCTAATGTACATACTATGTGCGCTTATCATGTTCTTTGAACAAACACACTCACGCACAAACATTTTTTATCATCTGGAATGACTCCAGGTACAGTAGTAAAGAGTGCAATATACTATTCAAAATTTTGCAATTTTCAGAAAACTCAAAAAGTTATTCTGCAGCTCGTAAACTACTTTTCAGAAAAAAGTGTGATTTATTTAGAAGAAATTGGTAACAGAATATGACTATAAATTGATCTCTTTTGAGCTGATAGATATGTGTATGTTGAACCGCTTTAACAAGTAATCTCGAAAATTAATAATTTCGAGTTGTGTGACTTTAGTAGAATGTATGCGATATATTCTCATGGCTGGAATTCATTTGGGTTGATGTTTCTTCTTGCAGAAGTTGCTGCCTATAAATCAAAAAGTTTGTTGTTATTGTATTTTTTTATTTGACGTAGAGAGTGGCGATGTACATGAGGCTACTTGTTGCTGTGAACGGTTATAATTTCATGATTGAATGAAAAAGAGTTTTGTTTGCACACAATCATATATATGTTTGCACACAATCATATATATGTTTGTACACAATCATATATATGTTTGTACACCATCATATATATGTTTGTACACAATCATATATATGTTTGCACACAATCATATATATGTTTGCACACAATCATATATATGTTTGCACACAATCATATATATGTTTGTACACAATCATATATATGTTTGCACACAATCATATATATGTTTGCACACAATCATATATATGTTTGCATACAATCATATGTATGTTTGGGAAAATTGCTGCTAGCCCAAACATAATATGTTTGGGAGCTGCTCCAAACATATATATGTTGCCTGCAAAATATGTTTGGGACAATATGTTACAGAGGCCGTTTTTTTCCTCCGTGTACGCTTTAGATTTTAAAAATTTTGTGCAATTTTTTTAGACGACTCGGTGCCAACCGAATTTTTGAGTTTGCATAAACTATAAGGTGTACATTAGTACAACCGAATGTTGGTTGCTGTCCTGCAATTGTCAGTTTATTTATCAGAAATTGGAACCTCTACAATTGGTTTTGCTGGATAAACATATCCGTTTGAATCATTCTAAGTTCACACGTTTCCAATTTTTCTGAAAATTTCAGAATACGTGTCTTATATTCTAATATCTCGGAACTAGCTTAATCGATTTACCTTGTTTTAAAGATTTTTAGGAATACTTAAATATAAAGAAAGAATTTGTGAATAATTGGGTGTTTTTAATTTATAATTTACACATTGAACAGGGATTAACCGGCTCGAGACCTCTTGCATCTACATTTAAATAGAAGACAAGTTTTTACAAAGTGGCAAATTGACATTGATTTTCGTGGCTGCACACTGCATTTATCGTGATTTCGGATCCGGCACGACCTTCAGCAGAAAGCTTTGCAGCAATTGTTGAAAGGAAAACTGAACCTATGAGAGGTAGTGTTGTAAATCTCACTTTTTGGTCTTAAAAATTTCAGTTTTCCTTAAAGAGTTTAGTTTTCCCATCAACAATTGCAGCCAAGAAACTTTCAGTTTAGGGACATCAAAGAACCGAAACAATAATAAATTTCACTTTGCCGTTTTATAAAAAGAAATTGTCTTCTATTAAAATAAAAATATGAGCAAAGATGCCTTTTCAATTTGTTAAATCAAAAAAACAATGTAAACAAACGATCTTAATGAATATCCCTAATATTTTGGGATTTGCTTCAAAACATATCAATCTTTATTTTTGGAGGGTTACATTTGTAATGTACGGTGTTCAACCTAGATGTTCGAAAACCGTGGTTTTGCGGTGAAGTCTTTCCATGATGAAATGCCAAAGAATACTGAAAAAAAGTTTCACACAACTCACGCGTTATCTGTGAAAAATCCCTATTGAAAAAATTACCTTTAGATTGATCACCCTATATATTGGGATATGTTGGCTTTACACATGTCAATATTTTTATAAATATATGTAGAATCTAATATGAAAAATATCAGTATTGTTCGAACTGCAAAGTTTAATGCTTATGTGGAGAATTGAGGAGACCGATTCTTCGGAAACCGGAAATGGACATTTCTAAGAAACCGGCGGTTTTTCGGTCTAATGGAACCGAATTTTTATACAAACTGAAAAAAAACTAACAATTTTTTTTATAAACATTTAGGCTTCTGTTTTTATTCACTCCGAAATTACCTTAATGTCTTTACTTGCAGAAAAGACATTGTGATCATACGAGTATATTTATAAATAAAATATTCTTTTTTCTCCAATATAAAGTAAACACATTACCCTAATTTGGGAGAGATACAAATATTTCAATATCGTTAATTTTTTTTACAACTGTTAATGTTTTTTTAAAGATAATATAAATATTTAAGGGATTGCCAATCAAACGAAACTTCACACGTCATGTTGTAGGCATTGCATAGTTTTTTTATGATTTTATTTTCTATAAACCAATATTTAATCTTATATTATTTTTTGTATAAACTCCTTGCTAAAAACAACGTGTCGAAACTTTCTTAAATTTATTTGAAGTTATTATTAATCAAAGAACAAAAAAGTTTGAAATTTTTAAATGTTACGAAACAATGAGACTCTAAAAATAATCTTAATTTACGGTATATGTTAATAAATTTATTTCAATTTAATAATGTGTATCAGGGACGTCCAGATCAATCATTTTTTATACCCTCACCACTCTGTGGGACAAGGTAATATGACAAATGTTTGCAATTACCAAAAATATTTGAGCTAGACCTACCTTTTGGTATACCCATCGACGTATAATACGAACTAAACCTGCTGATTCCATTTAACGATGTCTAAAGCTTGTACTCATACTAGGCTCAAGTCAGTTTTTAGAACCGAGAAAGGACGTTATTAAAATTGAAGAAAATCGGTTCAAATTTTAGATATAGATCCCACATATATATTTTGGGTGGACGTTATTAAATTAGTGCTCACATTATTTTTTTGTATAGAAAATTCATTTTTATTTTATATGACTAATCTTGTTTAAAGTTAATAGGCCGTAAATGACCTCCGTGGAGCACGCATATGCGACACCTGATCTGAAAATTATTCATTGCGGCCTGAAGGGTTGAATTTGGGATCACTTCAATTATTGTTTTAAGGGACTACTTCAATTCAGTCAAATTCCTTGGTATCGTTTTGTGCACCACATGCTTGGCATAATCCCATAAGAAAGTTTGGTTTAGTCAGGTTCGGTGGCGTTGGGGGCAGGCGGGAGTGGAATTTCTGTATATTAGCTTGTTTGTGAATTTTCGTTGGAGCACTGCCACAATTGCTCTAGGTATATTTTTAGTTTCTTCATCTTGCTGAAACCTAATACTGTTGAATCGGATACGTCTTCCGTGCAGTTCTGGGTAAAAAAGCTCCTTAAACATCATTAAATAACGATCATCTTTGACAGTCACTGTTACACCGTTTTCTTCAAAGAAGTATGGCCCCACAATGCAGCTTGATGAAACGGCGCACTACACAGTCACTTCTCAGTATTTGTGGATGCGGTTTCGTCTCATGGAGTATTTGTGCATTAGATTCACTCTATATACTGCAATTTTGCTTGTTTGCATTGCCGTTTATATCAAAATAGGCCTCATCAGACATAAACGAGCAATTTATCAAGCTGTTGTCTTCTTCAGCCATTTCAATAATTTTTTGGCAAAATTCTATTCGAATAGGTTAATCTAAAGTGTCAAACTTTCTTGAAATTGGACTTTGTACGGAAACATGTTTAGATCATCATGAATTATCCGTTGTAATGACCATCTGCTAACTAAAATTTACCCTGATAAGTTTCGAGTCGAAACGCCCGGATTTGCCTGAATTGACGATGCTACAGCCGCGATGGTATCTTGAACCAAAACATTGGGATCTCGATGGTACGGTCTTCGTGCGATGCTTCTAGATTCGGCACACATGTTTACCAGCTTCACAATGGTTCATCTACTCGGCGGAGTTCCGCCAAACTTCCGTCCAAATTCCCTTTGGACGGAAATGCAATGCATGGTACCGCCGCACTATCCAAGCCCTTTTTTTCGCTATCACAAGCATTTATTTTCATTAATCTAAATACTAACCTCACACACACAAAATGTTAATACGTTTCGTTTTTGTAGACTAATTCGTGCGCCACCCTATCAATGCTGACGGGCGGTTTATAGGGTTCGGTCTGTCAGAACTTAACGACATTTGCTTTAAAACGCTTCCGATAAATGGAATGCAGAGCTCATTTAATCGCCAATTGTTTGACGATTATGGTGTTATAGCATAACATATACTTATAATGTACTTTTTGGCTTGAGGCACTCTAATGTGCATGTCTACAGCCATTCATTGGAACATTCCTAAGCAATTTATATGATCCGAATTTAACCGGTTGATAAATTATTCATCTCATCTCATTCCATGCCGCTTCTGAAAGATTTTATAGATTAAAAACGCCCAAGCTATGCCCATAAAACAATTTAAATCGTTTTCAAATTATCTTAATTAAAATGATAACGGAAGCCCAAAGTGCTTCTCGTAAAATCGTTTATTTTCGGAAGTTCGGTCGTATACCAGCATCTGTAATACCAGAGCGAATGTGTATCGTAATAAATGGAAAAATTCGTCTTGCTACGTTAACAAGAAAGTAACAACTTACGCTGCGTTTGATTAGTAATTTGCAGAGTTCGATGACTCTCCGTGGTTTTCAAAAAATCTATAAATTATAAAGCTTCAGCTTTAAATACGTTAGAATTAGATCGTAATTGAATATACGAATTATGTGGTGCACAGCTTAACGACTGAAGAAAAGTTTTCCGTCTGTTTCTTAATGTGAAGGTGGGGGAAGCGCATATGCCAAGGGCCAAAATCCAAGTTTCTTATAAAAAATTAAAAAAAAGTAGTAAGAAAACCCTTTTTTGCGCATTATTGAAATATTTGAAGACAAATCCATGTGACTTTCTTAAATGCTGCAGCAGCGCATCCTATCAATCTAATATTCCAAGAACTTTTGGATCCCAGAGCACATAGACCACTACCATAGGTCAAGGAGTCATATTAAGATTCTTAAGAAAATTCTACTGTAATGTCCATAGTCGTAAATACCTAGTTTTTGGCATCCTTGGGACCATAGATCAATGGTTCAAGGCTTCAAATTTCTCCGAATCGTAAAATTATTGACATACTCTGATTTGTGATCAAATTTTATTGTTTTAAAATATCCATATAGTTCAAGGAAGCAGATTTTAAGCCTCTTTCGATTTTTGAAAAAATTGACTTTTTCTAAACAGCAAATGATATATACGTGGGCGACCGCAAAAGAAACGGGTCTAACATAAAATTATTATTTATTCTTCAACATAATCTCCTTCCAACTCAATACACTCAATCAAACGTTTTTCAAGTTTTTTTAATTCCATCCGAAAAATAAGATTTTTCAAGACCTTCAAAATATGCCTCAGTTTCAGCAATAACCTCGCTATTGGACGAAAATTTTTTGCCACCGAAAATTTTATTTTTAAATTTGGAACAAGAAATAATCAGAAGGAGCTAAATCTGGACTATATGGTGGATGCGGAGTAATTTCAAATCGTAATTCGGCCAGTTTTTGTTGAGTTAAAAATGCAGTCTGTGAAGGAGCATTATCTTGATGAAAAAGAACTTTGTTTTCTAAATGCGGTCGTTTTATCTTAATTTCTTCACTCAACCGATCCAATAATGCACAATAATATTCACTATTTATAGTTTTTCCTTTCTCAAGATAATCAATAAATATTATACCCCTTGCATCCCAAAATACTGTGGCCATTACTTTCCTGCTGACTTAACAGTTTTCGCCTTCTTGGGACCACTTTTACCAGCTTATATCCATTGTTTTGACTGTTCTTTGCATTCTGGGATGTAGTGATGGATCCATGTTTCATCAACAGTTATGAATCGGCGCAAGAACTCTATTGGATTACGCTGATAAATCGCTAAAAGCTCCTCGGGATTGGTCCAACGGACGATTTTTTGGGGCAAAGTCAACAAACGAGGCACCAATCTTGCGGAAAGCTTTTTCATGTGGAGTTCATCATGTAAAATACTCCAAACTTATTTTTCGTGTATTTTAACAATATCAGCAAGTTATCTGAGCTTTATTCGTCTATCTTTAGTCACTTCATTAAATATTTTTCTAATGTTTTCAATAGTAGTAGCAGTTTTCGGTCTTCCAGAGCGTTGTTCATCTTCCGTACTTGAACGACCCATTTTAAATTGTTGAACCCAGGATTTCACGGTGGAGTATGATGGTGCATTATCACCATGAACTGAATCCAATTCATCTTCGATTAATTGTGGCGTATAACCTTTCATATAAAAGTGTTTAATTACCGCACGAAACTCTTTATTTTCCATTTTTCAAAAATTATAAAACTTGTTTACTTCAATCACCTGTAACAAAGAAAATAATCATTAAATATTTCGAAAATTGTGACAGATGGCTTATAAAAGATTGCTTTTAAAAAATAAAAATAAAATTGCTGGTAAAACAGAAAATGTGCCAGGCCAGTTAGTTTTGCGGTCGCCCTCGTACGTATAGTAAACCTTATTAAAGGTTAATTTATTAAATTACATAGCAAAAATGACAAAAAATAAAAATTTGATAGGGACTTTTTTAAGTCCCTCAAAGCGAACTTTTCCCCTTTAGTCCGATTTGGTCCATTTTCATTACCTACCAAACGCTAGCTATAAGACATGTATCTGTACAACTTGAAGACTCTAGCTCTTTTCGTTTGGACTGCATTGCGCTGTTAGCTGACGTACAACAAACAAACGTGGCGAGATCATCTTAGAATTTTATGACCATAAAGAATATATATACTTTATTTGGTCGTTGATAAGTATTTCGATGCGTTACAAACGGAATGAACAGCTTGTATATACTTTCATCCTATAGTAGAGAGTATAATTTAGTTTGTACAGCAGCAACAACGGGAATCGAAAGAGACCTTCAGCTGGGCACTTAACGAAAACATGAATATTAGAGCAATCGGAAAAATCGGTTCACATTTGCCACCTCTACATTGATGAATGGTCTAAAGAATCATTCTGTGATTCTACATTCTACATCATTCTTTCTTTTTAAAAACATCAGCACTGAAAAAATATTAGTAAGTTCGAGTATTTCCCCTCACAAGGACTTAGTCTACATCAACAAAAATCAACAACTATGAATCTAAAAAAATATATTTTATAAACTATTTGATATATGACGATGATATTTGGAAAATATGATGTTGGCATGGATCGAAACACAAGTGGGCAAAAAGTGGGCTGTGCAACATCTTCTTTCAAAAATAGCATTTGCAGCAAACCTAATAAACCGCTCGTTCTTTAGTTTCAACAGAATAAAATCACTGACTAGACAATTATTTTAGACTACATTTAAAAGTTTGAAAATTGTTCCAAGGGCCATGGCACCGCCTACCTTTTCACCCAGGTGTATGTTATTCATCACATCGGTGTTAGTTTACGAGATATGGTATTTAAAATTTTTTAGAGTTAAAGGGTGGTGACACGCCCCTTTGTTAAATTAATAATTCGATTGACTTGGATTTCATTCGTTTAACATTTTATAACGATCGGTCTATTTCTTAAACCATAAGTTCGATTTTTTAAGTGGCCAATAGATGTTCATAGCAATATGTGTTCAAGAGATTCGGTCTTTCTAAGTTTAGTTCCTTGTCTAAACCTAATGTATCCTACAAATATTACCTGTTCGAACGTGATATAATGTCAAAATACTTCAAATATAACGATT
The DNA here is from genome assembly GCA_963513945.1 of Hydrotaea diabolus. NCBI lineage: Eukaryota > Metazoa > Arthropoda > Insecta > Diptera > Muscidae > Hydrotaea > Hydrotaea diabolus. Next base: position 189,702,256 of record OY740718.1, read on the forward strand.
TTTCTAAAGGTCCACTTAGTTATTGTGTGAGGGAAATTGTTACCTTTTGACCGCACTGGCACATTTTTAATACGTATCAACCATATGTGACGCACAAAATAGAAAGGGACCTAAGGTTAAAAACCAGTTTTGTTCAGGAGAACCATTTTAAAGATTAGGTCCCTTTCTATTTGCGCTTAGAATCGTCGACCTCACTTTCATAAAACGCGCATATCTCTTGGAGAGAACACTTTTGGGACATGGGATCGGTCTCATTCGATGCTCAGATGTTGTGCACATCAAAAAAAATAAAATTGATTTTTTTTACCCTTAGGTCCCTTTCTGTATGCGCTGTCACATATCTACGTATCAACCATATGAATACCTGGATTCAAAAACTCCGACCCGAATTTCAGCCAAATCATCTAAATAAATACAAATTTAGTTTCGAAGTAAAATATTTTTTTCAATTTAAATATCCCTATTTTTATTATAAAGGTTGTTTTACGTGGGGTTTTCAATCTGGCCACACTTTTTTCGGAGTTGGTCTTTTTGATTTATGCTCAGTTTGGTTCGTCATTTCATAATGAATGGACCTACTTCGAAACAAGGTTTTGCAAATCGTGGTGAATTTCCCAAAATGGCCCTCTTTGATGAAAATTTTGTTCAAAAATTATACGGAAAATTACATGAATTGGTTTTGGAATTGGTACCTCATCCGCCATATTCTCCGGGTTTAACCCCCAGTGACTATTTCCCATTTAAAAACCAAAAGAAATTGCTCGGCGGAAAGAGATTCAGCTCCAACGATGAAATTATTGATCAATCAAATGCCTATTTGTGAACCTTGAAAAACCCTATTTTTTGGAAGGGACACAAAAAATGGAAAACGTTGGACTAAGTGTTTTTTACTATAGGGTGGTTATGTTGAAACAGTTATTATTTCGTAAAAAAACTTTTTTTATTCGAAGAGTCACGGAGTTAATGATATTCCTTCGTTGATTGATCGTCGTAAAATTCTTAGTCGATCTAACCATGTCCATTTGTTGAAAGCACGATTGAGTCCAAACGAAAAAACCTAGAGGCTTCAATCTAACGAGATATATGTCTTATAGTCGGCGTTGAGCTGGTATCGTATTGACAATGGACCCCTTGAGGGACTAAACAGAATCCCGATCAAATTTTAAAATTTTTGATATATTGGCTATGAAATTTTAATAATTTGCATTAAATATTTTTTTATTTCGGAAATAGTAGGCATAGTCATTGTAACCCGTTAAAACCGTTTAATAAGTTTCGGGGATAGCCGGAAACGGTAAAACTTCCTAAAACTCGTATGTACCTAAATGAAAATTTTGGAACAATTTAGTATTCAGACCAATAGGCCTAGGGTACCCTTAAACTCCGTTCTTAACCTATTTATATATGGATATTAAAAAGCATTAAAATTTCGTCACGATGCAGAATATTACAATAATATACGATTTAAAAAATATTTCCGACCTTAATTCATGGGGGTAAAGTCTTAAGGGCCATAGGGACCAAAAACTCGACCTCTATCAAATCACCATCAAAAACCATTAACAGTTCGACACGGATCCAAATATCAATTATAGGTATAATAAAGCAATATAATTCCGACAGAAACCAGAATATCACATTTATTTGCTGATTCGAAAAAAATCGAGGCCCTTTCCCAATAGTGGTAAGGACACTCGAACGCCGAAATCTGTGTTCCTTCAAACTTGGAAATATTGGTACCGAAATAGTAGAATTTGATGAAAAATCTGAACATTACATTAATTTTACCAGTTGGCTAAACTCGAGGCATTGACTAATGAATAAAAAAATATGTTTGCCGCAACCATATTATTGTTTTTTTAAATTTCATTTTGACAATTGTATGATTGCGGCAATATTAAGGTTGAAGAAAAATATTTAAAAATTTAAGTATCGCTGTAGCAACAATACAAATATGATTGATGAGACAAAAGTATTGTTTTTGGATTTTGTGTTTACAATAATTTGATTACGGCAATCATACTGTATAATTGTATTTTTCGTAATTTGAATATGTTTTTTAGAACAATGTAATGCAATAGTACTTTTTATATGAGTTGTAAAATGTTCCAATAAAGTACTTTGGGTTTGATTAACTGATATATTTTTAATAAAATCATTTATTAAAAAAGGATTTTTCTACTGTTAATTAAATCACTCCTATTATTTTGATTTTTATGAATTTAGAATAATTTACTTAATTAATTCCCAATTCTAGTACAAAATTTTTGGGATTATACTCGTATAGGTTTTTATAGTATGGAGGAGTGGCATCATACTGTGATACTATAGTTGTGAGGATCATAATATGGTTATGGGGATCGTAGTATCGTTGAGTGTGAATCATTATATGGCTGTGGGGATCATAGTATGATTATATGTGAATTATACTTTTGTTGTGAGGAGCATAATATTGTTGTACGTCAACCATATACCTAACAATAGTCTGATGCTCCTCGAATATTGTTATCCCTACCATATTTTTTTTCTTCGAGGGCCCTGGCACCCAAAAATCATCCCCTATTGTTCAGAGACATACGGAGGTATACGGAAACACTGAAATTTTTGTTCATGAATATTTTTAACGAAGAATAAGCAACATCACTGAAAAATATTTTCTTGTGAAACGCGGCATCATCATAGACCTTGTATTAGGTCCATTTATCGAAAATCACTTCACAGCTGTCGAAATGAAGACTTCGAGAATAGTGTTGTCCACCTAAAGTGCTCAAATGATGGCAAAACAACTGCAAACTAGTGAAAACTTGATAAGGAAATTACAAATTCTTTTAAATGACTTCATCTGCTTTTTGATCAAGCTCAGTTGCTACTAGGTCATCGCTGGTTCAAGGCTTCTGCAGTATTGACCATTGTTACCGCCTGGAATATGCGTTTGTTAAGAACAGACTGAGGCTAGCATATAAAGTGGTATCGAACTGGCAGTTGCTTGTTCTAATATGCTGGCTATCAAGTGTTAGTTCAAATCTAGTGGAAACTATATGCTATAAAATGTCATCTGATGTACTACGGTAGCCCGACATTCCATTCCATCAAATCATAAAGTTGAAAATTTAAATACTTAATGATAAATCGATTGAAAATAGAAACTTTTTGTGATTTTTTTGCGGCTCATGAATAATTTCAACAGGAAACGAAATGAAGAAAACGCAAAGCGACAATTAGAAAGCTGCGCAAACAGAACTGACCCATCGGTGTTTCACTGTAATTTGACCTTATGCCCGACACGCTTTCTAGCCAATCAGCCAGCCTCCGACTTCAAATTTTGGGGTCACATTTTGAAAACGAATACAAAACTACGTTTTAAACAATTTGGCCAGCTTTCACTTTTGCCCCCCCGCACAGTATGAGAGATATGAGGGAGTTTTTGGCACGTCCGAGAAGGATAAAGGTCTCATTTTCATTACGAGAACTGCGATGATGAAAGATGAGAGAACTGGCCAGTTCTCAATCTTACACGCGATCACTTACTCTCTAAGAATTTTACAGAGACGTCTGTGCTCTACTCTTGGCATTCTTTAGTTCTCTGGTATCTTGTTTTGGCCAAAAAACTTCAAGTCAGCCAAGAATATATTACCAAGTGAAGTCAGACACTATGGCTATTAGCATCAACACTGCTGACCCGTATGTAACACGCACATCATTGATATCGGCATCGGTATCAACATCTCAGCATCAGCACCATAACGCTCAGTTAGGTCGCACAGCCAAAGCGTCTGTGGTAGTCATAGCCGAAAAAGACTTTACGTGTACTAACAAAACTTATCGCAAAATAAAAAGCACCAGTTGGGCGCTTGGCTCGAACAGTTCAAATCGTGTATCGCATGTCAAAACAAGTGTCAGTGTCAGTGTGAAGCGATAATAAATACGAAACCGAAGTGACCATACACAATTGTAGCAGATAATGCTCTAATTGCCCTCGCACCAAAGAGAAAGTGACAACAAATCAAAGCGAAACAATGGCAAAGCGTTTTAGCCTTTTCACCTGGACGGTGATTGCACTTGTGCTATGCAGCGGCATTGCAGTAAATGCCGAGGATGCTGACGTCGACCAGTCAACGGAATCGCCCATTGCCGACATGGCTCTGGTGGGTAAGTACAACACTTAGAGTGGCACCCAACACACGTACGAGCATGAGGCATTCTAATGGCGCCGCTTTCATTTTCAGATTCGTCCATGACATCCTCCATGTCGGAGACAGCCAAACAGCAGGCCATGCCCGATAGCGCCCAGCCTCATACCATTGCCGATTTCATTATTCATCCCCTGATTGCCTTGAAGCCGAGGGCACCCGAAGAAGCTGCAGCTGAAGGCAAGCAAGCGGCCAGCTCGACTACGCCTGCTCCTTGGCAATTGTTTGGCTTCAATAACGGCCAGACTTTGGGTTTGGGCTTGGGTTCAACCATAGGCTCGTCGGTTCAGTCATTGGCCGGCACCGTCTCAGGCTGGTTGGGCAATCGTGTCCAATTGCCCGGTTTGATTGAAACGCCCGTAAGTGAAAACACAACGACCACTAGCACCACTCAACGCCCCGATGTTGTGGTTAGGGTGCAACATAGGCCCACGACTCGTAGGCCTCTGATCCAGTTCAATGACGAAAGTCGTCCACATCGCTTTAGCGACAACAACCTGTACGACTCGGAGGAGTATGGCGATGAGTACGATGATGAATTCGACAATGACTATCGCCAACAAGACGAATATGATGACGAGCCCGAGTTTGATTCCCAAGAGGAGGAGGAGGATGATCCGCGTGAAGAAGAAGAGGAGGAAGAAGAAGAGGAGGAGGACAATCGCCCTGTTCGCAAGCAAAAGCCCAAGAAACGTCGTCCCAGTCAGGGAAGCAGCAGCAGCAGCACTAGCAGTAGCAGCAGCAGCAACAAAAAGAAGAGTAGTAAAAATAAGAAGAGCTCCTCTAACAAACGCAAGCGACCTCAGCCACAGGAGAGCGAAGAAGAGGTCGAGGATGAGGAGACCGAGGTCGAAGACGACGATGACAACGATCAAGATCAAGATTTCTACTACAGCAACAACAACAACCATGGCTCCACCAAGCGTTCCCAAAGCCAGCAGGGCTTCATCCAGCTCGGTCAACAAAGTTTGCTCAATCAAATCCGCCAATTGACCCGAGGACAGACTCCAGCCGATGTCGCTTCCACCGTACGCAAGACACCATCATCGAACACCAACTCCGCTAAACGTCGCCAACAGGCAACATTGATTATCAACCGTAACGGTCAAACCGTCTACTTGGCACCCGAACTTATGAACGCTGTCCAAGGATCGAACGTGATGCAACAAGTCCCTTTCTATACAACGGGCAGCAACAGCAGCCCTAAACAGCGCCCGGTGGCCAACTTTCCACAACCCCCGTTGACGGTTCCCTACAAAAGGAAAGGCCAGCCGACCCAATACATAACCATTCCCTGGAGTCAATTGGGCATCTCGCCACCCAGTCAGCTGGTGTCCGTCACCGAGGGCATCCAATCACAACCTTTGATTTTGAACATTCCCCAAAGTGCTTTGTCTGCCATGCAGAGCCAAAGACCCAGCAAGAGGAAGCCGGTTATTACATCCGAAGCTGTTCCCCTGTTGGCCGAAGCCTCATTAATGGACGTCTTCAAGCCACCACAAATACCTCCAGCACGCACTCCCTCCAGCGGTAAGGGCACCAAAACCATTTCGTCATCGGTGACTCCAGTTCTGATTTCCACTAAGAACAAACAACGCATACGTCCCGGTACAATTGTAGAAATGGCACCCGATATGGACAGCATGCGCAGTCAACAAGACTCCATGGCCGAAGACTCCAATGACCATGATGCCGATAATCAATTCCTCGTGGTCGGTGATGATGCCGAACCCGGCTTGGGTCGTCAAGCCTATCCAGGTGTGGGTGAAAATCGTCAATACCATGCATTGAATCCCTATTACAATTTATTCCAAAATCGTCAATACCGAGTGCGTAATGGCCGCCAATTGATGGCAGCCGCTGAAGTTATGCCCGAAAGCCAAATGATGGATGCCGAGAAGATGATGCCGGAGAAAATTGAAGCCGAGAAGATGGTAGTCGAAATGATGGAAGCCGACAAGATGGTAGGCGAAAAGATTGAAGCCGAAAAGATGGCAGTTGAACAGAAGGAAGTCGAGAAGATGGAAGCCATGCCTGCAAGTGAAGCTCCTGCCGTCATGGCTGAACCCGCCCAAGATATCCCGATTGTGCCGAGTGAAGAGAAGCTTATTCCCGTACAAGTTATTACCTCCGAGTCGGAAGTAGTCAAGTCCCCTGAGGTCGTAGCGAAACCAGAAGAACCCAAAACAGAGTAGGATGCTAACACAATGAGATTTTTATCCTCTTTAGGATAAAACACTAAAATGCGATACAATTATGGATCATAAACGAAAAGAAGTATTAAAAAATAATGTTGAAAAATCATAAAAAGTCTGAGTTTTTTTTGTTTTTTTTTTTTTGAATATTAACGGAGTTTAGCTTTTTATAAAAAAAACAATTAGTAAAGGCTTAACCAAGGAAATTTGAAAAAAGCTAGAAAAGTCCAAAAGTTCCAAGGGACAGAGAGAACAGTAGAGTCCGAAATTCCTTGGGAAATTTGAAAATTATCAGCGCAAACGCTTCCATTGTCCTTCCTTTTAATGAAATATAGAATATATTACTTAAGTTGAAAAAAAATCTTTATTTTGTCCATTTCTGTGCCCCTTCGGCGAAATTTCGAATTTCGTTGCCAAAGAAGAAATGGCAATTTCGAAACGTTAAATTTTTAATTTTAGTTGCCAAAACTCATTAAGGAAACATCTTTTGCATAAACACATGTCCAAACTGTGTCTTATGTTACTAAAGAATTTCTATTATTTTAAAATCTAAGGTATCCCCATGTTCCGTCGTTGTGATCACTGTATCGACCCCCGGCCAATGACCTCAAGAACGGTGACATCTGCCAACGTCGCAAACGGTCAATTTCATTCATATAGACTTGACTTGTATAACTAGGGGCTATTATTAGATATGACAAATGAAAGAAACTCATACTTTCTGGGACAGACGGATCAGCTCCCAACCTCTGGTCAAGCGTTTCTATGCTGATCGGTTTCTCTTGTGTGCCGCTGTGTGACCTCTTAATGAACTTTCTTCTTCTGCAGAAAGGCCATAAAAATGGTGAAAACCTATTAACAATAGCCATACATATGATGGACAAATGGCTAATTTATTCATTTAATCATCATCAATATGGATTTCTTTCCACTACTGCGAATGAGAATACGCAGGCGCAACAACAAAAAAACACGAGAGTAACCTAAACATAAAACGCTGCGAAATATTAGTTAATCAATTTGTAAGCGCACAACAAAACACATCTGCAAACTGGTTAAAAGTTCAAACAGCGATCGAGAAACTCGTCTCCAGCTCATGAAGTAACGGTATCGACGTCTACCCAACAAACGGGGCAGATGATAAACCGTTAGCTTATTACCTGCTGGCCCCTTTGTCAGGTCGTTGACTATAGTTCCACTTTTAATTCCTATTCATATCATATCGCTTCATACATCGTTGTTGTGCGTGTGACTGCCACTACCTCAGGTCGGGCACGACGCTGTGGCTTATGAGAGTTTATAATTATTTAAATTAGGTTAAAATAACCGGTGATTAATGGTGGTAATGTTGATTCCGATACCCACCTCCCTCCCCTCTACCAGCCTCTGCCTCTGTATGAATATTATTATATTCACGAGCAAAGAATGTTGACCCGTACTGTGACACCGTAGAAATAAAATCCAAATATAACCGAACGTCAAAGGTTGGAAAGAAGCGCTATCATATCTTAAGATATGCAGAGTTTTTGGCATACATACTCGTACACATTAGCACCTTAGCAAAGGTTTCCGAACATACCAAAATATGTACTCCCGCCCGCCCGTCCGTCTGTATTAAAAACGTAGCAAACTAAATCCATTCCTAGCGTATAATTTCGTTTTGTTTCATAGACACAAAGAAGATCCACAGTGTGAGGCGTTGGAATAGGAAATGTAAAACTATGTCTCCCCTCTGCTGGTAATTTGAAAAAACAATGAAAGGAATATAATTGTGGTTAAAAACCATTATCCACCCTGTATAATGGTTTCCATGGGGTTAACAACTTTAATAACTGTTTCGTGTATTGATTTTTTTCTCAGGTTATATAATCTACAAAATGGAAATTTACAATAATTATGAAAAATAATGTCACTTAAATGACCCCGCTTTTCGTCTTCGCAATGATGGGCTCGTTTTAGACCATTTTCCATAATATGGATTATATATTATAATTATGTTTCAAACGTTCGAATTTCTTGGCTTGTTCATATATATTTTTGCTATATATTTCTGTTGCTATATATATTTATGGCCTCGGCAACACTAAGTGTTGCCTGGCGCCATCTTACATTTCCATTGGAAAGTTTGTCATTTTTTAGCATAAACGAACTCAGAACGTTTCGACGTACGACCATCATTTGTGTTGTTTACAGATGACTTCAAGATCGTCATGTGACATACCGTGAGATAGAGGCATCTTTGGGCATTTCTTCCACCAGCTTACATTCGATATTGCATGAACACCTGGCCGTAAAAAAGGTTTGTCTTCGTTGGATCCCGCACAATTTGACAATCGCTCAAAAAACGGCTCGTGTCGATTGGTGCAAAGAAATTTTGAAAAAATACGATCGCGGTTCTTCAAAAGACGTTTATAAGATCGTCACAGGTGACGAACCATGAATCTATGCGTATAAGCCAGAAACAAAATATCAAAATACCGTGTAAGTTTTGAAGACAAGCCAAATCCAGCGAAACTTGTTCGTGGAAGAAGCACTTCGAATCAAATGGTCGCCTGTTTCTTCGGCAAAACTGGTCATGTGGCGACTGTTCCGCTTGAGCAGCGTAGGACGGTCAATTCTAAGTACACTAATATTTCTTGCCAGAAGTCTTCGGAGAAATTCGAAAAAAGAACAAGAGAAGACGAATCATTGTGCTTCATGACAATGCAAACTCTCACACATCGGCTCAAACCAAAGCCTTTTTGACCGGCCAAAACGTCATATTGATGTGTCATCCGCCGTACAGCTCTGGCTTGGCACACAATGACTTATTTTTATTCCCGAACATCAAGAAAAAAAATGCGTGGTCAACAATTTCCGTCGCCAGAAGATGCTGTTGAAGCATTCAAAAACCATGTTTTGGAGGTGTCTCAATCGGAATGGAAAAAGTGCTTCGACAATTGGTTTGAGCGCATGCAAAATTGTATAAATCATGCTAGAAAATACCTTGAAAAACAATAAAACCATTTTTGATGATAAATATTCGCATTTTTATTATTAGGCCAAAAATATATATAGCAGCCCTCGTATACTCGCTCCTTCAAATAACCCCAAAGAAAATATTGCCAAATAATTTCCGAATTTCTGGAAATTATTCGATCTCTATAAAAATTTGACTTAAAAGTGCCATTGTGTCCCGGGCAGTGTGGGCACTTTCTCCGTCCGGCTTAAACCACATCTCAGGTCTGTTTTCAAGAGCAGGACTTACAAAATTTTCTATCATAAACCGATACCGCTCTCCATATATATATATATATATATATATATATATATATATATATATATATATATATATATATATATATATATATATATATATATATATATATATATATATATATATATATATATATATATATATATATATATATATATATATATATATATATATATATATATATATATATATATATATATATATATATATATATATATATATATATATATATATATATATATATATATATATATATAATATAACTGTGCTTAAAAATCCATTATATTAGTAATTCCTTCATAATTTTCTCGCACTACACCACTCTGATATTTAAAGTATCAAGCGGTTTATTACTTGTCGCCCATTGATCGGGTATAATATGTGGCATTTGAGCTGAAGCGACCCTTATGTGAAAGCTATGCGGAAACATGGAACGATTCAGTCCAATGTGAAAAGACATGGGAGTTGGCCGCTCATAACGCTCTATGCGAAATTTGATCAAAATCGCATGTAATATGTGGCCTCTCGAGCTGCAGATTCTGAAATCGGTAACGACCTTTGTATGGCGGCTATAGAAAAATTTGAACCAATGTGGTCCAGGTTTACCAGAGTTAATTACAACCCTACCTGGAAGGGATACATAGCCGAGGCGATTTTCAACTTGTTTTCCTTTAAATGTCGACTTCCGATTTTTCAACATTTTGGGGAAAAGAAAGTCGATTAATTGTCATTCCGTTTGCAACAACATGAAATATTGATCGTCGTAATTTTAAGACGAACTAGTCATATCGTGCGTCCGTGTGTATGTTAAAAGCACGAAAGCGTTCAATATTGTTTAGGGCGCCTAAAATTCGTATGATAACGGCTTAACTTTATAAGCGGTTTGGGATTGCAAATAGGCAACTCGGCCCAGGAGGGAAAACTTCCTCTTTAAAGTACTAAAGTACAAATCATAAATTTTTGTGGACGGGCAGTGGTAAAAATGGGGTCTGTTAATACCTATAGTTGCTGGACCTTTTGGCTCTTGTGACCCAAAAATGGCTCGCATGACTCAAAATGAGCGATCAGTAGTTAATACGGGCTGGTAGCAAAAAAGAACGCACAAGTCGATTGTTCGATTAAAAGTCGATCACGACTTTCTCGATTTTTGCAATAAAAAGTCGATTAGTAGACTAATCATCGACTTTTAGAACCCATGAAAAATTTGGTGGTGATCGGGTGTAGCGTCCAGAGTTGCAGGATACAAGATAAACCTATAAGTATGTGTTAGAGCTACTCAAAAAAAATAACGGAAAAGGTCCAATTTAACCATAGAGAAGTGCTGATCGCTCGTAATATTCTGTGCAATATTTAGTCGAAATCAATTATAAGATTTGGCTTCTAAAGCGGAAAATTCTGATATCGGGAAAGCATTTTGTATAATGACTATATGAAATTTTAAACCTATGGGGTCCAGTTTTAGCAAAGTTAATATGTAGTCGCTTATTACGTACCATGCAAAATTTAGACATGATCGAGTGAAAATTTTGGCTTTTAAATTTGCAGTACCTCAAAGTGGGACCTTTTTGAGGGAGCTAGTCCAAAAATAAGATCGGTGTCCACCAATTTCAATAGGACTCCTCCTTAGCCCAAACATAAAAAATATGCCATGGTTCTTCGAAATCGGTTTATAACTTGCGACCTGTACTTTGTTTGCAAAGAAATATGGACAGACGAAAGGACATATTCCAGTGGAATCAGATAGTAAATCTGAGTTGATTGGTATGGTTAACATAGGGTCTATATCCATTTCTTCAAAGTGTTGCAAGCATCAGCAATTAATCATAATACTAGTGTAAGGAATACCAAAATAGTTAATACAAACATGGTTGGGGTTAAAAGAGTCGAAGAGCATCATACTAAAGGGTGGTCCAACTGAAATGCACAATGTTAATTGGAAATAAAACAAACATTTTTCAGAGAATTATCTTTATATTTTTATTATGTTAGAGGGTTCTATGACAGTTATGTGTTAAACCAAATATCGACGTAGTGCTCGCCACGGCTTTGGTGACATAGGTGATATACTTCTACCCGATGGCACATTTTTTCAACGATTCCGAGGCATACTAGGGGTTCAATTTCATTAATGTGCCGAATTATCTCATCCTTTAACTCTTGCATTGTTTTGGGCTAAATGACGTACACAGTTTCTTTTAAATATTACCAAAGAAAGGTGTTCAACGTAATCATAAATAGTATGGTTCTAGTAAACAAACTATTGCCAAAATATGCTACCTCGCAATTATGTTATAGTTTCCAAAACCATTATTTAATCACACACAATCATGGTATGATTACCACAACCATAGGATGATTCTCACAACCGTAATATTGAACTAAATTACGGTTTCCGTAGTTGCAATTAAAAAGCTGGAGTTGTCTTAGCCAAAATACATATGAGAAAATTATCACAGTAATTTCTTCAGCCAAAACTATACAACCTGATTGTCCTGTAGAGCGGTTGGTATTGAAAATGGACCAAAAAGGACAAGCTTTCCTTTATAGGACTAAGATAAGTTATGGCCAATTTCATTGATATTTCCACTATGTATCTTTAATAGATAACTTCAAATTTACTTTGCTTGATAGTCGTAGACGCATGAAACGTCCCACAAAAGGCGTGGTCATTGGAGCCAGATTTATATATGTTTAATTTGTATATATGTGACAGCGCATAGAGAAAGGGTAAAAAAAATCAATTTTCACTTTTTTTGATGTGGACAACACCTGAGCATCGAATGAGACCGTGCCCCAAAAGTGTTCCCTCCCAGAGATATGCGCTTTTTATGAAAGTGATGGTACACCAAAGATACACGTATTTAAATCTTTAAAATGGCTCTTCTGAATAAAACTGGTTTTTACCCTTAGGTCCCTTTCTATTTTGCGCGTCACATATTTAAATTAAGGACTGTTAGAAACTCGGCCATATGGTGCATAAATCGGAAATATGGGTAATAAAAACTAGAGAAATTTCGTCAAAAATTTAAATATAATAATTTCAGGCTTTGATCCATGGACTAATAGGTCTTTGGGCGCCGAAAAGCATGTCCTTTCGAATATGAGCTTTCCAGATACTCAAAAACAGTGAAATTTTATTCTTCATATAAATAAGCATTAAGCTTTTATATTTATCTGAATTTTGGGTCCGACATAGGCAAATGGGTACTCAAAAACAATGAAATTTTCTTCCGAATCACGATTTGGCTAGATTAGAGGCCTTGTGGCATGGGCAAATGTTCCACAGGGTTCTGCAAATGATGTCCTGTCAAACATAAGTACACGCAGAGAAAAGATATGGTTACACTATGGTCACCGCAACAATACTATGTTTTCTACAATAAAAGCATGTTCGTCGAATCCATAGTATTGTTTTATGAATTTCATTTTGACAATAGTATGATTGCGACAATATTGCTATTGTTGAAATGTAACAATAGTATTATTGACAAATTTAGAAATGAAAATATGGTTGTAGCAACCATATAAACATGGTTAGTACAACAACAGTATTGTTGTTTAAAATTTACGTTAACAATAATTTGATTACGGCAATCATACAGTATGGTTGCAACTATGAACATAACAAAACAGGTTTTACAGAGCATACATGTATGTGTGTGCGTATGTTTTTTTTGATATACAAAAAAAAACACATACACTCGATACAGTGTATGGTTGTTGTCCATTAAAAAAACAATAACAATCGGAAGGTAGTTCAAGGGATTTTTATTGTGTATACTTTGTTCGGTGAAATACTCTAAAATCGACTGGTTCTCGTTTATTTAAAGTCTGCCTGCACTTAAGTATATAGCCTTTGATCATGGGGTTTAATCACATTCTTTACTTGGTGTCTACGGATGGTGAAGTAGCATTCACCCCTGCTGGCAACTAAAAGTATTTTTGACCATTGGAATATATATTTTTATTTCTTGAATGAAAATTTTAATAAAAACATGGCCTCAAATCTGGCTATGAACTAATAGTAATGCAATTTAAAATAACGAACTTAATAAAAATCACTATTTTTAATTAACAACAAAAACTAATCCTAACAAATAATCTTGGGGATCATAGTATGGTTGAGTGTGAATCATACTATGGTTGTGGGGATCATAGTATGGTTGCGTGTGAATCATACTATGGTTGTGAGGATCATAATATTGTTGTGTCACAACCATATACCCAACAATAGTACGATCCTCTTCGAATATTGACACCCCAACCATACTTTTTTTCTGCGGAAAAACATTAAACTGTTCTTTATAATACTATTGTTCATCTATTTTTAAGATGCAAGTGATATTGTCCAAGCTTACAAGCCGAACGGTCCCCAGGGGCCCGAATACCGTCCTCGGTAACTATAAAGCACCAAATATGTACTTATAATAAAAATTGTGCTTAATTAGCGGTTTTCCCCTAGACCCAGAAATCGAGTTTACTTGTCACGAATCTAAGTATGATATTAATTTTACGATTTGCCTCAGACCATGGGTCTATTATACCTAGGTTGCCGAAATATAGTTCATTTTAAATATAGGCAGATGGGCCCTTGGAGGCAATAAAAAGTCCACCTTACTTTAAAGGCTTTGAATAATTTATTTTAAATAAAACTGATCCACTAACAACCCCATTTTTCAAAATGTGTCCCTAATCCCATTCAAATTCGAAATGTCATGTTTAAACATATCGTTTCCATATTCCAATGATTCACAGTGTGCATACCACATTCATGTAAAGAAGTGTGTTTTGGCGATTGTTACCATAAGATACATGGTAACTTGGCTAAAAGAAAAAGTGCTTAATGGTGTGGCTCTTGCTGAGCCACGCAGCACGCAAATTAAAATCTGTTCTGTCGGTTTTGCTCCGTTATCTACTGGTTTTTAATCCAAATTTACCGTTTCGGGTTTTGACCATAAACAGCAGAATGCGAAAATGTTCAGTAGTCAAAAACATGGGTTAATGGATGTTTTGCTATGCTGGGATAAAATGATCGGATTTTATGTCCAACAACTTTCTTTGGTTAATCATTGTGATTTGCACGAATTGATGAGAGGGTGTTTATGCATGTTGAAGCATTTAATCACAACATGCGTAAAGACAATTCAAAAACAAAACGGGGCAACAAGACTTAAATGTAGTCTATACTGTCAAAGTTGACATCCGGCATTAGTTTTGGGGTAGGAGAGAAACAAGCTAGAGATGGAAAAAGGGTAAATATCCGATAATATGTGGCAGTCAATTGGGTAAAAATAGGTATTTACCTAGAAAGTGGGTATAAACTTTGTTATAGAAAAATTGGTGTGCAGCAAAATTTAGAATGGTTTTATAATAAATTTTATAAATAACAATAAAAATATTTACAGAGCAGTTGAAAAATATCAACTCAAGACAAAAACTATATTTTATTATACAATTTATACAGACATACCCAGTAAACCAAATTTGCCGACAATGTCTGCAATCAGACAATCCTAAACAATATCTGAACTCTATCGAGAATTCTTACCGAAATCGTTACGAATTCCGTTCGATTTGTCTGAGGATTTTTTATTTGTTATGTTCTGAAATTTCTGAACGAATTCTGTTAGACTTGTCTGTGGTATTTTTATATATTTTTTGATCAGAATTCTCTTAATTAACTCGCAACGACTTCTAAACGATCTAAGGCTTCATATGTTACAGTTATTGGTATTATGTTCAGACATGTCGGAACTAATTCCTAACGAATTCTTAACTGTTTGTCTGAGGTATTTTTATATTTCAAATTCTTGTTTTTTGTTTGTTTACATTCAAAATTTACCAAGATTTTAGCCTAGTATTCGTTTAGATAAATGTCGGCAAAAACATCAGAGTTCCCTCAGAGAAGTACACGCAGAGAAAAAACATGGTTACTACATGGTCACGGCAATAATAGTGTGTTCTCCGCAATAAAAGTATGTTTGTCGCAACCATAACATTGTTAACTGAATTTAGTTTTGACAATAGTATAATTGCTGCAATATTAATATTGTTGAAATGTAAAAATAGTATTATTGCCAAATTTAAAAATGAAAATATGGTTATAGCAACAATATAAATATTGTGTTTTGCGTTTTTTGTTAACAATGATATGATTACGGCAATCATAATGTATGATTGTAATTTTTCTTCATATAAATATGCTTTTTAGAACAAATGTTATTGGTACGTATCAAATGCAATAATAGTACTTTTTTATCGAAATAAAAATTTTTTTAACAAGCTGCTTTGGCATTATTTAACTGAAATATTTTTAATAAAAACGCTTACGTTTATTTCAACTTTTTTTTCTACTGTGATATAAATCACTCCTATTATTTTGAATTTAATGTATTTTTGAATAATTTTCATAATTCAAATCTATTGTTGACAACTTAAACAAATTCTAATAAATAATATTGGGGATCAAATCTATTGTCGACAATTTAAAAAAGTTCTAATAAATTATATTATATACTATATATACTATGGTTGTAGGGATCATAACATGGTTGCGTATGAATCATACTATGGTTGTGAGGATCATACTATGGTTGCATATGACACATACTATGGTTGTGAGGATCATACTATGGTTGTGGAGATCATAGTATGGTTGAGTGTGAATCATACAATGGTTGTGAGGATCATAGTATGATTATGTGTGAATCATACTATTGTTGTGAGGATCATAGTATGGTTGTATTTGAATCATACTATTGTTGTGAGGATCATAATATCGTTGTACCACAACCATATACCCAACAAAAGTATTATCCTCTTCGAATATTGTCACCACAACCATACTTTTTTTCTGCGTGTAGTTTAGAATTCATGTCAACCCCCCAATATGTTTGTCGTAATGAACTCGGTAAGAATTCTAATCCGAAGTCGGAAAATTTTTCCAATTTGGTTTGGTTAGCTGGGCAGTGCGAGAGATTTTTATTGTGTTCGGAGGAAAACTCTACTGCCGGTAGTTCTCGTTAAATGCAAAACTGGTTGCCCTTAAGTGTTTAGCCACTAAACATAGTTACAGCACAATTATTGCTTGCGGTATTATTATTGTAAAGCGGCGCTCTCCACAACTGCAGACACCCCCTTGCTTGTAACTAAAAGTCTTTCCGAACGCTTTTTGAAAATGTTTTACAACTGTTATTTGTAGAACAAAAATATTTTCTTCATTTTGATTGTTACCACTTAGAATTTACCATGACATAAGCTCAGAATTTGTTCAGAACTCGGTTCGAAATGTCGGTAAAAACATCAGAATTTAATAAGACTTAATGCCAGCATTTCCCAAGGCAACAGTTCAGAATTCGGTGCGAAATGTCGACAGAAACATCAGAATTCTCTCAGAGAAGTAGTTCAGAATTCGTGACAACCCTCTCATATGTTTTTCGTTACGAACTCGCTAAGAATCCTGATCCGAAATCGGAACATTTTGCCGATTGTCATACATAATTCTGACCGAATTCCAAAGGTTTGGTTTGCTGGGTATTTACATTTTAGAACATATTTATTTTTACAATATTACATTACATACAATACATTTATCGAAAGCACTGACAGTACCAGGGTTGCTATTTATATTTTGGGTCCGACAATAAAAACACAATAATTTATTATTGGAAATGGAATTAATGGAAATTTGCATGCGCACAAACCAATTTTCGAAGCACTTTTTCCACTCCGATTGAAACACCTCCAGAACATGATTTTTAAACGTTCCGACAGCTGCTTCGGACGATGAAAAACGTTGACCACTTATTTTTCTCTCAATGTTAGGAAATAAGAAGTAGTCATTGGGTGCCAAATCAGGGCTGTACGGTGGATGGCCCATCAATTCGACGTCTTGAGTGATCAAATAGCTCATTGTTTCAGCTGATGAGTGAGAGCTCACATTGTCGTGATGCGAAATGATCTGTCTTCCTTAAATTCTTTCCTGATTTCTTCGAACAATGTTGGCAAACAGATGGTTGTATACCACTCAGAATTGACCGTCCGACGTTCCACTAAAGGCACTGTGGCAACGTGGCCGGTTATACCGAAAAAAACGCAATCATTCGATGTATTTCTTCCACGAACAACTTTTGTTGGATTTGGCTCTTCTTGAAAGAACTATACGGTCGATTGCTGTTTTCTTTCGGGTTCATATGCATAGATCCATGATCCCTCACCTGTGACAATGATATACACCGCCTTTGAGCTACCGCAGTTATACTTTTTCAACATCTCTTTGCACCAATCAATACGAGACTTTTTTGTGCATTCGTCAAATTATGTGGGATCCAACGAGAACAAATTTTTTTCACGGCCAAATGAACATGCAATATCTTATTGATGATTTCCATACTTATAGGATGCCTCGATCCCACGGTATATCACCTGTCGGTCTTGCTTAATCAGTTCACGCACAGCATCGATGGTTTCTGGCAAAGTGACCGAAGTTGGACGTCCTTGACGAAATGCATCCTGAAGCGAACGGCGTCCAAGTCTAAACTCTTAGTACCAGCAATTAACAGTGGTTTTTGATGGTGCTTCATCGCCAAAAGTCAAAACAAGTGATTTAAACATCATCGCAGGAAAATGTTCACGGATAATTCGATTTCTTGACTGAGATGAATTTTTCAACACACTGTAAACAAAACAATTCGCTCGCAAATGACAAAACGTTCCAAGTGAAGTTGTGCTTAAAAAACGTCAAAGTTTGCAAGTTCCAGTTTGCATCTGGGAACACTATTATTTCCAGGACCTAAAAAGAGTTCAATCTGTGACACCAGTAGAAGGGAATTTCCTAAATAAATTGGCAGATTTGATGATTTCGTCCTCCGTCGATACATTTTTTTGGGAAATATGTCCTTGGCGCATGTTTTTTTTGCAGAGATTCCAATTATGTTATATAAAGCATAATTTTCCTGCATTACCGGTTTCGTTTCCTTAAGGAAATGAAAGTTTGAGTGCTTAATGACCATTCAGTGCATGGAGCAGTCAATAGACGAACCGCTAATCTGATCAATTCCGGGAACAGGCAAATACATTTCCACCATGTAAAAAGATACAATTCTTGTATGCAGCCCCAAAAAAATTTTTTAGTCCACAAATCCACTCTAGACTTATAATTTGCATGGTTCACCATTATATTTATGTTAAAATTGGTACCCATATCATAAATAAGCTGCATCGCACTTAGATAATCGGATGAAGTAGAATCGTGTTCTTGACTATGTGAGTCAAGAAAACTAGCAGCCAAACGTATTGATTTAGTAGATATTTTCATCCTTTTATCAAAGAAAGACAATAAATATTTTGTTATTATTATTAATTTTAGTTAGTGCTTTAAATGCATTCCGTAGCTTGTTTTGAATGTCTTCAAAAGCTTATATACTTACTTACACGTTAAATACTTTATGGGTTAGATTCAAAAACAGTTATCCATTGTGTCATGGATTGAAATAGTTTTGAAATCGTACTTGAATTGAAATAGTAAAAATAGTTTTGTTGTGTGTTTTAGATTTCGTTTTTCTTGAATGCCAAAGCTTGAAGCGGAACTTTACTGTTTACCAACCTATTTCATGATGTTATGTAGCTGCCCCATTTCGATAATATAACTTTTTATTGTTTTCATTTCAATAGATTTACTTTGACATTTTTGCTTCTTAGAGTTTTAGAACTGTGTAAAAAAGTCTTACCCCCATTCTCATATAAACTCAAAAAAGGTTTAAAGAATATTTTTATAAGAACAATTTTAATTTTAAAGCTTCCGTATTATTTTTATGATCATTACCCATACTCCTTACATATTCGACTATTAAATTGTAACAAAAAAAACAGAAGATTGCCGTCCATAAAATTCTCATAAATATTGGTCGATTAGCTGAGTTATCTCTCTCATCAAAACAAGCTGCTATATTACCAAAGAAAAGAATTAATAACAGTTTTGATGGAAAATATTATTAGCTTTTTTTGGGATGATATTTGAACAATTTTCAACTATTTTTATATAATTTCTTCTGCCACAAGTGGCAACACTGATAAATACCCAAATAAATTCCCCCAAAAAATGTATACAGTATATACCCGGTATTTATCCATATACTGGGTAAATACCGGAAAGAATCTCATTTTAAACATAGCTGATCCTTTGGAGATTATATGATATTGACATCGATCGAGTTCATGGTAGTAGGAAGATTCTTTGCAAATTGTATAAGCATTAACAGCCTGTTCTAAAAAACATACATGTGACATCAAATAAGTTCTTATTAAGAGAAGTATTGAGATATTAAAAAGAAATTGGTATTTAATTCTTTCACAAATGCGCATGGTTAACTCATATCTTAGTAGAACATTCTCGCAGCCGGACAGTCCCCACAACATAAAAATTTTAAATACAGCATAGAAAAAACATCCATTAAATCATGTTTTTTTTCAGTTTGGTTCATATGAGTTACATAGTGATATGGGCCAATATTGAAATCTCTTAAAGAACATTCGATATCTCAAAAGAGAACCTTTTATAAAAGTATTGATAAATCAATAAAACGTAATGCTTGTCAAATCGATTATATGTACACAAAGGAGCTAGTTGGTCTATCATTACCACGTAGCTCCTTTGAATACGATCAAACAATTCAAGGATAATCCTTGAGTACTCTTTAAAAGACAAGAAATTTTCATACCGCGCACCACTCTGTGTCAGAGGTTATTATAACTTAGCTCGGATGTTTAGAATGTTGCTCGGATGTACAAAAGATAGACCATGTTTATTATACCGATCGATTCGAAAACACTATCTTATTTCAATAAGCGCTGTTCGTCCGTCCGTCCTTCCATAAATCATTGTAATCAAAGTAGAGGTCGCAAATATTCACTATACAAACTTGGGCAAAGGTCTATATCGGTTCATGAATCTATATATGATACAAAGATCTTTCCAGATTTAAGGAACTACAGCTTTATAATAATATCCGATTTCGATTTCAAAGTAAGAGCGACCAATACCTTACGCAATTAAACTTACCGTTTGATTCATTCGAATAGCGGCCACAGAAAGATTTCTTCTAATTTGAGTCCCGACGCTCAGTGGTCCAGTTTCGATTTTCTTCGGCAAAAATTCTACAACTTTTGATAAAGTAAATATTTTTGAGTTCTGTCAAAAGGACAATTGTAGCCAAGGCCTTGATAATTTAAAAATAGCGCTATAGCTCTTAAAATATATGAGAAACAGTTCCACAAAGTCAAAAAATTAAATCTCACTTTTTCAATTTTCGAATCCTGAAAAAAGGAAAATCGGTAATTAGGAAAAAAAAATATTTTGCGCATTTTATGAAATACGAGTATACATAAAAAAACAAAATTGTACTTTCTTTAAAATCGGTCAAATAATCCTTGAGTTCTTGACTACAATTGTCCTTTTTACAGGACTCAAAAATATTTAGTAGATCAAAAGTTATAGAATTTTTGCTGATGGAAATCGATCCTCGAGCACATATTGTATCCTGTACTATACAATCCTTCCCGATTGCGACCTATAACAATACCTGGTAAAATTGAAACATGCCCGTCTATGTTTTGTAATAGCACACACAAAATATGGCCCTACCGCTCAAGAGTCAAATATTTTCTTATATATTCTCCATATCAATTGTTTGCGCAAATGTGTATGGATAACCCAAATCACTTATATCACAAAAAACACTAAATTTAGAGTTAAGGAATGAGTCCTAGGACCAATATTTAGGCCCATTCCAATACGGGCATATGGGTACCAAAAAATCAATGAAACTACCTAAGCAATCGAAATTAAGCTATATTTTTAAGATCTGGGCAAATGTAAAGCCTAGGGGCCCAAAAAATACACATACGAGTATAGCTACAACATTTCAATAAAAAGAAGTAAAAAAATTAACATCGGGCGTGACCGACTATGAGATACCCTACACCACTCTGTTTTTCAGAGGATTTAGCACCTCTGTCTAAAGCTAGAGCCAAGCCGGACTAAGTATGTTAAAGTTAGTTATTTGTCGATCATAACATATATTTCCCTGTTTTGCCAAAAAATCCTACTTTGGACGAAACCAACCGGTCCTTATGTAAAATGATCTCCGAGTTGAATGCTCGTTATGGCCCATCACATATAGCTTTCGAGATATCGTGACTTTTTTCATTAATTTGCCTAACACTTCGGCAATTTAAATTCCACGATTTTTTTAAAAAAAAGCTTTAACTCAGACAAGTTTCGTCAGATTATCAAAAAATATTCCACATTGGAAAAACTAATGGGGGACCTCCAGGGTTGGGGTGCAATTGGCAGTTGAAAAAAAATGTTCAACAAAAAAAAAACAAAATTTTGATTTCTTCGGTTTATAAATTATAATTTACATGAAAGATGACTTTGTTACCTATTAACTTTTTTTTTTCACTTTTAAGGGAATCGGATAAGAATTGCTGAAGTTTTAGGCAGCTTAGTAAAACAAAAGGCAGACAAATTTAATGTTCACGATATCTCAAAAACCATACGTGTTGGGGCGAAACGGACTTTCAATTCGGATTCAGGAGATCATTCGATCATTGGTTTTGGTCTAAAGGAGTGCTAAAAATTAATTTTGTTGCAGAGCAGTGTTATAATTGTCGTTATTTTTATATCCTTCACTGTACGTACATTCATAAGAGCGCCCATGAAATACACAGAATAATGGAAAAGTGTTATTCTATCCGCTCCCCGCTCATTTTCTAGTTATTGGGCATCAAAAATAATATCCATGCAAATTTTTTTTTTCAGCCCTTCACGACTTTTAGCCCTAACAATGGAGTAAAACTAGTTGCAAGCTGTGATGAGCTATAACTCGTAAGCCAGACGACTTTCGGAAAATACACCTTAAGCATTTGTGTTGCAAATATACAGGCAAACATTTTTTTCTTACTCAATTTTTGACCTAGCTCTGACCCTTCATGGTGTTTTAGAAATTTGAGTCAACATTTTTTTCAAACGTTTATTAATAAAATTACTAATTTACGTTTGAAAAAACTTTTGACTTAAATTTTAAGTTTGACCCCTGAAAACACCATGAAGGGTATTGCTAGTTCAAAAATTGTGTAAGAGAAAAATGTTTGCCTCTATATTTGCAACACAAATTCTTAAGGTGTATTCTTCGAAAGTCGTCTGGCTTACGAGTTATAGCTCATCAAAGATTGCAACTAGTTTTACTCAATTTTTAGGGCTAAAAGTCGGGACGGACTGGCCGGTTTCCATCCTATTAAACAAATTTTGGCACTCATTTTCTAGTATATCGGATTGATGCCCAATATACTAGAAAATGAGCGGGGAGCGGAAAAAATAACACTTTGTGTTTTATGGGCGCTAAAATATTCATGGTATTGAAAGAAATACACCTTTACGTAAAAGAAGCCGTATAAGGCCGTTATTTACCGTTTGGAGCCAGCATTAAATTGTAAGTTCTCACAAATCAGTACTCACTGATTTGGGAGAAGTACCCATCTTGTACCACGCTCCTTTGTTCAAAAAGTCATTTGGGCGGAAAAAAGAATAAGATCGGAAATCGGTTTGTCTCAACTTCCACCCCACCCCAATAACGAACAAGGGGAATTTCATCCACATCAGTAAGCTGCGCTTAATAGAAATTGAACTCATTGACCGGGATTTACTGTTAAACGCCTTCTACGAGCGGCAACTGCATTTGGCTGAAGAGTTTTCACGTGGCTTAAAGATTGCTCGCTTAGTCGTTAAAAAGACGGAATTTACAAGAACGAAACCCATCGCGGACAAATTGTTAGATGTCCTAACCCGAATTTTAACCATAGTCTACTTGTATGCCAGTCTTGCAGGCCAACCATGTCTCGGCTTAATAATACTCACCAAGTTTCCATTATTTTTATTTATTTATCGTTTTATTACAATTAAGATTATAAAAAAAAATAATTTATAAAACACAAGCAACTAAGGCTATCGACCTATGTTTCCACAATATCTTAACTTTAAAGGAACAAAGGTCAAACTTTTCTCAACTCAGCGAGGTGGACTTGAATAACTACCGCTGAAAATATCGTCGGCGTTCCCAGCAGAAGGCCAATGCATTTTTCCGATACTTTTCATGGGAAACAAAAATCTGTTGCATTTATTTATTTTGTGAAATTTCCAAAAATTAGTTACTGCAGTCGATTCATATAAAAAAATCGAGTTAAAAGCGCGATTTTGTGTGACATAATAATATCTGTGACAGCGCATAGAGAAAGGGACCTAAGGGTAAAAAATCAGTTTTAATTTTTTTTTTCTTTTTTTGATGTGGACAACATCTGAGCATCGAATGAGACCGATCCCATGCCCCAAAAGTGTTCCCTCCCAGAGATATGCGCGTTTTATGAAAGTGAAGTCGATGATTCTAAGCGCAAATAAAAAGGGACGTAATCTTTAAAATGGCTCTCCTGAACAAAACTGGTTTTTAACCATAGCTCCCTTTATATTTTGCGCGTCACATATACAAAAATGTCACATAGGCCCTTTTGGTATTGATTTTTCTGTATTAAAATGAAAAAAAAACTGAATATTTTCCACATAGACCTTTTTTATTTACTGCACCATAGGATGGGGGTGTTTTTGGCATTTCGTTTGGTACTCCTAAAAATATTGATCTGATATCCTATAAAGTTTAGTAAGTGTTTTTGATCAGCGTACAATTCTAAGACGCTTTAGCGATGTCCGACCGACCGTCCGTTAGTGTGTCTGTTGAAAGCACGTACTGGTCTCAATTATCAACCTAGAAAGTCCAAACTTTGCAGAGAAATGTATTGTTGTTGCAGAGGTTTGGGATTCATAATGGACCAAATCCAGTCAGAGGAAAAAAGGTTCTCTACACAAGGACTAAAACACCATCTTTTTAAATCACACCTTTTTGGGTTTTTTTTAATAAAAGTCGGCACCATGGGATTGACCTGAAATTAGGTTTGAAACTATTTAGGATTAAATATGGTCCAATTCGGTAAACGGTATGATATATCCCTCATACAAAGTACATTCCTCAGTTCAGGTACCGCCGCTATAGAAACTGCGTTTATGGTCTGATCTCGACGGAATTTGAAACGAAGTAATTCACTGTTGTTAATTAATCGGTCCATTATTTTATACAGCCCTCATACAAAGTTCCCTTCCAATTTTTGGCCCTGATGCTCTGGCAGCCACATATTTATTAGTTTTTATTTGAACATATTAATTCCTTGGAATGCCAATTAACTGTTCATTTAATTTAGATCACATACAAAGACGCCTAAGTCTGATTCTTGGTTTGAACATAATACATGATATAAAAGGCAAACTAGAATTATTGATTTGGAAATTGAAAAGTCCAGCGTGAAGAAAAACACATAGGCCTTCTAGAATAATTTCGTGACAATTTCTATAAAGAAATTCACATAGGCCTATTTCTGAATTCTGAACAAATAAAGATATCGAAAAACGATTTGGTGGGTATGATCAACAGGACTACTAAAATCTGCAATAAAAAAAGGATAAATATAAACATAGGCCTTCTGCTGGGAACTACGACGATATGTTAGGTGTTCTTATCCGCAATTGATTTCCGGATTAATTTTTAATTGGAATTGTTTTTTTTTTCAAAAATCGTTTCGTTCAATGCAATCCAATACAAGACTTAATTTAACCCACCACGTTTTTCAGCTCATAACTGTTTCATTAGACTCCATGAAATATTAGAAAACCTCAACGCATGTCATTTTCATTGTCGCTTTGTAGGTGCACAATGATTTTCCGTATGCTTTTGTTATTCCACATGAATTATCTAAAAACGCCGTTACCAAGTATTCGAATAAAACAAACAAGACATAATGAATGTCATTATAAACAAATGAAGACAATTCGAAAACCAAAGAAATCCAAACAAGTATTCATTCAAACGAATACTTGTGGTGTTTTGTTCGTTAATCAAATATTATATTTATTCGCGGGCACGCAGACAATTACAACGTAATCAGAACCACCATGGGCAAATTCCTTTCATCACTCGAGACCTCGTGCTAACGATCGTGCGCAGAACCCACCAACACACGTCGTTATAGGCTCATGCCCATATTCTAATAAGGTTAAAGACCTCTTTCTCTCACACAGACGGCAGAAGACGTCGGCCGTCGGTCGCACCGTACCGTTGACCGCTGCCTTTGGCATTTCGGCAATTATGTCAAGTAGAACGAGTGTAACATCGACAGAACGAACACAGACCAACAAGTCTGAACCCGTCAACGATTGACTCCCATATCAGAATTCATAATCACATACATTTCACATAAAATTCTACATACGACGCGCTAGTGATCGGTTTGGTCAAAGGGGCTATGCGATTAGCGATCAACTGAAATTTGCTCAGGTTATTTCTAGGCAGCGGAATTTTATACATTTTTACATTTTTACGTTGTCAAAAAGTGGAATAAAATTTGTTGTCTTTTGAATTTCAAAAAGTTTATTCCAATTATAATTTAAATTGATATCTTCTAAATTCCAAATGAAATTCTCAAACTTTTAGTCGGCTTTTGAGTTTAATTTCTTGAACACAGTTTTTTTTTTAAATTGAAATGGAATATTTTAAATTAGCAAAGAAGTTTTCTAAATTTGAAATAGAATATTTGGAATTTAATTTAATTTATAAATGGAATTATCTAAACTTATTTGACACTTTCTTAATTTCAAATGAAATTTCTTACCTTCATTTGATGTTTTCTAAATTTCAATTGGAATTTCTGAACTTCAAATTAAATTTCTACATTTTATTTGCATTGTCTTAGTTTCAATAGATATTATTGAAAAAAAAACTTAATTCCATCTAAAATTCAGAAAAGATCAATTTAAATTAAAATTCAGAAAATTGTACTCAAGACTGTGAATATTTCGTTGGCAATTTAATTATTGTATTGAAAAATGAGAAATTTCTATTTAATATTTAGAGAACATCAATTGGAATTCAAATAACACCGATAAAAATGAAAATTCAGAAATTTCAATTGCGAATTCCGATAATATCAATTGAAATGTAAAACATTCCATTTTAAACTCGGATTTTTGCATTTGAAATTCAGAAAATTTGAATATTCCACTTAAAATTCACACTATTCCATATAAAATGCATTGCGCGCCAAGTGAAATTTAACTACAAAATAAAATTTGGTGTCTTTTGAATTTCAAATGTTTTATTCTAAATTTAAAAAAGCTGTCATTTGAATTTTTATAAAAAATCTCAAACTTTTTCTTGATAGTTTTTGAGTTCAATTTGTTGTCTACAGTTTTCTTAATTTTTAATGGAATGTTTTAAATTGGCAATTTAGCTTTCTAAATTCGAAATAGAATATTCAGAATTTAAAATTAAATCTTTTCAATTTCATTTGTTACCTCTAAATTTCAAATTAAATTTCTGAACTTCTGATTAAATTTCTTAACATAAATAGGAATTTTTTAATTTTAGTTGAAGTAAAACCGAGAAAAAGAGTTTATCTCTTTTTAAAATTTAGAAAAGAACAATTTTAATTAAAATTTAGAATATTTCTTTAAAACTTTAAATATTCCGTTTGAAATTAAAATATTGTTAGTGTGGAATTGTATTGTGAGGAATTTCCTTGCAGAGAACATCTATTAGAATTCAAATGACACCGATTGTTGACGAAAATACCTAAGTTGTCAACCACATCTTTTCTCAACAAAATTATTAACATAATTATTATAATTTTAAGTCTTTTGTATTGTAAAATTTAAGTGCGTTTAATATAAGTCCGAATACTGTAAGTTTACAACGCATATATTTGTGCGTGTACTTATTTGCTTCGCTTTGTTACATCGACGCACTTGTGCGTCCCTACCCTACTCTCTGCTGCATAAGCTTCATACGTTACATCGATGCACTTGTGCGTCCCCCACTTCCCTCTTTACCATACGTTGAACCCTATGTAAAACTGATCGAACCAAATGTGGGAGCAGAGAATGGGAAGGAAGCAGATAAGTGCACGCACAATCGTTCGAACATGCGTATGTTTGACCACCTGCACATCTAAGTCATGTTTGATCGATGCTGATGTTTGTCGTTTAGGTGGTCAGTGACATCGAACATGTTCGATTACTTGCAGCCGAAGTGAATTTATGTATAAATGTATTACACTATGTACATTATTTATTTGCACAATTTTAAGCTAAACTTCGGTTTGCTTGCTTAAATTCAAACTTAATTCGATCTCTCTTTTTTGGACTGTCAAGCAGGAAACACCATAAGTATCCTTAATATCTAACATTGTAACCTTTTATTACAGCTGTGATAAAAATAAATAAATTGTGAAACCACAGTGAAATAAATAACTAAAACATTTTCTTTTCAATTTTCTAAATTCTTGAAATCTATTCAAACTGAATAATTTCTTGAACACCGATAAAAAATCCATAAGAATTAAAATTCAGAATTTTCATTTGATGTTTTTTTAAATTTTAAATGGAATTCTAATTTAAATTAAATTATTTTTTGTTTATAAAAACGATAAATTTCTATTTAATATTATGAAAACATCACTTGAAATTCAAATGATAAATCAAAAAAAAATATTTAGAAATTGAAAAGAGATCAATTGAAATTCAGAATTTTCTCCTTTTCAATGCTGATCAGATTAATTTAAGTCCAAAACATTCCATTTAAAACCTAAATTCTTGCATTTGAAATTCAGAATATTTGATATTAAATTCAGACTATTCCTTCGACACCAATTACAACATTTAACATTAAAAAAATTTCTGTCTTTTGAATTGTAAATGGGTTTTTCCAATTTTAATTTAAATTGTTATTTCCTAAATTTTAAATAAAATTTTCTTGAGTTTATTTTCTACAGTCTTCTTAATTCGGAATGGAATATTATGAATTTTCAATACATTTTTCTAAATATTAATATTGTAAATATTGATATACTATATAAATATTGTATTTAATATTCAGAATTAAAAATTAAATCTTTTGAATTTCATTTGTTATCTTTAACTAATAGAATTTTCTGAACTTCAATTGATGTTTTCTTAATTTCAAATGAAATTTTCTGATCTTTATTTGATATTTTCTAAATTTCAAATGGAATTTCTGAAATTTCTAAACTTTAAATTAAATTTCTGAATTTTAATTGTAATTTCTTAATTTCAATTGAAATTTTCTGAACTACAATTGAGAAAAAGATGTAAATTCCATTTGAAATTTAGAAAGGATCAATTTAAATTAAAATTCAGAAAATTTCAAGTGATACTTTGAATATTCCGTTTGAAATTTAATTATTGTATTGCAAAATGAAATTTGTATTTAATATTTAGAGAAAATCAAATGGAATTCAAATGACACCGATTCAAATAAAAATTCAGAATTTTCAATTTCAAATTTTCATAACATCAAACTTTCTCTATGAAACTTCGATAATTTCACTTGAAACTCAAAATATTTTAATAATCCATTTAAAATTCAGACTATTTCATTTGAAATTCATTGAACGCCAATTGAAATTTAACATTTAAATAAAATTTGTTACCTTCTGAATTTCAAATGGTTTATTCTATATTTAAGATAGCTGTTGTGTTCAATTTGTTGTCTACCGTTTTCCTAATTTGGAATGGAATAACTTAAATTTGCAATGAAGTTATCTAAATTTCAAATGAAATATTTAGAATTAAAAATTAAATCTTTTTAATCTCTCTTTTTTTCCCTTGTTAATAAATTAAATTGTCTGAAACTTATTTGGAGTTTTCTAAATTTCCATTTAATATAAAGAAAACATCACTTGGAATTCAAATGATATTTATCAGTATCAGTAATTCTATAAAAAATCCAAAAAAAACATTTAGAAATTAAAAAGCATTTATGTCTTTTCAGAATTTTCCCTGTTTTAATCCTCATAACATCAATTCAAATCTAAAACACTCCATTTGAAACCTGGATTCTTGCATTTGAAATTCAGAATATTTTAATATTCCATATGAAATTCAGACTATTCTATTTGAAATTCATGGAATACCATTGATTATCTAAACTTTAGATACAATATTCTGAATTTAGATTTCAAATTGAGAATTTTGAATTTACATTGTAATTGTTTTAACTTGAAATGGAACTATAAAATACCAGATGAAATTTCTGTATTTCCAATAATATTTTCTGAACTATACTTGAAAAAACGATTAAGATGGTACGGTCTAACTCTTTACTCCCTTAACAACTCAATACTCAAGCAGTATTGCTTACTAACATCTTCTTGATATTTAAAGTTTAAACTTTAAAATTTTGATCAAGAAAAGCTAAAAATGTTCCTGAAAATGTGAATTGGGTACGATAAGCGATTGTTAATTGCCCATAACTTCAATAATAATGCCAGTCCCAAAAATCGAATTACTGATTTGGATTTGTTAGACATATGCACAAATTTAGTTAAAGTTTAAAAAACATCGGCGACTACGACTATTTATATCGTAGTGTTCTCCTCCATATTAACTACATTTCATACAATTCATCTGTTCTAAAACAGCAAGGTTTTTCTAAATATCAAAAGTGCATTTATGGGCATTTTGAATTTTCCAAAATGAAAAACTTTAGGAGGCTAAAATCAGGGTGGCCGACAATACGATATACGTATTATATCCGGTACTTTTAGATGTTTAGAAAAGTCAACTGAGATTGACGTTTGCGTGGTGCTATTTAAACATGGGCCGATAAGGAAAAATTTCACCTGGATTAGATATTCGTAGCTTACAACGTAGCACAAGAAAGATGACCATACACGGGCTTAGTAAGTGGAAGGTACATTTTCGTTGCATAAAAAAGGATAAGTATTCGCTCCTAACGATCTATACAAAATATGTTTAGAGTCGAATGTCGTAGGTAGCTTTTAGAGTTCAAGGTCCTGAAATCGGCTTCTCCATTTATATTGTTTTGTTCGAAAAAGCAAACATTTCCATCATTTATGGAACACAATTTCATGCATGTCTTTTCCATGGTAGTTCTTTTATCAACCCTATTTTCCAGGACCTGGGTGATCAATTCTGACTCTATCTCAGGTATAATTACACTGTGCGACAGCCACAATCGGTTTGGGATGAAACCACCGGGGAAAGTTATATCGGTCAAAAAAGGTCATACGTGTCCCAGCGTTTCGTTG
Source organism: Hydrotaea diabolus (assembly GCA_963513945.1). Lineage (NCBI taxonomy): Eukaryota > Metazoa > Arthropoda > Insecta > Diptera > Muscidae > Hydrotaea > Hydrotaea diabolus. Next base: position 189,733,119 of record OY740718.1, read on the forward strand.
GGTCTCATCTAGAAATCGAGATATATCGATTTGAAGTTAGTAAGTATCGTATAGGGGAATTTGTCACGTTTTTGGCTCTTTTGTTTGACATAACTTGAGAACCACTCGTCCGATTTAGCTGAAATAAATTTTAAAAAACCAAGAATTACAATTCCCTTAATCTGTTCATATATTATTTTCCTTTACAAGTAATAGTTTCCAAGTTAAAAATAAGCGCATGAAAAAAAAATTTTAATTTTTAGGCAAAAATATTTTTTTTTTTTCATACATTTATTTATAATTGCGAAACTGTTGCTTAAGTTGGAAAACGGTTTAAGAACAGATTAGAGGAATTGTAATTCTTAATTTTTCTAAATTTGTTTCAGCTAAATCGGACGAGTGGTTCTCGAGTTATGTCAAACAAAAGAGCCTATAACGTGACAAATTCTCCTATACGATACTTACTAACTTCATTCGATATATCTCGATTCCTAGATGAGACCCAGCGAAACGCTGGAACACGTATGACTTTTTTTTTACCAATATAACTTTCCCCGGTGGTTTCATTCCAAACCGATCACTGACCCTTACCATTTGTCGCAGAGTGTTATTTGCCTATTGGGCCTTGTTAATGGATTGCTCGCATAACATCGCTTCTTCTCGGCACCCTATACAAAAGCCTTACGGCTTTAAATTGTTACTTCGAGGTGGACAATTGACGTATTTTAGAATTTGATTAACGAACTTGGCACGCAGAAAAATTATTGTGGTGCACGTAGCGTTTCGCATCATTCTGTTGAAACCCAAGATAAACCAAGTCTTCAATCTCCGGCTACAACTATTAGTTCCGTACAGAAAAGTATACCGGATCTGAACGAGTTACGTGATAGGTCCTTCAGGGATGGCGACCGGTCCTAGAACCGCCAACTATATGAAAAAGTCATTGGAGGGGGTCAATTTACACATACCATGTGTAATCACGGGACTCATTAAAAAGGACAGGCACCCAACGTGTCATTGTATTTTTTTATAGAATTCCCATCCTATACTTCACATCAGTTTAAATTAACAATTTATCTGATTGTTTGAAAAATTTGATCTCAATGTTTATTTTCATACAAATTTTAATAGATTTCTAAGCAAAATCAACTTTGAGTAGATAGCTAGAATCCGCAGATATGTAAAATATTTTATTTGCAGTTTTAAGTGCGAATTTATACCGCGAATTTGACGACTTTGAAATTTCAAGTAATTGACACCAGTTCTGTGAAAGGTTCTTCTCGGTACATTAAGAGTAATTGAATCTGCATTTCCCGTAGGGCTTTTATGCCTCGGTAGCGTTTACCGTTAACCGGCGTTTCCCATTATTTTCAGAAAAATATGGGTCGATCTCCTCTCGGAGATCATTAACGAGTTTTCCGATCCATAGATGTGGCATTTTTTTGTTAAGTTGTCCTCCTTAAAAAAAATACGCTCAGTAAAAAAATAAAATTTTTTGATCAGATCATAATCGTTGTCTATATTGAGCGGCTTCAAGGACCGAATAAAAAAGCGTTAACGTAATGGATGGCCTTGTGCTTCGGAATGGTGAGTAAATTGGAACATAGAAAGTGATTAATAAGAGGTGTTGATGCAAAATTTGCATCAGTCGGTATCATGAAATATTGAGTTGTTACGATCAATGGAGAGTTGATGTTCCACACTCTCGATAACGGCAGTCACATTCTTCGAGACGAGCTTTAAAAGTTAAAATTATGACCGTAGGAAAGTTTTTAATCATTCGCAACGTTTCCCAAAAAGCGGTTTTTGGGATAAAAAATACCACAAGTAGCTGGGAAACCTCTACGTTTGTACTGCTGCTGGAAGCGTCTGCATACATAAAATGAACATCGAGTAACAAACTTTAAGACTCCTCCGACGATTATGTGCCGACCTTGTCATAGCACCCTCGTTCAGGCGTAGATGATCACAAATGCAAAAATATACAAGGCAACAACAAGAGAATCGGAAAAAGAACACTTGAAAAGAAAGCCAAGTGTAAAGATTCACGCTCATTAGATATTCGCCCGTTAGCTTGTTCTAAGCTGAGCGCTAGAACCGTGTGATGCTTGACTTGCGTATAACAAATTCTTATAAAAACCAATCAGCAGAAGAACAGTTCTAACAGTTCATTCAGAACTTGGACGCTTGCAATTAGAGAAGAGTTGGATTGAACTGGAACAGGTTGCCCGGCAAAAGGACTTTAACGAAGCAACGAAATGAATTTAAGCATAGTCGTGCTGGTGCTGACGGGGCTAGTGGTAGCCTTGGCAGGTGGGTTTGCAGCCATATAGGCCAAGGAAGTGTTCTCTAATATTAATGGTTAAATTCTATTCTTTAGAGCCCCGAGTGCCGCAGCGTGGTGCAATACATCAGATCAAGGCCGGTGTGGCTGGTCCCAATCCCTATGTGTTTTTGTCCGTTCCCCACGGGCGCTCTCAATCCTTGGTTCAGGGTTTCGAGGTCATCGAAGGCGATGATGGCGACGATGATGATGAAATCGAGCAGCCCCTTAATTTCAGGCAAATACATGCCATGGCTCAAAATTTGAGCGACGATGATGACGAGGAGGCGGCCGATGACGACGAAGATGCCATGGAGGAGGAGCATTTCAATGAGGATGACGAAGAGGAGGACGACATGAGTGTCGATGTCATGAGAAGCCCGGCTGTCGCCAGCAATGTCGATATGGTGAAGAAGAACCAAAAGCCAATGAAAAATGCCAAAAACACCCAAATGATGGTGTCGCGTGAACATGCCGGCGCCATTTTGGTGCCCGATGGTATCATTGAAATCGAAGGCCAAAGTGTGATTGACGAGAAGACCGGCAAGCCAGCTTTGCTGTTGCCCCGCTCCATTTTGGACTCTATACCCGATGGCAGTGTGGTGGCCTTGATGGAACGTCCTGTCGAAGGCCGATCCGCCGAAGAAGAGCGTGCCAATCGCGTCATTGTTCGCCGTCGTCGCAAGGGCTCGCGTCGCAATGTCAAGCGCCGTCGCGGCGGCAACGTGCGCAGACGTCGCCGACGTGGTGGCAACAGACGTCGCGTTAACCGTCGCCAGAATGTTCGTGTGGTGCGCGTCGGCAACAATCGTCGCCGCAATGTGAGACGTGGCAATAATCGCGTTGTCTATGCTGGTTGATCAAATCGCGTAGACCCTACCCTCTTCTAGTATTACTTAGTTCGTAGTCTTCCTATTACGTCACTTCTACCTACACCACCCACCACTTTCTAAACCTGACCTGTACTCCTAAGCAAAACGAAAATAAAATAAATTGAAAATACTTAAAAAAACGAACAAATTGTGATGAATGTGATTTCTACCGGGGCCCTACTTAGAAGCCACTCATAGCTCGGGAGAAAGTTCATGGGGTCATAATACAAAGCTCGGGGGGTTATCCAAGACAAATGTATCGATGAACTTCAAACTTTCTTTAGCAGTTTGCCAATTCTTTCGAGTATTTGTTTATCCATTATGTTTCGCAGTATATCCGTTTCTCTTTGGATTTTGCTTTCCCCGCTGACGATTTCGTAACCCGCTCTTCTTCATCACATCTTATTGATGGTTTTTACTGCGACTTTTGGTTCAACATAGCCAGCATTATGTTAATAGTGTTTGTCAAGATTACAACCGAATCGATATAAACGCCATCGTTTGAAGTTTCTAGCGCATAACGAGTTTGCCGATGCCAAGCGTATATTATAAGTGGTCAGCAGCGAATTCCAAATTTCATTTCGAATAACATGAAGTCATTGTGGTTGTTGGCAGTGGCCTGCAGTGCCTTACTGTTGTTGGTGCCGTCTACAGTAGCAGGTGATTTTGCAAAAAAAAAAAAAAACATTTGCGCACATGCCTCCCCCAAACGGCGACCTTTGTTTGATTCTCTAAACATTCCTTTTTGATTCTCTAAACACCTTCGTCGTTTTCAGAAGATACGGAAAATGTCGCCGGTAGCCAAGTGATACACGAGGGCGAAAAAGTTCATTTTAACGAATCGAAACTTTTGAATGAAATCGATATTAAAGATCAGTTGTCGGACGACGAAGATGACGACGACGAAGTTTTGGACGATGACGCTAAGCTGGACGACGAGCTCCATGCCTCCATGGTTATAACCAACAAGGACATAGAAGAGATCAAGGAGCCCGGCATGGTAAGTGGCCAAATTTAGAAATAAATTCTTCGTCTATCACACTTAAGTCGTTTTATTAAAGCAACGTCTGGCCCGTCATATGCAATCATTCCATAACAACAATCTGCAACGCAGCTACAGCAGAAATCTGCCTTCGGATGAAGGCGATGATACTCCCGAAGAACGCGCCGTACGCAGACGTCGGCGTATACGCCGTCGCAATACCAGAAACAAGATAAGACAAACCAACGGCAATAGGTTGCCGTCCAATCGTAGAAAGAGTTTGCGTCGCAAGGCCAACCGCAAAAACGCAGTCCGCCGACGTACAACGAAAAAGTCCAAGTCCAAGAAAACCAAGAAGTACCGTCGCAACAGCGGCAATCGTCGCATTGTTCGCCGTGGCAGTCGCAAGGGAGCAAAACGCAATGGCATGCGCTCCGGTAATCGAAAGCGTAAGGCTTCCCACTCGAGGAGATACCGACGCAACAAAGGTCACCACGGACCACGTAAATACGCCAGCGAACACATGGATCACAACGTCGACGATAATGCCGGTGAAAACGAGATGAAACCTCAAATGTCCGAGAAAGAGACCGTGGCGGCGGTGGCAGCTGAAATGCCGCAAGCATGAGGAGTGCACGAAAGTGGACCTTTAGTTTTAGTTATTTATTAAAATTATTTATTGAATAAAATATGAAACTCTATTGCCTTAGCGTACTTTTATTGCACAATAAGTCGAATTGCTTCGCAATTGCCGCGCTAGTACAAGTGAAACAAGTACGAAAAGTCAAAAGGCGGGCGGAATAGAAGTTGGAATACAACTCTCATATATGGGCAGGTGCTCCAAAATCATTCTTGGAGCTATTTGACCGTGTTCAAAGGAGAGCGATGGTTCTGATAGGTGACAGTAGCGTATGCAACTCTAATGTTTCCCTTGGGCATCGTCGGAATGTGGGTTGCCTGATGCTGTTCTATCGTTACTTTCAAGCTCTGTGTTCATCAGACATCCGTCGCCTTATTCCTGACGTGAGGATGTTCGGCAGGGATACGCGACTTTCTAGGAATTCACTCCCTTTTGCTATCAATTGGCCTGTTGACCGCACTATACACTAAAGATCAAATTCGTTTTTCGCTCTTACAGTCCGTACGTGGAATCGACTTCCGGCAAATGTATTTCCCAGTAATTGCGACATCTAAAAGTTCAAGGCAAGTGTCAATAAACATTACTCCCTCATTCCCCCCTCCGATTCTTTACTTTCCACTCGCTCAGGGTCAACCTTGAGTGTTGGTTGTTAAAAAAAAAATTATTAGGGTGGGTCGATTAAGTAATCAATATTGTGCCATCGGTTTTTTTAATAGCTTTTGGCATGAAGATAATTTTTCTTAAATATTACCATTCCAAGGTACAAAAATTAACATTACCACATACAATACTTATACAACATAACATATACGACTGAGAAATCGCATATGCGGTTCTACATCAAGAAAATAATACCCTCAGTGGTATTTCTATTCTCACGCCCGCCCTCATGTGTTATTGTATTGTACGTGACAATGTATATTTGTGTGTGTGTAGTATGTCACCTTGGAAAGGTTATATTTACAACAAATTAAATCCGCAGATTATTTTTATTAAATACTTAAAAATAAAAGTTGATAAAATGTCAAAAAAACTAAATTTGGACGCAACGTAATTGATTTTTTTGATATATTGTAGTGAGACTTTTTTTCTCACGCCAGAAGCTTTCGATGGCACAATATTGATAAATTTGTGTCCTTACAAATCGGCGCACCCTATTGTATATACTATATGGGTTCTCCGATCAATATTTCAAGATGTCCTTGAGTGGATGCTATAAAAATAGACATATTTATGATTTATATATGGAACATCATATAATTCAAATAGCCCTATCAGATTTTCCCACCTGTCCGCCTGTGCGACAAGTTCGTACGATAACTTTCGAGAACAGTTAACAACCGTTTTTAAATTTCTTATATCGTAACATCTATGAAATGACAAATATTGCCCCACACCATTTGGTACCTTCCACACAACTATACCATTTCCCACAATTTTAAAATACTTGCAATATCTTTCATACTAATATAATATTTCCGTGACTTTTCGAATAAACACAGTTTTTTTTTAAAAAAAAAAATATTTTTGAACATAATCTTCTTTTAGCTCAATACACGTAGTCCAACGTTTCTGTTTTCCTTCCAAAAATAATAGGATTTTCGAGCTCCATAAAATACTCGCAGGCATTAGCTTGATTAATAATTTAATTCTTGGAGCTGAATTTCTATAGGATGTGGAAATAGTCACTGGGGGCTCAATCCGGAGAATATGGAGGATGAGGTACCGAATCGTAACCCAATTCATGCAATTTTGCCATTGAGACTGCACTCGTCTGCACCAATGCATTATCTTGATGAATAATAACTTTTTCTTGGCTATATGGGTTTTTTTAGTTCTCCTTAAATCGGTTTAATAAGTTTTTGATTTTGAAAGTAATCGATGTGGATTATCCCGCGTGCATCCCAAAACACTGTTCCCAACACCTTATTGGCCGATAAAGTCACCTTGGCCTTCTTCGGAGCTGGTTCACCCGGAGAAACCCACTGTTTAGATTGCTGCTTGGTATCCGGAGTGTTGTAATGGATCCATGTTACATCCACAGTTACAAAACGCCACAAAAACTCATTCGAATTGCGGTTAAACAACTCCAAACAATCCTTTGACGTTGTCACACGATAACGTTTATGGTCAATTGAGAGCAAACGCGGCAGACATCTTGCAGACAGCTTTCATAAGCCCAACTGAGCATGTAAAATCGAAACAACACTGCCATATGAAATGCGTGTGGCATCAACAAACTCACGCACTCAAAAATACCTACTCGGAAAAAAGTGTGGACAGATTACACACCACACGTCTAAAAGAACACCCATTATAATTTTCATAAGAAAACAACATAAATAGTACCAATTTGGGAAAAATGTCCTGTAAGACAGCGTTTAAAATTAAATATAAAAATAAAAACCGCTATATTATACCCTGCACTCCTGGATGTCCAGAAAAGCCAACTAAAATGAGGTTTTTGATCCTATAAATATAATCGGTTGAACATATATGTGATATGATAAAATCGAATTAAAATATAACTGTATGGGAGCTAATTCTGAACTGATGTTATTCAATTTCAATAACGGACTTCCTTGGTCCATAAAACTTTCCCGAGCTAAGTTTCATCAAGATTGGATTTACTATGTGGCTTCTAAATCTAAACCGATTTTCTTCTATAGCGTGATCCATCTTGGGGACGGCTCCACTTGTCATACTCAATCAATAGATCTATTACGAGGTCATTACGAAGAGCAGCCAATTTCACGTTTTGAACCGGTAAGTTGACCGCATAGATCGTGTAATATCACAGCTATAGATTTTTTTCTTTGGGGCTACGCAAAGTCAAAATTCTATGCAGACAAACCAGCTACGATTAAGGTTTTGAAAACCAACATTACGCGTGTCATTAAAGCCATACCGGTCGAAATGCTCGAATGGACACCCTGAAGCGTAGTTGAGGCCAACATTTAAAGGAAATTATATTCAAAAAAATAATTGGCATAAAATGTCCTTTCGAAAGAACCACAAATATTCCACATTTTATTCGATTTTTTGATTTTTTTTTCTTATTTTGAATAAAATCCTTTTAGATTGATCAGTACGCGCTTCCTGGTCCCAAAAGCAACGTGTGCAACACTAAGTGCTGCCTGGCACTATCTGACATTTTCACTGGAAAGTTTGACATTTTTTAACATAAACGTACTCAGAAAGTTTTGACGTACGACCATCATTTGTGTTGTTTACAGTGACTTGAAAAAAACAATTTGGCAAAAAAATGGAAATAACTCGTGAACATTTTCGTGCCATAATTTTTCACAACTTTTGACGTGGATTATCACGACAAGAGTGCATCGATGAACTTAAATCTTTGTATGGCGATGAAGCACCATCACATAGCACTGTGAAAAACTGGTTTAATGAATTCCGTCGTGACCGACGCTCGCTCAAAGACGAAGGTCGTGAAGGTCGTCCAAAAACGGCCGTTGTGCCAGAGAACATTGATGGTGCGTTTGAACTGATAAGGCAAGATCAGGCATCCTTAGGCATATCTTCCACCAGCATACATTTCATATTGCATGAACACCTGGCCGTAAAAATGGTTTGTTCTCGTTGGATCCCGCACAATTTGACAATCGCCCAAAAAAAAAACCACGCGTTGATTGGTGCAAAGAAAAAATACGATCGCGGTGCTTCAAAAGACGTTTATAAGATCGTCACAGGTGACGTATCATGGATCTATGCGTATGAGCCCGAAACAAAACAGCAATTGACCGTGTGGGTCTTCGAAGAACGAACGAGAGTTGTTCGTGAAAGGAGCACTTCGAAGCAAATGGTCGCCTGTTTCTTCGGCAAAACTGGTCTGGTCATGTGGCGATTGCTTCACTTGGGCAACATAGGACGGTCAATTATGAGTGGTACACCACAATTTGTTTGTCTGAAATTCGAAAAACGAACAAGAGAATACGAATCATTGTGCGCCATGACAATGCGACTTTTTACATCTCAAACCAGCGCCTTTTTGACCGGCTAAAACGTCGAATTGATGGGTCATCCGCCGTACATCCCTGACTTGGCACCCAATGACTTCTTTATATTCCCGCACATCAAGAAATCATGGTCAACTATTTTTGTCACCAGAAGATGCCGTTAAAGCGTTCAAAAACCATGTTTTGTCTCAACCAGAGTGGAAAAAGTGCTTCATTGGTTTGAGCGCATAAAAAGTGGATAAATCATGCTGGAGAATACTTTGAAAAACAATAAAACCATTTTTATGATAAATATTTCCATATTCATTATTAGGCCAGAAATTGATATAGCAGCCTCGTAGAGAGAGCTTCTTCAAGGTATTTTTACTTGAGTTTCTCGACTGGGGTGCTAATGCTTCTCGGAGATCACAGTGTCGGCCACTGTGGTCTGCTTTTTCTTCATGCACTGACTGAAAGAGGGCTGTGTACCACTTTTTAAGGTAATCTCAGTTTTGGTTTTAGCTAAGGAAACTCATTTCCGAGGCAACGTTGTTCGTTAGCAGAAGTTCATATTTAGTCATTTAATGAGGGTTAGCCTAATGATTTTATTACGCATGACAAGTAGAAACTCCTTCGCTTGGACAATAAACTCCCCTTAGCTTTAAACTCCCATAAGCTTTATTTCTTCGATTGACCTCTTACACGTAAGCAATACAATGCATGCCACCTTTAATACTGATCGGCTAAAATATTGAAGATTTGCGACATCTAGCAATCTCCCTACACATGTGTACGTACAGAGTCGCCGAGTTTAACGTGATTTTCGCCACGATGGCCTGAACCACGGTGTGCCATCACACTGGGCCGTAACAATGCGACGGCCAACGCCTCATTGGATTGATTCCGCCGGTACCAATTCGAAGCATAACAGTTATGGGTCATGACTTCCCTCTTGGTTAGGGGTCGAGGACTATCTAAACCTCTGCTGTTCTATGGGTCACAGCAACCGGTCGCAATGCAACTCCACACCGAACCGAAGTTCTCCCCGCGATTTGGGTATAATGTACTCGTATACGTACGTCTGAGTCTTTGTTAACCTTAGGCCTATAAATCTTATACTCAAAGGCTGGAACCTACTGCTCGCTTCTGAATAAACTACATTGGACCATATTTATTTCTTTTTATACATTTGCTATGGGTTTTGAGGCATAGCAAATAAATTGGATTGGATACAATTAAACATTAAGATAAAGGAAATTTGTTTATCTGTTTAACTGCGTACAAGGATTTCCCACAAAATGGTGAACCTTTTTAAGTTTCCAAGTTGGTCCAAAGTTTTTCCAAATCGACATTATCAACGTAAGAATAAATATATAAAAACACACTTTATAATAAATAATTGTTTTTAAAATACAGGGTGATCAATAAAGAGGTATTTTCTTCAATAAGGTTTTTTTCACAGATTACGCGTAAGTTGTGTTAAACGATATTTTTTTCTTTTAGGTAAGGTTTGCCATTTTATCATTAAAAGACTAACACTGCGAAAACCACGGTTTGGTGCAGTTTTAAAGCTAGTAGAATAATCGGTTCATATTTTTTCAAAAATGATGATGGCTGGAACGTAACCGTGAAAGCTGTTCGTTATCGTGCCATGATACCGGCCTTTTAGCTACCTGAAGTTGAAGCCCGTAATCTTGACGACATTTGGTTTCAACAGGACGGAGCCACTTGACATACGGCTGCTTAAACAATGGATCTATTGAGAGGCCATTTCGAAGAGCAGCTAATTTTAAGTTTTGGACCGTTAAGTTGGCAGGCTAGATCGTGCAATGTCACACCTTTAGGCTTTTTTTCTTTGGGACTACGTTAAGTCCAAATTCTATGATGAAGAACCAGCTACGATTCAGGTTTTGGAAGCCCACATTACGAGTGTCATAAACGACATATCGGTCGAAATTCTTGAACGAGTCACCTAAAAGTTTGCGCTCAGAATTGAAACCCTTAGGCGTAGTTGCGGCCAACATTTGAAGGAAAATATATTCAAATAATGAATGGCATAAAACTTTCTTTCGAATAAACAATAAAAATTCCATACTTGATTTTACGAGGGCGGTTCGGAAACTTCTTAGCCTAGCACAAAAAGCGCTGTATAAACAGAAAAAAGTTACATAAGTGTTTTGGAAACTTCCATCTCTGCTATGAACACATGTCAAATTTTGTTTCGATTTGGCAACTCCTTCATATAGAAACAGGTGTTCACAAAAGACGCATCCGCGATTTTTTTACAATGGAAAAATTAGAAATGCATGGTGTCATTAAGTATTTACATAAAAAAAGGTTTATCGGGACAAGAAATTCATAATGATATGGTAAATGTGCTCCTTCATATGCAACAGGAAAAAATTGGGTTGCTGAATTTAAACGTGGTCGTACAAGCATTGAAGATGAACCACGTAGTGGACGTCCAAAAACAGCAACAACAACAGAAATTGTAGCCAAAGTGCATGATATGGTATTAAATGATCGACGAATAAAAGAAGGGTGCCGCACTTGTTAACAGTCGACCAAAAACGCATAAAAATGAACATGTCTCAAGCTTGTTTGGATCGTTTTCAGCGAAATAAATTGGATTTTAAGCATCGTTTCATAACTGTTGATGAGACATGGATCCACCACTATACTCCAGAGACAAAAAAAAAACAATCCATACAATGGACTAAAGCTGGAGGAAGTGCCCCAAAGAAGGCAAAACAATTCAATCGGCTGGTATGGTTATGGCAACGGATTTTTGGGACTTCAAAGGTATTTTATTGATTGACTATCTGCAAAAGGGTAAAACAATAAATTCAGAGTACTATTGCAACCTTTTAGATCAATTAAATGTACAAATTCGAGAAAAACGTCCTGGCTTACAACACAAAAAAATAATTTTACATCAAGACAACGCACCAGCACACAAGAGTGTTTTAACAATGGCTAAAATCAACGAATTAAAGTACGAGTTGCTTGACCACCCAACTTATTTATTCTCCTGATTTAGCTCCCAGTGACTTTTACCTGTTCCCAAATCTAAACAAAATTCCTTGCTGGCAAGCGTTTTACCTCAAATGAAGATGCAATTACAGTTGTAAACCACTATTTTGAAGAACTTGAAGAAAACTATTTTAATAAAGGGATAGAATTGCTAGATAAGCGTTGGACTAAGTGTATTGAAGTTCCAGGAGATTATATTGAAAAATAAAAATACTTTTGAAAAACTAACTATTCTCTTTCATTGATAGGCTAAGAACTTTCCGAACCGCCCTCGTAATTGTTGTATTCTTTTTTGAAAGAAATACCTCTAGATGGATCATCCATTATATAAGATACCGTTGGAAACAGTACAAAGCCTGAAAAAGGGAAAATCTGTAATACGAAAAAAAAATTTTGTTGTGTGTTTTATTTTAAACAATTACATCCATATAAATAAATATAAAATTAGAAGCGAAAAAATGAAATGTTACTTTACTTTAAATTCGAAAAAAGAAAAGCTGTAAATTTTGGGAAGATTTTTAATACTAAGTATAGACATAAATACTGTTACAACATTGAACACACCCATTTCAATAGTAGAACTGAACATAATCCGTTAATGTAAATTGAAAGCTAACCTCAATAGCGTTAGTCTGTAATGGGATTTAAAAATTGTTAAAACTATCATCATGGAGTGTTCAGATAATGAGAACCGAATCGCTGTAATAGCGCTTTTCAAGTCTGAAATGAAAAAAAGCGATATTTTCAAAACGCTCCGGTCACTAGGGATTAGCCGCATGTTCGTCTACCGATGCATAAAACTATTTGAGGAGACTGGAGATGTAAAAGACCGCCAACGGTCGAAACCGCACCGAACACCGCATGTCATCAAAGCCGTTAAATCAAGAATTCACAGAAATCCGCTCCGAAAACAGAAAATCATGGCCCGTGAGATGAATATCACGCAAAAGTCCATGAGTCGAATCATTAAAAAAGACTTGGGACTTGTGGCTTTCAAACGACGTACCGGACATTTATTGACTGCAGCATTAAAAAAAAAATTGGATTGAATAATGCAAACGTCTTTTGGTGAAGCACGCTGATAACTTGCACAGAAAAATTTAGTTCACCGATGAAAAAATTTTTACCGTTCAGACAAAAGTAACTAGCAAAATGATAGAGTGTATGCGTGGTCATCTAAAAAAGCATCTAAACTGATCCTAAGGGTGGAAAAGGGTCATCACCCAGCTTCAGTCATGGTTTGGTGGGGGGTCACTGGCCTCCATTTCTGCGAACAAGGAGTCAAAACATGGGCCAAAGTTTACCATGAAACCGTTTTGGAAGCTGTTGTGAAGCCTCTTAACAATTCCCTGTTCCAAAACCAGCCATGGACTTTCCAGCAGGATTCAGTGCCGGCCCATAAGTCTTAAACGTCCCAGGCCTGGCTTCCAAACAATTTGCCAGCGTTCATTTCCTCCGAAGAATGGCCCTCAGACAGTCCATATGGCCCTCAGGCAGGCAGTCGGATGACCTATAAAGTACATATATACTGTTAGTCGGTTTTTTTAAATCGTATTTTAAAAAACCGACTGTCGGTTTTTTTAAAGTGAAAAGCCGGCATTTACCGACATTGTGGTTTAAGCCTTTTGCTATTGAATAGAAGATATTTCCCAAATCAGAAGGGAAGTAATTGTCTCCATTTCTAGATGCTAAAATGCAAAAGGAGCACTTGCTGCGAATAGAGGTTTGTTTTTTTTTACTTGAAAATAAACTAGTAAATTAGCTAAATCTGGCAATGGCGACTTTATTATATGCAGAAAACACAATTGATAATATTTGTTTGAGCCCCTTGAACGGTCTCTAAATGTTCCCAGATTTAAAAGTAAAGTAATTTTTGCATTTGTCAAAGGTTTTGGTTCCTATTTTTTCATTTTTAAATGGATAAGATTGTCGTGCTAAGGCTCCGTCGCCAAAATTTAGTCGAACAGCAATACAGTTTTATTTTTGGGTTTGTGAGAATGTTTTATAGTTATTTTAACCATATGTTCATGTTCATTTTTTGGGCCGCCAGACAATTTGTAAGAGAAATATAAAGTACATATATACTTTTAGTCGTAAAATTATAGACTAGAGTGTCCAAAAAACCGAGGTTTTTCTGAAAACTGGCATTTCGTGTTTTTTTAAAGTGAAAACCCTCGAATGGGCTCTCAGATTTAAAATTTAGGTATTATTTGAATTTGTCAGAAAAAGTCATGGTTTCTGGTACCTATTACTCCATTTTTAAATGGATAAGATTATCGGGCTAAGGGCCGTCATCAAAATTTAGTCAAACTGATAATATAGTCAAACTGACCATCTAGAGGTTTTTTCAGAACAAAAAAAAAATTAAAAGTTCAAATCAAGTGTGCAATCTTTTTTGGCGAATTGAAAGGATATTTTATGGCATTTTTTTTTGAAAATAATTACCTTCAAATGTTGGCAGCTGTATTATGAGCGTTCGGTGATGAAACGGGAAGATCCGCTGTTTTCGACTAAAATTTTGTTCAGTGATGAGGCCCATTTCTGGCTCAACGGCAAAATCAATAAACTAAATTGCCGCATTTGGGGTGAAGAGCAAGAAGAAGAGGTTCTAGAGGTGCCATTATACACACAGAAAACCACGGTTTGGTGCGGTTTATAAGCTGGTGGAATCATCGGTGCATGTTTTTTTTCAGAAATGATGATGGCCGGATCGCAACCGTGAAAGGTACTCGCTATAGCGCCATGATATCGATCTTTATGCTACCTGAAATTGAAGCCCATAATCTTGACGACACTTGGTTCCAACAGGACGGTGGCACTTGCTATACAGCTACTCAAACAATGGATCTATTGAGAGGTCATTTCGAATAGCAGCTAATTTCAAGTTTTGGACAGGTGAGGTGGCCGCCTAGATCGAGTGATCGAGTTAAACAATTTTTTTTTTGGGGTTACCAAAAGTCCAAAGTCTATGCTAACAAACCAGCTACGATTCAGGTTTTGGAAGCCAACATTACGCGTGTCATTAAAGCCATACCGGTCGAAATGCTCGAACGAGTCATCCGAAATTGCACCCTCAGAATAGAAACCCTAAAGGAGTAGTTGCGGCCAGCACTTTAAAGGAAATTATATTCAAATAATAAATGTCATAAAATGTCCTTTCAAATTACTAATAAATGATTGATTTGAATTTTTATGTTTTTTTTGTTGTTCTGAAAAAATACCTCTAGATGGATCACCCTACATAATAATATATTTGGCTTTGTAAGAAAATTCTATAGTTATTTTAAACCACATGTTTATGAACGAGTATATTTGAAGCCATTTTTGGGCAGCCAAGCAATTTGTACTGGGACTATACTTATATTTTCAAAAAATAAGCTTATATGGTCCAAATCGGTCCATGATTGGTTGTATCGGAATTATAGTATCGGAATTAATGTGGTTACATCGGGCGTATAGTATCGGAATTAATGTGGTTACATCTTTGGCTTATTTGTATTATTTGACCCATCTCATCTGATTAGTGATTGAGCGTTAAGAACTGTGCGAATTTCTCAAAGATAGATGTAAAAAGTTGCTTTAAGAGCTTAAGCATAGATGTAGCGATTTTCCTAAAAGTTAACAGCCTCCAGACGTTGTCCACAAAAATTACTCCTGCCAAGTTGTATGAAGATTGGATTTAATGTGTGGCTCCTAGAAACAGAACCATTAAATCGGATGACCTGAACTGTATTTACTTGATCGAAGTCTAGCTTTAAAAAAAAACTTTTCGATTCATATTGGTGACAAAATCTAGTTACTTTCGGCGATCCTGTTTCACAGTCAAACCGAGTAGGTTAAATTCCAACAGCTCGCCCTTCGACCACATATCTAGTCGCAGCTTGTCTGTGCTGCTACTGTCAAAGACGAGTTTAGATTAGGCCTTACTACGTGCCCTTACAACGCGACTACATGCTTAATTTGCATATTAGATCTAAGACAAGAAGACGCAAGATAAGAAATAAAAGCAAATAATCGATCAATCTGCCGCGGTGATGATGGCCCGTTCTAAGCCATGGGTCAGTTGTAGAAGTGACAGTGAGGTATTAGTGTGAGCTCCAACTACATAGCCGGCGGCTAGTGGAGACAACAGCAAGAACATCAATAGCAACAACCACAATGGGACGATGGACTGAGTGAAGTCTGATGTACATTGCGAAGATAGCAAAGTGGCTTGTATTAATTTCTTTTTTCGCTGGACACCATTTTTCGTTTCGATGTAACAGTTTTGAAAGCTCATCTGCTTGGGTATAATTTCGCCAAAACCGTTTTTTCCGCTTTGTTCGGGCTGGCTTTGATTCATTAGCTGATTAATGATTGAATGGCCAGCTCTGCGTGGAACTTTGACATGCCCGAGGGCAGCTTGAGGAAAATCAATCATTGGAAATGAAGCGCATGGTGGACGTTTAGAGAGATGGGCGAACATGACGGTTTTCTGTTTTGGGAAAAATGGTATATATAGTATGGTTGGAGAACAGTTCTATCATCAGTCAGTTCCAGTCTCACAATTGTTTGCTAATCTAACAGTTGAAGGAAAGCCCTGACAGAGCGATTGACAGTTTCATTGTCTGTAATAGTAAAGCAAGGATATGAATTACAAGCGGCTTTTATTTGCACTGCTGATTTGCTCAGCAGTTGCTCTGCAACCTGCAGGTGAGTAGTATAGAGAGTTTAAAGCAGCTGCCGTGATTTCCGAAAATAATACCTCACATTCTCTGTTACAGTGGCCAGGGATGGCAGTCGATTGCGACCACGCTTCAAACTGTATGGTGACCAACAAAAAGCAGTTGGGCGAAATGAAAATGGTGTGGGCGAAGGTCGTTTTAACGAGGCCTTTTTGGTCAAGATCGGCAAGGCAACGACCACCACAACGACAATTGCTCCGACGACAACAACGATAACAACGCCTCCAATAACCACACCACCAACTACTCCACCCACCACTCCACCAACCACTCCTCCCACAACGCCACCAACAACTCCACCCACCACTCCACCAACCACTCCTCCCACAACGCCACCAACAACTCCACCCACAACTCCTCCGACCACTCCACCAACAACGCCACCAACAACGCCACCAACTACAGCTCCAGTGCCACCAACTACAGCTCCTGCGCCAGCGCCAGCTCCATCTGCCAGGATGGACGTGCGCTTCGATTACGATGAATACGATAACGACGATGATGATGATGACGATGTCAACGACGATGACGACGAGAGCGATGACGACAACACTGCTGTTCTCATCATGAATGAAAACGACTCCAAGATCAACGGTGAAGGCGCTGATGACGACGACGACAATGATGACGATAGCGATGAAGAAAGTGCAGTTGCTTCGTCCGAAGGTCAAATTGAAAATCAAGATGCAGATGAATTAGGCCGTGCTAGTTCCAATGATTACAGGCGTCGTTTGGCTATGGCTGAGCGCCGGTACGCTCAACGCTTGCGCAATGAACGCAATAACCGCCGCCGCATGGATAACAATCGCCGCCGTCAACTTAACAAGCACAGGAGACGCGTTGAGAAAAGACGTGCCATGCAAAGACGCCAACAGCGCCGCAATCTTAGCCAGGCCCAAAGACGCCGCAACAAATTGAGGAGACGCGCAAACATGAAACGCATGCGTCAACAGAGATTCAGACGTCGCCAAAGGGCCGTTCGTCGCCGCATGGCTAAACGCAGCAGGAGCAAGCAACGCAAAATGCGCACACGCAAGCAAAAACAGCGCAGACGTCGTCTTATGCAAAGGAGACAACGCAGACGCAGCCAACTAAATACCAGACGTCGCTTGCGCAAATTCAGGAACCGATCCCGTGGCGCCAATCGCCTTATCCGTTACAATAACTAAACCATTGCGGCAATGATGTATACGAATTAAATGGAAATAAATCGAATGATATGAACAAAACTTCCAATATTTTATTCCTTAATAATTAGAAAGAAAAAGAAGAAGAGAGAGAGAGAGAGAAAGAAAAAGTCATGATCATCAAACTGCAACGCTTCCACTTCCTTTTGCGGAAATTGGGTCACCTGATGCCGTCCACAAATGGAATATATCGGGTATGATATATATCTTATATAATTATATACATCATGTGAAGCACCATATTAGTCCAAATGTAAATGTCCCCAATTCTCAGCCACCTTCAGTCTACAAGATAATATAGCTTTAGTATTCCTCACTTGAGTTCCAAACACTAGCATACTAGTTAATCTTGTCAATATCCTTGTCTTAGGCCCGAGACCAGATACATTTGCCGGCTTAGAACTAATCTAATTTTATACAAAATTTCTAAAAATAACTTCGAAAAAGGATAAAAAGAAGTTTAGTTTGTATGAAAATATTGACTTATACTTAAAAGATATCAGTCGTACTGTAATGGAATAGTTCACCCTCATAACAACCATTTTCAGTCGATTTCTTGAAAGAAGAACCAAAAAAAAACAAGATTAATCTAGGATACCTGTTTTCGTTTTGGTTTTTCGACCTACGACAGAAATTAATCAGGCAACATTTTTGTAGAACAAATAAATAGGACGAAAAGGACATGCCAAACTTAGAGATAGGTTGTAAAAATGGTGTACGGAAGAAAGAGCCATACGATTTCTTCTAAGGCATCTTATTACGAAAATTTTGCTTAAATAAAAAAAGACATCATTGGTGACATTTCGCTATATTTTCATAAATCATAAATTCCTTCCTGACTAGTTTTATTTCCCTCTAGTAACCAAATATAAAATCAGACCTGGCGCAAATTAAACATAGTCCATATTGGACTTTGGACCCAGTTAAATTGGTCCATATTTTCATAAAGCAAATGTTAGAATGATTTGAGGTACTTCTGCTGTACAAGCCACAATTTTACATGGTTTGGCAATATCTAGCGTGAGCTATTGTCCCATGGCCCCCAATTCGAAGGAACCATTCGATTTGAGGCAGTGCCGCTCTGCAAGTAACAAATTAAATGCGGTGGTTTATAGGAGGTCTTTCAACCAACCTTGGTTTCTTATACCCTGCACCACTCTGTGCAGGGTATAAGACATGACCCTGAGTTCATGACAAATGTTTGTTACTACCAAAAATATTTAAGCTAGACACACCATTTAGTCTATCGATCGAAGTATGTCTGTCTGTTCATCTAAAGCTTGTAATCAAACTACAGGTCGCAATTGTTGTCCGATTTTCATGAAATTCGGCAGAATTAAGTTTAATGGACCAAGGAGGGGCGTTGTTGAAGTTTAAGAAAATCGCTTTCGATTAAGATACAGCTCCCAGCGATTTTAATGTTTTTTGCTCTAGCAACCACATCCAACATTCAATCTTGATGAAACTTAGCATGAACAAGTTTGTTTGTCCAGGGACAATGTTTTTAAAAATTGATGAAAATCAGCTTATTCATCCGCTTTATTGTCTTTAACTCTAGAAGCCGCATATTACATTAAATCATGATGAGATTTGGACTCGTTATTCTCTCCGACCAAGGAAAGGCGTTGTAAAAATTAAAGAAAATCGGTTCAGATTTTGATTTAACTCCCATACATTTATGTTCATTGGATTTGATACCTTTAGCTCTAAAAGCCACATGTTATATCTAATCTTGATGAAATGGACCAAGGAAGGACATTTTTAGTATTTAAGAAAATCGGTTCAGACATAGATAAAGCTCCCTCATATAATTTCTTCCGATTTTTTTAGTTTTTAGCCTTAGAAGACACATCTTACATTCAATCTTTATGAAATTCAGCACGAGTAAGTTTTTTCATCCAAGGAGAAGGCACATATGTGACAGCGCATAGAGAAAGCGACCTAAGGGTAAAAAAATCAATTTTTTTCATCTATTTTTGATGTTTACAACATCTGAGTATCGAATGAGACCGATCCCATGCCCCAAAGGTGTTCCCTCCCAGAGATATGCGGGTTTTATGAAAGTGAAGTCGACGATTCTACACCAAAGATACACGTATTTAAATCTTTACACGTATTTAAATCATGTCACGATGTCGCTCCCCATTGCCGTTTTAATTTTCATAAAAGTAAGGTCCAATGATTCCTCCTGACAAAATTACACACCAGACTGTCACTTTTAATGGATTCAATGGTAACTGATAACAATTTGAGGGTTTTCAATTGCCCAGAACCGACTATTCTGTTTATTTGCACATCCATTCAAAAGTGCCTCCCAGCAAACAAAACGTTCAGAATTCGGTCAGAATTCTGTACGACACAATTTCTGAATTACTTCTCTGCAAAAAAATCCTTAAACCAAACAGAGTTCGTAACGATTTCGGTAAGAATTCTCGATAGAGTTCAGATATTGTTCAGAATTGTCTGATATCAGACATTGGCGGCAAATTTGGTTTACTGCGTAGTCACTAGCTATGTTTTTTTATGAAAATCGGGGTTGTCACGGGCGAGCTGTAACATTCTATTGGCATATGTACGGCGACTTAAATGGTCTTGTGGAAGAAGCTCTTCTGTCAACTGAATCTTAAATGGAAACAAATGCAAATTCTTGTGCAAAATTTCTTGATTGAGCAGCAGTAATGGTTTCAGCCGATCTTGCAGTACGTTGTGGTCCATGCTTGGGTCTATCAGCTACAGACCCTCTTTCATCGAAATCATACACTACTCGTACACGATAAATAGTGCGTTTTGTTGGCACGTAGTTTCTTCCAAAAATGTCACGTAACTTTCTCATCGTCACAGTAATTGATGATTTATTTTCATAAAATGTTTTAACGATTAAAACACGTTGGTTTATCGAATATTTTCTATAATAAATTTGCCAAATATAAACTGTCAAGACGAATGTTTATCAAAATGGAGGCAAAACAAAGTAGTATACCTTCCCGTCGGACACCCTGTACTTTAATCTAAGCCAATTTCGTAACACATCCAAATATTGATTATTTCGAAAATCTGGCTTAGATTAGAGAAGTTCCATAATGGAGGGTTCCAAGGGTTCCATAATGGCGGGCAAAAATAATTTGCAAGAAATTTTGTGAAACGGACTGGTTGCTAGGGCCTTCGCCGTTCTCCTTTTATTTTTTTTATTTTAATAGCAAAGTCACGGCTTAGGATAGATAACGACGATATTTATTTTTTTTAAAGGCTAGGCCGATTTTCAAGTTTGATTCGGGGCTCATATTTTGTTCGGGGCTTCATATCCAAGGATATGGTCAGTCAAAACATTATATTATACTTTATCAAAAGTTATAGAATTTTGGCCGATGAAAACCGATCCTAGACCACTGTGCGGTCTGGCCTCACACACGAAGAAAAAAAGTATGGTTGGAATAACAATATTTAAAGAGCGTCACACTGTTCAGTATATGATTGAGTCATAGCGATATTATGATCCTAACAACAATAGTATGTTTCCACTCAACCATACTATGGTCCCCAAAATTATATATTAGGATCTGCTTATATTGTCAACAGTATTAAAAAAAATTCAGTTAACCAAATCCAATTTTTAATTTTCATATAAAAAGTACTACTTCTGCAAGATTCGTAACAAATTAAGAATAATTAAATCATACAGTATGATTGCCGTAATCATATTTTTATTAACATTAAAAATATGTTAATATTTTTATTAGCATATCATAAAAAAAAAACATTTCTTTGGTCGCACCTACCTAATTTATATTGGGGCCACAGCCATATTTTCATTTTTAAATTTGCCAATAATACTATTGTTACATTTCAAAAATGTTAATAAGGCCGCAATCATACTATCGAAATGAAATCCAAAAGACAATACTAGGGTTGCGACCAACATACTTTTATTGGGTATATCACATTATTATTGCTTTGACCATATGTAGCCATATGATTTATCTGCGTGCAGCCGAAGGAACTTTGTGTGGGGCCTACATTAGAAGATGAGGCGATGTAGTCAAATTTTGACTTGCTTTGATGCCTTCCAGAGCAAATATATGGTTACTACTTATAAATTGTCAGGCAATTATAATATGTTCTCTGCAATGAAAGTATGTTCCTCGCAACCATAGTATTGTTTTCTGAATTTAATTTTGAAAAAAGTGTGATTGCCGCTATATTGCCAAATTTAAAAATGAAAATACGGTTGTAGCAACAATATAAATATGGTTGGTGCGAGGAAAGTATTGTTTTTTGGGTTTTATGTTAACAATAATATCATTTAGGCAATCACAATTGAATGTGCTTTTTAGAACAATGTTATTGTTGGGGATAAATAATAAAGGGTGATCCATCTAAAGGTTTTTTTTCAGAACAAAAAAAATATAAAAATTCAAATCAAGTGAGGAATCTTTATTGGTAATTTGAAAGGACATTTTATTTCATTTATTTTTTGAAAATAATTACCTTCAAATGTTGGCAACTATTATATTATGGAAATGAGCGTTCGGTGAGAAACGGGAAGATCCGCTGTTTTCGACCAAAATTTTGCTCAGTGATGAGGCCCATTTCTGGCCCAACGGCAAACTCAATAAACAAAATTGCCACATTTGGGCTGAAGAGCAACAAGAAGAGGTTCAAGAGGTGCCATTATACCCAGAGAAAACCACGGTTTGGTGCTGTTTATAAGCTGGTGGAATCATTGGTGAATATTTTTTCAAAAATGATGATGGCCGAAACGTAACCCAGAAAGGTGCTCGCTATCGAGCCATGATATCGAACTTTATGCAACCTGAAATTGAAGCCCGTAACCTTGACGACACTTGGTTTCAACAGGACGTTGTTACTTGTCATACAGCTGCTCAAACAATGGATCTATTGAGAGGTCATTTCGAAAAGCAGCTAATTTCACGTTTTGGACAGGTGAGTTGGCCGCCAAG
Organism: Hydrotaea diabolus; assembly: GCA_963513945.1. NCBI lineage: Eukaryota > Metazoa > Arthropoda > Insecta > Diptera > Muscidae > Hydrotaea > Hydrotaea diabolus. The sequence continues at coordinate 189,755,773 of OY740718.1, forward strand.
ATCGAGTGATATCACACCTTTAGACATTTTTCATTGGGGTTACGTAAAGTCCAAAGTCTATGCTGACAAACCAGCACCGATTCAGGTTTTGGAAGCCAACATTACGCGTGTCATTAAAGCCATACCGGTCGAAATTTGACCCTCAGAATGGAAACCTTGAGGCGTAGTTGCCATAAAATGTCCTTGCAAATTGCTAATTAAGATTCCATTGATTTGAATTTTTATATTTTTTTGTTCTGAAAAAATACCTCTAGATGGATCTGCCTATACTACTTTTTATATGGAAATTCAAATTATTTAAACCAAAAACTGCTTACGGGTTTTAAACTGAATTTCTCCTCTGTCAAATAAATTACTCCTTTTGAATTAATGTATTTTTAAATTATTTTTATAATTCAAATCTACTTTATTGTTGAGAACTTTACCCAATTCGTATAAGTAATTTTGTGATCGTAGTATAATTGTGTGTGATCGTACTTTGGTTGTAGGGATCATAACATGGCTGCGTGTGAATCATACTATGGTTGCAAGGATCATACTATGGGTGTATGTGCAGCATGCTATGGTTATGAGGATCATAATATGGTTGTGTAGATCGTAGTATGGTTTAGTGTGAATCATACTATGGTTATTGGGATAATAGTATGTGTATGTGTGAATCATACTATTGTTGTGAGGATCATAGTATGGTTGTAAGGATCATAGTATGGTTATATTTGCATCATTATATTGTTGCGAGGATCATTATATTGTTGTACCACTACCATATACCCAACAATAGTATGATGCTCTTCAACCTTACTTTTTTCTACGTGTAGGGTGCTTTGTAATACGGTTTTCCAAAGTGAGTAAAGGCCTCTTTGTGGCTGTGACAGATGATAAGACTCTGTTGATCTGAAATTGTTAAGCGCATGCATATTTTGTCCCCATTAACTGCCTATTTCTTCGTACCTATAGTTACTCTATGTAATAACAAACTTCTAATATTTATTAAGGGAATCGCCTCACAATTATAAACTTCACACAGTATGGGCTGCTGATGACGCCTAGATTGAGAAAACGAAACGTCGTTTAATTAACAGCTTTGTTTTAACGCTCTTTAACGTGACTAATTGACGTTGAATATTAATGTGAAACTAATTCAATTCAAAATATTTGCAAAAAAAAATATATTTACAAATATTTTAGCACTGATCGCTACGCAAACACCTAATCAAGCAGTGGAAGTGTTGAATTGATTTCTTTAAATTTTAGTTGGCTACACGAAGAAAAAAAGTATGGTTGTGGTGACAATATTCGAAGATGATCATACTATTGTTGGCTATATGGTTGTGCCACAACAATATTATGATCCTCACAACAATAGTATTATTTACACATAACCATACTATGATCCCCACAACCATAGTATGATTCACACTCAACCATACTATGATCTCCACAACCATACTATGATCATCACAACAATAGTATGATTCAAACTCAACCATACTATTATCTTCACAACCATATTATGATCCTCACAACCATAGTATGTTTCTCATACAACCATAGTATGATTCTCACAACCATAGTATGATTCGCACGCAACCATACTATGATCCCCACAACCATAGTATGATTCACACTCAACCATACTATGATCCCCAAAATTATTTATTAGGATTGGGTAATGTTGTTATTCAAAAATAGAGATTTTTATCATAGCCAATTTTAAGCCACGTTTTTATTGAACATTTCATTCAAGAAACCAAAATATATATTCCAACGGTCAAAAATACTTTAAGTTGCCAGCAGAGGTGAATGCTACTTCACCATCCGCAGACACCAAGTAACAAATGTGATTAAACCATGATCAATGGATATATACTTAAGTGCAGGCAGATTTTAAATAAACGAGAACAAGTCGGTATTAGAGTATTTCACCGAACAAAGTAAACACAATAAAAATCCCTCGAACTACCTTCCGATTGTTATTTTTTTTTTTAATGGACAGCAACCATTCACTGTATCGTGTGTATGTGTTTTTTTTGTATATCAAAAAAACATACGCACATACATCATGTATTCTCTACAAAACCTGTTTTGTTATGTTCATAGTCACAACCATACTGTATGATTGCCGTAATCATATTTTTGTTAACGTAAATTTTAAACAACAATACTTTTGTTGCACTAACCATGTTTATATGGTTGCTACAACCATATTTTCATTTTTAAATTTGGCAATAATACTATTGTTACATTTCAACAATAGCAATATTGTCGCAATCATACTATTGTCAGAATGAAATTCAAAAAACAATGCTATGGTTGCGACGATCATGCTTTTATTGGAGAAAACATAATATTGTTGCGGTGACCATAGTGTAACCATATCTTTTCTCTGCGTGTAGGGATATTGGCGTATATAACTTTCCGCCGGTAAACGGGCCACACTCTCGTGATTCTCATGAGCTTCCACCACAAATGTTTATAGTTTTTGTTAACAACACTATTTCGGACTTTATCTGGGGTGGATTATCACATCAAAAAGTGAATGACTTAGATGAGTATCGTATGGTAAACCTCCAAAATGACAGGGTTCTGATATGTCTCAGTTGTTCTTCCCTCCACCGAAGAGTGCATGGTATATACAATTTGTCATCCCGTTTGCAGCACCACGAAATATTGATCGGAAAACCTCTGAAGTACATGTATTAGTCATCGTCGTAGAATTCTAACACGCTACAGCCATGTCTGTCCGTCCGCGCGCTTGTCTCCTGAAAGCAAGATAGTGCTCGAACGAATAGACCTATAATCCTGTAATTTGCTTAATAATGGCTTATGGTTATAAGCTGCCTGAGATTGTAAATGGGCGAAATCGTCCTAGGGGGAAAACAGTTTCCCTTTAAGGGACTAAATTTACCTCGGTAAAATTCCACTTTTTGGAGTATTTTCTTAATAATACGTACAAAAAGGGCATACTTACTGGACTTTTTGCCTCATGCAACTCACAAATAAGGGGAATTTATAAAATTATGGACTTATGAATTTTCAAATTAACTCAATTTTTGCTACCAAAGAAATATAGGATAATTTTAAAGTTTTGGCTATGATTGGGGATGGACGTATGGACCTAAATGGCCCAAAAAGAACAATTTTTTGCTCTTAAATAGCACGGGGACTGTGGAGGATATATAGGGTAATTAATTTTGAGGTTTCCTACTTTTTTAAAGAAAAAAACACAGAAAATTCAAATTGAATGGGGAATGTTTATTATCATTTGAAAGAACAATCTTTGGCATTTATTATTTGAAGATTATGTCTATCAAATGTTGGCCTCGGCTACTTCTCAGAGGGTCAATCCGTTGAGTCTAATTTTCGATGACACGCGTGATGTTTTGCTCCAAGAATTTACATATCCCAACAGAAAAAAGTCTAACGGTGTGATATCACACGATCTTGGTGGCCAATCGACCGGTGCAAAACGATAAGTTATCTTCTTACCGAAGTGTTCTCTCAATAAATTCGTTGATTGGTACGATGTATGGGAAGTGGCGCCGTCTTGTTAAAACTGTCGCCGAGATCACGAGCTTCAATTTCAGGCATCAAATAGTCGGTTATCATGGCACGCCATTGAGGGTAACGTTCTCACCGGCATCATTTTTGAAGAAATATGGACCGATGATTCCACTGGCCCACAAACCACACCACGCCAGAGAAAATTGGTGCCGAGCGTGAACTGATAATGCAAGATCGTCATGTGGCATACCGTGAGATAGGGGTATCCTTGGACATTTCTTACACCAGAATACATTCGATATTGCATGAACACCTGGCCATAAATAAGTTTGTTCTCGTTGGATTCCGCTCAATTTGACAATCACTGAAAAAAGGCTTGTGTCGATTAGTGCAAATAAATTTTAAAAAATACGATCGCGGTGCTTCAAAAATCGTTTATAAGATCCTCACAAGTGAAGAATCTCTGGATCTTTGCGTATGAGCCCGAAACAAAACAGCAATCGACCGTGTGGTTCTTCGAAGACGAGCCAAATCAAACGAAAGTTGTTCGTGGAAAAAGGACTTGGAAGCAAATGGTCGCCTGTTTCTTCGTCAAAACTGGTCATGTGACGGCGGTTCCGCTTGAGCAACGTACGAGGGCGACCGCAAAAGTAACTGACCTAACATAAAAAGAACCGTTTTTTTGGAATTATGATTATTTGTTTTTTAACATAATCTCCTTCCAACTCAATACACCTCATCAAACGTTTTTCAAGTTTTTTAATTCCATCCGAAAAATAAGATTTTTCAAGACCTTCAAAATATGCCTCAGTTTCTGCAATAACCTCGCTATTGGACGAAAATTTTTTGCCGCCGAGAAATTTTTTTAAATTTGGAAACAAGAAATAACCAGAAGGAGCTAAATCTGGACTATATGATGGATGCGGAGCAATTTCAAATCATAATTCGGCCAGTTTTTGTTGAGTTAAAAATGCAGTGTGTGAAGAAGCATTATCTTGATGAAAAATAACTTTTTTTTTTTTAATGCGGTCGTTTTATCTTGATTTCTTCACTCAACCGATTCAATAATGCACAATAACATTCACTATTTATAATTTTTCCTTTCTCAAGATAATCAATAAATATTATACCCCTTGCATCCCAAAATACTGTGACCATTACTTTTCCTGCTGACTTAACAGCCTTCTTGGGACCACTTTTACCAGCTTCTATCCATTGTTTTGACTGTTCTTTGCATTCTGGGATGTAGTGATGGATCCATGTTTCATCAGCAGCTATGAATCGGCGCAAGAACTCTATTGGATTACGCTGATAAATCGCTAAAAGCTCCTCGGAATTGGTCCAAAGAACGATTTTTTGGGACAAAGTCAACAAACGTGGCAGCGTTCTTGCGGATAGCTTATTCATGTGGAGTTCATCATGTAAAATACTCCAAACTTGTTTTTCGTGTATTTTAACAATATCAGCAAGTTCTCTGAGCTTTATTCGTCTATCTTTAGTCACTTCATTAAATACTTTTCTAATGTTTTCAATAGTAGCAGCAGTTTTCGGTCTTCCAGAGCGTTGTTCATCTTCCGTACTTGAACGACCCATTTTAAATTGTTGAACCCAGGATTTTACGGTGGAGTATGATGGTGCATTATCACCATGGACAGAATCAAATTCATCTTTGATTAATTGTGGCGTATAACCTTTCATAGAAAAGTGTTTAATTACCGCACGAAACACTTTATTTTTCATTTTTCAAAAATTATAAAACTTGTTTACTTCAATCACCTGTAACAAAGAAAATAATCATTAAATATTTCGGAAATTCTGACAGATGGCTTATAAAAGATTGCTTTTAAAAAACAAAAAAAAAGTTGCTAGTAAAACAGAATATGTGTCAGGCCAGTTAGTTTTGCGGTCGACCTCGTAGGACGGTCAATTCTGAGTGGTACACCACAATTTGTTTGCCTGAAGCCTTCGGAGAAATTCGAAAAAAGAACAAGAGAAGACGAATCATTGTGCTTCATGACATTGCGAGCTCTCACACATCGGCTCAAACCAGCGCCTTTTTGATCTTAGAAAACGTCGAATTGATGGGTCATCGGTCGTACAGCACTGACTCTTTTTATTCCCGCATATCAAGAAAAAAAAATCGTGGTCAACGATTTTCGTTGCCAGAAGATGCTGTTGAAGCGTTAAAAAATCATATTTTGGAGGTGTCTCAATCGGAGTGGAAAAAGTGCTTCGACAATTGGTTTGAGCACGTGCAAAACTATATAAATCATGCTGGAGAATACTTTGAAAATAATAAAACTATTTTTGATGATAAATATTCGTATTTTCATTATTAGGCCAGCAATATATATAGCAGCCCTCGTATCTTTTCGGTCCTGCTTTTCAAGAAATTAAGTAAATATGGGTGATTATGGTAGTTTTGTAGTTTTTTCTATATAAATGTTAACCCAAAGTACTACTATTATTACACAAGGGAACACAAATTAAAATGCTTTGTGTTAACAGGAACGTTATAGAAATTTTTACTCATTTAAAGTCTCTGATTTTAAATCTAATCTACATTTCTTCTCCCTCAACTTGCATTTTTTAGTTCATTTACACACAAGAGCTAACACACACATATCAAACTAGTAAATAAAGACTTAACTCGGTCGTGGCCTGGATATTTAGAAAATAGGTTTTTGCACCAAATTTAACAGATTTGAAAAATAATGTCATACTAAATTTGTTAAAAAACTGCATTGTTTTTGGCAAAATCTAACATTTGTTTAAAAGTTAATCAGTTAGCAAGCGAGTAAACCTTAAATCGCAAAAGAAACGAGTAAGAATTCTCATCATTCTTATTTTTCCAACAAAAAATTTAACATGACACATCCTGTTATATAAAATCATATGTTTTTTGTTTTGTATATTAAAAAAAATCAAACAAGAAGAGGTCACATCCGCAAATTCGTATTGACCACATCTGCACGAGATGATATAACTACAATTATAAAACAACTCACAGTGATAGTTCAAATACTTTTTACAAATCAAAAATAATAACAATAATTTGATTTATTTCATTGCATTAATAATTTAATCACAATTTATAGTTTTTTAGAAAAGGTAAAGGAAAGGTTTGTTAGAGAAGGTAAAAAATTAAGTTTAACTTCGGACCTTTTAGATTTAAGAATCAGCAGTGCACAAATTTTGCATGGTAAAATATGCATAGTAAGTTTAACTACGGACTTTCTAGATTTAAGAATCAGCATAACAATTTATAGGGCAGTGTAATTGCATACATTAAAAGAAATGGTAAAATAGAGGAAGTAAAAAGACTTTGAGGACAATTATCGCTTCGTGGTATATTGTAATATCGCCATTTAACTTCTACTTATATAGTAGAGACTTCTCAGCCAACTGCACTTGGTAAAATCAAAATTATGAATTATTATTCAAACAGTTAATGCAATACTATTTGTTTTTTTCTGAGTGCATTTCTACACTTAGAAAAAAGGTATGTTTGGGATAACAATATTCGAAGAGCATCATACTATTGTTGGGTATATTGTTGTGGTACAACAATATTATGATTCCCAACAAAATAATGATTTAAATACAACCATACTATGATCCTCACAACCATATTATAATCCTCACAACAATTGTATGATTCAGTCATAACCATACCAGATCCCTACAACCTAAGTATATTATGATCCCCACAACGGTAGTATGATTTACACTCAAGCATACAATGATCTCCACAACTATATTATTATCCTCACAATCATAGTACGTTCCACATACAACCATATTATGATCCTCACAACATAGTATGATTCACACGCAACTGTGTTATGATACAACAATGGTATGATCCCCAAGTTATTTATCAACAAGTTGTCAACAATAGATTTGAATTTTAAAAATTATTTAAAAATACATTAAATTCAAAAGCATCGAAGTCATTCATCAGGAAAAACCTGTTTAACTTAAGCGTTTTTATAAAAAAGATTTTAGTTAAATAAAGAAAAATACCCATATCAGGGTATTTACAGCCAATAACTACGCCTGAATAATAGCTGGCTTGTCAGCATAGACTTTAGATTTCCGTAGCTCCACAGAAATTAAGTCTTAAGGTGGGATATCACACGATCTAGCCTGCCAATTCACCGGTCTAAAATGTGAAAATAGCTGCTCTTCGAAATTACCTCTCACTAGATCAAATGTTTGACCAGCTGCATGGCAAGTGGCAACGTGCTGTTGAAACAAAATGTCGTTAAGTATATGGGCTTCAATTTCAGGTAGTAAAAAGTCCGGTATGATAGAGCAATAGCGAACACCGTTGAAAGTTACGTTTAGACCATCATCATTTTTGAACAAATATGGACCGATAATTCCACCAGCTTATAAACCACACCAAACCGTGATTTTCTCTGCATATAATGACACCTCTTGAACCTCTTCTGGTTCCTCTTTATCCCAAATGCAGCAATTTTGTTTATTGACGTGGCCTCATCACTGAACACAATTTTAGTCGAAAACAGCCGATCTCCTTGTTTTTCGCCGAACGCTCATTTCCATATTACAGTTGCCAACATTTGAAGGAAATTATAATCAAAATATAAATGGCATTAAATATCCTTTCGTATGAACAATAAAGCTTCCACACTTGATTTGAATTTTATTTTTTTTTTATTTTGAAAAAATACCCCTGGATGGATCATACTATATTAGTTATTCCAACATCAATATATAACCCCAATAATATTTTATCGGTTCTAGTCACAACAACATATTTGTTTACGGCGCAGACATATTTCGAAATACCCAAAAATACATAAAAAACAACAACAAATTCTTGGGTTAAACGGTTAAGGCTTCCAAACTATAAGTATACTTCAATGTACGAGTATTAAAATAAACGAACTATAAATAAAAAAAATACTTTCCGGAATATAGAAACTGTAATTTAGCGGCATTACATAGATTTTTCGCAATAGATAGACCTAACAACCAATTTTTTTTTGGTGGCGACCCATATTTCACGCTTTGCGGCCATCGATAGCTTGACAATCAATTGTTATATACCTTAATAAATTCTTTTCAGATTGGAACATCATCATAAAAAATTAATCTCCAATAATAATATAAAGGCAGTCCTACCTCTTTCCGAGTTTGAACATGCCTACGAACATTTATTATCAATAAGTAAGCCACAAACATATTTATCCTCTTGCCGTGGTGGCGTGATCGTAACTGTGAAAACATAAAAACAAAATGCCACACCGAGTGACTCAATTCCCATTCAAGGAATCCAGTCTGATTGCAAGCATATTTTACAATCGAACCACATCACAGTTGTTAAGCGGCCCTTGACTCTGAAGCTTCGGCCAAGAAAGTTATTCATAAATATTCATTCAAATATCTGAGAGTCTCAATAATCACGCCTTAGTTATGTTGTTTATTTACCACACTGTGTATTCGCAAAAATTACCAATGCAAATAAGTAAAGCTGATATTGGCCACATTGACCGGTCATCCAGATGTCAGTGGCTACGCTGGTGCTTCGTTAAGTATAGCCATAACTGTAATCGTAGCTGAATATGACTGGTGGGAATATTTAAATATTTGTGGAAATGTCTGCAGCTCAAAGCGAAAGAGATTACGCGTTGTTGCGTACATCTCGTTTTGATTTTATCTATCAAAAGGTGTTCGCTTCGTATGTAATTAAATGTCACCCATCTTTTCACTGGACCTTAATTTCTATTTGCGAATAAATTTCGCTAGCGGTTTTTGTTAGTACTAAGCATGGATATAAATACTGTTACAACATTGAACATACCCAATTCAATAGTAGAACTGAACATACTCCGTTAATGTCATATTTGACAGCGCATAGAGAAAGGGAACTAAGGGTAAAAAAATCATTTTTTTTTCTTTTTTTGATGTGGACAACATCTGAGCATCGAATGAGACCGATCCCATGCCCCAAAAGTGTTCCCTCCCAGAGATATGCGTGTTTTATGAAAGTGAAGTCGACGATTCTAAGCGCAAATAGAAAGGGACTTAGTCTTAAAAATGGCTCTCCTGAACAAAACGTTTCATCAACTTTTCACTTTTTTTTTTGATGTAGACAACATCTGAGCCTCGAATGAGACCGATCCCATGCCCCAAAAGTGTTCCCTCCCAGAGATATGCGCGTTTTATGAATGTGAAGTCGACGATTCTAAGCGCAAATAGAAAGGGACCTAGTCTTAAAAATGGCTCTCCTGAACAAAACTGGTTTTTAACCTTAGGTCCCTTTCTATTTTGCGCGTCACATATGGATTCTGAAAGCTAACCTCAACAGTGTTAGTCTGTAACGGGATTTTAAAATCGTTTCAACTTTCATCATGGAGTGGTCAGATAATGAGAACCTTATCGCTGTAATAGCGCTTTTCAAGTGTGAAATGAAAAAAACGATATTTTCAAAACGCTCCGGCCACTAGGGATTAGCCGCATGTTCGTCTACCGATGCATAAAACAGTTTGAGGAGACTGGAGATGTAAAAGACTGCCACCGGTCAGGCCGCCCACGCTCTGTTCAAACACCGCATTTCATCAAAGCCGTTAAATCAAGAATTCACAGAAATCCGCTCCGAAAACAGAAAATCATGGCCCGTGAGATGAATATCACGCAAATGTCCATGAGTCGAATCATTAAAAAAGACTTGGGACTTGGGGCTTTCAAACGAAGTATCGGCCATTTATTGACTGCAGCTTTAAAAAGGATTGACAAATGCAAACGTCTTTTGGTGAAGCACGCTGATAACTTGCACAGAAAAATTTGGTTCACCGATGAAAACATTTTTACCGTTCAGGAAAAAGTTAACAAGCAAAATGATAAAGTGTATGCGCGGTCATCTAAGGAAGCATCTAAACTGATCCCAAGGTTGGAAAAGGGTCATCACCCAGCTTCAGTTATGGTTTGGTGGGGTGTCTCTTACGATGGGATCACTGACCTGCATTTCTGCGAACAAGGAGTCAAAACATCGGCCAAAGTTTACCAAGAAACCGTTTTGGAAGCTGTTGTGAAGCCTCTTAACAATTCCCTGTTCCAAAACCAGCCATGGACTTTCCAGCAGGATTCTGCGCCGGCCCATAAGGCTAAAACGCTCAGGCCTGGCTTCGATACAATTTGCCAGCGGTCATTTCCTGTGAAGAATTTCCCTCAGGCAGTTCAGATTTGAACCCATTGGATTGCAAATAATGGGCGGTTTTAGAGGACAAAGTTTGTCACAAAAGATACCCCAACATTGGATCTCTTAAGATTGCTTTGGTTCGAGCTGTGGCCAATTTTCCAATGGACGAGGTTCGTGCAGCTATTGACGATTGGCCAGTGCGACTTTAGGCGTGTGTAAAGGCAAAAGGCGGACATTTCGAATAAGTAGATTCTTTTTACATCACACAATATACATCAATAAATATATTAAAAATATTTGGTCCAACAACATTCATTTTACTGCATAAAACGTGAGTAGGAGTATTTATGTTCCTACTAAGTATAAGTATGTACCTCTGCTTTATCGAAATTGTATATCAAAAAGGGCATTTACTCAAAACTATCGAGTTTTTGTAAAAAAAAAAATTAAGTACAGATGTAACAAATAGATTTACTAAGCTCGTATACGAGAAAAAATTTAACAATAATTACTTTTTTTCTGCCGAAAATGACATTGCTCGATAAGTGGTTAACAGAACTTGAATTATTGTTTCGTTTTTTGACGCCAATTTACATGAAATTATTTGTTTCGGTATGATAACTTCGGTTTATAGCCAAAAAAGTGACATGGTTCGGTTCAAAACCGGTTCGGTTCGACTCAGATCCCTGCCCAAAACTCATGTTTCCCCGTTTTGAGATTTACCGCTCTTAAGCTACGAATTAAATTCTGTCGTGCTTAAATTTAACATATTACTTCATGAGCGACCAATAAGAAATTCCGTTGAAACTGTAGCTATAATATTTTGGAATAGCCCCCACACAATGGACCATCGCGATTTGAGATCATGACTATTAATTGATATTAATTCCGACCTTAATTTTTGCATAGATCGTTGTGATATGCTTCTATGGCAAAGTAGGTTCATATTGATCCATATCTTTGAATAGATCCCACAAAGGTCTCTACCGATAACTCCAAACGAACTCAAATTTCGCATGCAACGTTTTAAGCGATGTAGCGACGTTATTAACTCTTTCAAATGGTACGTTTAAAGCAAATAATAGTTATCTCTAGTTGTATTTAGCATATCGCTCCAAGTTTAAGCAAAAAATGCACACAAATTTCCACCCCGATTAAAGGTCCTGAAGCTCTACTTATAGAAGCCACAAGTAACATCTGATTCTGACCAAATTGTATAAACCATTGCGAGAGACCAATATCCAACCCTTGAAAGATTGGACCTTATCGGTGCATGTTTTCGATTAGCTTCCACACAAAGTACCTTTCAGAATTAAGGTTAATCCGTTTTTAAACCACAATTTAAACTCAAGTGAGCTATAATTTAGCAACGATAGTCTTAAACGACTTAAAACCATTCTTACTGAAACTCGACCACATTGGCGTACCTTTTAATAAAGCCTCCAGTTAAATGACCTTTGGGATGTAAAGTCCTGTTTTAGAATAAAGAATTGGGGCCATATCGGTTAATGTTTTCGTGTAGCCCAATGGAAACAACAAAACTTGATCAGGCACAAGGTAAAGGTGCGCCCGACTTAAACCCCTTTTTACTTGTTTTTTTATGTGTTTAAAAATGTTAAGTTTTGACCGATGGATGTAGGACTTAGAGGTTAGCATTGGCTTTAAATAGGACGTGACTCTTGGGCCAAAATTTGAGGACCGTCTAGTATAAAAATTATTCGCACACGTTTTTGAAATATTTCGCAGGTTCAGGTCTTTAATTTTATCCTGAAAAAAGTACACACAGAGAACAAATTAGTTAGAAATCGGCTGGAACTACAATTATTCGGTTGCCAAAGAGAAATTAGGGTTGCGATCACCAAATGTCGTAATGCATACTCGGTTCGGCATACCACAATATGATAAATATGATCGTCGTACGATACACACAACTAATTGATTGGTCATACCAAAAAAGCGCAAAGCAGTTTTTTAGTTGCCACAACTGATGGTTGTGGCAATTAATAGGTTTTAAAACACTTTGTTTTGTAACCAATTATAAGAGATGATAAATAAAATTTCATCATAACCAAAAACGCTGTTTAATAGTATTTTTAAAAATAAAATGATTCGATTATTACTGACTTTAAGCAAATCAATTAATTAAATTTTTTGAAAGTCAAAATTATCCAACATCTTTTCCCTATTTTCCTTGTTATGGACCTCCCTATTAGTACTTCAAGCATTTCAATTGTGTAATCAAATAGTATTTTTCCTTTGGCAAAAATATTAATTTTTTCGTTGAATTAGTATGGTATGTAGATTTTAAGATCCAAAAATTATCTTCTTAAGGTTCGGATACTGTGTGTGTTACCAATAAGTGAAAGTTGCAGAACATCAACTAACATTCGGTTGTACGGATGGAATACTCGAGGTGCAAGTAATCTCAATTATTCGGTTGGCAAAACACTACGAATATATTCTCTGTGTGTACTTACATATATTTAAGGGTTCGTAGTACAATTTATTTTCTTTTCTTTTATAACCCATAATTTTCGACACAGCGTCGAGTCCAACTACACCCAAATAGTCTGTTCGATTACTTAATATCAGCAGCCAGCAATATTGTCATTTACGTGCATTTACAACAAGATACAATGTGATCATCTACAAAATTTGCGATGATCAAGGACATCTATACTTTTTGCCGTATACGCTGTATATCTGAACGTATCACAAACGTCATGACATCTAAGTACACCTACCTGCTAAGGTGTAGGGTATACAAGTTTATATTTCATCTACGAATATTTCTCCAGACTTCGTAACGACGTAGTTAATTTATGCTAAAATGCCAAATTATTTACGAAATTTCTCTTAATTTTATAATACATTACATAACTTTACAGCGTATAAAAATGTACAGGTTCCGTCAATGAACATCAGTAGTTGCCCAAGCTTGGCGACATGGTCTAGTATAACAAATTTGTGCTTCAAGAGGAGATGTGTAAAGCACAGTTTCTCGAAACAAAAAGTGAAAATAACCCAGGATTACACCGAAGAAGGCCGTTATGAAGACCTCCATCATAGGTGTCTGCCTGTGGGCCATTCTTCTGTCTGCCGCAGGTATTAGCCGGAATCGTGGGAGTTTATTTATTTGAAAGCCCAGCTGCAAACTGACTTATAATGTTGTTATCATAGGTTACGTCCCAAGCGGACTTATGTCGACTGATACCGATTATGGTGAATCGACATTTGGGACGTCGACAGGTGATCTCCTAACAGAAGGCTTTTTAGGGGCTACCACGGGCACTCCAAGCGGACTATGCACGACCTTTGCTACGGTAACTGCAAGTGTAACCGATCCATGGTCTTTAACACCAACAACTGGAGTAACACCGACAACAACCGACACCGAAATACCCCCATCTGTTGTTTCAGATTTAACAGGCGAAGATTATGAGGGTACAGCCACAGGCACCGGTAGTGTAACATTCACAGAACCATTTCTGACTAGCGAGACGGCAACTGGAGCAGGTTATGCGGTTAACACAGGCTCACAAATTGACAGATGTATTGAAAGTGTAGATTTAATGCCCACAACATCAACATATCCTTCCACATCACCAGAGTTCACATCGACAGCCCCGTCTACACCAACATATCCAACCTCATCAACGCCCAAGCGCACTTTACCGATCTTGCCACGAAGAGTAACAACCAAGCGCCCTGCCTCCAAAGTAGACAAACAAAAGAACAAAACAGAAGGCGTGGTGCAAATGAAACCGGTCGTTGATGTCGCCAAGGACGAAAAGGATTTAAAAGAATTAGGTGCTGTTCTAGACCACGATGAAGAGACCATCGATGATATCGACAACGAAATTCTTCACCATGCCGAATCGAATAACTTGGAGGTTGCCGTAGCATATCGCATTCATGGCAAGCGAGTGAAAAGGCAAACGAGGAAACCACAACGACGTACTCGCACGCAAAAGCACAAGTCGAAGACATTGTCCAGATGTCCGAGCAAGCAATTAAAGAGGATGAGCCAACCGACCCTTAAAAAGCGGTCACAACGCAGACATAAACCCTTAAAAGAAAACCATCCTCATCAACGCCAACTGAAAGATTTTGCTAGCAAGATTCGTCGCAGGAAGCAAATCAATCGATCCCAGAATATACCCCAACGACTCCGAAAACAGACGAGACGAACAAAGTAAATTAGGAAACTCTCCCGACGTAAGGAGCCACAAACGGAACAACTTCGTCGTCAATTTTAGCACGTTCTCATTTTAGCTGGAAAAGCCGAAAACATGGAATAAAGTCAATATCTGGACCATAAGTTTTCGTATATTTTATAAGTACTATTTTTTTTCTTTGCAGATTTTATTCCATTTTTGCAAGTTTTCTTTGTCGTTTATAGGCTGTTTGACAAAATCCAGGTTTAAAACTGGATTAGATTATTTGCAATTATTTGCTGGCGGCTACCTAGACTATAACTAAAATTATTTTTGGGTTCGTCTTTTCACTCCAAAAAAAGTATGGTTGGGGTGACAATATTCGAAGAAAATCATGCTATTATTGGGTATTGGGTTGTAACATAACAATATTATGATTCTCACAACAATAGTATAGTTCACGCACAACCAAACTATGATCCCCAGAAGCATATTATGAGTCACACTCAACAAAACTAAGGGCCCCAGAACCATATCATGATCCTCACAACAATAATATCTTTCACATACACCCATGATCCTCACAGCCATAGTATGAATCACACGCAAACATTTTATGATCCCTACAACCATTGCATGATTCCACACAACCATACTATGACCATCAAATGATTTATTAGAATTGGTTTATGTTGTTATTCAACGATAGATATTTTTATTAAGCAAATTATTTAAAATTAGAACATTTGAACATTTCATCAAAGAAACAAAAATATATTCAAAAGACAGTCGAACTGTCTTTATCAGTTGCCAGCTATTTGCTACTTTACCATACGTAGACCCCAAGTAACGAACATGATTAAACCATGATCAATGGTTATGTTCACAGTCACAACAAAACGGTATGATTGCCGTAATCATAATATTGTTAACGTAAATCTTAAACCAATACTTTTGTTGCGCCAACCATATTAACATGGTTGCTACAACCATATTTACATGGTTGCTACAACCATATTTCCATTTTAAAATTTGACAATAATAGCATTGTTACATTTCAGCAATATTTATATTGCCGTGATCATACTATTGTCAAACTGAAATTCAGAAAACAACACTATGGTTGCGACGAACATACTTTTATTGCGGAGAACATATTATTATTGCCGTGAGCATATAGTAAAAATATATTTTTTCTGCGTGTTGGTGAAATAGGTCCAAATCGGTTTAAGTTTTTTTATTGCACCAACTCTAGAAGGCTCATATTTATGCCGATTTGATTAAAATTTAAACAGAAGCTGAGTGGTGTAAGTACGAGGGCTGCTATTTATATTTCGATCCTGACAATGCTAGTGTTCCCAGGTTAAAATTGGAACTTCCATTGGAAACTATGCCATTTCTAAGCATTTGTTTACAGTGTGTTGAAAAATTCATCTCAGTCAAAAAATGGAATTATCCCTTGAACATTTTCGTGCGATGATTTTTTTACGATTTTCAAGAGTGTTTAAATCACTTGTTTCGACTTTTGGCTATGAAGCACCATCAAAAACCACTGTTAATCGCTGGTACCAAGAGTTCTGTCTCAGACGCCGTTCGCTCCAGGATGAATTTCGTGAAGGACTTTTAACTTCAGTCACTTTGCCAGAAGTCATCGATCGACAAAACAAAACAGCAACCGATTGTATGGGTTCTTCAAGACGAGCCAAATCTAACAAAAGTTGTTCGTGGAAGAAGTACATCGAAGCAAATGATTGCGTTTTTTCCGGTATAACCGGCCATGTTGCCACAGTGTCTTTAGTAGAACGAACGAAGGACGGTCAATTCTGATTGGTATACAACCTTCTGTTTGCCAACAGTGTTTGGAGAAATGAGAAAAGATAATAAGAGATGACGGATCATTTTGCATCACGACAATGCTAGTTTACACACATCAGCGGAAACGAACCGCTCAAGATGTCGAATTGATGGACCATCCACCTTACAGACCTGATTTGGCTCCCAATGACTTCTTCTTATTCCCTAGCATCAAGAAGAAAAAGCATGGTCAACGTTTTTCATCGCCCGAAGCAGCTGTTGAAGCGTTCAAAAATCATGTTTTGGGATGTCTCAATCGGGGTGGAAAAAGTGCTTCGAAAATTGAAAATTTATAAAACCATTAAAACAATCAAAAACAATAAAACCATTTTAAATGATACGAGTAAATTATTGTGTTTTTATTGCCGGATCCGAAATATAAATAGCAAACCTCGTACTTCATCTTAAAAAACTCATCATAAAAAAGTTTGGTTGCAAAATTACCTCGGTTTGCTACAAGATTCTTAAATTAGGAGATACGAATATATATTAATTTTGGACAATAAAAACAATATTTTTTACCTAGAAAGAAAAAACAAAAAGTGATATAGTCGTTATGTGTCCTAAGCCTTGCTTCGCTATTAAAATAAAGAAATAAGAAAGCGAAAGACGAAGACCACTCCGTTTTACAAATTTTTTAGACCACCCAAAGGTGGTGGCCTATACTCGTATGATCCAAATTGATTCATGGTTTGTATTTGTCCATCGTTACATACTACACTAAATGAGTTTAAATCGAAATTTATAGGTGGTCTAGTAAACGCAGTTGTATACGCAAAGAAAAAAAAACATGGTTACTATATGGTTTTGGCATTAAAAATATATTCTCAGCAATAAAGGTATGTTCGTCTCAACCATAGTATTTTTTACTGAACTTCATTTTGACAGTAGAATGATTGCGACAATATTATTATTGTTAAAAATGTAACAATAGAATTATTGCCGAATTTAAAAATGAAAATATGGTTAAAGCAACAATGTAATAAAATGAATGGTGCGACAAAAGTATTGTTTTTTATGTTTAATGTTAACAATCATATGATTACGTTTAGCATACTGTATGATTGTAATTTTTCTTCATTTGAATATGATTTTAAGAACAATGTTATTGTTACGGATCTAATGTAATAAGAGTACTTTTTATATTTTTTAAACAAACTGCTTTGGCTTTGAAATATTTTTCTACACGCAGAAAAAAAAGTATTGTTGTGGTGACAATATTCGAAGAGGATAATACTATTGTTGGGTTATGGTTGTGCTACAACAATATTATGATCTTCACAACAATAGTATGATTCAAATAGAACCATACTATGATCCTCACAACAATAGTATAATTCGCACATAACCATACTATGATCCCCACAACCATAGTATGATTCACATTCAACCACACTATGATCTCCACAACCACAGTATGATCCTCACAACCATAGTATGTTTCATATACAACCATAGTATGATCCTCACAACCATAGTATGATTCACACGCAATTATACTATGATCCCCAATATAATTTATTAAAATTTGTTTAAGTTGTCGACAATAGATTTGATCCCTAATATTATTTATTAGAATTATTTTAAGTTGTCAACAATAGATTTGAATTATGAAAATTATTCAATAATACATTAAATTCATAATAATTAGAGTGATTTATTTCACAGTAGAAAAAATAAGTTTAAAAAAGCGTAAGCGTTTTTATTAAAAATATTTCAGTTAAACAAATCCAAAGCAGCTTTTTTAAAAAATTTAAATTTCGATAAAAAAGTGCTATTATTGCATTAGATTCATTTTTAAATTTGCCAATAATACTATTGTTAGTTTTCAACAATATTAATATTGCAGCAATTAAACTATTGTCAAAAATAAATTTAGTTAACAATGCTATAGTTGCGAAGAACATACTTTTATTGTGAAGAACATATTATTATTGCCGTGACCATGTAGTATCCATGTTTTTTCTCTGCGTGTACGTATTGTGTCTACGTATATGTGTCATAGGGTGGAGTGGCATTTTTAAACCAAATTTTCCTAACCTAACGTAACTTTGGTCCAGGCTTAATTCAGAAAAATCTTAAAAATTAGTTTACAGGCAGGGAAATTTTATGTAAACTTATGTATGTAAACGTTCATTATTAGCCTTCTGGCAGGAATGAAAACCAAACCCGAACCCGGTTTAAGCAAAAATGAAATAATGTGGTTGGCTTCACAACGAAAAAATCTATACATCGAAAGCAATTGTTTACATTAATAGGAATCAATGTGCATGTTATTCATTGTTTTATGAATAATCCCCACTTTTTATTAAGTTTTAAGGTTTCTACCTTAGTGTTTATTTTATTTTGTGTAATTAAAAAAAAAATTAAGAAAAAAATATTTTTTTCCTATCACGGTTCAAGAGTGCCTCAAAACTATTTTTAAAATTGAAGCAGTGGCTAAAAACTAATCTGCACGTCTAAACCGAAGCAACTCGAATTCTGAAATGGTTCGCATCCTTGTATTTTGGCCATCTTTAGTCTGTATAAGGCTTATTATACTTATAATATATTTTACTTATATACGAGTATATTTTAATTCATGAAGAACTCGCATTGCTTGTTTGTAACCGATATATCCTTATCAAGAGGGGTCAGTT
Organism: Hydrotaea diabolus; assembly: GCA_963513945.1. NCBI lineage: Eukaryota > Metazoa > Arthropoda > Insecta > Diptera > Muscidae > Hydrotaea > Hydrotaea diabolus. Next base: position 189,775,098 of record OY740718.1, read on the forward strand.
TTTGGTTCTAGGGTCCAGCCTGGAACCCTTCATAAAAGTAATGCAGTGCTTAGATCACATTATATCATTTTAACTTGACAGTTTCAGTATTTCCTACTCATTATCATGTCAGACAGTCGGTAAGTAAATTGTTAAAAACTATTGAAAATTTTTTGAGCTGAGTAGCCCAAACAGGGAGGTTAATGAAAATAAGTTCAGACCAACTTGCGGCACCTACTACGAGTACTGTTAAATAAATCTCTCCTATTATTTGGAATTTAATGTATTTTTAAATAGTTTCAAATTTAAATCTATTGTTGACAACTTAACCCAAGTCTAATAAATAATACCGGGCATCAAAGTATAATTGTGTGTGATAATTGTATCATGGTTGTAATGATCATAGCATGGTTGCGTGTAAATCATACTAAGGCTGTAGGGGTTAAACTATGGTTGTGAGGATCACAATATGGTTGTGGGGATCATAGTATGGATATGTATGAATCATAGTATGGCTATGAGTGAATCTTAGTATGGTTGTGAGGATCACAGTGTGGTTGAATTTGAGCCATACTATTGTTGTGAGGATAATAATATTGTTGTACCACAACCATATACTCAACAATAGTACGATGCTCTTCGAATATTGTTATCCCAACCATACTTTTTTTTACGCGTAAAGTGTGCCAAATTGCATCGAAATTGGATGTACTTATTAGGGACATAAATACTATTACACCATTGATCACACCCATTTCAATAGCAGAACTGAACATACCCCGTTAATGTCATATGGGTTTTGAAAGCTAACCTCAATAGCGTTAGTTTGTAAAGGGACTTTAAAATTGTTTCAACTTTCATCATGGAGTGGTCAGATAATGAGAACCGTATCGCTGTAATAGCGCTTTTCAAGTGTGAAATGAAAAATGCGGCCACTAGGGATTAGACGCATGTTCGTCTACCGATGCATAAAACTGTTTGAGGAGACTGGAGATGTAAAAGACCGCCACCGGTGGGGCCGCCCACGCTCTGTTCGAACACCACATGTCATCAAAGCCGATAAATCAAGAATTCAAATAAATCCGCTCCGAAAACAGAAAATCATGGCCCGTGAGTTGAATATCACGCAAAAGTTAAAAGTCGAATCATTAAAAAAGACTTGGGGCTTTCAAACGACGTACCGGACATTTATTGACTGCAGCTTTAAAAAAAAAATAGGATTGAAAAATGCAAACTTCTTTTGGTGAAGCACGCTGATAACTTGCACAGAAAAATTTTGTTCACCGATGAAAAAATTTTTACCGTTCAGGACAAATTTAGCAAGCAAAATGGTAGAGTGTATGCGCGGTCATCTAAAGAAGCATCTGAACTGATCCCAGGGGTGGAAAAGCGTCATCACCCAGCTCCAGTCATGATTTGATGGGGTGTCTCTTACGATGGGATCACTGACCTGCATTTCTGCGAACAAGGAGTCAAAACATCGGCCAAAGTTTACTAAGAAACCGTTTTGGAAACTGTTGTGAAGCCTCTTTACAATTCCCTGTTCCAAAACCAGCCATGGACTTTCCAGCAGGATTGTGCGCCGGCCCATAAGGCTAAAACGATCCAGGCCTGGCTTCGAAACAATTTGCCAGCGTTCATTTCCTCTGAAGAATGGCAGTCCAGATTTGAACCCATTGGATTATAAATTGTGGACGGTTTTAGAGGACAAGGTTTGTCACAAAAGATACCCCAACATTGGATCTCTTAAGACTGCTTTGGTTCGAGATGTGGCCAGTTACCCAATGGACGAGGTTCGTGCTGCTATTGACGATTGTTCAGTGCGACTTAAGGCGTGTGTAAAGGCAAAGGCGGACATTTCGAATTAGTAAATTCTTTTTGGATACAATATACATCAAGAAATATATTAAAAAATATTTGGTAACAGTATTTATGTCCCTACTGTGTGTAACAGTATTTATGTCCCTACTAAGTAATATGTTTTTCTAGAGATAAAAACATAAAAAAAGATGAACATATGCGTACAAACCTTATCTGAATGTTAACCGATTTTCTTTAATTTCAATAGTGTCTGCCATTGGTCCTAAAAACTTGCTTTCGCCAAATTTCATGAAGACTAGACGTGCTCTAAATTTGGCCTTTTTATATTTGAATTCCACGCACTTGGCTCGTACGCGCGTGACCTCCAATGGGTTATACCAAGATTCCGAAGTTCAGGCTGGACTTGGTCTTTCCACCGTAGCCTCGGTCGGATGCTAGTGTGTGCGCCCACTTATTCGCCGTCTAAAATCTGCAGTGCCGGAGCATTTGCATCCATTCGCGCAACATGCCTAGCCAAAACAATCGTTGTGGTTTAAGGCGCCCGATTACGTCGGCATAATAAATAAATAAATAAATTTTCTTTTTGAAAAGTTACGCTTGATGGTGAATCTGAGATAGACGTACTCGTCGAAATTGCAACTGCCAGCATTCATGCTGCCCTGAGGATGTTGTCTCGACATTGTTTTAGTAGATGCAACCAGCAGCTTTGTTTTGTCCTCGTTCTCCACCTATCCCAGCTATGCTGACTCCTCTATATTAGCAAGGGGTGCAGTCACTGATCATACATTCCACCCATGATATCTCTGTAATCTGCGTACGCGAGGATCGTGCTCTGAGATGGTATTTTTGTGCTCCCTCTGTTCAACTCCATGTCGTTTGCTGATTTTTCTACAGTTCTTCGCAGCGGAATATTCAACAGGTTGCACGACGGTCTATCACCTTGTCTAAGGCCTCTCTTCGTATCGAATAGTTGGGAGAGGTTTGCTTAGACGTATTAGTTTGCATAGACGTATAAAATTTGTGGGGATACGAAAGTCAGGCAGCTTCGATCGCATTTGATCAACGGCAGCCTTATTGTCGATAACAACAAATGGTCAATATGCTTCTCTCAGGATTTTTCTACGAGTTTTAGTTTTAGATTTACCATCTAAAGCCACACTGATACTAGCCAATGATGCTATGGTTTTAGAGTGGAAAGACCGGAAATCGGGGATACCTTTGGGTAGGAGCTCGATATGCGTGTATAAATGAACCTTTATATATTCTGTAGCTTTTGCTCTGTCATTAGTCCGGAGAATGTACTGCTGACAAATGTCATTAAGATCAGACAAAAATTGATATCTGTAGTGAAATTACAAGTTTTAGATGAACAGCAGCCATCTCTCTCGATGTAATCAGTTCGAAAGTCTGAGTAAAGGTAAATCTTGCTCAAATATTTTTGGTAGTTACAAATAGTGCACCCTGTTCTACAGTGCAATAAAGTGTACCTTTACTAATTTAAATCCCCCCTCGTAGGATTTAGGGAATATTAACGTTTGCAACACATCGAAAATCTGGTCGAAGAACCCATTTAGTATTTATAATCTGAATCGTGATAAAATTCTATGGTGCTCGACCAATGTCCGGCTGCCTGTGTAAATCAAACTACGGTACACACTTTTCGCTGAACTTTTCGAAAAACATCTGCTGATGGACTGAAACGGTCGGTGTTAAAAATGGGCCAGAGTTGGCAAGGGATTAAATTTTTTCCCTCCCAAGGACTGAGTCTACCTCTGAAAAAATCCACAATCCTGAGCTTAGAAATGCAATTTGTCAAACACTAGTTAGGATATAAGGCTAATATTTAGAATTTCTTATGTTGCCATGAAACGAAATACACCCCCTTTTAAAATTCGCCTTTGTTGGACCAATCAACATAAAATATTAACAGAATAAAAATACTGACTAGGAAATTATTGCAGGCTATGTTATGGTAAAATTAAACAAGGGCGCAATAAATCCTTAATGGAAGCTTAATGGAAGCATATGCCAATTTTGCCATTGACGATGTGTCGTTGTGTGGGTATCATAAAGTGGGTCCCGACCAACTTTTAGACATTCCTTTTCGGGTTTGGTTTGGTTTTCAATATAATTGTCATTGCTGCACACTTTGTCATTTCTCTATGAGTTTGGGTCAGAAAATTTCGATGCAACCGTTGTTGTTCTGGAGGCAGTTCACATAACAATTGGGGATATCCGCCAAATGCCCAATGGGCCCTACAACATCGAGGACACTCAGAACACCTCTAAGGGGGTACGCATTAAGTTATTTGTAGCAATTCATCGAAGAATTGGCCAACAACGTCTGTCAAATAACCTGTATGTGATTGCGAAGAAGTTGTCGCTCATTTAGTATTCTTATCGATAAATCGATGTATTTAGACTTGTACGAGTATGTCTGTACAGAAGGGAGTGCGTGCGTGCGTATGTTAATTCCATTGAGTTCGCGAATTCTAGTTTCTATTCGATTTCATTGGAACGGCATATGTGAATGAACAATTTGCATCTAATTCGCATACAGAATTATATCGCTTTTATGGGTCATCTCGATGCTAATAGCGTTGAAAGTTCAGGTCGGTCGTTGGGTGTGTGTGCAGAACGGTTTGGCTTGGCGAAAACCGGCAAGTTGCGAAAATTTATGCGAATTGGTGAAATTTTACTGGTGTGTCAAAAGAACGCGCCGCTTTTTGAGGGTCGGCGGTGGAGTTGTGAAACTTTCGCAGAATCATATAAAAGCTGGGGGTCTCTTGGGGGAAATGTATCAGTCACATTCTGGTGTTTTACTACATTGGAGTACAGCACAAAGAACGACTAAAAAAAGGACTAGATTGGAACTGTAACAGAAGGAATATCTCAAAAAGATGCGCTCGAGCCTGCTTTTGCTGGTTCTGGCCGCTCTGGTATTCCAGTCAGCGTGTAAGTTTGTCGAAAGTTTTTATTGGACGAGAGTTTAGCTTAAGTACAACCTTGATTTCTTACAGATGGTCGTGATATAGAACGAAACAAAAATGGATACCGACTTTACCAAGGTCGGCGAGCTGCTGCAGGCCAACCCGAAGAACATGGCGAAGCTCGTTTAACAACTGCTATGTTGCAGATGATGGGCAAGTTGACAACAACTACTACTACATTAGCACCACCCGTAGTACCACCACCCATACCACCACCACCAGTAATACCACCACCAGCACCGGTACCACCACCACCTGTAGTACCCCCACCAGCACCAGCACCACCACCACCAGCACCACCACCACCAGCACCACCACCAGCACCACCACCAGCACCTCCAGCTCCACCACCAGCACCACCTGCACCACCTGCACCACCAGCTCCTCCAGCACCACCAGCACCACCAACGGACATTGTTGAGGATTCAGCTGCAGAATCAGTGGACGCTTTCCAAGAGCAACCACAAGGTGTGGTGGCATATTTCCGAAATGATAAACGTATGTATGCGGATGATGACGACGATGACGATGATGACAATATCGACAACGACGATGACGAGATGGAAGAGGTCGATTTAATAAAAGCTGATGAGGAAGACGACGACGATGATGACGAAACCGTCGACGATGATGATAATGATGACGACGAAACCGAAAACACTGTTGTACAGAAACAAAACAATTCGGCCATGAACCGACAGGCCAACAATATGCCATCGAACCGTTATGGTGACAGAGAATGGCGCCATCAACAAGAATTAAAGAAGGTTCGTGCTCAAAATCGCAAGCGCCGCCAGCAAATTGTACGTCGGAACAGGATGCGAAGCCGCAGAACTGCAAAAAGACGAAGCAACAGAAACGCAAAAAATTTTCGTAGGCGCCTACGCGCCCGTCGTCTTCGTCGATTGAGACACAGAAACCGTGTAAGGAACGTTCGTAAACGCAAAATTGCAAAGAGACGCCGCCGCAAGGGCTTAAGCCGCCGTCGTTACCGCCGTCGCTTAGCAATGCAGCGAAGAAGGCGATTGATGCTGAAACTGCGTCAGCAGAGAAAGCGCCGGTCTTCGGCCAAACGTCAGGCACGCCGCCGCCGCATGAGGCAAAAGAAACTCAGTCAAAGGCGATTCCGCAATAGAAGTAGGAAAACACGCCGTCGCCTCCGTCGCCGCAGGCGCGGATGAATTATACTAGATTTCGAACTAGCCCTTGACCAATAAATGCAAACCACTTTCGATCTATTAAATCACATAAGTCTCTTATTTTTTACATGCTCTCCTAAATAAGCTCGTCAGGTTTGAGGTCCCCACTTCGGCATAGCTGTTGCACAAGGCCATGTCATGTGATGGACTCCTCTGAAGGCAGATGTGCCAGTCAGCACACTGTTCCGAACATAGTGAGAAGAATATATCATTGTTCTTAATAAGAAATCTTTACAGTACGCGGGCTGACTATATTATACCCCACAATTCTGGATCTTTAGAAAAGCCAACGTAAAATAGGTTTCAGGACCCCTTTGGATTGGCTCTAAATTGTTTAAGATTTTAAAACTAATTTCAAAATTGAAAATTGTCTGGAAATTTTATTGTTTTTGGTCCCAAATGGGCCGATTTCTCTGCCGTCACATAACTTTAGGCAAACTGCGAAATAAATTGCATTTTCGCCTTCGTGAGAAATTTTAAAAGTTATTTGGTAACAATGTGCATCGAAATCAGAAGAAAATTGTTTAAGAGCGCTTGTATGAAAAATCGAAAGGGACTTTTGTACTGGGGCTATATCAGATATCACCCATTTTAAGGAGTTGGTAACTCTTCGATCATAACGAACTGTGTTTTAGTATCATCGAGATTGTACGTTTTATGTGGCCTCTAAAGCAAAAAAAAAACTAAATCGAATTTCATCAATTTCAACAGCGTACATCCTTAGTCGAAACTAAACTTACTTGTGTGCAATTTTTTTAATTTTTGGATGTAAGCTGAAGTAGAGCTAAAAGCATTAAATCTGATGAATATATGTCTGTCGGAGCTATATCTAAATCTAAATCGATGTTCTGCAATTTTACTAGCGTCCGCCCTTGGTGTACAAAAGTTTACTTTTGCCAAATTTCATGCTTCATTAAATGGAATCAGCCGCTGATTACACGGTGTGACAGAGAAAAAATACCTGGAAAATAATACTATTTTTCTTGTAGATCTTGCTGAAACAAGAAACTGGTGTTGAAATTTCCCAAAAACCTCCAAAATCTGGAGTTACGGGTAAAAAACCGGGTTTTCGGATCTTTCGCAATTATATGCCAGTAACTTGGTTGAATATCAACCGATTTTAAGTTTTTTTGGAAAGAAGAAACTGCGGCCTTTCAAATTGTGTATACTCTTTTAAAATCACACTGTAAAAAATCGGTGTATTTTTTCTTTAAACTGATTTTTTTAAAAAAAAAATTAATTTTTTTACTTTGGATGCGTTTTTACACAGAATTTTTTAAAAGGGAGCGTACAACTTTTAATGTGAATAATAAAGAGAGAGTGGTTAGCTAATACAATTCGGTGTCATTTTTAAAAATCCGTTAGAAACTGATTGAGTTATTCAACTTTTATTAAAACAATTTTTTTTAAAAAAAATACAATTTTTGGCCAAACTACTCACATATATTTCTTTGCCCGTTTTTTATTGAATGTCACAGTGTTGAATTTGTCATGTAAAAATTTTGTTTTAGTTTTTGTTCATTTCAGGGCCCACTTTTAAAACCCGCAAAAATGTAAAGTACGCAAATGTTGTGAGTGTTACAAAACCGATATCTGGTAATGATAAAGTTCCGACAACGAGCATATGTGGTTTTGAAGCTGAAAAATATTTGGTGGAAGAAGAGTACCTTCCATTCAAATCTACAACGGAGCGACATTTTGTTTCAAATGCAGATTTTTGCGATTTCGTTCGCGATTTAAGTTTGTCAAAACGGCAGGCTGAAATCCTTGGATCGCGATTATGGCAGTGGAATTTGGTGGAAGAAGATTTTAGTGTAACTTTCTGCAGAAGAAGTGACCGGACATTGTTATTTGAAGAAAGTTTTAAGACATTAAGTCACAATTGTAAGGCAGACGAATGGCGACTTTTTATTGACGGTTCATGTGAAAGTACTTATTCAACAAACATATTGATTTTTAATAGATTTTAATTTTTTAATATAAAATTTCTAGGCTTCAAAGCAGTTTTACTGCATTACAAAAATACTTTACCATCTGTTCCAATCACATATGCGACTAGTACAAAAGAAACGTATAAAGTTATGAACCAAATACTGCGATTCGTCAACTATGACTTGCATAAATGGAAAGTCATCGCTGATTTAAAGGTTTTGACTATTTTATTTGGTATGCAAGGTGGTTACACAAAATAGTCATGTTATCTTTGTGAATGGAAAAGTCGTGCACCAAATCGCTACAATCGCAAGGTATGGCCATATAGTGACACAATCTAATAGGCAGGAAAAACCTTTTAAATGCCCCCATTAGTTACAGATGATAAGGTTGTTCTGCCACCACTGCATCTACACACGCAGAGAAAATATATGGTTACTATATGGTCACGGCAACAATAGTATATTCTCTGCAGTAAAAGTATGGTCGTCGCAACCATAGTATTGTTTTTTGAATTTCATTTTGACAATAGTATAATTGCGGCAATATTGATATTGTTGAAATGTAACAAAAGTATTGTTGCTAAATTTAAAAATGAAAATATGGTTGCTATGTTATTTTTACTATTCTTACGCTAATAGTAAAAAAAATTATATTTAAAAAAAAAAACTACGGATTAGTATAACTAAAATATTTTTTATAAATGATTTTTTTTACTGTTAAAAAAATGTTACATAACTTACTTAATAAAATTTTTTATTGTTGAATAACAACGTATTCCCGTCTTTACAAACAATTTTGGGGATCATAGTATGGTTGTGCGTAAGTCATACTATGGTTGTGAGGATCATAGTATGGTTGTGTGTAAGTCACACTATGGTTGTGTGGATCATACTATGGTTGTAAGTTAAACAAACTATGGTTATGAAGATCATAATATGGTTGCGGAGATCATAGTATGGTTGAATGTGAATAATAATATGGTTGTGGGGATCATAGTATGGTTGTATGTAAATGATTCTATTGTTGTAAGGACCATAATATTATTATGGGGATCATAGTATGGTTGTGTGTGAACCATACTATTGTTGTGATGATCATAATATTGTTGTGCCACAACCATATAACCAACAATAGTATGGAGCTCTTCGAATATTGTTACCCCAACCATACTTTTTTTCTGCGTGCAGTTAGGATGCATGAAACAATTTGTAAAAAAAAAACTTGATGTAAACGGTGAAGCTTTTTGCTATCTTAGAGCGGTGTTAGAGAAGGTTTTAATTTTTTACAGATCTAATATTTGTTATCGCATTTATCAGTTCTGATGAATTTCAGATACATTCAATGGACCTCAAATTCGTTAAGTTATGAGAGATGAGAATTTTATCCGTTGAAAAACGCGCATGGTTCGCTTCAGTTCTTGGTAACCACTGAAGCGACAACAATCTCGCGATTGTCGATGAATAAGAGTGCGTATGGTGGAATGGACTGCAATACGTCAATTAAAATTCATTTCCTCTACTCATATCCAGAAAACCTGGGCCAGTTCAGTGATGAACAAGGCGAACACATTCATCAAGAAATAATTACAATGGAAAAACGTTTTGAAGGAAAAGATAAAATAAAAATGATTTCCAAATATTGATGGTCACTTAAGCGGGATACTGAGATGCTCAATTAAAAAGAAAACGGCCAAACAAACATTTCAAAGTAGTATTGCCAATAATTGTATTTTTTTAAAAAAAAATGTTGTTTTAATAAAAGTTAAATAACTCAATCAATTTCTAGTGGATTTTAAAAAATAGCACCGAATTGTGTTCTTAAGAACACTCTCTTTATTATTCAGCTCAAAAATTGTTCGCTTCCTTTTAAAAGATTCTGTGTAAAAACGCATCCAAATTTAAAAAATTACAATTATTTTTAAAAAATAAATGAGTTTAAAGGAAAAATACACAGATTGTTTTCAGTGTGTGAAAAGTGTATACACCATTCGAAAGGCCGTTTCTTCTTTCCAAATCAGCCGAAAAACTTAAAATCGGTTGATATTCAACCAAGTTACGGTAATAACAATGCGTAAGGTCCGAAAAACCGTAACTCCAGATTTTGGAGATGTTTGGGAAATTTCAAAACCGGCTTCAAAACAGGTTGTACTCAGCTAGATCTACAAGAAAAATAATTATACTTTCCTGGTATTTTGACTTCATTCTTTTTTGTTACACTGTGTTATACGTAGATCGTTATACTTAAAAGTGGGTCTAGCTTAAACACGTATTTGTTGGTAGACACAGAGAAAAAATCATTTGGAAATCGGTCCGAACTACAAATATTCGGTTAGAAAAACAGACTCTGCAATCACTTACATTCCATGGTAGTTATGGTTACATGGTTCTTATAACAAAAATATGGTTGCTACAGTAGTATTACGGTACTCACAGCCAAAAAATCGGTTATTGCAACCGAATTTAGTTTAGCTGTTGCTTGCCACAACTGGTGGCTATGGCACCCAACAAATTCTAAAGTTAATGAAACTTTGGGCCAATATTTGATTGTGACAACATATGTGACGCGCAAAATAGAAGGGTAAAAACCAGTTTTGTTCAGGAGAGCCATTTCAAAGATTAAAATACGTGTATCTTTGGTGTACCATCACTTTCATAAAACGCGCATGTCTCTGGGAGGGAACACTTTTGGGGCATGGGATCGGTCTCATTCGATGCTCAGATGTTGCCCACATCAAAAAAGAAAAAAAAAGAAAATTGATTTATGTACCCTTAGATCCCTTTCTCTATGCGCTGTCACATATAATTTTGTGGCAAACAAATCCTGTTTAGTTTACTGTTGTAACATATTATCCCTTATCCCAACATCAGAATATAATCTCTACAATACATTTATCGTTTATACTTTCTAACAAGTCTATATTTAAAACAAAAACACATTTAAGGCTCAGGGGCACTAAAGATTTTTTTCTTACGCTGCGTATTTTTCTACTTCCGGTAGTCTAAGACCTTTGAAACAAGCGTCAAAAACTTATGACAGGGCTTTTTTACGCAATAACATTAACTTTTTGTAAGTTTTCAACATACAAACAAGTATATTTCATTGGTTTTTAGACAAACGCAAATTTAAGTCTGCCGGACCATTCGAAACTTGAAATTAACTTATATTTTACTAGCTATGATATTTTTTACCGAAGACCGAAAAACATTTGGCAATAACATAATTTCCAAAAATTTGTTGGCAATTATTATTTTACAGAATACTAGAATTTCTTGAAATGAAAAATAATAAAGTAAGTTTCATGCGTAATAGAGGGGAGATAATTTAGAAGTGATTTCAATAATAGGTTTTCCCGAATCCTTTAAATCATTTTATTACTACAGTACAGTCTAATATGAAGCAAATTACACAGTACAACAGCCAATCTGGGGGGTGAGAAATTCCAAGTCAGGGTGATGGTACTAGGTCAGTATATTAAAACCCTCAAAGGGTTTTGCGTTCGTATGTGCTAGTTTTTTTATGACCTTTTACATTTTTTCCTTATCTTGATGTTTTTTCGCTTAGTTGTAAAATGTTGGCAAAAACGTAGTTTGACATAACTCGAGAACGACTAGTTCGATTTTGCTGAAATAAATTGAGAAAAATTAATAATTACATTTTCTTTAATCCATTAATATAAATAAATTTATGAAGAAAATTTTGCCAAAAAAAATTTTTTTTTTTTAAACATATAAATCCCAAACGGAATAACGTGTAGAGTCTTATAACTTTCACGTAAAGTCACATAACCTATAAACAAAATGCGACATAGATCATAGAAATCGATTAACGCGTTCTGCTTTAATTAAGTGAAGGTATCCCATTTTGACAAGAATATTGATATATGTTTTTATTCAAAAAAGTGTCATTTATCGCCTTTTTATAAATTTTCCCCAATAACTCCAGACTTCTGGCCATAAAAAATAATAAAAATAAAAAAAAAAAATTTTTTTTTTTTGGCAAAATTTTCTTCATAAATTTATTTCTAATTGCAAAAATGATGATTTGGTAGAGAAACAGTATATTAATGGATTAAAGAAAATGTAATTATTAATTTTTCTCAATTTCTCGTTCTCGAGTTATGTCAAACTACGTTTTTGCCAACATTTTACAACTAAGCGAAAAAACATCAAGATAAGGAAAAAATGTAAAAGGTCATAAAAAAAACTGGCACATACGAACGCAAAACCCTTTGAGTGTTCTAATATACTGACCTAGTACCATCACCCTGACTTGGAATTTCTCACCCCCCAGACAATAACCCCAAAAATGTTCCACAGTGTTATTTATGTTCTGATGATTTAACTTACTAAGCAAATGAATTGCTATCTGAATTTCGAACGAATCGTTGTATTCTCTCATTTTTATTGGAAAATATCGAAATGCGGTCAAAATAAAAATGTAAACAAAAACAACAAAGAGAAAAAGAAAAAAAATCCAATTAAAAAATAACTAATAACAATCGTAATAAAGACAAAAAAGGAGATAATAAAGAAAGTTGTCATGTCCAGAAGGTTATTGGCCACATCAAAATTAATGGAGGATACAAAATTTAACGCGGAAGAACTGCAGCGTATCCAGAAGATGTATTTGCTGCTACTGGACCAGTAACATCTACTAAACACGGTAGAAATATGTTTCACTTCGAAAAGAATGTGTTGAACAAAAGTATGCTATTGAAATACTTTACTGCATCCTTTATTAAGCTTATATTTTTGTTTTAGGAACGTACTCAGTCGTTCTGGGAAACAGATTGCCAGCTGGCGGATGAATCCTCGTTCAAAAATAATTTTCGGACAAGCAGAAGGCTTTTTATAAATTGTGTGAGCTATTAAATGGATTGCAAAAAAGTGACACAAAAATGCTTTAAGCGATTCCATTGGAAAAGAAGGTTGCAATTGCATTATATGCATTGGGCTCATCGGCAGAATATCGCACAATCGAAAACATGTTTGGAGTTGGAAAGTCTACTATATGTACAATTCTTTTTAGCTTTGTTGCCGAGGTTTGGAAAATTATGGCTCTGCTGTACTTAAAGAACTTTTCTATGTCTAGAGAAAAAATGGAAGTCCTTATTGAAGAATTGGAGCACTTGGATTTCCTCAATGCCATTGGTAAGCAAAGCCTTTCATTATAATGTGTTTTATTCACTTTTCTTCTTCTCATCTTAAATATTTACAGACGATTGACATATTGAGATCCATCCATCTCAAGAAGATGCTACAGATTACTGGAACTATAAAGGATGGTATTCTGTTGTCTTGTTAGCTTTGGTGGACGCAAGCAAAGAAATTTGCTTATGATTTTGTAATTTACTTATAAAGTTACTTTCAGATGTCGTTTTATTTACGTACACGCAGAGAAAAGATATGGTTACTATATGGTACGGCAACAATAGTATGTTCTCTGCAGTAAAAGTATGGTCGTCGCAACCATAGTATTGTTTTTTGAATTTTATTTTGACAATAGTATAATTGCGGCAATATTAATATTGTTGAAATGTAACAAAAGTATTGTTGCCAAATTTAAAAATGAAAATATGGTTGTAGCAACAATATAAATATGGTTGGTGGGACAAAAGTATTGTTTTCATGGGTTTTATGTTAACAATAACATGATTATGGCAATCATACCGGCAAAACCTTATTTTTTTTTGATTTGACAATGTTATTTTTACGATTCTTACGCAATAATAGTAATAAAAATTAAATTTTTTCAAAAAAAAACTAAGGATTAGTATAACAAAAATATTTTTAATACTTATAAATGAATTTTTTTACTGTTAAATAAATCACTCCTGTTATTACATAACTTACTTAATAAAATTGTTTATTGTTGAATAACAATGTATTCCAGTCCTTACAAACAATTTTGGGGATCATAGTATGGTTGTGCATCAGTCATACTATGGTTGTGAGGATCATACTATGGTTGTACGTTAAACATACTATGGTTATGAGGATCATAATATGGTTGTGGGGATCATAGTATGGTTGAATGTAAATAATAATATGGTTGTGGGGATCATAGTATGGTTGTGTGTGAATGATTCTATTGTTGTGAGGACCATAATATTGTTATGGGGATCATAGTATGGTTGTGTGTGAACCATACTATTGTTGTGATGATCATAATATTGTTGTGTCACAACCATATAACCAACAATAGTAGGGTGCTCTTCGAATATTGTTACACCAACCATACTTTTTTTCTGCGTGTAAGCTAAGACAGCCCAGGACGTTGCAACGATGCACAAATTAGGATCTTCCCTAAAGAAGGAACTAAACAATTGCAATCTACTGAGCGACTTAAAGAAAATATACTGGGTGTGGATGTTCCCTTAAATACCATTGGCAACTCGGCATTTCGGCTCATTTCATTTTAAGTATCGCAAAGCAACGACCAAAAACGTTTCAACTATGAATTGTCTAAGTCCCGAAGAGTAGTGGAAAATGCTTAACCTAAAGGCACGCTTCAGATGCATTGGAAAGAGCATAGATAATGCCATAAGAAATGCGAATGCCATAATATTATCTTGTTGTTTTCTCAATAACTATCTTAACGAAAACAATGACATGATTGAAGACAAATGGTTAGGAGCCTTGAAGCAATTAGAAGCAAACAGATCGTATCCTGGTTAAAATGCTTTACTAAGGGGCTAAAGCACCAACCCAAAAAAAAAAATAGTAGTGCAATTTCAACATATTTATGTAAGTTTTGTTATATTTTATTATAATCAGTGATTCATTTTGAGATTCCCTATTTTTTTTAAAGAAAAAAACACAGAAAATTCAAGTTATTACCATTTCAAAGAACATTCTTTGGCATTTATTTTTTGAAGATTATGTCTTTCAAATGTTAGCCGCGGCTACGTCTCAGATGGTCCATACGTTGAGTCCAATTTTCGATGACGCGTTCGAGCATTTCGACTGGTAACTGGCGAATGACGCGCCTGATGTTTTGCTCCAAGGTCTAAATCGAAGCGGGTTTGCCGCAAAACTTTAGGCTTTACATATCCTCACAGGAAAAGTCTAACGGTGTGATATCACACGATCTTGGTGGCCAATCTACCGGCCCAAAACGTGAAATTATCTGCTCACCGAAGTGTTCTCTCAATAAATCCATTGATTGAAGCGATCGATGTGTGGGAAGTGGCGCCACACAGTGGGGTATTGTGCCTCCAAAATAGAGATTAATTAAAGGACGCTTTCCGGAGATGTAGTCTTTATTTATATTTACTATTTATGAGATTATTAGCCGATTCCAATTGATTTTATCAAAATCTGCCAAAAATATAATTTAACGTATATTGGGCTATAACTTCTGATGTGTGCATTCCACGTGGCATCTTCAAATACTAAAATTATAGACCTCAACAAATTGCGTCCTTTGCACTTAATTTAGTCAAAATCGCAATTCAAACGTCCTAACTATTGGCGATATTACGTCTAAAAAACACATTTACGGCAATTATTGGGCTATAACTTCCGATAAGTGCTCAGTAGGGACATAAATTCTGACACAAACATTTTATGCTGTAAAATAATAAGTACTGAATGTTTTTGGACCAAATATTTTTTAATATATTTATTGATGTATATTGTATCCAAAACAAATCTTCATATTCGAAATGCCAGCCTTTTGCCTTTACACACGCCTTAAGTCGCACTGGTCAATCGTCAATAGCTGCACGAACCTCGTTCATTGAAAAATTGGCCACAGCTGCAACCAAAGCAGCCGTAAGAGATCCAATGTTGGGGTATCTTTTGTGAAAACCCTTGTCCTCTAAAACCGTCCACAATTTGTTATCCAATGGGTTCAAATCGACTGCCTGAGTGCCATTCTTTAGAGGAAATGAACGCTTGCAAATTGATTTGGAGCCTGGCCTGGGACGTTTTAGCCTTATGGACGGCGCAGAATCCTGCTGGAAAGTCCATGGCTGGTTTTGGAACAGTGAATTGTTAAGAGGCTTCACAACAGCTTCCAAAACGGTTTCTTGGTAAACTTTGGCCGATGTCTTGACTCCTTGTTCGCAGAAATGCAGGTCAGTGACCCCATCGTAAGAGATACCCCACCAAAACATGACTGAAGCTGGGTGATGAACCTTTTCCACCCTTGGGATCAGTTCAGATGCTTCCTTAGATGACCGCACAGACGCTCTATCATTTTGCTTGTTAAAATTTTCCTGAACGGTACAAATTTTTTCATCGGTGAATAAAATTTTTCTGTGCTTCACCAATAGACGTTTGCATTTTTCAATCCTATTTTTTTAAAGCTGAATACAATAAATGTCCGGTACGTCGTTTGCAAGTCCCAAGTCTTTTTAATGATTCGACTCATGGACTTTTGCGTGTTATTTTTCTTGCGGGCCATGATTTTCTGTTTTCGGAGCGGATTTCTGTGAATTCTTGATTTAACGGCTTTGATGACATGCGGTGTTCGAACAGAGTGTGGGCGACCCGACCGCTGACGGTCTTTTACATCCCCAGTCTCCCCAAAAAAGGTTTAATGCATCGGTAGACGACCATGCGGCTAATCCCTAGTGGCCGGAGCGTTTTGAAAATATGTTTTTTTTCATTTCACACTTGAAAAGCGCTATTACAGCGATACGGTTCTCATTATCTGACCACTCCATGATGAAAGTTGAAACAATTTTAAAATTCCGTTACAGACTAACGCTATTGAGGTTAGCTTTCAAAACCCATATGACATTAACGGGGTATGTTCAGTTCTACTATTGAAATGGGTGTGTTCAATGTTGTAACAGTATTTATGTCCCTACTAAGTATATCCCACGTGAAGCCTTCAGAGATCAATTTGTTAGCCCTAACTGATCTATCTATTGCAGTTAATTTGATTAAATTCGGTAATCAAATGGCGAAAATATGGATTATAGTATTTCAAAAATATATATTTACATCCGTAATTATGCTATAACTTCAGATGTGTATATCCCACGCGGAACCTTAAAATATCAATATGACAGCCCTCAAAGATGTCCATCTTTTATCGTTAATAGCACTAAAATCGGCCGAGAAATGAGTAAAAAAATTAAAAACCGACAGCCGAAAAAATCTTTTCAACCGACATAAGGCTATATTATTTAACTCTGTGAATGCAAACCCCTCAGATACTTAAATAATGCCTCGACCATGATATATAATATGGGCGCTGTATCTTACTATACAATCCCCAAACATTTGACCGGCTTTATAACGCCTTACAGATATTTCAACAAAAAAATGTTATATGTTGGCCGTAACTTATTTTTAATATTTCAATAATAATAGTAATGAACAAATGTAATTAAAGCTATATTTTTAAAAAATAATAATTTGATGTTTTTATTAAAGAACAAGTTATTTTATAACTTTGAAAATTTTTGCCTTCATAACTCAATGGTATTCGTCATCTTATTAATGTTGCTGTAAAAAGAAAACGAGGTCAAATTATTATATATTCCTTTTGGAAGATCACGTTTAAATTGTCACTAAAAATAATAAATCAAAACCAGAAACACCGAAGTGATAACACCTTATACATCTATAATGGTAGAGTTAAAAATATCACCGAATATTGACACGAAATTATATTTAACAAAAAAAAATTTAAAATAGTTATCGTAATCATTTCATTGTTTATATGAAAAAAATAATTCCTTTAGGGTGCATGGTAATGCACCGTTAGTTGCAAATATAGATAACAATTACAATTTATACAACAACGATTTAAATGTAAACACAATAAATAGAGTCACTCTTAATTTTCTACATTTTTACTACATGTGAATATTTTTAGAAAATCTGTAAATGCACGAATTGGCGCAAAAACGCCAATTCATGTATAGGATATCTGTTCTTAATTATATAAGTACACACATCCTATTATATATATCTACAAATTTGTTGGGGGGTTACCCGGTACCCTTTTAAAATACTACAAATATACTAAAAATGTTTTAAATTAAGACCATTTTTCCAAAAATAATTAAAAATACTTTTGTCAGTGACAACCGATATGTATATTTGTTCTAAAATACCTGAAGATGCAGGTTCCATAGCAATAATATTGTTTTCGAATGGTTGGATAGAAAAAATTGTCACTTGAAACAACTGAAATGTCACTTTCTGAGAGAGTTTAAACAAATCGAAAAAAATCCACTTTTGACGGAATATAGAAGAAGAAGCAAACAACATATCTTATCAATTCTATCAATTAGTGATGTAGAATTTTGTATACAATTATGGAGTACTAATATATAATCGAAAATATCTGTTTTCATTTTTCAATTAAGCGCCGTTATGGTAGTCAAATACCCCACTGTGCGCCGTCTTATTGAAACCAAATGTCGCCGAGATCACGAGCTTCAATTTCAGGCTTCAAATAGTCGGTTATCATGGCACGATAACGGTCGCCATTGACGGTTACGTTCTCACCGGCATCATTTTTGAAGAAATATGCACCGATGATTCCACCGGCCCACAAACCACACCAAACCGTTGTTTTTTCTGGATGAAGTGGCAGCTCTTGAACCTCTTCTGGATTCTCTTCGTCCCAAATGGTACGATTTTGGTTGTTTTCATTCGTATTGAGCCAGACTTCCTCTCAGAACGTGAATTTTCGTAATAAAGAAATAAATAAAGACTTGTAAACGTTGTTCAGTCGTAAGTCTTTTCATGATGAAATGCCAAACAATACTAAACAAAAATAGCATGACACGACTCTAACGTGATCTGTCAAAAAAGGCTATTGAAATAAAATATTTCTACTTGGATCACACTATAAATATTATTATTCTTCCTTTATTTATTTATTTTATTTTAAAGATAAATGCATGCATAAAAACTAAAACAAAAAACATTTGGTTCATTAAAAAAAACACAAAAAATACATCAACTAAATTATAAGATATGAAATGAAATATAATAAACGCTAACGTACTAAGGCCTTTTTAAAAATTTAATAAGAGCCTTTTGAACTTTAGCTTCTCTTTCGACGTAGGCCTTTAAAATTTCTTTTTATCCTCTTCAATCGAAAACAACCTTTAGGAAGTCATCTTAATACCTTCTTGCATGCTTTTCATTTTTCTTTCGCTGCTTTTGTTGAATTTGTCGAACGCATCTCTTCTTCTTATTCCAGCGCTGGAAGATGTAGATGGTCCCGAGTATTCCACAGCATTCGGTGACGACAACGGTCACGGGATGGACGGTGATGGTAGCGGGCAATGCGCAGCTATGGTTGGTGAGGCAATGGAGAGGGAAGCGGCGACAGTGATGGCGGCTCTGAATTCTGTAAGGACATAAATACACCCATTTCAATAGTAGAACTGAACATATCCCGTTAATGTTATATGGGTTTTGAAAGCTAACCTCAATAGCGTTAGTTTGTAACGGGATTTTAAAATTGTTTCAACTTTCATCATGGAGTGGTCAGATAATGAGAACCGCATCGCTGTAATGTAAGTGTGACATGAAAACAAGCGATATTTTCAAAACGCTCCGGCCAGTAGGGATTAGCCGCATGTTCGTCTACCGATGCATAAAACTGTTTAAGGAGACTGGGGATGTAAAAGACCGTCACCGGTCGGGTCGCCCACGCTCTGTTCGAACACCGCATGTCATCAAAGCCGTTAAATCAAGAATTCACAGAAATCCGCTCCGAAAACAGAAAATCATGGCCCGTGATGAATATCACGCAAAAGTCCATGAGTCGAATCATTAAAAAAGACTTGGAACTTGCGGCTTTCAGACGACGTACCGGACATTTATTGACTGCAGCTTTAAAAAAAAAATAGGATTGAAAAATGCAAACGTCTTTTGGTGAAGCACGCTGATAAATTGCACAGAAAAATTTTGTTCACAGATGATAAAATTTTTACCGTTCAGAAAAAATTTAACAAGCTAAATGATAGAGTGTATGCGCGGTCATCTAAGGAAGCATCTGAACTGATCCAAAGGGCGGAAAAGGTTGTAAAGCCTCTTTACAATTCCCTGTTCCAAAACCAGCTATGAACTTTCCAGCAGGATTCTGCAACGGCCCATAAGGCTAAAACGCCCAGGCCTGGTTTCGAAACAATTTGCCAGCGTTCATTACCTCTGAAGAATGGCCCTCAGGCAGTCCAGATTTGAACCCATTGGATTACAAATTGTGGGCGGTTTTAGAGGACAAGGTTTGTCGCAAAAGATACCCCAACAGTAGATCTCTTAAGACTGCTTTGGTACGAGCTGTGGCCAATTTTCCAATGGACGAGGTTCGTGCAGCTTTTGACGACTGGCCAGTGCTACTTAAGGCACGTGTAACGGCAAAAGGCGGACATTTCGAATAAGTAGATTATTTTTGGATACAATATATATCAATAAATATACTAAAAAATATTTGGTCCAATAACATTCAGTACTTTTTATTTTACAGCATAAAACGTGTGTAACTGTATTTATGTCCCTACTAAGTACATACTAATTAATGTATAATTACACTAGTTTACACCGGAAATGTACATTTGATGAGAGGTGACTTTTCTAATGTATTTCCATCTGCTGAATTCAAAAATCAAGGTAAAATTTTTTTTTATGGAACAGTTTTTGAGATATCCTTATATTTTTATTTTTTCGTCCTTTTTTCACTTGACAAATCATATCTCGAGCTAGAAATGTCTGATTATATCGTTCTTGGTACTTAAATGCAAGGTATTGAGTAGACGAACAAACATGTATAATTGGATCTTTTATAAGTTAAGTGGTTCAAAATATATCGATGAAAATAGGGCAAATTTTCAAAAAAATCATATTTTAGAGTGATCCTGTGCCGGCGGAAAAGTACATACCGTTGAAAAAACGTCCGGTTTCTCTTCATGTTCGTAAAGATGATACTTTAACGTAAGAACTAAGACCAACCACAAGAAAATCGACCGAAAAAGACAAAGTTATAATTTCCTCAGTTCGAAATAAAAAAAACCAAATCAGCTGTTCTAATAAGACAACCTGTATCAATGAATCTTGATTGTAGTGTTGTTTGTTTCGTCAAAGGAAAAATCGGAGTTACTTGCATCTCGCCTCAAGCAAAATAAATGTTTGGCTCGGGGGTAAATGGAACATTTTACAGAAACCGTGGTGTACCTTACGCACAACATTTTAAGAAGGAAAACGACATATGCTATTGCAACGATATTCCTGCATTGTTTGAGCAACTCGGAGAGCCTTACGATCCAAATGAGTGGCGCTTGTTCATTGACGGTAGTAAGGAGAGTTTGAAAGCAGTCATACTGCATATTGGAAATGAAAAACCTTCTATTCCCATCGCTCATGCCATCAACACTAAAGAATCATATGCCACAATGGCCATTTTGCTCAAATACATTCAATATGAGAAGCACAACTGGAAAATATGTTCCGATCTCAAAGTCGTCGGCATGTTGTGTGGGATGCAGGGTGGATACACAAAATATTGCTGCTTTCTTTGCCTTTGGGATAGTCGTGCTCGTGAGGGAGGGAGAACATCACAGTGGGCAAAGACAATATTAAATACGTGCCTCTTGTCAAAAAAGAAAATATAATACGTCCAGCGTTGCACATTAAACTTGGTCTCATTAAAAATTTTGTGAAGGCCTTAGACAAGGAAGGCCAAGCATTTTCCTATCTGAAAATCCTTTTCCCAAACCTTTCTTTAGCAAAAATCAAGGAAGGCGTCTTCGATGGTCCACACATAAAGAAATTGGTAAAAAGCACAGATTTCCCAAAATATTTAACACCCGTTGAAAACGAGGCCTGGAATTCATTTCAGCTGGTTGTTACCAATTTTCTTGGGAACACTAAAAGCCCTAACTACGAGGGAATTATTATCGATTTGCTGAAGAACTACAAGAATATGGGTACGGAATGCCATTAGTTAATTTCCTTCCTGGTTGTTTTCTATTGTATTGTTTTTACCATTTTATTTATTTCTTACAGGTGTAAATATGTCTCTAAAAATCCATTTCTTGCATTCGCATTTGAAATTCTTTCCGGA
Source organism: Hydrotaea diabolus (assembly GCA_963513945.1). NCBI lineage: Eukaryota > Metazoa > Arthropoda > Insecta > Diptera > Muscidae > Hydrotaea > Hydrotaea diabolus. The sequence continues at coordinate 189,797,062 of OY740718.1, forward strand.
CAATCTTGGTGACGTGAGTGACGAACACGGCGAGAGATTTCACCAACAAATTAAGACCATTGAGCGGCGCTATCAAGGATTTTGGGATGAAGCAATGTTGGGAGACTATGTATGGTTTCTCACTAGAGAAACGGATCCCAAAAGCAACCGAAGACAAAGCAAGAGCCACAACTATTTCTAACACACAAAAATGTCAAATGTCGAAAATATAAAATATTCGGAAAATATGGGATTTGGATTTATTCACTCAATTGCTTATAACTTTGTCATTTTTCGGTCGATTTTCTTGTGGTTGGTCTTAGTTCTTACGTTAAAGTATCATCTTTACGAACATGAAGAGAAACCGGACGTTTTTTCAACGGTATGTACTTTTCCGCCGGCACAGGATCACTCTAAAATATGATTTTTTTGAAAATTTGCCCTATTTTCATCGATATATTTTGAACCACCTAACTTATAAAAGATCCAATTATACATGTTTGTTCGTCTACTCAAGACCTTGCATTTAAGTACCAAGAACGATATAATCAGACATTTCTAGCTCGAGATATGATTTGTCAAGTGAAAAAAGGACGAAAAAATAAAAATATAAGGATATCTCAAAAACTGTTCCATAAAAAATAATGGAATAAAAATGGAAATACATTAGAAAAGTCACCTCTCATCAAATGTACATGAAAAAAATTTTATTTTGTAAAGTAGTGTTATTTGTACTTACGATTTATGTTATGTACCACAAGCCCTTCAACATTACAGCTTTTATATGGAGCAAATAATATGTCCATCTCCTTAAACAGATCCCAATCCGAAGGGGGCGTATGGCCGAAAGGGTCCAAAAAACTAACCATATTTATAACAAAAAAATCAGTTTTTGGCAACACTTATTGCCAGGTACTGAAAAGTATTAATGATATAATGCGAATACTAGTCAATGTTGTACTTCAAACGTTCAAGAAAACACTTCATAAAGTAAGCTGTGACCCACTTCTGTAAGTAGATAATTTAATAATCAATACGAGTACACTAGATTTCCCAAATTAAATCTTGCTGAGATCACTTTCTTCAATTGTCGACCAGAACTTCGGTTTTACGGAACATTCCAAATGATAAACGCTCATTGGTCTGAGCAAATAAACCAAGCCAAGCGAAACTTACCAAACCACATACGTTGCTGGGTAATGGGCTGCTAGTCCGGCTCGTGTGTAATACGCATGTAGTGAACGGGCGGGAGATATGTTATCCGTACTCTATGGCCATCTCGGTCGTATATGTAAATGATCTGATTGTTAGTTGATGATGATGATGAAGAACGACTTGGTGCGGTGGTGTTTTGATGAGTTGCCTCGATTGACCATGATGACTATGATGAAATTTCATTTCTTTATGACTTCTTTGTGAAAATGGCTCGGAGCGTTTTTGTTTTCATTTAGGTTCTTGGCAAGCGTGTACGTACGTACAGCTGTCCGTCCGTGTATGCTATTACCTTTTCCCTATTTACCGTTGTCGGCTGCTGGGGTACTTGAAATTGGTTCATTGAGTACACGCCGAAATGATATTTGCTTTCTGTTTGGCAAATAATTGCTGGAAACGTATAAAAAGGCTTTGACTGCCAATTGATCAGTATCAAACATTGATTTGCAATCAAAGCTATCGTTGGTTAGACAAAAATTGGGAAGTTCTTTTTGCAATCGGGAAAAAAAGTAGTTTCAATTATGAAGTCTTTCACTTTTACATTGGTCCTTGTAGCCACATTGCTGGCAGTGGCCTTAGCCGAACCGGAACCAGCCAAGGGTAAGTTGGAATATCGAAAATGTGTAGCCATACAGAGCAATTGCAACTCGTACTTCTTTCAGGTGGAGCGCGATATCGTGCAGCTCAAATTATCGAGGATGAGAGCGATGAAGGTGATATGCTCGACGATGTCGACGACAGTATCGACGCAAAACAGGACGTTGTCGACGTTAGTGAGGGGGGCAATAAGAACAGCGAAGCCTCCAGTGGTCGCCTGTTTATGAAGAAATTCCTGCTCTTCAAGAACATGTTTGGCAGCAACCAAAAGCAGCCCATAATTCCAATTATTATTACCGGAGGCGGCACTACTGGCACCACCAATCCAACAACCACAATCACGTCCACCGGCACCGTGCCCACAGCTACCGGCACGATCACCACATCGCCTGCTACTCCAACCGTTAAAGCTCCTGTTTCGAGAAAACCAGCCCAGCGTATACAATTGGTTGCTCGCGGTTCTTACGATGACGATGCTCAGGATGATGATGAGGCCGAGGAAGAAGAGGCCGCCGCTGATGCTGTCGACAACCAAACTTTGGCCGCTGCCTTGGCAGCTGGAGCTGAGGAGTATGTTGTGACCGATCAAGACATCAAGGGCACCTCGGATGCCAAAGCCAATAGGGGTCCTGCCCGTGTCAACCTTAGACGTCGTGGTGCCAAGAATGGTCAAGTTGTCAGTGTTCGTATTCCACCCAAATACCGTGGGTACTTCCAGAACGGCCAACGTGTCATCCTAAACAACAACAACAACAACCGTCCCGCCAAGCGACGTGTAATCAAGAAGCGTGTAATCCGCAATCGCAACAAAAACAACAACAAGCGTCGCCGCGTCATAGCTCAACAATAAACAATTGACAATTTCCCAACATCCCCAAGAAACCCTCCAAACTGATTTGTTTAAATTCAAATAAAGCCATGTGCGTACTGCACTCATGTATGAATGTTTGAAAAATCAATCTATTTGTTTTCTTTTTATTTTTTTTTTTGATATCAAAAGTTCCTGAGCAAAAAAGACACAATTGATGAAAAAAAAGTTATACAGGGTGATTCATTCACGACTGGAGAAATTTCACCAGACAATTCCTTGGCTCATTTAATAAAAATATGTCCATCTTCGACCATGCCCGAAAATACAAGGGGGCGAAATGGCAGCGGGCTTAAAATTTTCGGACTGAAATGCAATTTTTTGCATTTCTTAAATCCTTTACGAGAGTTGTTATTAAATTTTCGGGTCCTGACAATACTAGTGTTCCCAGATGCAGACTGAAACTTTGATATTTTTAGCATAATTTCACTCAGAACGTTTTGTCATTTAAGGGCGAATTGTTTTGTTTACAGTGTGTTGAAAAATTCATTTCAGCCAAAAAAATGAATTTATCCTGTGAACATTTACGTTCGTGATTTTTTACGATTTTCGGCGTGGGATATCGAGACAAGAGTGTTAAAATCAACTTGTTTCGACTTTTGGCGATGAAGCACCATCAAAAACCACTGTTAATCGCTGGTAGCAAGACTTCAGTCTCGGACGCCGTTCGCTCCAGGATGAATTTTGTGAAGGACGTCAAACTTTGGTCACTTTGCCAGAAACCGCATCAATAAGATATTGCATGTTCATTTGGCCGTGAAAAAAAATTGTTCTTATTGGATCCCACAGAATTTGACGAATGCTCAAAAAAGGCTCGTATGGATTAGTGCAAAGATATGTTGAAAAAGTATAAGAATATAGTATAGGTGAGGAATCATGGATCTATGCATATGAACACGAAATAAAACAGCATTCGACCGCAGTCTTTCAAGACGAGCCAAATCCAACAAAAGTTTTTCGTGGAAATCAAAGCAAATGATTGCATTTTTTTTTGCACTGTGGCCATGTTGCAACAGTGCCGTTAGGGGAACTTAGGAGGTCAATTCTGAGTGGAATACAACCATCTGTTTTCCAACAGTGTTCGAAGAAATGGGGAAATATAATAAGAGAAAACGGATCATTTTGCATAACGACAATGCGAGCTCTAACTTATCAGCTGAAATGATGAGCTATTTGACCACTCAAGATGTCAAATTGATGGGCCATCCACCGTACAGCCCTGATTTGGCACCCAATGACTTCTTCTTAGCATCAAGAAAAAAATGTGTGGTCAACGTTTTTCAGTTGGAATATTTGGCTCGTCTTCGAAGACCCACACGGTCGATTTCGCATAGATCCATGATTCGTCACCTGTAACGATCTCATAAACGTCTTTTAAAGCACCGCGATCGTATTTTTTCAAAATTTCTTTGCACCAATCGACACGAGCCTTTTTTTGAGCGATTGTCAAATTGTAAGGGATCCAACGAGAACAAACCTTTTTTTAGGGCCAGGTGTTCACGCAATATCGAATGTATGCTGGTGGAAGAAATGCTCAAGGATGCCCTATATCACGGTATAAGCTCTCTGGCATAACGGCAGTTTTTGGATGACCTTCGTCCTTGAGCGAGAGTCGGTCACGATTGAATTCATTAAACCAGTTTTTCACAGTGCTATAGGATGGTGCTTCATCGCCTTACAAAGATTTAATTTCATCGATGCACTCGTGATAATCCACGTCGAAAGTTGTAAAAAATGTTCACAAGTTAATTCGATTTTTTTGCCAAATTGATTTTTTCAAGTCACTGTAAACAACGGAAATGATGGTCGAAACGTTCTGAGTACTTAGTGTTGTCTATATATAGGAACCCTCGTGATTCTGAAATAGGGAAAACCCTATATATAAGTATACATATATACCAAGTTCATAATTGCGACCTGTACTTTGATTACAACGATAGATGAACAGAGTCGGTCCTCTCTCGCGGCTATTGATTTTTCGCGCAAAGGAGCCCTATTTTCAAGTCCATATGCTTAATTTCTGGCCATAAGAAGTGCATTATCATCTTGCGATAACAAAAATCATTTACGGTAACTGCTTGGCCGACCTCATTTTCGAAGAAGTACGGCTCGATGACGCGACAACCCAAAAGCCGCTACAAACAGTCACTTATTGTGAATGCATCGGGTTTTCAACAATCCACTGTTGAATTTGTCAAGCACTAAAACAAAGAAAGGTCAAATTAAGTTGGGCAAAAACATGGACGCTGAATTGTGGCTTACAATTAACATCGTACATTATAGTTGGACCACCCTTTATATAGTCAGAATGAGACGGTGTTTCTATTGCAGATTTCATTCACGGGAAACCAAAAAGGTATTGAAAAGGCAATTTAAATTTTACTCGTTTTGCCCAAAGTCGTGGAACATATGACGAAAGTCATAATATTGACGGTTTACCTTGAGAGTAATTCTATTCATGATTATGCACAGTGCGGCATTAGAAGTAATAGCAATGCTACATCATTTGTTGAGAAGGTCCCAGACCAACAGGTGGTTCTGGAGATAGCCTATGTTGGTAAGTATTAAATGTTATGCTTTTCATAGCTTTTATTGAACTTTCTCTCAACAGAAACAAACTGATTTATTAGTGCAATTCACTCTTAGATAAAACATATTAGGAATTTATTACTTTATTGTTTTCTGTTTTTTGGATGTATTGTCTTTGTCTAATAAATGCATTTTTTACCCATTCAACCCGATATAGAATCACTTTAGACCGCCAGTCACTTCAATGGCAGCGCCGTTAATATATGATGACTTGTCGGAAGCCAAAAATGCAATTACTTCAGCAATTTCACTGGGCTCCCCCAAACGACCCAGTGGGCAGCGTATAAGGACCTGTTCTTTAATTTTGTCCGGAACAACCGCTACCATGGGGGTATTGATATAGCCAGGCAGAATGCTATTAACGCGTATGCCAAACTTTCCGAACTCCTTTGAGGCCACCTCAGTGAAGGATATCACACCAGCCTTGGTGGCCGCATAGTTAGCCTGGCCAACATTGTTTAGTCTGGCCACAATACTTGAAAGATTAACAATGCTGCCACCCTTTGTGTTGTGCTCGATCATAGCTTTGGCAAACTGCTGGGTCACCATAAATGTCCCCTTCAGATTGACACTGTAGACATCGTCATAGTCGCGTTCGGGCATTTTTAAAAGGTAACCATCTCGAGTGATGCCCGCAGAGTTGACCACAATCGAGGGCGCCGTTTTAAAGTGTGAACAGGTCTTGGCAACAGCATTGGCCACACTCTGCATTGATGAGACGTCGATTTCCAAGGGGAAAATATCTGAAAGAGAAATAAAGGGTTAAAAATAATGTTATGGATTTTTTCCAAAAATTGTGTCCACAATTTTTGAATTTTGAAAGTTGAATTTTGATGTTGTTGGTATTTGACTAAAATTCGGACATATATATCTCCTCATTGCTGTCTGTCGTATGACATCTCAATTATGCCTAGATGGTGCTTGGTTCTAATACAAATAACCGTAGCCGTGTTCTTTTCGGGTTACTAAACCAGCATTTGTATGGAAGTTACTCGGTAAGCAAGCGAGTTGGCTGCTACTCGGTAACGAAACGAGTTAGAGTTACCTGACTTATTTTTTAACAAAAATGTATACTCTTAAGCCCGCTGCTAAGTTCGCCTTTTCACGATAAGAAATCTCAAACTTCGACGATAAAGTTCTGTGAAATTGCGGCGAAAATTTAAAAAAAAAACTTGACAGTCCCTTATTTATGAATCATTTCCTAAGTGGTATACATATCTAAGTTTTTCACAATCTTAGTACCAGGCTTTACAAACATATCAAATAATTAAGGTTCTTACTTGTGCTTGTCTGGAGTTCATGTTTAATGTTGTACTGAACGAAATTAAATTTGTCAATAAAATTTTTACAAAAAAAGAGACTATACGAAGTAACAAAATTGTTTTTTCACAATTTGCTTCGCCTTTTTTGTTTGTAAACAAACTTTTTTTGGGCTGCCATCTGATTAAAAATTAAACGTTGCCAGAACAACATATTGCTAACTAACTAGGTAACTAAGCTAGTTATCTGAAAAGAACACGGCTAGTATCTCAAATTGCCATTTGTCGGAAATTTTAGCTGTGGAAGAGGTAAAATACGGCGGCATATCAATAATTTCGTGACTTTTCCAACTTCCCCCGTAGTTATATGAAAAGCAACACTGCTTCCATCAAGTACCATCTTTTAATAGACTACTGTCAAATTTTGAGAGAGTTTCGTCAGTTAGTTTGTGTTTAACAGCTGTTCCAAACATACAACCTTGTGGATTTTGTTAAAAATTTAAAAAAGTGTATTTCGAGTGCTCAGTAAACATTATTTTTTGCGAAAAAAATACCGGCAGTCAAACCAAGGAAAAGCTTGATAAATACTATGGGGACCATCGATTTCAATGGTAAAGAATTGGTTTACTGACTTTCGTTAGTGGTCGCAACAGTACAAATGACACTAAACGTTCTGGAAGGCCAACTGAGGTCAATACACTTGAAAATATCTAAAAAAAAATGTTAACATATGTTCAAGTTATACGAGTAATGACATCAAAGGTTTGATTTTCATTCACGAGAGAGCAATTACATCGTAAATAGTTAATATTGATTTTATTTAAGCTTAATGCCTAAATACTTCATGCTAAGTCAATATACGTCTTTCACATTTTGACTTTGAAATACAGGCTATGTATTAATTACTTACAAAGCTTCGATTAGAAATCTGAGTAACATGAGAAAATGCCACGCACAAGCTTAGAGTTCAACAATATTGAAAAAATTATTGTAAAATATGTAAATACGAGTATACATAGATACCCTGGCGTTTGGCGTATCTGCCCTTTATGGCTGTATACGATTTTTTGACTTATTACTTGTCTTGTAAATTTACTTGTCCTATAAACATTCGATTAGAAAGTAGCAAAATAGATTTGATGATAAACAAAAAATTGTTGCTGATACAAAAATATCACATTTAAAGCAAATGCAGAAAGAATACTGGATTGATTGCTGACCAACTAAAACAAGGCTTTGGAAACTCAAACGATGGTAATTCTGCAAGGTGCTTTTTAAGAATCCTAAGTATCTGGAGAAATAGAAAAAATTGATTTAAAGTTGATAAAAAATATGCACACAATATTAATAATAGTTTCTAGCGGTACTGAGACAAACTTTCGCTAATGACACCGCCAGGTTATCTGTTAAAATTTACCCATGGTATTAAATGACTCGTACTCTACATAAATATTTCATTCATAGGCCAGAAACTATACTCGTATCGCTTCTATTGGCCAACAAACTGAACAATATAAGGAAGCTTGAAATAAAGACTTTGGGGAAAAAAACAATAGAGCTCTTTTTAAAAAGATTTCTTTTAAGTTCTGATTCATTAATTTCAAGCCTGAGGTAGAGTTTAAGAAAAAACGGGGGGGGGGGGAATGAGGAAGAGTTGTACAAAGAAAATGGAGCAAGTGCCGCAGTATGCATTGGAGTTACTTGCTCTTCCCCAGAATGAAAATGATAATGGGGACGATGATGATTGTTTTATAAATTCTATGATAATTATGAAGTAAATGGTAAAATCATACTATTGAAATTCATGAAATGAAGTAAATATCTGAAATTGTTGTTTGGTTTGTTTTTATACTATGGATTTTAATAAAAAATAATAGAAGATTATTTTAATAATTTTTTTTTTTAATTATGAAGAATATGATGATTATGAGGTAAATAATACTTTTGAAATTTATGAAATGAAGTAAATATTTTTTTCTGACATGATTTTTTTTATGCTTTTAATCTACGGTTTTTGTTTTTCTAAATATTTCAATATTGATCAACAAAATAATAATATTTTATAAAGTGACTTTTTTAAAATGTATGGAATTTGGATACAAAAATCGAATTTTAAACTAAAATGTTTCTAGTGTAAATTCGTATTAAATATTTATTAATTTTTATTTTTAAAAACATTTTTATTTTCTAAAAGCAATTAAGTATGCTCTAATTTGAAATTTCATTTACTTATTTATCGTTATTCTTTTCAAAGTAACATCGGAAATTGTTTAAGAAGACTACTTTTTTAAATATATTAAAAAAACCAAAAAAGGTTAAACAAAATGAGAATCCTTAAAAAAAATAACAATATTTTAAAATTAAGACTTCTCTGATTTACCTCCACTTTGCACATCGTTCAACCCACTGTATGTCGTCTGCAAAGTATTGATGTCCTCTTTATAATGATGTAAAAAAAGTAGCATGTCCTTGAAAGAATTAAGGATTTATCCTTTGTTTTTTTGTAAAACAAAATGGAATCTTTGTTTCTAAAAAAATTTTAGGGAAAATAAAAGATGCCATTTTGATAAAAGTTAGTATCAATGAGATCAAGGATAATTGAGAGTGTTATGTCGAACAATGATATGCAATTTTTTTTTTTAAATTTTCGTAAAGAGGATATCAACAACTAAGAGGATGCACCTCACCTATATATTTCTGATGCCGCGTTTCTAACATATTTGACCTTTAACAAAGCTTTCTTTTCCGAAATATGGTTGCTTAGTCCAACTTAAAGAAGCTGTAAGATCTACACATATTTCAGACAGCAATAAGGAGAACATTTGTGCCAAGTTCTTCAAAATCGAAGAGGTCATTTTTCAAAAGTGCAGCTTTTGTGTTGATTTTATTTGAAATTACCCTTATGTCTCGCATAAGGAACTCTCTGGTCTCTACCCAAATATTTAGAAAATACTGCAAATTTTGGGGGCAGTTTGACTTCAAGCAGTACATTTGACCAAGATAGGAATAAATGGCATGTGGCCAACAGACATATCGAGAGTGGTACGTGCTGAAAAATGTTTTAAACACCATAAAGAAAAGGTAATATATCCAATGTTTTAGAATCACTATCTGAATCCATTGACGCTGTCCGTATATCCGCCCTTTAGATTTGGGTCAAGGCTTCGATTTTGACCAAGCAGCAAGAAGCAATTCCTTGGAATTACTCAAATTAATAAAAAATGAGTACTTAAAATTCTCGTCGCAATTATTACCAAGTGAAATATTGCCCATGCTTCTCAGATACAATCTAAATTCAAAAAAAAAACCTTACTCATAGTGGCGTATACGAATAGATGGATCGAACCGCAAACAGCGTTGCTTATAGATCGTTGAGGCGTTAAATCGGGAGAGACCATTGTACTATGAACTCCAGATTTGGCTACTCGTCGCTCATAATGTTTTATGCGAATTATAAGCAACATCAGATTTAATATGAACCAAAACATCCTTGTAAAAATGTAAAAAAATATAATCCAATGTAAAAACGTTTGTCTGGATAGGTTCAAATTTGCCAACTGCATTTTTATTACAGCAGATAGTCAGACGGACGGACATCGCTAAAACGAATAATAAAATGATTTCAATTCGAAAAAGCATTTAACACATACTTATATTTGAACCTGTTGCATACTTTTAGGCCGGACGGAGTATTGCAGATAAACTAAAAAATTGATAAGAGAAATATTAGAAGCCTACGTCAAATGGCGTGACAAAAGCTAGAAGCTGTCAATTTTTCAGCCGTTGATATATAAAAGCTTTTGCGAGTGATGTTGCCAGCGGCTTGCTGTACGTGGGGACTTCATTGAAGATATTGGGGATTATTTACGGGCTCTTTAATACCTACGACCGAAGAGTGAAATAATTTTGAAGTTTTGGCTGAGATTAGGTATGGACGAATGGCATGAGACGAAAATCGTACTTCATTTTGCGCTTTAGTAGCAAAGTGGAGGGAGGGTGTACGGTTCGGCCTGGTCGAACATTTTTACTTGTTTAATTTGTTAATATCGCAGTACCCATCGTAAGTCCCACTTACTGGTGGAGATGATATGCAACGCAAACGAATGGTATATCAGTTTTTTAAGGACAGGTATTCTTTTTCAGGGACTACCTCATTATAAATCCTAATAGATTCAATCGATTTTATCTACGTTCATCCTGTGTGCAAACTAATACAAAACTGCATTGAAATTTAATGTCCGCTCTAAGGTCGATTTGACCTTAATTCCATGTACATTTGTATGTGGGAAAAAATCATTACAGTCCGTCAAACAAGAATATAAAATAAACTGGACATGTTTAACAGAACCGGACGTGTATGATAAAATATAGATGATCTGGATAATAGTTTTTAAAGTAGAACATGAATGTTTTCAATTGCAATTTATTTATATTTATCTATGATCAAACCCCTATTGGAACAATAAAAAATAACAGATTGCTAATATTAATAAGACGCCGGTTTGAACTACTCAAAAATGTAGATCATTAAACATTTTAAAATAATGAAGTAGTTACAACAAAAACCATTTCGACCAAAGTAAACGTAATTGTTGATAAAAGATGAACATATTTAATGCTTTCGCAATTAAATCACTTACTTATATGAATAAGAAAAAAAATAGTTGTTTAGCTACTTAGATAAATTATATGGTAACGAATTAAATAAACGTGCCACTCTTAAAAGAGTGGCACGTGCCACTCTTAAGTGACAAGTTCTAGGAAGAACAATTTGCTTCTAACGAGTGAAGCGACAGAAAACCAAAAGTCAAGGACAATGATTTTTTAATATTCTATAGAAACACAGTAATAATAGCCGGTAATAATTAAAATCGGAAAATGTACAGCCCAAAAACGTAACTACATACGAACCGAAACTTAATGTGAGCTTGCCAAAATAAATAAGCTAGTCTATGTCTTCCATAATCACTGCAGATTTTGCCTGAAGAAGATCTTTAATGACCCTTAAATATAATTGCGATACTGGAGCAGTCAAAGTAATGCTTTTGAGGATTGTTTTATAATTGATACTGTTTCTATTTAAATATATAAAAAGAAGCACAACGTTTATAATCTAAACCGGAAAATATGGCATAAAATAAATCCATATGCAACTACAAAACATTGACTGAACCGTTCGTTCTTCTTTATTTACACTTTATGGGGATAAGCCAAAAGTTATTTTTTGGGTTTTTTAATATTTCATGTGATTGTGTATAATCAAAACCGATAAAAGTGAATCCGAAAATAGCACGGCTATAGCTGACTGCATCTTGAGCTGAGACAATTATAAAACACCTTTAAATTCAATTAAGATCCAGTATGTATATCCTCGGCGAGTGGATGGAATAAATTTGTCATTACGTTTGCAACTCCACCTAAAATTAAGTACAAACTTTGTTAAGTTCAGCCTGACTGAACCTTATATACCCACGCTGGTAAGGTACTTATTCAGAGACCTTTCGGCCTACGCTTCCATCCCTACTCTAACACAAAACTTCAAAATTTCTCGCATATGTCCGTATTGACTATTTATCGCCCGTTTTGGCCATGCGGGACGTTTTTTTTGGGCCACACGACCCAAAATGTCAATGTTTAGTGCTTACTTTCATTTCCACACTAAGTACAACTATAATAATATACAGAAATGATAAAAAAAAACCGAAATGAACTTGCCAACTCGAAATTATTATGAAAATTTATGATTATAAATAGTAATGCTTAAAACAAATTAATCTTTATTTAGGAAGTTGGTCCGAACTTCGAAAATACGGTTGGGTACATTGACTTTCTGTTGCAATAACCAGCATATCATAGTATAGGTGGTAAAATCATTTGAGATATCAAAGGATGGTTGCTGCAACCTTATCACAACCAACCGAATTTAGTTTAACTATTGGTTGCGACAACTGGAAGTTATGGCAACCAACCAATTGTGATGTACATGTTAATTTGGTACAAATAATTGGTGGTGACAACAGAGTAGTTCGCTGTTAATACATAAAATTTGTTAATTTCAACGCCAACATGTAAACCCTATAATATTTTATCGGTTCTTGTCACAACAAAATGTTCATTAACGACGAAAACATATTTCGAAAGCCCCAAAAAATATATAAAAACAAAAAACTGGTCAATGGTACTACCATATAAATAAAAAAAAATATTTTCCAGAATATAGAAACAGGCTTCACTGTAATTTAGAGACATCATGCAGACTAGCTCTAAATTTTCGCCATTTTAAGCTTGAAAACACTACCAAATGTACTTAGAAAATGAGTCATTGTTTCGAGCGACTTAAAGACTTTGAGATTTTGATGGTGCACACAATCGTCTATATAATAGAAATGCCATCTTGGTCACAAAAAAAAAATTGATTAAAATTAAATTTTAGTGTTATTTTTTCCCAACTTCATAAAAAACTGCACTTTACATTTATAAATGGTTTTCTGGGATTTCATTTTATTCATCAGTAAACATTTGGCAACACTAGTCATTAGAGAGCTTTTAAGGGGAGAAATTTTCATCTATCTCTCTCTAAGGTGAGTACAAGAAAACATATGGTAAATACTCACCACGATCGCCCAATTCTTTTGCGGTCTCTTCGGCGGACTTTAAATTACGATCAGCTGCGACAACTTTGGCACCGTAATCTCTTAAAATACGACACGTGCTGCGACCGATTCCACTCCCAGCCCCTACAAAACATCACGTAATAACACAAAACAAACATTAGCAAACGGAAGACAGTCGCTAATTAATTGGCTGTTGACAAACAATCTCTGTGAAAAACAAACCTACCTGTCACAATGGCAAATTTTCCGATTAATTGTTGAGTCATGGTTTTATTTATTACAAAAAAAATGAAAATAAATTACTCTAAATGACAATCAAAACACGACACCACCGTACGCTTCAAAAATAACAGCGGCACTGACGAATTGGAGAACAATAACATGAGAATGGATCTGGAGCTGACAGAGTTGCCGTCGTTTAGTTTGGCTTACACGATCTGAAAAAAAAATGTGTAACTGTGTAATAGAAAAATACCATAGATTGCAGACTAGCGGTAACTATAGTTTTGTCATTAGTATATATAAATATTATTTTTAATTATAAAACAAATTGTTTGTGCAAGTAAGAATTGTTGATTTTTATGTTGTAGTCATAAATAGTTATATAGTAAATGCCCACATTGGTCTATGTATGATATAGCGAAGCATACAGACGTACAAGTACTCGTATCATCTTGCTAAGTTCATCTGGTTTTAACGATTGATTTGCGGAGTTAGTTCAGACGATGATAAAACACAGTTAAAAATCGATAAGATCGGTCCATGTTTTAATGAAGCTATTAACGCTCTTAGGTCGGTAAGATTTCTAACCGATGGATCATTTACTGGGTAGAGCGCGATAATTTGCTTTTTTGCACTTCAGGCTGTAGCGGCACTATTGGTCAAGGAAAGTGAAAAGTGTGCGTGGCTTATAGTGGCTGGCGGGAGATTTGTACTCATCTACCTTGCAGTTGCCATCGTGCATTGGGCACTTGAGGAGAGGTCATTTTGTGCTGAAGCGTATTTTCAGATGCGCACTCGATCATTGCAGTGCAGCGTGTTTTTCGTTTACGATTCGTAAACAAACAAAATATGCGGTACTTGAGTAAAACAAACCCCAGAGACCTCTGCATTCGGACCGTGTCATTTTGAGATGCGGCTTATCACGAGTAGGCATCATTGGCCCTTTTTTCCAGAATAACCGTCTTGCCGTAACCGTGATTTCTGAACGGTACTTGACTATGATACAGGATTTTTTTAGCGAGCTCTTGGGTCAATGCAAAAAGAGGATGCATGGTTCCAACAGGATGGTGCCACTCCACACACAGCGAGGGTTACCATGAATTGTTCGACGCAATTTTTTTCCTGGACGGCTTATCTCTTTGAGGGGTGATGTGAACTGGCCGGCGCTCTCCCCAGACATAGCCCCATGCGATTTTTTCCTTTGGGGTTACCTGAAATCGAAGGTGGATATCAACAGTCTCAACACCTTGCAAAACCTAGATAACAATATTGGGGCTGGAATTGGCAGAATACCAGTCGACATGCTTCTTATAGTTCATGAAAACTTTAAAAATCGTATGCAGGAGTGTGTGGATAGCGAAGGTCGACATTTGTCAGATACACTATTTAAAGCCATGTAATTTAAAAATTCCCTTACTGTTCATTATGAGTATTTACTCAACCTATCTTGATTATTTGAGAACTAGCCATGGCTTATTTTCAGTTTTTCGACCTTTGGAATCTAGTGGCCCCAACCATGCAGAAAATCCTGTTGTTTCGTCTTGGTGAAAAGTGGCCAGAGTTCGTCCGTTAGTAATGGATGTCAATATTACAAAAATCAGGGTCAATTGTCTGGTTTTAATAGCGGCGTGGATAGTGCTCCAATTTTTAGTCGTCTATAATTGTTTTCCAAGTGATATTTCTCATTAGTATTGCTTTAATTATATTTAAAATGTTAGTGGTCTTGGGTAAATCTACCATAACTTCGAAAGTAAAAGAAAAACGATATGCTTAGACATCTTAAAGCATTTAAAGAATAGTTTTCTGTGTCCGTTTTAGTACTTGGCCTGAATAGAGTCTACTAACTGATAGTTAAACTGACTAATTATATACTTTATTTAAACGGCTGCAGCAAATTATTTTTCTAATATGTATTTCAACCTTCAAGTACATGACATGTTAAATGGTGGTTCTTTATTTTTACGGATAACTTATAGCTCTTGCGGTTTTGCTACCTAGGCTCAGCTATCGAGCGCTTATCTAAAACACCAATAATATGCGAATATCCAAAGCGGGCAGAATAAATTGGCCGCATAAAAACAATTTAGAATATACATGGCATTCATACGCGTCAAAAAAAAATCGGGAGCCGGTCGAAAAGTGAGCCTTACTCTTTTTTTTAATCATCGATATTCAAGCGCCATCCATTAAGCAAATTTCAATCAATAGATTTATTGAGAGAACTCTTCGGTGAGCAGATAATTTCACGTTTTGGGCCGGTTGATTGGCCACTAAGATCGTGTGTTATCACATCGTTAGACTTTTTTCGAAATGCTCGAACGAGTCATTGAAAATTGGACTCAACGGATGGACCATTTGAGACGTAACAGCGGCCAACATTTGATAGACATAATCTTCAATTTGAAGTTTCTGTGTTTTTTCTTTAAAAAAGTAGGGAACCTCAAAATGAATCAACCGATATATCCAAATCCTAACCGATTGCCTTTAATATGAAAAACTTCCGTCATTGGTCAAAAAACCAACTCCTGGCGAGTTTCAGTAAGATTGGATGCAATATGTGGCTTCTAACGGTAAATACATAAAAGCGGATAGACATATGTGTTGCAGCTTTATCTAAATCTGAACCGATTTTTCTTAATTTTAGTAGTGTAAAACCATGGCACAAAAATTTACTTGTAGGAAATTGCATCAAGATTGTATGTGCCTTCTTGAGCTCAAAAGCATAAAATCGATAGATCATATGTGGGTGCAGTTGCTATATTTAAATCTTAACTTAATTCCTCGATATCAATAGCGTCCATCCTTGGACAAAAAAAAACTTACTTTTGACAAATTTTAAGAGGATCGGACAACAATTGTGACCAGTAGTTTGATTACAAACTTTTGATGGACTTCATTAAATAGAATCAGCTGATTATACGTCGATCGGTACACTTAAAGGGTATAATAATTGCTAATCATGTGACGGACTTATAAAGGAAAACTACTTGTTTTTGTCACTCTGAAGAGGCCCTCTGCCTCTGGTTAAAAATAGAAAGCCATTTCTCTAGAACTACTCGTAATTTCGATTTCAAGTGCAAAAAATTCCTCAGTCTAAAATGAGCCAATACACGGATTCGGTGGAGGGACTTGGCAACTCTTTAACTGAATATTGTTTTTCCCTTCGCTTTGTAAATTTTATCTGCATAGAACACATTAATAGCTCACGCCAAAAAGTATGTATTGTTTTCAATAGATTTTAGTTAGTACAAATGGTAGTGCCGTGTTCAGATAGTAGCTAGATAATTATGCTCGAAGCATGTTGAATACCATTAAAATCATCTTTATTAATTACGCCTTCATTACACTGGAGACCAGGAGTATTAGTTTACTGTGCTGATGTCTGTAACAATCAAAAAAAAGTGTGATAGACCCAAAAAAATAAGTTCATTTGGACATGTCCGTCTGGATATACATACATCCATACCTGAAGTTAATGTGTAGATTGCAAATATGAACTGATCTCGATGCAACTTTGCACATTATATTGTTTTCGGTTAATGCTGCTCGCTTTTTAAAATTCCAAGTTTTGATTTTGCCATACAATCGTATTGCCCGATTTGTATTACAACCGAACTGACAGTGGCAAACTAGAGAAGATTTCAAAGAAATTTGGTAAGTGGCGTTATTTTTTACACAGGATAAATTGCGTTATTTTAACACAGGATATATATATTACTGAAAAGAGATCTAATCGGTCCTAATCTTTATAAAGACCACATACAAATGTACATTCCGACTTGGACTAACAGGCAAAAATGTCATCAAATTTTAACGAAATTGTGTTTGGGACTTTATTTTTCTTATCCTGTGTGAAAAATAAATAAAACATTATTCAAAATAGAACATATCGGTACAAATCTTGCATTGACCTAAAGAAATGTTTCTCACGATTTTGGGTTTAACGGTCCTGACAACGTCAAATTCCACCATACAGGGTGGGCGATTTAAAATTAAAAAATTAAATCATATGATTAATATTGTGTTCCATTATTAAATGACAAATCTTCAACCATTCCAATAAAACCAGAAATTTTAACAAATTATCATTAATTTTTTTACTGCCGATTAAAATTTAAAATTTTGAACGGGTGTTAAACCGGCTCAAGACCTCTTGCTTCTATATTTAAATATAGAAGACAAGTTTTTAACAAAATGGCATTATATGGGCCATCCAATATTTTCATGAAATTTGGTTTGTGGCCTTATTTTGCACACAGAATAACCATTGCTAAAATTGACCTGATCGGTGCAAATCAAATGTTCTCTCCGATTTTGGGTCTGACCGAACTAATATTGGCATATCCCATCAGATTTTAAAGCAATTTGCTGTTTTCTACACTGGAAAACGATCAGGCTTAATTTAATAAGTCGCCACTCATATATTTGGACTTTAACTCGGGTACAATTAGACCATATCAGTTTTTGTTTTCATAAAGATCTCACACAAAGATTTCTCCTAGGTCCTTTTACTCCATAATTCCCATGTGATTTCGATCTAGTTAATATTAGGCATATTCTGTTAAGGGCAAACTATACGGTGATCCATCTAGAGGTATTTTTTTCAGAAAAAAAATATATAAAAATTCAAATCAAGTGTGGAATCTTGTAATTTGAAAGGACATTTTATGGCATTTATTTTTTTGAAAATAATTACCTTCAAATGTTGGCAACTGTATTATGAAAATGAGCGTTCGATGAAAAAAGGGAAGATCCGCTGTTTTCGAACAAAATTTTGTTAAATAAATTTCATTGATGATGTCGATTTCTGGTTCAACAGCAAATCCAATAAACAAAATTGCCACATTTGGGCTAAAGAGCAACAAGAAGAGGTTCAAGAGGTGCCATTATACCTAGAGAAAACCACGGTTTGGTTCGGTTTATAAGCTGGTGGAAACAAAGGTGCATATTTTTTAAAAAATGATGATGGCCGGAACGTAACCGTGAATGGTGCTCGCTATCTCGCCATGTTATCGATCTTTATGCTACCTGAAATTGAAGCCCGTAAGCAGCTAATTTCACGTTTTGGACAGGTAAGTTGGCCGCCCAGATCGAATGATATCACACCTTTAGACATTTTTCTTTGGGGTTACATAAAGTCCAAAGTCTACGCTGACAAACCAGCTAAGATTCAGGTTTCGAAGCCAACATTACGCGTGTCATGAACGCTATCCCGGTCGAAATGATTCATTCAAAATTGGACCCTCAGAATGGACACCCTGGGGCGTTGTTGTGGCCATACTTTGAAGGAAATTATATTCAAAAAATAAATGGCATAAAATGTCCTCTCGAAAAACATTAAAGATTCCACACTTGATTTAAATTTTTGTTTTATTTTGAAAAAATATTTCTAGATGGATCACCCGATATATAAAACGTATCATACATTCTAAGAAACTTTCATAAAATGTTTTAAATGTTGCATATATCTAACAACATTTCATATATATTACGCAGACATTTCTATTCAGTGTAGAGAATTATTTGTATGATGTGTAGTTTTCATCTTCACAATCTTATGGTGGCTTTTGATTCCGCGATCTCCTCATATTGACGCATTTAATTTCTCTAGTTTTCCTCTGGAATATACTCCTCCCTCCTGAACATCAGCATGTGTGTTTTTAACTTTATTTCTTCATAATAGCCGATTCTCTTCCCTTCTCAATTCAAGCTCGCGTCAAGGGGGGCGTCAAAGTCTACTTTTAATTCTATAGCTTTAGAAAGTTGTTTCCGGAAACTTTATTAAACAGGAAAGGAATTGACTTAGTACTTACTGATTTAACACACATTTTTCCTTGAGTGTAAGTAAATAAAACACAATTATTTGACATGGTTTTCTTCAAATATTTTTCATATTTATTAATAATAATAAAAAAATCATTATACGTATATATATAGTACACATATATACTTAGTAACAAAATTGCCGGCATTTATTGGTTTTGTTCAAGTGAAGCTAAAAAAAACATACATTTTCATTGACTTTCTCATTTCAAGTTTCTCACCACCAGATCGGATCGGATGGACAATCAATCAGTCGCGACACGCTGATGCTATGCAAAATATTATAAAAATATACTATATAAATTACTAAATATATAATGTCTGTATGTATATAATTTGTCTGATTTTTTGTTTCGTTTGGTTTTTTTTTAATTATAAAACGATTTTCTCTATAATAATATTTAATGTATAAACTTAATTAGGTTAAAACTAATGATTGATAATGAGACACATTTACAATAAAAAAAACCAGATGAAACATCTAGGCCCGAACTTTTGCTTTTTTTGGAAATTACACAAAATGTAAGTAAGTGATATTGGCAAAATAAAGAGCCAAAAGCCAAAAATGGGATTTTTTAATTGTAACTAGGCAATGAGTCCTTTAGAAGATTTCAACTAATTTTTCTGTGGGTGTACAGTGTGTGTGTATGCATGAGTGTGTTGTGGATGTTTGAGTGTTTGTTAATTTCGAGTGTAAATAGTTGTGTTCACGTTCGAATAAAATACTATTAGATAGTAAGCAAAATATTTTCGATTTAATTTTTTTTGTTTTTCGTTTTTTTTTTTCAAAATGTTTGTACAGAAAAGCACAATTATGACGATGACACTTTGTTTTATTTCAACAAATTTTAAGACACTACATTCAAGGTAATTGCAGACATGCTTTGCTCAGAAACTAAAGCAGGGACGCAGGAGGCACAATTAACGCTTCCGCCCCCTTCACGTCCATAAAAGGTAAAGCCCATATATTTAGATAATATGTACACACATGGAAACACACATATGGTATGCTCTATACTGGCTATCGGTTCGTTTTGGCTATTATGTACTTACAAACCCATAAACAATGAAAATTTACTTCGTTACAGCGACCACAAACAAAACTCTTGTTTTAGGCATACTTTTTTCGAGTGTATGTTCGCTGGCTCTGCGCCTGACTTTTCATTGTGTATAGGGCTTTCTAAACTTACTTAAAGCTACTAGGCTAGAGATTATATACAATTTACAGTTGAATTGAAAATTAGAATTGCAATTTCTTGTATGTTAAACGTTAAGGCTAAACTAGGGCGAATTAAGTAGATTCGAGTTTGGTTTTTTAGGCAATCTAAATTGAGGGTTCTTAGGTCTATCAGGTACTTTGGCTTATCATTATTGTAGATACGATTAGAACTAAAGAAAGAAAGACTACAGTACTAAGTAAAATGCTAATGAATGCTCTGTTTTATTCTAGTCATAGTTAGTTCTCCTACAGCTATAATTGAAAAATGCTAAGAGTGGGCTGTCCTAAAAAGTAAACCCCGGTCCAGCTAGAACTTATTTTTCAGAGTCAGTGTCGTCGTCCGTATTTAGAAAAAGGTTTTTCTAGGAGTTAATGCGTGGAGATGACTTTGCAATATCTCAACTAAAGAAAAATATTTGAGTCTTTCAAGAATCTTTGTTATATGTAGCTGATCTATAGAGTGGTGTGAAGCAGCGCATTGAAAGGGCCTCAAATGGAGGTGAGTAGACATGTAAGTAGAAGCTCGAGGTTAAATTCATTTAAGTAGCACAGGTTAATTTCGTTGTTGCTGTCAGGGGGTTGAAACAGATTTAAAATAATTTGAAAAATAATGTATCTACACCAGTATGCAGTCCTATATTTTTTAAAAAGGCTCTAAAAGTTATTTTCGTTAAACTTTTGGACTATTGAATTGATTGGGCAATAAACTTTTCCCTAGTTTACAAAACGCTCAGAAAAGTTCAATGTTTTAGATAATTCTAAAAAGTGTGTTTAAAGGCTTGAGCACACTAGAAGTTTTGTTTACCCTCCTAGGGGAGGGTAAATAAATTATTCCGCCCTATTGGCTGATATATATAAAATGTGCAGAAAGAGGCGTGGTACCGCCTATTTAACTTTAATCTTTTAATACCAAGTCCCATGAACTATTGTCGGAATGACGATGAAAATTAATATCGAGCCCTAACCGCAAAAACGCCGTAAGCGGCAAACAGAAAATTTTACAGGAGATGAATTTTTTTTGTCTATTTTATTTAGACAAAAATTAATATCGAGCCCTAACCGCAAAAACGCCGTAAGCGGCAAACAGAAAATTTTACAGGAGATGGATTTTTTTTTGTCTATTTTATCTAGAGGATTGCGATACTATTGAATTTACTATATCTTTGAAAATATAAATATTTAATTTTTAATATTTTGGGATTACAAGCGATGTACAACTTTCTGTCGAATTTCATTGAAAAGCGAGTTTCAAAAAAATGGCGCTGACGTCTTTTAAGGGCTCGTTTTTAAAAGAGGCACGCCTTTATTGAAAAAAGACTGTGAAGTTCATAATGAGACAGAAAGAAATGGCACTAAGACATTTTAATGTTTTCTTTGGCAGGTAGGTTCATGAAGGAGAAGCCGAATATAATTTCAGTTTCTAGGCTCCGAGGGTCTGCTCACTTACATTTAGACAAATCTTAAAAATGGGTTAGAATATTTAATACGTACCAAGCATTTATTTGGCTCAAAATATTTAAAGTATTCTTTTTTATAATAGTAAAAAAGGCTGCTATCATTGTTGATTATTTTTTTTCTTTTGTTTTATATTTGCGGGTTGAAAGGCATTTTTCACTGGCTGGAAAGACTTGACAGATTTGAACGAAATTTGGCTCCTATAAAAAAGAGCACAGCAATCTTCATTAAGTTGTCAAATATTATTTTATAAAAATTTGTTGAACTTATTAGACTTTAGTGCAAATTAAGTTAAGTCTAAAAAATAATTGACGAGTACGAAAAGTAAGAAAAATATTAATTTTTTTAAAAATAAAAAATTTTATATGGATACAAATTAGACTACTTTATATAGATCGATTCGTACAAGTCGTTTAAGCCGTTCCAGAACAGCAATATTTAAAGTTAAGCCCAAAAATGCATTTGGCCATATTCCACCCAAAAAAAGTAAAAAATATAGCAAAATGAAAAGTAGCGTTTGAAAAACTTTTCGAGCAAAATAAAAATGTTTTCGGTTTTCAACCCATGGGTCCTGCGAATCCATGCCCGACTTCAGACAAATCCCAAAAATATTGACATGTTTTGGTTTATGAGAAAATTTATTCAACCTGTATAAGTATGTGCAAGTGATAAAAGACTGGGTTTTCGCCCACTTATCCATGTTTTTGGGTAAAAGTTGTTTCGGTCTTCATGACAATTTAACAATAATTGCATGTTTGGATTCGTTAAAGAGTTTAGTGCTTTCATAAACACGGTTTATGTTATCAGCGATAGTTTAAGTCCCTTTTAATGAAACTTTTGCCATTTTATACGATTTGATTTTTCGTTAGCTCTTCCCACCGTAATATCACTTTAAGACACATGTCAGAAGGCTTTTAAGTCAAACGGCCCTCTCTTTTTTGTTTGCCAAGAAAGACTGAGGTTTTTAGGTCGAAACAGTTACGGAGTCCTAGATTAATATTCCAAAAGAGTACTAAAAAACGTAGCTTATAAAAATAAGCCCCTTCAGTATGTTATAGGATTCACTGGAAGGACCGTAATTTGCGATGTAAAAAAAAATCCCAATTG
The DNA here is from genome assembly GCA_963513945.1 of Hydrotaea diabolus. Classification (NCBI taxonomy): domain Eukaryota; kingdom Metazoa; phylum Arthropoda; class Insecta; order Diptera; family Muscidae; genus Hydrotaea; species Hydrotaea diabolus. Next base: position 189,820,006 of record OY740718.1, read on the forward strand.
AATACTCGAAAACTTTTACTTCACAAAATCTCTTCCCCTCTCAACATACCCGGAAATCGCGTAAATTATCTCCAAAATTAAATTTAAACATTTAAGGCGATTTAGACTATCTTCGTCAACTTTACCCAAAAAGCCCATTTGATTAAGTTTTTGCCAAGAAATACAAATGCTCCACCTTCACTGAGCTAACACACTGGCTTTCAGGTTTACCAACTCAGTCCGATATGTCTCAAATTATCGGTTTCTTAATACCCGCTGAACAACTGCAGCCATAGACCTGTCCATTTGCCCGCTACGAAATCACCATGTGACGAAGAAATACTTTTCCTTTAGACGTCGTCGATTTATATACAAATTCAGTCTTTGTTCTATTTACTCGTTTTGTTTTTTTCTTTTTAAATTTAGATAAATCTTACGCTTAGAGTGACTCCTTCTTACACGGCTGTGGGTGGTGGCAATAGCGATGAATTCGATGATCTCAGATAGGGATTGCCATAGATGGCACTAAAACGTGGATCCACGGCGGACGCCGTTGTTGCGGCCACCACATGCGTAGAGGTGCTTTGATTGCTACAACTGCCGTTGGGCGATGAACTGACCACGGAGGCCGTAGTCGACTGCAAGCTGGGCAGACCGTTGTCCTGTCGTATGTCGCGCGAACCGATGATACTGCCCGTGAGACTGCCACTGGTGACATTCGTGAGGAAGGTCATGGGCAGCGTTTGTTGCTGTTGCATCTGTTGCTGCAAATGATTTTGGTGATTGTTCTGGAGGATGGTGGAACTACCATTCGATTTGGTCGAGCAGGTGGTCAAGTATTGAGGTGGTGGACTGTAGTGCGTGGTATAGTCGCCATAGGGAACATAGCCACCGGATATGTCGACTTTGAGATCGCTGTAGTTTGAGGTACGATCACCCGCTTCCATTTTGCATGAGCCCACACCGCCGTTCTTCGTTATCTGATGCTCACTGATGACATCGGCCGGCGGCAGTTTGGAACGCTTCTTGCACTTAAAGTAGACAATCACCAGAATGGTGATGATCATTAGAAGAGCCACAGCCGAAATTCCTCCTACAATGGTCATCAAAAGGGGCACACTCTCTGCAAAGAAAACAGAAGGGGAGAAAAAAAAACATTGGCCTTTAGTACTGAAAAAAACTTTGCCAAGATTTGGTTTTATGCCTGACTTACTTTGCGCCTGTAGATTTATTTCTGCCACATCATTGCCGTAATCATTAACCACCGTACAATTGTATTTGCCGTAATGGTATGACTGGCTGTCACGTATAATTAGCGTTGATTTCACCCCTCCCGGAACGGCGTCCACCAGTATGGAATAGTCATGACCCATTTCGGAACTTATTTCATGGCCATTGAAGGTCCAGGACACATGACGCGCACGTGGAACAGAGGTGGCAAAACATTCAATGCGAGCCGTATCACCCATCAGGCCATACTGAGTGCGAGCCGACGAAATCGCTGGCGATCCCTTCAGATAGACATAAGCATCGGCCGATATCTCTGGATAACCCGCCACATTGGCCTTGCAGTAATAGCGCCCGGCCGTTTCATTGCTGACACTGAAAGTTAAATTGGAACTGGCACCCACGACCTGTAAGCAGACGACAAAGTTAGAATTAAAGCTACAAAGTTCTACGTTCTGGAAACTTACCCTATCTATGGGATGTTGAATCCAAACAACATCTGGAGTAGGATTGCCATCGACTTCGCAGTTCAAGGTAACAACACTGCCGATATCGGACTCAATGGAACGGGGCTTCTCTTTGAAAGTCGGACCATCTGTAAAGGGAAATGTTTGATTTTCGGTTAGCGAATCCTTTGACTCGTTGCTTCCACACACTCTACTTACAACTTATGTCCAGAGTTTCGCTGTCTTCACTCTTTCCAATGGAATTTTGCACCTCGCACTTAACGATGGCATCGTGGAATTTCCTGGTGACATTCCTTATGATCATTTCTGTTTTCTGGCCACCGCTGATGGGTTCGTCATTGATGTACCACTTGTAGCGCACATCGTTGGGATTCGCTTCGGCCTTGCACTCCAGACGCACCTGAGAGTGTTCCAGTATGCGACCATTGCCCACGGCACCACCAATGACATTCACCGTAACCTTGGGTGCATATTTCACATCGATGCGTATCTTGGCCGAGCGATAGGTTCGATCTGCGGTATTCTGAGCCTGACACGTAAACGTCGTATTGTGGTGCTCCTTTTTGGGGCTAAGGCGTAGTACGGATTTGGCAGTAAATCTTCGCTGGTCCGGCAGTGGTATGACCGTGTACTCAATATTATCGGTAAGCACATTTCCAAAGCCATCTATCCAAGTTATCTCGGCAGCTGGCTTACCACCCACCGACACGCATTCAATGTCCACTTTGCGGTCTTCCGTGGTATGTATCACCTCGCCCTGGGATATTTTCGGTGCCTCCGGAGGCACTAGTACCGTTATTTTGGCAAATGTCGAACGGACAGCTGGCTGCCCCTCTGGCCCCGGACTCACCTGGCACTGATAGCGGGCATCGTCGTCCAGCATTACGGGATAAATGTCCAAGGAGTAATCTCCCTCTTCGTCGCTACCAATCATGCCATAGCGTTCGAAGCCGGACAGATCTCGAGAAGTACCCAAACCGAAATCGTCCTTGGTCCATTGCAGTACGCCCTGTTTGTTAATAACACGACAGGGCAAAGTGACACGAGCGCCCACGACCGCTGTTTGGTCCTGCGGTTCCATGGCGAAACGTTGATTTTGGAATTGTGTGAAAAGATTTGAAGATTTTCCCTCCGTCCAGGGCAGAGAAAGCAGCAGCAGCGTAAGGGAGAGCCGTTGCAGGATAGCAGTAGTGAACGTCATATTGGCGATTTTTGTAGTTTAGCTCCTGTTTAATGGTTTCAGCGTTGCCAGTGCGCCGCAAAACCGGAGGTTTTTATGGGGAAAACAAAAATCTGCAATGAAAAAAAATTGAGAAAATAAATTAATATTATATTAAAAGTAAAAGAAGCAATATCTATAAAGCCGGTATAGCCATTAAATGATTCAATATATAGGGTGATCCATATAGAGGTATTTTTTTCCAAAAAAAAAGTACTAAAATTCAAACCAAGTGTGGAATCTTTATTGTTCATACGAAAGGATATTTTATGCCAGTTATTTTTAGAACATAATTTCCTTCAAATGTCGTCTTGATGTCTGATCGTCTCGAACACCTTTCACTTCATGCCACGCCCACCCACATTAAGATATTGTCCAATTTTATTTAACGCGTTGTTCGCAATTGCTACAGTGAAAAAAAACTAGGCTGAATTTTCAACAATTACAGTTGTCAAAAACAAGTCGACGAAACTTTTCACACAGCCAAATAAAAATGTTGTTAATTGTTTCTATATATTTTTGTTTCTATTCGAATTTCAAATACGAGTAAAATTCGTAGATTCAACAATTATTTGTTATGCCAGCAGAGTCAGTTTTCGTTAAAAACCCGTTACTTTTCCACTACGGTCTTATAATGTGGCATCTAAGCGGAATCCCTTTCAAGTAATGGACTCCCGGGCGGCCAGGTGTGTACATACATGTACACGTATGTACATACCTATGAGTACATACTAGATAGTAAGTGTTTTTTTTCAAGGTGCATTTGTTGGTTTGACAATCCCAGAGTATTGTTTTTTTTTTGTTATTGGGTCTTCCACAAGTTTATAGCATTTTCCCGGTATTACACATTCCGACAACATACGCAAGAAAACAATTAATTTTATGAATTGCTGTAACAATTACGCGGCATTGGTCACTAAATGAACAACAACGCAGCAACATCATCGTTTGCTGCAGAAGCAAACAACAAGCGAAATGGAGAGGTGGGGACAAAGGGAGAGGTGTGCAGAGAGGTAGAGGTGGGGGCAACTTTTATTAAATCCGGCAATTGAGTGTTGTTGCCACTGCTATTTTTTTGGGGTTTTTACTTCAAATTCATTTGGGTCGGCTGGTCGTCTGTTATTGTTGTTGTGGTTGTTCTGCTGTATCTACAGGTGTTTCCCAGATATTTTTCTCACGCATAGCAGCGTTTTTTAGTTATTCTTGTTGTTGTTAAGGAATTTCTCCACAGTTTCTGAACCACACCGACAAACAATCAAACGATAAACATTTTCTTAACAATTGCCAGCAACAAATCAACGGCACACACAGTGGAAGTAATTTGTTTTTTGAAGATTCTTTGGAAATGCCATTACAGCCTTTAAGCTACTAGAGTTGTCAGTCTCAAAGGGCTATATCTAAGGCGCAGTTAGAAAGGTATTTCAAAGGTAAAAGAAGCGCAATTAAAATCGTCAGTGACGACGTCTAGCGACTTTACTAACATACATTTCCTGTATATTATTGACTTTTCTTTTATTATTATAGATGGAACACAACTGGAGCGACCGGGTAAACACCAGAGAAAGAAGCCGAAGAAGTTGAAGCGGTCGTGTCGTCTTTTACGCACTATCAATGTCGCCCTATGTTCCTAACCAAAAACGCTACGAATAAAATGTACAATAAGCCGCTTCTAATCGCTACAGAACTTAAAGCTACATATCGCTAGAAAACAAGAAATTCGTTACGGAGCAAAATACCTCTTAGATTTGGACGATAAATTAAAATTTACTCTACTAAACGACCTAATATCATAAACCCTGACGTCGAGAGCCGTCTACATTTGAAAGGTAGTTTACAACAAATTCTACGACGTGCTGATATTTTTGACTAGAATATGGTAAGGCAAGATAAGGTTCAAGGAAATTTTTCTCCTTAAATTTAGCTGGCACAATAGCATTAAGCTGAAACTTATTTACGGACTGTGATCGATAATTCTGAGCACTAATTAGTTGACCCAACTAGTATACAGGGTGACTCATTCACGGAAAATTTCACCTAGGCTCCTTTTATGAAAATATTTCCATCTACACTGCGCAGAAAAATAACCTTAGGTTAACTTAACCATAAATGAACATAATTTTGAGTCTACATTATATAAGGTTAATTTAAAGATTTTGTTGTTGGCTGGTATTTAACACTAAAAATTGTTAATTTTAAAATAATTATTGTTGTTTTAACAATGCATTGTTGAGATTTTTAACCATTAAAATTGTTATTATTAAAATAATTATTGTTGTTTTAACAATGCATTGTTTTTAACCATAAAAAAATGTTAATGTTAAAATTGCATAGGTAATTTATTGAAACAATACATGATCCAACAATGAAATACATCAATCTAACAATGAAATTGTTAATATTACTATGAAGATTGTTATAAAAATCATTTTTATTGTTAAGTTAACTAATTATTGGTTACCTCTTTTAACCAGAAATTTACTTACTATTACAATTTTTAATATTAAATTAACCTACTTATTATGTTTTTTGTTTTGTATACATTTATTTGGTCTTTTTTGATTATTATGACTTGAACAGTTTTTATTCTGGTTCGTGACCTTTTTGTTGTTTCTTTTTCAGAACCAACTAAAAAATTGGTGAAATGTATTAGATACGGTTGCCAGGCAGACTGTACAGCTATTTCTAAGCCCGCCAAGGTTTTTCTTCAGCAGTCTTTGGCAACGATTACTACTACAAATCAAATGACTTAAACCAGAGTCCCAATATGATTAATGAGAATTACCCTTTGCGTATAGTCTTCGAACTGTGCGAAAAGCAATCTTTATAGCGCAATATCATTGTGCTATTTAGCTTGTACAGCTAGCATTTGCATTTAGTGGTGGTTTTTTATACGAGCGAGATTAATTTACCACGAAAAATTTAACCAGATACATGGTTAAAAATCATATTTTCGGCTCAGTTTACGACCGTTACCGAATATGCAATGGGCGAAATTGCTAAGTTCTGAAACAGTGGTCAGATACCTCTTACCTTTCCAAAGTTACCTAAACAAAGCCCAGAGGTCCTACCGTTCCAAAGTTATGACTATTTGACTAAGCTACAAAAATTTAGATACAAAAACACATGGACTGCAGTGATCAATTTTAACAAGTTTCGGTAATAGCTGATTGATGCACCTTATATACTTATTAGCTTTTTGACAAAATTTGTTAAAATAAAAATCTAATGAACGTTAGAGAATTATACAAAAACTGCAGTCAGTGTACTACGGTACTAACGAGTCTTTATTGGTACCAAAAATAGTACAATTGTACCAAGGGTTGCATTAGTGCTGCAATTATCCCGTCTCCATGGTATTTATGTAACATTTGTATTTTTTGTGGGAGTGAAATGGCACACCAGCTGCGCTAGTCGGTGGACTGCTATATACAGCTGCTTTCTATGCAAACCCACCCACTGTGCCGCCTAGCAGCAACATAAAGGTGGCTACTATATTTGCTTAGTACTAAAAGTTTGTGTAGGACAGAGTGTTCTTTACTGTGGGCGCAGAAATTTTGGGTTTCGCTATGTCTACAGGGTTCAATCTAAAGAATATAGCACATCAACTACATCGGATTCTAAGAAAGTTTAGGAAAATTTCCTCAGTGTGACTTTTTTTTATCAAAATTTCCTAGTACACATTGCCACCCACTGTGTCGCCCAGCAACATTGTTTACTGTGGCTTTCCTGTATGGTAGCAGTTAGCTACCTGTACATGGATGTACTTGCCTCTAGGCTAGTTAGCCCGTGTACTCTTACATGGTTAATGTATCAATCCATCTATACATCCCGCCATGCCACTCATCCATCCACCCATCTATGCGTTCTCATTCGTTCCATTCATACCGTCAGTCATTCAGTGCTCCACACTGGCCCCAGCAGCGACAATAACTTTTCCACGATTAAAGCCGCATTATTAGTGGGCTTCCGTTTCGACTGGAATCGAAGACGACAACAACAACTACAAGCCAAACAAAGAAGAAATTAAAATTCAGACGTCAAGCCAATGGAAAACGAGCAGAAAACTAAGAAGACGAGGCAAAAAAAAACGCACCAAGCCAACACAATCTCGGAGATTGTACAAGTGTCTGTGGCGCATTTTAAACTGAAAATTTGTTATTTCCGTTTCAGTGTGTGTATTTGTCTAATTTTCGTATCTGTGTTTTCTTGCTGCTGCTGTTGTTGTTGGCTGCTATTTGTTTATTGCTGCCAAAGCTGCTGTGGCATGTTGATAAAGATTACTTATTTCAACTGTGTCTGTCGGTCTGTCTGTCCCATTCAGGTTTCCATTTCCACACGGGGGGAAAACTCCACTCTGGTTTTGGTTAGGTTTCTTTCTTTTTTGAGAAAAAGGTGGTTTCCGTTTGCCTGTGTCTGTTTGGTAAACACTTAACGTTCAGATAATTATGTCTTAATGTCGAATCTCTTGTGGCAGTGGTGTGGTGGCTGGTGTATCTGTTTAAAATTTGTTTCGACACACAAAAATTCCTCAAAAACTTTTCTGGTGTTTTTTTTTTCATTCTATTCCTTTCTTTTGGAAATTACAAAGTTATTGTCATTTACAGCAAATCCAAACTTAATGGCATCTAATTCTGCCCCCCTCCGCAATGGCTCGTCCACATGTGTGGGTCGTTGTCTTGAGTGGAGATGCTTTCTTCCTCCATTGAAATATTAAAAATCTTCTTTACAAGTTTTTGTTTTTAGGACAAAAGAAATGTAATTTAAAATTGTAAGTGTTCATATTGAGCGATTTATAAGAGAAGAAATGTAACGCCATTAAATATATTTACGGAAAGTCTCCAGAATGGACCTTCAACACGCACACCTTAAAGTGCTGGTTGATGGTGAAAGTGGTCGGGCAGTTATGAGGGGGAGAGGTGCTACCGTTGATAAACTCCATTTCCGTTTGTGAACAAAATATAACTTATTTCGTGCAAGATCTTCACAACTCAAAATTCAAAGTTTTTGACCTCAGACCCACTGAATACACCCCTAGGATCGACCTAGCGGGAACAAGATTTCCCTTAAGGGACTGACGATAACTCGATAAAGGACACTTTTTGGGGTATTTGCTTAACAAATTATTATTTTTTATGAACGAACAATTGTTAAAATGGTTACTATTAGTTGGAAACACGAAATAAATCGTAGTTGCTGGACATTTTGGCTTATGTGACGGCTAAAAACAAAACGTTGCGCATAGTCAAAAAGGGCGATTAAAAACCAATGTGAATACACAAATTCAAGCAAATCTTGACAAAAATTAAAATATATTGTAATTGTGCAGTTTTTGCCCATATGCACTAGGTAATTTTACTAGGGTCAATTTGTATGATTTCTTTTTGAAGTTGCCTTTTGTGTTCACACAAGGCAATTCGGTTTCGGCAATTCTTGTTTTCATTATTGTCTCTCCTGATATTTTGTGATTTATTCGTATTCGTAAAAAAACTTAAATTAACTGCAGCCAACTTCACACTACGAAAAGACACAAAAGGTAAATTCCTTAATACGAGTTTTTTCCCTTTTCAATTCCCTTACCGCTCTCTTCTACAACTCTCTTGAGAGTTGCGGCAAGTAAAGTTGCTTACTTATAGAAGTGAATAGGGACTTAGAGTCGAACGCACCAACCGAAAGGGGTCCAAAAATGTACCTATTTGTGTGGAGGGTATTAACGGTTCGGCCTATCCGATCTTAAAGACTTGTTTATAAAAAACGTTTAAATAAAATCATAAAGCTCTAGCCCGAAGGGTGTTTCTATCGAAGTAGGTGTGGTAGTTATATAACATCATTCAAATGGCCAATTAGGCTTCTTTGGCAGCGCTTGCATCAGCTTGTTAAATAGACAATGACACAGTCTAATAAGTGCGACAGGAGAACTAAGAATATTAGCCACGACCATGTCCAAAATGGTTGACTTAACCGCCAAGGCTTAGGACATGACGTACCTTCACAGTAAATTATGGAAGGACGACACGTTTACTATTAAAATATTGGCAGAAAATTCATTCAAATGGCCAATTAGGCTTCTTTGGCAGCGCTTTCATCAGCTTGTTAAATAGATAATGACGCAGTCTAATAAGTGCGACAGGAGAACTAAGAATATTAGCCACGACCATGTGTAAAATGGTTGACTTAACCGCCAAGGCTTAGGACATGACGTACCTTCACATTAAATTATGGAAGGACGACACGTTTACTATTTTATTACTAAAAGTTATTAAGCATTGCTTTCCGAGAACCTTTGTTAAGAACGAAATAATTTTCGATTTTATTTTGTATTTTCTCAACATCAATTTGTATTTTCTTAATTTATTAAATAATTTATCAATGACAATTTGGGTTTCTCAGCTACAATTTTAGTTTTCTTAACTTTATTTTTTTTTTCAGTTTATTCAGTTTATGCTTTCTAAATTCGAATTTGCCTTTTCTCAATTCTAATTTGGTTTATCTAAATTTTAATTTGTTTGCTTAATTTCAATTGTCAGTTTAAAATTTTATTTCAATTTTATTTTTAGAAGGAATAGTTCGATTTTAAAAATTGTCCCTAAAAATTTTCCATGACTTTAAGTTTAAGAAAAGTTTTCAACTCGATATGTCGAAAACTAGTACTTTTTTAAGGTCTTTATCCCATAGAAATTCAACCGTTTTGCAATTCTTTACTTAAAGGAAAACAAGCACGAAAACTACTAGTTTTTTCCGTATTAAAGAAATATCAGCAGTTCTGAGGATTTTGATCAACTGATGTTATTGGGCCATATATTTCGAAAAGCGACTAACAAGGAAATGACGGACTATGATGAACGGCATCGTGCTAAGATAACCAACGTTTTGTCTCTTCAAAATTATGAGAAGGAACTGAAAATGTGGTTTGTTCAAGGCAGGCCTTCAACTAAAGGTTAAAAGTTAAACTTTAACTGAAATAAAATAATTTTAAGTTCAGCTAAAAATGCCTCATTTATTAAACCTAAAACATATTCATATCTTAATACATCTGCTAACAAAAATGTCAATGGGATTTCACTATTTTCATTTTAGACGCATGTTCGCTTCCCTTGTAGGGGTACGACAAATTATTTTAATAAATTAAAAGTAAGTCTCTTAAATTGCCTTTAGGGTGTTAGTAGGAAAAATTTAAGAAACGACTTTATAATTGGTGCCAAGTGGTCTTTTTGGAATTGCTATTTTTATAACGCATTAAGGCAGCTGTTGTAGAGCTGTAAAGGAAACCTTCTCGAAGTTCTTCTTTAAGAAGTTCTAAAAATTAATCCCTGCTGTGCTAAACAATATTATTAATGTGAAAGTATCAATAGCGTTTTCTAAAAACGTATTCATATTTATATTAGAATTCATATGTTGTGTTAAAACTTAATGTCTTAATTTATTAAATGTGATAACTAATATTTACTAAATTTAATTTAATGCCAGTTTATGTTTTTCATCCATTTTTGGAAATCACCCTTTATCACAAAAATCACAGATAAAAGAAAACCGAATCCAAACCATATTCGTAACGAATTCGTTATAAAATCTAATAGATTTTGATTGGTTTTCGTTTGTCGACTCAAAATATCCATATACGTTTGCCAAAGACGTATGTCTGGGCCAAGCAACCAACACTGCCTTTTACGTCGTTCTTTTATATTTTGAATTGTTTTGGTTTCGTTTTTGTTGTAATTGCTTATGGTTTATCCAACCAATTATGGCAAAGATTAAGCGCCAGAAATTTTTCTCAATATAAATTTCAATAAATAATCTATCTTATCGAGTATTGGAGTAAATGTATATTTATTTGTCTGACTATCCGAATGTCTTATACGTACGAGTATTTATGAATAATATTTCAAATTTCCAAGTAATCTGATTATTTATGATATTTTAGCTAAAGAAACATTGTGACAGTCTGTCGGTCAGTCGAAAAAGCCAAAAAAATGAAACCTAAACAACAAAAACTTGTTTTGATTTAAAGGTACCCTACTTTAGGGAATGAATATATTTTGGGTATTAAGATAGTGAAATCAAGTATGAATTATCATCACAGATCGTTTAAGATATGGAAAGATGATTAAGGGCTACTAATTAACACAGCGATTAAATTTGTGTGCTTTTTTAAATTGGAACTTAATTTAAAAATCAGACGCCCTTAATTTTAAAATTGGACGCATAACTTGCAGTAAGAAATGAAAAGAAAAATAAGTAATAGTCAGTATCGGATAAGATAATAATATCTTTCAAAAGAAAAACCGCATATAAACATATTTTGCAAATCACAGTAATTAATTAAATTATTGGTTATAAGAAACAAACGCATATAAGAAAGGAACTTGTAATTTTATTTATAATTCATGTTTTTATTTAAACTTTTACTTTAGGTTAACCGCCCTCTTTTGGACAACTGCTGTAAGAAATGAAAGTTAGAAGTACAAAATAAGTGTGTCATGTTCGGGTTGTAAACTTTGTTGGGTTTCCTTAGTTTTCTTACGCTTATTTCTTTAGGTTTAATGAACTGACAAGAGTTGCAAGCTGTATCGGCTCAAAGCTGTTATTTTTTGCTTAGCAAAGCCGAAGTTTCAACCACTGACTTAAGTTGGCTTCATGGATCCGCATTTAGTTTCGGCTGATAAAACAATTAAAATATAAATATTAAAATATTTGCTTAATTTTTTTACTTCATACTGAAATGATTCGGAAGTTGAAATGTATTAATTTAACCTAAAATATAATGTCTGACCCATTTTAGATTTTTTGTATATAGATTGCAAATGCAAGCCATCTCAGGTTTTCCAAATTTATAAAGAAGTTTGACCGCCGCTCGCCTTTGATTAAAAACACCCGTGACGCTTACAAATTAGTATCGGCATCAAGCTCTGGTACCGAAAATTGTTTGTTCTTTTAGATTGGAAATGCAAGCCAACTCAGGTTCTCCAAATTTATGAAGAAGTTTGAACACCGCCTTTGATTAAAAACACGCCTTACGCTGACAATTTAGTATCGGCTTCAAACTCTGGAATCGACATACATTTCTTCTTCTTTTTCAGCGGAAACGGAATTCCGATTTAAAGTAAATTCAGTGATGTTAAAACTGGAATACTATTATTTTTTCTATAATGGAGTGGCCAAACATTACTGAGCTTAACGAGTTAAAATTGTAAAAGTTTTAATCTGAAATAGTATTTATTTGGACTTGTAAAAACTATCAGATCGTTTTCCCATACAAATCTGCTACTTTTTTTTAACTATAATTAAATGATGAACACAAGCGACACAACCTTCAAGTGTGGAGTACATGATTAGTCTAAGAAAACAGTTGCTCTTTTCAAGTTTATATGGAGGAATATAAGAAATCAGTGCTGCTAACCCTGTGACATATTTGTATGGAAAAACTACGAAAAATTCACCTGGAAAACTACTAGTTTTCGTCGGTATGCATAGACCCCATCTTACTTTTCAACAACCTGCAGTACCAATAATATCAGCTGATCCCATCTTACTTTTCAACAACCTGCAGTACCAATAATATCAGCTGATGCTGCAGATTGCAATTGCTGAAATCCACACATTTGCAGACGTTTTGATCTTTCTTTTTCTTGAAATTGCGGTTTTAACAAAGACTCACTTCATTTAAAAAATATAAATAAAATTTATTTTTCAGAGTCACGAGCTAAAATACATCATATGTCCAATGATGGCTTTCAAGAAAATATGCTTATGCAAAGGAAAATTAGACAAAAATTTACTTTCATGATAATTTTACGAGTTTTCCCAATATTACTACCGAATGGCGACAGTAAGAAGTTTAGATTTCTGTACTGAGATATAAAATATAATGTATATAATTTTTAACAGATCTACGAGTATTAGAATTTTACTATTTTTTACAGGCTTTTGCTATATTAACGCTTGCTGGGATGAGTGGCGACGTCGATGCAGTTATAGGTGGCGCGTCAATTTAAATACTTTGTTTTCATTAATGAGAATTACTACTTTGGATTAGTTGTATTAGTTGTTTTAAAAAAATATTAAAAATTAAATTACTGCTTAATACATTTAATATACAAGGCGGTTCAAAAGAAATGTCATAATCTGAATTGTCTAGCAATTTGTTAGAAATGAAAATTAAATAAGTTTTGTTTTTAAGAACATTTTATTTGAAGGCATTAAATTTATAATGACATTAGTTTTGCACCACCTTGATTCTATTTCATTTGTGATGGAAATCTCATCACGAATTCAATAAAACTGTTATAACAAAGTTTTCAATCAAATTCTTACTTTCATTTGTAAAAGTAGTGATCAGGGTAATTAATAACCTTTTGTCTTGCAGGGCAATAGATCTCGAGCCGGCACTCCCTGTTTAACATATTCAATGATCTCTCACCACAGCTGTCAGTGAAAATCTTTATTATTAATACCAATTTTATTACAATGTACCGACTGATCATTGAAAATCAAGCTCGATTTTTGTCCAGATAAACATCAACGTAAACCGGACATGAAGCATTATAAACTTTTGGACATTTTCTTACCTCCTCTGCAACGCAGGTGTAGTGTCAAGTTTATGATCACCTATAACCGCTCATCAGTGGATATTTGGACGGACAAGCGTCATGTAAAGCAGATGTAAATGAAATTCACACTTCACCCAAGACGCGGCATAAAATCAAAATAATAGTCAACACAGCCGATAAGAGATTTCTACCTACGTACGCGCATATTTTCAAGCGCGGACATTTTAACATACTCGTACATATGAAAAACACTCGATAGGCTCGTACCGGCTTGTGTTTATCGCTTATGCCATAACATGTTGTCCGACCTGTCTGGCGGCGCGGCGCATTGGTCCTAACTAACGTTGAATTCGATTTTGACAAAACATCAAGAAATTAAAACGAGCAAACTGAGTGGGCGTTTTTAAAGCCCAGCAACTAAAATCTAGCATTGAGACCTGACAATAATTTATGTATTGTATTGTATTGCAAGCTTTCAAAAAGCGATGAAAAAACGACACCAACAACATTTTTTAAACAAAATCTAGCCAAAGATATAAAACGAATTTTGAAAAGAAATAACTCGAAATGACACATTATGTTAAACACAACAAAACCAAAACCAAAAAAAAAATACGGAGAGGTCTATAACAATGCGGAAGAATAGAGAAATGTAAGCGAGTTTCGATTCACTAAAAAACCTCTAATTTACGAGTTATCATAAATTTTACCACTTTCATGATGTCTTGGAAAACAAGTGCATATTTTTGAATCAACAGGCACAGTTTGTTAGGATTATGATAAATCGTTTTGCCTTCGCTTAAATAATATAAGGTGGGTGGTTGAGACTCTTAATAAAATTTGAATAAAATAATACCAGTATTTTTTCATATTTTTCTTAATAAAATCATCACTAAGAGATCTAAGGAAAAAAACAATATAACGGAGTTCGGCCAGGCAGTTTTGCATACAGCCTCCACCATAAAAAGATGCGCTATCGGAATAAAAGAAATACCAATTTTAATATTTATATTTGCCATGGCTCGAGGTTGAAACTCCATCTCAGATAAATCATATTTAAAATAAAATATCAGAATTCGAAATGAAATTAGCTTAGAAGTAGTATTCTTAAAGACATTAGTTTTAGTTTGAGCATTCATACTTTAATATATGTGACGCGCAAAATAGAAAGGGACCTAAGGTTAAAAACCAGTTTTGTTCAGGAGAGTCATTTTAAAGATTAGGTCCCTTTCTATTTGCGCTTAGAATCGTCGACTTCACTTTCATAAAACGCGCATATCTCTGGGAGGGAACACTTTTGGAGCATGGGATCGGTCTCATTCGAAGCTCAGATGTTGTCCACATCAAAAAAAAAAGTGAAAAGTTGATGAAAAGTTTTGTTCAGGAGAGCTATTTTAAAGATAAGGTCCCTTTCTATTTGCGCTTAGAATCATCAACTTAACTTTCATAAAAGGCGCATATCTCTGGGAGGGAACACTTTTGGGCATGGGATCAGTCTCATTCGATGCTCAGATGTTCTCCACATCAAAAAAAAAAAAAACAAAAAAAATGAAAATTGATTTTTTTACCCTTGTTTTCCTTTCTCTATGCGCTGACACATATTGAATTGGTCGTTTATATAAGGGATGTTTAATATAAGGGATGTTTTGTGGGCCCCTAGGGTAAAATAATTCAAACTTTAGTTTCGGAAAAATCTTTTAAAATTCGTAGTAAAATTTGTCTATGATTGAATTCGGAACAAAATTTGGTTTAACTTGAGTTCACAAACGCTTAAATTTACTACTCGTATTACTCGTTTGTTTGAATAATAACGGCCGATTTTTCTGTTCCTAAAATCCGAGCTCTAAAGATCAGCTAAATGTTAAAAACAAAACCAAATTTGGATTCGTAATAAAATTTGCTTTAATTTGACTAGTCAATATTTAGCAAGGTCTCGAATAAAAACTGTTCAAGTCATAATTGGTCGCTTATTTTAACCATATGGTATATTTTGTAGGCTATAGGGATATTTTTTGATGGGATATGATTTTGTTGGAGTCCAAGTTTTGAAAATACAGGGTGGAGCGCATGCATTTGCTTTTTTGCACTGCAGGCTGTGGTGACACTGTTGGTCGAAGAGAGTGGAGTGTCTACGTGGCTTACGGGAGATTTGTATTTTTCTATCGTTCAGTTGCCATCATGCATTGGACACGTGAGGAGAGGTCAGTTTGTATTGAAGCGTATTTTTCAAATGCGCACTCTATCATTGCAGTGCAGCGTGCTTTTCGTTTACGATTCACTGTTGCCCCACGCGGACGTGTTTCTGGACGGCATTCAAATATAAATTGGGTAACTTCATTGAGAACCGCAGGGAATGTATCATGTGTACGATGGGGACCTAAGAGAAGGATTACAACACTACACAACATCGAGAGAGTTAGAGCAGCAGTACTGCGATCTCCGAAACGATCTGCTCGAACGAAATCACTTACTCTTGGCAATTTCAGACTTTTTTTCAGCCGGCTCTTGAGACAATGCAATTAGAGGATACATGGTTCCAACAGAATGGTGCCACTGCACACACAGCGAGGGTTACCATGAATTGTTTAAGGAAAATGTTTCCTGGACGGCTTATCTCCTTGAGGGGTGATGCGAACTGGCCGGCACGCTCACCAGACTTAGCCCCATGCAATATTTCCTTTAGGGTTACATGAAGTTGAAGTTGTATATCAACCGTTCCAATACCTTGGAACCCTAATTAACGATATTGAGGTTGAAATTGGCAGAATGCCAGTCGACATGCTTGTTAGAGTTCATGAAAACTTCAGAAAACGAATGCAGCATGAATAGCGAAGGTCGGCATTTGCCAGATACACAATCTACTGATATCTAAAATTTAAAAATTCCCTTACTGTTCAATATAATTAAAATATAAAATAAATTCTAAGGTTTATAATTTTTTTATTTCATTCCCAAATAAGCAAATTTCAAGCTCCACCCTGTACATATATTCCAATTTGTACACAATAAATGACCATGCGTCGTCCAGAGTGTTTTGTACTACATAATCAGGTCAAATGATGTCGATTTTATGAGATGACTTGGTCGACGCAATGATATGTGTAGGTAGTTTACATTCCACCGAAGAAATGTTGATAGGAGATCCCACATGTTTGTGGTCCATGTGTCTAATAAATCCATCATAGCGGTCAAACGAATTAACCTATGGCTATGGTCATAAGCGGTTAAGGATTGTAAATGGACAAAATCGGCCCAGACGGAAAAAGGTTTACATTTAAGGGACTAAAGGTAGCTCGGAAAAAGTAAACTTTTAGGAGTTTTTACTAGTTCTAGTTTTTTGTGGGAGAACAATGGTTGAAATGGCTGCTATTATCAAAGATGGTCAATATTGCTGGATGCTTTGGCTTATGTGGTCGAACAACGGGCTGTGTGCTCAAAAAGGACGACCAATAGCTAATATGGGCCTACGACTACTCAAATCCAATTAAGATTTATTTTGAAGTTTTGGTAGACATTAGGTTGGACCCATGAGCCAGAGGGACCCAAAAAAACGAACCAATTATTTGGAAAATAGAGGGTTTTTAAGGTTCGGACTGCCCAAACTTAGCAACGTTTTTACTTGCTGTACATTACATTTGGTAATTGCCTCACATAACATCCCTTACTGCTTATATATACTTTGAGATTGTTAATTTTGAGCCTTAAAACTTAAACCTTCTTTAACAACGGGCCGTGCACGATGATATGAGGTAATCGAAGCTATAATCCTTCTTCTCGTTTAAAAAAAAAACTATATAATTCATCAGAGGATTTATGCCACGTAATCAAAACTACTAACATTGATACCGACCCTAAAGATGCATATTGAAGATTTTGCCTGTTGATCCAATAAGTTCATCTTTTGTTCGATTGTCTAAGAGCTTCAAATCTGAGATTGAGTCTGCAGGTAAAAAGAAGTGTACCCATAAGTTCTAGGTCGAGTGAGGAACGCATTTCGTTGTCTCAAGTCTGTCCAGCTTATGTGCCCTTTTGTTCCCTGAAATGTGCCTGTGTTCCGGCTCCTCAATTAGAAACTGCCTGGTACAATGTTTATCTCCCAAAACTCTTAATATGCATCTTTAGGGTCGATTTCTCAATGTTAATAGCTTTGATTGCGGCTTGATCAACAGTCATATTGAGAGTACACTCTTGAGGCCTATGTAGAATTATTGTGAATGATCTCCTCATATGCCCGGCTCTGGGTGTAAATAGTTTTAATTTTATAAGAGATGCTCGACCGTTTGTGTTAACTGAGTGTAGGATTTCAATCTCGATTCAGATAAGAAAATTTTAATCTGTCCCTATTGTTCACGAATTATATTTAAAGGAACCTCAAAAAAAAAAGAAACTGTTAATGAATTCCCCCTCTTACTGCAAACTAAAATCAAGGACTGGCTATACAAGTGTTACCCCTACCAAAGACTGACCATTACCCTCTGCCAAATGAAGTGGAATCTTAAAAAGATCTTCGTGCCAAATCGTCAATCCTGTCAGGCGATTTAGGGCATCCTTGTAATAAATAAAACTACACAACAATTTTGCAAAACGCAAAAAAAAATCCCTAATACATCCTTCTCGATAAGGACCTGTTTGACTGGTTCAAGTTGCTCCCCTCCTTTTCTTAGGTTTTCTTGACAGCCCCTCCAGAAAAAAAACCTCAAAAGCGATAATAATTAATCCTTTAATGATACGCTCCATGCTCTGCCAGCAGCCAATGCAGACAGCACGGACAGCACCATCCAATAAAAACGTTATTGTGTCATTACTGCAGCTCAAAACGAGGGGAGCCATCCTTAATGACTTCAATAACAACAGCGGCGGCGGCAGCAGCAGCAGCCAGGGGACAGACGGACGAACAGCGGCGGAAAGTAACTGACAAAGAAGACCTAAAATTAAAAAATCTCTTTAAAGTGAATAAAAATCAAGTTTGTTGAACACCTGAGCGAGCAACACATACGGGGCTACAACAACATGACATCGTAATATCGGGGCGAACGAATGGACGAACTGATTGACATATAAATATAGTGTCTGTACCTACACACACGCACACATGCTACATTGGCCATGTTCGATCAGTCATTTCGAAAAAAATGGGGAGAAGATCAAGACAAAGCGGAATACAACAAGCAAACCAGTAAGCGAACAGAAATCACCAACCAGCCAAGGAATCAATGAAATGAAAATGAATACTCGTACTTCTCCGGTGCATTTAACTACTCGAACGACAACAACAAAGCCAGCAGCACACCTCAAGTACTGGAAAGTCACGACAGTCAGTCAGACATACAAACGTACCATCGCACACACACACACGCACTTAGGTAGTCATCGAAAAGATGATTAAAAACAAGTAGTGCCAAAGAAAGCACCAACCTAAGAAAAGCAAAAAAAGGGTTACGAATCACTTGTATTAAATTACGGTAACAGAATAAGGCCGTAACATCGGCAGCTACAGTCACAGCACAAAGAAACAAAACTTCCTTTTTTTGCCAGTTAACACTCCTGAAACTAAAACCAAATTACACAAATTTTGGGGAGCCTTTTGTGTAGCAACTTCAACCAAATGGCTTTGCTACTCGAACGTCTCCTGTTTTTTTTTCTTGCTTCTTATTTTGTTGTTGTCCGTCTGCCGGTTGGTCGGTCTCCCTATCGAACCAATAACCGGCTGACACGGCTCGACTTGGCCTTTGTTGCTGTCCTCTTCTCCTGTTGTTGTTTTGTAATATAAAATTTAAATTAAAAAAGGGGGCCTTTAATTTGTTGTATGTGAGAAGGGACGGCGTATGCTCTAATTTGTGGTAATATTAATAAAAATTTATTCTTTTGAACAAACTGTTACACTACGGGTATGCCTCGCTAGGCGCGATTGGCCAAAACTTTACAATTACGCTGCAATCACGATACGTAGTCTCCATGATGGAAGGTATGGCCTAATTCAGCAAAAGGTTTTTTTTGGAACTAATTAAAGTTACATTCTTCGAATGCCGGGACTTTTACATGTCCAGCAAGGAAATACAAAGAAATCTATAGCTAAATAATGGAAATTCTTATAAAGACTATCTTCTTATAAAAATAATATAATATTGAGTTATATAAGTAGTACCAAAAATAAATTAGATTTAAAATACAAACTTCTTCTCGTGTGCGGATTTTCCCAACTTCTTTGGGAAAACTGGTCATGTGGCGACTGTTCCGCTAGAGCAACGTAGGACGGAGAATTCTCAGTGGTATAACACAATTTGTTTGTCTGAAGTCTTCGGAGAAGTTCGAAAAACGAACAAGAGAAGACGAATCATTGTGCACCATGACAATGCGAGCTCTCACACATCGGCTTCAACCAGCGCCTTTTTGACCGTCCAAAACGTTGAATTGATGGGTCATCCGCCGTACAGCCCTGACTTGGCACTCAAGTCGTTTAAGAACCAAATACAGCAAAATTATTATTTGACCCCACCGAGAGCATTGCTGCAATCTCCAATTACTAAAGGTAAAACAACCTGCTCATCTCACTCACAAACACTCCGTCATTGTCCCAAGAAAACAATGATTTCTATATTGAAAACTTTGTCTCTAAAGAATTGTAAAATGACTCCACTGCCACTCCATTGGACACTCTCTGTCCCCTCTGTCTCCGCCATAAGAGTACGCGCATGTGGGTCTCTTAGAAATAAACATCCACTTTGACTGTAGTTCAAACAGACATCAGACATCTAAAGTAGGCACCCCGAGTGCGGACCCAATGACAAGAAAAGCTTTGTCTTGTCGTCTCTGACAATTGTGCCTTTGGTGCCAAATCCGATTATAACTAATTATGATGCGAGCGCTAACCAATACACACACACACTCGTACACCTGTTCTAGCATACAAACAGGTAAGCAGTAGACAACCAGAGATACTTACAAATGAAAGAAATGTAAGTGCATTAGTGTGTACTTGTACCTGCATGTGGGACAAGCGCAGCGTAGCGATGGCTGGTTATTTGTTTGGGAAACACCAGACGAAATAGTCACTCGAGTCTCGGACATGACGCCCAGAAACGCTGATGTATTACAAAGCCCTCATTATTTGTATCTGTTCGTTTTAGTGTCTTAGTGTTTTAGTGTCTTGTAGTCTAATTTCGATTTCCGCTCCCTGGCGTTGGGGGCATGTAGCCAGACGCAGAAGGAGACCGCAAGAATGAAATGCTATTTATTTTAATTTGGGGCAAGCAGATTTCCTTGACTTTTTAAAAGGTAATCGTGGCTGCTACTGCTGGCTTCTTTTCTTTTTGTTAATTAAAATTATGAAAATTTATGAGCGTGCATAAAGAAATTTAAGTGCTTAAGTGCTTTCAATATTTATATTGATATATAGTATCGTACCCCTGGTGTTGTTGTTGTTGTTGTTTTTATCGATTTCATGTTTGTAGTTGGTTTTCAAACATAAAATTATTCGATTTGAAAATGAAATACTATGGGGTAGTAAAAAAAATTAAGCGTGAATGTCGATACAGATACATATAAATGCGCATAAGGATGCCTCACTAAAAAAACAACTTGACAATCCGTGAGGAAACAAGTAAAACGTCGTTAAGTTCGAATCGTGTGTCGTGTACAGGGTGATTTATTCACGACAAAATTCACCAGCATATTCTTTGGCTCATCTAATGGAAATATGTTCGTGCCAGAAAATGCAAGGGGCGAAATGACAGCGGAATGACAATTTTCTGATTAGTGATCGAAGAGTACTAGGGTAAAATTTCTAAGTTCTGAATGAGTGTTTGATTTTTCTTTTGTTTTTTTTTTCTCTTAAAAGATAGCCCTACCTCGTAGTCGTAGTTCATGATAACGGCCAAGGAATACGCTGGTAAAATTTGTCCTGTCCTGAATGAGTCACCCTGTATACCCTCAAATAAGTGTGCTTCTTAGAGATAACTTTAGTCCCTTACAGGGAACTAAATGGGTCTTCTGGACCCATTTACAAGGCATGATTCGTTTGACCGATATTACGCTTTCCACAGATACGTGGACGAATCGATATTATGAGATTCACTCAGCATATAAAAACAATAATTAATATTTATAAAAACTAATGTACACATCCTAAGTTGGTGGAGGGCATAGAAACGCGATCTGAATTGACAGGGGCCATATAGATTAGATACGGGCAGACAGATTGTCCGATCGGTCCTTCCTTATACTATTAGGCCGATCTGTTTGTTCATACATCTCTGCACCTGTTGAGTGTACATAGATCAGCACTCCAACGAGGTAGGAAGCTAAAGTTGTGTTGATGGCCTAGACAGGGTGGTCCAAAATCAAAGTTTGTTTTTAAAATTGAAAAACACTACTTTAAAGGCTTATTCGAAAGAGCAAACTATGCCATTATTTTCATTTATATGGCTTCGCACTAGCGCATTATGTCAACCGATTTTTCTGAGTCTATCTCGCTAATGATATGCTGATCGACATTCGCCCCAAGAGCCTCACTCGTTAATGGATAGTTTGCAGAGCGTCAGTCCTTCATGACAAGCCACTCAACAAATTTATCGGCCAGAAAGAGCAGCTGAGGTGACCAATTGACATCACGGTGATTACTAAATTTGGCGCGAGCAAAGATCCATTGTGGCTTTATTTCTGCTAAATTTTACATGGCGCGCCATCTTGCCGACACCAAAGATCGCCCAAGTCGATGTCTTTTATTTGCGTCCAAGTGGTTTATGATGCAACTGTGGAGTGAACCGTAACTGCCTTTCCGGCACATAGATGTCACTCTGATGATTTATTGGCTTCTTAAATGTCACTCTGAGGATGCATTGGCTTCTATGCGATAACGTGTGGGCTTTTCTGAGGATTTATTGGCTTCTTGACCATCACGTGTGGGTTTCCAAATTCCAGATAAGATAGTTTAGCGTGTTGACATATATAAATGCGTTTCGCCAGAACAGATGATTTTCGAGGAAAATCGTCGTCCAAGTTAAGGCCCAAACTGAGAGCCAATATCGCAGCGGACGCTCGTAGGCCTCGAAATTCTTCATTCTTCAAAATTCTTAAGCTCATAAGAGAAATATTAAAATCGATGGCGAGTCGAAAGTTCCTGGACTGAATTTTCGTCAATATTCATATGATCGAGAAAGAACCCACTTGATGGATTACCCGGTATAAACTGATTTTGTTCTAAAACAGTCTGGATCCCAGTCTGCTTCAGCTGTAGCCGAGAATCATACTTCGATTCACATATTAAGGATAGGCAGTGGCTAGTTTTTTCTACAGTTAAGGCACCCTTATATACAAATACACGTTTATATATATTTGTATATGAGTACATATTCCTTTATGGGATTTCTATATAAATGTTCTTGTTTGTTTTCCATAAATTTTCTGCTGTTTTCTCTTTGTATTTTGTTTTTTTTTGTTTCTTGTGGTCTTTGTATATTTTTCCAATAAACACACACTCTCTTACCAAAGGCGCCAGCGAAACAGACAAACAAACAAACGATAGAAACAAAACATGTCATATGACGAAAGTTGGCCAGAGTTGAGGGGGTGTGGAGGCCAATAGAACCACATCGCCCACTACCGCAACACTGAGAACACCCAGCACAAGACATTCGAGTAGTCTTACCCACCCCCACGACAGCAGCGAAAAGCGGGCCGAGGAGTCATGAAAGAAAGCCGAAGAAGCGGGAAAATGAATAACAGTAACTACTTTTATGATTTCTACATGAATGGGTGGGGTTGGAGGGGGTTTGTGTGTGTCTGTACATGCATTGACTGTGGGGGGTGGTGATGGTGGAAGTGGCATAAAATGTTGTACATTAAAGTGGTAGTCGTGGCGGCGGTGGTGTTTGCACTACCCTTGTTATGATTGGGCAGGAAGGGAGAGGGGTCCAAAAAATCGGACGTATGACTCATACTTAAAAATGATTTGTTACACAAAGCAAGAGGCAAGCATGAGATACAAAGCGACGAGTGCTACGAACAGAAATTCAAGACCACCCCATGCCTCAGACCAAAAGGAACTTCCTTGGGCATACACATCGAGGGTATGGGCATCTTGTTTGATTGTAATAGTGAACTTGGTGAAACTGCTCGATCGATAGTGGCCATCATTTGATTAAACACAATTAAAAGCGCCAGCGATGGCGAGGATTTTCAATTTGTGAGCACATAATTAATCAAAAAAGTGGGTCATAAAGAAAACCAACAAGGAATCAGTAAACAGAAGTCTTTTTAGGAAAACCCCAAGAGATAAAACGAGTAAACGTGGCTTTATTTCTGCTTATGGACCTCAGGATTCGCTATTAAAAATGGGAGAAATAACAATGATCATGTTTAAAGTCACTTTGGCCCGTTGTTCCAGGCCATAATCTAAGCCTATTGTATACAATAGATCCAAATTTTAATTTGTTATGAAATTGTTACTACTTTGAGTAATAAATATGTTCTGGCCAGGAGTGTAGCCTTTAGGTCTTAGGGTAGGATAAACCGACTCGACCTCTTGCAAATCAAACCCATATTTTGTTTTTTAAGAAAATTCGTACTTGCGTACTCACACTTGTTTAAGAGAAGGGTATTTACTCAAAAGTATTTAATTCTTAGTATTGGCTATATAACTAACTGCTTTAGCCTTTGACGTTCATGAAAATATTGAGAGTGTTTCGTAATTTTTTGACCAAAGACTAGAGATATTAATAGAAAATTTTTACAGTGGGTAGGAATTACTATTGAGAGTCGCTTTCTTTCTAAAAGTGTACATGGGAAAATATTGTTTTAATATTCTTTCATTAAACAATTGCAATATGCCCTAGTTTGGAGTGGATCATTTAATTGGTGATTTAAGACATGTCTCATAACACCAATTGCAGTTGCAGATATTTTCTTTAATTTGAGTTAACTTATCGCACTTGTGCATCTAAAATTATGTAAATGTTTTAGAAAGGTAAAAATCAGAATTTTTCCAAAACATGAGTATGGTCTCGTGTCTTATATATTACTAGCTGACCCGGTTCGCATTGCTGACCTTAAGTAAAGCGAAGTGGTGAAAACAATCCATAAATTACAGAAGTACAGAAGTCACTCGGCCACCAGGATTTTTAAAGTGAGTACAGTCATAACTGTGGATGCCCTTTATAATGTAGGTTGTATCATGACCGATAAAGGATTTATTTAGCTCACGATAATTTTCGGGTGAACAATAACATATCGTACAGGGTGGAGCACAGACTTTTGCTTTTTTGCACTGCAGGCTGTGGCGGCACTGTTAGTCGAAAAGAGTGGAGAGTGTACGTGGCTTAAAGTGGCTGACGGAAGATTTGTATTCGTCTGCCTTTCAGTTGCCATCATGCATTCGACACGTAAGGAGAGGTGATTTTGTATTGAAGCATATTTTTGGAATGCGCACTCGATCATTGCAGTGCAGCGTGTTCTTTAGTGTTATATTTTGCTGAGGCACATTCTCATCTCAGTGGTTGTGTAAACAAACAAAATATGCGGTACTGGAGTGAAACAAACCCCAGAGAACTTCACCACAGACCTCGGCATTCAGACCGCTTCACTGTGTGGTGCGCGATATCACGAGTTGCCATCATTGGCCCCTCCTTTTTTTCAGGATAACTGTCTTGACGTAAATGTGAACTCCGAACGGTACTTGACTATGATACAGGATTTTTTCAGCCAGCTCTTGAGGTAATGCATTTAGAGGATACATGGTTTGAACAGGATCGTGCTAATGCACACACAGCGAGGGTTACCATAAATTATGTGAGGCAAATGTTTCCTGGACGGCTTATCCCTTTGAGGGGTGATGTGAACTGGCCGGCACGCTTACCAGACTTAGCCCTTTGGGGTTACCTGAAGTCGAAGGTGTATATCAACCCTCCCAACACCTTGGAAGACCTAACTAACAACATTTAGGCTGAAATTGGCAGTAGACCAGTCGACATGCTTGTTAGAGTTCATGAAAACTTTAGAAAACGTAAGCAGCAGTGTGTGGATAGCGAATGTCGACATTTGCCAGATACACTATTTAAAATCACGAATTTAAAAATTCCCTTACTGTTCAATATAACTAAAATAAAAAATAAATTTTTCTAATATTCATAATTTTTTATTTCATTCCCAAATAAGCCAAGTTTCGCGCTCCACCCTGAAGATATTCCATAAAGCTGGGTACCCACGAACCATAGAACTCATGTATTTAATTTGGTCAAAACGGTGCAGTGGTTTTTAAGTTTAGCGTACATACAAACATGTTTATTTATACTTATACAAATAAAGATATATCTCAGACACTGTTTGTCGTTATCTTACAAAAAATAAAAAAGGACAATTCAGTGTTAATACCCTTTATCTTTTCGAACCGTTACAAATCTGATTATGTAGAAGTATGTCTTCTACTATAGAAGAATGATTACTAGGAACATAGGCTCTGTTTTCAACAAGCATGTAAATTTTAAAGGATTACATAAATTACGAGTACTTCCTTTAAGGTACTTAAAGTCCATAAAGGACCAACCTTTAACACTCTAAGCCGATTATCGCCATTTGCAATGAGTAGCAGCTTAGATTTAGCCAAGTATGTACCTAAATTGGTTTGAGAACTATCGACATTACAGTGAGCGCTCAATATTTTGGCGTTTTGAAAACAACATGACAAATTGAGTCTATGCCCAATTCCACGGTACAGAACAAAGTCATGAAAGTAATAACTAAAACAATTACAAGTTAATGACAAATATAAATGAAAGTGTTCCCCGAAAGGTTTGGTTAACAAAACTGGCGTATAAAAATAGATATAATAATTGGTTCGAGGAGAGAAACAAACCGGAAACATTATATTTTTATAGGCTAGAGAGAGGTAAGATTTTGTTTGAACCTGGCTTCGAGAAAATTACAAGACAATAATCAATGGCATCTTAGTTCTAGATTTGAGAAATCGTTATTACATAGCGGCTCAGCAATGCACATAGCGCAATCGGTTTTTAGGATCAAACTTTGGATCTATAAACTGGTCCTTGGTCCTACTTTAAGAGAGTTTTATGCTAGATTTAAAAAAAAAATCTATTCACATGTTTCAAAGTTTTCATCGACATTCTAACACTTTTTGGGTTTTTTTGTGGAGCAAATAAAGGTCTTTTCTTAGATTTTGCGTTGTAATTGTAAATATTTCGAACACAATTAATCCACTTTATTCTCCATCTTAGAAGTGATAGAGTCAGCTGACCTAGATATACCATTTTTTTGATTTCTCACCCATTGCCCATCCTGAATTTTGGCCTGTGTTTGTGTGAAAAGCAAAGCGCTAACTTTTCAATCAATTCATCCATCATGTGTACATGCCACAAATGGCATATACAGCTCTCCAATACTAGGCTACACAACGTGTAGTCCTACATTTTCAAGCCAAATAGAATGTGATTGTACAATTTGGTAAAAATGCAAAGAAAAAAAAACAAACACTAAACCGGAAATGTGTTCTGTAGCATGACTTGGCACTGAGAGCAACTTTGAACAAGGGCTGTTAGGGCCAAAACTTATTACTTACCACCCTGCCACACATACGCACCCCTCAAGAGCACAATGGACGGGGATGGATGATGGAAAAGGGCGCCCCTTAAAGACCGATTATAGTTGGTGGAGCAGGGGGAAAAAAATAAGAAACGTTATGTGCAATAATTTTAATCCTAAAAAATATTTGAAAATAAATTATATTCATGGAAGTTCGGAAAATATTACACTCTAACACTCCCTCCCCCCACTGGCCTCCTTTGCAGTGAGATAGTGTGGGGGACAATGGCCAAGGCGATAATGATGTTGTGGGCCATGAGGGTTTGTCACCGAACTAGATTCCATGCAATCAAAAAGTATAAAGTATCAGTCATTCAATGGGGGGCGGCTGGAGTGCCGGGCGGCGGCTTAACGTTTAGCCATCGAACACTTGTGTAGCAATGCCCTTTGAGGCAGCGACATCGAGTCTGTATGCGCTACGACAAGCACTCATTCAATGACAATCTAGTGGTATTTCGGGGGCATATTGTGTCTACTGCTACTACGTACCACTATGTCATGGCGAGTCTTCGTAGTCATCCTCATAATGCTCATCATCATGGTCGTCGCCACCAACATCTTTCGTATTTCCATTTTCATAGTCTTTACAGTTTCTCTGCTGTCTTAAGATGTGTTGTTGCTGCCTATAGTGCTGTCCTTGTTGTTGTTGCTGCTGCTTATTTGCTTCCTTGGTTGGTTGCTTAAGTCTATATAACATGACACAAACAGTTGCTTATGAAAATGTTTTACAATATCCTTTTAATGTTATTACAAGTGTGTCCTTGTCGCCAGCTTTGTCAATGTCTATGAGTGAAGACAACGACAAACCAATCCAATGAACGTGCACCCACCAACGGCAGCAGCAACAACCACCTAAAGACGCGCCACACGACCTCTCCCCCACACGCTCTCTCCAACCTCTGAGAGTTGCTGACGACAGTCACAGCGCCAACGACAACAGCGACGATGTTGACAACAAAAGGCATTTTCTCCACCACACAAACACACACGCCGCCCCAGTTTCTGGGTGTTGTCGGCTGATATCCTGATGGCATAGCCGTCACCAATACCCAATACCACCATCAACACCAACGCCACTCCGGCAGCTCCACCACTTCATAGTTAAATCTTTGGCTAAAGCTGTTCAAACTCAAAAATATTTCCAAAAAATACAAATAAATATAGCAAAGTTATGATGGCATTCACACTTCCTTCGTTCCGTGCCAGCATCGTTCTTCGTCCTGGCGACTTGGCCAGCCAAGGTTTCGCTTGTATTAAATCAAATATTTTCTTTTTTTCACCAACGTCTTCTTGGTACATTTTTGGTCTTTGTTGCAAGTGAAATATATCTAAACCACTTTCCAAACAATTTATGGAGAATATGTCTTAAGAATATTTCGATTGCTGTCGTTGTTGTTGGCGGTTCGATGCTGCCGCTACGGCTGCTGTTCTGTGCTGTACATTTTCTTCGTCCGCAATAAAAATAAAAAGTGTCTTAAAAGATATTACAGAAAATATATACGATACGTATATTATAGTGTTGTTTGTTGGCCGGGCCAAAAAATATTAAAAAGTAATGGCCGCTTTTCCCTACGCTCTCTCACTCCCTCTCTCTCTCTCTCTCTCTCGCTGTCGCTCTGGCGATCTCTCGTTATATGAAGCGAGAGCAGGTCATAATGATAAATTATTGCTTAAAATATTTCATCTGAAAGATGAGTTTTTCCGAGAATTGTATGGAATTTCATTAGATGGCATAAATAATCAAGACAGTGACAGACAGTTCATAAACTTTTCTTTCGAATGTTGTCCACGGCTGACAGGGCCCTGTAACGACAGAGAAGCGAAATTCTCCGACATTACAATGATGCTGCTGACCACGTGGAGGAGGATAAACGGAAGAAGTTTTTATTTAAATTTGTTTTCAAATCTAATAATGTTTTCTGTTTTGTTATAGTTTGTTATTTTTGTTGGTTGACAGAATATTAAATTGTGTAAACTGGCGTTCTAAAGCCGTGACAGAACTTAAAAGCTTATACTGCTTACATTCCAGGTGGCAACACTGACATTTTGTAGCGTTTTTAATGATTGTGAGAGAGTTGCTGTGTTCGTTTCAACCAGAATTCGTATGGAAGTTACTCGGTTAGCAAGCAAGTTGCCTTCATGCAACTCCCTATAAAGAAGCGTAAGAGTTGCCAGACTTATTTTTTTTAACAAACAGTCTTGCATGACGAACGCTGCTATACAAAAACTTATATTTTTTTTGTAATTTCTACTAGGAATTGTATCAGCGAATGCATAATGGCTTCATGTGCTCCAGATGAAATAAGTATTTATATACTTATAAGTCAATTCAAACTAATAGTCGATAGATATTTTACACACTTTTGCAATTCAAAAGTGTAGCAAGTAATTGATTAAATATATTTTATTGATTATTTTTCATTAATTTATAGTTTTCTATTATCTGCTTTGGACAAAATCGCCGATAAAACCACTTGTTGATTAATTCTCTTTGATAAATATAACGAGAAGCTATGTTGCCACATAATCCTCAACCATTATTAACAATGCAAACCCACTGGGTCCCTAAGCTAGTAAGCCCAAATGACTTTCTCGTTTTATCGTGATTCTACGTCGATCGATAGCCCTGGCATGTATTACAGAGTTTGAAGCCGAATCTTTTCGAAAAGTTGGGTTAGACGCTGCTTTGACGTTTGTCGTAGATGACGTCGATTCAAACGGCTGATATCGGCTTTATGAGGCTGCTGTTAATGTCGGGTAAGACGTTGTAAAAATTATAAAACATACTTTTTAAAACTTTGTTTAGACACTTTGTTTGTTTCAACCGGGCAGAATCTTATATACTATTCACCGTGGAGCAAATAACCAAAAAAGTGTACTTTTTATAAAGGTACCTGTAGTTGACACTTTGTTTATTTCAACCGGGCAGAATCTTATATACTATCCACCGTGGAGCAACTAATCAAAAAAGTGTACTTTTTATAAAGGTACCTGTAGTCTCTTAAATGGATTTTTTCCCGAAGGACAATTTCGCCATCCTAAATGGCTTTTGACACTAAGATCCTGGCTTAATTCCTTTGGTCGCTATCTAGGTTTCGCCAGACAGACGGGCGGTCGGAAGTGGCTAGATCGGTTTCGAATTGTGTGACGATTAATAATACGAGTTAAGGGGCCTCCGATCATTGTAAATATTTTAATCTATAAATCTGCAAGCGCTGTTGGGCGCTAGGACGAGACGAGTGCGTTTTTATAGGGTTACCTGCAATGATTAAAAACACTATATGTGACCCGGCCTATGAAAATGTTGCTTATGACTCAAAAAAGAAATTGCGAGAAACCGCTAAGTCAAAGATAAGTCAAAGTTAAAGATGCGTCATAAGTCAAAGTTAAAGATGAGTCATAAGCCACTTTTTCATAGGCCGGGTCACATATGTCAAATGCAAATTGAAATAGAATAAAAACACACAAAATTGGTATTCATTCTATCCTTTAGTACTTATATAGAGTATAATTAATACAGTTCTTAGGACCTGTCGTCACTTGTCTAAACATTTTAGGTTTTATTAATTTTATTTTAAATGGAAAACAGTTGCAAACATTTTTGTTTTGTAAATCAGAGCGGGTAGCCCTTTAAAAATAGACACGGTTTATGCTAGCGCCCAACAGCGAGTGTGAGTTTTAAGATTAAAAAATTCCTTATAAAGTATGAACTTCAAATATATTAGGCAGTTCTACTTATCGCAACGGAAATATTATAAAAGCACCATCGGTCACTATTAGCGCCAAACGGCGAGTTATAATTTTGATATTTATAAATTGCCAATAAAATAATAATTGAATGCTATTCACACTCATAAAATAATTTCAGTTGCAGAATCTCTGTACGGAAGTTAAGCAATGTGTGATTCGACAATACATCCCAAGTTGGAAAGTTGGTGTTGTCGTCCTTTGAATTAATGGAAAAGGAATAAACATTTAATAAAGAACCTTTTTGGTTAAACGGTTCCGCAGTTTGGTATGGACTTTGGTAAGGTGGTGTCACACATGAAAAATTTCGATAATTGAGGTGATCTAAAAATTCTCCACCATTTTAAAATGACATTATCAGCTTCATCTAACTCAAACAAACGATTATCAATAAAATATAATCATAATGCTTGATTGATCAAGCACAAAAACTTTTCAAACTAAAAGCTGCTAAACAACTACTCTACCTATTTATGCAAATTTGCCATCACGGACTGGGATCGATCAGTCTTACATAAGAAATAATTCAAACCTTTAAACTTTCAAAATTTTGAATTTAAAACACAATTTAATCCGGTTTCATGAAATGCCGATTTAGATTATGGCAGCGTAAACGGAAGCTCTAAATCATCAGTTCCGGTTGCAGTCATCAACTATTTTAGCGACAAAGTTGTTGTCTTTCGTTAAATGCATATGGGAATCGATTGTTGTGCTACTTTCGAAAAAAGTTTAAGGTCAACGATTAAAGAAATTTAAGTTTTACAGAATTTCCCAAGTTCAACGTTAAAAATGTAATCACTTGATACCGCAAAACACTTGTAACAAGAAATATGTTACAGGATATGCAAAAACTAAACTCAAAACATTTCCCATAAAACGATGAACCTTCTTTACGGCATACATATGTATGCCAGACCAGCTTGCGTAAACAAGGACCTTTTTTGGAGCTCCACAAAGGAGAATGGAAATAAAAAAACCACACGTGTCCTTCACGAAATAAAATGAAACAAAACGATTTGCATGCCTTTTATTAGAATTATTGTGTAAAATGTATACAAGAAATGATACCCACTACATACAATGAAAACGAGTGAAAACATAACACGCTCATATACACATGTTGAGTCCATATGTACTGTTCTGACACACATACATAGAGGCATGCATATTTCCAGTTAAATCAAACACATGTCACACGCCACATGACTTCCATAATGAGATTCATCACCAGCAGACGGACTGGCAACGGGCGTAGAAGGATACTGTTGGAGCCGAGCTATGAGACGCCGAATGGGAATAAGTGTACAAGTCTAAGGCGTTGTGAAAGTGACGTACAACACATCAAGTATTTTGCAATAAAACGAAACAACGACAGCCCAGTGGCGGCATTAGAAAGGCCCAGACATTTTCCCCTTTTACGTATGTTTATTTGTATTCATTTAGAAAAAGACCAATGGATGGACAAATTTTGGTATCAATGAAAGAGTTTCATAATATAAATGAAACCGTATTTGCATCAATGACAAAATGAAGGAGAGGAAGAATTTTATTTGTCTTCTTTCCAGAGTTTGACTAACACGAGAGTTAACAGGTGCCCAACGAACAAAACAACTATGGAGGTTTTGACCGCTAATCATAGCTGTGTGCCTGTGTACTCATATTAAATAAACATAATTTAAAAACAATTTTGAACTCAATTTGAGTACGTAAAATGTTCAGGCTTTGAACTGCTGACTACATATTATATAGAGAACTTAAGTTGGATTTTACTTATTTTCTTTTAAACATAAGTTTAAAAAAATATTTGAAAACATAACATAAGTTTAAAAAAATATTTGCTTTAAAAAAATATTTGAGAACAATTTGCACTCAATTTATATATAGAAAACTGAAGTCGGATATAGATAACTGAAGTAGAACCTAACTTATTTTCTTTAAAACAATAAATTTACTATGACTTGAACAGTTTTTACCCTGGTTCAAGACCTTTTTGTTGCTTTTTTCAGAATCAACGTAAAAAAATTGTGAAATGTATTGGCTTGGTTGCCTAGCAGACTGTACAGCTATTTCTTAAGCCGACAAGGTTTTTCTTCAGCAGTCTTTGGCAACGATTACTTCGGCAACAAATCAAATGACTTATACGGGAGACTCATTTGTGTTACTGAAAATTACCATTTGCGTATAGTCTTCGAACTAAATTTATTCGTATGTTAAGTTTTTAAAAATTATTTAAGGACAATTTGAACTCAATTTAAATACGTAAAATCCACTCAGTGTTTGAATTTCAGTCTACATATGTGACACGCAAAATAGAAAGGGACCTAAGGGTAAAAACCAGTTTAGTTCTGGAGAGCCATTTTAAAGATTTAAATACGTGTATCTTTGGTGTACCATCGCTTTCATAAAACGCGCATATCTCTGGGAGGGAACACTATTGGGGCATGGGATCTCATTCGATGCTTAGATGTTGTCCACATCAAAAAAAGAAAAAACAAATGAAAATTGATTTTTTTACCCTTAGGTCCCTTTCTCTATGCGCTGTCACATATTTAAAAGTAAATTGAGGGCGGATTTAATTTATTTTTATTTAAACAATTTACTACAAATTTTTGAAATTATTTAGGGAAAATTGTCAACTCAATTTTATTTAGCACGTAAAGTTTCCGGCAGATTTCGAAATAAATAACAAACTAAAGTATAGTGGAGACAAAATGTATTTCTTTTTGAAATTTTGCTTACAAGATTACATATGATAATGAAATATTCTTAAAATTCCAAGTACTCACATTGAATGAAAATTATTAAAAGAAACTTGTGAACTCAAACTAAGTACGTAGTATTTTTTGATATTGAATTAAATGAACTTTGTTAAACAATACTTCGTTTACAATTTTACGTAGGAAAGTCGAATATTTAAAATCTTCAGCTTATAAATGGTTCACGCATTCTTTGTACTCATTTTTAAATAATTTAAGATATATTTTGAACTCAATTTAAGTACACAAAAGATTAAGGCTTTGTTCAAGAGTCTTAAAAATGGAGAGTCAATGTGAGTGCAAGGCGAACTACGTCGTATTTAAAGTGTGTTCAAGTCTATATATAAAAACGAAATAATTTTATTAGTTATTTTAAAAGGTAAATACAATTTTAAGAACTCACATAAAAGAAAAATTAGCTACATTTTTTTTTAGCTTATTTGAGTACGTACAAGGCGAGCGCAATATGTGCTTTTAGTTCATATTGCGCTTTCACAATTCTACAAAGTGGAGAAAAATACGAGCGCAATGCAGACTTTTAGTTGCAAGGATCTTAACTGCAGTTTTTAACATGAATATTATTTGTAACTGTAAAGCGGGCTTTATTTATGTCCTTTAGCTCAATTTAATTTTATTTACAAGTTTGCATACTTACAAGTTTTTAATTCACTAATTTATAAAATAATCACAAATATTAAGTAAAATTGTAGTTGTATGAAATAAAAATGAGTTTTCAAAAATATTTGAACTCAATTTAAGAACGTTGAGTTTTAGACTTTGAACTACAGTTTATTATTTACTTCTTAATCAGAAAATACTTAGTAAAGTTCTAGTTATTTTTAATAAAAATTATTTTTGAAAGATATTTGAACTCAATTTAAGTAGGTCCAGTTTTATACTCTGTCATACGAGTACTGTTTATTAAATATTTCTATTTTTGTTAAGTAAAATTAAACTCGTTGTAAATAATAATTATTTAAGTCAAATTGTGTATTTAGTTTTAGTACATACAATTTGCAAACAACGGAAATTTAATTTTTTTACAAAATTTTATTTACTATTAAAAATAGGTGTATGTAAATTTTTAGTGTACATATTTAAGTACACGCATGCAATTTAAGGCACACTCAAATCATGTGTATTAAACACAGCTCAGTTTATTTAACAGAAGTATGCGTTATTATCAGGCGTACTCTAAGCACGTGGCATTGACTCAAATTAGGTTTTATTTACTCAATATTAGTATGTACTGTAAAATGTATAGTATTAAGTAAATGGTGTGAGCTAAAATAAAATTAGCTTTAAAATCATTAAAGGAACGATATATTTTAATTTGCTTAATATTAATACGTTTACATTTTCAGGCCTACTTAAATTATATGCTGTGAGATCTACTCAGATTGAGTAAATGTTGCTGAAAAAATGGTAGAAAGAATTTTTGAGCATTAATTAAGTAATACACGTATTTAATCCTTTGAGAGATATTTACTCAACTCTAGTTCTGGCAACTTATTTCAATTTATTAAATTGAGTTAACTTAAATTGAGTATGTTATGAAATTATTTACGGAACTATAAATTTTTTAAATTTTTTAGTTTGCTTTTTACTAAATAAAATTTTTAATAACAAGAAAGTAAGGTACTCGCTACGGAGTTATTTTGTTTAATTTTGTTATTTTTGACGATGTTCTTCAGAGAGGAACGAAATATCGAATAAAGAAAAATATAACAAAAAATAAAAACCTTGGCCACGAGCTCAATATATTAATTATTTAGTAAAATTTAAAATAAAGGCCGAATGCAAAAATTATAAATTACCGCGTATTTTTTTTGTTTGCTTAATTTAAATACGTTTCATATCCGACCTACTTTAAACAATTTTGGTGAATATAACTCAGTTTTAGTTATGCTAATTAAAGGATGTAGAATTGTCAGGCATACTCTAGTCAATTAATAATAACTTAAATTGAGATTTATGTGCACCGTGAAATGTATTTGAATTTAGTAAATTCAATAAAAATAAATCTAATCAAGCTTTGAAATCATTTATTTCAGTACGTATGTTCGTAAAAACAACTCAGATTGAGTAAAAGTTACTAAATTAAGAACACAAAATTCTTCAAAATATACAAATCAAGTAATACATACTCCAATTGAGATTCAAATTAAATACAATAAAACAGATTTTTTCCACAAATTTTAACTTTGTCAACCCATATTTAAGCACGTAGCATTCAAATTGATTTGTTAACTCAATTTAAGCATGTTTGAAAATCATTATATTACTTTTATTATACTTTTTTTTTGCAAAAGTCCATTTATTTAAGAGGGAAATTCACGCCTATCACACAATCCCTTATGATACAGGCCTAAGATAAGACCTTCAGTCCGCTTCTTGACACTGCTGGTACATTTTACATCTGCATCATGTGTGTCTGTCTGTCTGAGCGTTGAAGAATGTCAAGTGGATGGATTTTGAATTTGTTGTGTTCTTGCACCCGATTGTACTGCGATTTAGCATTGAAGCTTACTTAGTGTCATGGTGTCATGTGCTCTTCTTGTTTTTTTTTTTGTTTTTAAATTTGACAATGTATTAAATGTTTAACTGGGAAAGCAGAAATAAAAAAAAAATCTAGAGAATAAAAAATTGATTGACGCTCTTCATGAACGTCGCATTACACAGAGCAGCAAAACCGTGATGATGATGGTGATGGTTATGATTTCAACATCGACGATATATCGATGCCAGTGGCGATGATGTGCAGATGACGACAATGATGCTGGTGATGAAATGAATTTGCATCATGAATCATGTTTCGCCGGAATCGTACGTCGGTTATGGTCCCCCAGCCAATATGAACCGTAACCGAATATCGTATGCCAAAAAGTACACATTTCGTTACACTTTGCCGTCCTAAACAACCAAATAACATGTGATTGTCATGTGTGGCATACATATATACAGTCGGATGTGTAAATATGTACATACTAGACATGAGTATGTGTACATGCCATATCTCATGTTTTATAGAATACACATGTTTCTAAGGTGACAACCAAAAACGTCGGAAGAAACACGAAAGGATGGCGAACAAAAAAGAAAACTTCATGTCTGCTGTGATGACAGCACCACTTCTTCCGTACGTATCCTGAGCAGTACAAAAGGAAGCAGATACCGAACGGGCATAAGCCATAGTTCCATCACTCCTTCTGTTGCTTCGATTTCGGTGTGGCTGTTTTGCTCCCTGATGCCAAATTGCTGCCTGGGACACTCGGAGTGTTTTGTTTCAAATTTACCAACATCTGTGTGATGTGGCCTTGTTTTTGTGCTGTAGCCACATATTTTGCATGCATGCAGCAATCGTACACCGGGAATGCCTGAGAAATGTATTCGATTTGATACCTAAAGAATATACACAGAAGCTTTGTAAATTTTTTCGAAATTTCGAGAAGCAGTTGAATGCCGACACTTTCTGGTATTACCTGCTGTTTTTTAAATTGTCTGACTCCGACTCTGCCGAGAGTAAAACTGCTGCTGCCTGTTGAATGTAATATTGCGGGGGCAAAATAAAAAATGTAAGTACCTTCGACGATGGTTAAATAGATGCTCGGGGGACTGGCGGTTTACTCCCACATAGAAAGGTTGGCCACTTATTCAAGCGGTTCGTTTGGGTTTTCTTCCAATTAAAAAAGTAAAAAGCTACAACGATTATTCAGAACACAAATAATATGATAATAGTCGCAAGGAAGTTATAGATAAATGAAAACAAAAATATTTGTTCACTCCAACATGGGTGAATGACCAAGAAAATCTGTTTCTTTGTAAATGATAACAAGTAAAAATCAAGAAGAAAGAAATTCTGAAAATTAAATCCTTCTTCAAGATGTCCACTTTTCCTGTCTAAGAGGGTTTTAGTTCGAAATGTGCAGGAATAAAAAATAATTCGCTCTTATAGAGAATTCCTCCATCAGCTGGTTCGTCTGTAATTGTATCCAAGTCAAGGTGATGTTGTTGTAGTTGGGGTTGCTGACATTTCATCGAAATATGGACTCAAAAGCTTAAAAAGGTCAACGTTTGAAGTTTTACTTGATTTAACCTTAAAATACTTTTGACATGTCAGCAAGGACTTTTGCGATTATCGCAAAACTGTCTGACAACAAGTCCGAGAGTAGCAAGTGCTCTTCCTTCTTATTCCAGAATCAACAAAAATATATAAAAATATATTCTTGCCGTATGAAAGAACAACTTACTTTCAGAATAAACTAGTTTAAATAGACGACCAATATACTTATATAAGTACACCCCAAAATGAGATAATTTTTATGTAAGTTTCTCTAAATTACTTAAATTTGTAGCTTAAATTCCTATTATGACTTGAACACATTTTTATTCTGGTTCAAGACCTTTTTGTTATTTTTTTTTCAGAATCAACTAAAAAATTGGTGAAATGTATTGGCTACGGTTGCCAGGCAGACTGTACAGCTAATCCTAACCCGTCTTCGGCAACGATTACTTCTGCAAGAAATCAAATGACTTAAATTTGTATATAAATTTAATCGCTTTTGCCTGGTTATTGCCAGTCGTGTCATAGCCCTAGGTTCTTACGTACTTTGTTTAATAAATGAAAGACGCTTTGGTATGTAAATTCTTCATTGATCAACATGTGAGAAATGATGTGATGTTGCCTTATCAATTGCTGATGATAGCCATTTTCGTTTGGGCTTACTAGCCGAGTTATCCAGTATGTCTGTAAATTCATTGACCAACATGTGAGAAACGATGTGATGTTGCCTTACTAGCTGAATTATCAAGTAAGTTTGAAAAACAATAATCTACACAACACTAAACAAAAAATGAATATAATATGGCACCATTCTTAATGTTTGTTTACATTACAGATAATTAAATAAAAAGAGGGTTTACAGGCGTATTCATCAAAACCAGACCTGAAAAGCTAAAGACTGTAACAAAATAATTGGTAAAACTCTTTAAAAAACAGGTCACAAAAACATAATCGAAATTAATATTAATTAACATATATTAAGTAAATTAATTGCTACACATTAGTAATGAAAGTTTATGTGTTGCTTCATGTTGCCATAGCGAAGTACTTTATTTGCTTAAGCTAGCCATCGTGTATATCAGCGGATAGCAAAATTACCAATAATGTAATAAAATTAGAGTAACGTGTTTACATTCCAGCTAGCGTCAAATACTATCTTGCAGTTTGAAATGTGAAAAAGTCAGGAAATTATTAAACAAAAAAATACTTAAGATGAGCTGACAGCAATGCTGTTTAGAAGACTATATATCCTACGACTTACTAACATACTCATTTACACTTACAAGATACTATTAGGAAACAAACGGGGAAATTGTCTTGAGTCTATAAGTAGTGGATAGTCGATATAATAGTATATTCACCGACAGACCCTCTGCATTTTTCTTTGCTTAAGCCGTGTGTCAAAAACACAAGTGATTTTTTGCCCTAAAGAAACAGAGTGCACAGCTTTGAACTTTTTGGGATTTTCTTTTGATTTTGTTTACATTTTGTAATTGAATTAAAATTTCCATTAAAAATATCAAAAAAACAAAATTCTATGGAAAAACAAACTTTGTTTTTAATTTTAATACACAATTGAATTGAAAAATTTAAATATATTTGACGTGCTCAAGTTTGATGAAAGCTTTCATTCAGTGATTTTTCTGACAAGAAAGCAAGTAAAGAAAAATACTCAGGCTTTATATCTGCTTAGCCCTTAACTATTTTCCGCTGGCCTTGGTAAACATTTGTGGATCCATTCTAATTTTAAAGTATGACCGTAGTATTTTTTTTTTTTCTTTGGTTGGTCTCTTTTCATAGTCGACGGCTTTAGTGTCCTACCACAAGGCTGTGTAAAAATCATTGGAAATAGTTTGAAGATATTGCCGGATCACAACTAAGGCTTTTATTTTACTTCTCTGGTTAGTCTATTTTTACTGGGAAAAAGATAAAGAAAACGTTTAGAGTGCGAGAAATGAAATACCATCATCGATAGATATTTAGAATAAATACAATTTGCTACAATTAAAAATGATAGTTACAATTTTTAATTGTAGCAAATTGTATTTATTAAAAAAGACATTGTTTAATATGACCAGCATTTCGAGGTATATTGCTAGTCTTACTCAAGAAATCCTGGAATGAATTCAGCTATAGCTGAATTCATTCCAGGATTTCTTGAGTAAGACTAGCAATATACCTCGAAATGCTGGTCATATTTAACAATGTCTTTTTTAATAAATACAATTTGCTACAATTAAAAATTGTAACTGCGAAGGTGTAATACCGACGACACTTCGAATGTGGGTAAATTTAATATCGGTTTGGATCACATCATTTTTAGCACATCATTTATTGTGCATTGCTTAATGATTTCAGTTAAGCTTCTCAATTTTCCTCAATATTTGTATTCTAATACTTCTTGTCAACTGACGGTAGTCGAAACCATGGGCTTCCGTAGATTTTCTACCTATACCCTCAACTACTCGTATGTGTGTCCTTTTTTATTTTTGAAATAAAAGCAGACAAATCCTTTAAAACGACATTAAAAAGTTTAGATACGATACTGGGAGCAAATATTATGCCTTGTAGGTCTTAGTACTCCAAAGGGAAAATGGATGGAGGCAGCCAACATTTGAAAGCTATAGGACACTAAACTGAACAAAAAAATCTCACGAACAGTGAAGAAGTTTTTTAGAATCAACCTTTGTCTCCCAGACAGCTAACGGTATATAAGATATATATATTATTGGTCTAAAAAAAACTAACTTTTGTTAATACAATACAGTTTACCGAATTAGCCAATCCATTTCTTAATGTACAAAATTATCTGATCATATGAGCGAGAGTTCGTTCGTTCACTCGACCCATACGTACGGTATATCATAAAACTGCGAATGTTTTAATGTTTTGTGAAACAAACTGGTAAATTTACGATAATTATTTTAATGGTGGGGTGGTGTCTGATTACACATAACATAACCACAATGACAACTTATGTGCCAGGTTGATATTAACTTGCCAATTTATTAATTAGACTTAAAATTATTATACTTAAATGCAGTTATAGCTATGCTAAAAAAACTGGAATAATTTGGTAATTGTGCCTAATATCTTGCAATGAATCTTCATACGACTATTTACCAACATTAAAAAAATACAAACAATGTTAGGTGGAAATTAAATTGTTTGATAATAAAATGTAATGAGTCGAGTTTAACAGCATATCACAAAATGTATGCATGGGTACAACAAAACGTGTTGCCAACTATTCCAAAACAAGAATTGGTACGGATGAAATGGAAATATAAGTCTAAGAAACCGCTATGTATTCCTACACAATATACAGGAAAACACCTAAAATATGCTACAGAAATTATTAAATAAAATAAAATGACACTGTAAAAGTTGTTTAGTTCGAGAGATCATAAAAAAAAACTAATTTTTGAGGGATTTTTTAAAATCGTGGGAAAGCAAAAGTTCAAAACCCTAACATTTTTCTCCATCAACAATTTTTACAAATTATTTTTGACGCAACATGCTACTACATCTAAAATTTTACAAACAATTAAAGTCAAAAACAAAATAATATTTTAAGTAAATACCGCTACATCGAAAGTAGTTATAATCGCCACAGTAACTATTTTTTTTAATAAATCGCTACATTTTTTTATAAATCGATAAAAGCAGGTTTTTTTGTGTTGACATTGTGACGAAATATTCACATTTTGGTTACAAATAACAGTGCTTTTGCCTTTCTTGCTATTTAGACTTGGTTATCAAAGTTTAACCTAATACACCTCTAATAATACTCGTATAACCTAGAGAGAATTGAAGAGGAATTTAATAGAATTATGTGAATAATATTTTACCACCGCAGCAATTTGGATTCCGAAAGGAGCATAACACCGTAACAGCATAACACAATGGCATGATAATGTAAAGTTTTAGGGCATAATTCTATTGTAAATAAATGCAATATGTTATCAGATCCTTGTACTTATTTCTAAATAGAAACTCCTATTTTAATATCATCAACAAAAAATTAATTCTTAAGTCTATAATTCACGCCGTTATTCTCTACGCCGCTCCACTTTGGGCCACTAGTGCCAAATGTCAAGTGGGTAAATTAAAGATTGTTCAATTATGCTGCTAAAGTAAATTAATAATCTTCCCAGATGATATTCAACATCAAGGCTACACCAATAAGTTGCAGACAGAATAAGCAAGCTTACGCTTAAATTTAACTGTAGATGTTTTTACTCGGAATATACTCATATTATAAAGCTAATGTCCATTTAAACAGGTTAAACAGTTATACGTTTTATTTAAAAATAAAAAAAATAATATTCATAAAGGTTTTTGTAATTTTTCCCTCCAAAGTTATACTAGAAACATTATAATGTCCATATGTTATAATCATTGATAAACCAATTTTTATATAAGCAGAAAAAGGATATATCCTTGAACTCTTTATAACTTGTATATCTACTGAATTGTAAAATTTTAAAAAAAACCATAAAAATAAATTAAATAAAAAAAACTAAGTATATGCACCAAAGTAGCAACGAATCTTCCTTTGTACCATTAAAGGTACAATGTTTCTATGTACAATCAGTTTTCATCACTGATTGTACATAGAAACAGTCGAAGATAAAAAACAATGCGTAAGGAAGTCGCAACAAATGTATTATTTTAGGTTATATATACGAGGGCGACCGCAAAACTCACTGGCCTTGAACATTTTCTGTTTTACTAGCACCTTTTTTTTGGTTTTTAAAAGCAATCTTTTATACTCGTAATATACTTATAAATTGTTATTTTCTTAAAGTATGCAATAATTCTATTTTTGCCTTTAAGAAATTATTTAGAACACTCTTAAAAGGTTATGAATACCTTTAACCCTTCTGCAAGTTTTTACGAAGGAGGCCTTAAGACTTTTAGTAATGTGCATTATTGCCCTTTTTCAAAACAGTCACACAAAAGGAACTACCAAAACTAATTTATTAATATTAATAGATTCCATTCCATTTTAAATATATTCCATTTAAAAAATATCGAATGTTTCTCTTTCAATGGTAAAAGCAAAGTTTTTTTAACATTTCCAATAGGCAAAAATGAAATCAATTTAAAATGACACTTTAGTAAATGTTACAAAATAGAATGTGTCCTTTACAATTGAATATTCATTACAGTTTCTCTAGTCGTTCTTTAGTCGTTTTGAAATCAATAAACATTTTCTGAAACGATTTTTTAAATGTCAAAATACTTCGTCCCCAAGGAATTGGGCAAAACTTGAAATAAATTGTCCACCATTTGAAGTCAATGTAGCAACATATACAATACTTCGTTTCTGTTGTGTTTGTTTTTGAAACATCGTTATTGAATTATCACCAATTGATTGGATATACAGATTACCAAACTACAAACTGCTCATTTTTTATTTCGCTTCAGTACGAGTATGGCCGTATATTTGAGCGCCCATTAACGAAATCTCCGTGCATTTGGCAATCGTAAATCATAATGAACGACTGACTGCCTGTCGTTGAACTAACAAAGCATACCATCCACCCATCGGGTCCCCTCCTAAGTTTTCTCATCCACAATCGAATGTATCTCTAGAGTATTTTCGAATAAATTTAGCGATATTGCTTACAATTTTCATTTATTCATTTTTCAAATACATATACTCGTACATACATGTTGGTTGATTTTCTTTCCCTCTAAGCTTTGTATTTATTTTCTTCAATTTGTTCCCCTCCTTTGCACACTACATTAGCGTGGAATGGTGCCGTATTCCACGGAGACTTTGGCCTTCTTCTTTTCTGTAAAACTTTGCATCTCACTTTGCCGAAAATTGGCACTTTTGGTAATTTACAAAATAAGGATGTGTTAACTTCTGAGCCTAAACGCGTAGCGTTGCGATTAAAAACATTGAATAGAAGCAATAAATAATAATGTTCTACTAATAACTCGCTATTTTCAAAAACATAATTTAGTATATTTATTAAAAAGCCCTTAATCTTTAAATTGCCTCATTGTATCTGCTAAATATTTGAAGCTGTGGTTACTTGTATAATAGTTATGAACTCTAAAATTAAAAATTTCGTATTCGAACTTTACTAGTATACATTTTCCCTAAGAAATAACCTACAGCGCTGTACAATACGGGTACTAATTTCATTTTAGTTAAGACCATACTGTATTGCAATTGTTTAAAACAAAAATATCTTTATCATTTTACTAATTTTGATTAGCATTTTACTGGCTTAAGGTATACACTACAGTAGATATTTTTACCAAAGCAAAGAAAATTGGGGTTTGAACTTTACTTTCAGTAGTTTCAAAGTCCTTTTATTATTCAAAAAATCATTTAGGTATACGCATGGACAACATAAAATACTTAATTTAAAAGAAATAAATTTGTATTTTTTCAACATAACAAGATCAGAAGAAAATCTAAACTTAAAATTAGTAAAAATATGCTAGGTCCTATAAAAAAATTACTTTTTTATAAGTTCACTATGTTCCACAATGGAAAGTGGGGCATACATATATTCATATATTAACTTTACTAAATGCTAGTTCACTTTACTTGAGACTAGTAAAAATTTTACTGTTTTGTGATACTCTGAACAAATGTCAAACTTCAATGTAAACTATTAAATCTACAATGAAATTAAAAAAAAAAAACAATACAATGACGGGTTACAGAAATTCAAAGAATAATGTTGTGATTACAAAATTGAAAGTGATAAGGAAATTCCCAGAATCAACACCACAAATTTAAGGGTTATACTTTATCAGGTTTGTCTCTTTCCAGTCACGAAACTGAGATTCATAAGTGTTCATTTCCCG
Organism: Hydrotaea diabolus; assembly: GCA_963513945.1. NCBI lineage: Eukaryota > Metazoa > Arthropoda > Insecta > Diptera > Muscidae > Hydrotaea > Hydrotaea diabolus. The sequence continues at coordinate 189,864,435 of OY740718.1, forward strand.
TCAATATGAGCCAAATTTAACACATTTTGTTGATTTTTTTCGGTGGGTTTTTTTGCTCGTAAATACCAGCGACTTTAGGAGTAAAAGATTAATCGTCAAGCCATGTAAAACCTTCTCTTTAAAATGCTTCGGTTTATCGAAGCTGGCATTTAGTGGTTGGGAGAAGTTCTTCGTTAGCTCCTTAATGGGATCTTGAAGAAAATATGTACATTTTATGAGTAGTCTGTTCCAGATGCTGAAACGAGCTGTTAATTCAGAATATGACTGCTGCAGCTAAAAATCAACACCTCTTGTTACCTAATCTAGTACATGAAGTTGGCCTCTTAGTGACCTCAAAATTCGAAATCTTTTGAGACGAATCACAAGAAGGTATCGGCTTGTGATAACTAAACTTTTTTCCAAACTCAAATGCGGACCTTGAAATGCTCCGCCAGGACATACAATGTTGTAGGAAAAATTCACAGAAGGCTCTATTCCCAGAAGATTCAATGTGCAAATGAGAGCAAAGATGGGTATTTTAGTCGCCAACTACTGTTTGTAGTTGCCGGTCGGGATGTGACAGGTAATGTGCTTGAATATCTAACAAGAAACCTAGGTTTAAAATTCGTTAGGGTACTGTTGGAATTTTTCAGCGGCAATAGCTCTCATAAAATATAGTTCACGTTTAGCCTTTAATAATTATAGGACCTGATCATTAAGTAAATATATTGGTTACTACACAGCTCATAAATTTGATAGACGTTTCCCTTCATATGTGTATTAATATCGCTGGGCTAATTCATTCAAAACTGGAGAACGACAGAATTTCAAATACAGGCGAGTTATAGCTTAACTTTTGCAACAGACTCATTCAAAGGTCAAACTCTCGAATCGGTTGGTTAGACATAATGAAGTCAAAATAAAAAAGTATTGAAATGGCAACATAAGAAAGATATTGAGTCTGGCAGTTTATACTTATTTTTTTTGCCACCTAGCAGAAGATCTCTAAACAAAACTTTTATACTTTTGTTTTCTCTCTCATTTTTCAAACCCTTTCTGATTACCTATTTAAACTCTTTGCCTCTCCGACTCACAGTGCATGTTCCGAGGTCTGTTAAGGTAAAACCTTCAAAAAACTGTGTATGTGCCTGTTAACCGAATAATAATCCTCGTATAATTTTTCAACTTTAATTTTTTGATATTCACTAAAGCATGTTGCGCTTCATGTGTGCCTAGGGTACTTATTTTTAAAACTTTTGTATACATGAGTGTAAGTACTTTCCTTCAATGTCAAGACCATATAAGAATAATTCAAAATGGAGTGAAGTCAGAATTTGTAGAGACTTTTGATTATATGAACCATACTTAGGATAGTACTTGGTAATGAAAAAAAACTATAATAGTTTTTGGAAAGTCTTACTTCCATTTTTTTTTTGTTGAATTTCAAACATTGTTTATAAAACACCCTTTAAAATAGTTGTATATTTATTAATATTTGACTAAATGTTTACAGTTTCAAAATTTAGCTTGTTATGATTTAAACTTGAATTGTTTTTGTTCGGGTTCTTTCTCTTCGAAAAAATTAAAATTTCTAAAAATGCATTGGCTATGGCTGCAAGGCAGACTGTACAGCTGTTTTTAAACATATCAAGGTTCTTCTTTAACGATTACTTTTGTTCAAATCAAAGGACCATTGGGTTTACTGCGATATTTTGCTGTGTATGGATGATACACGCTTTAAATCATACATTAGGAAAGTATGGTGCTAAAAATGCTTGCATGTTAAGGGGTCACCCCCTGAGCGTTAGTTATTAAAAAAAAACAAACAAAAAAATAATGTCTTCCAGATTTATTTGAATTGTAACTTTAGCTTAAACACCAAAAACTCGATTAACAATGAGAAGCTATTCCTTATATAGGGTATTAAGCTGTCGACTCGGCGGTTGTTTGTTTTCTTCCTCCTTTGTTTACAGTTTCTTCAAGTGTTTTTTTTTACATTTTTAAAATTGAAAGCATTTCAATTTCCTGCAGCCACCCCCACTGCACCCCATGGTTAAAAAGAAAACCAAAGAAGGAAACCGTCTCCAGGGGAACGGCAGCGAATTTCAAATCGGTCTGTCTGCCAGTCCTCGCTGTTCATTTATCAATGTTCGTTCAGCTAATTTCCAAAGCGGCCTTCACAAAGAACCATTTTCAAATGCGCTGTGGAGCTCAGTGTGTGGGTGCAGGGATTACGGGCCATGGTGCGGGTAATGGGTGTTACAGTTGGAGCATAGCTTGGTGTAAATCAATTGGCGTTAAGACCCAAAGGATTTGCTCCCAATTGAAATCTATTTATATTGTATGTATATCAATCCACGCTCATCATCATACAAGTGCAAATTGCGTCTTGTCTGTGTGTAACCGACGAAATCAAGAAAACTCAATAATGGTGCATCAACAAAAATGTAAGTGTGGCAGTGACTGACGTCGATCAAATCGTTTGCCACATTTCTTGTTAATGTATGGAGGATGTCTGTCAAAATTCAATTTACGTCTAAAAGGGATGTACGTGAATGTGAAGATACTTACATTTGAGAAGACAATTGTTATCCGTAAATGTGCAACATTTTGCGGTGGCAAGGAGATCCAAATGAAAATTAGTTGCCGGAGGGTGTAGGGAGTCTTAGACGTGACGGCAAGGCGCCCAGCTAATGGTGGATATAGGTTATCCTTTGATGAATGTTTTAAATCCCTGGGGTATTTCTTTTCGAATCAGTTGATTTGCCCCAACTTAGACACACACATGGACACTTTATTTTTATAGTGACACTTTAGTTGGTATTTTCTTATAATTATTTCTTTTTCTTCTGTTATTATCACTGCTTACTAATATGTCATAATCTTTGTTTATTTCAAATATTTTTTTGCTTTCTTCACTTGGTTTTTTGTGTGTGTTTTTAAATTATGTTTGGTATTCGGATTTTCACACTCTGAACTTTACAAAACTTTTGTATTTTTGCTTCTTCTTTTTCTTTAATCCAATATTTAAGGTTAATAAATTCTTTTATTTTTTCGTATGTTTTGTTATTTATGGAATTTTATTTACACTTGTTTAAAATTCACTGTTTTTTTTCTTGTAGGTTCTTTCTTCAATTCTTTGGCATCTTCTGCCTCACAAAATCCATTTGACCGTTAGATTGAATTTAAATTAAAAATCAATCGCTTTTAAAATATTCATTTGACGTTTTTTTTGTAACGATTGTGTGCCAAGAATGAATGTATGTTTTTTTAATGTGAAACTCATAAAAACTCTGGGTGATGATTTTTGATATAAAATCCGAATAAAGAAACAAAACTGAAACGTAAAAACTCGTTTTTTTTGTATAGCTTGGATTGGGTAAAATGTGAGAATTGTGAGTGAACACACGACGGTTGTTTTCGTTTTTCGGTACGTACGCCACCACAGTTCGAAACGTTATGAATGCTCATTCCCAAACCATCAACGCGCGAGCTCTGGCTGTTGCTGCTGTGTTTGTTTGTTGGGTTTGTTTTGAGAACCGAACGAACCCCACAACAAGCGCTAACAAACACCCAAACACCACATGCAGGCACCATTACACCACAACCTACAGGCGGCCAACAACAACAATACTCGTGGCATGCAATCTCTGAGAGAACGAAGAGCACACACGCAGAAAAATCTGTAGACACCATGCATAGGCTGGCAGACAGTCGTTTGGCAGCATAGTGCAGGCACACAGTGTTGTAAGCACGGTTATCTTGCAGACTGTGTGCTCGCTTCACTCCTTACTTGCAGGAGTACAGAGTGGCCTCTGTACAAATGCTCTCTTCAGTTAAGAGAAATCGAAATATCACCAGTGTGATTTCTTACCAAAGAGAGTGTCTCTACTACAAAAGATTTTCATTAAAACACACATTATTAAGAGTGAGAGTGAGAAAATTGTCATTCGGTTTTAGTCCCGAACTGAATGACCAAATGTTGTACTCGTAGCAAGCAGAAGTTTTTCGTTTTGTCACTGTGCACTGTGTTGGTCGCAAGTTGCATCCCCCGGCGGCAGCGACCGTTTGCGCTCTGTTTGCTTTGTTTTCCCTTTAGTTTTGTTGTTGCCTGCTTGCCTATTTTGGGTTTCATTCAAACCAAATTGTCTATGAATGGGTCAAGTTGGAGTTTATTTTAAAGATTTTTCACAGCTGTTTCATTTTTGATTTTTTTCCTTTGGCCAATTTGGTTTTTTTTTGCTTTCTTTCTTTGTATTTAAAAATGCCAGCCAGAAATTGTAACATCACGAAATTGCCTTAAAGCATCTCGACAACTGTCGCCTTACTTTTTTTTGGGTCCATAATTGTGCCGGGGAACAGCACATGGTTTTGCTTAAATAATTACACCGCATAGAAATGCAGATTTCGAAAGCGGTCGACATCAGAAACAATTGGCTTTAGTTATATAATTATACAATTGTTTTTAGCAACATAATACAGAGTAAAGTTAATCAGTGTTACCGTTGTGCTACTAAAGTCGCAACTTGTAACATTTTTAAGGGCACGCGACACATCAAAATATGCGACTTTTCTTAATTTTATGCGACTTTTTTCCAATACTGAAATGGTCGTAGATGGACATATTTTCATGAAATGAGCCATGGAATATGGTCGTCAAAATTTGTCTAGTTCATTCGTATATTAAATGTATTGCAAATATGCATATATTTCCAATATACATTTTTTTAAAGGCGGTCGTACTACGAGGGTTGCTATTTATATTTCGAATCCGGCAAACACCATAATTTATCAATGGAAATGGTTTTATTGTTTTTCAAAATATTCTCCTTTAAGATCAATGCACTTTTGCATGCGTACAACCCAAATTTCATAGCACTTTTTCCACTCCGATTGAGACACCTCCAAAACATGATTTTTGAAAACTTCAACAGCTGCTTCGGGCGATGAAAAACGTTGACCACGCATTTTTTTCTTGATGCTATGGAATAAGAAGAAGTCATTGGTTGCCAAATCAGGGCTTTACGGTGGATGGCCCATCAGTGGTCAAATATCTCATAGTTTCAGCTGATGTGTGAGAGCTCGCATTGTCGTGATGTAAAATGATCCGTCTTCACTTATTATCTTTTCTCATTTCTTCGAACACTGTTGGCAAACAGATGGTTGTATACCTCTCAGAATTGACCTCCTACGTTCCACTAAAGGCACTGTGGCAACATAGCCGGGGTTATAACGAAAAAAACGGAATCCTTTGCTTCGATGTATTTCTTTCACGAACAAGTTTTGTTGGATTTGGCTCGTCTTGAACCCATACACGGGCGATTGCTGTTTTGTTTCGGGCTCATATGCATAGATCCATGATTCGTCACCTGTAACAATGTTATAGACTGCCATTGAGCAACCGTAGTTATACTTTTTCAACATCTGTTTGCACCAATCTACACGAGCCTTTTTTTGAGCATTCGTCAAATTATGCGGGATCCAACGAGAAACATTTTTTTTCACGGACAAATGAACATGAAATATCTTATTGATGATTGTCATACTAATGCCCAAGGATGCCTCAATCTCACTTAATGTCACATGTCGGTCTTGCTTAATCGGTTCACGCACAACATCAAAGGTTTCTGACAAAGCGACCGAAGTTGGACGTCCTTCAGAAAATTCGTCCTGGGCTAGAACAATTGAAATTAAGCAATAGGTTAAAAGTTGGAACTTGTGATTCGATGCTATGTTTTTAGATACTTATATAAAAGACTTGATTCCAAGCAACGAGGTTCACAAAAAAAATCTTAGGAAGAATCATTTTTCCTTTGCTGAAAGTTCATGGTTAATTTTTTTTTTTTCCTCATTATTTTTTTTTCGTTCGTAGTTTCCATTTTTGTCTATAAATTTTTATATTAATTTTTTTTTTTAAATCACCGTTTGTCAACCTTCTTGAAAAAATGTCCAGACAGAACAAAGGTAATATATATTAATTAGCATAAATTAGGCAATATTGCCAGACAATTTTTTTATATTATCGACGTTAAACTCAGTACTGTTTACAGCTTTTTAGAAGCGAGTTCAGATAATTGTATATGGAGTTTAACATATTTTTACAGGAATTATAGAACTTAGTACTGGCCTTAACACAAAGTTTCCAACAAATATAAAATTATGTGCATGTGTAAATGTGTTTTAAACACTTTTGTTCTACTATATTTATTTTAATGAATTGTTTTTTTTTAGTTTTGTATGAATTTTAAATGTTTTGTTTTATAAATAAGGTCCTCAATAAGTGTGCGACTTTTATTTAGAAAAACGACTTTTGTTTTTTAAAACGACTTACTGTCCACTTTTTTAAATTTTTACACGCAGAGACCATTTTTGTTTTCACAACCGAATTTTGTGCGATAGTGCTCTATTTAAGTTCGTGTTAACACTTAGGGTTCAGTTAAACAAAACTATTAATGTTGTAGTCAAACTTAGGTAAAAACAAACTTTTCCAATCTGATCTACTTTTACGGGTGCGCTTTTATTTGATAAAAGATATGTCAAGAGTTTTCCAAAATTCTTTTTTCCAAATCTGTGAAAAAATGGATACTTAAACAAATAATAAAATTTTGAAATTTATTTCGGGTCCATGACGACCTTCATGTTATATTATTTCGAACCGAATTTAAATCAAGATTATTACCTTTTGGTGATTGTCTTCTCTTCCAACTGAATTTTCGTAGTTCAAACGCTCACTGCACTGTCTGAGTTGATGCTTGATGGAGCCTAATAGATGCCGGCGACTATCGCGTTAGAGATTATTCTTTAAGCCACAAAAAAAACCTCTATAAAAATGCATTAGAAGTACCAGAATTATATCAAACACATGTTACTGAAGAATTTTCTCAATGGATTGTTAAGCAAATTAAGTAAATACTCATAATAACTTTCTGAATCATTATAGAAAGGTCAGTCTGTCCATCTTGTCTTGTAATTAAATTGTAGGATGCTACTATAAAACAAACTTTAATCGAGAAAAAAATGATTTCTGATTTCCGGCCGATGAGGTCATTAGTAGAATTGGATTGACCTGCCCTAAGAGATTTCCATAAAATTTGTTTTGACATTATTTCACATATCAGGGCCTTTTGGGTCGTTTGAGGGATTTGGACTGTAGTGTATTAAGCGATGTCTCTGCCTCGCTTAATGTAACTGGAATAGTCGCACACAGAGAACTGATTTGTTGACACTACCGAATTTTTTGCCAACCGGACAAAAAGTGTAACGCAATGTTGGTGGTTGCACGTATTAGCCATGTATTCTATCGTTACAACCGTATGCTCGTTGGGTACATGACAACTTTCAGAAGATGGAACTGACATCATCTGCTGAAGATACAAAGTATCGGCAACCCTTACTTGTTAAGATGATTATTGTTACATATGTTTGGTTAGCAGTAATCTTGGAATTCGGTAGTTACAACCCCGAACATTTGTTAACTGGACCAATTAATGGCCAGCAAGCGGCAAGGTATTTATAGACATTTTTTGTATGTATTTTCAAAAAATGTGTCTTCTCATTAACACAGTCACTGTCAACGAAATCCTATTGCTTAAACGGTTTAAAGTCCCGATTGATACTAACCAACTGTACCCTTGAGTACCTTTGAAGCATTATTGTCCTACAGATCAATGTTGTCACTCCATCCAGCGCACAGAACAGGGTGTTGCAGCTACAGTCATCGCTCAAGTATTTAATGATGATAAGAATTAAGTTGGACTACACATTTTTTTTTTAAAAAGATACAGGTGTAATTGTTTTGAAGCAGACTAACAAAAAATTTTAATTTAAAATGATTGTTTGTTTATTTCTCAAGTTTTTGTTTGGAGTATTTAGTTTTTAAAATGTTAATAGCTTCAGCCGATATAATCCCTTCTTATCTAAACTTACCTTAAGCTAGATGTATTATTTTATTTCTAGGAAATTTTTTAGTTTGAAAACGATATATTTCCGGCTATAATTGAAAAGGCTAATTTGCAAACATATTAATCTAAATTGAAAAATATAAAAAATAATAATTCAATTCGATTTTTTTTGGATTGATAAATATGTTTTTGTTTTAAATAAAAAAAAAATTGTAGTAGTTAGAACCGATAAAATGATTATAGCGATTATATTAAGATGTTGGGATAACCGATAATATGTTACCACAGGGAACTAAACGAGATTTGCTTTATAGAAAGAACTTATCTGTTGAGTCAACCAATAATTGGTACAAAAGTAACTTGTACTTTATGATTAGTTGGTTGTCCTAACTACCAGTTGCAAAATACAACTTGATTTGAAAATCATGTAATTTGTAGAAAAAGTTATTTAAGAAATACTATAATCAACTAATTTGCTTAAATTACTGTTTCCCCAAAAATTTTAATTAGTACAACACGGTCAGTATGTCAAACATTTAACTTTCAATACTATCATCGCAAGAGAAAGTGTGTTAATCTAACTGAATTGTTGTAGTTCAGACCGATTTTCAGGTGAATTTTTCTCTGCGGTTAAAAACACCAGACAATAGCCCTCTGGTAACATACCTAGAAATCACGGACTTCCTATTACGGCCTTTAAATTATTGACTTTTAATTATAGAGAGTGGGACGGCACAGCTGTAAGAGTGACTTATAGAGTGTCGGTGAGTGAATTACAATACCGACAATTTCAAATTACCCAGGGGCTCACATCATATTGATTATGTTTCAATCTAACTAGCATTTTGCGAAGGACCGGTAGTCGACTTTTAATTATCGAGATACTAATATGAACGAGTTCCCGTATGAACCAGACGGCAGACACCAGAGTTACATGTTTTTTTACACTTTTACTCTTACCCATAGAGGTGATAGCATAAAAATTAAGTTTGAAAAACACACTATTTGTTCAACTTGGGATCGTTAGTAAAGACGAACTCGGCATGATGATGATTGTCGGACCTATCGGATCAAGTGGCCCAAACGGTTGTTTACTAAAAGACCCGGGCATCTCACTCCTGTTCACCAAAGGGTATTGACTAAAAAAGTTCAAATGGTCAATGGTTGAAAACTGTTTTACACTAAAGGATAAAGTGGGTCATGTCTGTTTCTTGACGAATGAGTAGAGGAAACAATGTCAAATGTGTGCGGTGGGTATACATTTGATATAGGAAGGATGACCATAGCATAATTGTAAATATTGAGTTATATATGGCGAGTGAAACATAAAATTTTGTTATATTTCAAATATAAATGTATTTCAAGCTGGGCTTTAAATCGGGATCGGACTCATGGACCTAGAGGATCGAAAAACGCACGTTATATAGGGTGATCAAAATAGAAATATTTTTTTCAAAATAAACAACAAAATACAAAACTTCAATTCAGGTGGGGAATCTTTATTGTTCATTCGTAGGGAAATTCTATGCCATTTATTTTTTGATTATAATATCCTTCAAATGTTGGCCGCTTCAGGGTGTCCATTCGAGGGTTTAATTTTGGATGACTCGTTCGAGCATTTTGGCTTTTAAAACCTGAATCGAAGCTGGCTTGTCAGCATAGACTTTTGTCTTAACGTAGCCCCAAAGAAAAAGGCTATGGGTGTGATATACTCGGGGGCCAACTTACCGGTCCAAAACTTGAAATTAGCTGCTAATCGAAATGAGCTAATAATAGATGCATCGAAATGAGCTAATAATAGATCGAGTAGGTGGCGCCATCCTGTTGAAACCAAATGTAGTCAAGATTCCGGGCTTCAATTTTAAGGTAGAAAAAAGTCCGATTTCATGGCGAGATAGAGGGCACCATTCCCAGTTACATTGCGGCCATTATCATTTTTGAAAAAAAATGAACCGATCCACCAGCCCGTAAACCGCACCCAACCGTGGTTTTCTCTGATTATAATGCCACCTCTTGAACCACTTCAGCCCAAATGAGACAATTTTGTTTATTGATTGTCGTTGAGCCAGAAATCACTACACACAATTTTGGCCGAAAAACATTTGTCATCGAACGCTCATTTCCATAATACAGTTGCATAATTTGGAGACGGTGTAATCTTTCCATAATAAAAAATCAAACAAAGCGGAAACGAAAAACAATTAAGTTTAACACAAGTCACGCGTTATCAGTGAATGGAAAAAATGCCTCTAGATTGATCACCCTTTAGTTAAAAGAGACGTATACTTGTAAATATTGACGTATGGATCTCAAATTTAAGCAAATGTACAAATGATGTACAGGGTGGAGCGCGAAAGATTGCTTTTTTGCACTGCAGGCTGTGGCGGCACTGTTGGTCGAAGAGATTGGAGTCTCTCTTCGACCACTATACGCCATACCAGTATGGCTTATAGTGGCTGATGGAAGATTTGCCTTTCAGTTACTAATATGCATTGGATACGTGAGGAAAGGTAATTTTGTGTTGGAGCGTATTTTTCAAATGCGCACTCGATCATTGCGGTTCAGCGTGCTTTTCGTTTACGATTCGGTGTTCCCCGACGCAGATGTGTTCCTGGACTGAAATTAATTGTAAATTGGGTAGCTTCATGTTCGTACACCATGGTTGTGGTGCGCCATGTCCCGCATCAGTGGCCCTTACTTTTTCCAGGATAACCGTCTTGCCGCAACTGTGAAATCCGAACGTACTTGACTATGATACATAATTTTTTTCAGCCGGCTCTTGAGGCAATGCAAGTAGAAGATACATGGTTCCAACAGGATGGTGCCACTGCACACACAGCGAGGGTTACCATGAATTGTTTAAGGAAAATGTTTCCTGGGCGGCTTATCTCTTTGAGGGGTGATGTTAACTGGCCGGCAGACTTAGCCACATGCGATTTTTTCCTTTGGGGTTACATGAAGTTGAAGGTGTATATCAACCGTTTCAACACCTTGGAACCCTAATTAACAATAATGAGGCTGACATTGGCAGAATACCAGTCGTCATGCTTGTAAGAGTTCATGAAAACTTCAGAAAACGTATGCAGCAATGTGTGGATAACAAAATCCGACATTTGCCCAATACGCTAATTAGAACCATGTAATTTATAAATTCCCTTAATGTTCAGTAAAATAAATTTTTCTAAGGTTTATAATATTTTTATTTCAGTCCAAAATAAGCATATTTCCGGGCTCCGCCCTATTTTAAGACGAGGACCATATAACCTCGTGGACCAAAAACGAACGTAGAAGTTCAAATAAGCGATCAATTTTAAATATGACTATTTAAATTAAAGAAAATTTGATTTCACTTCCAACTCCAACGCAAATAAAAGATTAGTATTTCAGTCTGTCAATCCGAATTTTTCCAACTTTTTTTTTGGAATGAGAAGTGTATTCAATCTGGCAACTATGTACAAATGCTTCGAATCGAAATGTGGTTGTTTTCAATAATTTTGCTGATAGTCATTCTAATTCTAAAAAAAAATAAAACTGGTTACACTGACTGTTAAATATTTTTTTAGCAACATGCCATTCGAAACGTTCCGTATCGAAATTTACGATGTGGTATCTGAAGACAAAGAAACTTTTTTTTTTGTCTACCAAGTGATAATTGAGAATTGATACATATCATTACCGTTAAATATTCGTGTCTAATGGAAGCTTCAGTTCGCTCAATGTTCGCTCAAAACAGCCTAAACAAATATTTACAAACTTACAATCGACACATCACGACTGCATTGATTATAACTCAGGTCATAAATGATTTAACACACGCCAGTGATTGAAAAAGTTTAAATCGGGGCAGGAAATTCTTGAAATGGCTGCAACTACAAAAATACCAGTATAGTCTCCTCCTCTGTATGTTGCCCCACAATCATTTGGCGGTATGTTTTTTCAAGTCGAGAATTTTCGGATGTGTTAAATCGAACAATTATGAAACAAAATCACATAATTAACAAACCAAAAAATCATTTTAATTTGACCATTTTCGACGGCTTAGTTCTGGCTGCCAGTATGAAATGTATCTGTGAAACTTGTAACATCACTTCGCAGAGTATGTGTAAAGGTGGTTGTAAGCACGGTGACGGAATAAACAGTGCAACGGAATGACTGGAAAGAAAATTTAATATTTTTGGACGGCGGTCCTCGAAATGTGAATAAGTGACATACATAAAGAATGTAAAGCTTGTCTATAGATATATTGCATTCCATGTTTTGAACCGGTATTAGACAATAGGTACCGATCAGTGCCCATGCACAGATTTAACGCCCCAATTGATTTTTTGCCAACCGGATGTTGGTGGTTTTACGTGCTATCCAATTATTCCATTGTTACAACTGAAAGTTGATTGTGTATACGGCAATTTATAATAAAGGGAACTGACACTATCGGTTGAAGAAACAAAGTTTCGGTAGTCCGGACTAATAAATATGACTTATAAAACTCAATTTGTACAAACATTGGTTGTTGTTATAGATTGTTGGTTTTAAATTCTCTTTTTATTCGGTTGTCATAACCATGAACCTTTGTTAACTGTACCAATTTATTTAATTTCATTTTTAATAGATTTTCGAAAATTTTCGAAATTTGGGGATTTCTTATTTAAGAAACTTTTAAATCCCATTTGGAAAAAAATCTAATCTGAATTACAAAATTTTTCAATTATCGCTGCAATACTAATATTCTATTCGATTACTATTTTTCGGATAGCTAAATATGTTTTTTTTCTTAAACTAAGATTTTGTAATGACTAGAACCGATAAATTATTAAAGAGAATATATTTTGAAGTTGGGGTAACCAGTCACCGAGGGTGATCCATCTAGAGGTATTTTTTCAGAACAGAAAAAAAATATAAAAATTCAAATCATGAGTTGAATCTTTATTGGTAATTTGAAATGGACATTTAATGGCATTTATTTCATGAATATAGTTTCCTTCAAATGTTGGCAGCAACTACGCCTTTAGGGTTTCCATTCTGAGAGTCGAATATTGGATGAGTCGTTCAAGCATTCGACCGGCTTTCAAAACCAGAATCGTAGCTGGTTTGTCAGCATAGACTTTGGACTTTACGTAACCCCAAAGAAAAATGTCTAAAGGTGTGATATTAGACGATCTAGGCGGCCAACTCACCGGTTCAAAACGTGAAATTAGCTGCTTTTCGAAATGACCTTTCAATATATCCACTGTTTGAGCAGCTGTATGGAAAGTGGGACCGTCCTGTTGAAACGAAGTGTCGTCAAGATGACGGATAGCCATCATCATTATTTAAAAAATATGTACCGATGATTCCACCAGTCTATAAACCGCACCAAACCGTGGTTTTTTCTGGGTAAAATGGCACTTCTTGAACCTCTTCAGCCCAAATGTGGCAATTTTGTTTACTTTGCCGTTGAGCCAGAAATGGGCCTCATCACTGAGCAAAATTTTGGTTGAAAACAGAGGATCTTCCCGTTTCTCACCGAACGCGCATTTCCCCAAGACAGTTGCCAGCATTTGAAGGTAATTATTTTCAAAAAATAAATGCCATAAAATGTCCTTTCAAATTACAAGATTCCACACTTATGTTTTTAGTTCTGAAAAAATACCTCTCGATAGATTATTATTTACAACAATTAATTACAACAATGAACTAAAGGAGGGTTGGTTACTGCAAAAAACTTATAGGTTGACACCACCAATTATTTGTCTGTTGAAAGCCCGATTCAGTCGAAACGAAAAGAGCTAGAGTCTTCAAACTTACCAAATATATTTTTTATAGTTGGCGTTCAGTTGGTACCAAAAATGGACCAACAGGGAAAAATGTTTCTCTTGATTGACTAAAAAAAGTATTGACCAAATTATCACTAGCGGCCCAGAAGCCGTTACCTAATGTTCGGTTTCATTTCAGGTATTTAGAGACGGTGAAATATACTTACAAATCCAAATATGTTCCTATATTAAAGATTTGGACCAGTTTGGGACTGGGACCATATAAACTCAAAAAATAAAAAGAACTTAAGCCAAATTGGAAAAACGTACTAAGACAAAAATCAATTTTTAGAATTCAATTTAACCCTAACATTTCAGTCATTAATAAAAAATGTAATCAAGCCAATCATTTATTAAAATCAGAAATATTTTCTCTGCTTCTTCTAACCAGTATTGGGCATGACGATGTCCATAAATATTATTTTTGAAAAATTTTGTTTAAATTTTCATAGTTGAGGGTTTGAGTAATTTTCGCAGGACTAAAGTTTTCTTTCTAAAATATTTTAACATATTTTTGAAACATTTTATATCAATGTGAAACAAATAAGTGAAAAGGGATTCTGTGGTTAAGCCAAGCCCTAATATGTCCCACTTCATTAAGAGTCACAAAAGGTTGTCAGCAAATATCTCTTATTTTGCACTTTTAAAAGGACCTTCAGTGGAAGGACTCCGTCGTTTTTTGTTTTTTCCTGGAATTATCATAAATTGTTTTACTCTCTTGTCAGCAGTTATCAATGGCGAACGGGCCATAACACAGGCTTCATCCGAAGAAATTTGCCTCCGTTGGATTGCCTTGTCTTCGCCTTCAACTTGCTTGGCGATATGATGTAAAATAATATTGACTTAACAAATATTCTGCCCAACATTTCATCTAAAGACATAAACAAACAACACCAAGCGAATCAACAAAGGGTTTTTCACGGGGTCTAAAGGGGACGAGGTGGTTAGGCCAGGGTGCTGGCGTGCCGATCATCGACAGCATCGACAGTCTGCTCATACTCATCGCTGCCTATCATCATTTCCACCAAACAAATTAAAAAGTTTTTCAAATTCACTTTTCAAGAAAAAGCATTCCATCGCTGGTTCATCTGTCGCTCTGCTCTTCGTTCGTTGGTTCGTTCTTTCGTACGTTGGCACTGCCACAGAAGCGGATGTCTACAATTGGAAGGATGGAAATAAGAACTTAAACTGTCTGCTTTGGGGTGTTGAAGAAGGTGCCATGTACGAACAAGTACATCGGCGTGGCAGTGGGCAACAACCTCCCTCCCCGGCTTATTGTCTCCTTCACCCCTCTTCTTGTTGCCGTCTGCTGTGAATTCAGTTAGAGTTCAAGGCAACGTTGGACGGACAGCATGATTGCATACAACAACAAAAATAAAAACTCGGCAACAAGCGAAATATTGTTTGCTTAGTTGCCGTTTGCAAATGCTGTTGCTAGTTGCTGCTGTTGCAGTGTTGCTAGTTTGTTGCCATTGCAACCCAGGCTGTCAGTGTCGCCAACGCCGCCGTTGTCCTCAAGTAATTCTAAATTTAAAGCGTTTTCTTGGCTGTACAGTGTGGACTTTGAACACCCATGCTCAGCCTCCGCCTTTTATTAATTTTTAATGCATGTGGGGTGATTGCCTGCGGCTCTCTCACCCCATTTCCTCGCTCGCTCCCTCCCTTCCGGCTTAAGCGCCCTGTTTGGTGTGATGGCTGCACAGGTCCATGGGTCGTCTATTGGTTTATTAAGACGCCATGTAATTATTCTTGGCCAAAAACAACAACAGCAGCAACAAAATCAACAAACATACAGTAAACACATTTTAGCCAAGCGAGGTCAGATTTGCCAGTTTGGGGTTACAGAAGTGTTGCGTTAGACTATGAACGCTCTGTATTGCGAATAATCGTGGTCCGAAGCAGTTGGATAGATAAAAGTTCTTTCCGATTAGTAGGTAATATGAGTTCGCTCAGACAGACTTTTTTTTGGTATTGGTTTTCGTTTTCTGATATTCGAGTGCCAAAGTTTGTCGGAACTCAAATCTTAACGATGTCGGAATGAAACTCTAACTTTTGTTTTTAAGCATTGATAAGGAGTTAGCTTAGATTGTTATAAAGGTGAACAAGGTCAAGACGGAACTCATCAAAATGTTCTGGCAAATAGATAAGATCAGCTAAGATTGTTACAAAAATGGTCTACTATCTGTCTTCCTCTTTCAAGTAGGAGACTTAAGCTCATACTTCGATTCGGCCATAATTCGCTCGCTTCGTTTGGTTTCCTCAGCCTTCGTGACTTATTCCGTGATTCATGCACCTCTGTGGTTCGTTCGCTTTTGCGTCAGTTAGTTTTCGCGTTCGCTTCGACGATTCGTTAGCTCCATGATTCGTTAGTTTTCTCAGTTCGTCCGTTTTTACTACACGTCGCCCTCCTCTGTTCATCCTCTTCGACGATTCGTTCAGATTCCTGGTTCGTTCTCTTTCGTGGCTTCTTTCGCAATTCATTTACCTCTGCTGTTCGTTCACTTCCACTATCCGTTTGGTTTCGTGACTCGTTCGCTTTCTAGATAAGGTAGAATCATTGATCTGTTAGTTTTAGCAAATCGTTCGCTTTCGAGATTAGGTAGCTTCGTCGATAGCTTTTTTCCGCTTCCATGAATCGTTCGCTTTCCTGGTTCATATGCTTCCATGAGGTGTTGGCTTTCTCGATTCGTCTGCTTCCGCGATCCTATTGCTTCTGCTTCCGCGACGTTTCTCGCGTACTTTTCGAAACTATTGTCGTCTGACCAGGACCGGGCGAGCACGTTGTAGCCTTTTTAAGACCGAAATTTTCAGAGTTTGCGTTAGTACCATTTCGTTGAACAAGTGTGTCGTATTCAGTCGTTGCAACAAATCTGTTCTAACCACTATTGGCTTTATTAAACATTTGACATGGAAAAAGTCCATTAGTTTTTATAAACCAATGCCTAAAATTTCTTCGAGAAAATTCTAAGTAGACGTGATTAAAACTTATTTAAGCTTAGAACAGTGTAATTTGTAGCGTCATTACCAAAATGAAATTTCCGACACTTCATGCGATCAGCTTGAAGTTATAAATATTTAAATTTTTAAAATAAACCTAAATTCGACTCAAAACAACATTGCCAACACGCAACTCGTAAATGTTGTTATCTCCAATCGGCTGATACAATTAACTTTCTGCGAAACCATTGGTTGCTGCAACCATCAGTTGTGACAACTAAATATTTTTCTGGATTTCGTTGTTATGATCGATCTATTGGTTGTGCTCACTGTTAAGTGGTATGTCGAATCAATATTTATTACGAGTGGAAACATACGATGATGGCAACGGAAACTCTTCTTTTGCAACGGATTTTCGTAGTTTCAACTGAATAGCAACCCTTTGTTTCATTGTGTGTATTCAAGCTCGAAAAAATACAGCGATTATGGTGGCTACACGCAGAAAAAAGTATGATTGGGGGTGACAATATTCGAAGAGGAGCATACTATTATGGTTATGGCACAACAATATTATGATCCTCACAACAACATTATGATTCACACACAACCATACTATGATCTTCAATCAACAATATTATAATTCACACTCAACCATACTATTATCTCCACAACCATATTATGATCCTCACAACCATAGTATTTTTCTAATACAACCATAGTATGATCCTCACAACACTAGTATGATTCACACGCAACCATACTATGATCCCCACAACCATAGTACGATTCACACTCAACCATACTATGATCTCCAAAACAAAAGTATGATTCATACTCAACCATACTATGATCTTCACAACAATAGTATGATTCCACTCAACCATACTATTATCTCCACAACCATATTATGATCCCCACAACCATATCATTTTTCTTATACAACCATAGTATGATCCTCACAACCATAGTATGATTCACACGCAACCATGCTATTATCCGTACAACCATAGTATGATTTGATCAACCATACTTTGATCACCAAAATTATTTATTAGGATTGGGTGTTGTTTTTCAAAAAAAGAGATTTTTATCAAGCAAGTTATTTTAAATTGCATTACAATTAGTTCATAGCCTGATATGAGGCCATGTTTTTATTGAACATTCCAACGGCAGTCGAAAATAATTTTAGTTGGCAGTTGATTAAAACATGATCAATGGCTATATACTTAAGTGCAGGCAGATTTTAAATAAACGAGAACCAGTCGGTAGTCGAGTATTTCACCGAACAAAGTAAACACAATAAAAATCCCCTCAACCTTTCAATTGTTGTTGTTTTTTTTATAATGGACAACAACCATACACTGTAACTTGTATATGTTTTTTTTGGTATATCAAAAAAATCATACACACACACATACATGGATGATCTATAAAACCTGTTTTGTTATGTTCATAGTCGCAACGATACTGTATGATTGCCGTAATCATGTTATTGTTTAAATTTAAATTTTAAACAACAATACTTTTGTTGCACCAACCATGTTAATATGGTTGCTACAACTATATTTTCATTTCTAAATTTGGCAATAATAATATTGCTACATTTCAACAATAGCAATATTGTCGTAATCATACTATTGTCAAAATGAAATTCAAAAAACAATACTATGGTTGCGACAAACATGCTTTTATTGTAGAGAACATATTATTGTTGCGGTGACCGTACAGTAACCATATCTTTTCTCTGCGTGTATGGCATGTCGGTCGAATTTACTAAAATAACGTTAGAACTCATCTTCCACGGAATCTGACAGACAGAGAAGATAGGGGCTTCGATCAAAGGACCCAATGGAAGAATGCATGTAAATACTTGACGTTACAAACACTTATAGGAACAAGAAAAAAAGTTATCAGAAGACCACAATGCTTCTGCTAGTAAAAGACATTGTAATTCTTGGCATAACGTACTGGAGATCAATAAGATGGAGCACAAGATCAAAGAGTTGGCAACATATTTTTAATGCAGGCCAACCCAAATACTAGGTTGTCCTGCCAACCAAACTAAGTAATTACCTCCATAGGTTCTAATTGCTGTCGGCCAATAATTAACATACCATTCTCGTAGCAGTGAAGAGAAATTTGCTAACGGGAATTTGCATCGTTATTTTTAGCGACAAGTGCTCCGACTTGCATGGCTTTCGCTTTATGTGTTTGGCGGTATGTTTGGCATTGTGCTGGCCGGATAGCTGGCTGGATGGATACAACAAGAGTAGCTCGATAGCTCGCTGGCGGATAAGTATACACAGTACGTATGTGTGTTTGGTTGGCTGGCTGTCTTGTCTGTCATTCCGGGCGAAATGTTAAGTACATTCACAATAATCGAGCTGGTTGCTGGTGAATGTGTGAATATTCCGTTGAATGCATCAGCGTGTGTGTTTGTGTGAGTGCGTTAGAACAGAGTAGTGTCAAAGTGTTTGTACAGCAGACAATACGGCTTTTGGCTTACTCCATCGTGTCGTTGGGGATTTTGGTCTATCTCGTGTTTCTCTCACTCCCTCTCTCACCCCACTCTCCCAACATAGTTTTCATTTTCGTTGTAGTAGTTTTTGTATTTGGTGTCTTCGGAAGTGACTTTGAAAATGTTAATAAAAATCCCGTTTATTTACATCAGCCAAAGTAACTGTGTCCTTGTGTGGCTCGGTGTGATTGTGTAAGTGTGTGTGTATGTGTGTGATTAAGAAAGTCTCTAAGATAACTCGAGCCACACCAACATAGTAAAGAGGGAGTTTTTATTGTGGCCGGATGAAAAGGGTAAATTCTTGTAAAGGAGCTCAGGCAAAAATAAATAAAAAAAATAACACGCAAAAAGTTGCGATAATCGAGCTAAAAACTATTTTATATAGTTAACATTATCTTACGGACTGTCTTTTTTTCTGCAAGAGTGTCTGTGCGACAGCTGGGGGTATTCCCCATCTCTCCGAGTTCGACTTTATCTGTGGCTGAGGCTGCTGTGCTAGCGAGCAGCCTAAGGAAACTTTATTTTGCCGTTATGAAAAGGTTGTTAGGAAACTGCGGTTATGTTGCCGGTATTACAGCTGACGCTTGTCGTTGCTCTTCTGTCTGTGAAACTATTTTCAAATTAAATTTCCGTTTGTGATATCTTTCTTGTTGTACGACAGCTACAGCAGCAGCCAGTAGCCGCAACACCAGCAGCCAGCAACCGGGCAACACCAGCAGCAGCAAGAAAATCATCGAAATAAAAAAAGAAAAGCAAAACAAAACAAGGTTGACGTCGTTATTGTCGTCGTAGGTACGGCAATTAATGAATGTCTTAGAATTAAAATGATTATCTGATTTATGCAGATGAAGATCATTAACATGCATAAATTTACTGTGTACTGTGGCCCCCCAACAGGGCTCTAATTAAGCAGATTTATGCATGAGAGGCCCATGTAGCGACCAATGTATAATTCAAATTTATTAATTTGATTTCGGCAGCAGCAGCAACAGTAAATGTCAAGCGTGATTGTTTACCACGATCGTGGTGGCAGCGTTATCGTAACCCTTCACGTCTAATGAAATTCGAATTTCTCCTGATTGAGAGGGTTTATTTATGGAATTACAAATTTATCGGTCGGTCTCTCTATTGATGGTGCGAGGTGTGAGCTGAGGGCAGCATGCAGCTCTGTTGTAATTAATAGACTCTCATAATACTAACTGTTACTATGCATTTTTTAAAAAGGCATAAAGACGAGGTTTATCCTAAAAATCCAACCAAAAACCATGACGAGACCATAAACACAAGCGTAAAAATGATTGTTCTATCAACCAGAAAAAAAACTAAGATAAACTTCTGTAGAACAAGACCACACCAAAGACAGATTAATGCCAGTTTTACTTGATTATTACCATTATGACCTGAATCACGGTGCATCGTAGCATTGGGGTAAGCTGTAATGCTGCTACCATCGATTATCCAGATGTACTGGAGGGACCAATTTAAGGATCAACTATGACAGCTTAAATAATCTATTGGAGAGGTTTAGTTAAAGCATCTGCTACTCTTTAAATCGTAGCACCCGTTTTATACGCAATTCCACGTCAAGTATACAGTTTACCTGCGAGTTAGGTGGTAAACCACAGCCACTGCAAAGCTCCCCGAAGGGCCGTTCCCAAACAGGTCAAGCTAGAACAACAGTTCTAGAGGCTTGAATCTTTGGTCCGACCTCGTAGCACATGACTACTTCCAGTTACAGTTCTGCACACTCGGACTGGTAGCGTCAAAATCTACAACAAGGATTTGCTCTATGTTACCCATAAGCATAAAGGCTTTTTCAAGATCTACAGGGGGGGGGGGGGCAATTTTAAATTTGAATCGGCTGTAAACAAAAGTAATGATCATTTTTCCAAATTTCCGGTTTTATTGAAAAGGAAAATAATGGAACACAATATCATTCATATGACTACCACAACTGGGTCGACAGAAACTCACCCGGTCAACCGAAATTTTCAAAACATTTTTGACTGTTTCGGGTCTAATCTTTTTAATGGCAACTTGAATTTGATGTTTCAAGGCTGCAGTTGGCTCTTGATACTTTGCGTATCATTTATCCCTAATGGCTTTCCTCAGAAAATAATGCAAAGGGCTCAAATCACAGATCCAAAGCGGTAAATTGATATCACAATATTGGCTGATTATTCGATTTTTAAAAACAGTAAGTAAAATAACGATGGTTGCGTTGGGTGAGTGACATGAGGCCCGGTCTTGTTGTAAATAAAAAATCGTTGAGCATGGCGCGGTGACCCTCACCGTTGACGGCAACGGAGAATTGTTGCTCATTTTCGAAAATAAATGATGCCGCCAGCCCAAAATCCACACCAAACAGTTACTCAATGTGGATGCATAGTCACGTTTTGGTTCTCTGAACTCCATGTGCGGCAATTTTGCTTATTAACATAGCCACCGAGATGAAAATAAACTACAACTGAAAACACGATTTTTTGGTAAAATTCTTCATCTCCTGCCAAACAATGTTAATCCTATTTGGCGAAGCTAAACGCATTGGATGGTGTTCCATTATCAAATGTGAAAGTTCCAATAAAACTAGAAATTTTAAAAATTACCAGTATTTTTTTTTTAACTCCGATACACATTTTAAATATTATTTGGCCCACGCTATATTTTAATCTAACAGGGGAGCTCGTCTCCTGCGGACGCACCTTAGACAATACAAATTGTAAAATTGCATAATCAGTACTCCAAATTGTAAAACTTTAGGCAATTGTCGTGTTTTATTCAAAAAGCCAGCATTTCGCTAAGTTTTACCAATTGATGGTACACACGCAGAGAAAAGATATGGTTACTATATGGTCACGGCAACAATAGTATGTTTTCTGCAATAATAGTATGGTCATCGCAACCATAGTATTGTTTTTTGAATTTCAATTTGACAATAGTATGATTGCGGCAATATTAAAATTGTTAAAATGTAACAATAGTATTGTTGCCAAATTTAAAAATGAAAATATGGTTGTAGCAACAATCTAAATATGGTTGGTGGAACAAAAGTATTGTTTTCATGGATTTTATGTTAACAATAACATGATTGCGGTAATCATACCGGCAAAATTTTATTTTTTTTTTTTAATTTGACAATGTTATTTTTACGAATCGTACGCAGTAATAGTAAAAATAATTAAATTTTTTCAAAACAAATTACGAATTAGTATAACTGAAATATTTTTAATAAATAATTTTTTTTTACTGTTTAATAAATCACTCATATTATTACATAACTTACTTAATAAAATTCTCTATGGTTAAATAACAACTTAACCCAATCTTTAAAAAAAATTTGGGGATCATAGTATGATTGTGTGTAAGTCATACTTTGGTTGTGAGGATCATACTATGGTTGGAAGTTAAACATACTATGGTTATGAGGATCATAATATGGCTGTTAGGGTCATAGTATGGTTGAATGCGAATAATAATACGGTTGTGGGGATCATAGTATGGTTGTGAGTTAATAATTCTATTGCTGTGAAGACCATAATATTGTTATGGCGATCATAGTATGGATGTGTGTAAACCATACTATTGTTGTGATGATCATAATATTGTTGTGCCACAACCATATAACCAACAATAGTATGGTGCATTCGAATTTTGTTACCCCAACCATACTTTTTTAGATTGTTGCTACAACCATATTTTCATTTTTAAATTTGGCAACAATACTATTGTTACATTTTAACAATTTTAATATTGCCGCAATCATACTATTGTCAAGTTGAAATTCAAAAAATTTAATTATTTTTACTATTATTGCGTAAGATTCGTAAAAATAACATTGTCAAACTAAAAAAAAAAGTACAATTTTGCCGGTATGAATGCCGTAATCATGTTATTTTTAACATAAAAGACATGAAAACAATACTTTTGTTCCAACAACCATATTTATATTGTTGCTACTACCATATTTTCATTTTTAAATTTAGCAGCAATACTATTGTTACATTTCAACAATATTATTACTTCCGCAATCATACTATTGTCAAATTGAAATTCAAAAAACAATACTATGGTTGCGACTACCATACTTTTATTACTATCTTTGCCGTGACCATATAGGAACCATATCTTTTCTCTGCGTGTAGTACCAGGACTTATGTCGTCTTTAGAACTACCGGCTCAAAATAAAACAGTCATGTATGTTCCAAGACTAATGCAACGTTCAGGGCTTTAATGTAGCGCTAAGATTAACGAGGCCTCGATGTAGTGAGATTTCTGTAAAAATGTAATAGTGAAGTATCAAAATGGCAGTGCTTACCGTAGTGGAGATTTATAGCAGGGACCATGCATACTTGATTGTTGTCATCACGAAAAGACACTGTCTGCTTGGAGTTCTGCTAAAAGACACTAGAGGGGTGCATTATATGTGTTCTTTGCAAGACTTATTCTTAAACGAACAGATGGTGAGCTAAGCGAACTGGCTGATATCAGTTATGGCCGACTTTGGTCTTTGTACGGAAGGACTACTGCTTAGGAGTTTCCTGTAATTGTTGATCACCTGGTTGTTTTGACATTATGTTAGGAGAGAATACTCTAAAGCAATCTAATTTAATAAGTTTTTACAATTAGGACACGGCCAATGACGATTTTTCGGTAAAACTCATCTTCTACCAAACAATCTTAAGCCCATTAGGCAAAGCGAAAACGCATCGAATGGTGTTCCTTTATTCACATTTTTAATGGTTTATTAAAGTTTATTCCTGATTCTCCAAGCAGAAGAATGTGCATATTTGGTAACATTTAAAGGAGCCATAATATGGTTGTAGGGATCACAGTATGACAGTGTGGGAATCATAATATGGTTATGTGTGAACTAGTGCTGCGATATCGACCTTAAAACATCGATGTTGTAAAACAAATCAAAGGGATCGATGTCGATAAACATCGGTAAAAAACATCGATGTTTTTACGTTTTTTTTTGCTGATATTCTCTTTTAAATATATGTTATCAACAAATAAATTACCCTATTTGATGATATTAAGCCCAAAAAATAAAAAAAATATTAATACTGTTAAAAAAAAAGAACATTTTGTTGAAGAGTTTTTTTTCGAAAACATCGATGTTTTTACGGATGTTGGTTTTCGTTGATGTTAATATAAAGGCGAAAAAAATATAAAACTTGATTGATACTATAGTTATTTTATTTATGTACTTATATTGCTTAAACAAAATTATATAAAAGATATTTGTTCAAGGTTCCAAAACTTTGAGTTGGCATTTTGTAAAAATATAATTTTTTGGAGCTTAAACAAAATAATATAAAAGATATTTGTTCAAGGTTCCAAAACTTTGAGTTGGCATTTTGAAAAATATAATTTTTTGGAGCTTCTCTCCTGAGATACAGCATCCTCTGCTTGAAGCAATATTTCCAGCAGCCGGGAACACTCTCTCAAACGGGACAGAAGTGGCCATAATTGATAAATATTTTATAGCCGTCTTCATCAACGCTGAGTTTTTAGGCACATATCCCTGTTGCCATGCCTCCAAGGGATTTTCATGTAGTCTAGACACAGGACTTTTCAAATATGTAGCCAATTCTGTCGGAGTTTGAGTCCAATTTTCTTGCAAGATAGCACATCGATGTTAAAAGTAATCTATGATTTTGGAAAACATCGATGTCGCAGCCTTAGTGTGAATCATACTATTGTTGTGGGGATCATAATATTGTACCACAACCATATAAGCAACTATAGTATGATGCTCTTTGTATATTATTAGCGCTACCATACTTATTTTCTTCGTGTGGAAACAAAGGAAAAAAAATTGACTACTTGCGATCTTGGCTTGAACCCAATACAAATTTGGAAATTCTCCATTTGTTTTTGGACTACGATCAGTTTGAAGTAGCAAAATACAGTTTCGGTATCGAGTAAAAAATAGCAATACGGTTCTCGTCAAACTATTTTAATGCAAAATCAACAGCCTATAAACGGGTGATCATTTTTTGCAAAATAAAAAAAAATCTAATCAAGTATGGAATCTTGATTGTTCATTCGAAAGGGCATTTTATTCTATTTATTTTTTGAATATAATTTTCTTCAAATGTTGGACGCAACTACTCCTCCGGGTATCCATTATGAGGGTCCAATTTTGGATGACACGTTCGAGTTCGAGCACTTCGACCGCTATGGCGTTAATAACGCACACCGTGGTTTTCGCGGTGATGAAATGGTAAGCAGTTCTAAAAAAAACAATAAAAAGCTAAACACAGCTCACCCGTAATCTGTGACAAAAAACCCTACAGATAATACCTCTAGATTGATCACCCTACAGTATCGAAACTCATGTGTTTGATACTAAAAGTATCGGTATCAAACGGACTGCAAGAGACAAATTCAAAACAAACTTTTAAAAGGCTAAATTTATCGACATTAACTAACATAATTTTTTTTACTCAGCAAGTTTAAAAACGTTATAATGACGTTGATTAAATTACTCACAAACCCTTGCGATTATTTTCAGTGCATCTTCAAAATTAGACAGATGTAATAAAAATATGCGGAATAAATTCAAAATATTCTTTTCTTTTTATTTGGTAACGATACTATATTTTTTGTACTCTGTTTCGACTTACCCATTTTAATCTACTCAACTTCACTGCTAACATTTCTAATGTATTTTGCAAATAAAAGTGTTCAAAAAAATTCGGGCGATTGAATTGAAATGTTTAAAAATATGCCTTGATTTGCCTTTAATTCCCTCACTTTGTGCTCCAAAATATTTACAAGTAGAAGACGTGGAAGAAACGACACCCACCACATTTCTTAGAGTCGTTTTCTTTGCTTCTTTTTTCCTTCATTTCTCTGCAATAAACAAAACGCATTTCTGAAAGTTGGGAATGGGGCTGGGATTTCTATAGTCTATAGCTCCAGCTCAATCGCTCTATTCCACTCTCCCCCTAGCGCAATGCCCACAATGCCGGTGTGGTAAATGTGTAAAATAAAAATAAATATAAAAATAAAACAACACATAAATTTCCTTTCAAAGCAAATTGACTTAAGATGGGAATACTACTACGACCGACGAGTATAAAAATTTGTTGCCTTGGCAACACAGACTCACTTACTCGGATGCGGCATAAATAGAAATGGAATGAAATGACTCCGATGACGATGTCGTCGGTGGTGGTGGTGGCGGCGGCAGCAACAGCAGCCAGAACGACATTTCCCCATGAATAGACAAACAACATTAAACGCCCTCTGCTACACGGCAACATGGCACACGGCTGCATACCAAGAAGAGGCAGAACGGCTCTTTGGAGTTCTCCTCTGGCCACGTAACGGAATCGAAAAATGGGGAAGAAAGAAGTGCAGACAACAAGATTTTAGATTTACAGATTTAAAAGAAAAATAAAATTAAATTTTTGTGTAAATTAATTTGCGGCTGTTTTTAGTTGTCACAATACCGATGCTTCCCCCTGCATTCCACGCCGCACCGCACTTTTAATGTCTTACTCTGCATTCCCAACCTCTCCCCTCCCTTCATCATTTAGTTTCCGGCAGACCACAATTCACTCTACCCCACTCCACTCGTTGACGGAGGGAAAACGTTTATTTATTGAACCAACAAAAAAGCTTTGTTTGCGTCGGTTAAGATCTATGGCACGATACTCTCCTAATCTACTGCAGTAATAATTGTTATGTCAATGGATACCGGCTTTTTTTGCTTCTCTCTTAGAAGGGTAGATTTGAAAAAAAATATTTGTTAAAGTCAAGAGTACAATGTACCCTTTAAAATTATGAATAGATTTTTGAAAACAAAAACGCCCTAAATGTTTTTGAGGTTTGCTTAGTTACAAATACAGGGTGCTTTAATTGTAATGGAAATCTTTGACAAGAATGATTTGAGAAACATTTTTTTAAATTCTGTTTTTTTTTTTTCAAATTATAACAACACAGAAAATGAAAAAGTGGATTTGAAATAGGTCCGAACTACTAAACATTTTTTGAATGAGTAGACTTTTCGTTGATAAAAAAAAATTATTAAATTATTTTCTCAATCTTTACAACTGGAACAGTGGAAAAGTCAATTAAAAATCGGTCCCAACTACCAAATTTTACTTAACGGGAAGACATACAGTTGTATACACCAATTGATTCTGGTATTGTTGGAAACTCGGTTCCACGTATCGATTACTGACCGCTTGTTTTAATGAAATGAAGTTGTATGAAATAGTTGGTTGACAGAACGGCCTGTTGTAGCAACCAATAGTTTTGCATCAAATGTTCGTTAGGAGCAACAATTGGTAATGACAACAACTAATTTCGTTCTAAGAAACATCTATTATTTACACATACAAAAAATTAACATCGGAGAAACTTCAAGGATTTACATTTTTACTAACTGGTTGAACGGAATAAAATTTGTATGTCGGAGAGACAATTGAAATATCGTTCCATTAATGCCAAGCGGACCTGCAAAAGTAGACCAATTATGGAAAATGGACGATGTCATTATACCCTGGATATATTGGGAAGATTTTTCTGAGATTGGAGTCGGACACAGAAGTCCAAAAAACTGGTCAGGCCGAACGGACTCATGAATGGGCAGGGCTGAACTTGAAGTCGTTTTTACTTGCACACAGGCATTGTATGATGACTAGGTACAGATGTTTGAGACAGCTTAGGAAAATAGCGATGGACCCCATGTACCAATTACTTTAGAATCACTATCGGTTCTGTTAAGCGATGTCCCCCCGGCTGTCCATCTAATGTTTAATTTACACGGCGGCTTTCGATAAAACTTGAAAGGCTTTCGATAAAACTTGTTATGTTGTTTCTGGCAAAAGGAAATTTGTTAATATCGGAGCCTTTTGAGCAAAAGCTCTGGTAAAATAAGACCATATCGGTCTTTGTTTTGGAGTATCCTCCATGCAAAGGTTCCTCCAAATTTGAGATCTCTTAGCTATAAAAGCCGCAAATAAAACCCGAACGTAAAGGTCCATATTTTCATATAGCCCCATACACAGATATTTCCAATTTCAGAACTTGCAGCTCTGGAAGCCACATCCCATTCCAATTTTGCATAAAACGCATCTCTGCTACAATTGTACTATGTATATCGTTCAATGTTTTCGAAAATTCCCACACGAAGGTCTCTCCCTATTTGAGGTCCTGCTGCTCAAGGAACCTATATTACATCCGATTATATTCTAATTATGCATGACGCCTTATGAGCGACCAATTTTATCTTTGGCGAACCTGGACCTTTGTACGAGTATAGCCCCAACGAAATTGGAAGTGATATATTTAGTCCGGCCTTGCTGAAAATCCAGGCCGAGACGCGGAATATTTTGGATAACAGAGTTATGCCGGGTATCTGATATTCGGCCTCGCCATATTAACGAACTGCTGCATTTCCTGTTCTATTTTCTAAACATTTGAGTCAACACTTAACATTCGGTTGTACTGATGGAATGCTTTTTGCACACAGAGAACCGGTTTGTTGCCCCATCCGAATTTTTCGCAAGTACTATCCATGTATCGACGGAACGGACACTTTCGGTTGAAGAAAGCAAGTATCGACAATCCCAACATACTAAGATGCTTATTGGAACTAAATTTGTATATGTGTTGGATGTTGTTATAGATTGTGGGTTATAAGCACTTTTTGAAAAAAAAATATTTACCGGCTGATCAGTTAAATAAATATGTCTTTACGCAGAATTTTTAATAAGCATTGCTGCGATGCCCTTATCTGAAAAAAATTAATTAAGGTATATAACAATATTTTTTGCCAATCTTTGGGTGGCCGTATCTCGGGAAAAATGGGTCTCCACCAAAAAATTTGTTGTTGTTTAAACTTAGTAGGATGTCTATCAATGGCGAAAACTCTGATCAAGTCTGAGTGATGTCTCTAAATTACAATTAAGCCTGTTTCTATGTTGTGGAAAATATTTTGTATTTAAAGTTCGTTTGTTTATATAGCAGTATCGTTTGGAAGCATTCACCGTCAAACCCAAGAAACTTTAACCGTCTGACCATTTTTTGTTTGTTTAGATGCATTTTTGGGGATTTCGAAATATGTTTTCGTAGTAAACAAGGGTTTGAAGTGACCAAAACCGATGAAATATTATAGAGATTATTTCCTGACGTTAGTATAAACAATATTATGTTACAACAGCCCTCTAAACAGGGTTTGACCAATACAAAGATGTACTCTGTTGCCACCACCAATGATTGGTAACAAAGTTACATGTCAATCACCATTAGTTGGTTGCCATAACCGTCAGTTGTAGCAACCAATAGTTAAACTGAATTCAGTCTGTATAACTGTGATATTGGGTGTGAATACCCTGATATAGTTGTAGCAACCATCATATGATATCAACCAGCATATGATAGCATGTTTTGGAATGTTGGTTATTGCAACAAAAATTCGGTTGCAGAAATTGCAACCGAATTTCTGTAGTTCAGACTGATTTCCAACTGATTTTTTCTCTGTGTGGGCAAATGCGATGGGAAAAATATTTGGGTTGTGCTAATGAATATTTTTAAAAAGCAACAAAATAATTTGAAAGTGGTATGGACCTCTTAGCGACTTCACAAATCAAACACGGCCAATTTCAATCTGAATATAAAAGGCAACAATTCGTTTCCAAGAATAAATCGTTCTGTATTGGTAACGATTTGTTTTAGATTTTATTCTTACGTTTATTACATAACCTCAACTAAATCCTGAGCCACTATTCAATATTGCTAAGCAATCTGGCTATGACGGCAACATGAAATGTCTGACATCCTTCGTGGAACTACAACTAGGCATGCTTAGGTATCTAAACCTACAAATATGGCATCAACTCCTACCTACACAGGGGGAGGAAGTTAATGGTCTCATTAATTTCTTCAAAGCAAAACCTGCCCTTAATTGAATTTATGCCGGAGCCCCAGGAGAACCATAAAAACTATACACGTTTCAGTCGCAACGTGTTAAAAAACCCCTGGACAAATTTGGAGCAGACAGTCCCATAGCATGATGCACGCACGCATATAGCACCAAAAAGGGGGGGATTAGTCGGGCCGTATTCGGAATTAAGTAAAGCATTCCGCTTTGAAATCTCTTTGAAAGTGAACAAATATTGAAGACGATGCAGACGACGATGGTGAAGAAGTACAAAAAAAACCTAAAGAGACCCATTATTTGAAATGCTTGTGGCATCTTTTTCGAGTTTGTTTCTTTTTCTCGGTCTGTTGTACCAACTAAAAATAAACAAAACGACACCAAGAAGCACACATAAATAGAAAAATAAAAAGAACAGAAACTAAGAAAACAATGGAAAATTTATCTGCAACCAAAATTGTAACGCTTCCCGCCACCAGGCGCTGGTTTGGGTCTTGGTTGTATCGTCTTTTACGAGTCGGTGGTGCTATTGTCATTTTGGGGTATGTAAACACTGTACGCCGTCAGAGGTGGTGGAGGCGAAGACGTATAGTGCAGCACCGGCAACAGCAGCATCTCAGCCAAAGGAAAATTAGACAATTGTTGTTTAACCCTTTCGGTACTTCTTTTTTATTTTTGACATAAAAAATCATTTTTATCCAATTTGTTATTATTTAGGCCATCGTTATGAATATTTAAAAGTATTTTTTTTAAATTTTGCTTCCAAAAGTGATTTTTGGGCATCATGCCATATGGCATAGAATGTACTTAAGGGATTAAAACTACCCTAAACATTTTTTCATGAATAATATATAGATAATTTTAATTTTTAAATAAGCATATTTTTTTTAAACTTAAAAATTCACAAAATTCATTTAAAACATAAAAAATAAATCATTACTTATTATATAAAACATAAAATATATTATATAAAGAATTCATTGCCAATTTAATTTCCATCCTTACGTCTGCTTAGGTATCTGCCCTGAAAAAAAAGGAATATGAAAACCAATTTATATATAAAAATGTATCTATTGCTTACCTTATTTTTCATGATATACTCTAAAACAATTTCTTGTGCCATTTGGAATGCATAAATGGACGTTGCATTTTGAACAAGTGTATCTAGAATATCCTTTGCATCCTTGTATTTTACATATACGTTTTACAGATGTATACTCTGGTCAATGTTCAATGCCATCGAGACGAATCGAAACGGAAGGAGCCCTTTCATATGTCAGCCTTGGTTTCGAAGTTGATGGAGTGTCGGAAAGATCTAAGTCTTCAGTTAGTCGAAGACCACGACTCGTTTTCGAGAAAGGTTTTGAACTGATGACAATGCTAGCAATCCATCAGCTACATCATTCCGGAATGCTAATAAATCCATTTGATCTTTTTTTCTTATAGTATTATTATCACTGTCATTGCGATATTCCAACCAAGGGTTACATACTGCTAAGTCGGTGAAATGGTCAAATATTTTCAGGGTCCACTTTCTTGTCCGAATGGAAATTCTGTATAACGACAGCAAAAAGTCCATCTTGTCGACTCCTCCCATATTTTTATTATATACACCTACAACGTTAGGTTGTGGGACAACGATTTTCTTTTTTTGTTCAGCACTAAATCTGATTACCTCTTTTGTATCTTTATCACCATAAATAGATGAAGCTAATAGAACACAGCCCCCATCTAGCCATTTTAAAAGGAAAATATTTTGGTTCCTTTCAATACAATAGTCATAACTTCCTCTTCCTTGCTTTTTCAAATCCTTTTCTGTTGCAAGCGGAGCTTTTCCGGTTCTGTTTCCTCGCATGGTTCCTGTTGCTCATATTCCTTTTGCTCGTAAATATATTAATAAATTAATTGTAGTGAAATAGTTATCAAAAAATAGTTTGTGGTTTTTATTTTCTGGAATCGTTTTAGAGAGGTGAATGAAAATATCCGAGCAAAAACCTAATTTTGATTCCCCAACAACTGTATTTTTTCCTTGGTATATTTCGAGATCATATACAATTCCATTTGAGCTACATAGACAAAAAACTTTTATTCCCCATTTGATAGGTTTTTTGGGCATATACTGTTTCAACCCGGTTTTTGATTTGCATGGAATCATCATTTCATCACAGCAACAGTTTTCATCTTTTGGAATGTCATAGGATCTTTTCAAGAACGTATTTATGAGTGGACGAACTTTATAAAGTTTGTCGTTCAAGTTCTCCTCTACACAGAACTGACGATTAGTTCGTATTGTATGAAATCTATTTTTTGTCATGTGTTTACGAAATGCTGGTATTTCAGTAGCACTATTCCAGTACATCGCTAATCGAGGATATCCTATTGTTCCTATTATAATTTCTAAGCCCATTAATGTCAGAATCTCTTCTCTGGTAACATTTATTGCAGTTCCTGTTATTATAAGTGAGGCTTGGTTTGTTGCCTGAACAATTGTGTCAATAACTTCAAATGGAAATACTTTAAAAAATATGAAACAGGAGTTTTAACATCTTGCTTCGGATAGTCCAATGAATCATTTTCCGCATCTAAATTGTTCTCAAATAAATCGATATTCCCATCTGGATTAGTTAGCTCCTCGGTTAAAAAGGAATTGTTTTTGTTGTCATTAAGAGTTTGCAATAACGTTTCCAAAACATCATTTTCTTCTTCTTCATCATCGCCAAAGTCAGATAAATCTGAGTCATCAAAATTTACCAAAATATTTTCTATTTGTTCGTTTTTTAATTTATTAGACATCGTTATTACGGCCAACCACTGCGACTCTATTCAATCAAATAAAAAAAAATGTATTTCCGATGGGTAAAATCTATGCCATATGGCATAGTACGAAATAAAAAAAATCGTACAGCCCTATTGAACAACTTTAGGGATCTAATTTTTTTTACACTTACTGAAGCGATAATTATCTACTAAATAACATAGATAAAGTTATAAAATAAAGTAATATTTGTAATAGAATATATAAAAGTATGATGTGATATTTTTTTCAAAAATACGAAACTCGATGGGCCCGCTCGCTTTCTGAACCTTTACGATTTACTTGATCCTCTAACTGAAATTTTTTTTTATTAATTTGTACAAAAAACATCAAAGAAAAATATAAAAATACAAAAATAATAGTAATCATAAGTTTTTTAACTTAAAATAGCCTCTGAAAAGCGACTATGCCATATGGCATAGAATAACCGAAAGGGTTAATTTATTACCAACGAATGGGGGATTTTTTTTGCCACTGCTTACTTTACGTACCCGTACTCCATTCATTCATTCATTGCCCGCTTCGTGCCTGGGTTTATTTAACCAATTTGAGGCTTTGCCTTCATCCTCCCTCTCCCCCGCTGCATGTGCAGCGTGAGTGTAGATTCTACGTCCGTATCTGAGCTATTTTTCGTATTTCAACACTTATTGTCAACGCCTTAACGCTCTTGAAGATTCGTTGTTCACTCACTCTGCATGCCCTACACTAAAGCAAGGGGGCATTTTTCATTCGTTGCGGCAGCCATGGCATTCACGCTGTCTGTGGCTGAACTCTATTTGTTTTGGGGATGTCCTCGTATTCCCTTTTTTGTGGGCCACGGAGTATGCCAAGCCCGGGAGTTTTTGTGGGCCACGGAGTATGCCAAGTCCGGGAGTTAAGTAGTACTCAGTTTATTTGACTTGCCTTTGAGAGCGTTCACGCTATTTTGTGATGTTGATGGTCATGGCCATCTTTAATTTAATAAGCTCCTTGACAAGAGTTTAATACCAACTGCATAGTAAAGTATGGCTAGGCTGTGTTGGAGCAAAAAAATGATTACACTTAGTAAGGGCATAAATACTGTTACACACGTTTTATGCTGCAAAATAAAGAGTACTGAATGTTTTTGAACCAAATATTCTTTAATATATTAATTGATGTATATTGTGTGATGCAAAAAGAATATACTTATTCGAAATGTCCGCCTTTTGCCTTTACACAGAACAGCTTCCAAAACGGTTTCTTGGTAAACTTTAGCCGATGCTTTGACTCCTTGTTCGCAGAAAAGCAGGTCAGTGACGTCATCTTAAGAGACACCCCACCAAACCATGGCTGAAGCTGGGTGATGACCCTTTTCCACCTTTGGGATCAGTTCAGATGCTTCCTTAGATGACCGCGCATGCACTCTATCATTTAGCTTGTTAAATTTTTCCTGAGCGGTAAACAATTTTTTTATCGGTGAACAAAATTTTTCTGTGCAAGTTATCAACGTGCTTCACCAAAAGGCGTTTGCATTTTTCAATCCTATTTTTTTTTAAAGCTGCAGTCAATAAATGTTCGGGACGTCGTTTGAACTCCCCAAATCCCAAGTCTTTTTTAACGATTCGACTCATGGAATTTTGAGTGATATTCATCTCACGGGCCATGATTTTCTGTTTTCGGAGCGGATTTCTGTGAATTCTTGATTTAACGGCCTTGATGACATTCGGTGTTCGAACAGAGCGTGGGCGGCCCGATCGGTGGAGGTCGTTTACATCTCAAGTCTCCTTAAACAGTTTTTTGCATCGGTAGACGAACATGCGGCTACTCCCTTGCGAACGGAGCGTTTTGAAAATATCGTTTTTTTCATTTCACACTTGAAAAGCGCTATTACAGCGATACGGCTCTCATTATCTGACCACTCCATGATGAAAGTTGAAACAATTTTAAAATCCCGTTACAGACTAACGTTATTGAGGTTAGCTTTCAAAACCCATATGACATTAACGGGGTATGTTCAGTTCTTCTATTGAAATGGGGGTGTTCAATGTTGTAACAGTATTTATGTCCCTACTAAGTACAGGGTGGTTCATTTACGACTGGACAAATTTCACCAGCGTATTCCTTGGCTTATTTTATGAAAATATGTCCATCTACGACCATGTCCAAAAATACAAGGGGGCGAAATGGCAGCGGTTTGAACATTTTGGGATTGGTGGCCGGAGGGTACTAGGCTAAAATTGCTAAGTTCTGAATACTTATAATATATACATATATTATACTATTTGATTGAAAAGGATTTTTTTTTGAAAAGAAATAACTGCACACATTTATTTGTTTTTTGTTAATAAACAAAAAAATGCATTTAAGTCAAATAGTCATAACTTTGGAACAAAAAAATCTGACCAATGGTTCAGAACTGAGCAATTTTACCCTAGTACCCTCCGACCACCAATTCGGAAATTTTCATACCGCTGGCATTTCACACTTTGAGTTTTTGGATATTTTTTCCTGAAATGGTTCAAGGAATATGCTGGTGAAGTTTGTCTAGTCGTGAATGAATCAAACTGTAGTATTCGAAATTGTGAAGGACATTTCCATTATAAAGGTATCCGCTACTGAAATGGGCTGCCTCATTCAAATCTCAAATCTAATTTGAGTATTATAGATATTTCAATATTTACAATTAGACTCTTGTTTTGACTATAAGGTAACTCGAACTCAGGCGATCTGGACAAAAATGTTCAAAAAACAAATAATATGCTACAAAAAGTATATTTCTGGTCTAATAATGAAAATGCAATTATTTATCATCAAAAATGGTTTTATTGTTTTTCAAAGTATTCTCCAGCATGATTTTTACACTTTTGCAAGCGCTCAAACGAATTGTAGAAGTACTTTTTCCACTCCGATTGAGACACCTCCAAAACATGGTTTTTGAACACTTCAACAGCATCTTCTGGCGACGAAAATTGTTTACGACGCATTTTGTTCTTGATGTGCGTGAATAAAAAGAAGTCATTGGGTGCCAAGTCAGGGCTGATGACCCATCAATTCGTCGTTTTGGCCGTTCAAAAAGGCGCTGGTTTGAGCCGATGTGTGAGAGCTCGCATTGTCATGGTGCACAATAATTCGTCTTCTCTTGTTCGTTTTTCGAATTTCTCCGAAGACTTCAGACGAACAAATTTTGGAGTACAACTCAGAATTGACCATCCTACGTTGATCAAGCGGAACAGTCGCCACATGGCCAGTTTTGCCGAAGAAACAGGCGACCATTTGCTTCGAAGTGCTTCTTTCACGAACAACTTTCGTTGGATTTGGCTCGTCTTCGCAGACCCACACGGTCGATTGCTGTTTTGTTTCGGGCTCATACGCATAGATCCATGATTGGTCAACTGTGGCAATCTTATAAAAGTCTTTTGAAGCATCCCTATCATATTTTTGAAAATTTCTTTGCACCAATTGACACGAGCCCTTTTTAGAGCGATTGTCAAATTGTGCGGGATCTAACTAGAACAAACCTTTTTTACGGCCAGGTAATTTATAAACACCTGTCCGTAAAAAAGGTTTGTGCTCGTTAGATCCAGCACAATTTGACAATCGCTCAAAAAAAGGTCAATTTTTGCGGGTGGAAGAAATGCCGAAGGATGCCTCTATCTCACGGTATGTCACATGACGATCTTGCATTATCAGTTCACGCACAGCATCAATGTTCTGTGGCACAACGGCCGTTTTTGGATGACCTTCGTCTTTGAGCGAGCGTCGGCCACGATTGAATTCATTAAACCAGTTTTTCAAAGTTCTATAGGATAGTGCTTCATCGTCATACAAAGAATTTTGTTCAGCGATTCACTCTTGTGATAATCCACGTCGAAAGTTATAAAAAATAATCGCACGAAAATGTTCACGAGGTCGTACGTCAAAACGTTCTAAGTACGTTTATGCTAAAAAATGTCAAACTTTCCAATGGAAATGTCAGATGGCGCCAGACAATACTCAGTGTTGCTTAGGCCAGAAGAATATATAGCAACCCACGTATAATTTAAATATTTTTGAGTCAAACACGTTTGAAAGTAACATGGAATCCGTGCCCGAATTTAGGCAGATATTGATATTTTGGATTATTAACATATAATCGTAACCGTATTTTGTTAATAAATGTTTGTAAGGACCGAAGGGACCACTGTAAAATCATCTCCTCTTGATATTAAGATGAGCCAAGGTTCGTCTACAATTAGTGGAAATATGTTTAAGCAAATACTCAAGAAGGCGAGAAGCTTATAACTAAAAGTCATCAGTTTATGATCCTAGCTTAATCCGCTATCCTGCTTTCAGCCGACGGTCAGATAGACGTTTTTTGCTTAAAGCTTTGGAAATAATAATTGATGTCTTTCCTTAGACCAGGAATGCTGTCGGAGGCCCAACATGCCTTTATGAAGGGGAAACTTTAAATCAAATGTTGACTTTTTATTGTTCATTCGAAAGGACATTTTATGCAATTGATTTTTTCAATATAATTTTTTTTAAATGTTGGCCGCAACTACGCCTCTGTGTGTTCATTCTGAGGGTCCAAGTTTGGATGACTCGTCCTAGCATTTCGACCGTTAATGACATGTTGGCTTCCAAAACCTAAATCCCAGCTGGTTTGTCAGCATAAATTTTTGACTCTACGTAGCCCCGAAGAAAAAAAGTCTACAGGTATGATATCACACGAGCTAGGCGGCCAACTAACCGGTCCAAAACGTGAAATTAGCTGATCTTCGAAATGACTTCTCAATAGATCTATTGTTTAAGCAGCTGTATGGCGAGAGGCATTGTCCTGTTGAAACCGAATGTCGTCAAGATTACGGGCTTCAATTTCAGGTAGCATAAAGATCGATAGCATAGCGGAATAGCGAGCACCATTCACGGTTGCGTTCCGGCCTTTTTCATTTTTGAAAAAATATGGACCGATGATTCCACCAGCCCATAAACCTCGCCAAACCGTGGTTTCCCTGGAAATAATGGCTCCTCTTTAACAACTTCTGGTTGCTCTTCAGTCCAAATTCGGCAATTTTGTCTATTGGCGTTGCCGTTGAGCCAGAAATGGTCCTCATTACTGAACAAAATTTTGGTCGAAAACTTCTCACTCTCATTTCCGTAATACAGTTGCATAATTTGGAGAAGTTGTTGCGGTGTACGTTTAACACAGCTCACGCGTAATCTGTGAAAAATACCCTATTGAAAATATAACTCTAGAGTGATCACCAGTTGCAAAGTTGCTCTCGGAAGTACAACTACTAAAATGGTACTATTTACGAAGCGATAAAAGATTTTGCAATTTGTTATCATACGATCGATGGGGTATAATTTTCAATATCCCATAGCGCCAAATATCTGGGACTGGTGCTGAAAAGCAGAGTAAACAGCAACCTGAACTTACACTCGAGGACCACGAAAGTGGTACCAACATTATATTGCTGCAAAAATTACGTTGGCCTCAACTAGGGAATGAGCCCCAGAAACCTATATTTTGTCATCAAACCGATGATGTTTACGGAGAAAGTTAGCGATAATGACAACAGGTGCTCTTAGAATGGCTCCATCTGAGGCATTGTTCAGATTATATAACTGGCTTCCGCCAGATACCTTGACAATTCAAGGAACTGCGATCAAGACTATGTAATTTGGCTCTACGGGTGCATGGAAGTAGGACTATGACCATGACAACATTTTGAGTGTAGGCCTTACCTTATGTGACACGTGATTCAATTACACTAGTTTACTGCCACTGTGGTGCAGATTTCTAAATGTTTTTTTCTATAGATTTTGGCCTCCTAAACACGAAAATTAATATTTTTTTACAATTTTCTTATGAGATGTCTCAGCTTTTTGACCATAACTCCCAAACGCTATGAAAGAAAACGCTCAAATGAAAGAAAATTTGTTTTCCTAAATCTTTTTTATTTTGAAAAACCATGGCTTGTTTTGCTCGAGATATGCTATATATTTTTAGA
This sequence comes from Hydrotaea diabolus, assembly GCA_963513945.1. Taxonomy (NCBI): domain Eukaryota; kingdom Metazoa; phylum Arthropoda; class Insecta; order Diptera; family Muscidae; genus Hydrotaea; species Hydrotaea diabolus. Next base: position 189,903,228 of record OY740718.1, read on the forward strand.
TATTTTTATATTATTGTTTTTATATATATTTTTTTTTAATTTAAAATTGCGATTTTTGCTCAAAAAAATATTTTTTTTATATTTGAAATGCCTCTAACGTTAAAACTGTAGAACTGATTTTAAGTTATGAAAAGATTATTACTTAAAAGTTTTTATTCTGGTTCGAGACCTTTTTGGTGGAATGTATTGGCTACGGTTGCCAGGCAGACTGTTTCTAACCCACCAAGCTGTTTCTAAACCCACCAAGGTTTTTCTTCAGCAGTCTTTGGCAACGATTACTTCGGCTACAAATCAAATGACCTATACGGGAGTCTCACTATGATTAATAAGAATTACCCTTTGCGTATAGTATGAAATAAAAAGGTTTTAGAAAAGCTAATTTCCTTTTTGTTAAGACCACAAGTGATAATTTGGTAATAGCGTTTGGGAGTGAGTTATGGTCCAAAAAGCTGAGAAAAATAATCAAAGGAAAAATTTTTAAAATTCATATTCTTGTTTGGGAGGCCAATATCTATAGAAAAAACTATTTAGAACTCTGGACCAGGAAAAATATCATAATTTGTAAACTAGTGTTATTGAATCAATCTACGCGATTGACTACCGCCTCTCTGAAGATGTAATCCAAATACACACTGACGGATCACAGTTACTTAGAGAGTTTGGATGTGGTCAGCTAAAGTTGAAATCAGTCCCTCAAGCTACCGTAGTATTGTATCAATATTCTGGCAAAATTCTTGGCTATAGGAACTGCTGCACGGCAAGTTCAGTGCTATGGAAAATTATGCTGGAATATATTCATGTATTCTGACTGCAAGACGGTCTTTTGATAACAAGAGAATATGTACACCTCTTTGATAATTGTTCAAAAATGTCGGATATCTCTCGAGTGAGTCACTAGTCTGTAACCTGGGTTTCGGTGTTCCAGCAGGCACAGTTGCGAAGGCTGACGCTACCTGCAATTCGATATCAAGGAAACTCTATCTCATTGCAAAGGATAGGTTGAAAATTAAATCCCCTTGCATAAATACCAAAAAGTTGAACTCTTGTAAGGATGGAGAGAGAACACGGGCCGCGATTAATCGTAGTCTGCCAAGGCTTTAACTAAGAAACCTCATTTTTGGGCTAGGAGAATGTGTATGCCATACAACGATTTTCGGGGAGTTGGAACAACAGCGAGCACGAGAGGACAACTCATTATCGACTCTGTCACTGCCCGGCTTTTTTGGACTTACGACGGAATGTGTATAGTGTGCTAATACTAAAAGACAAAAAAGTCCTTCCAATGGTCTTTACACCTCTATGTTTAAGGAAAACAGGATGGCGAAAGTACATGGCCAGGTAGAATACGATAAATTATTTTTATTCGGTATCACAGCAACACCTACTTATGGACCCCAGCAATGTTTCATAGAGTCACTAAAATTCTGATTAATTTCGTCACATTCAAATTGTCGCCTTGAATCCTTGTTGCCGATCGGACATTGCTAACTAAATCTCTGTCTTATCATATCATGTTTCAACTGAAGGGTATTCAAAGAGTCGGCTTGGTCTGTCCTTAAATTCCTTCAACAGTTTAAATCACCCACACGCACACACTCAAACAGCCACTTGGTGGATGAACAGAGGGGGGATCGGTTAAGAGAAAATTTTAAAATAAATAAAGTAAATATTAAGAAAAGCGTGAAATTTATTTCTTTCAACTGTGCCATTCATTCAAATCATCATCTTTCAGTGATTCTAGGAAATCTTCAAACTCACTTGCATCTTGCGCCTTTCCTATCTAAGTATGCCTGACTGCAGTTCTCTCGTTGCCATATGAAATTAGTCGAAAACCTCTTTAGAACTGGCGTTACTTAGTTGGCCTTTGTTCCCGAAACACATTTCAAAAATAAACATTTTCTGAATGAAGTGAACGACGACACACCACCAAAGGACAGATAGACCGTCTCATACTCGTGCATGCGTAAATCCTCCACGAATCCTTAGACCTCGTATTCCTACTTTTGCCTTCGATGAGTTGATGTTGTTCTTTGTAATTAATACGTACCCCGGGTGAAAGTACATGTGCGATTGTATGTGTGGGTGTCTTCAGCTCCATAGCAATTTCTTCTGAAGTAAGTGTCGACCATAATTGTTCCTATTATTCCAAAGCATTAGACAGACGCATCGTTGCACGTTTTTTCTTTTTTTTTTGTTGCAACCTAATGTTTTCCAGGGACTCTTCGGCAAACAGACAGAGTGACACACACAACGCGTAGCATATTTCAAACGAAGGGGGTTACAAATTGGGTTGAACTGACATGGCGAATATCCATAATTTACTTCCTCATTGCAAGCAAATGGTTCCGAGTGGATGCCAGCGGAGGAGGCGAGGCGACTGGATGGAGTGGTGTTTGCATTGTAACAATGCCGAACGTGTTTTCTCGTTTAATTGATGCCTCTTCTGGCCCATCAATAATTTCAAATGGAACGCCGTTTCCGTTCCATTGCGATGCATCCTTGCCCCTTATTTCCCCGCTCTAGCACCGTATGAAAGCCGTCTTCAGTTTCGTTGAGTGAAACATAAATACGAAGTGGAAAGCATGAAGGCAAAAAGCGAAAGAAATATGAAATGGTTGAAATAATTTCCAAGTGGCAACAGAGGCAGCGGCAGCATTCTTTAATTACTTGCAACAAGATATTATTTGGCGTTACAAGATGTTCGACACAAGTACTGCGGAAATATTTTGCGAACTTCCCTTAAGAAGTGGCCCAGGGTTAGTGACGGATTTCCGTTGCTTTGGTGTTCATATAATTAAACAAAATTTGAATTAAATCGATGTGATGAAATAATTAGGTGTTATTTGAAGAGGTTCAGCTTTTGTCCAAGAAAAATACAATGCCACAGAGGCTAAGGAGGGAGATAACTAAGTCGTTGATTATTAATTCCTTTTACTCCTATAAGAATCATAGGGCTGTAGCAATTTATTTCCATTTTCCTCTATTTAATTCACAGTATTTTATTTTATTCCAGCTAAGGGGTAGGTTCGGTGCTTCTGAGTCATTTTGCCTCCTTCAGATGTGTGATGGGCGCCACCTGCCTCGGCTGCCATGCGGGTTCTATTCGATGGCCTGTCTAGAGATATCATCCGCGGATTTCCTCAGGGTATGGCCTATCCAACCCTATTTACGCCTTCTGATTTCGTTACTGTTGTGCTAATGCCCATAGATCGTCGTTGATAATTGTGTTGGGCCAAAAATAAACGCAGCATTTTTCGCAAGTATTTGTTCGTGAACACTTGGATATTTTGGATATATCTTAATGCAGCATTGCATGATTCGCATCCGTATAGTAGGACAGATTTTACATTGGAGTTGAATATTTTTAGTTTTGTCCTTCTCGAGATAAAGTTTGATCTCCAGACAGAGTTTAAGAGGCCATATACTGGTCAGGCTTTGTTAATCCGGTTGAGGATATCATTTTTGGATTATGCTTTCTAAGTAGCAAAACGAGCTCACTTCCTCGATTATCTTTTTACGGAGCCTTTCAGTATTTGATGCAATTATGGAGCCTTTCAGTATTTGATGCAATTAAGATTTGGAAAGATTTTTTAAGACCTACACGGGACTAAACTCATTTTGGCTTGCAAATTGGAAAAAGTGTAGGAAAGGAGGCAGATGTCGTCGGTATAGTCTTCTAGTCTGCCTTGTAGTCCCCATGTTATACCTCTTCCCTGCATAGTTGAAATTTGCATCACTTGATCCAGCACACAGTTAAATCGCAAGAAAAAATATGGTTAGACGCAGAGAAAAAATATGGTTACTATATGGCTACGGCAATAATAATATGTTCTCCGCAAAAAAAAAGTATTTTCGTCCCAGCCATAGTATTTTTTTCTAAATTTAAATTTGACAACAGTATGATTGCCGCAATAATAATATTGTTAAAATGTAACAATAGTATTATAACCAAAATTAATAATGAAAATATGGTTGTAGCAACAATATAAATATGGTTGTTGCGACACAAGTATTATTTTTTCGCTTTTATGTTAATAATAACATGATTACAGCAATCATACTGTATAATTGTAATTTTTTTTCATTTACTTAGTAGGGACATAGATACTGTTACAACATTGAACACACCCATTTCAATAGTAGAACTGAACATACCCCGTTAATGCCATATGGGGTTTGAAAACTAACCTCAATAGCGTTAGTCTGTAACGGGATTTTTAAACTTTCATCATGGAGTGGTCGCTGTAATAGCGCTTTCCAAGTGTGGAATGAAAAAAACGATATTTTCTAAACGCTCCGGCCACTAGGGATTAGCCGCATGTTCGTCTACCGATGCATTAAACTGTTTGAGGAGACTGGAGATGTAAAAGACCGTCGGGCCGCACACACTCTGTTCGAACACCGCATGTCATCAAAGCCGCTAAATCAAGAATTTACAGAAATCCGCTCCGAAAACAGAAAATAATGGCCCGTGAGATGAATAACACGCAAAAGTCCATGAATCATTAAAAAAGACTTGGGACTTTCAAACGAAGTACCGGACATTTATTGGCTTGAATGTCCTGCTGCACTAGAAGCCACATACGAGAATCAGGACAAAACGCCATAATTTTACCACAAGAAAGACCATTTTTTGAAATACTACCAATCGCTCCATTATTTCATGGAATTCTCGCACCAAAGATTTTATATTGCTGGATTAGGTGAATCGAAAAGTTTACCAATATGGTACCGCCTTTTCAATAATAGACGATAATGGTATTGTCTGGCATCGTGTCAAAATACTCATGTTCTGTTTTAGGCTAAAGTTCTTCCCCGCTGGATTTCTCACCCATAGGCCGACACACTAGATTTGTTGCCACTGGACCAAAGGTGCAGCTTGTGGTCCAAAAACCTTTGTCATCTGCAATCGCGTTGCCCAACTTTGTTCTCTTCAACCCCAGGAATTGTATGTAATACGTGGTTATCTACTATTAAGGGGCTTTACTGTTTTGTTGTTTTTTTATTTGTGATTAATTACATTTTACACCGAGTTTAAGCCATAATAATATTAACTATATTTTTCGTCTCGACCAACTATGATTCTCCTACAAAACAGCGAAAATTATTGGGGAGGACAAACGACCCTCAAAAAAAACTGCCAAAAAGCTTTTTGCTTAATTAGTTTAACTCGTCGCATATAACATTTTAATTTCCTTGTAAAATGTTAACAATTTGTCTCTCTTTCGTCATTCGTTCAGTGGCGGTGGACAACATTCCGTGGCGTGCTGTTGTTACGAGCACTATTCAGTTTCTTGCGTCGCTTTTTGTCTGTGGCGCAATGGCTGGCCTCTTGTCACATGTTTCCAGTCGCCAAAAACTCCCATAATTTCAGGGAAAAAAAACGAAAAAAACGCTATAAAAAATTAAAATAAACAAACAAAAAAACGTTTGCTATGAATGACAACTTCGTTTTCATTAAACAATTTGTTGTGCGTTGGGTTTTTCATTATTTTCGTTTTTATATTCCACTTGCAAATTACCACACATCAGAATTAAGTTGCAACAAATGTGCGAGCAGAAAAAAATCAGCCCGGCGCTGGTGGACAAGAAAAACTATTTAAAAAAAATCATACTCGCATAAAAACAGTAGCTATTGCAAGCTAGTGAGTGGCTCTATGTGAGAGTGTGTGTGTTAAGATAATTACATTAAAAACACACGTACTTGTCATGCATACTGTATGCGCTTACGTGTATGCGAGTACGTATGCAAATAGATACCTATAAATGTACGAAATATTTAACAACAACAAAAATACAGACTTGCATTAAACAGATTGGTAACATATGTTTTTCGCATACAGGGTGCTAAGAAACTGTTTTGGGAGATAATTACAATTTGAATGACTTGTCGTTGCTGGATGAATATCTTAAGCTGGCAAATTTGAGACTTAAGCCCAGTGCGCTGTAAAAGATCTTTGACTTACGCCAGGGAAATTAGACCATATTTTTCTATCGCCCACACCTTAAGGTCTATCCTAGTTAAAAGGTTTTGACTGATTTGTTTTTGATGATCCATTAGCCCGTAATAATACCAGGTCCCTAGTGAACTGTTAACTAGAGACTTGGGGTTTGATGGGCAGTTACAGAGTCGCAGCGTACCATGTTGTCTTTGACCACATTCTAGGCCCATTACGAATGTAGACGGCTGTACCATCGTGACCTGAGTTGAGTGTCTAAGACCGAAAACGAAAAACCGATATTCGGTTTTTATGTCTAAACCCGACAGTCAATTTCTCAAAAATAGCGAAAGCCCGTTTCCTGATTGTTGTATGTACAATTTTTATATTACGGATCGACTCAGAATCAAAAGTTGGTATGATATACATATGTCTGCCAGTCTTCCTATTCCGTCTGTTGTCTGTATATATAACTACAGTTCACAATTTTTGTCCGATCTTCATGAAATTTGGCAAAAGTAAGTGTTTGGTCAAAGATTTTGAAAGTTTTAAAAAGACCGATTAAAATTAAGACATATCTTTCACACATATACCCAGCCGGTTTTATGTCTTTAGCTGTAGAAACCACAGAATACGGCATATCCATAATTCTGTGATTTTTCGACTTTCTTTGCAAAAAAAAGCATACAAATTATTGTGGATGTTCTGACATTTTCGGAAGTATTGACCTCAGTTGGCCGCCAAGAACGTTCAGCGTCATTTGTACTTGTGCGACCACAACGAAAGTCAGAAAACCACTTTTTTTACAATCGAGGAGTCCCCATAATATTTATCAAGCTTTTTCTTGGTTGGATTGACGGCTTTTTTACGCAAAAAATAATGTTCAATGGGCTCTCGAAATTCACTTTTTTTTGTCATTTTTAACAAAATCCACGAGGTTGTATGTTGTTTTGAACAGCTGTTAAACACAAACTAAATGACGGAACTCTCTCAAAAATAAACAGTTGTCTATTAACATACTTAATGGGAGCAGTGTTGCATTTTATATAACTACAAGGGAAGTTGGAAAAGGAATTATTGATATGCCCTTATATCTAATATTGATGAATTTGGCACAGTTCATTACGATCGATCATTAATCAGCTTAGATAAAAGTGGGTCATACCGACACGTGTTTTGATATAGCTCTAGTGCAAACACCTCTCCTGATATTACAAACACCTGCTCTTGAGCATCCAAATTAATTCCAATTTTAATCAAATTCGGTGTGGTATATAACGATAGACAAACAACCAAACAACAAGACTGATTTGAGTCATAAAGGTTATTTTTTTGTTATAGCCTTGTAAAAATTGCCTTGGGCCCAAAATGGGTTTCCATATACATAGAAAATTATTATTAAATAACTATACAATTTACTCTCGAAGCTTAAAAGAAGATTGTGTTGCAGGTTTGCTAAATTTAAATCCATTTAAACATAAATATATGTGACGCGCAAAATAGAAAGGGGCCTACGGGTAAAAACCAGTTTTGTTCAGGAGAGCCATTTTAAAGATTTAAATACGTGTATTTTTGGTGTACCATCACTTTCATAAAACGCGCATATCTCTGGGAGGGAACACTTTTGGGGCATGGGATCGGTCTCATTCGATGCTCAGATGTTGTCCAGATCAAAAAAAAAAGTGAAAATTGATTTTTTTTTGCCTTAGGCCCCTTTCTCTTTGCGCTGTCACATATGGGCATTAAAAATTATACAGTAAAAAAGTCCAAATATGAGCCTATGTTTAAAATTTGGGTAAGTTAAGACTGTAAGGTGGCAAAATTACTTCACTTCTGACTGGGAAAAAGTTTTCATTCTAGTCCAAAAGACTAAAACTGGAATGTCGGTTAATGGGTCGGCTTTATCAAAGGTCGTTATTTTCATTCTTAGGCAAAAGACTAAAGCTGGAATGTCGGTTAATGGGGGTTTTTTACTTTTAAAAGAAAAACCCGAAGGTCGGCTTTATCAAAATAACGGTTTTGAAAGAAACCGTAATGCAGGTTTTTCCCGGTTTTTAGTCTGCCTAGTGAGACTCCTCTCCATGTTAGGAACTTCGGGGGGTGAACTTGAAGGACAGCATTCAAGCAGTGCGAATTTCTGGTTGTTTCGTCTAAGGCTGACATGAAAGCAATCTGATCTTGCGGTTCTGTTTTAAAACGCTAAATTTCCCTTTCCAAGTCCACGATATCTCTCCAGACAAGTCTTAACACCGACCTGCCAACGGCCTTTTATTGAGCGAGCAATGTTTTCTTATGTGCCGGCGGGAAGCGAATTATAGACCTTGTGTCCACTCTTCATTTTGTTACAAATAGCGGTGGCGTGAGCGGGGGACGAGAACTGACTAACTAATGTCACTCCTAGAATATTTGGATGATTAAGGGTCGGAATTATTTTACCGTCGACTAACACATTTGAACTGAGTCTTGCTTCCCTCGTCCACTTGGGGAGTTGTGTGGTCGATGGCTTCGTTGCTGATATTTCCATATGTGACAGCGCATATGGACAACATCTGAGCATCGAATGAGACCGATCACATGCCCCAAAAGTATTCCCTCCCAGAGATATGCGCGTTTTATGAAAGTGAAGTCGACGATTCTAAGCGCAAATAAAAGGGACCTAATCTTTAAAATGGTTCTCCTGAACAAAACTGGGTTTTAACCTTAGGTCCCTTTCTATTTTGCACGTCACATATGACTCGCCCTGAAGAAGTTGACGAGATCAATGATGACATAGTAGTTTATTATGCCGCAGATGTTTTCAATCCCGTGGCCCGTAGCCGTAGATCGTGACACGATCTTTGCATTCTATGGTGGTTGTGGAATTTGGGAAATATAGGGAACCGTAATTAAATGTACCAATAATCGACCATATAGGGTAATATTTTTGTATAGCCCCCATGCAAAGGTCCTTTCCGATTTTAGAACCTAAAGCCACATATTTCATTTAATTCTAGCAAAATTTTGCATTGAGAGTTATGAGCGACCAGCACCGATCGCTGGTAAAAATTTGACATATCGGTCGATGATTTGGAATAACCCCCAGACAAAGGTTCTCAGAGTGTTGTATAATATTCCAAAGTCGACCCCGCCCAACTATGTCATCTGTAAGGAATTTTAAGGGTCTGGTCTGGTAGTGGACTGGTAAGAAATTAATATCTAAGCCATGTAAGTCATTTGGTACAAAAGGTCCCGATCAGTGAGTACAATCAGCTCACTGAGTATAAACACCAATTACATAGAAGTTTACGTACTTGGTCGGTTCAGCAAAAAATGTGTACATGTTATATCCGTGTTATGAACTTGGGTTTCGCGTCCATGATATTCCATATAAAGAACGAAATCCTACAAAAAATCGACACTTTTGGTGCGTTTTTGAAGCGCCCACTATAAAAATGTGACTATGACAGAACACAAACTACAAACAATGATCCTGTTGATACCCGAAACTTCGGGGCAATAAGCCGTTAATATTCAGGCATATATAGTTATTGAAGCCTGCATTCATCGAGTCAATTTCAGGTTATACTGATAATGAAAATGCATGCTCAGGTGACACCCGGTAACCCGGCTGATAGTTTTTACATAGCTGTTAAATAAATATATATACATACATGTATGTATGTACATTAGAGTGGTCTGGCTACTGCCCAAACATTTACCGACCTTTAAAGAAAATGTATACGTGAGATTTTAAAAATATTATGCAAACATTTTTATAAAACAAGCTTAAATACATATTTCAAAATTATTTTAATTCAAAGTCCAAGTACTGGCGACTTTCTATTACATTTGACCATTTATTTGACAATAAATAAAACTTGAGTATGGGTTGAAAGAAAGCAGAGTTTTTCAGAGATATTTTTAACTGGTCTATCTATAAAAGTGCTGTACAACTTAGTTGTTTTCTTTTCTGTGAGGCGCTCTAATGTGTAGTTTTTATAAAAACATGCGTTCATAAGTCTGTATGCAAGTACTGCGAGCGTCAAATTAAAATAATATCCGAGTATTATTTAAAACATATATTTATTACATTTGATATGTAAAAAATTATAGTACAAAATTCATTAGTATTTAAATTAGAAATAAATTTGAACAACATTTAACATAATCAAAGGTATTTTAGAACCAAACTTAAGGCGACAAAATAAAATTTTATTTATTTTAATTTTGACTTTATCACATCTTCTAGACATTGACTTAACTTTTAGTGAAATAAGCTGATATTTTACTCCATTCATCCTTTAATGCGACTGTGAGGTCATCTTTGGAAAAAATGTTCCCTTCGCTACTTTTTTTGTCCTGATATTCCCACAAATGCTCTATTGGATGAAGGTCTGGGGACTGCGGAGGATGATCGAGGGCTTTTGAAGTTCGAAAGAACAACCTATACTTCACAATTTTGACAAATGTTGGAATATCCAATTTTGCGATAACCCCAGTTTGTGATTACTGGGGACAACTCTACTGTGTAATTTTTGGCTTACTTTTCTATAATCATTTTTATAGTACAATGGTTTCGCAACAATATCAACTGTATTATGCCACGATTTGCCCTTTTTATAGAAATATATGATTTTACAAGTATCCACTGAAGTTTGATTGATGATTTTGCCCTGAAACGAAAACAGTCAATTGTGAAAGAGTTGCCAGCACATTTTGAATAAACAAAAATTTCTCTTTCGTAAGGGAGGTGTCTCTGTTTACTTTATTTTGATGTGTAAAATTCCATGTTCTTAAATAAAAATACGATTTTATTTAAATTAAATTTCGTCTATCGTTTTTATGATATATATTCTGAATGAATTTTGCAATGTTATTTTATACACACCATTATCATTGTAATTGAAATAAAACCATATTATTAAAAAATGTGTAGCGTTTACTTTCTTTTGACGCTCACAGTTGATATGAAACGAACGATTAGCACAGGTTTCATTTATCCGCATGAGTACAAGTGTATGCAACATACACCAGTATAAACGTCGGTATCCGTGCATGTGGCGATCACAGCGAGGACTCCCATTTTAACCATACAGGGTAGCCATGTCAGGCCAGACCAGCCCATGCTATGCTTTGATTATGGATGTGGACGCAGAGTATTTAAATTGTCCAAGTTGCACAATGCAACACTGTGTAATTATGAAGTGAGCAACAACAACAATAACAATAATGACAGCGTGAACAAAGTAAAAAAGTCGCGGCAATCAACATTAATTTATTATCAATGAATTATTAAAAATAATTATTTTGTAATGTGTGCTGCGCTGTACGAGTAAATTGTAACCGTAACACGCTCCAATGGGAGTTTCACATCAACAACTGCTGCACCAACAGCCGCAGCAGCCACAACAGCACAGGAAGTCCCAGTGATGGTCATAGGAGAAAAGTTGATGATTGCCTGGATTTTTCGATTGGGGTTTAATTGTAAAACAAATACTCGTACTGATATGCAGACGTTATGTCTCATAGGAGAAGCACATTGAAGATAGTTAACCATTAAAGTTTAAAATAGCGCTTTAGTAGTGTAGGGACGGTGGAGGGTTTATAAGGCTAGTCCTAGACAAACTTAAAACGTTTTTACTTGTTTTCACTTCAAAAGTTTAAAGTAAGAAACAATAAACTTTTAATTGCTTTTCAGTTTAAAATATATCGTTTAATTGTTACTAATTATTATAAATTTTCCAGTGTCTTTGGGCATTTATCTCGGTAAAATGAAAATCGTATCTTATAATTTCTTTTCTCCTCTTATGTGGAAATCAGCTATTTTCAATTTGTCTCCCTATCCCTCTCGTCTCTTCGTTAAGGTGAAATGTCAAGATCATTGCGACAAAAGTCTATGTGCGTCTAGACTAAAGAGTTTTTTGAACCAAAATGAAAAATATTTATTTTTGGTTTACATTTAAGCGTAATTTTACACATGGTCGACATATGAGCGTTTCGTTGAGTGAGCAGAGGAACACTCGATGGCAGTCATGGATGCGATGCTACACGGCAGAGACGAATCGTAAGTACCCTTAAATTGTTTTGTAAAATAAATGCCTACATGTATTGTATTTTTAGGACCATCTGAATGGATGGACGAAAGCATATTTGGACATTAGAAATATTGATGGGAATAAAAAAAGGCATCAGGTACTACTACGAGTATATACAATCAGTATTTGTGTGCTTAGAAATGCTTTAAAATTGACTGCTGAACAAATTATTTTCTAAAAGGTTATGAGCCTCGTAAGGCTTATTTTAATTCCTGTTTTGGTTTCATACAAGTTTATTATCTGTACGATTTTTTAATTGAAATAAATTGAATGAAGAACTAGTTTCTGGCTCACGAATAAAAGCAAGTTTTGGCCGACAGATTTTAATTCAGGTTCGGCTACAATTTTTACATTGAAGCAGTGCATTGAGTTCTTGAGAAAGTTCAGGAACATCAGAAATATTTAAGTTAGAATCATAGTAGTATTATTATAAAAACAGTATATGTTTAAAAAATATGCCACTGCTTGGTTAGGATTTAGAGCTGAAGGCTTTACGAGTACTGGACCACACGTTTCGACACATGAGGTTGCTCATGCAGTTACAGTAAACTAGTAATATTAATAATTAACAGAACTCCATGTTATGATACAGGCTATGTGCATAGTTTGTATCTGAATTAAGGTCCTAGTTATACCTATAATTAAGCATGGTGAAATTTAACCACATCGGTATATTTTATCGTATGTAAAAGCGCATAGAGAAACGGACCTAAGGGTAAAAAAAAATCAATTTTCACTTTTTTTTGATGTGGACAACATCTGAGCATCGAATGAGACCGATCCAATGCCCCAAAAGTGTTCCCTCCCAGAGATATGCGCATTTTATGAAAGTGATGGTACAAATCTTTAAAATGACTCTCCTGAACAAAACTGGTTTTTACCCTTAGGGCCCTTTCTATTTTGCGCGTCACATATACTCGTACAGGGTGGCTTATGAAAGCCACTGCCAAAAAAAAGCTAATAACTTTTGTTCTATTTAATGAATCTGATTTTTATTTTGCAGATTGATTTTTAGATTTAACAAAAATGGATAACTGGGACACTGAAACAACAATTTGGATTGTCCGCCGCTATCACGCACTGGAGTTCAAAGAGAGTATATGCGCACATTTGGCGACAATCCTCCGAGCAGATGGACCATAATGAGAGAATATTACCGAGCATGGGACAGTCAACCTTATCATAGAAACGCTTCAGTTCGGACCTAGAAAACAATCGTTGTTGCCATACAAAACAATCCAAGAGTTTTGACAAGAAGCGTGTCTGCTCAAATGTGTATAAGCCGACAGTCAGTGCTGTCAACTATGCCCAAATATTTGGACTTATTCCCATATAAAATTCAAATGACCAACAAACTGAACGCAGCAGACTTCCCGATGCCAGAAGATGCTTTAAATGCTGGAAGAGGACGGAAACATATGTAACGCGCAAAATTGAAAGGGACCTAAGGTTAAAAACCAGTTTTGTTCAGGAGAGCCATTTTAAAGATTAGGTCCCTTTCTATTTGCGCTTAGTTTCGTCGACTTCACTTTCATAAAACGCGCATATCTCTGGGAGGGAACACTTTTAGGGCATGGGATCGGTCTCATTCGATGCTCAGATGTTGTCCACATTAAAAAAAAAAAAAAAAAAAAATGAAAATTGATTTTTTTTTTACCCTTAGGTCCCTTTCTCTATACATATAAACATGCCTGACAAATTGAAAATGCCTGACGAAGCCCATTTCGATTTAAACGGCAACATAAACAAACAAAATTATTGAATAAGAAGTGTTTTCAACCCACAGATACTCCATTGGACGGAATTGAATCCACTTCGTGTCACAGTGTGGTGTGCAGTTTCATCTCGCTGCATTTTCGGGCCCTACTTTTTCGAAGAAAATGGTCACACCGTTACAGTTACTGGAGACCGTTACTTCAGCAAGTTGAGAGAGTTTTCCTATCCAGAATTACGCCGAATGAGAATTTCTTTCAACTCTGTGTGGTTTCAGGAAGATGGTGCAACTCCTCACATAAGCCTGTTATACATTTTCCAGCTGATATCCAGAAACTCCACATTCCGCCGCCTGACCTTACTGCACCTGACTTTTTCTTGTGGTGTCAACGAGGGGGCATTTAAATTCTATTATTTTTAAAACTTTTCAAGCTATATTAAATAAAATTGACTAAAGAAAATAAATTCCGTATACTGCAAAAAAAAAATAATTTGAATTTCTTTAAGGTAGCAATATTATCAGCCAAACTGTATCTCCCAAGGAATGTATTTCTCCCACTGAAAAGGTCGAATATAAAAACAGACCTTGTTCAAAGTCTGGACAGGGCTGAGTGGAGCAGGGTATACTGAGTGGATCTGGTTATACAATTGTCCGCCCCGGCTGACTTTAGCCTTTCATACTTCTTATGTTGCACTTAGATTCTCTTGCAGTTCTGTACGATTCAATTATTTTTATTACATTTTGAAACACAATTTCGGACTTTCTATGGAGGTTGGATGATTCTTTCTGAATATTAAATTTTAAGGTGATTAAAGTTTATACCCAGAAGGACAGAATCCTGGTTAGCTCAGTTATATTTATAGGCCGAGGAAGTTTGCATTTTGCAATGCAATGGCCCTGCAAAATAAGTTAGAAAAAAACTACATACTTCTTCATTTTAGCGAATTTTCGTAAAGAGCTGGGAGATTTAAGTCTTAGGATATTTTGACCTCCGATCTCTAAGATTGGCGTGTCATTTTTCGAGAAAGAAAAAAAAATACTAGTTTACGTTAGAGTTTTGGGAACGGAAGTTATATTTTCTACATACAGTCGCTCACATTTAAAGTCGGGCAGTTGCACGAAAAAATTTCAAGTTGCAATATCTCTGTCTTTATGAAAGAAAATATATCGATTTTTTTTCTATTTTATCAAAAATCTCTTTTATTTAATAACATCAACAAAAACATATTCCAAGGTTCGTTAAAAAAGGTACATGAAGCGTAAACTAAGATAAGGACACTTTTCTGCCTCCCACTGAAAGTCGGGCACCGTATAAAAATTAATAATATTTAAAAAAATCGAAATATTAGTACTTGGTGGCTCCACCTTTGTGATACTCTACTGCTTGTAGACGGCTTGGCATTGATTGAACTAGATTTTTTGCAAACATCAGAACTAATCTTATTCCACTCTTCCTGCAATGCAATTTTCAACTGCTCCTTTGATGTACACAGCCTGTCCTGCATCATGCGTCCTAATTCATCCCATAAATGTTCTATAACGTTGAGATCGGGACTTTGTGCCGGTGTTTTGGTCACCTTCGGGCAATTATACAGCAACCAGGTCTTTACATTAAGAGCAGAATGCTTCGGGTCGTTATCCTGATAGAATTGAAAATTACTTGCAATGCCGAGTTTCTGCACATTAGCTTTCAAATTGGTTTTTAAAATCGATAAATACACATGCTTGTTCATTATGCCATCAATGAAATGTAAGTTGCCAACTCATTAGGCCGCCATACACCCCCAAACCATAACCGACCCACCACCATGTTTGACGGTTTTTCTCAAATTCTTGGCCTCTAGCTCTTTGTTTGGTTTTCGTCATACTTTACCCCTTCCATCACATCCAAACAAATTAAATTTACTCTCGTCAGTGAACAGCACCTAAAAATCGACTTTTTAAATCATGAAATTGTTATTTTCGTCACTACTTACAGTGCTCCAAAAATCTAAATCCCTAGCCATAAATTGACGGGCAAAAACAAGACGATCATTTTGGCTTTTCTTGCAACTCGACCATGAAAATCGTTTTTTCGAAGAAGTTATCTGGGCTAACCTCCGTCCCTGAAGGATTTTCTTAACTTCTCCCAAAACCAAATTTTCATCTCTAAAGGATAACTTCCTTGACCGAGGTGCACGTTGTTTGTTTGCAATCAATCCATTTTCTTTATAACTGGAGATTATATCGTGCATCGTTGAATTGCTTTTATTAACCAATTTCGATATTTCGCGTTCGGATTTTCCTTCCAAATACTGTTGTATGACTATTTTACGCTCTTCCAGGGTGGACTGTTTGATATTACGCGACATTTTACAAAAAATATTTTAACTGACTTCACTGAATAATCTACCAGGTAACCATGACCAATAATTTTGAGAATGAATAGAGAGAACGCAAAAATAACGGTCAATTTACCACATTTCTTGCTGAAAACATTGCTTGTCCGACTTTCAATGTGATCCGAAATATGAGTTTTTCACACTTCAGGCCTCATAACGGAACTTTGAATATATTTTTGTTGTGGTTTTTAAATAAAAGAGTTCTTGTGATAAAATAGAAATAATTCTTTCTTCTTTTCTTTTATAAAAACAGAGATATTGCAACTAGAATTTTGTTCATACCGCTGCCCGACTTTAAATGTGAGCGACTGTAAATGTTGCTCAATAGGGGTCCCCTTAGACGAAAAATAGAACACTTCCTATAATAATTTGTTAATAGGTCGTTAAAAATAAAATCAACAAAACATATTTTTTTTTCGTCCTGTTTCAAAAAAAAAAATTCTACAGTTTCAATAAAATTTGAAGTTTTCTAACTGACGACAAAATTTTCACATCATAATTAATGATAACACCACTCACCATCATATGTGTGTAACAGCTGATTAATAAATCATATTAGTAGAGGGTGCCATTATATAATTTTTTTAAACATGGTTCTATTTCATTTATTTTTCGTTGCTTCAACAGCTGTTTTCTGGAATAAATGAAATTTGGTAGACGGAAAAAATTTGTTCTGTTTTGTATTGAATTATGGCTTCAACTGAATAAATCTATTGTTACAACCGATATTCAATATCAGTTGCATTATTTTACATTTAGTGAAGAAAAACTGAAAATATTGCAGGGTACTACCAAAACTCAGTTGGCCCTCAATTTGATGGCTGTGGCTCATCTATTGTCTGTGTGCAACTTTATGTGGTGATGGGTCCATTTAATATAATAGAACTGCTCTTTGCAGTGGCAAAATCACGACCACATGTGATCAATTCTATTTTCTTTTCATGTGATTTCGAGAAATGTTGCAAACAAACGCAACGCAACGCTGGAGAACAGCAAAATGCAGGGGTTTTCATTTCATTGGACGTGATGGGAATGTGACAATTTGCAAATACCCTCTGGTTGTGGATCTTTGGAAATCATGAATGTGCGTGTTTCAAACAAAACATGCGTTTCGCTTACGAAACAGCACAACAGCCAAAAGAGTCCGAGATGCAGAGCCTAGCAGACGGATGGATGGACGGACGTACAAATGATCAGATGGATAAACGGACAGACGGACGGACAGTATTTCGTGATTTCTTACTGATGGGAGTATTTTAAAAACATATTTGACATATTTTTTTCTTGAAAATGTCAATCACATCACATGTGAGGAGCTGGCGATGCTTGCTTTCCATTCACATACTAGCTGCAATGTGCTGCGCTGCGTTACTCATGTGACTGGCTAAGTGTAAGTACGCATACACAGTGGTGGTGGTGATGATGATGTGGATGATACCGATGATGAGCTGGGAACTCCAGTATAAGGATGATCTCTGAAATTATGTTTTAAGCACTTGTGCTAGCTGGCCCAGGCAGCGCCAGCAACTGCTGATGCCACTTTGTTGCCTCGTTCTGGGTATTGTTGCTCGTTCGTTCTTTTTCCCTGGCTCATTTTCAATGTAATTATTTTAAAATGGAATTTAAAATGTGACTTTTTTGTTGCTGCGTCTTTTGTTTCTCTTCGTTTTTCTCCAACTTCGTCTTTTTTTTGTTTTCAATTTTACCATTTTACAAAAAGTATTTGTTCTCATGATTTAATTTATAGACACTCTCTGGTGCAGGGAAAGAAAATGTCATTGCTTTGACTTTGATTGTTACAATGCCACGCATTTCCGGTAGTCGGTAATTTTCAAGATTTTCCTCTCTGTGTGAGTGTGTACGTGTGTCTTGTTGTTATTGCTTGTTTCTGAAAATCTATCTTTATCTCAAATATCCCAGTGTGCGTTCACTAACGATAATTACATGCCGAAATCTGAACGTTTTCTGGAAACCGGTGGCTACGAAAGGAAGAGAAGGGTTCTTGTCTGGCGCAACTCAGACGATATCGATACCTGCAGAACAAGGTGTCTGTCTGTGTGTATGTGAGTGCTGTTGTATCTGTGTTATTTGCTTTGTCACACCTTGGCGGCGTGTTGCCTTTGGTTGATAGTAGTTGGTGGCTGGACAGCACAGCAGCTACAGCAGAGATTGAAAAATTTACCTTCCTTTAATTATTGTTATTACCAGCATAGGCCTATGTACCCTTGACTCTTACTCTAGCTACCCGCCCGTACGTCAGTGTGCTGCTGTGCCAGTTTGCAAGAATGCCTCTTACGTTAAATGCAAGAAAAATTGCGTGTTAATGGGAAATTCCCACATGTCGGTGGAATTGTGTGTGTGTTGTAGCAACATTCGTGCATCAAGGAAATCATAAGTCAGTCATCAAAATCATCTTTATTTTCCACTGTCGTCACACGCACGCACACACACACACTACTATACATTCTGGCCACATTCTCTACTGAGTGTTGGCCGACAAACCGACATAATTACATTCGTCGGCCATGTTGTTCTTGTTAGTGCGTCCTTGGCATAATTGCATTATGATTTACCTTAAACAAAAGGTTATAACTTTGCGATTACTACCAGCCCATCACTTGGTCTTCTGCTGTCTTTGGCCAAACGACTTTTAGGCGTAGAGCGAGTCATTCAAATCCAAAGGCCTGCTCGGAACGGCCCACTTGTTGAAATAGTTGACATTTTACCACAGATAGACATCATTCTGAGAAATGTAAAATTGACCACTGTGACTTAATAAGTTCTCCTCCGTGTAATTGTCTGCACGTACAAAAACTCACTTTAGTATGCGCCTAGCGCAGCTATAGCATGGGAATCACAATTGAATTGGGAGGCTTTCTTCTGGGGAAAAGAGTTGCCTGCAGGAGGATGTTATAAAAGCATTTTATGTAAAATAAATCATATATCATCATTCCTTGCGTAGGGTGTTATTTTTTTCAAAATAAACAGGTATAAAATACACATCAAAAAGATAGTGCGAAATAATTGACTCGATTATTATTACGTATCATTGAAAATAATTATTATTAACGCCAAGACTCATTTCCATTTTAGTGTATATTTAATAGAAATAAACTGTGGCTTCTGGGGCACCGATATCCTTATAAAACGCACAATGTTAATTGTAAATAAAGCAAACAGATTTCTGGGAATTATTATGTATATGTATGTGATAGAAGGATCTATGACAATTATGTGTGAAACTAAATATCGGCCCTATCGGCTCTATCCGATGATCCATATTTTTAATGTCTCTGAGGCATAATGGAGTTTCAAAGTCCTTAATGTGCCGAATTATCTCATCCTTTAGCTATTGAATTGGTCTTAGCTTATTGACTTACCGCTTTAAAAACTTAACATGGATGATATTGGATTAGAGGTCCCGCCGATTAGAGGTCCCTTGGGAATATTGGCCATTGTTAGCATATTGCTTTCATTCAAGTCCCGATTAAGGTCCTGCTTCTCTATAGCTAATATTTTAAATTCGAATTTGGTCAAATTTTTTACTTAATGTTTTATAAAAGATCTATAACTAACCCTATTACAATTGGATTATATCGATCAAAGTTTTCCGATTTCAGGCCCTAACGCTCTACAATTCACACATCTAGAGGTCTTTATTCAGAACAAAAAAACATATAAAAATTTAAATCAAGTGTGTAATCTTTATTGGTTATTTGAAAGGACATTTTATGGCATTTATTTTTGAAATTCATTACATACTTTCAAATGTTGGCAACTTTATTATGGAAATAAGCGTTCGGTGAGAAACGGGAAGACCCGCGGTTTTCGACCAAAATGTTGTTCAGTGATGCGGCCCATTTTTAGCTCAACGACAACGTCAATAAACATAATTGCCACATCTTAGCTGAAAAGCACCCATAAGAGGGCCAAGACGTGCCATTGTACCCAGAGTAAACCACGGTCTGGTGCGGTTAATGAGCTAATGGAATAATCGGTCCTTATTTTTTCAAAAATCATTGCCACATCTTGGCTGAAGAGCAACCATAAGAGGTCCAAGACGTACCATTATACCCAGAGAATACCACGGTCTGGTGCGGTTTATGAGCTGGTGGAATAATCGGTCCATATTTTTTCAAAAATCATTGCCACATCTGGGCTGAAGAGCAACCATAAGAGGTTTAAGAGGTGCAATTATACCTAGAGAAGACCACGGTCTGGCGCGGTTTATGAGCTGGTGGAATAATCGGTCCATATTTTTTCAAAAATCATGATGGTCGGAACGTAACCGTGAATGGAGCTCGCTGTCGCGCTTTGATATCGGATTTTTTGCTTCCTGAAATTGAAACCCGTAATCTTGACGACATTTGGATTTAATAGGACAGCTTCACTTGCCATACAGCTGATCAAGCAGTGGATCTATTAAGAGGTCATTACGAAGTGCAGCCACCGGTGAGCAGGACCGTTTAGTTGGCCGCCTAGATCGTGTAATATCACAGCTATAGACTTTTTTCTTTGGGGCTACGCAAAGTCCAAATTCTATGCTAACAAAGCAGCTACGATTCAGGTTTTGGAAGCCAACATTACGCGTGTCGCAATGCTCGAACAAGTCATCCAAAATTGGACCCTCAGAATGAACACCCTGAAGCGTAGTTGCGGCCAACATTTAAAGAAAATTATATTAAAAAAATAGATGGCATAAAATGTCCTTTCGAAAGAACCACAAATATTCCACATTTTATTTTCTTTATTTTTTTTTATTTTCAAAAAATACCTTTAGATTGACAGCCCTATAATAAATCACACAATATTTAAGATATGAAGTCAAATTTATTCCAGGTGTCGTCCAAGTGTTACATTTTAAGAATGAATTCGATTTTAGTCATATGACATCACGAGCCCGTGTACAGCGATCTTTTTCTTGGACCCAATTTTCCAACACTCTTGCACACATTTTGACCGAAATGTTGGCAATTTTGGTTGGATGTTGTCTCAGAGCTCGTCTAAAGTTGTTGGTTTGTAGGCCACATCGAGTCGCCCCCTAAAAAGAAATCCAATGGCCCGGACCATTTCTCGAGATAACACGTTCACCGAAATTACCTTTCAGTAATTGCCGATTGTAATGCGTGCTGTGTGGCTAATGGCACCGTCTTTTTGAAACCACAAATCGGCGATGTCAAGCTCAGTCAAACTGGCCAAACATAATCGACGGCATGAAAACAACACCACACAGTTATATTTGGCGGATATAACTGTGTCTCTTGAAGCACATGTAGATTTTTTGCTGTCCAATAACGCATAGTTTGTTTATTGACAAAACCACTCAGCCAGAGGAAGATGAGATTCTGGATTTTCGTGAAACTTTGACAGAGCCACCGTCTCTGAATTTTGGTATTAATTTTTTTTTGATTTCCAAATGTTGCTCGTAAGTGAACTTTACCAAGACGAAAATGTTGACTTCGACTAACGTTTTGACACTGAAAGATCATTAAAAATGTTTGAGGACGCGTCCCTACTGGAGAACCCTTTATATATATTTACATCTTGGAATAATGCATGATTTGCGACCTTTAACCAGCACTGATGAAATGGGACCATATCTGATCATATTTTTTTGTTGTCCCCTATTAAAATGGCTTGGCTATTAGTGTTCTGTATACCACAGAGGTTTAGGCTAACATATATTCCACTTCGACATATTTTATTATACACCATTATTGTCTGGGGTCGTATAAATCGATTCTAGACGACTTAATCGACCCTTTGGTAACGACATTTTTCTGGTGTTTCTGCTATATAACTGCGTTTAAAGTTTGTAGATTTGGCTAATACGAGGGTTGCTATATATATTTCTGCCCTAGGCAACACTAAGTGTCATCTGATATTCCCATTGAAAAGTTCGACATTTTTTTTCGCAAAAACGTACTCAGAACGGTTTGACTTTCGACCATCATTGTTGTTTACAGGGACTTGAAAAAATCAATTTGGCAAAAAAGTGAACATTTTCGTGCGACCATTTTTCACAACTTTCCACATGGATTATCACGACAAGAGTGCATCGATAAACTTAAATCTTTCTATGGTGATAAAGCACCATCCTATAGCACTGTGAAAAACTGGTTCAATGAATTCAATCGGTGCCGAAGCTCGCTCAAAGACGAAGGTCGTGAAGATCGTCCAAAAACGGCCGTTGTACCAGAGAACATTGATGCCGTGCGTGAACTAATAATGCAAGATCTTCATGTGACATACCGTGAGATAGAGGCATCCTTGGATATTTCTTCCAGCTGCATACATTCGATATTGAAAGAACACCTGGCCTTAAAAAAAGGCTTGTTCTCGTTGGATCCCGCACAATCAATAGACGTTTATAAGATCGTCACAGGTGACGAATCATGGATCTATGCGTATGAGCCCAAAACAGAACAGCAATTGATCGTGTGGGTCTTCGAAGACGAGCCAAACCTAGCGCAAGTTGTTCGTGGAAGAAGCACTTCGAAGCAAATCGTTGCCTGTTTCTTCAGCAGAACTGGTCATGTGGCGATTGTTCCGCTTGAGCAGCGTAGTGGTACACCACAATTTGTTTACCTGAAGTCTTCGGAAAAATTCGAAAAACGAACAAGAGAAGACGAATCATTGTGCACCATGACAATGCGAGCTCTCACACATCGGCTCAAACCAGCGACTTTTTGACCGGCCAAAACGGTGATTTGATGGGTCATCCGCCGTACAGCCCTGACTTGGCTCCCAATGGCTTCTTTTTATTCCCGCACATCAGGAAAAAATGCGTGGTCGACGATTTTCGTCGCCAGAAGATGCTGTTGAAGCGTTCAAAAACCATGTTTTCGAGGTGTCTAAATCGGAGTGGAAAGAGTGCTTCGACAATTGGTTTGAGCTCATGCAAAAGTGTACGAGTACAAATCAAGCTGGAGAATGCTTTGAAAACAATAAAAACCATTTTTAAGGTAAATTTTCGAATTTTCATTATTAGGCCAGTAATATATAAAAAAAGCCCCCGTATTTGGGTCTGACTAGTGAAATCCAAAAAAGATGCAACCTTTAGAAAAATGGACATTAGGGTACTTCATTAAAATAACCACTGATTCAAGAACCAAAAGATTGGTTCAAAAGAACCAACTATAAGAACCAAAAATATAATAATTCTTATTTTGTCCACTTCAAAAGCGAATCCACGGTCAAAGTGAGGAAAGTCTGTCTGTAAAAACATAACAAAGTTTTTACTTTTCTCATGACAACTCGACCGACACACCTAAAGGATATCTCCTTAAGAGTGCACTTTTTAAACTAAGTGAATTTTTTTGTGCTGGTGGCAACTCTAAAATTTGGTAGCTGTCACATATTTTCATTGCGATTATTAAAAATGTAGCGCTTGACGAAAAAAACGCGTTATAATTGTGAAAACTTATTACCAAAAATTTTATGCGTTCAAAATTCAGCGTACTCAGAAGCGCCGGCAACTTATTCAATGGGCAATGGAGCAAAGTGAAAACAATGCCAACCATACAAATCGAATTTGGGGCTCAGAAAATTCTCATGCAATCCATCAGAAGAAAATGAACCCACAACGAGCAACATTTTGTTGCGGAGTTTGGTCAGGCGGCCTGGTTGGGCCATAACGCCAATCGTTACAGGAACATAATAAAGGAGTTCTTGTGGCCGCAATTGTACGAAAATGATGTAGACATGTGAATTCAGCAAGACGGCGCCACCTGCCACACCGCACATGTAACAACAGGTTTATAACAGCAACGATATGCAGAACAATTTATCTTAGGAAATTCTGATGTCAACTAAAATCATGCCGTTAAATCGCCGTAGGATTTGTGATTTCTTTCTATGGGATTTTATGAACTCTCGGGCTTATGCAAATAAACTAGAAGGAATTCCTGCTATAAAATTCCAAAATAAATAAATTTGTGTTAATTTTTGTTTATTTTTAAAAAAGATTGTATTCAAACCACACTTCTCCTGAGATAGATGAAATCACCTAGATTTAGCCTCCAGCTGTCGACCCGAGTCTATTCTGCTTTTGAGGAAAGTTTAATTAAAATTCAGAGCCAAATAACTTTAAGCGGGTGCGTTTCACATGCACGAGTATTTCTTTTAATTCACAAACATAAAAATAAAGGCATGCTTTGAGTTTAGATTATTTAGACTACCAGCATCGTCATCTTTACAATGTTCTATGGTAATTTACACATTCCATTTGAATCGTGTCAGAAGCAGCTCTCAAATTGGCACCTTTCATGCCAGGTAAACAATGGAGTGAGAGTGCATGTGTGTGAGAGAAGACCTTCAAAATTTACATCAGCTCGGAATTGTTGAGCCCGGATTGTTGTTTTTTTTTCTTTTCTTCATATTTAAATATATTTTTCTGTTTGTGTAAATTAGCAAAGAGGGGCAGAGAAAAGAAGCAACAACGACAACAACAACAACAAAAACTGCAGTAAGAATTCACAAAGTGTGGATGGATAATTAGAACGCTTTCTTTGTGTGCCGTGGAAAAACTTTCCTTGATTTTCATTTTCCATAACGAGAAAGAAACGAGCAGGTAAATAATGGTACAGTGCAGCGCGGTGTACACACACACACACACACACACACTCGTACATACATATATTACGGACATAAATATGTTTAAACAAATTATTATGAATTATGCTCTTATTGTTGTTGTTGCTGCTGTTTGTTTTACATTACATGGGCCACTTCTCACGCGTTTTACTTAGGCAATGCTTTCATTTGCCAGCCTCTTAGTGTCAACCCATATGGGCACAAAAACAGCAGCGCCATTGGCACACCACATCAGCTTATTGTAATGAACTGCAAAAAAGACAAGACAACTTAAAGCCGAACTACAAATACGAGTAAATAAAATGGAATTCCCACATTTACCTCTGTCGTCGGTCGGCACTTGCTTGTGTTCATGTACGGAAGCTGGAACCGACATAATTTCATCATCATCACGCAACGCTACTCCACTTGTACAGCACCAGCTAGCCAGTCAGTGAGGCGGTCACAGTCATGTCTCCTCTGGTCTTTTGTCTCCGGTTTTCGTTTTGGTCTTTTTTCTGTATTTATTTTCATAATCATTTTTTTTTTGTGAAAGATGAAGAAAAACAATTACATTCAATTTTAATATTTTTTCTCGCCTCTTTAGTTGGCAGCAACAATTACAGTCGTGTAGAAAAGTGTGTACACAGCGTGCATTAAGCAAAGTGTAGAGGCAGCAGTAGAAAGTGTCTACTACCGGTATTGAGTGAGTGTGGTTGTGTGTTTTTGTGAAAATACCCTAAAGTGTTAAAGTAACACGTATTTATGTATCTTGTGTGAGATTACATGCACTTTTTCCTTCCCATTCAGGCACTGACAAATTATGGCCGGAATTGATGAAAACACACGCACTTTATTGCCTCCAGGTGATTTAACCCAAAACAAAAAAAAACGACAAAGAGACGAAAAACAACAGCACCGACGTTAGCAGTATTGAATTGTGTACTTCCTGACTTGAGCAATGCAGCATCCTTTTTTTGTTTTTTACCCTTTGTTGGCTAGGGACAATTGAATTTTTCAATATTTTGGTTTTCAGAACGCCCGCGATGCGCACGGTGGAACACATTGCTTTATCGGGGCAGCCAATTCTGACAACTTATCTTCATTTTGACGAGTTTTGAACCAAAATTTTACTCGTACCATTTTGACGAAATTAATGTGTAACAACGCAGAAAATGCCGATTCTTTAAAATTCATAAATTAAATGAAATATAGAGGAAGCCATGTATACAAACCTTAGTATTATATAAGATTGTAGTAAGAAAATGCACACTGTGCCGAAAATACAATGATTTTTTAAACATTTGTGCAGTTAAAGTTTTTATGGTAAATGTTTGATAACAATGACAAAATGACTAAACGAGGGCGACCGCAAAAGTAACTGGTCTAACATAAAAAGAACCGTTTTTTTGGAATTATTATTATTTATTTTTCAACAGAATCTCCTTCCAACTCAATACACTTCATCAAACGTTTTTCAAGTTTTTTAATTCCATCCGAAAAATAAGATTTTTCAAGACCTTCAAAATATGCCTCAGCTTCAGCAAAACGAAAATTTTTTGCCAACGATAATTTTTTTTAAATTTGGAAACAAGAAATAATCAGAAGGAGCTAAATCTGGACTTTATGGTGGATGCGGAGCAATTTTAAATCGTAATTCGGCCAGTTTTTGTTGAGTTAAAAATGCAGTGTGTGTGAATGAGCATTATCTTGATGAAAAATAACTTTTTTTTCTAAATGCGGTCGTTTTATCTTGATTTCTTCACTCAACCGATCCAATAATGCAAATAATATTCACTATTTATAGTTTTTCCTTTCTCAAGATAATCAATAAATATTATACCCCTTGCATCCCAAAATACTGTGGTCATTACTTTTCCTGCTGACTTAACAGTTTTCGCCTTCTTGGGACCACTTTTACCAGCATCTATCCATTGTTTTGACTGTTCTTTGCATTCTGGGATGTAGTGATGGATCCATGTTTCATCAACAGTTATGAATCGGCGCAAGAACTCTATTGGATTACGCTGATACATCGCTGAAAGCTCCTCGGAATTGGACCAAAGGACGATTTTTTGGGGCAAAGTCAACAAAAGCGGCACCCATCTTGCGGATAGCTTTTTCATGTGAAGTTCATCATCTAAAATACTCCAAACTTGTTTTTCGTGTATTTTAACAATATCAGCAAGTTCTCTTAGCTTTATTCGTCTACCTTTAGTCACTTCATTAAATATTTTTCTAATGTTTTCAATAGTAGAAGCAGTTTTTGGTCTTCCAGAGCGTTGTTCATCTTCCGTACTTGAACGACCCATTTTAAATTGTTGAACCCAGGATTTCACGGTGGAGTATGATGGTGCATTATCACCATGAACAGAATCCAATTCATCTTTGATTAATTGTGGCGTATAACCTTTCATATAAAAGTGTTTAATTACCGCACGAAACTCTTTATTTTCCATTTCTCAAAAATTATAAAACTTGTTTACTTTAATCACCTGTAACAAAGATAATAATCATTAAATATTTCGGAAATTTTGTCAGATGGCTTATAAAAGATTGCTTTTAAAAAACAAAAAAAAATTGCTAGTAAAACAGAAAATGTGCCAGGCCAGTTAGTTTTGCGGTCGCCCTCGTATAAGGCCAAATGCACATACAAAATAGTTAAGTTAACATTATATAAGGTTGGTTTTTAAAGAGAGAGGCAGAAAAATGTGCGAAATAAACAAAAATGTAAAGATCATTCGACACTTATAAGTTCTTCACGTGTTTTTGCAATAATTTATAAAGATACAAATATATAGGCAAAGATTGACATTCCAGCCAAATCGAGCAATGGAAAATTTATTTTTGTTGGTGTCATTACAAGTGCTTTTTTTTATAGAAATAAACATTACGCAGCTCACAGACCGAAGCTATGTTATTATATTATTTTTTAACTCATATTTTTAATGATAGCATAATTAGTACAGGGTGGAGCGTGGATGTTGCTTATTTGGGAATGAAATAAAAAATTACGAACTCTAGAAAAATTTATTTTACATTTAAGTTATATTTAGCAGTTTGGGAATTTTTAAAATACATGGTTTAAAGTAGTATATCTGGCAAATGTCGACCTTAGCTATCCACACACTGCTGCATACGTTTCCAGAAGTTTTCATGATCTTAAACAAGAATGTCGACTGGTATTCTGCCAATTTCAGCCTCAATATTGTTAATAAGGTCTTCCAAGATGTTCTTCCAAGATGTTGGCATGATTGATATACACCTTCGACTTCAGGTAACCGCAAAGGAAAAAACCGCATGGGGCTAAGTCTGGTGAGCGTGCCGTTCTGCGGTAACACTCGCTATGTGTGCAGTGGCTCCATTCTGTTGAAACCATGTACCCTCTAATTGCATTGCCTCAAGAGCAGGCTGAAAAAGGCTTGGAGCTGCCAAGAGAAAGTGAGTGCTTTCGAGCAGAGCGTTTTGGAGATTGTAGTACTGCTGTTCCAACTCTCTCGATGCTTTGTGGTGTTGTAACCCTTTCCTGAAGTCACTTTCGTACATATGGCAAATTCCCTGCCGTTCTCAATGAAGTTACCCAATTTACAAATAATAGCCGTCCAGAAACACGTCCGCGTGGGGGAACATCGAATCGTAAACGAAAAGCACACTGCAATGATCGAGTGCGCATTTGAAAAATACGCTTTAACACAAAATGACTTCTACTTACTTTTCAAATGCATTATGGCAGACGAGTGCAAATCTCTCTTTAGCCACTATAAGCCACTATAAGCATTATACTTAAGTTATGTATATGGTTGTGGTATAACAATATTATGATGCAAATATAAAAATTCTATGATCCTCACAACCATACTAAGATCCGTACAACAATAGTATGATTTACACATACCTAAACTATAAGTATGATTCCAAAACCATAGTATGATTCACACTCAACCATACTATGATCTTCTCAACCATATTATTATCCTTATAACAATAGTATGTTTCACATACAACCATAGCATGATCCTCACAGGATTCACACGTAACCATGTTATGATCCCTACAACCATAGTATGATCCCAAAATTATTTATAAGAATTGGGTTAAGTTGTCAACTTCTCGTTGGTATCAAGCGCAATGGCAGGCAACACCGAACGTACTTTTATCATGGTGAAACCAGATGGTGTCCAACGTGGACTCGTTGGCAAAATCATCGAACGTTTCGAACAGAAAGGCTTCAAATTGGTGGCCATGAAAATGATGTGGGCCTCCAAGGAATTGTTGGAGCAACACTATGCCGATTTGTCTGCTCGTCCCTTCTTCCCCGGTCCAGTGGTTCCCATGGTGTGGGAGGGCTTGAACGTTGTCAAGACCGCTCGTCAGATGTTGGGCGCCACCAACCCCGCCGATTCCATGCCCGGAACTATCCGTGGTGATTTCTGTATCCAAGTTGGCCGCAACATCCTCCACGGTTCCGATGCCGTTGAATCAGCCAACAAGGAAATTGCCTTGTGGTTAAATGAGAAAGAACTCGTCCAGTGGAAGCCAGCTGCCGTCGATTGGGTTTATGAATAAACTCTGAATATCTTCATTAGCAGGATGTAAAGAAGACACACATCGCTGCTGTTGGTTTGTTGGGCAGACCAGCCAGTGGCCGGCATTTCTGTGTTTAGCTTATAAGAGTACAAGAAAAAAATATTCTCAATAATTCCATAAAAAAAGAGATAAAGAAATATACTTTAAAAAAATAGATTTGAATTATAAAAAATATTTAAAAATACATTAAATTAAAAATAATAGGATTGATTTATTTAACAGAAGAAAAAATAAGTTTAAAGAAACGTGAGCGTTTTTATTAAACATATTTCAGTTAAACAAAGCCAAAGAAGTTTTATTTAAAAAATTGCATTACATCCGTTACAATAACAAACCCTTAAAATCATACAATCATGCAATCTTACCGTAATTATATTAATATTAACATAAAACCCAAAAAACAAAACTTTTGTTGCACTAACCATATTTATATTGTTGCTACAACCATATTTTCATTTTTAAATTTGGCAACAATAGCATTGTTACATTTCAACAAAATTAATATTGCCGCAATCATTTTATTTTCAAAACAAAATTAAGAAAACCATACTATGGTTGCGACGATCCACTTTAATTGCAGAGAACATACTATTGTTGCCGTGACCATATATTAACCATAGCTTTTCTCTGCGTGGTGTGAGTGTCGATTATACGACGAGAAATATCTTCAAAACTGACGATTTTTTCTTAAAAAACGAAATTTTTTTATTGTTTTCGGCTTGCAGCCCTGGTAATAAATTTCTTGATGTGCTGGGTTTAACTTATTGTATCTTGGATTCCCCCCTTACAGATAAGTGATTTGTTGTCACAACCGAATGATTTTATTCCATTCGCAAAGTGTCGGCATGAACCTTGGGGCCAAAATACGTCCCAAATAGTCCTAACAGCCGTTTACAAATACGCATGGAAATATTTCCTAGTTGATGCGGCCCTATCTTTAATTTTAGAATATATCGTGACAGTGTAGCACACATAAAATGGATGTCTTTATACAGACGGGCATGGCTCGATCACCTTAGAATGAGGATTCAGAAAACGAGTGCATATATTCTTTATGAGGCTCTGATTAGTACTTTGAGGTCTTGCAAACGGAATGACAAAGTGAATATACCTTCTATCCTATGATGGGGGAATGAGAAGGATAAAAGTCGAATGTGCCCGCTTTTGTATTAACCTGAACTTCTGGGTGTGAAGAAAGGCCAACTGAATTAACGTTTTCGTACCCCATGGTACGAAAGAAAAGAAAGAATGAAAATAATTTATTGTTTTGGAACCTTTATTTATGACAATGTGTGAATGGGCCTAATTTTTGACCCATTGGGGTCCTTTACCCAAATTATCGAAATTACTTATTTAAGCCAAAGAACTTATTTAGACCCATAACGTAGAGTTGTTGCCTAAACAAGCAACAAATAGTAGCTAGCCGACGGGAAAAGGAATATTTCTGCAAAAAGAGCTTAGGCAAGTTTCTGTGTTCTATACTCATTGCAAACTAATACAGACTAACATTAAAGACCAAGACCTACTGCGTTCGCTTCTATTGGAATGCCTTCTGGAAGGTCTTTTAATGTGTCTTCAATAAAACTCTTTTAGAATAAAAAAAAATAATTCCGACAAAATGTAGAACAGGGTATTATGACTAATTTTTTAACACCTTAAACGAATGGCAACGGATCTTATGTTAAGCATATTTGTAGGTTCGGAACGCTTTCTGATTCCACTGAGCGATGTCTGTCCCCCCGTTTGTTCATAAATGGTGGAACTCAAAGTACAGGTAGCACTTAAATATGAAACTTGGATGGAGTGTATAATAAATTATTTAATCATTTCGTTTGCAACACGTTTAAATATTATTCGGAGATCCTATACAGTATAGAGACGTATGTTTATTCTATGATAATAATATGGGCTCAAAAAAAGCTCCGTGTAGTGAAAACGGGCGATCGTTCATGTAGAGACTTAAGGGTTCTCAAATTAAATGAATTTCACCAAGTACCAAACACAAAAAATAGGTGGAAATCGAAAAAGGAATTTCGCTTGCATTCACCATATGTTTGTAATGGATATTCGGCTAGAAAAACATGATGATAAATATAAGTAGTATATACATAGTAATGTACTCACAACTTATTGATCGGTCGTACCAATTAAACGCGAAAAACCTATTTAGTTGCCACAACTGGTGGTGTAACGAATTAAAAGTGTTGATCGTAACCAAAATGATTTTTTTTAAAAAAAGTATTCGATTTTAAGCCAATCGATTAACATTTCTTTCCCAGTAAAAATCATCCATTATCTTTTTCACTTTTTCCTCGTCGAGAATTGAAGTACATACTTCAATTGTGTAAGCAAACAGTTTTTGCCTCTGACTAAAAAATTAATTTGTTTCGTTAAACATGTGTGGCATGCTGACGTTTAGATGGAAAAGTTCCCATCTGAAGGTTCGGATATTTGGTATGTTGAACCGATACTTTGGTTCCAATAACTAAAAACTACAGAGCACCAACTAACATTTAGTTGTACTGATGGAATACTCGAGGTACATGCGCCTCAAGTGTTCGGTGGTGGCAACGAATCTGTTCTCTGTGTGAAGGTATTTAAATTATATATCATAATCAGCTTTACCTTTAATAGGTCCTCTATAATAATTTACTGTTCCACCTGTAACTGTTTATCGTTCCACCTGTAACTAAATTAGACTTACAAGTAAAACCCAAGTTTAAAAAAATATCTGCTCATGAATCAAATTGCAGATTTAGTATTTTAAAATCGGAAAACAAACACATAAAATCTAACCATCAGTTGGTCGAGTTAACTAAATATGCTAGTGGTAATAACAACCGAATTAAAAAGAAAACTAATAACCAACAATCTAAAACAATAACCAGTACATGTACTAATTTAGTTGCAATAATCTTCTTTGTCTCTTAACCGATAGTGTCAGTTTTTTCTACAGGAAATTGCCGTATGTGCAATTAACATTTGGTTGTAGCAATTAAATACATAGTGCGTTCAACGACTAACATTCGGTTGAAAAAAAAACGCTTGAGCCAACAAACCTGTTCTCCGAATGTACGGTTTCAAACATGGATTTCTTCTGTTCATAGACCGAAGGGGCCCAAAAATCTCAAGAGAAGCATCTTATATAAATACGAGTATGAACATGCTTCTCAAATTAATTTTAATTTTACTTCGAATCCAAATGCGCATTTAATTTGCAGATTTGGCTGAGATTAGTTCAAAGATTCGTGGACTTAAAAATCAGACCGTATTTTCCAAACGAGCATTAAATACTAAATAAAAGTACGCAAATTTTAACAAATTTCCATACGAATACAAAATTGTTGTCATTCCGAAGATTTAGCTTAGATTTGTATCGGACTCATATCCGATCCGATCTTTACATTAATTGTTGTCTAGCTTGTCCCACTGTACGTTGACACAACCTATGACATTTGTTTATGCTTTGAGCCGTTCAAAAAGGTCATCATAAATTCTATGCATTCCTGTTTGAATATTTTCTCAATAAGTCGCCCTCTGAGTGTTCAAAGTATTTTGTGTGTCCGTTTCCCTCCGGGTGTCTTGGGATGTTTTTACTGGTGGACCATTTATACCAATCATGTTTGGTGTTGTTGTAATGTTATCATTGTTATTGATTTCAGCTTCCTACCACGGCTGCCGACTGGTGAGACAACGGCAACATTGTATGTGTGAGTGAGATTATTTACTTCTCCTTCGGGATTTCACATCTCATTTGACAAGAAAGTAGCCGTGCTATGTTCCGGAATGATAAAAGCAACAACAACAGACACTCATGCGATCGATCGATGAATGAAAGAAATTGCACATTTTCCTCCAGCAGCAGCGATTGTATGGGTGCATGTTTTTCTTGTAGCTGCTGTGTTTGTGGTAATGCATCTTTTCCTGGGGTTTCGTCGTAGTCGTCGCCGTCAACATTCTTGTTTGTGTTAGGAGATACGTTTTGTCATCGGAGGACAATTTAACGAGACAGAAAATGCTTAGAACGAAATGGAAACATCATTAAAATACTATCATCGTAATTGATAAGATTTAAATGTTGCAATGTTGCTGCTGGCAACTGCAACTGTTGCTGTGATGCATCTGTTGTTACCATTGTTGGTGCTGGAAGAGTTCATACCGCCTTGCACGATGATGAGGCTTTGCAATCAATGGAGTTCGTTTACATTTATTTTTCTTAAATGTTTCAGGTTTTGAACGTCAGATGAACAACTTTTGGTTCTTTGAGCTGAAAAATTCTAGTATTTTCAGATTTTTCGTAAAATAATAATAGTATAAAAAAATTAAAGTCGAACGTGACTACTTTATTAAGGTTCATCCTGTACTCCTAGATTTACCCAAAGCTAAATGAAAATAAGTTTTTGGACCTAGTTTACCCAGATTTTAAAACTAATTTGAAATTGTGAGAAAATGTCATTGTTTTTGGTATAATCGGTTCAACATATATATATATATATGTTAGAGCTATATCTACATCTGAACGGATTTTCTCTAATTTTAACAGGGCCCATTCTGGGCCCAAAAACCCTACTTTTGGCAAATTTCATGAAAAACAATTGCGACCTGTAGTTCAATTACAAAATTTAGATGTACGGACAAACAGACAGACATCGTAATACATAGTGGGCCAAAAGTTACCATTGGGTTTAAAAATGTAATAACTTTTTCGTTTATATATTTTTTTATTTTTTTTTCAAATTATATAAATAACACTTGGAGAAGAAATAATGGGAAGATTCACAACTGAGCAAAGAACCAGAATAATAGAATTTTATTATTTAAATCAGCGATCGATTATTTTAACCCAAACGCATGAGTGATGAAGCTTACTTTCATTTGAATGTATTTGTTAATAAGCAGCACTGTAGGTTCTGGGGTTCTGAAAATCCAAGAGCCATTCATCAACGCCAATTGCACCCCATTAGGTGTACAGTGTGATGTGGGATCAGATCTGCAAATATCATTGGACCTTACTTCTTAGAGGTTAAAGATGGAAGAGCTGTTACCGTAAATGGAGAGCGGTATTGGTTTATGATGGAACATTTTTTACATCCTGCTCTTGAAACGGACCTGAGATGAGGTTACAGCAGGAAGAAGCCACTGCCCATACTGCCCGAGACACAATGGAACTTTTAAGTGAAATTTTTGGACAGCGAATAATTTCTAGGAATTCGGAAATTATTTGGCCCCTGCGATCGCCAGATTTGTCAGCACCTGACTATTTTCATTGGAGTAAATTGAAGGAGCGAGTATATGTGAAAAAGCCCCAGACAATCCTTCAACTCAAGGCCAACATTGTTGCAGAAATTCGAACGTTTTAGCCACAAATTTTAAAAGATGTTATTGAAAATGCTCTAAAACGACCCCATCATTGCGTTGCTGAAAACGGGTGTGATTTAAGTGACATTGTTTTTCATACTTAGTGTACAAAAATTTCCATTTTGTATATTTTATAATCTGAGAAAAACATTAATAAACGAAGAAGTTATTAAAGTTTTTAATCCCATGGTAACTTTTTGATCACCATGCAGGTTAGTATACGTCGATCGGTATAATAACAGATTATTTTAAGACGTCGATCGGTATACTTGAAGGTATACCCACTTCAAATAGTTTTCGTAGTTCCAACTATTTGCTATGAAACTAACTTATAGTACCCTGTTCCAGAAAGTGGTTCAGGGTATTATAATCAGAGCTTTCATCATAAAATGTGCCGAACTCATATTATAAACATTTGTGGATGAAAGCACAACTTATGTTCTTGCGATGGAATTTATGTTATTCGGACATAAAACACAACTTATATTCTTTCGACAAAATTTATATTATTCGGAAATATTTCTAGTCGATTCGTTTCTTTGAACGATAAAATTAAATCGAATTTGACAAATTGAACAAGTATCGTTTGTACTAATAGAATTAAATATAAAAAACTAGTCGTCGAAACCTCCTGTTGTGTTAACTAATAGTTTAGATGTCGTAGTATCGAATTAATCGCTAGTACCAAAGAACAATCTAGAATTGCGAACGCGAACATAAAAACCAGATATATTATTATTTTTTGAATCTCATGTTTACAATAGTATGATTGCGGCAATATAAATATTGTTGAAATGTAACAACAGTATTATTGTGAAATTTTTCAATGAAAATATGGTTGTAGCAACAAAAAAAAAATATTATTTGAGTTTATGTTAACAATTATACTTATATGATTACAGAAATCATTAATTTGAATATAGTTTTTAGAACAATATTATTGTTACGAATCTTACGAAATAATTGTTACTTTTTTAAGTGAATTAACATTTTTCAAACTAACTGCTTTGGGTTTGTATAAAAGAAATAAGTTCTAAAATGAAACTCTTAGGTTTTTGCACCTAATCCTAAAAAATAATTTTGGGGATTATAGTATGGTTGAGTGGACTCTTGCAATATTTATGAGGATTACAATTTGGTTGTTGGTATCATAGTATGGTTGAGTTTGAATCATAATATTGTGGTTGGTAGCATAGTATGGTTTTGTGTGAATCACAATATGTGACAGCGCATAGAGAATGGGACCTAAGGGTAAAAAAATCAATTTTCATTTTTTTTTCTTTTTTTGATGTGGACACCATCTGAATGAGACCGATCCAATGCGCCAAAAGTGTTCCCTCCCAGAGATATGCGCGTTTTATGAAACTGAAGTCGACGATTCTAAGCGAAAGGGACCTAATCTTTAAAATGGCTCTTCTGAACAAAACTGGTTTTTAACCTTAGGTCCCTTTCCATTTTGTGCGTCACATATGGTGGTGGGGATCATAGCATGGTTGTCTGTGAATTAAACTTTTGTTATGAAGATCATAGCATGGTTGTGTGTTAATCAAACTATTGTTATGAGGATTAAAATATTGTTGTGCCACATTCATATACATAACAAAAATATGGTGCACTTTGAATATTCTCACCCCAGCCACACTTTTAGTTTTCGCGGCTTTCTAAAAAAGTAAATTCTTAAAGAAGTATACACCCATGAAACAGGATGTAAGATTTGATATAAGAAGTTTCATAATAGAATTAGAATAAAATAAATGTAAAAAATTAAGTATCTTATAGGAATTATATAGAAATAAAATAAAATCAGATACATCTTCAACAGTCACTGAAAAGATACTCAATACACAGCATTAGCTAAAAGTAGACAAAACAACAAAAAACATAAATCATTAAGTGGAAATAATGTACAGTAGGATGGGTCGAAAAACAAAATTATTTTTATTTCGGAACGCTTTAGTGCGGAAAAGTTGCCTATTGTAAGACTTAGGAAAACGGCATAAAAAAATTTAAAATCGGTTAACATCTTCCGGTCGCGCATCGTACTTAAAGTTAATGAAAAATTGCAAAAATCACGCATTTTTTGTAATTTTTTTAAGATAGTTAAAACTTTGAAATAAACACGCTTTAGTTTTTTATGCTTGTTTTTATGGTTAAATAACCTAAATAAATTAAACTCTGATCAATAATCTAAATTTTTTTCGTTCGCGCAACGTCTTAGAAAAACAGAAATTTACCAATATTTTTCAATTTTCACCTTCGTTGTTTTCCTAGAACAAAACGAACAATAACAGACTTGTAACAGATTCAACTGGTTTGTACTAGATTCAACCGGTTTGTTCAAGCGGTTTGTTTATATTCTAACAAAATATGAATGAGTCTCAAAGTATATTAACTAGGAAGGTTATTGCTGACTCTAGACAGCAGTTTTATTGCCCTATTTTTGGTAAACCACGAAGTTTCCTCCAAAATAAACTGCCAACATATGAATGTGTTCTTAGATGCTGTTTTGAAGAGAGATACAATTTGTCACTCGTGACAAACAACAAAAGCGTAAGTTTCTCTAATGTTGCCTCTACGGTAGCGAAACAAATCAAATGTTTGTATGATAAAGCATCCATTCCTTCGTTGTCTGACTGCCGAATTGTAAAGCTTATTAATGTGTATTACGATTCCTATCTTAAGATAAGGAAGTCACATAAACGTGATAAATATAAGCCTTTATTTAAAGCTAGGTTAAAAGACTTTAAACTTATAGCTAGATCACTTTTTGACGTCGCTGTTTGTAAATGCATGATGACAGTGAACTGCACATGCCGAAAAACACCAGATGCATGTAAATGTGCTATTCTAATTAAATGCTTATGTGAAAAAACAAAGAAAATTCCTGTCCTCGAGTTGAGGTTCATGTTTCTTCAAAGGAATTACAGTTTGGGGAAAATCGGATCTATTGACAAGACAGTTACAAAAAAGTTAAATGTAAAGGGCGAACGGAATGCTCGCGGCATTCAGAGAGCACTGAGTAGCAAAGAAGTTCCTAAAATAGGAGAGTGCTCGGAAATTGATGAACAGGAACGCAGTTCTACTGAAGAGTCGGTGTTTGAGGAAGATGAATACAAACCATCGACTGAAAAGCCTCAATGTCAGATGAGAATTCAACTTAGCGCAACAGCGCTAATCAGTGATCGATTCGGAGTTTCTGATCGGGCAACAGCTGCCATATCGTCAAGTGTTCTGCAGGACGTTGGGCTGATAACTGACACAGATACTTCATATGTGGTTGATAAGTGTAAAATAAGAAGAGAGAAGAATCTTGTACGGATGGATATGAAAAGGCAATTCACACCTCCTGAGAAAAGTTGGGGTCTTTTCTTTGACGGACGAAAAGATTATACTTTGTTCGTAAAAAAATTGAATGCCAAGCAATTTCGCAGGAATGTCAAAGAAGAACACTATTCTCTTCTCCAGGAACCTGGATCAATTTATATTGGACATGTATCTCCTTCCTCGAGTTCATCAAATGATATAAATAAAAGTATTATTTCTCGTTTGTCTGAACTATCAATATCACTCGAAAAACTAGAAGTAGTAGGGTGTGATGGAACTATAACCAACACTGGATGGAAGAACGGTATCATCCGCCGACTAGAAAATCATGTAGGACGCCCGCTACAGTGGAGCGTATGCCTCCTGCATTTTAATGAGCTTCCTTTTCGCCACATTTTCCAACATATTGACGGTCAAACTGCAGGGCCTAAATCTTTTAGTGGGCCAATCGGGCAACAGCTCACATGCTGTGAAAAACTCCCTGTGGTCGATTATGAACGCATAGATTGTTCGATTCCTGATATAGACAGGAATTTGTTGAGCAAAGACCAACAGTATTTGTTAGATATTTCAAATGCAATCACCTTGGGATATTGTCCAGAAGACTTAGCTAATCGGGACCCTGGCCCTTTGTCCCATTCCAGATGGCTAACTGCGGCCAACCGAGTCCTTAGGTTGTATATAAGTTCATCAGATCCATCTGAAAACTTAAAAGAAATAGTTAGCTTCATCTTAAAATCATACATGCCTGTGTGGTTTGCCATAAAAAAGAGAATGTATCTTACTGACGGACCAAAACATGTCTTTCAAGCAATCCAAACATCACGGTATTTATCCGCCGATTTACTTCAAGTCATCGATCCAGTAATACAGCGTAATGCGTTCTTTGCGCACCCAGAGAATGTTCTGTTGGCAATGGTGGTCGATGAAAGAGGACATATTCGGGAGCTCGGTTACAGAAGGATCTTGAATGCAAGACAAACCGTCCCAAAGAACAAGACTGTTAGAAGTTTTGTACCACCAATGATAAACTTTGAAGCTTCCGATTACACTGAAATTATTAATTGGAATTCTTGTGTGGTATATCCTCCCCCAATACTGAGAAACTTAAGCGAAGATGATATTAAATCACTCATGAATTCTGACAATACGCCCATTAGAGAAATACAAAAGTTTCCCTGTCATACCCAGGCTGTGGAGAGGTGCGTCAAACTTGTGACGGAGGCTTCGAATAAAGTATGTGGACATGAAGCTAGAGATGGCTTTATCCGAGCAACACTGAAGTCTAGATCGGATATGCCTCATTTCTCCAAAAAATCAGACTTTAAATGCGTAGTAGATATACAAAAGAAAAAGCAAAAAACACAGTAAGCCAAAGTATCCAACTCTATGGAAAATCGTTGTAAATAGTTGTAAATATAATGTAAATATAATGTAAATCTAATGTAAATACCACACCCAACAATTGGATGGTTGGTTGGGTAGGGTGTGGGTGGAACTCGACGTGCAACCACCTCCACGTGGTGAGTTCTGTGTCGTTTTGTTCTAAAACGAGCGGAGAGTTGCACAGTGAAAATTGAAAAATATTGGTAAATTTCTGTTTTTCTAAGACGTTGCGCGAACGAAAAAAATTTAGATTATTGATCAGAGTTTAATTTATTTAGGTTATTTAAACCATAAAACAAGCAAAAAAAACTAAAGCGTGTTTATTTTCAAAGTTTTAACTATCTTAAAAAAATTACAAAAAATGCGTGATTTTTGCAATTTTTCATTAACTTTAAGTACGATGCGCGACCGGAAGATGTTAACCGATTTTAATTTTTTTTATGCCGTTTTCCTAAGTCTTACAATAGGCAACTTTTCCGCACTAAAGCGTCCCGAAATAAAAATAATTTTGTTTTTCGACCCATCCTAATGTACAGTTTGCGAATGAGTACCAAATTTTTATGAACCATACTGGTATTTATGAGCTATTTAAGGTGCCTAGACACGTTCAGATTGTTTTGAGATGTTCACAAAAGTTGTTTAGCTTTACCTTGGCTACAATTTTGTGATACATTGTTAGTAAAACGTTCGGACACTTTCAAAGTTATACTGAAAAAAATATTTTTTTTTTTAAAATAGGTCAGGAATGAATTACTTTTTTTTGCATATAGCATTTACAAGATTTGTGCACAGAGCTCCCAGCTACAATATTGCCGAACATAGTTTAGCGCTATCACGAAGTATGTGTTAGCTATTGGGCAAAAAACTGATGACACCTTTTTTCGAGGGGCCCACTAATTTTCAAAACTTTAGAGGCCCATAAAAAAAATGGTCACCAACCTAGCCAAACCAAGTATAGAAAAAAAGTACCCTTTGGTAGTAGAATCGAACCTGTACTGTGGTGCTCTTGCATTTTTTTCACTGTTGCACTGTGTAATAAAAAGGTTCCCCAACCAATGTCATCTACATATTAGATTTAAATCTACGTTTTAGATGTATAATAGCACGACACGTCCTTGACTGCCCTTCTTTCTCTCTCCCAAATCCAACTACACGATATCCGGCTTATGTTGGTGCCGGGGCACAACAACATTCCTGGCCATTCCTTGCCACCAGCTAGCAAACGAGTGTGTAAGGACCGATTCCGAAGCAGTGAACAAGGTCGAGTCTGCAATAGCTGCCCCGATGAAGACGAAGTTGAATCGATAGAGCACTTGCTATGTGTTTGCCCAAGGTTTCACTGCCGATGTAGCTTTCAAGAAACTCTTCAAATTCATCGATAAGAAAAGAAAAAGGGTTGCAAAAAGAAGGCACGAACACTTAAACTTATTTCGGCTCACATTAATACATATGATTACTTCCAAAACTCTGCCTATATCTCTGAAATCATTTTTTTTCTAAGATCCTTAGATCCAGGATATCAGAATGGGCCAACAGAACTCCGGGTGAACTCCCTGGAAAAACTCTTTTTTTTTAAAAGGTCGACGTGACGTACAAGTTAAATGGTGTTATTATCATCACAGCATTATTTGTTCATCTTATTAGGCCACATAAAATCCACAACTATCAATGCTCGAATTAAAGTTTTTAATTTTCAATTATATTTATTTTTTAAAAATAAACTGGTTTTATTAAAATATTGTAATTTTTAAATGAGTTCAAGAAATCCATACAAAAATTTGATTATGAGTAATGAAGTAAACTCTTTGTTTTAGACCAACAACTACCGGGCATGCGTCACACATGTTCACCAAGCCCAAAAAAGGAAACCCACCATTGTGCCCTCGGATTGTTCCTATCCTCAACTTCAAATGACGTTCAGTGCGTACCTGCTTCTCACACGCAGCCAGCAACCATCAAT
The DNA here is from genome assembly GCA_963513945.1 of Hydrotaea diabolus. NCBI lineage: Eukaryota > Metazoa > Arthropoda > Insecta > Diptera > Muscidae > Hydrotaea > Hydrotaea diabolus. The sequence continues at coordinate 189,944,525 of OY740718.1, forward strand.
TGTCAAATTAACGACATACAAAATCAATTAAGATCACTTGATCTAAGAGACTGCCAAGACAGCAGCCATCAGCCAGAGTCTCCTTTGAATATGGAAACATGTAACCCAAAGAGCTGTGGAGTACTACTCGTACAGCTCCCAGACAAATTATGCAGATGAAATGTCAAACCCACAAAGTGTCGGTTTCATTTTAATGTGCATTTTATTGTTTGAAATTTGAATTTGTGCTCTTTTGCCGAATGGAAGTCTTCACTTTTACGGTTTGTTTTGTGTCATAAAAACCAGAAAAGGTGTCGATTTTAGAACACGTCATAAGAACGGCGGCACAATAAAATTTAATTAAAAACATCACCGAATAAATGAGAAAATCCAACTGAAATGAGTTTTTTATGTGGGTTTATTGCCGTGTTTTCCGTCAGACGACTTTTGCTTAAATCAACGTAATTCTCATCGAAATTAAATTGACTGACTGACGGACCGAAAAAAGCAACGTTTATTGTTGGCTGACATTAATGGGGTATCAAACAGAACGTCTTCGATTAAACGTTTCAATGTTAAGCTCGGCAACGGTATGCAGCGGTACGTGATTTTTGAATAAGCTGGTTACGTTACAAGGCACCTGTTACATTTGAAGGGTGGCTAAATAGAGGCTGCAGCTGGGAAAATTAATTTAGATGGATACGAGACCGGTCTCAAAGCTTAGTACCAAACGTGGCAAAGAAAACACAAGAGACCCATACAAATGTAATGACGCTCTGTTTTAGGCGGCGGCCGATCTTTAGGATTAAATATTTCTCTGCATCCAGGGCCAGCCCTAACCAGAGTTACCAATTCAGATATTTCTCCACTAGATTTAGTGGGTTTTGAACAGGTTTATTGAGAACATTTCGCATTTAGCTTGAAGCTTTTTTTTATCATTTTCAGAAATTATTTAGCCTTTAATATTAAACAATTTTGTTTATCTCCACAATTGACTAATAAAATATTTTGTTAACAAAATATATCAAAAATTGTATAAAAGACAGACGTTCATAATTATCAATGTTGCACCTAATAGTTTTACATACAAATTGTTGTTGCAACCAATTATAAATGATGATATCTAAATTATTAATCATCATAACCAATAACATGTTGTTTAATGGCAACTTTTTTTGGCATAAATAGGCACTATTAAAATAATATATTAGTTTAATGTTTTTCAGTAAGAATATTCCATCATCACCTCCATCTAAAGGGTGGTTACATTTTAAGGGCCAATGTTGAATGTGAACCGCACCTAAACGTCAAGCTTTTTCTGCATTTTATTTGATATTTCTCAAATTCCGACCAATTCAATTGGAATCATGTAAAGATACAAAAGCGAGCAACGCGTTAAAGTTATTCAGGCTTAATATGAAAATGAAAATCAATTTTCGAAGAAAATCATCTTAAGTGATGAGACATAAATTTTTACATTAGTGAATTCGCCAATAAACAGAATTGCCGCAATTGGGCAAATTATTATCCAAAAGTGATTGTCGAAAAAACAATGCACCCACTAAGAGTGACTGTTTGGTGTGGTTTATGGGCTGGCAGATTCATCGGGCAGTTACTGGAGTCCGATATCGTGAGATGATAAGGAATTGGAAGATATGGATGTGGACGATATGTGGTTCAACAGGACGGTGCCACTTGCCACACAGCTAACGAAACAATGGCTCTTTTGCGCGACAAACCAACATCGTCCCTTAAAATTTAACCACCTTTGATGTTTTAGAGTAATTGAAGTGTTTAAGTAAACAGTTTTGCTTGCATCTGAAGAAAATTTGAAATTTTTGCTTTGAACAAGTGCGGCATGTGGATTTTAAAATCTAAAAGTTCTTATCAGGTTAAAACCGATATTTAAGTTCCAATTACTGAAAATTACAGAAAGGCAACTAACATTCGGTTGTACTGATAGAATACTCAAGGTACTTGAAACCTCAATCATTGTGGCAACGAATATATTCTCTGTGTGTAAGAACTGATAAGGTTAAAACTCGAGTAATCCATTGTAACATTCATAAGATCGTGCGTTTAAGTTCAAAATTGAATGAATAACAAATTTTCTAACCAATTGGACATACTCTTAAGAACAAATGTCGTTTTTACTAAATTTTATACTCAAGAATTTTTTTATTATTTTTATTTTTACCTTAATTAGGCGTTGTTTAATTGAAATTATGCCAACAAAATGTAAACAAAATTTTTGACGAGAAACACTAACCCACAAAATAATTAATATCCCATGCCATTCGGTTTGGATTTCAACAAACCACCCAAAAAGACTTGTAAAATTCTATAATTCTAAAAATTTGAAAAATGCCGATTTTTTGCGTAAAATGTGCTTGTCTTATTTTGGAGTTATTGCAAAAAGTTTTAAGGAAAACGTATAAATTATATATATGTACGTATAAATTATTATACCTTTACGATGAATGTAAGGAAATTTCTTGGAGAAGATATTCAAAAAAATTTCAAAATTGTTGTTGGTGCCATTGCCAGCCATGTGAAATACAGATTTTTTTTGTAAAATCCAAAAGTTAGCCCTAATTTCTCCATTCGTAAATATGGGATCAAAAATTGTGTAGCATTTATAAATGGTAAAAAGTGTTGTAAATCAAACTGCAGAAGGGTACCACATTTTCGCCAATAATGTGGCAAATATAGCACGAAAACTAAAAAATCCCAATTTTGGAATTTTTTAAATATTTTTTGGGAATTGTCCTTATGAAATATATTTTTTTTATTTATTTCGTGTGTTTCTGCTGTAAATACCTAAGTAAATGCAACATTTCATTGTTATATATATTCGTTATGTAAAATTTTTTGAAATACAGATTTTTTTTCTTGATGTAAAATTCCATTTTTCTAATTTACAGGTATTTATCCATTTAGTGAGTGTGAATTACTTTGGAAACCCCTTCTTTTGCTTTTTAGAAGATAATTCTTACCTATCTAAATATTTCCATTCAACGGCTCCACTTGGATACCAGGTAGCAGGGATATATCAAAATGAATGTACGTTTTTCCTATTGTGTTCATATAACATAAGAGGTAATTTTTTATACGAATATTTTAAAATAAAAACTAAAGCCATTTCGAAATTTGGCTTCATTGAGTGAAAATGGCAACAACGTTAAAAAAATTTACTCTGTGTACAAATTTGTGGAAAAGCTTATCATGCCAGTTTCAAGAAAAAGTTAATTTATTATATTAGTGCAATTTATTGAAAATTCTTATAATTTTAAAATAGCGAAAACTGAAATTTAAAAATTGCAAAATTTCCATAGAGGAAACAAATAATTACGTCATAAAATTTTTAATACTGAATATATGGAGTGATCCATTTAGAGGTATTTTTAAAAACACAAAAAAAATATAAAAATTCAAATCAAGTGTGGATTATTAACGGTAATTTGAATGGGTATTTTATGGCATTTTTTTTCTCAAAATAATTACCTTCAAATGTTGGCAACTGTAAATGTTGGCGTTCGGTGAGAAATGGGAAGATCCACTGTTTTCGACCAAAATTTAAAAAGTATGGTTGTGGTGACAATATTCGAAGAGGATCATACTATTGTTGGCTATATGGTTGTGCCACAACAATATTATGATCCTCACAACAATAGTATTATTCACACATAACCATACTATGATCCCCAAAACCATAGTATGATTCACACTCAACCATACTATGATCTCCACAACCATACTATGATCATCACAACAATAGTATGATTCACACTCAACCATACTATTATCTTCACAACCATATTATGATCCTCACAACCATAGTATGTTTCTCATACAACCATAGTATGACCCTCACAACCATAGTATGATTCGCACGCAACCATACTATGATCCCCACAACCATAGTATGATTCACACTCAACCATACTATGATCCCCAAAATTATTTTTTAGGATTGGGTAATGTTGTTATTCAAAAAAAGAGATTTTTATCAAGCAAGTTATTATAAATTGCATTACTATTTGATCATAGCCAATTTTGAGGCCACGTTTTTATTGAACATTTCATTCAAGAAACCAGAATATATATTCCAACGGTCAAAAATACTTTTAGTTGCCAGTAGAGGTGAATGCTACTTCACCATCCGTAGACACCAAGTAACGAATGTGATTAAACCATGATCAATGGCTATATACTTAAGTGCAGGCAGATTTTAAATAAACGAGAACCAGTCGGTATAAGAGTATTTCACCGAACAAAGTAAACACAATAAAAATCCCTCGAACTACCATTGTTATTTTTTTTTAATGGACAGCAACCATTCACTGTATCATGTGTATGTGTTTTTTTGTATATCAAAAAAACATACGCACACACATACATGTATTCTCTACAAAACCTGTTTTGTTATGTTCATAGACACAACCATACTGTATGATTGCCGTAATCATATTTTTGTTAACGTAAATTTTAAACAACAATACTTTTGTTGCACTAACCATGTTTATATGGTTGCTACAACCATATTTTCATTTCTAAATTTGGCAATAATACTATTGTTACATTTCAACAATAGCAATATTGTCGCAATCATACTATTGTCAAAATGAAATTCAAAAAACAATACTATGGTTGCGACGATCATGCTTTTATTGGAGAGAACATATTATTGTTGCGGTGACCATAGTGTAACCATATCTTTTCTCTGCGTGTTTGTGGTTACGTAAAGTCCAAACAAACCAGCCACCATTCAGGTTTTGGAAGCCAACATTACGCGTGTCATAAAAGCCATGGCGGTCGAAATGCTCGAACGAGTCATCCAAAATTGGACCCTCAGAATGGAAACCCTGAGGCGTAGTTGCGACCAACATTTAAAGGAAATTATATTCAAAAAATAAATGCCATAAAATGTCCCTTTAAATTACCAATAAAGATTCCACACTTGATTTGAATTTTTATATTTTTGTTTGTATTGAAAAAATACCTCTAGATGGATCATCCTATATAACAATGTAATTTTCCAGATACTTAGGTATTTACAGTAGAAACAGACGAAATAAATAAAAAAAAAATTATATTTCATTAAGACAATCCCACAATTGCAAAAACCGTTTTGGGCTCTACAACTCTACAACTACATTCCTATTAGACAAGACCAAATCAGACAATTGGTGCTGTTTAAGTTATTTATTTAAAATTCCACTGTTCATGCCCATGTTCCATGCAGACATATTTATCAGCAACCTATTGACCTTATCCCCATGGGCCAAGGCCTCAATTCTCTTCGAATTGTAAAACTAATGTTATATTCTGATTCGAGACTAAATTGTACTATTTTTTTAACCATTTGACCATAATTCAAGAAATCCAATTTTTCCAAATCGTATTTATATACTTGAATTTGCCAGAATATTTAACCGTTTCCATTAGTTTTCGAACATTATGGGAGGGTTTTTGGAGCTCTAGGACCACACACATTTATTGGAAGGTTTAAGAATCTACCACTTCAAAAAATAACTGATTTAAAGATTAAACAATCAAATTACGTAGCATAAAAGTTCAAAAATTTAATATTTGATTAGGACTTTTTTAGTCCCTCAAAATGGAATATTTTCCCTTCTCAAAACCAACCGAGCGCCACTGTAAGACCATTTGTTTATATGTTAACTTTGAAGCTCTAGCTCTTTTTGTTTGGACTGAATCGTTCATTCCACAGGCGGAGATGGTTATTGCGGATAAGCAATAAACGGAATGATAACTTAAATTTAATCCCACCCTTTTGTGTAGAGTATAAAAAAAGTTCAGGTGACGGGTTTCCACTTTGTAAATGCCGCACAGTGGTTGCAAAATAAAATGTTTTGAAATAAGTCTCTAACTTCTTTTGTGTTTGCCGCAGAACAATGAAATTTCAACCAGCAAAGGTAAGGTGCATTCGAGTTTACTGTTATATTTTTTGACCCTTATTCAGAATAGGTTTGCGTAGCACCGTTCCCAATTTGGCAACCTCGGCTGTGAAAAAACTTTAAATGCGCGTCAAATCCACTGTTTTATCCGATTGGGACAACATTTTATGTTTTCATATGTTTTAGTAGTTTCTTTAGTTTAAGGGTTATCCGCATTCAAAGAATCATTGTTTCCAATTTTTCCCAGTCTTTATTTGTATTTTTCATGTATCGTTAGTCTCTTTATTTTATTTAGAAGAGAATTTTACATAAAACAGGTAAAACTAGTAATTGAGTCAAAATTTATAACAGCTTGAATTTCAAATTTAAAGAAATATGTATTAATTTTTTCTAATGATTTTAAAAAAAGTAGGAATAAGAATTTTGCGTTTAAGAAAAAAATCTAAAGAAACATGTGCAAAGTCTATACGCGTCGGAAAGAAAACTTTACAGAGATGAATACAATAGAAACATCTCTTGCATTACAGCATTAATTCGATCTTCCTACGGTGGGAGCCTAGTTACGCAATATATAGGGTGATCCATCTAGAGGTGTGTTTTCAGAACAAAATTAATATATATAAATTCAAATCAAGTTTAGAATCTTTATTGGTAATTTGAAAGGACATTTTATGACATTTACTTTTTGAATATAATTTCCTTAAAATGTTGGCCGCAACTACGCCTCAGGGTTTCCATTCTGAGGGTAAAATTTTGGATGACTCGTGCGAGCATTTCGACAGGCATGGTTTTAATGACACGCGTTATGTTGGCTTCCAAAACCTGAATCGTAGCTGATTTGTCAGCATAGACTTTGGACTTTACGTAACCCCAAAGAAAAATGTCTAAGGGTGTGATATCACTCGATTTAGGCATACAACTCTTCTGTCCAAAACGTGAAATTAGCTACTTTTCGAAATGACCTCTCAATAGATCCATTGTTTCAGCAGCTGTATGGCAAGTGGCACCGTCCTGTTAAAACCAAGTGTCGTCAAGATTACGGGCTTCAGGTAGCATAAAGAAAGATCGATATCAAGGCGCGAGAGTGAGCACCATTCACGGTTACGTTCCGGCCATCATCATTTTTGAAAAAATATGCACCGATGACTCCACCAGCTTATAAACCGCACCAAACCGTGGTTTTCTCTGGGTATAATGGCAACTCTTGAACCTCTTCTTGTTGCTCTTTAGCCCAAATGCGGCAATTTTGTTTATTGACTTTGCCGTTGAGCCAGAAATGGGCCTGATCACTGAACAAAATTTTAGTCGAAAAAGCGGATTTTCCCGTTTCTCACCGAACGCTCATTTCCATAATACAGTTGCCAACATTTTAAGGCAATTATTCTCAAAAAATAAATGCCATTAAATGTCCTTTCATGTTACCAATAAAGATTCCACACTTGATTTGAATTTTAATATTTTTTTTGTTCTGAAGAATACCTCCAGATGGATCACCCTATATATTCTAACTAAAGATCTAAACATCTTCCTGTAAACTCGAAAGCACCTTAGCTTCTCATGTTTATAATGTTTCATGGGTCTGACGAACGCAGCAGAAAGTAGGAACCTATTTTCAACAACATTTATTCAGAACTATTTTATGCCACTGACTTTACTATTAACAGGTTTTTTTCAAACCCGTGAAATGCTTCCCCATTAACATTATTAAACGTTCAGAGCAGGTAATAAACACTAAGTCCCGGTCAGGATCAGTACAAAAATTATATAGTGAACAGCTCTGTGATTTGAGAGAAGTTCGCCATTTATTTCTTAAGAGAATGTTAATGTTTAATAATAATTATTAGGATAACCAGATAGTTATTATCTTGTGGTATGTTGAACTAAAAATCTATAACAATTTTAGTTGTAGTATAAATTTGGACATTATAGTAATATAGGCGACGCATGTAGCCCCATGATCAAGGAGTTATCATAAACTGTAATCCTCCATTTATCATAAACTGTAATCCTCCATTCAAATTCTCTCCTCTTACAAATAGGCAGCAATGACGCCTAAGTAATCAAACGGGCCCTTTTATAAAATACAAATTCTACCACCCGCTTCAGGGCTAAACTAGCATGATATCATGACCTATCTAATAGTAATAGATTTTCGCCAGTCTTTTTATATGACTACCTATTTGCCCAAAACATACAAACTTCCACCACCATCATTCGCTTGAATACTCGTACCAATTCCATTTGGAAATTGTTTTCTATGTTGAAATGAGATGCCCACAAAATATAAAACGAAAACATAAATTCCAAATTGGTTTTTATTAAATTGAAGCAAAATTACGGCGATAAGGAAACAGCGAATTATAGACGAGAAAAAAGAACAGACTCTAAACAATTTCTACTTAAGATGAAATCTGCGAATTTCGAACGGAAATTGAGGAAATTGAAAAATATGCAAAATAAACAACGCTGAAGTTGTTGTTCCCCGTCAGTGATGGCCACAAAAAATGTGCTAAGCCAGCGAAGAACAAGCATCAGTGCCGACATCAAATGTGTGTCAAAACTGAGGAGTAGCAGAAGAAGAAAAAACTTATTATGAATGACTGGTTGTCTGTCTGACTGACTGACTGTACTTAAATCAGCCAGCAACTGTAGGAAGAATCGATAAGTGTCGGCCCGGCAGTCGGTCCGTTTGCTTCGTGTTACGGACGATTTTGGTTGTAGTCTTTTTCTGGTTTTGTACCTGGAAATGGGAGGTTTTTCGTTTTGATGAAATAGCACGTACAACATACAACAATTTTGATTGTTAACAATCACTGTCATGACGTCGACAATAGCACCAACAACACGACGATGATTGTCACTTCAATTCATTCGGTGTGGTGTTGCTGTTGTTGCTTCGGGCGTTGTGGCGGCTCCAATAATGGGTCTTTCATTTCATCGCTGCTCTGCTGCATCATTTTGCTCGAAGAAGAAGAAGAAAGGAGAACCTTAAACATAACTGATTTTTTGGACAGAACAAAAACGACTTCACAGTTCCCCATCCCAGCTATGGCATTCAAACAAATGTTAGCTTGCATTAGAATTGATGTAGACAACAAATACATTCCGAATTGTCATCATTACCATCGCTATAATCACCCGAGACTTTGGAATAACTCTATTGAACGACTACTTACGCGCAATGAGAGAGCCGCGTACAAATGTCAAATCATTTGACAATGATATAGTTCTTTTTGATGGTTTTCCTGGAACGGCTTATAAGCGGCCTACTCCACCGACTTTGATAGCAAGTAAATTTCTGGATTTGTGTGTCCATCCAGGCTAATAAAGAGACAGACAGTCAAGTTAATCAGATTTGAATTTTATTTGCAACACTTCGCAAACAGAAAAGAGAATTTTGGAACTAAAGGGTTTTCCAATAGGGCCATAACAATTTCGTATCTCTATGTCAACGCAATCCCAGACATTTGCAATGATCTTTCAGTGTCAAAACGTTAGTCGAAGTCAACATTTGCATCATGGTAAAGGTCGCTTACAAGCAACGTTTGGAAGTCATTAAAATATACTACCGAATTTCTGAGTCTGTGGTCGCACTATAAGAGCGCTTACTCCAATTTGCGGTCGTAATAATCGACCCGACAGGATGAGCGCTGATGATCATTTCGGGTTTTTGTCAATAAACAAAATATGCGTTATTGGACAGTAACAAACCCATATATGCTTAAGAGACACAATTACATCCGGGAAAAAATACTGTGTGGTGTGGTTTTCATGCCGGAGGTGTCGTTGGGCAGTATTTTTTCGTCGATGAAAAAAATCCGCATGTTAGCGTCAATGGAGAGCGCTATCGTGTAATGTAATAAAATTATTTTCGGCCAGAACTGGATGAGCTTGACATAGCCGCTATGTGATTTCAAGAAGACTTTACAACAAGCACGTGTTATCTCGAGAAATTGTCCGGATGAATGGCCATTTCGTTTATGCGATTTAACGCCATTGGATTTCTTTTTATGGGGCCACATCAAGTCATTGGTACGAGGGCGGTTCGGAAACTTCTTAGCCTAGCACAAAAAGCGCGGTATAAACAGAAAAAAGTTAAGTGTTTTGGAAACTTCCGTCTCTACTTTACACATGTTAAATTTTGTTTCGATCTGGCAACTCCTTCATATAGAAACAGGTGTTCACAAACGACGCATCCGCGATTTTTTTACAATGGAAAAAAGGTTTGTCGGACAAGAAATTCATAATGATATGGTGAATGTGTTAGGTGAAAGTGCTCCTTCATATGCAACAGTAAAAAATTGGGTTGCTGAATTTAAACGTGGTCGTAGCATTGAAGATGAACCACGTAGTGGACGTCCAAAACAGCAACAACAACAGAAATTGTAGCCAAAGTGCATGATACGGTATTAAATGATCGACGAATAAAAGTGCGTAAATCATGAAAGTGCTAATATCATGGTCATCTCAATTGATCGAGTCCATTTAATTTTGCATGAAGAACTACAGATGAAAATGTTTTCTGCAAGAGGGGTGCCGCACTTGTTAACAGTCGACCAAAAACGCATAAAAATGAACATTTCTCAAGCTTGTTTGGATCGTTTTCAGCGAAATAAAATGGATTTTAAGCGTCGTTTCATAACTGTTGATGAGACATGGATCCACCACTATACTCCAGAGACAAAAGAACAAACCAAACAATGGACTGAAGCTGGAGGAAGTGCCCCAAAGAAGGCAAAAACAATTCAATCGGCTGGTAAGGTTATGGCAACGGTTTTTTGTGACTTCAAAGGTATTTTATTGATTGACTATCTGCAAAAGGGTAAAACAATAAATTCAGAGTACTATTGCAACCTTTTAGATCAATTTAATGTACAAATTCGAGAAAAACGTCCTGGCTTACAACACAAAAAAATATTTTTTCATCAAGACAACGCACCAGCGAACAAGAGTGTTTTAACAATGGCTAAAATCAACGAAATAAAGTACGAGTTGCTTGACCACCCACCTTATTCTCCTGATTTAGCTCCCAGTGACTTTTACCTGTTCCCAAATCTAAAAAAATTCCTTGCTGGCAAGCGTTTTACCTCAAATGAAGATGCAATTACAGTTGTAAACCACTATTTTGAAGACCTCGAGGAAAACTTTTTTAATCAAGGGATACAATTGCTAGATAAGCGTTGGACTAAGTGTATTGAAGTTTCAGGAGATTATATTGAAAAATAAAAATATTTTTGAAAAACTAACTATTCTCTTTCAATTATAGGCTAAGAACTTTGAACAAGCACGTGTTATCTTGAGAAATGGTCCGGACGAATCGTCATCTCGTGTATGGCATTCTCGTCCATTGGATAGGGCCACATCAAGTCATTGGTCTATGCCAACAAGCCAACAACTTTAGACGAGCTCAGAGAAAACATTCAACGCGAAAATAACAACGTTCCGATCGAAATGTGTGCAAAAGGGGTGGAAAATTGGGTCAAAAGAATATATCGCTGTACACGGGCTCGTGGTGGTCAAATGACCGAAATTGAATTTATTTCTTAAAATGTATCATTTGCTCTACACCTTGAATAAATTTATATTATAGGTCTTAAATATTCTCTGTTTTTTTTTTTTAATATATAAAATTGTTATTTCCTTAATGAAAAAAGAATGATTTGAGAGATTTAAGCAGAGTTTTGGGTGAAATAATATGTTTTATTGGGAGCCGAATTTTTTTTAACTGTTTGTGCGTTCTTTTCAAAATTAACATTCTTATGGATAATTTGGAGAGTTTCTTAAAAGCTACATCAGAAGTGTCTGCATCGAAAACTCGCTTAGTTTAGTCTAGATTGCTGAAACCTTGGGCAAGCACATAGCAAGTACTGTATCGATTCAACTTCGTCTTCATCGAGGCAGTTATTACAGTTGCCCCGCTAAAGATACCGACGAACTCGGTTATAAGCGCAGTGCCCTGTTGTGACTCTTGTAAAAGTGCTGACAGACGCATACAACCATATTTATCCTCTTTCGTCTAATGCTTTGCCACATGGTTCTTGAGCTTTAATAACTTTAAGTATTTCGATTCTCTTCTTGACCCTGCCTGATCCATTTCGAGGTTCCCTACTTTTAAAAAAAAACACACAGAATATTCAAATTGAATGGGGAATGTTTATTTTCATTTGAAAGAACATTCTTTGGCATTTATTTTTTGAAGATTATGTCTATCAAATGTTGGCCGCGGCTACGTCTCAGATGGTCCATCCGTTGAGTCCAATTTTCAATGACTCGTTCGAGCATTTCGACTGGTAACTGGCGAATCACACCCGTGATGTTTTGTTTCAAGGCCTTAATCGAAGCGGGTTTGTCCGCATAAACTTAAGACTTTGTATATCCCCACAGAAAAAAGTCTAACGATGTGATATCACACGATCTTGGTGGCCAATCGGCCGGCCCAAAACGTAAAATTATCTGCTCACCGAAGTGTTCTCTCAATTAATCCATTGATTGATGCGATATGTGAGAAGTGGTGCCGTCTTATTGAAACCAAATGACGCCGAGATCACGAGCTTCAATTTCAGGCATCAAATATTCCGTTATCATAGCACCATAACGTACGCCATTGACGGTTACGTTTTCACCGGCATCATTTTTGAAGAAATATGGACCGATGCTTCTGCCACACAAACCACACCAAACCGTTGTTTTTTTCTGGATGGAGTAGCAGCTCTTGAACCTCTTCTGGTTGCTCTTCGTCCCAAATGCGACAATTTTGCTTGTTTAGATACCCATTGAACCAGAAATGGGCCTCATCGCCGAACAAAATTTGGCTCGAGAACGTCGGATCTTCTTGGAACTTTTCAAGAGCGCATAGAGCGAAGCGATGTCGCTTGGGAACGTATTGCGCAAGCTGTATTTTGTACACTTTCAATTTAAGATCTCGATGTGAAATGCGTCAAGTCGTTCCATACGTCAGTACGAGTTGCTGCGAACGGCGCCGAATCGACTCTCCACGGTCTTGGTGTACACTCTCAGCTACTGCAGCTACATTTTCTTCACTGCGTACTGGATGTGGTCTATTCGGTCGAATATAATCCAATAATGAATGCTGGGTCTCAAGATGGGTGATGGTGTTGCGAATAGTAAGCTCATTAGGCCGATTATGTTGACCATAAATTGAAGGAGGTGCACGAAACACATTCCTCACAGAACGAGAATTTTCGTAACAAAGTTGAACGATTTATAAACGTTGTTTAGGCGTTAGTCTTTCCATGATGAAATGCCAAACCATACTAAATAAAAATAACATGACAGCATGACACGACTCACACGTGATCTGTCAAAAAAAGGCTGTGGAAAAAAGTATCTTTACTTAGATCACCCATTATATTATGAAGTCAAATAAGAAAAAAAAATTAAATATTATTTTTTAAAATTTTTTTTTTTAAATTTTTTTATTTTTTTACGATCTAGAGTTATATAAGTATACTTATAGATATCAACTTTACGAGACTACTTTATCCCTTCCCCAACAACTCGTGCACTTCGTGATTTTTTTGGTTAGCATAATCGGCCAAATGTGTCCACAATCGCGAGAATTGTGCTCAAGTTCCAACAAACAGGGTCAGTAGGACATGTGAAAACACCAACGAAACAATGGCTCTTGAAAGAGAGAAATTCAATGGTCGTATTTTCTCACGTCGTTGAATCCCTATTATGTCTCATGTCATTATAAATATGGACCATCGGATAGATGTATACTAACAAAGCCGTGGCTAGAATTCGGCTGATATTTTCATTCACGCATAATTGTCAAAATATGACGCGTAAAATAGGAAGGGACCTTAGGATAAAAACCAGTTTTGTTTAGGAGAGCCATTTTAAAGATAATGTCCCTTTCTATTTGCGCTTAGATTCGTCGACTTCACTTTCATAAAGCGCGCATATCTCTGGTAGGGGACACTTTTGGGGCATGGGATCGGTCTCATTCGATGCTCAGATGTTGTCCACATCGAAAAAAGAAAAAAAAATGAAAATTGATTTTTTTACCCTTAGGTCCCTTTCTCTATGCGCTGTCACATATATCCTTCTATTAGAATAAAAAATATTAAGAAAACTCTCTATAAATATATAATATCGTTCGTTTTAGTTGGACCACCCTATATTAAATTCCTCAATTACCTTGACGTTGCAACTGCCGGTCGTAACGATATTGCCTTCCTTTCGTCAAAGCGCATTTCTCATTAGCCACCATACTCAAAGCTACAGTAATACTTCCACCCGACAATGTATTGTCGTCTTTAAACGATCGAATTTAATTGTAACTAACCCACCTTTCCGAGGAACACATTACGAGTATTGGGTGACAAGTCCTAAATAAAGCCCAACTACCTCAGTATAGAATTAAAAATATCGATAGTGTACTTATTAAAATATATGAATAAAAAGTATTAATATTTCTTGAAGAATTGGTATCGAAAAGTCTACAGGAATGAAATGTTAAATAGAATTTATCAGTCTTAAGATGTACTTTATAGGAAACTATGTTTTTAAAATATAGCTCGTATATATAATTTTGTTATTGGGCTTTTGTTACATATTTCTGTTATATATTCCATTTTGCCTTTATAAAATTCATCACTATTATTTTAATAATTTTTATATTTAGTAAAATTTATTACTTAATTTTCTGTAAGTCGTATAAGATGAAAGTATAATTTGATGTAGTACGTATCTAGCTAATAAATCCCATAAGATGTATATATAAATATGTATATTATGTAATTATAAAAAGTTGGATACAAAAATTTAGCTGAATTACATGTTTCTGAACATTTGTGATTGTTCCCTGGTCTGCATCTTTTTTGACGGTTCGTGACAGTTTTAGGGGGCAGTTGGACAACATTCAGGGTTATCTGCAGACTACCCACCATTTTATGGTGGATCCGAAAAGCTTAAACTCGACTACGATAATTATCTCTTATCTTGATTTGAACGTAGGTTACTTGTGTGATAGTCGTGCACACTTTGTTTGAAAACAACGGAATTTGAGTGTTTAAGTAACTAAACTATTGGAATAGAACTGAGTAATTGTCTTCGCCAACAATGAAATATGTAATTAAAAATTATTATTATTGATTTTATTGTGCTAAAATTGGACAAAAGGGCGTGTCCCCGCCCATACAACCTTAAACTTTAAAAAGCAATAACTCGTGATCTAATACCGATCACGTAAGTGGTTACCAACCACTTACGATGGTGGTATGGAAAGAAACACCCTCTGATAAAAAGTTATCCGGTTTCACAGCCCCTTGACAACATTTTCTTATTGGACCATAATTCATGGTGGGAGGTAGCTACAGGCCCGTCTGAACTTATTTTTCAACTTGGTTTTATTTTTAACGAGTGACCCAAATAAGACCAGCTGATGTGAAGCACAAATAACTTTTTTATTTTTTAACATAATTTGTTTTTTCTTTTTGCAGATTATAACTGAACTCTTGGAAATTTAAAATGAATACGTACAGTCCACAACAACGCTTAAAAATTGTCGATTTTTGTTATTATTCTCAACGATCAATTGTTTAATGATTTGGGTTGCAGTTTGCAATACATCAGCATCAGTTACACCCAATCAGATGCACTGTTTGGTGCGGTGTTATGGCCACAAAAATCATCGGCCCATATTTCTTTGAGAATGAGGATGACACGCCAGAAACGGTCTCCGGGGCTTTTGACAGAACAATGATCGACAACTTTTTGCGGCCAATAGTGGAGCAACATCCTTATTTATGGTTTCAACAAGATAGAGCCACTGCCCATACTGCTAGGCAAACTATGCACATGCTGCGTGAAATTTTTGGTGAACGCATAATTTCAAAAAATTCAGATTTCCCTTGGCCTCCTCGTTCACCATATTTAACTGTGTCCGATTTTTTTTTATGGATATACTTAAAAGACAAAGTGTATGTTAACAAACCACAGACACTTGCACAGCTCAAGCAGAAAATTCAAGACGAAATACGGCGCCTGCAACCAGAAACATCAAGCCGTGTAATGCAAAATGCGCTAAAAAGGGCCAATGCTGTATCGGGTAAAATGGTGGTCATTTGTCTGATGTCATATTTCACACATAGTCACTTTAACTTTCCATAAAATGTATTTAACATATAAAAATAAATCATTAAACAAAACCGTTATTACAAGAGTTATACATGTTTAACATCACTAGGTCTCATTTGGGCCACCCTGTATTTAGGAAATTTCCTGTGACACGGGTGGCAACTCTTGATTATAGTGTTGCACATATCCTACATAGCTCAGGTATCGTTTAGTTGTCCCCTAATGTAAATTTATTTAGTACGTACTATGAGGATTAACAACGCACTAAACATTAAAAAAAAGTTTTAGTACTAAAACTAAATTCCTAAATTACTGGAAAACTTCAAGGGCCATAGTGTCTTTAGGGACATGCATGATTTCAGACTTTCGTTTATACCCCATGCAATTTATTTCACTTTTATCGGAATTATTTCTATTTGACGATTCTAATGGTCCGTTGCTGTTGTTGTTGGCTTTGTCCTCAGAGGCACACACAGCTTGTGCGGCTTATGGAAAATCAAACTCAACACTTTTCCCCCCTTTCCCTTTGTTAATGGTGGCCAACAACAAGAAGAGCAACCCAATGATGGGAATTTTCAATGCTTTAGTTTGGGACGATAGTGTTCTCCTCCCATAGCTGAGAATGTGCTTGTGTGAGTATGTGTGTGTGTTATCATTATGCTTTAATGTCGCTGTGTCGTCTTAATTAACCATGTGATCATTCGGCATAAAGTAAAGCAGTAACTCGAAGAACATATCTCGAGCGTATTGAGATAACAAACACCACAACAACAACAACAGCGACGACGACATTGTTGGCTGTATAGCACATGGAGACCACGGCCGGAGAAGCCGCACCGGCACCGCTGAAAACCCGGGAAAACTGGGAAACGCTCAGCAACGAACGAACCCGTTCGCGTTCAGTGATGTGTGAGTTTTGAATTTGAATTTATTGTTATGCTTGTAATGCTTTAATAGTAATATCAATAAATTTCCAACTTTGACGATGAAGAACCCCACAACATGAGGAGCAGCATCAGTGGCCACGGCCGAGCTATGACGGCCGGCAACAACAACAACAGCGACAACAAAATGAAAACGTCGATTTCTCACATAATTGGGTATCGATGGAAATTTTGTTGTAGGGAGAAGAATATAAAAAAGTCAATCTGAAAAGAGATTAAAGCTCAGTTGGTCTTTTATTTTCCTTTATTTTCTGTTCACTTCATTTCATTTCTTCTGCTGTAGTCCGCTTTTATTTTTTTCTTTCAATTTCTTCTGATATCTTAATGAATAATGGAAATTTATGGATGTTTTTTTTTTGTTTCTGTTTCATTTCGTGTTCTTCTTCTTGTTGTTCAGCATCATCTATATTTAAGTGTTAATGACCCTTTGGCGGCTGCAATATATTGAAGACAGTCTAGCCTAGACTAAAGAGGGGTTGCCTTAACATTCCAACATGTCTTTGTTGTTTTCTGTTTACAAACCGGAGCAAATTTGAAATATTCCTTTTCAACAAATAAAATAATTAGAAGAATATGCAATTGCAGTAGAAGGATTGGAATGCTTTTTTGAATAATAAAAACAGCATTAACAATTAAGTGGCTATAGTTTCTTCAGCCAAAGAAAAGTCTACAAGTTCCACAACATCCCAATTAGAAACAAATCAGTAAGCTTTGAACGATATAATTCTTATACTCACTGGCCAGTTCCTACTATCTAACGCTGGCTTTAATTATTATTCGGCTTATTAATTTTGTAGAGTTTTTATACACACAGAGAAAAAACAATTGGAAATCGTTACGAATTACACATATTCGGTAGGCTAAACATACTTTCAATTGCAATCACCAACATTCCATGGCATTGATAGTTACATGGTTTGACTTACCATGAGATGGTAGCTACAATAATATCAAGCCAACATGTCGGTTATACTCGTACCATCCGAATATATTGGTTGCCACAACTGGTGTTTATGACAACCAACCAATTATGAAATACACGTACTCTGGTACCAATAATTGGTGGTGACATCTAAAAAATTCTTTGTAATAATTAAACGAAGTTTAGTTTGCTGTTGTAACATAAAAAGTTAGGATTTTATCGAAGGGTGAATGGTTTTTTTCTAGGAGAGAAATACTTAGGTGATTACATAAAATTCCAAACTATTTTTTTTTCAATTGGACTTTTAAAGTCTTCAATAGAAGCTTAAAATCCTAATACTACTATTTATTTTAAATATGAACTAGGTTTCTAAACTGTAGGTTTCTTCAATATCACTTCCACCGATATATTCAGTTCCATTTACTGATAGTTTTTGTGCTTGAACAAACATTCGGTTGTAGTAATGAAACCGTGTTTATTTTTTTCGTGTGAATAGACGTTTTTAAAATTTAAATAATCTGCCTTAAAGCCATTAGATTACTCCAGTTTTTCTAGTAAAAAAAAAATCATCTTGTCCACTTATTGCGCGGAATGACCATCTCTATGTACGAGGGTTGCTATATATGTTTCTGGCATAGGCAACACTAAGTTTTGCCTGGCGCCATCTGACATTTTCATTGGAAAGTTTGACATTTTTTTTAGCATAAACGTACTCAAAATATTTTGACGTATGACCATCATTTGTGTTGTTTACATGTGACTGGCTCGTTGAACTTAAGTCTTTGTATGGCGATGAAGCATACAAAGACTTAATTCAATCATGGCCGATGCTCGCTCAAAGGCGAAGGTCGTCCAAAAACGTCCGTTCTGCCAGAGAACATTAATGCCGTGCGTGAACTGATAATGCAAGATCGTCATGTGACATACTTGGGCATTTCTTCCACCAGCATACATTCGATATTGCATGAACACCTGGCCTTAAAAGAGGTTTGTTCTCGTTGGATCCCGCACAACTTGACAATCGCTTAAAAAAAAGTTCGGGTCGATTGGTGCAAAGACATTTTGAAAAAATACGATCGCGGTGCTTCAAAAGGCGTTTATAAGATCGTCACAGGTAAAGAATCATGTAAATATGCGTATGAGCCCGAAAAAAACAGCAATCGACCGTGTGGGTCTTCGAAGACAAGCCAAATTCATAGAAAGTTGTTTGTGGAAGAAGCACTTCGAAGCAATGGTTGCCTGTTTCTTCGGCAAAACTGGTCATGTGGCGACTGTTCCGCTTGAGCAACGTAGGACGGTTAATTGTGTGTGGTACACCACAATTTTTTTGTCTGAAGTCTTCGGTGAAATTCAAAAAACGAACAAGAGCAGTCGAATCATTGTGCACCATGACAATGCGAGCTCTTACACATCGGCTCAAACCAGCGCCTTTTTGACCGGCCTAAACGTCGAACTGATGGGCCATCCGCCGTACAGCCCTGACTTGGCACCCAATGACTTCTTTTTATTTCCGCACATTAAGAAAACAAATACGTGGTAAACGATTTTCGTCGCCAGAAGATGCTGTTGAAGCGTTCAAAAACCATGTTTTGGAGATGTCTCAATCGGAGTGGAAAAAGTGCTTCGACAATTGATTTGAGCGCATGCTGGGGAATACTTTGGAAAAGAATAAAGTCTTTTTTGATGAAAATATTCGCATATTCATTATTAGGCCAGAAATATATATAGCAGCCATCGTACTATGTAGGTTTTGCCTCTGCTGGAAATATTAAATTTCTTCGTTAAATAAGTGCGGTATGTAGATTTTTAGATCCAAAAATTCTTTTCTGGAGGTTCGGATACTTCGTTTGTTCCACGGATACTTCAATTTTAAGATTCGAACCAATCCCTACCTGAACAGAAATCAGGTATCACATAACATAGAATAACGAGGAGAATAAATGCGCCGAGTTTCATTAAAAACCAAAGAGGTCGGTTTAGTTTGTAATTACCCTAATAACAACAACAACAGTACAATTCGATTGGGCTAAAATTTACATTATTCGAAAAAAGAAGAACACTGTCAACCCACTCTGTCAAGTTAATACAATCTTGTAGAAATTAAGCAAAGTGCATTGTGTGAGACCTATGAGCAACTCCCCCTTTAAAAGTCGCTCTAGATTTTTGTTCCTGTCAATCTAAAGATCATATTTTACATCAAGCACCACCGTGCTGTAGGACATAGTCAGCCCTGCCCGTAAAATATCAAATTATCGGCACTATTAGCTGCAAATTTCTTTCACATTGAGTTTGCATACTCGTTGTCGAAGTCTCCCTCTTTTTGGTACAGCAAATAAGAACAAGTCCTATATTGCAAATCAAATGAAAGGCAATCACAAACGAGCAAAAGAGTCACCAATCTTTGGTTATCTTAAATCAAACTTATACGAGCTGGAATGTAGTAGACTTTGACAAATTATGTTGTATCTGCCATTAAAAAAAAACAAGCTATAACATATATGTTCTACTACAATTCAACCAAAGTAGGCCTTAAAGCGATGACCAAAATGCTTTATGAATTCTTAACAATATGTAAAATTTTACTAGCAATAAACATTTATCATACACTCTGAAAACATGACCAATTTCAGCAGAAGCCAGCGACAAAACAGCTTTTCACACTGTCCCTCTTGTGGCTATGACACTATTTTGCGCCGCCTGGTGCTAACTTTATATGCACCCTGTTTACATTTGGTGTAAAATATCTGTGAGCGACGGACATGCCATCACATGTAAATTTTATTAATGTTGTCCCATGAATAACAATTAAATTGTTTCTTGTTAAAAGTGCATAAACAAAAACACTTTAAAGAACAGGCGACCTATCGTAATACACATGCGGATTCTAGCTGCAGAGGACACCTACAAAGTATTGTTGGTCTGGAACTGCATAGGAAATGTCTTCCAAGAATTTCGACCTCAGGCTTGTAATACCCGCAATATTCAGGTTTTTCGGTTTAATTTTTCCTTTTGACTTGTTCATTCAAAATCTGAACTTTGATGCGCTAACTGCGCATAGGTCATTATATTATTTCATTTGTATACCCTCTAGAAGAGTGGATTGTACACTTAGTTTGTCATTTCGTTTGCCACATCACGAAATATTGATTGTCGACCCTTTAAGTAAAAAGTAATTTAAAGACGACCTAGCTTTGTCCATCCGTCCAATCCTTTGTCTGTTGAAAGCTATCTTGGTTAAACAAATCAACGTAGATCCTGAAATTTTTGGTGATGGTGGCTTATGTTAATATGCAATATACAGTGTGGCTGATGAATATTGCTACATTACGAAACTCAAATAACTTTTGATTTCAGTGCTTGGAATTCATTTTCTTAATTAGTTTTAACAATAATGTAATTTAAATGCCCCCTTCCTGCTCCTTGATGCTGGTGCGGCATCATACTAAAAAGTTGTACATTACTGCTGGGAGAGTTGAGACAGGAATAGCAGCAATTGTTTCTCGAATAGATTGCTTTAGCTTTTTCTAAGTTGTTGGTTTTGCTTTGTAGACTACCACAAAAAAGTCAGGTGCAGTAAGGTCAGGCGACGTGGGGGCCAAGAGAAAGCGGAGTTTCTGGATGTCAGCTTATAAGGAAATTTTCGTCCCAATTCTGTCATAACAGGCCGGGCTATGTGAATAGTTGCACCATCTTGCTGAACCCCTACAGAGTTGTTTTTCGGCATAATTCTAAAATAGACGAACTCTTTCGACATGCTCAAGTAACGATCTCCAGTAACCGTAACGTTATGACCGTTTTCTTCGAAGAAGTAGGGCCCGACCATGCGGTGTGATTAAACTGCACACCACACTGTGGCACGAAGTGGATGCAATTCCGTATCTGTGGGCTGGAAACACTTCATAATCAATAATTTTGTTTGTTTATGTTGCCGTTTAAATCAAAATAGGCCGCGCCAGACATGAAAAGACAGTTTAACTTGTTTAAGTCCTCTTCCACCATTTGAAGCATCTTCTGGCAAAATTCCAAGCGAATCAGGAAGTCTGCTGCATTCAGTTTGTTGGCCATTTAAATTTTATAAGGGAATAAGCCCAATTCTTTGTGCATAATTGACTGCAATGCTTATCTGCTTATACCCATTTGAGCAGATAAGCTTCTTGTCGAAACTCTTGGATTGTCAAACTTCAAAATTCAAATTTGAGTCAAAATTTTTTTCAAACGTAAATTAGTAATTTTTATTTATAAACGTTTGAAAAAAATGTTGACTCAAATTTGAAGTTTGACCTCTGGAAACACCATGAAGAGCTAGGTCTAAATTTGTGTAAGAGAAAAATGTTTGCCTGTATATTTGCAACACAAATGATTTAGTTGTATCTCTCGAAAGTCGCCTGGCTTACGAGTTATAGCTCATTAAAGCTTGCAACTAGTTTAACTCCATTTTTAGGGCTAAATGTCGTTACGGACTGGTCGGTTTCTATCCGATTGAAAACATTTTTGTACGGATATTATTTTTGACGCCATATATACTTTACTAGAAAATAAGTGGGGAGCGGAAAGAATAGCACTTTTCCATTTTTCTATCTATTTCATGGGCGCTCTAATATACATGTTACATTAGTACCAAGAGATTCGATCTCTCTAGTGACCAAACCCTGTTTAGTTGGCTGTTGTAACATAATATTAGTTATACCAACATTTTTTCAGAAAATAGAAAAAGGCAAAACTGTAATTTAGCGACATTACTAAGAATAGATCAGAATTTTTGCCATAGCTAGACGACCCATATTTCCTGAGTTACGGCCACCCAAAGCGTATCAAAAAATATCGTTATATAACTTAACTTATAAAAACTGTTTTCAGATTGGGGCTGCAAGGCTGTAAAATGTTTAATTTTTTCTAGAAAATACTAATAACCAACAATCTATGACAACAACCAAAACATGTACATATTTAGTTTTAAAAATTATTTTAGTCTGTACCGATATATATATATATATATACCGATACTTGTTTTCCTCAACCGGAAAGTGTCCGTTCCTTCTACCGAAAACAATAAACATTCGGTTGTTCTAAACAATAAACATTCGGTTGTTCTAATTAATAAACATTCGGCTGTAACAATGGAATACATAGATAGTAATTGTAACCACCACCAATATACGGTTGGCAAAAAATCGGTTGTCGCCTATTAAAACAATTTAAAAATGCACAAATCTTGTGTTCGAAAATACATTTTTTCAATTAGAAAAAAACAATTTTTAAATTATAATTTTGCTTAAACAGTTACACAACACTTTTAAGATAGCAGACATAAAAGCAAAGTCCATTAAAATATAGAAAAATAAAATAATTGTAACATACAGTATCAAATAAAGGCCGGTTTTTTAAAATATTTGAACTCCGTTTTCAGATGCAATGTGGCTATAGTCTTCGTTGTATTCATTGTATTGGCTTAATTGCTTTATTTAAATAACATTCTGTCGTCGTAGCATTGCATTTCTCGCTATTAGAAGTTACAATTTTATGAATACTTCCAAAAAAGTCGATTAAATAATTTTTAGGCATATTTAGTTACAGAGTTTTAAATAGCAGGTAAAAGAATTGTTTCGTCATCAGCTTTGCTGAAGAAAATTCGATCCTTTAAACATTTTACTTAGAAATACAGTTTTATGTCACTTTTTAATAAGTTGTGTGAATCCGAGGAGTTTAATTATGGGACTAAAAAATGAGCGGAACTGGCGGAAATTCCCGGGACGGAACTTTCCGAAAAAAATCGTTATAAGGTTCAGGCTTCCCGAAGTTAACAATTTTTTTAATTGTTATTTTTTATAATCTTTTTTATAAACGTAATATAGGGTGATCACTCTAGAGATATTTTTTTTTAAAATAAAAAATACAAAAATTCAAATCAAGTGTGGAATCTTTATTGTTCATTCGAAGGGACAATTAAATTCATTTATTTATTTAAATATAATTTCCTTTAAATGTTGGCCATAACTGCTTCTCAGGGGGTCCATTCTGAGGGTCCAATTTAGGATGACTCGCTGATCATTTCGATTAGTATTGCGTTAATGACACGCGTCGTATTCCAAAACCTAAATCGTAGCTGGTTTGTCAGCATAGACTTTGGACTTTACGTAGCCCCAAGGAAAAAGGTCTAAGGGTGTGATATTACACGATCTAGGCGGCCAACTCACCGGTCCAAAATGTGAAATTAGCTGATCTTTGAAATGACCTCTTAATAGATCCATTATTTGAGCGGCTGTATGGCAAGTGGCACCGTCTTATTGAAACCTAATGTCGCCAAGACAACGGGCTTCGATTTCAGGTAACAAAATGTCCGATATCATGGCACGATAGCAAGCACCATTCACGGTTACGTTCCGGTCATTTTTATTTTTGAAAAAAATATGGACCCATGATTTCATCAGACCATTAACTGCATCAAACCGTGGTTTTCTCTGGGTATAATGGCACCTCTTGAACCTCTTCTCTTTAGCCCAAATGTGGGAATTTTGTTTATTGACGTAGCCGTTGAGCCAAAAAGGAGCCTCATCACTGAACAACATTTTGGTCGAAAACATCGGATTTTCTTCGAGCTTCGGAAGAGCCCAAACACTAAATCGGCAACAGTGTAAGTCTTTCCATTATAAAATGACAAACAATACTGAAAAGAAAAACGAATAAAGTTTTACACAACTCACGTGTAACCTGTGTAAAAAACCCTATTGAAAAAAATACCTTAAGATGGATCAACCCATATTTCCTAAACATCAGTCAATTTTCAGAATTAATTCGTCGGTCCCACGTCCTTTTTTTCTCTTTTACAACTATCGATTTACAACAATCGGCCCAAATAACAGTCCCCATTTAGGTAATTGTTTCTCCACATAGGGTATCTTAAATGGAAACCTTTTTTCCTACGACCGATTTCCCAGACAGCATATAACTATGACTCATCTGCGTTCAAAATTAAGGGACAGGCATACAGCCAGACGCACAGTGCTCCATTTCATTGACAAAAATCAGAAAACTGGCCTGTTTCGAGTTTAAATTTTTTGGTATCATTTTAAAGCTAAAAGTCCTACTAAGAAAAATCCGCAAATATTTTTTCATAGAAGCCATTCAAATTGAGCGATTTGTAGCCAGAATTAAGTACGAGTAATATTGTAGTTTCGTTCCTGAGTAAAATGAGTAGTTAAACGATAATATTTGTCAATGACGAATTTTTAGACGGAATCGAATTGGCTTTTAATTTTTAAACAGTTTAGGATTAATTCAAATTTAGTTAGTTTTAAATTCTTTTTTAATTTGATTAATATTACTTCTAATAAGCTTTTTATTATTTAATTTTTTAAGATTTGTAATTGTAAATTTTTTATGGTAAAATAAAAAAAAATATTTTGCACAGAAAATAATGAAATTATTTTGCACAGTAAATAAGTTTGGACTTTCGTCTGTAAGAAAAAATAAAATCTTCTCCATTTTATTTTCATTTTTATTTTTCAAAAGTGTCTATGATGATTTTTTGTGAAAAATTCTTAAATTTTGATTCAAAAAAAAAACATCAAAAAATTCGTTGAAATTGTTTTCCACAATAAAATAATTTGGACTTTCGGTTAGAAAGAAAGACATAATCTCCGATGATTTTTCCGATTCTTTTTGATTTTCATTTTTAAGAAAGTGTCTATGATGAATTTTTCACTCAAAAAATTATCAATTTTTGATACCAAAGAGCAAAATACACCAAACAATTCGGTGGAAATTTTTTGCACAATAAAATAGATTGGACTTTCGTCTATTAGAAAAAAAAAGAAATCATCGTCTTAACTGGCATAGTTGATATGCCAAATGATTCAGAAAAAAAGCAAATAAAAAATACAATTTACCAGAAAACCGCGAATGTTATATAAAAACCAATATCAATTTAAAATTTTAAAAGCGTATTATAATCTATTTAGATATGAAGTTTCATTGTATTCTGAAAACTCCTTCTATTTTTGTCCAATGCTAGTATGGGAACAAAGCACTTTGAAACGTGCGGATAGTTGGTACCTACATTTGTTTACCCATAGCAAATGCGTTACGGTTTCCAACCTTGTCCCAAAATGATTACCCTTCTTGACATTATCAATCTCCGATACTCCATGTTCGTTTTACATGGCTTAGAGATTAATCTCCTACCCGTTTAATTGCCTGCATTTACGAGGTGGAAAAGTGTAATAGTTAAGCGAGCACACACATAAAATATTTAATTTTAGTATTTTGTTCCCGTCCGAATTTTGACAATAATCAATTACACATTCCTGTAATTGATGCAATTACGAAAGTAAAACAATTCCATGTTTGATGTCAATTGATATTATTTAGCTTATATTTTGTGACTGCGTGCTGTGGCATATTCATCATAGTTCAAGGTCCTTTCTGTGTACGCAAGTACGAGTACAAAGAACAAAAACACACATTCAATAAACCACGAATGAGAAAAAGTTGCATACTCGTACATGACTGACAAAAGTTTGTTTAGTGAAAATATCGCACAAAAGGTTTTATTAAATTTAACAATGACTGTGGTCGGTACGGCTATAACTTCAAATCAATTTTTCGAAAACGTTTAACTATTGAGCCAAAAAATGTTATTTTTTTTGAAAATTGTACTTAATTCCCTCAACGTGTCATTAAGAAAAAAATGGGGACTTTCTCTGAAATCAGAGAGCTCATTCACCGGGTGCTACTTTTTACAGACAGCTTCGAACGACTTATATAAAAGGGATATGGCTTGACATTATGTCGTACTCCATTGTCACTGGAATCTGATGGAAGACTGGAGCTGACTATTTGTAGATACCTTTAAACGCGGCTTACTTGTGCGATAGTCTCGCACATCAAAATACCAAATGACGATATAAGAATGTAAGATGTAAGACCACCACGTGGACAAATAAAGTTTGAGCTAGCCAATTTAATACCAGCCAATATTCACTGATTGCGGTCCATAGTATCACATTCGGAAAATGCAGTAAAATGTTTAATTTTTTGATGACCTCATGGCAATTTTTTCTAAGCGCGTGGATCTGCCCCTTTTTCCAGGGCTTGTCTCTTGTCTTGCCAACATCATACATATGTACTTATCCAAATATGGATATGGCCAAAGTGTGTCAAGCACTATACCTTTATCTTTCTATTATTTTTCCTCAAGTTAAGGGACTACCGGTAGATATGGTATTTCGCTAAGATTATGGTGGCAAACTTAGATCAATAGGGCCCAAAAAGGTCATTCTTTGTTTCAAAAAAAAAATTCACGAACAGGTGATCAATCTACAGGTATTTTTTACAAAATAAAAATAATACGAAATTTAAATCAAGTATGGAATCTTAATAGTTTAATGGAAAGGACATTTTATGCCATTTATATTTTGACTATAATTTACTTCAAATGTTGGCCGCTACGCCTCAGGGCTTCAGAGCATTTGGACCGGTATGGCTTTAATGACACGCGTAATGTTGGCTTCCAAAACCTGATCGTAGCTGGTTTGTCAGCATAGACTTTGGACTTTACGTAGCCCCAAGGAAAAAAAAGTAAATGTGTGCTATCACACGATCTAGTCGGCCAACTCACCGGTCTAAAACGTGAAATTAGCTGCTCTTCAAAGTGACCTCTCAATAGATCCATTGTTTGAGCAACTGCATGACAAGTGGCAGCGTCCTGCTTAAACCAAATATCTTCAAGACTGCGGTCTTCAATTTCAGGTAGCATAAAGTCCGATATCATGGCGCAATAAAGTGCATCATTCAAGGCATCGTTCCGGCCTCCATAATTTGTAAAAAAATAAGGACAGATGATTCCACCATTCCATAAACGGCACCAAACTATGGTTTTCGCAGTGTTAGTCTTTCCATGATGAAATGGCAAACAATACTGAAAAGCAAAAAAAAAACAAAGTTTAACACAACTCACGCGTAATCTGAGATAAAAACCCTATTGAAATACATACCTCTATATTGATCACCCGTTATAAGGTTTGGTCTGTAAAGATTGAAACGACGTAGTGGCTAACCCTTCCGCTTAATTTAGGCCACCAAAAGAATATATGAACAAATAGGTACTCAAATTAAGCAAATTTTACGACATTTTAATATACGGATTATTTTTTGGGCTAAGATATGAGTTGCACTCACTATTATCTGATAAGTGTTGCTTAAAAATTTCGGAGCTGCCATTTTTCTTTCGAAATAAATCGTGCTGGCAAAAAGCTTCTTTTGAAATTGTTGCTATTTATATTTCTGGTCCTAACAATACTAGTGTTCCCAGATGAAAATTGGAACTTCCATTGGAAACTTTGATATTTTTAGCATAACTTCACTCAGAACGTTTTGTCATTTGAGGGCGAATTGTTTTGTTTACAGTGTTTTGAAAAGTCCATCTCAGTCAAAAAATGGAATTATCCAGTGAATATTTTCCTACGATGATTTTTACGAATTTCGGCGTGGGTTAGTTAACGAGACAAAAGTGTTTAAATCAATTTGTTTCGACTTTCGGCGAAATTCATTCTGGATTTCGCGAAGGACGTCCGACTTCGGTCACTTGCCAGAAACCATCGAAACTAATTAAGCAAGACCGACTAAAAAATTTGTTCTCGTTGGATCCCACATAATTTGACGAGTGCTCAAAGAAGGCGCGTATGGATTGGTGAGCTAACTGCGGTAGCTCAAAGGCAGTGTATAACATTGTCACAGGTGGCGAATCATGGATCTATGCATATGAACCCGGAACAAAACAGCAATCGACCGTATTTGTCTTTCAAGACGAGCCAAATCCAATAAAAGTTGTTCGTGAAAGAAGTACTTCGAAGCAAATGACTGCGTTTTTTTTGGTGTAACTGGCCATGTTGCCACAGTGACTTTAGTGGAACGTAGGAGGTCAATTCTGAGCGGTTTACAACCATCTGTTTGCCAACAGTGTTCGAAGAAATAAGGAAAGATAATAAGAGAAGATGGATCATTTTGCATCACGACAATGCGAGCTCTCACGCATCAGCTGAAACGATGAGCTGATGGTTGACCTCTCAAAATGTCGAATTGATGGGCCATCCACCGTACAGCCCTGATTTGGCACCCAATGACTTTTTCTTATTCCCTAGCATCAAGAAAAAAATGGTTGGACAACATTTTTCATCACCCGAAGAAGAATCATGTTTTGGAGGTGTCTCAATCGGAGTGAAAAAAGTGCTTCGAAAATTGGTTTGTGCGCATTTAAAAGTGTATTGATCTTAATGGAGAATATTTTGAAAAACAGAAAACCACTTCAAACGATAAATTATTGTGTTTTTATTGCCGGACCCGATATATAAATAGCAACCCTCGTATTAAGTATATTGCATTAACATTTACCTTTTTTGTCCAATATTAACACCAAAAATTCTTTTAATTTAATATTCATTGATTTCACTTTGTTAAAAGAGCGATAAGTTTTTGATACTTTGACCATAAATGCGATTTTGAAGCGGGAGTGACTCCGCCCACTTTTCATTCTTGGCGTGTGTTTCGTCCATTTGTCGTTATATCTCTAGCAGTTCATGACATATGTTTTTTCTTCATTCAGGGTGGTATGGGCGTTGCCACGCTCCTTGCTTAATTTGAACTTAAAATATTTTTTAATAATTCCCCGTTCGTTGATTTCATTCTGTTAAAATTATATAACGGTCCGTCCACTACTTTGGTATTAAATACGATATTTTAAATATCATGTCCAACACATCGTAATAAACCTCACAAACGAAACTTAATGTGAACATTTTGTAACGATCGGAGTTGATAGTGGTGATACGAGTACATGTTTTGCTTTTGACCGATTTTCAACACCAACCGTTTCAATCCATCAACACATTTTTCTGCAAAATTTTAGCTTCAATAGTGCGACTAGTGTTTTTTCCCAGAAATTCCCGTCCAGGTTTTTCCCAGAAATTTTAGTTATTTACATCTCCGGCTTGCTCGGGAATTTTTAAAATTCCTACAAAGCCATTTTAATTTAAAAATTCATAGTGGAAGAACATAAAATTCTTTGAATTTGTTATATGAGATATCTTAACCAGTTCGATTTGAACTTTAAATGGCCATAAATAGATAATTTTCGAGTTTTTGAGGTTTAATACAGAAGGGATGTTTTGATTGTTGGAAATAGAAATAAAATTTAACTAATATGCGTCCATTAAAAAGACAACTTCTTAAGAAGTTTAAAATGAATTTATTCCTAATGTATCTTTCTGCTGCCAATTACAGAACCAAACTAACCCAAGAATTCCACAAAGTAATAATTGAAATATATTTAAGGATGCTTTTGTAGTGGATTTGAAGTACTCAAATATTTCATAAATAAAACATGTATTTTAAACAAAAACAGCAGAAAAAACTCACTGCTATTATTTTCTATTTATTGTATTTTTAAATAATTTTCTTAAAAAAAACTGTTCTTGAACGGGTAATCAATCTAGGGTAATCAATCTAGAGTTATTTTTTCAATAGGGGTTTTTCACAGATTACGCGTGAGCTGAGTTTAACCGGTGAAGATCGTGTGATATCACACCTAAAGAATGAATCATACTATGTTTATGACAGTTATACTATTATTGTATGTGAAACATTCTATGGTTGTGAGGATTTTAATATGTTTGTGTTGATCATATAAGTAATCCTGGCTGTATGCGATGTGGCACCGTCTTGATGATACCACATGTTAATCAAGCCCAAAGCATGCAGTTCCGGCGTTAAAAAGTTTTCAATCATATCACGATATCGCTCCCCATTAAAAGTTACCGTTACGCCGTTTTCATTTGCGTAGAAGTAAGGTCCGATGATTCCTCCTGAACAAATTGCACACCAGACTGCCATTTTTAATGGTTGCAAAGGTGACTGATGAATAATTAAAGGGGTTTCCATTGTCCAGAACCGACTATTCTGTTTATTCACTTATCCATTCAAATGAAAATGTGCCTCGTCACTCAATATGATTTTTTCATGAAAATCGGGGTTGTCATGGGCGAGCTGTAACATCCTATCGGCATATGTACGGCGGCGTAAGTGGTCTTGTGGAAGAAGCTCTAGTGTCAACTGAATCTTAAATGCAAATCCTTGTGCAAAATTGTGGCCAAAGCTGTTCTTCGAGGACCAAGTGGATTGTTTTGAACACTTTCTTGAGCAGCAGTAATGTTTTCAGCCGATCTTGCAGTACATTGTGGCCCATGCTTGGGCCTTTTAGCTACTGGCCCTCTTTATTTAAAATCATTCACTACACGATAAGTAGTGAGTTTTGTTGGCACGTTGTATCTTCCAAAAAATTTCATGTAACTTTCTCATTATCACAGTAATCGATTGATTTTGATAAAATGTTATAGCGATTAAAACACGTTGGTTTATCGGATATTTTTGCATAATAAATTTGCCACGTCTCTACTTCACGACTGCCAAATATGAACTGTCAAGACTAATGTTTACCAAATTGCGGCAAAACAAAGTAGTATACCTTCCCGGCGGACACCCGTTATGTTTCGATTTCTTTGTATCTTAATGTATTTCACAGTAACTACGTTTTGTTAAATAACTTTGAAATAGTAACTGCTTGAGGTGGTACAAGAAAAATCATGTTCCAATACCCTATAATGGGATTGAAATAAATATGGACAGAAGAGGTTCCGCATAAATCATGGTGTTACAAAATAATCATATTGTTTCATATGACTTTTAAACAGAAACAGATTTTAAGCAGAAATCTGCTTAATATTTGCAAACTGATAACTGATATTTTAAATAGGCTTAATGGGTGCAGAGACTTAAATAATTCATTAGTCGGAATTTCGTTTAGTCCCAGAGGGAGGAAACAAGATATTCAACAAAAATGTAGGCTGTTTATAAGAGTTAATATTTTTCCGATATTTTTGATTTTCAAAGTTAAAAAATGATTTTATTTTGAAGTCTACAAGCTAATTTCTTATGCTAGAATTGCTCTTTTGTCGCCAATATGACTACCAGGTGGAATGGAAACCTAAAAAATATTTAGTTTAACTGCGAAAAGCTTAAAACTGATTCGTGATTAAGACATGATAACTAATAAGCCTAATATAAGTATATAATTCATCTGAGAGTTAATTTGGGTGCAACAAAAAAATTTCAAATGAATTATTATATTTTTGTTATACTTTGCTCTATTAAACCATAATCTATTAATACGTTCAGTTGTCTTCGCTTCATCCGATATTTCTTCACCTCATGCCCTACAATCAAACCCTCTGAGTCTATTCCTTTGACATAGACGTTATGTTAACATGTCAATCTGGAGCTGCCTTTAGTTCTGCTGCACAAACTTTACGATTTTCAAATATAACGACCTACCTCTGTGACATGCACTTACTTGTCAACAGCTCCCGCCCAAAGAGTCGTCTTTATCATCAACAGCCATCCTTCATAAAGGCCATAACATTTTCAAATGCTTGTCCATCGTTTTACGATGGAAAATAAAACAATTTTATGATATTTAATTATAGAAAAACAACTTAAATTCTAGAAAATGACTTTTATATTGATAATTATTAAACCGAAAAAAAGAAAAATTCTAGAAGTCACATGAGACAAGCACAAATAAAAACTGTCTCATTCCGTACAACCTCCCCCGTCCCGGGTGTCTAGTGAAGAGAATCAGCTTCTGTGGCGGGCTTCCGACAATGTTGTCCAAACTTATTACTACTGACGCCAGTGTGGTTTGATTATAAATATTTTGTTATGGCATTTTATTATTCTATACGTTGCACTCTGACCTGCGATTAATTAAAAGTCATATATGTTTGTATGTATGACGGGTGAGGGGGCTGGAGACACACTCGCACACGGTCGCGAGTACTTACATTTGGAGGGCAGATAGAGGACTGGTACTCTTTGGATTGTTGGAGTGGCCTGGGCGACCGCCTAGCGAAGCATAAAACTTGATCAGAGTTTTTATGAAGCAATTAAGCTTATATTGCACTATTTTCTCCTATCATCTGAGAAATGAATGGACGGAAGACCAACTCAGTGACTGGCCAACAACTAGTGTGGCTCCGAGTGTGTGTGCGTGTATGTCAATATGACAATATTTATGAAAATAAACATAAATTGAAATAAATGAATATACGCATACCAAAAAAAAAACGACTATAAAAAAACAATGGCAAGGGATTTTTTTGCATTTGTATAATTTTATGTTGACACAACATTTTTCATAAAAATAAACATTAAAAAAAATATAAAGAGAACTTAATCAACGCAACACAGCATTATGTATAAGGGACGGACATAGGGAAAGCCATTGACGTATACGTATGAATAGGCCATTAAGGAAGACACAGGGAACTTCTCTCTGTTCTCGATATATATCCTATAGTCACAGACCGTTTTAACAGAGTTTTAGGGATTATTTTTTTACTCGTAAAGTCGCCGGCTTTAATAAGATGGAAACAACCGCCAGTTAAAACAAGTTTCTTATCTAAATTTGAAACTGCATTTTTTGATGCTTGTTTCAAATTGGAAATTAAAGCTCCTAATGGTAATTTAGCAAAGGTCACTAAAGGATACCCTTCTGTACTTTAGCAAAAACAAATACATATTATATGCGGATTAAAGCCTTAGTAAGTCCTACGGCTCTAAAAGTCCTACGCTGAAAAAAGGTTCTTTTATATGGAAATTCTTACACCAATTTTAAGAATTTAGAAATCATTTTTCAACATACAACATTTTTCTTTATTTATATTTTAAACTTTTCATCAATAATTTTTTAATTACTTACTTCAATTTAATAATCCATCTGAAGAACAATGTACATTAAGTTGATGAAAATTGCACACAATATTGAAGAACATTTTTCATTAATATTATGAAAATGTTCACAAATTTAAAGAACATTGTACATCAGTTTAATGTAAATTGTTGCCAGTTTAATGTAATGTTTGTTAATTGTTGTTTGATTCCATATACACATATTGTAAGCTGTTATTCGGGACCCTAAAATCGGAAGAGATATAAAAACGTGGAACGAATTTACCCACTTCATCTGAGCTGATTGACTGTATATAAATTTGAACCGATTTTCGTTAATTTTAGTAACGTCCGTCTTGAACCAGAAAATGAACTTCTTCCAAATTTCATCAAGATTCAGCCACCAAACAAAAGTAAAGTAGAAATGTGAGTGTTTGCAAAGACGAAGTTGATTCTAACTTGAACGCGGCGGCGCAGCTGTTTGAAGGACGTCTTCGTCCCCTATGTGCTTGAGTGAGGCAGTGTGCTTGGGCACACTACTACACTGCGCCGAAAATACAATGATTTTTTTAACCATGTTTCTGGTTACATTTTTCATGGTAAATGTTTGAAATAACGTCATATAAGGTCATACAAAAAAGTTGAGTTAACATTATAATATAATCCAAACTTATATGTGACCCGGCCTATGAAAAGGTGGCTTATGACTAAAAAAAGAAATTGCAAGAAACAGCTGTTAAAGATAAACAATGCATTTCTTCTGTTTCTTAGTAGTGGAATTTTTTTGAGTCATAAGCCTTTTCATTGGCCTGGTCACATATAAGTTTGGATTTTTCAATAAAACGGCAGAAAAATGTGCGACATAAAACACAATTTAAAGATCATTCGGCTCTTTTGTATAGAAGTTTTTGATCTTCTTTGCGTTATACGAATTTCAGAATTAAGTTACACAAAGTTGCAACGATTGCGACTGTCTTATCCCCCACCCTTTTTCCTTTCTTCTCATTAATCATAGTGAGATTCCTGTATAAGTCATTTGATTTGTAGCCGAAGTAATCGTTGCCAAAGACTGCTGAAGAAAAACCTTGGCGGGCTTAGAAACATCTGTACAGTCTGTCTGGCAACCGTAGCCAATAAATTTCACCAATTTTTTAGTTGATTCTGAAAAAGAAAAAACAAAAAGTTCTCGAACCAGAAAAAAACTGTTCAAATAATAATAATGAAAAAAGACCGAATAAATATAAACAAAACAAAAACATAATTACAAGGTTTATTTAATATTAAAAATTGTAAAAAATTGGTAAAAAGAGCTAACCAATAATTAATTAACCTAACAATATAAATGATTTCTATAAACATCTTCATAGTTTATACTACTAACAATTGCATTGTTATATTGAACATGTATTGTTTCATTTAGTGGACTATGAAATTTTAATATTAACAATTTTCATGGATGAAAAGAATGTTAAAACAACTATAATTATTTAAAAATTAACAATTTTTAGTTAAAAAATCAACCATAGAATAGTTAAATTAAGTAAATAAGTCAAATACCAATCTACAACAAAATGTTCAAATTAACTTTATATGACGTAGGCTCCAAATCATGTTTATTTATGGTTAAGTTAACTTTATATAGGGTTATTTTTCTTCTCAGTGTACGAGCTTACATAATAACCCAAAGAGTAAGAGTACCATTTTGCCAGAACATCTTATCTTTTAAAAGGAATACCTACTTTACAAATAGCAAAATTAGCAAAAATGGGAATTTCTAAAACTGGCTTAAAAAAGTCAAATTGTCACTTTAGTCGCGCAACGATAATGCTGACGTCTCACTATTTGTGTTGGTCATGACAGACCTGTATTGAGACTGAATGTCGCACTAACGACTTCTTCAGAAGTTGTGAAAAAGAGGAGGAATTCATGTAACACCTGTACTGTTCGTGCCCTGTTCTAATGATCAGACTGGAATCTGCTTTGGATTCTTAAAGGGATCTAGCTCAACTATCGGCATTGGCCAACCTAGCTGTTGTTTAGGGCTATCACAGTGGTCCAACGGGAGGGACTAGGGATCATTATGTCACTGCTGGTACGGACTTAATTTGAAGTTAAATTTGCTACAACTCGAAATATTGCTCGGAGAACTTATGCAGCATTTATACTTTGTAGGGACATAAATATTGTTACACACGTTTTATGCTGTAAAATAAAAAGGACTGAATATTTTTGGACCATATATTTTTTAATATATTTAATAATGTATATTGTATCCAAAAAGAATCTACTTATTCTAAATGTCACGCCTAAAGTCGCACTGGTCAATCGTCCATTGGAAATTGGCCACAGTTCGAACCAAAGCAGTCCAATGTTGGGGTATCTTTTGCGACAAACCTTGTCCTCTAAAACCGTCCACAAGTGGTAATCCAATGGGTTCAAATCTGGACTGCCTGAGGGCCATTCTTCAGAGGAAATGAACGCTCGCAAATTGTTTCGAAGCCAGGCCTGGTACGTTTTAGCCTTATGGGCCGACGCAGAATCCTGCTGAAAAGTCCATGGCTGGTTTTGGAACAGGGAATTGTTAAGAGACTTCACAAGAGACTTCACAAACGGTTTCTTGGTAAACTTTGGCCGATGTTTTGACTCCTTGTTTGCAGAAATGCAGGTTATCGTAAGAGACACCCCACCAAACCATGACTGAAGCTGGGTGATGACCCTTTTCCACCCTTGGGATCAGTTCAGATGATTCCTTAGATAACCGCGCATACACTCTATCATTTTGCTTGTTAAATTTTTCCTAAACGGTAAAAAAAAATTAATCGGTGAAAAAAATGTTTCTTTGCAAGTTATCAGAGTGCTTCACCAAAAGACGTTTGCATTTTTCAATCCTATTTTTTTTTAAAGCTGCAGTCAATAAATGTTTTGTGCGTCGTTTGAACGCCCCAAGTTTTTTTCCGTTTTCGGAGCGGATTTCTGTGAATTCTTGATTTAACGGCTTTGATGACATGCGGTGTTCGAACAGAACGTGGGCGTCCCGACCGGTGGCGGTCTTTTACATCTCCAGTCTCCTCAAACAGCGCTATTACAGCAATACGAACAGAGCGTGGGCGGCCCGACCGGTGGCGGTCTTTTACATCTTCAGTCTTCTCAAACAGCGCTATTGCAGCGATACGGTTCTCATTATCTGACATGATGAAAGCTGAAACAATTTAAAAATCCCGATACAGACTAATGCTGTTAAGGTTAGCTTACAAAACCCATATCACATTAACGGGGTATGTTCAGTTCTACTATTGAAATGGGTGTGTTCAATGTTGTAACAGTATTTATGTCCCTACGTACTACTCGTAAGTATTATTGATTGTCGTTAAATTTATCTGAAGATTTTTTTTCGAAGATTTGGCTGATATTAGGGCTAAGACTTATGGACCATAAAAAGATCATTAAGGATTTATTTTAAGATTTGACTGATATTGAGCGTAAAACTCATCGATTAAGGTCTCAAAATGGCCCTTATGGACAACAGACACGACCACTAGTAAAAAATATGCCAGTTTCACAAAGAATGCGAATAACAAATCAAATAAAATTATGTTCAAGATTTTGGTGAGATTCAAAGTTTAGTTTAGCCCATCACACGTCATGAAGTCCATCACAGGAAATTTCGGATCAGTCGAGCATATTTAAGGATCAGGAATCGGAAGCAGCTTAGCCTGAACGAAGATATAATTGAAGCACCATGATCAAAATACCATGACAATCTGGAGCCTCTATGGCAGCTGTTTGGGTTTCCTTGAGAAACTAAGTGGATTTGCCTATTATCCGGCTGCTGAGATCCATGGACTAGCTAAGGTCTTGAGCCCTCACGTATGTAAATATATAATCATCCCTTGTTTTTTTTAAAGCAAGTTTAACAATATCCCCTAATAAACTAGCCGAAATTATAGATTGTCAAATAAAACAGGCCTAATATTTATCATTGAATCAAAGACAGTCGTCATAAGTCAAAAACATTTCAACTTCAATTGCCCAGAACGAGTTGGATGTCGATGCCAAAGGAAACGCATTAAATCAGCAGCTGAATTTACGCAAAAAAAACTGTCTATCAAAGATCTGCGCCGCACCCCGACCGCGAGGGAGAAAAGAAACCAATGTGTATTGTAAACCGTTGTTAAACGAAATTATGCCCTTTGCAAGTACAAATCAACCCAAATACACCTTTTGAATTCGTTGAAAAAACAAAAATATTGATTGTTTTTTTTACGTATCCACATCTGTATCCTGTATTACACAAGAACCGCAACAACGGGAACACGTAAAAGGATCCGCGTTTCAATGTTGGCCCAGCAAAACACGCACACCGCGCCGGAACACAATGCTGGGTTACACCCTACAGCAAACATTGGCAAATAGTTTAGCTGTGAGTGAATTTTCGAGGGAGTTGCCATTGCGGCCCATGATTTGAATTCGTTTATCCCCTTTTTAACATTTTTATTTAATTATTAACATCAATTGAATTGTTAACGTTTCCAAATTCATTTGGTACGACTGAAAGGATACTCTCGCACACAACCAAAGACACACACATACACACGCATGCACGCACACCCATACAGCGTAGCTGTCACATTTCGATAGTAGGATTGTAGCCGAAACTATTTAAAATTCCTAACATGCGATGGCGGTCGTTAAAAGAGCGGCAATGCCGTGGCCATTTCCAAAACCTAAAAAGGACAACGACGACGACGACAACGTGTATAATGCCATGCCATGAAAATAACAGATTAATTTTAAATCCCCCCGTAAACGCGTATAATGACGATACAATTACAATAAACAAAAACAAATACGGCTACACAACCAACAACAACAAGAACAACACAAATATAATGGCTTTGTTAACAATCGCAGCAGCGCAATAATTTAAAGCTAACAACAATGAGTTGTTAATGTTTAAACGGCCGAAAGAGCCAGCGAAATATTATTTCATAAAAAATGCTTAAATAATTTTCACTTAATCACCCACATACCTACAAATGCACACATACACACACATGCATATGTTTGTGAGTGTGTGTGTATAAATAAATAAACGGATAATCATAAAAGTGTGTCGCAACACAGTGTCCTGTGTAAAAATTACACTGTCCTCGAATTTTTTTTTTTTTTTTTTTTTTTTTTATATAAGCTTTATTTGAATTATTGAATCTGCTCCAAAGGAGCCTAACAATAAGTATACGAATCTTAAGTATAATTCAATAATGAATCCTAGTATGGATTTCTTGTAATGTGGGTCTCTGCTAATTGGCAGGAATTTTAACTAATTTGGTCAAAATAGTATATAACTGGTATGGATCACACGTGAGGATTTTAAACCTGGTTTGGCTTAAACCTCGTGATAAAGGTCCAGAGGACCCTTACAGTCATTTACAGAGTGTTCGCGATATTATGTAGAGTGAAGAACTCTAGTTATGTATGTATAACGGATAACTCTAGAATAACAGAGTGGACGACGTAATTTGGGTTTTGTAGGTTTTTCGCGTTGACTGTTTTAAGGATCACGTATGAGAGCATTTAAGCCACGTGACGTAGAATGGAGGATTCTACACAGTCTTTTTTGAGTGTTCGTCCGCGATTGATATTGACTGTTTTAAGATCACGTATAAGAGCGTTTAAGCCACGTGACGTAGAAAAGGATTCTACACAGTCTTTCGGGCGCGTGTGTTCGCGATTACTGTTACGGATGAAGATTAGAAAACACGGCGTTCGTTTCTCCGAAGTCTTAAAGATCTGGGACTGCACAATAATTGTCTAGCAAGTATGTTATCATGACCTTCGAGCTTCTCTTTGTGCTTTATATTGATTTTTTGAATTGCCTCTTTAACGAGAGGTATTTTCAAGTCTCGGTGGATATTTTCATTCCTCATATACCAGGGGGCACCGGTAATAAGCCGCAATGTCTTCGATTGGACTCTTTGGATTTTGTCGAGATTGCTCGAGCTTGCTTTGCCCCATAGCTGGGGACCGTATAACCAGATAGGTTTGATTGCACTGTTGTATAGCAGGACCTTATATTCAAGGCTTAGTTTTGAGTTCGCGTTTAGGAGCCAGTGAAGTTGATGGACCTTAAGTTTCAGTTGAGTTTTCTTGGCTTCGATATGACTTCTCCAGGTGAGTCGGCGATCCAGGTGGATTCCAAGGTATGAAACATGATCAGATTGAGAAAAAGGGATATTGTTTAATTTCAATGTCGGACAAGTGCTAAAATTCAGTGTGAAAGTTACCTGTGTGCATTTAGCCTCATTGACTTTTATTCTCCAGTCAGAGAGCCAAGATTCTACTCGTCTGAGATGTACACCTAGATTCATAGATGCAATATCCTGCTTTTTATGTGTGGCCATTAAAGCGGTATCATCGGCAAAAGTGGATGTTAGCACGTTTGGGCTGGTAGGAATATCTGCGGTAAACAGAATGTAAAGGATAGGCCCCATGACGCTTCCCTGGGGAACACCTGCTAGTATTTCGCGGTCATCGGTGACGTGTTGTCCACATTTGACTCTGAATCTGCGGTTTTCTAAGTAAGACTCAAGAATTCGATGCGTATTTGCCGGTAAGTATTTGCAAATTTTGTAGGTCAAGCCAAAGTGCCAGACTTTGTCAAATGCTTGAGCAACATCCAGGAATACTGCGCAGCAATATTCTCGCCGTTCAAATGATTTTTCAATTGCTTGGGTCAGACGGTTTACTTGTTCGATAGTGCTGTGACCTTCGCGAAAACCAAACTGATGGTCTGGTATTATGTTATTTGACACGAGAAACGGTTTTATTTTCGATAAAAGAACTTTTTCAAATAGTTTGGATAAGCAGGGAAGCAAACTGATCGGCCTGTACGAGGAAGGTATTGATTTGTCCTTTCCTGGCTTTAAAATCATTTGAATCAGAGAAATTTTTCACACTTTAGGAAAGTACCCATGTCTCAAAATAGAGTTAAATAATTTTGCCAGGAACTTCACAGCAATATAGGGAAGTTCCAAGATCATTTTAGGCGTGATAAGATCATATCCAGGTGCTTTACCTGGATTCACGGTTTCTTTAATGACATTCAGAACTTCATTTGCGTTAGTAAACAATGGAATTACGGCAGACATTTTATCAACAGGTGGAAGGATGTCGCTACTTGCAGGATTTGGGCGAAATACCTGTGATAGATGGTTTGCAAAAACATTGGCCTTTTCCTCTTCTGATATTGCCCACTTGCCATTTGCGTCGCGTATTGGAAATTGCGTTTCGGTGGGCATACTAGTATTTCTTAATGTTTTCCATAATGAGAATTTGGTTGAAGCAGTCGGAGTTAAACTTGCAATGAAACTAGCCTGCTGTCTACTGTCTTCTTTTCTAAGTGCGCTTTGCAACCTTTTAGTAGCTTCAGTCAGTCTTAGTCGTGCCGCTGGTGACCTATTTCGCTGCCATTCGCGACGGAACCTCCTTTTTTCACTTACAAGGTGCTCTATTTCCCGGTTAGTGTAAGTATTCAAACTATTTGTCACTTTTATTTGTCTGTGTGTAGCGTGAATGGCCGCCTGTTCCAGGATTACGTTCAAGTTGGATACGTTGTTATCGATCTCATCCGCGTTAGAAATTAGGTGATTCGAATCTAAATGACTACTAATGTACTTCCTGTATTTTAACCAGTTAGTTTTGTATGAAGTAAGCCTTAGTGGGTCATCTACAAGTACTGTCTTCCCGTGAAGAAGAAATATAACTGGCGAGTGGTCTGACGATAAGTCAGTACAGGTACTAGCAGATAAGTTAGATTTACTAACTCCTCTTATTATACCGAAGTCTATCAAGTCAGGCTTTTTGTTAATATCAGAAGGCCAATATGTAGGTTGACTGGGAGATATAAAGTCCAATTTATTTTGACGTCGCATTAGACATTTATACAGCTGGTTTCCCCTAGGGTTTGCTAAACGGGATCCCCAGTGCGTATGTTTGGCATTGTAGTCACCAGCAGCAATAAAGTTGTGTCCGAGACCATTGAAGAAGTTCAGAAGTATATCTTCTGATATCGCGAACCGCGGGGGGAAATATATTGCTGAAATGGTAAGAAAACTACCTTGAATCTGGATACGAATTGTTGTCGCTTGGAGGTAGATTTGTGAGACTCCTTCAGCGACTTCATGTTTCATTCGTTTACGTATTAGGATACCAGTGCCCCCATGAGCCTTACCGTCGGGGTGATGAGTACCATAAAATCTAAAATTAGGTATCTGAAAATTGTATTTGTCTGTGAGATGAGTTTCTGATAGTAGCATTATATCAATATTCTGCCGATCTAGGTACTCGGTCAGTTCGTGTCTATGTTGGTTCACACCGTTTGCGTTCCATGTACATATCTTAAGAGGGCCTATTTTTTGGTAAGTAGAGTTTGAATTAACTGATTCTGGTTTCGCATGAATTCTTGCATCATTGATTGCATAGTTGACATGAACATGTTTATTCTCTGTACCAGTTGTTGAATCATTGATTCAGAGTTACCATGTTGTTGCACTGGGGCATTAGGTGTATGCGCCCTTAGAACATTCGCGTATGTTATACCGTTTGTAATGCCGTTTCCGTTGCTAGAGTAAACTGGAGTCTGTTGGATGTCGATTATAGGATTCGGCGCGTTTCGGTTAGAAATGAGTTTACGCTTCTCTTCTAGTTTACGCTTAAGTTCTTTGTAAACCCTACAACCTCTGTAATTTGCGGTATGTTGTTCCCCACAATTACTGCACTTTTTCTGTTCCTGCGATTTAACTTTGCAGGCGGACGATTGGTGTAGATCACCACATACAACACAAACGGTTGGCAAAGTGCAGTATGATTTTGTGTGTCCATACTCTTGACAATTTTGGCATTGAACGGGACCATTTCTTTTGTGGGGTTCTTCGACCGTGATTCTTCTATATAACAAATATTGAAGTTTGTATATAGGATGAACTTCATTTTTCTTTAGTTTCCGCGAGTCAGGTTGAAGTTCGACCTTGAACATTGGTTGGGGAACCTTTTTATTGTTAAGAACGTTCACCACGGAGTGAACGTTAAAATTCTCTTTTTCCAGTGCTCGTTTTACTTCATCTGGTCCTACAAATGATTCAATGCCTTTTAAGATTACCGCGATACCCTTACTACTCTTAAGACGATACGTGTAAAAATTTTTATTTCTATCGTTAAAATAACTAGAAATAGCGCGAAAGCCGTTTTCGGTGTATGCCTGAATTTTAGTCTCGTTAATGTTCCCTTTCTTTATTGGCACTATGTGAAAGCCACCACTACCAACAACTTGGGCAATAATATTTACTAGCTCATTTGAGCTACTCTCACGTAGGTATATTGGGGGCGGCCTTGGAGTTGGTCTTTATTTTTTTAAAATTTAAGGTACCCTTTTTTTAACAAAGTTAGAAAAACG
Source organism: Hydrotaea diabolus (assembly GCA_963513945.1). Lineage (NCBI taxonomy): Eukaryota > Metazoa > Arthropoda > Insecta > Diptera > Muscidae > Hydrotaea > Hydrotaea diabolus. Next base: position 189,987,623 of record OY740718.1, read on the forward strand.
TCGAATATATAATAGGTTCTGATTATTATAGCGATACAAGGGCGACCGCAGAACTAACTTGCCTGGAACATTTCCTGTGTTACTAGCAACTTTTTTTGTTTTTAAAAGCAATCTTTTATAAGCCATCTGTCAAAATTTCCGAAATATTTAACGATTATTTACTTTATTACAGGTGATTGAAGTAAACAAGTTTTATAATTTTTGAAAAATGGAAAATAAAGAGTTTCGTGTGGTAATTAAACAATTTTATATGAAAGGTTATACGCCACAATTAATCAAAAATGAATTGGATTCTGTTCATGGTGATAATGCACCATCATACTCCACCGTGAAATCCTGGGTTCAACAATTTAAAATGGGTCGTTCAAGTACGGAAGATAAACAACGCACTGGAAGACCGAAAACTGCTACTTCTATTGAAAACATTAGAAAAATATTTAATGAAGTGACTAAAGATAGACGAATAAAGCTCAGAGAACTTGCTGATATTGTTAAAATACACAATAAACAAGTTTGGAGTATTTTACATGATGAACTCCACATGAAAAAGCTATCCGCAAGATGGGTGCCGCGTTTGTTGACTTTGCCCCAAAAAATCGTCCGTTGGACCAATTCCGAGGAGCTTTTAGCGATTTGTCAGCGTAATCCAATAGAGTTCTTGCGCCGATTCATAACTGTTGATGAAACACGGATCCATCACTACATCCCAGAATGCAAAGAATGCAAAGAACAGTCAAAACGATGGATTGATGCTGGTAAAAGTGGTCCCAAGAAGGCGAAAACTGTTAAGTCAGCAGGCCACAGTATTTTGGGATGCAAGGGCTATAATATTTATTGATTATCTTGAGAAAGGAAAAACTATAAATAGTAAATATTATTGTGCATTATTGGATCGGTTGAGTGAAGAAATCAAGATAAAAGACCGCATTTAGAAAAAAAGTTATTTTTCAACAAGATAATGCTCCTTTACACACTGCATTTTTAACTCAACAAAAACTGGCCGAATTACGATTTGAAATTGCTCCGCATCCACCATAAAGTCCACATTTAGCTCCTTCTGTTTATTTCTTGTTTCCAAATTTAAAAAAATTCTCGGTGGCAAAAAATTTACGTCCAATAGCGAGGTTATTGCTGAAACTGAGGCATATTTTGAAGGTCTTGAAAAATCTTATTTTTCGGATGGAATTAAAAAACTTGAAAAACGTTTGATGAAGAGTATTGAGTTGGAAGGAGATTATGTTGAAAAATAAATAATAATAATTCCAAAAAAACGGTTCTTTTTATGTTAGTCCAATTACTTTTGCGGTCGCCCTCTTGTACTCGTATGTCATCAAACTTAACAATAAGAAGCCTACAGAAGGACAAGGTAGACTATATGATACCCTAAAGTCTCTATGGAAGGAGTCGCCTCAGAAATCAAATTTATAATTAGATCTAATCAGGAAGGATATTTTGGATATATGAAAATATGAGTAGTATGGAACTATTCAATTTATAATGATTTAGTAAGCTTTGCTTAATTTAATACGATTTAAAATATGGCCATCGCTACTCACTGTAAATGTCTTACATCAATATCTTTACTCTTTTATCATAAAACGTCATTATACAGGGTGGGGCGCGGTATAAGTTTTCACGAACTATAAGAACTTAGTCGTATATGGCAACAGCGAATAGTAAACGAAAAGCACGCTGCACTGCATAATCGAGTGCGCATTTGACAAATACGCTTCAACACAAAATGTCCTCTCCTCACGTGTCCAATGCTTCATGGCAACTGTTTGGCAGACGAATACAAATCTCCCGACAGCCACATAAGCCACGCCCTCTCCCTTCTCTCTTCAATCAACACCGGTGCCACAGCCTGCAATGCAAAAAAGCATGTTTGCGAGCTACAGTCTGTATTTTTCGCTTTTTTTGAAGTTCTTCAGAGGACCAAGCAAAGGGTTTTTTGCCTTTACTAAAAACTTAATGATTTTGAGTTGATCTTATGCTGATCACTATGTGTATTTGCCTGTACGTGAACCATTGTACTTTCATCCCAATCCAGTAAATGGTTAAACGCACAGTGCCGCCCTTTGAATTTTTCGTTGGAAATATCATATCTTTTGAATGACATACGAATTGAGTGTTGGAAAGGGTGCTACGCCGTGTAGGGGCTTACTTTTGGATTATGCAAGTTAGAATTTGCGGAAAACTAATTTTATGGTAACTAGATTTTTTTTAGTTCTTTTTAAGGTTTTTATGTTTTAAAACTATTACCCAACAATTTAAAAGCAAAATATTTATTTTTTCTAAATTTCTGTAAAATTGTCATCGCATCTCGTAAGAGAAGGTATAAAAACTAATCATTCTGAACTATGATTATTTTCTAACTCTATTTCATGAGTTTACATGCCGCAGGGAAGAAATAAGTGAATCGGAAGGTGCTGCCAACATGTTGAAAAAGTTCTAATTTTGTATATGTGACAGCGCATAGAGAAAGGGAACTAAGGGTAAAAAAAAATCAATTTTCATTTTTTTTGGAGGTGGACAACATGCCCCAAAGTGTTCCCTCCCTGAGATATGCGCGTTTTATCAAAGTGAAGTCGACTATTCTAAGCGCAAATAGAAAGGGACCTAATCTTTAAAATGACTCTCCTCAACAAAACTTTTCATCAACTTTTCACTTTTTTTTTGATGTGGATAACATCTGAGCATCGAATGAGACCGATCCCATGCCCCAAAAGTGTTCCCTCCCAGAGATATGCGCGTTTTATGAAAGTGAAGTCGACGATTCTAAGCACAAAAAGGGACCTTATGTTTATAATGGCTCTCCTGAACAAAACTGGTTTTTACCCTTAGGTCCCTTTCAATTTTGCGCGTCACATATATTTGTTTATACAATTTGTTTAGAGACTCCTGTGCTTCTTCAGAAAGCACGCCAATTATTAAGGACTGGTTTTCAAGTAAATCTTTGCCATGCCCCAATTTTTTATGGACTGTTGGGATTAACTTCTTCCTTAAAAATTGATGCAGTATGCGATGCATATTACATTTATCCATATTTTGTAGAATTGACGTTGACTTTTTGTTTGCAGTTTAAAATGTTATAGAACGTTCCCAACCTATCCACGATTCGATTGTCAATTCCAGGGTTTGTAGTTACTGCCTCATCATTGTCAAAAAATCTACTGGAAGCGTTTTCATCTTTTAAACTTCCATATTCTTACTTTGGATACTCTACTTTTATTCAAACGTGTTTAAAAAAGCATCTTGCATTCGCTTCTTTCTGGTCTTATCTTTAATTGATGTATTTTCAAAGTTTTTAAACTTTTTTCCGATAATTTTAGCAAGAACTCCATAGACCTTATCCTTGATTACAATGGTGTGTATATAATATTCTTAGAGTCTTTCAAACTACTGGAGTTATTCTGTCTCTTTTTGCAAACCGGGCATGACAATGTTCAGGTTGTTTCTGTCAGTTGGTTTACGACTTTTTCGTCAACCACGGTTCGGTGGAACTCGTAAATACGTTCAATATATTTTCCTTTTCAGAATATTGTTGAATCAAACTAATTGAACATTACAGAATGAAAAACATAAATCATATACCTTAAATAAACATTAACGCAGTAATGGGCGTTCACGGACATAATTATTGAATTTGCAAGGAATGCATGTCATACAATTTCTGAAACCATTTATTGTTGTCCTTCAGAATCCAAATTGACAGATTAAAACCTTATGAATTATGTAAAGGAATATATTTTGAATATGACAAGTAAAAAAAAGAAAAATAAATAAGGAACAAATGGTTATTTTTTAAATTGTGATTTACCTGGAGAAACACAAAGTACATATTACTTTTTTTATTATTATAAAGTTTATAAATCAATCTATAGAAACAAAATATAGACTCGTCACCTAGTTTCCCTGATATTACAACTGAACTACCTAAAAATGGTGAGTTTTTTTGAAAACCGAAAATCAGTCAAATTGTTATCTTCTGCACTAAAAAGCTGATATTATTAAAAATATTAAAAATCGTTGAAAAATTTCCTTTTATATAGGTTTATTCAAAATATCGTAGGCGTACATTTTTGATTTTCTAACCTGGTTTTCTCTACGGCAGCCACTGTGCAACGTTATAAACAAAAACTGCTCAGGGAACTTCTATACTTATATGTGACCCGGCCTATGAAAAGGTGGCAGCGTTCAATCCTGCTTTTTAAATTTTTCAATTTCATTTATTATCTTGATTCTGGATTTTCAATAAAATTCAGTTTTTCTTTCATTTGTGCTCTTCTTTCTCTACATTTTTAACACACTTCTAAGCAAGTTAGGACTTTCTAGTTTTCACCACGTGAAAGAGCGTCTCAAAAACTATCGAAACCAAAAAAGTGGAAATTTTTTTTTTAACCATAAGCCACCTTTTCATAGTCCGGGTCACATTAACCATCAGATACTACCTACTTATATTAATCAAGTAGCAAAAAACGAGGATACTCCTAGGTTATACTTCTAGCTGTCTCCAGGTTTTATGAAGGAGACTTTGAAATATACCATGGTTCTTCCACTTCCGCTATTCGTCTGCTTCCATGATCAGTTAGTTCACTTCCGTAGTTGGTCCGCTTCCCTGGCTCGACTGCCTCTGTGAAATTTGCTTGCCTTCGTGGTTCGTCTTCTTTCGCGATCAGTAAATTCCCATGGTTTGTCTGATTCCTTGGTTCGTTCGATATCGAGATCGTTTTAATTTTATATTTATATTAAACTTACTATTCCAAAACTTGTTCCCGAAAGTGCTTTTACACTAAAGAATTTATGTTTGTGCAAATCATGAAATAGTTCATATAATTTCTAAAAATTTGCCTTATTTTTTCAGGCATAGAAATTTTTTATAAATACGAAAACTGCAAAGTTCGAAAAATCCCTTTTAATCGAGTATTTATATTTAGAAGTACCCACCAAATTTCAGCCATTTAGCCCGTGCAGTTTTCAGTCAGTCAGTAACGCAATCATTTTGTATGCCTAGATATCACACATTACAAGTACATTGTGGTAATATTAATGAGTGATAGGATCTCACAATTGAGCTTCTTGCTAGCTGAAGCAAGAATCGGTTGATATGGTTGAAGGACTTCCAAAAACAAGTTCTGATAAGGTGCAATTTCGTCAAAGTTGGTGACTATTCTCTCAAAACGTTTGCTTAGAAACGGATTTTATTTATGGTTGGGCACTGTGTATTTGCGCGTATGAAATATTTAATTTTGTTTGCAATAATTATTTGCAAATACATTGATGCTTGTTGTATTAACGTCCGCACACATACTATGCCAATAAACATCTACAAACCCATGCACACACACGCACACTCACCCGTTCTTGCACACATACATCATATGAAAGTAATTTTAATGCAATAAAAATCGCATTCATTTTAAAATTTTCCATTTGATTGCACACGCACAAAGCCATGACCACACTAACACATTTAAATAAATACAAATACCCCAGCAAAAAGAGATTATCCCGCGAAGCGGAATAAAAAATCGGATTCAATCATTAATCAATCTAACTTGCGGTTTTCACCAGAACGCCAGTTGTTATAATTTACACTTTTGATTGAACTTCTTTTAAATGAAATTTTCATTAAATTTAAAATACATCAAAAAATGGAAGAATGCCATTAAACCACAGACCTTTAATTTCGCCCGCTCTTTGCACTATTACCACTTGTGCTGTTATCTGTTATGAAGAGAGTTTGACTCTAGCCGTTAATACGTTAATATTAAAGGAGAGCTGAGATTGTTAGTGATTGTCCAGAATACGAGTAGTCGCAAACAAGCTTCATGAACGCCCAACTTTTCATCGAAATGCAACACGAGACACAAGACTCAAGAAGAAATTCAAGCGTAAACAAGTGGATAATTTGTAAGTTTGTCGGACTGAAACTTTAATACTCTCCACCATAGATTGCATTCCAGTACGACATTGGCTGTATTGGGAAAAGTAGTTACTCCACGTTAGCCTAATCGTTAATGTTTTATCGTAAGGAATTTTCATGGGTTTTAAATACCCTTATAAGTATATCCATTGCGGAAGGGGGCCAATTTGATGGTCCCAAGGGAACGCAGATCCGGTCCCGGTATACTGACAAATATTAAAACTTAGAACGAGTTAGAATGACGATGTTTAAAATGACCTATTTTCGGATTTTTAGGGCCCGTGACCTGGACCGGAAATTCCACATTTTTTGAATACCAATATGACCATGTTTGATATAGCCTATATTATGGCGCACCAGGGTCCCCACGGACACTATATCATACTTATATTTAGATTAGTGAGGAAGTTGTACTATTTTTGATTACTCATATGTTTATGATTGGAAGGACATATTTTCAACGCCCTAGAGATATTAGAACCATGGCTCAAGGTCTCATTTCTTCGAAATGTAAAACTTATGTGATATTTTAATTTGCGACGAAATTGTTTTGGTTTTTAATACCCCTTAGTTCAAGGAGGACACTTGGTCCTGTCCGAATCCAAAATTGGTCCAAATCTTACATGTATATAGGTATACATTTTAATTATCGTGAAGATTTAACCGTTTCTGGATACCTATATGTCGATGAACATTAGGAGATGGTTATTGGGCCCCTGCTTTAAACAGACGGACGTACAGACTGACATAATCAAAATCTTAGAATTTTATTAGTAAGGTTTACAAGAGTAGTTCTCATTCGTTTGTGGAGAGCCTGGCCTTATAGAGTTCGGTTTTACTTTCAACAATTGCAGCAAGGCTTTCTGAAGAGGGTTGTCACGGACCCGAAATCATGATAAAAGTAGTGTGCAGCCACGAAAATCAATGTCACTTTGCCATTTTGTTAAAAACTTGTCTTCTATTTAAATATAGAAAACAAGAGGTCTTGAGCCGGTTTAATCCCTGTTCAATGTATTTCGGAATGTTACAAACGTAATAACAAACTAATATATGTAGTCCATCTAGAGGTATTTTTCAGAACAAAAAAATATAAAAATTCAAATCAAGTGTGGAATCTTTATTGGTAATTTGAAAGGACATTTTATGGCATCTATTTTTTGAATATAATTTCCTTCAAATGTTGGCCACAACTACTTATACACCTCAGGGTTCCCATTCTGAGGGTCCAAAGTTGGATGACTCGTTCGAGCATTTCGACCGGTATGGCTTTAATGACACGCGTAATGTTGACTTCTGAAACCTAAATCGTAGCTGGTTTGTCAGCATAGACTTTGGAATTTACGTATCCCCAAAGAAAAATGTCTAAAGGTGTGATATCACTCGATCTAAGCGGCCAACTCACCTGACCAAAACGTGAAATTAGCTGCTTTTCGAAATGATCTCTCAATAGATCCATTGTTTGTGCAGCTGTGTGACAAGCGGCACCGTCCTGTTAAAACCAAGTGTCGTCAAGATGATATCATGGCGCGATAGCGAGCACCATTAACGGTTACGTTTCGGCCATCATCATTTTTGAGAAAATATTCACCGATGATTCCACCAGCTTATAAACCGCACCAAACCGTGGTTTTCTCTGGGTATAATGGCACCTCTTGAACCTCTTCTTGTTGCTCTTCAGCCCAAATGCGGCAACTTTGTTTATTGACTCTGCCGTTGAGCTAGAAATGGGCCTCATCACTGAACAAAATTTTGGTCAACAACAGCGGATCTTCCCGTTTCTCGCCGAACGCTCATTTCCATAATAAAGTTGCCAACATTTTTAGGAAATTATTTCAAAAAATAAATGCCATAAAATGTCCTTTCAAATTACCAATAAAGATACTACACTAGATTTGGTTTTTTTTTTAAATTTTTTTTGGTCCTGAAAAAATTCCTCTAGATGGATCACAGTATATAAAAAAGTCATAAGATAAAGGAGGTCGACTTAAAGATGCCATAATTTCTGTGAAGACAAGAATCTTCTAATCATGCCAACAAGCCAAGTGCTCCACTCAAGACTGAATGGTGAAACGCAGCATTCGACAAAAGAGGAAGATACGACGCGGCACAGATACGAAGCCTTCAGACGCTTGAGCTGCAGCCGATACGCAACGAACGCGAGATATGTACAGAATCGTAAAGGAAATATTTGGAAGCTATCGAACTAATTTATTGGCAGGTGGAATAGCATCAGCTGAGGACCGACAACATTGCCGACAATTGTCGGTTCTCAAGCATCAGATTCATCAGATTCTCACACTACATTTCTTTGTCAATGCGAAAACCGTCACTAAGGAGTGAAATACCAATAATATATCGCTTCGAATCAGAGATCGGCACGACAATGAAACCGTTGGAACATGCCAAGTCAACATGTTCCTTTTGTCCAATTTTTGCCCAACATAGCCTATAATACTTTTCGAGTCATTGATTTCATTCTGTTAAAAGTGTATAAATGTCGGTCCATTACTTTGGTCATAGAGGGGCCACTTTCCCACCAAATAACAAATAACATAGTCTTATCTTTAATGATCCGTGAGATATGGTATATCTTAGGTCAGGATGCGGTTAGGAAAGGGGCCCGGCACCACCGCTTACCTAACCGCATCCTTTAGGTCTTGATTTGTTGCTGTCTTATTGTCGTTCAACATTTTTTTAAAAAAATCGCCAAAGAAAATCGAGGCGGTCAATAACCGCGACTTGACATAACACTAGCATTGAATTTCTTGTTCAAAAGACACATTGTTTCGTTGGCGGTGCGGCATGTGGCACTATCCTGTTGGAACCACATATCGTCTAGGTTCATATCCCCAATTCTGGCCACAAAAAGTCCATTACCATCTCGTGATAGCAAACACCATTCACTTTTGCCCGACCTCTTTTTCGAAGAAAAACGGCATGATGATGGCGCCATCCCATAAACCACACCTAACAGTCACTTCTTGTGGATGCATCGGCTTTTCAACAATCACTCGTGGATTTCATTTGTTGGAATGCGGCCATTGTGCTTGTTAACGAATACACTTAGGTGAAAGTGGGCCTAGTCAGAAATCACGAAGTTCGCGAAATGCATTTTGATTTGAAAGCCAATTTTCGTAAAAGGCTTTAACCATCTTAACGCGCTGCTAAATGGTGTACGTACCTTTCCATGGTGAAATTTGTCAAACACTGAAACAAAGACATGTCGAATTAAGTTGAGCAAACAACTTGGCGTTACGGCGTGACTCACAACTAACATTTTGCATTATGTTTGGATCAACCTTTATAAGCAAAATATCCCTAAAATACTTGAAATATAGTGATATGTTGACACAGTATTTGGGCAGGGAAAATTTTTACATCTGCTCCGATCTGGCCCCATTTTAGTACCAACCGTTTCCGTGCATCAACACATATTTCTGTAAAAATGCAGCCACCTAACTTCGATAATGCGACCTGCAGTTAACTTTCTACAGGCAGGCTTAATAAGCGTAGAATTTTACGAAGATTCAGAAGAAATATTGGGTCTCCGAGCAGTTTTTTGATGTTTTGCTAACGAAGTTACAAAGTAGATATACCCTTTACCCTATGATAGAGGCTAACAAAGTAAAAGTCGGGCTGGGCAGACTCTAAAATACCTTACGCCACTCTGTAATTTTAAGAATATTGCATGCCTTTGTCTATTCTTTTAAGCAAGGTAGGACTTAATATGTGACTTTATGAACTGCAGGGATATGTTTCGTTGTGGCTGATTAAAAACATAGACCGAGCGGGCTCAATTTCAATGATTCATATCGCTTAACGCACTATGACTCATTTGAGCAAGATCGAATTAAAAATGTGTTTTGGAGGAGTTCTTATCAAAAAGTTCATTTATGTTGGGGCTTTATCAAAAGATAGATCAATACGGTCGAATGTACTTATATTAGAGGAATGATGGAATTCTATCTTTTAGAGCTGCTGACTCTCAGCTCGGAATAGATCTTGGAAAAAAGCACCTATGACATTTAACGCATTTAATAAATTTGGTCAGAATCGGGGACAATTTTTTGCTTTTGAAGCGATAGGAGCTTAAATCAAGAGGAAGTGTGTTTGGGCTCTTCAAGAGATAGATCAATACGGTCGAATGTATTAGGGGTAGTTGCAGATAAAGCACTGTGTTAAATTTGAACAGAATCGGGATGGATTTCTGTCGTTTAGATCTGCTGAACCTCAACTCGGGATGAACCTTGGAAAACAAGGACTTATGACATTTAACGCAATTTATGAATTTCTTCAGAATCGGGTGCAATGTTCTGCTTTTGGAGTGATAGGTTAAGTGGAGGCTATTCTAAAACAGAGGAAGGTTAAGTGGAGGCTATTCTAAAACATGGACGGATACGGTACAGTTTAACCAGGCTTCAAAAATGGTCTTTCAGAAAGTACCGTGCGCAATTTGAGACCTATATTGGATAGGACCACCGCGTAAGAGCTATTTAAAAACGGCGACCTTTCACCAAATGTAGAAATTGGTCTCTCATACGTACCAAGCGAAGACAATTTGTGGTTTCTTATGCTGCAGGACCACAAAATCTTTTGAATAACAGAGTTTTGAAGCAGGTCAGGCCGCCCTACTTTGTCTTTCTTTTCCTTGTTTAAAAATGTGTCTTTTATTTTGCTGGGTGTATAAACTCATATTTTTATATGCACATGTTTAACACGCCTCTTGATCAGAATAAAACATTCAAATTGAGAGAAAAAAATTAAATAATAACAAATGCATATTTACATGTTGTATTTCATATGCAAATATACTCGTACATATGTATAAGTATGTGTCGTAAATATATGGGAGGGTATAAATACATACATATTTGTTTATATACATGTGCTTTGCATATTAACTTATACTTTCGTTTATTCATACGAATTATATTTAATATGTTTTATTAGTGTTACATTAAAATTACAACCAATAAATTAGTCCTTACCCTAAACCACCACATGCTCATATACGAGTAAATCCCCCTGCTAAACTGTGTGTAAGGACTTTACAGTTGAGAGCAGAACATTGAAGTGACCAGTTGTAATAACAAAGGGATTGCTGTCAAAAATTTAGAAAGATTTGGTTTTGTGATTTGGTTTGGCCAGACAAATATGGCATAAAGAGAAATGTTATTAAATCATGTGGATTTAATAACAATAACGACCGGGCTGGAGCTTTATACTCTCATTGTTTTGGAAAAACCATATGTGACGCGCAAAATAGAAAGGGACCTAAGCTTAAAAACCAGTTTTGTTCAGGGCCATTTTAAAGATTAGCTCTCTTTCTATTTGCGCTTAAAATCGTCGACTTCACTTTCATAAAACGCGCATATCTCTGGGAGGGAACACTTTTGGGGCATGGGATCGATCTCATTTGATGCTCAGATGTTGCCCACCTCAAAAAAAGAAAAAAAAAATGAAAATTGATTTTTTTTACCCTTAGGTCCCTTTCTCTATGCGCTGTAACATATGCCGATTGTTGACTAGGGAACCTGTAGTTCCCTAGTCTACGCCTTAAATGTAGACAATCTAAATCTAAATCAGAGCACATAAACCATGACTAAAGGTCAAGACCTTCGCCTAGGTAAATCGCAAATTAATGCCATATTCGGATTCTTCATTAAATGCTTCTGCTTCTAAAATTACACTGTTTCTTATCCATATACATGTCCAACATTGTCTATGTTCGAAGGGAACAATCTTGCAGCAGCCTAGGGACCTTAGACCCATGGGTCATGAACTTAAAACTGGTTGCATCGTAAAATATATATGTCATTTGGATATGTAACGTCAATTCAATGTGTTCTTCGTTCACGAAAGCCAATATTTGGGTCCCTGAGGCCCCGAGATGCAAAATAGCACAAATTTAATTAATACATATTTGAATTTGTTGTGAAAATTTCACTGTTTCCGGATGCACATATGCCCCCGAACTCATAACACCGAGTGGCAAATTAGCACAAATCTAGAATATTGGCACATATTTGGATGCCCCGACTTTGGGAAAAAGATTTTAGTCTCCATATACCACGCCCATAGGTCAAGGACTCCAGTTCAACCATTTCATAAAATTACTGTCATATTCAGATTCTTTATAAAAATCCACTAATTCGGAGTATTTATATATTTATTTTCGAAGGGACCAATTTGTCGGCACCCTAGGAACTTTACTAACATGGGTCAATGCCATTAGTTTTGAATCGCAAAATAAATATTATATTCTTATTTGTTAGGAAATTTTATCTTATTTTATACCCATATGTGTATAGTTTTAAGATGCCTATTTTTTGGTCCCTTCGCCCAAAAGACTTTACCCCCATAGCCAAATTTGAGGTCATAGCCTCAAATTTCTCTAAACCGTATAATTAATATGATATTCTGATTCGTTACAAAGTGTTATGGTGTTGTTACAAAGTGTTGGCCCCCTAGGGACCAAAAACCGGACTATTTTAACTATGGACATATGGGTATTAATATGTCCATAGTTAAAATAGTCCGGATTTTGGTCCCTAGGGGCTAGGGACTTTACACACATGGGTCAATGCTTAAATTTGTCTGGATCGTAAAATAAATGTGACATTCTGATTTGTGACGATGTTTTATTGTTTTAATACCTATTTTTATAGTTCATGGAGGCTGATTTTTGGGCCCCTTCGGCTTTTATGTGTCTATATGGTCCGAATCCTAAATTGGTCCAAATCTTAAAAAAAGGAACAACACTTGTATTATGAAAAGTTTTGGATGTTCATCTGTATGTCCCCGAATGTAAGGCAACGGTTTTATGGCCCCTGGTTCTAATGGCCAAGCCTATTTATTGGAAGGTTAAAGAATCTATGCCTACCGCTTCCAAAAAAACGATGATTTTAAAGTTAACTAGTCAATGTTTATAATAAAAATATCCAAAAGCTTGATCAGGACAGTTTTTAGTCACTTAATGGGGAACTTTTTTCCCTTTCGACCGATTTGGTCCATTTGCAACACCAACCCAAATCCGACTATAAGGCATATATCTGGCAAGTTTTAAGACTCTAGCTATTGGGACCTAATCGTGCTTTCAATAGACGAACATGGCTTTATCTTAGAATTGTATGACGATCATTTATATTTATATTTTTTATGGTCGCAGATAAGTATTTCGATGTGTTACAAGTGAAGAGGGTTGTCACGGACCCGAAATCATGCAGTGTGTAGCCACAAAAATCAATGTCACTTTGCCATTTTGTCTTCTATTTAAATATAGATGCAAGAGGTCTTGAGCCGGTTAAACCCTGTTCAATGTGGGAAATAAAAAACTTATATTTACGAACATCCTAAAAAAAACATATATTTACGCCCATCCTACGGCGGAGAGTCATAACTTTGGAACGGTAGTACCTCTAGGCTTCGTAATTTGGAAAGGTAAGAGGTTGGGCTATCTTTTAAGAGAATAAAACAAGAAAATCCGACCACTGGTTCAGAACTTAGAAATGTTACCCTAGTACCCTCCGACCAACAATCCGAAAATGTTTAAACCGCTGCCATTTCGCCCTCTTGCATTTTCGTGCATGGTCGTAGATGGACATATTTTCATGAAATGAGCCAAGGTATACGCTGATTATATTTGTCCAGTCGTAAATGAATCACCCAGTACCTTTGATATACGAACTTCTTAGAAACGATCATTCCGAGATATACAAAATCTTCAGGCGAAATTTGTCACTTCTGTGACCTACAATTTGTGAACGAATCTTCTGCTACTCTTGTCAGTGTTGAAAACTCTGTTCCAAATATACAGCAATATTTCAGATACTTTAAAGTCTTTTCCATTTTACTTAATCTTCTAATTTATTAGAAATAATCCACCGAAATGGTCAGTCCGACCGTAGATAATACATCAACTCTATATTGGCACTTAGTCATACAGAATATTGTTGTAAATATCCGTCCAAGTTGTTGTTACTTCCATTTCCCTGTAAAACTTAGTACAATTGTGAATTTTTCATATTGTTTTTAAGTTTTTCTTTGTTGCAAATAAATTCTGTTGCACATCCATACTCCACCTGCTATTTTGTTCTTTGTTCGGTCCCGGTTTTACTCCTGCTGGTGCTGTTGTCTCTCGTTGTGTGTGTGTAATAATTTATAAATGTGAATGTGAAGGAGGACACACACTAAACACAATCGCATTTTGTAGCTCCAGTACCCACCTGCATGTGTGCTTACCTAAACTGGCAAGTATGTAAAAACAGCACCTGGCGTTTGAATGGCGACCATAATGGCATTATGCAACACATGAGGAATATTCTAAGTTTTGAACTAAACTAGTGCTCATAAGAAGAAATTACACTACGTTTTGGTCCGCTGTAAAACAGTCTTTTAAAAAATGCAGGAGAATGACAATAATAACTATGGTAACAAACAAAAATGTCGAATCTACTGATCGAAAAACCGCCCTTAAGTCGAATATTGAAAATGCCATTAGTGAGAAAAAGCCCGAAACTGACACCAAGGTATTGGAAAATTTGAATGACAGGATTTGTTATTGCGAAGCCAACCGAGGCAGCCACAAAAACAAAATTAGCAATTGTAAGCAATTGACTTAGTCTTTGCTATTCAGTATAAGTCATTGAGACTTCGTAGAAATAAACAGGACTACAAGCATTATGCAACACGCTATTTTTAGTTCGAACTGATGTTTGTAACACCCACACGCAGAAAAAAAGTATGGTTGGGGTGACAATATTCGAAGAGGATCATACTATTGTTGGGTATATGGTTGTCACACAACAATATTATGATCCTCACAACAATAGTATGATTGACACATAACCATACTATGATCCCCACAACCATAGTATGATTAACACTGAACCATACTATTATCTCCACAACCATATTATGATCCTCACAACCATAGTATGTTCCTCATACAACCATAGTATGATCCTCACAACCATAGTATGATTCACACGCAACCATACTATGATCCCCACAACCATAGTGTGATTCACACTCAACCATACTATTATCCCCAAAATTATTTATTAGGATTGGTTATTGTTGTTATTCAAAAATAGAGATTTTTATTAAGTACTGGTATGTTATTTTAAATTGCATTACTATTAGTTCATAGTCAGATTTGAGGCCATGTTTTTATTAAACATTTCATTTAAGAAACAAAAATATATATTCCAACGGTCAAAAATACTTTTAGTTGCCAGCAGGGTAAATGCTACTTCACCATCCGTAGACACCAAGTAACGAATGTGATTTTACCATGATCAATGGCTATATACTTAAGTGCAGGCAGATTTTAAATAAACGAGAACCAGTCGGTATTAGAGTATTTCACCGAACAAAGAAAACACAATAAAAATCCCTTGAACTACATTCCGATTGTTGTTGTTTTTTTAATGGACAGCAACCATTCAATGTATCGTGTGTATCTATTTTTTTGTATATCAAAAAAATACGCACACACATCCATGTATGCTCTATAAAACCTGTTTTGTTATGTTCATAGTCGCAACCATACTGTATGATTGCCGTAATCAAATTATTGTTAACATAAATTTTAAACAACAATACTTTTGTTGCACCAATCATGTTTATATGGTTGCTACAACCATATTTTCATTTCTAAATTTTGCAATAATACTATTGTTACATTTCAACAATAGCAATATTGTCGCAATCATACTATTGTCAAAATAAAATTCAAAAAACAATACTATGGTTGCGACGAACATGCTTTTATTGTAGAGAACATATTAGTGTTACGGTGACCATAGTGTAACCATATCTGTTCTCTGCGTGCAGAAGCAAGTGTGCCCAGTACAAATTTAACCGGTCTACTCAGTTTTAGTGCCCTGCGCCACTTTGTGGAAGAAACCCGCCCTTAAGTATGCCGATCGACGTATAATCATTTACTGATTCCATTTAACGATGTATGCCTGTCGTGCCTCCGTACCTCCATCTAAAGCTTGTAATCAAACGTCAGGTCGCAATTACTTAGTAGGGACATCAATACTGTTACACACGTTTTATGCTGTAAAATAAAAAGTACTGAATGTTTTTGGACCAAATATTTTTTAATATATTTATTGATGTATATTGTATCCATAGAGACTCTATTTATTCGAAATGTCCGCCTTTTGCCTTTACACACGCCTTAAGTCGCACTGGCCAATCGTCAATAGCTGCACGAACCTC
Source organism: Hydrotaea diabolus (assembly GCA_963513945.1). NCBI lineage: Eukaryota > Metazoa > Arthropoda > Insecta > Diptera > Muscidae > Hydrotaea > Hydrotaea diabolus. The sequence continues at coordinate 190,003,779 of OY740718.1, forward strand.
GTCCATTGGAAAATTGGCCACAGCTCGAACCAAACCTTGTCCTCTAAAACCGTCCACAATTTGTAATCCAATGGGTTCAAATCTGGACTGCCTGCGGGCCATTCTTTAGAGGATATAACGCTGGAAAATTGTTTCGAAGCCAGGCCTGAGAGAAATCGGAAAACTTTAATAACTAAGTTTTCCGGAAAATCCCGGTCCGGGAATTACCGGGAAAAAACTCTGCTAACAAACAATTCCCATATTATTAAAATTCTAAGGAACCATGAAATCAGCATCATTACATCGGCAAGAATCTTCACTCATTGGCCAGAGAATTTATGTATATATGTATGTACATCGCAATCTCTTGCCACACGCACACACATACGCTCAGCCACATCCATATATGAGTGTATTTATGAATTGCATTCAACCGACAAACAACAGCTTCAACAACATGTAAAATGTTAATTTTCTAAAGTGAAACTTTTAGTAAAAACACACGCAGCCACACTGAGACAACCATGTATGTGTATTCACATATGTAGGTGTATCTATGTGTGTGTACATACAATGTCATTGTTGTTGTTGTAGATATTTTATGAAATTGCATACGTTGGCATTATTATGAAACAATTGCCAATTGAAATTATTTCCGTTGGTTTCCTCCATCCATTTTAATCCTTTTCAGCACAATCTAACTCTCGTTCACACACATCCACACACACACACCAGCGCACAGAAAGAAACCCACACAATTGGAAATTGATTAACATGAGTATGGATGAGTGTGTGGATGTGGCTTCCACAGATTGTAAAATATATTCCCAATATATATTTTAATTGTATTTGTAAATACCCAGTAAACGATGTAACACAAAGTAATTGAACTTGGAATCGAGTATTTTTGTAACGATGGCTTCATTTCCCGCAGCAATGTAAAGGGTGGTCCAACCGTAATGCACTATGATAATTGTGAGTCACACCTTAACACCAAGCTTTTTCCAAACTTAACTTGGCATTTCTTTGTTTCGGTGTTTGACAAAGTTAACCATGGAGGACACAATTGAACAGTGCATTAAGATTGTTGAAGTCATTTACAAAAATAGGATTTTAAATCAAATTGGATTTCGTGCACTTCGTGATTTTTTTGGTAGGTATAACAGAATAAATGGGTCCACAATCGGAAGATTGTTTGAAAATTTCAGCAAACTGGGTCTGTAGGAAATAAGAAACCACCTGTGCTCACCCAGTTCGTTCTGCAATTGTTCTATCGAGGTCTATCAAGCAGTATTACAGTGAATGACGTTAGCTATCACTAGATTCAAACGGACTTCTAGTGGCCAGAAATTGAGGATATGAACCTGGACGATATACGGCTCCAACAGAATTGTGTTACTTGCCACACCGTTTAAGAAACAATGGCTCTTTTGCGCGAGAAATTCAAAGGCGTGATTTCCCACGACACCGTTGGACTTTTTTCTTTCGGGATATTTAAATTTAAGATTGTTGACGTACAAGCCAAGAACGAATTAAGAGCTAAAGGAAGAGACATTGAACATTGAACCTGCATTATGTCTCAAAGTCAGATCCTGGTGAAAACATTTTATCAATGCAAACCAATTATACTTAGTAGGGACATAAGTAATGTTACAACATTGAACACACCCATTTCAATAGTAGAACTAAACATACCCCGTTAATGTCATATGGGCTTTGAAAGCTAAACTCAATAGCGTTAGCCTGTAGCGGGATTTTAAAATTGTTTCAACTTTCATCATGGAGTGGTCAGATAATGAGAACCTTAAAAAAAGCGATATTTTCAAAACGCTCCGTTTTGTTCGTCTACCGATACATAAAACTGTTTGAGGAGACTGGAGATGTAAAAGACCGCCACCGGTCGGGCCGCCCATGCTCTGTTTGAACACCGCATGTCATCAAAGCCGTTAAATCAAGAATTCACAGAAATCCGCCACGAAAACAGAAAATCATGGCCCATGAGATGAATTTCACGCAAAAGTCCATGAGTCGAATCATTAAAAATAAACTTGGGACTTGGGGCTTTCAAACTTTCCAGCAGGATTCTGCTTCGGCTCATAAGGCTAAAACGTCCCAGGCCTGGCTTCAAAACAATTTGCGAGCGCTCTTTTCCTCTGAAGAATGGCCCTCAAGTAGTCCAGATTTGAACCCATTGGATTACAACTTGTGGACGGTTTTAGAGGACAAGGTTTGTCGCAAAAGATACCCCAACATTGGATCTCTTAAGACTGTTTTGGTTCGAGCTGTGCCCAATTTTCCAATGAACGAGGTTCGTGCAGCTATTGACGATTGGCCAGTGCGACTTAAGGCGTGTGTAAAGGCAAAAGGCGGACATTTTGAATAAGTAGATAAGTATATGTGACGAGCAAAATAGAAAGAGACCAGGTAAAAACCAGTTTTGTTCAAGAGAGCCATTTTAAAGATTTAAATACGTGTATTTTTGGTGTTAAATCGTCGACGTTACTTTCATAAAACGCGCATATCTGGGAGGGAACACTTTTGGTGCATGGGATCGGTCACATTCGATGTTCAGATGTTGTCCACGTCAAAAAAAGGTGAAAATTGATTTTTTTACCCTAAGCTCCCTTTCTCTATGCGCTGTCACATATGGTTGTATTAAATGTGCTCCCACTAATCCTGATGAGATAAAATCAGCGAACTCGAACTTGGAAGAAGAAGAAGAATAAATGTGCCTACGGCATACCGGCGGAGGTGTATAAGACTACAGGGGACTCAATCCCACGCAGCCGGTTCTATGAACCGGATTGACCCAAAGTGCACTTTTTCGAACAAGGGCTGTCAACCCGACACACAGTTGCCGCTACATCTACTACTACTACTACAGGGGACTGATAAGATCCATGCTTAAACTAGGCAGAATAATCTGAATGAATTATCGCTGATGACTGGAAACATAGTGTACTGTTCCCGTTAAAAAAAGTAACATGACCGTTCCAAATATTACATGATAAGTCCGATCAATTTTGAAATGACCTAGAACAGAACCATGAGCATCGAGATCCTATTACCAAATCACCTTTAATTAGCATCCTAGCAAAACTAATACTCCTTTGAAGAATGACACTGAGTGACACCATAGATCTTAAGTAAAATTAGAAAGTAAAATCTGAGTTATTAGCCAATACAACGGGTGTCAGATAACTACACTAGTTTTTATGCAAGAGAAATACACTAAAGTTGGGCAATCCCACGACAGCCGGTTCTATGTACCGGATTGACCCGAAGCAGCAAACTTCGGCTAAGGACTGTCACCCCGACGTTACGTGTCCCGCTACAACAACTTAAGTTGGGCGTGACCTACACCCTTTAGATGAAGGACCGATTATTGTTTTTTAGCGCATCAGTCCAGTCCTCAGATATCCATGTTTATACGGAATCGGTTATTGGATTCGGGGCCTTTGAATCTACATGTACCAATTTCAAACTGGATACAAATTTGTACGAAGTTAATATGAAATTTTGAAGCAACGCTACATCAAAATAAGAACCGAAAAGGCATATTTTCATCAGAGTTGCCTTTATGTTGATCATCGTGAACTGACCTTAAATCTGGGAACTTTCGTGTAGGAGCTAAACCTGAATTCTTTTACTAACATATGTAGAGGGTCGTCCAACTGAAATGCACGAATGTTATTATGATAGAAGGATTTATGAGATTATGTGTGATTAAAATCGTGCATTAAAGTTGGACCACCCTTGGACCAAATTAGATTCTTTTGGCAGACTTCATTAAGATGTGACAACAGTGGTGTCCAGTTGTTTCACAATAAGCTTCAGAAAGATGGACGGACGGACATCGAATTAAATCGAATCAACTGGTGTAATGCGGCGATCGGTAAACTCAAAAGTGGTTTTTGCTAAATATATTTTTGGTAGCTATAACTTATACGAGTTTCACAGAATGGTGCATGGTACAAATATTGAAAAATAAAGAAGGTATTATCTCCACAAACAAAATTCATTGCAAGATATGCCGTTGTCGTCAGAAAAATAAAGGGGGAGAGGCATCTGCTGCTTTATAAAAAATACCAACTACACTTGATAATGCGAAAAAATTAAGCCCAATTGTAATGTTCACTAGGCATGTACAACTATTTGCCTCCAAAATGTAGTCTTTCTGCCGACACTCGTTATTGAGCCGTTGCCGTTATCAGTTCACATTGACGGTATTAAAAATCTTGTTCTTGTTCTCCTGTTGTGAAATCGAAAAATTAATTGGTTTCGAATAGAACATACTTAAAACTTAAGGTGGGCGTGGCCGCTATATTCAGGATGATCAGATATGCCAACTGAAAATAAGTTTTTGAACCACATTTAATGGGTGCTAACATTCAAAGTGGCTTACTTACTTACTTTTTATCCAGATAAACTAAAATCATAGTTGAATTTGTGAAAAAACAGCATTCCTTTTGGTAAAATCGGCTAAACATGTGAAAGCTTAGATAAAACTCCTGTAAAATATGTACCGATTCTCTTTTATTTCTATAGCGACGGCCCAACAAACGTCTGCCAAATTTTATGCAAATTGGAGAACAATTGCGACCTGTAGTTTGATTACTAGCCTTACATGGACGGATAGACGGACAGATGGACAGACGTACAGCCGGACATCGTTAAAAAGAACCAGCAGGTCATTATAATTCGATCGGTATTCTTAAAGAGGTCCAGCTCAAATATTGGTATTAAGGGTTGCTATTTATTTTTCGGGTCCGGCAAAAAAAAACAATAATTTAACATTGAAAATGATTATATGGTTTTTCAAAATATTCTCCTTTAAGATCAATACACTTATGTATGCACACAAACCAATTTTCGAAGCACTTTTTCCACTCCGATTGAGACACCTCCAAAACATGATTTTTGAACGCTTCAACAGCTGCTTCGGGTGATGAAAAACGTTGAACACGATTTTTTTTCCTGATGCTAGGGAATAAGAAGAAGCCATTGGGTGCCAAATCAGGGCTGTTCGGTGGATAGCCCATCAATTCGAAAACGATTTTATGGTTTTTCAAAATATTCTCCTTTAAGATCAATACACTTATGTATGCACACAAACCAATTTTCGAAGCACTTTTTCCACTCCGATAGAGGCACCTCCAAAACATGAATTTTGAACGCTTCAAAAGCTGCTTCCGGCGATGAAAAACGTTGACCACTAATTTTTTTCTTGATTTTAGGGAATAAGAAGATGCCATTGGGTGCCAAATCAGGGCTGTTCGGTGGATGGCCCATTAATTCGACATCTTGAGTGGTCAAATAGCTCATCGTTTTAGCTGATGTGTGAGAACTCGCATTGTCGTGATGCAAAATGATCCGTCTTCTTTTATTATCTTTCCACATTTCTTCGAACACTGTTGGCAAACAAATGGTTGTATACCACTCAGAACTGACCTCATATGTTATACTAAAAGCACTGTGGCAAGATGGCCGGTTATACCGAATAAAATCACAATCATTTGCTTCGATGTACTTCTTCCACGAACAACTTTTGTTTGATTAGGCTCGCCTTGAAAGCCCATACGGTCGATTGCTGTTTTTGTTTCGGGTTCATATGTATAGATCCATGATTCGTTTATACACTGCCTTTGAGCTTCCGCAGTTATACTTTTTCAACATCTCTTTTTACTAATCCATACGAGCCTTTTTTGAGCATTCGCCAAATTATGTGGGATTCTTCGAGAACAAATTTTTTTCACGGCCAACTGAACATGCAATATCTTATTGATGCTTGTCATACTAGTGCCCAAGGATGCCTCAATCACACGGTATGTCACATGTCGCTCTTGCTTAATCAGTTCACGCACAGCATCGATGGTTTCTGGAAAAGTGACCGAAGTTGGACGTCCTTCACGAAATTCATCCTGGAGCGAACGGCGTCCGAGACTGAACTCTTGGTACCAGCGATTAATAGTGGTTTTTGATGGTGCTTTGTCGCCAAAAGTCGAAACGAGTTGATTTAAATACTCTTGTCTTGATAACCCACGCCGAAAATAGTAAAAAATCATCGCACGAAAATGTTCACGAGATAATTCCATTTTTTGACTGAGATGAATTTTTCCACACACACTGTAAACAGAACAATTCGCCCTCAAATAATAAAATGTTCTGAGTGAAGTTATGCTAAAAAATGTTAAAGTTTCTAATGGTAGCTCCAGTTTGCATCTGGGAAGACTGTATTGTCAGCACCCGAAATATAAATAGCAACCCTCGTAGTTGTAAACATTTGTCATGACACTAATTTATAATATCCTGGTCAACAGAGTGGTGCAGTGTATAAATATACAAACAAGTTTTGTATTTGTAAGCATTAAAAGTACACCGATTAATCGTAATCTTTCACAGTCGTACAAAAATGATTGTTATGATGTTGCATAGTTTCCGTTGTATCGCAATACAAACTGTCTAAAACCAGTGAACTGTGCTTGATATGGTTTGTATACTGAACTCTAACTAGCATTTTTGTTAAAGGCTGTCTAAAGCCTTTTAAGAAGATACTCTAGCGTGACTTAGAGATTTATCTTGAAAATCGTCATCGTTTACGCGGTTTGTAATCGCCTATAGAAAATGTTACTGTTCCAACTCGTATATGACATTCAAGGTGTTTTACTAGCGCACTAACCTGCAGATAGCGAAGGCCCACTCCTATCAGAGTCACCTAGTGCAATATTGGAGGATACCGAAAGCGAAATGTGCTTCAATGTTCATTAAAACTAATTAGTTTAAATATCGGACAGTGACACCTTATAATGAAGTGTATACAAAAGTTGTTATTCTTTAAGCATGGAAGTGTGCACGACTGGTGTTACTAAACGTGGTTCAATCCCGGGTTAGAACATCTAACAACTTTTCTGCGGCAGTTTACTACCTCGTATATGCCGTCGACTTTACGAGTAAGAGATTTATCTCTAAATCATGTAAAAATTTCACTATAGCCGGTGTTTAAAAGTAGTTCTCGGTCAGTGATTAAAAAATAATATTGTATGATCGGTTTGATGTGGACATGTTAAACGCAAAATGGCCACCGCGTTTGCTTGCAGCTATAGACAGACAACAGATAACGACTACGAAATTGGTCAAATTTTGGCTATGAGTTGGTCACTATTAAGAATTTTTTTATTTTTTTTTTTTCAAATAAAGAGGTCACCTTACAAACGAATACCTATTCTGGAGGTCTCGTGTAGTTGGAGGACCATTGGTTAGAATTTTACATAGAAGTATCTAAAGTACCTAGCCCAGGGATGATAAAGTTCATACTTTCGTACTTTTTTAATACTTTATGACTTGAAAAAGTACCGTGTTACCCCCACAACTCGTTTGGTACTTTTTTCAGTATCCCCAAAAACTGAATAGTTAATTTTTTACTTACTAATTAATATTTAATTGCTTAAATAAACGCTTAAACCAACAAAAAATTCATTGAATTTAATAGAATTGAAGCACGTAAATAAATGTCGTTTTTAGAAATTCTGAAAAACTTGCTAGAAAGAACTCAATACATAAATACGAGTAGATCATATGTGACTATATGAAAAACATATTTTGTGGAAGAATATAAAAAACATAGCTAGAAAGGTTGGAACACATTTGCAGAGACAGTTGGGATGACGTGCATTCTTGTAGTAATAAACAAAATCTAGGTATTATTTTGCAGCAAATATCTAAAACTAGAAGAAGCCTACCGAAGCTTTAAATTATTTTAGCCTCACCCTTCTGTGGGGTGATCCAACTAAAACGCACGATGTAAATTGTAAATAAAACAAAAAGTTTTCAGAGAATTATTTTAATGTTTTTTAATATGATAGAAGGACAATTATGCGTTAAACAGTGGCATTATTCTATCCGATGGTCCATATTTTCAATGACTCTAAGACATAATGGTGGTACAATGTCATTAATGTGCCGAATTATTTCAACCGTAAGTCTTAAATTCTTCTTGGCTTATTGCCATACTCGTACAATTTTTCTTTTATACTCGTAGTTATTGGTTGCACAATTATTTGATCAAACTTTAAATGTGTCCTGTTGAGCGGCAGGGCTATTTGAAAAGATGAACCAATATGGTCGAGCTTCGGTATGTTTGTATTCTGAATTTGAGTGAGTTAGGACATAGTAGTATATGACTTGTACATCTGGCCTCCAATCGGCAATATGGGGGCGACATGGAATCGTTAACCGATATTTTCCAATATTACTAGGATTGATAAAAGTATAATGCACTACACTAAATTTGACCAAGATCAAATGTATAATGTGACTAGTGGAATGGCAGGACCTCAGATCGGAAGAGTCCTTTGTATGGGGGCTAAAGTTGCGATTGTAGCCCACGTGCCATACAATGGTTTTACCGAAAGGACACTTATCGGAAGGGGCTATTTGAAAACATGACATGTTGTAGGGGCTAATTGCAAACATGGACTACTAGTGACTCGTCTATCAGTTATTACAACATGGCCCTACCAACTTTAATAGGAATCGCTCAACCGAATCAGACAGTGAATCCTGAATCCGTTCGGGTCTATCTTCATGTTTTATTGGGGTTACAAACATCAGCACTACACCATGATACTCTGTACCACAGAGTGGTGTAGGGTATTGGTACGTTTCCGCCCCAAAAAGTACTTTTTTTATATATTTTTCTGTACCAATTCGAAAACCCCATTTATCATCCCTGTTTTGGTAGATTACTTTTCTATTCGCCCTCGTAGGTCGCTATGCGAATTAGTTTAGAATTAAATTAATTTCCATCACTGTGTGTGTGCGTCTGTGTTTATGTACGCGTCAGTGTATTTGTTTCTATTTGCTGAATTGAAAATTAATTATTTGCAAAATACTGTAATAAGTAATTCATTGTTTATTGTCAAAATAGAAAATATGCCAGAGAACTAAATTTTTCTACGTATTGACACACATACATGTGTACTCGCACATAAAATCCTCTGCAAATCAGCTTATGTTGAGAATTGATTTTTGTTTAAATGTAATTAATATCGATACACTCGTACATATGTTCGGCATTAATGTTGAGATACAGACATATGCTCAACATACATGTTCTAGGAGAACAGGCGGTTATTTTGGGGATTTTAATGCAGTACAGGGCTCAAATAATGCGTAATGAAGATCCGATTACGGAAATGCCAAACTTTATTTATTGTATGGGTATTTATTGCTCACTTAGTCGATGGGAGGGAAAAGAAAAGCAATGATGCCAAATGCAGAATTTATGAAGGCTAAGAACAGTCTTATGACGACCATGACATTTAAATAGTTCTTGAACGTTGGTCTTACTGACGAAAATTTCTAAATGTAATGGGCTGGATTGATTTCGTCACATTTTGGAATGCAATAGTCAGTACGCAGGGTAGCTAAACAAAAAATGTTGTCTACTACATGAATCTGGTTATTTTTATTTATTTTGCAGTATAATTTTTAGGTTTAACAAAAATGAATAACTGGGACACTAAAACAAGATTTTGGATTGTCCGCCGCTTTCACACACTAGAGTCCGCAGTTTCGGTTCAAAGAGATTATAGGCGCAATACTCCGAGCAGATGGACCATAATGAGACTTGTTAACAATTTTCCGAGCATGGGATAGTCAACGGAAGACCTTACCATCGAAACCCTTCAGTTCGGACGGAGAAAACAATCGCTGCCGTAGCAGCTGTCATACAAAACAATCCAAGAGTTTCAACAAGAAGCTTATCTGCTCGAATGGGTATAAGCAGGTAGTCATTGCTGTCAATTATGCACAAAGATTTGAATTTATTCCCATATATGTACTTATAGAATTCAAATGGCCAACAAACTGAACGCAGCATACTTCCAGATTCCCTTGAAATTTTGCCAGATGATGCTTCAAATGGTGGAAAAGGACGGAAACATCTTGAACCATCTTTTCATGTCTGACGAGGACCATCCCGATTTAAACGGCAACATAAAAACAAGTAAAAAATGTGTAGTTTGGCTGTGCCGAACTTTGGATACCCTCCACCAGATTCCCAAATAAAACCAAATTTGGTGCGGAAGATGTGTTCTATATAGAAATCTTTATGTGCAAAATTTCATTTCGATAGGTCAAGCTTGTGGTGAGTTATCGTCATATTATTTCTCAAAGCTCATGAGACCGTTTGTGTGTGAGGTATCAGTAGGACTTTTCCGATCTCAACAGAATTTGGCGCAGAGGTGTGTTCTATATAAAAATCTTTATGTAGAAAATTTCATCTCGAGTTATTGGCACATTATTTTTCAAGGCCCATGAGACCGTTTGTGTGGGAGATACCAGTGGGGCCTTGCCGATCTCAGCCAAAATTAGCGCAAAAGTCTGTTCTATATATTAATCTTTATGCCGAAAATTTCGTCTCGATATGTCAAGTGTGCGGTGAGTTACTGTCATATTATTTTTCAAGGCCCATGAGACCGTTAGTGTGGGAGGTACCAGTAGGATTTTTCCGATCAGCCGAATTCAGCGTAGAAGTGTGTTGTATATAGAAATCTTGATGTGTAAAATTTCATTTCGATAGGTCAAGTTTGTGGTGAGTTATAGTAATATTATTTCACAAGGCCAATAAGGCCGTTTGTATGGGAGGTACAAGAAATGGTGGCCCATTCCATTTTTACATAGATGATTCCGCCTATATAGAGATTATTTTTTGCAAATTTTCAGTGATTTTGCTCAAGAAACAGGACGGATATTTCCAAATAAAAAACTAATTTTTATGAGGTATTGTCGGTTGAGGGTCTCCAACACCAACTTCGCGTAGAGCTATATAGCCCATTTTCGATACCAACCATGCTAGGTTAACACACATGTTTGTGCTTAATTTCAGCTCCCTAGCTGTTTTCATGCAGGCTCTATCTTGTTTTCAACAGACGGACAGCTGGACAACATGGCTATATAGTCTTAGAATTTTACGAGGATCAAGAATATATATACATTGTTGGGTCTCCGATGATTATTTCAAGGTGTTACAGACAGAATGACAAAACTAATATACCCTCCATTGTATGGTGGAGGGTATAAAAATGTCGAATATGGAGTTCTTCCAACATACAACTACTCCATGAGAAGGAATTGCGTCCACTTCGTGTCGCAGTGTGGGGTGCAGTTTCATTACGGTGAATTCTCGAGCCCTACTTCTTCGAAGAAAACGGCCACACCGTTACGGTTACTAGAGACCGTTACTTGAGCATGTGGAGAAAGTTTTTATCCAGAAATACGCCGAATGAGAATATATTTAAACTCAGTGTGGTTTCATGGTTTCAGCAAGATGGTGCAATTCCTCACAAAGCCCGGCCTGTTATGACAGAATTGCGACAATAATTTCCCTGCTGATATCCAGAAACTCCACATTCCGTTGGCCCCCGGTTCGCCTGACCTTACTGCAACTGACTCTTTCTTGTGGGGTTATGGCAAACAGGAAGTCTACAAAGCAAACTCTACAAGAAGTAATGAACAACTTTTTGGTACGATGCCGCACATGCATCAACGAGCAGGTGGGTCATTAAATTCCATTATTTTTAAAACTAATTAAGCTACATTTAATTAAATTGAATGTGCTTTAACATGAATAAAAGAAAAATGAATTTCATACCCTAAAAGTTTCTTTGAGTTTCTTAATGTAGCAATATTTATAAGCCACCCTGTATTATTTTTTTAATATCTCCTACAGTTTAAGCGTTATGCTTAAGCAATTATTTTACAACTTTCTCCGACCTTCTATAGCTCCAAAGCCGCCTTTGAAAGGCCAACAAGATCAGAGCCGTCTTGAGCCATGTCTGATTTTCGTACTCCAGCTAAATGAGGACGACTTCGCATTTAACTACTTCATACGAAACGCTTTGTGTTAGTATTCTCTGTTGAGAGATAATATCATCTACTTCCATTCGAGGGTTGCTATATTTATTTATTTCGGGTCCTGAAAATACTAGTTTTGCAGATGCAAATTGAAACTTCCATTTGAAAGTTTTACAGTTGTTAGCATAAGTTCACTCAGAATGTTTTTCGGTTTAAGGGCAAATTATTTTGTTTAATGTGTGTTTCAAAATGTACTCTGTCAAAAGCCTGTGAACATTTTCATGGGATGATTTTTTTCAATTTTACGATTATCGAGGCAAGAGTATCTCACTCAACATGTTTCGAATTTTGGAGATGAAGCACCAACCAAAACCACTGTAAATTGCTGGTACGAAGAGTTCAGTCTCGGACGCCGTTCGCTCCAGGATGAATTTCCGGAAGGTCGTCCAACTTTGGTTGTTTTGCCGGAAACCGACGATTCTGTGCGTGAACTGATTAAGCAAACCGTGAGATTGAGGCATTCTTGGGAATTAGTATGTCCAGCATGCTCATTTGACAGTGAAAAAGATTTATTCTCATTGGATCCCTCATATTTTGACCTCATATTGTGAATGCTCAAAAAATACGTGTGTCGATTGGAACAAAGAAATGTTGAAAAATTCAACCGCGGTAGCTCAAATGCGGTGTATAACATCGACACATGTGACGAATCATTGATCTATGATCAAGGCAAGCCAAATCTAATGAAAGTTGTTCGTGGGAGAAGTACATCAAAACAAATGAGCACGTTTTGTTTTCGGTATAAACGTTCATGGGGCCCAAATGTCTTTAGTGGGACGGGGAAGGCCAATTATGAGTGGTACACAACCTTCTGTTTGCCATTAATTTTCAAAGAAATAAAGAGAAACAAGAAAAGAACACAGATAAATTTGCATCAGGACTAAAAGTGCGCTCACACACCAGCTGAAGCAAGGGGCTATTTCAGCACTCAAGATGTCGAATTTATGGGTCATCCGCCATACAGCACTTATTTGGCGCCGAATAAATATTATTCTCTCTGCTCTTGGCAGAGTTCAAAAACTATGTTTTGGAGGTATATAAATCGGAGTGGAAAAAGTGCTTCGAAAATAAGTTTGAGTTTGAAAAATAAATGAAACCATTGCCATTGAAAAATAATTGCTGGACACGAAACATAAATATAAACTATTTTTTTCCTTTTGTTTTCATTTATTCGGTCTTTCATCATTTATCATTATTTATACTTGATGAGTTTTTATTCCGGTTCGAGAGCTTTGTTTTTTCTTTAACAGAATCTACGCAAAAATTGAAATATATTGGCTAGGTTGCCAGGCAGACTCTACAGCTGTTTCTCAACGCGCCAGGGTTTTCTTAAGCAGTCTTTGGCAACGAATACTTCTCTTAAAAATTAAATGACTTATACAAGAGTCTCATTTGAATTACTGAGAATTACCCTTTGTTAATAATCTTCGAACTGTGCGTAGAGCAATCTTCAATGCGCATAATAATGATTTATCGAATTAAAGTAAATTAAACGAAAAAATGATGAACTAATGATCGGAATTGAATTATTCAATTGCCCATTGTTGTAGAAAAGGTGTCTACGAGGATGAATTTGATAATATGCCAGGTAGACAAAGCTACGGTTTGCGACTACAACAACGATGTCGATTAAAATTATCGGGGCCTAGTACACGCAGAAAAAAAGTATGGTTGAGGTGACAATATTCGAAGAGGATCATACTATTGTTGGGTATATGGTTGTTGCACAACAATATTATGATCCGAACAACAATTGTATGATTCACGCATAACCATACTATGATCCCCACAACCATAGTATGATTCACACTCAACCATATTATGATCTCCACAACAATAGTATGATTCACACTCAACCATACTATTATCGCCACAACCTTATTATGATCCTCACAACCATAGTATTTTTCTTATACAACCATAGTATGATCCTCACAACCATAGTGTGATTCACACGCAACCATGCTATTATCCTTACAACCATAGTATGATGCAATCAACCATACTATGATCGCCAAAATTATTTATTAGGATTGGGTGTTGTTAATAAAAAATAGATTTTTATCATGCAAGTAATTTTAAATTGCATTTAAATTAGTTCATGGACTGATTGGGGCCATGTTTCTATTGGACGTTTAATTGAAGAAACAAAAATATATATTCCAACGGTAGTCGAAAATACTTTTAGTTGCCAGCAGAGGTGAATGCTACTTCACCATTCGTAGACCCCAAGTAACTAATGTGATTAAACCATCATCAATGGCTATATATTTAAGTGCAGGTAGATTTATATAAACGAGAACCATTCGGTATTAGAGTATTTCACCGAACACAGTAAACACAATAAAAATCCCTCGAACTACCTTCCGATTGTTGTTGTTTTTTGTATATCAAAAAAACATACGCACACACATCCATGTATGCACTAAACAACCTGTTTTGTTTTGTTCACAGTCGCAACCATACTGTATGATTGCCATAATCATATTATTGTTAACGTAAATTTTAAACAATAATACTTTTGTTGCACCAACCATGTTTATATGGTTCATACAACCATATTTTCATTTCTAAATTTGACTATAATACTATTGCTACATTTCAACAATAGTAATATTGTCGCAATCATACTGTTGTCAAAATGAAATTCAAAAAACAATACTATGGTTGCGAAGAACATGCTTTTGTTGTAGAGAACATATTATTGTTGCGGTAACCATAGTGTAACCATATATTTTCTCTGCGTGTATATGAGGTTGCGACCTAAGGACTGTCGGTGCGCACCTAAAAATATTGTTTCGATATTTTGGCTCGTTTATTTTACAAAATCAAACTAAACCACTGTGTCTTAAAAAGCTTCTTCTCGAGTGATGCTTTTTTCGAGTGATAATTCCTGATTTTACAATCTACTCAAATGTAGATCAATTTCTACCACTAGAGATGAAAAGTAACAACTATTCCCAAGGATTCAAGGAGTATGGAGGCATGATTAATCTGCCTACATTGTGACCACGTTTAATCTCTTTTATAGCTGAAGGCTAAGTCCTAAGTCAATTTATGGGAGGTCAGTGACTACGTCGAAAGTCTTTCAATTTAGATTACTTCCCGCTTTTCAAAATATTGTACGAGTTCGAAGATAACATCTTCGTCCGTTCTTCGCGTCACAACAAGTAACTGGAAAGCCCTTCCACCAGCACCACTTTGCCCTGCGGCACCGCCGTTACTACGAGGGCGTTCTTTCATTCATGAGAAAGTGGGAGACGACAAGTGATTCATTCATAAAACCATAATTCACGCAGCCATTCATTCATGCCATACACGCTACACGGCACTCCATGCTCCGCAAGACAGTGCACTCCACACGTAGTCCTTGGATGGATGCATGTTTCCAATAAAAACAGCGATTATGTACCGCAAGTGGAGGAGAACGGCGGTAGGAAAAGGAGGACAAACAAACAACCAACCAACCAAGAATGAATAAAAAATGAAAAACACCCGTCCGACGAATAAGTGGAATTTCATGACTAAGAACTGCAACAGCCCAGCCCGGTCCGGCCCTACCGCCGCTGCCACACCAGCTCGGCTCAGTCACTCATTCATAAGGAGGGCTATGGCACAGAGTGCCAAGTAAAAGTGAGGGAGTTGTTTTAAAAGAAACACTCCGCAATCTGAATGGGATACGACGAGTTGAGTTCAGGGAACTCATAGAAAACACAACATTTTGCACTTGTTTTTGTTGTCTTCCAAGGGGGGACCACACGGTCGACACCCGTCTAAATATGGACGCATTTGTGTGTGGGTGTACTCGTACGTATATGTGTGTGTTTTGTTTTTTTGCATACATACTGCGAGGAGGATGGCGACGATGTGAGTATGCTTTTGTGTTGAGAGTGGCAGACTTTTTTCCTTCCGGTTTTGGCTTAAGTTGAAAGATCCCCTCGTTTATTTGTGTTTGGGTGTTGCTATAATCTCGGATGCCCAGGGTGGCATAATTAGTTCAGTCGTACGATTGGTACTCAATGCACCTAACAATTTTATATTATAGATTTAATTTTTTCTAAATTCATCTAGAAGATACCCGGCACATTTTGACAATGTTAATGCGATATTTTAGTTTTGAAGCACAGTTGGTGACTCATTGGATGATCTTAGAACTTTGAGTGAATGCGTTACAAGACAAAAGTTATTTACATTGAAAGCTGACATCTGTAATCAGAAATAAACTTAGAAGAATATAAAATAAATCAAATTGGTAAGACAGCATAAAAATAAAGAACTTTAC
The DNA here is from genome assembly GCA_963513945.1 of Hydrotaea diabolus. NCBI lineage: Eukaryota > Metazoa > Arthropoda > Insecta > Diptera > Muscidae > Hydrotaea > Hydrotaea diabolus. The sequence goes on from OY740718.1 coordinate 190,019,956, forward strand.
TTTTATATGTTTCTCCCACCCAACAAAATCCTATAAGCGGAATGGAAAATGCTCCTAAAATATTGATTTAAACGGCACAAAACAAACTTCGAGACATTGTAATGAATTGGTTTCAGGATAACAACGTTAATTTAATACCATGTCCTCCAGAATTCCACAATGTACATCCTACAGAATATATTTTGAAAATAGTTACGGAATACTAAGAACCTAGATAATCAGGGAAGAAGGACACATTTTTGCAACACATTCATTATCCATAGTGTTCTATACATAAAAAGACTTGAGAGTATTTAATAAACCCAAGGGTAACAAGAGGTGAACTGTTGGTTTTTCAAAATAAAGGTTATAATAATTAATATGAACTTTTCAACCAAAGTTATTAGATTTCGAACTTTTTTTGTATATATAAGTAAGTACTTATTATATGGCTTTATAAAGTAGACAATAAAATAACCAACAGTTGACCGTTTAAAATTCTATTCTTTCAATCCTATTCAAATATAGATACAAAAGTCCTCGAGCTGGTTTATCCCTTTTCAATGTAAAAAAATAAATTTTTTTGGTTCATTCAAAAAAGTTCATGTGACCCTATTTTTTCCGTACCTGTATCAAATTGACTCAATCAGCTGGAATAATAGACCCTTCCAACGAGCGGAGTCACCAATATCGAATTTGTAAATACGAGGGCTGCTATATATATTTCTGGCCTAATAATGAATATGCGAATATTTATCATCAAAAATGGTTTTAGTGTTTTACAAAGTATTTTCCAGCATTATTTCTACACTTTTGCAAACCAATTGTCGTAGCACTTTTTCCACTCCGATTGAGACACCTTCAAAACATGGTTTTTGAACGCTTTAACAGCATCTTCGGGCGACGTAAATCGTTGAATTTTTTTCTCGATGAGAGGGAATAAAAATAAGTCATTGGGTGCCAAGTCAGGGCTGTGCGGACCATCAATTCCACGTTTTTGGCCGGTCAAAAAGGCGCTGGTTTGAGCCGATGTGTGCGAGCTCGCATTGTCATGATGCACAATGATTCGTCTTCTCTTGTTCCTTTTTCGAATTTCTCCGAAGACAAATTGTGGTACAACACACAGAATTGACCTCCTAGGTTGCTAGGTTGCGGAACAGTCGCCACATGACCAGTTTTGCCAAGAAACAGGCGATCATTTGCTTCGGACTGCTTTTTCCACGGACAACTTTCGTTGGATTTGGCTCGTCTTCGAAGATCCACATGATCGATTGCTGTTTTGTTTCGGGCTTATACGCATAGATCCATGATTCGTTACCTATGACAACCTTAAAAACGACTTTTAAAGCACCGCGATCGTTTTTTTTTTTAATTTGTTTTGCTCCAATCGACACGAGCCTTTTTTTGAGTAATTGTCAAATTGTGCGGGATCCAACGAGAGCAAACCTTTTTTATGGCCAGGTGTTCATGTAATATCGAATGTATGTTAGTTGAAGAAATGTCCAAGAATGCCCCTATCTCACGGTATGTCACATGACGGTCTTGCATTATCAGTTCACGCACGGCATCACTGTTCTCTGGCACAACGGCCGTTTTTGGACACCTTCGTCTTTGAGCGAGCGTCGGCCACGATTGAATTCATTAAACCAGTTTTTCACAGTGCTATATGATGGTGCTTGATCGCCATACAAAGATTTAAGTTCATCGATGCACTCTTGTGGTGATAATCCACGTCGAAAGTTGTGAAAAATAATCGCATGGAAATGTTCACAAGTTTATTCCATTTTTTGCCAAATTGATTTTTTCAAGTCACTGTTAAATGATGGTCGTACGTCAAAACGTTCTGAAAACGTTTATGCTAAAAATGTCAAACTTTCGAATGGAAATATCAGATGGCGCCATACAATACTTAGTGTTGCCTAGGCCAGAAATAAATATATCAACCCTCGTACCACACGTATAAGTCGCGACCTTAGCCAGAACAAGCCCAACGACTGGACGGTCCTCGTGACAACAGATTTTTGTTTTTCTTTTGGTATTTCTTACGGTGAAGTGTTTATGTAAGTACGTTTTTAACTTCAAAATAGTAGGCAATTAACTTGTATGCGGAGAACACTATAAATTTAATTTTTAATTTTACCGCTTGGATTTGATACAGTTTTGAGTTATCGGTAAACTTTCGTAATTTCGTTTATATTTATGGCCTACAACACACTGTGGTACTGGGAAGTATGATTAAGTAATAATGTTTCACATCGCTTTCTGGTTCTATTGAAATGGAACCATGTTTTAAAATAATACACAGGTTGTTACTGTTTCAAAACAGCAGCTCCATATACTTATAGAGTCCCAGCTCGCTTAAAATTAGCATAGAGCGTTAACCAGCCTATTTCTCTCAATATTTCCTTACAGCTTCTTTGCAAAGAAATTTTTAAGCCACCTTAAATATTCGATCTTTTTCAAATTAAGCATTTTGCATTATAAGTGACCTCTAGCGATCCATGTAATCACTATGTAATTGTTGCTGTAAAAGCAATATATTTGGTTTTGTAAGTCCTATTCGTCTATTGGGGATCTGCTACAATATCCAGTTGAAGGAAACGTGATATTTCAACTATATGCGTCTAAAGATACCTGGGGATTGGCTGAGTGTGTAGCCAACAATTCGCTACCAATACGAATTGAGGCTGCTGCACCATCCAGATCTCAGCTGAGCTAGAACCGTGCACGTAGCGCCTTCTCTTCTGGTAAAATTCCCGGGAGATGTTGCCGGGAATTTTATTCACGCTATAGCTGAATACTGCTGCCGTGACTTTTATCAGAGTGAATGTCGTTCAGACCTGCCAGATAGTTTCGATGATCTTAAGGCTCATTCCATGTATGGGTTTCTGAAGTCAAGCTCAGGCCAAATAGGTATGTGCTGCACAGAATGGTTTAACAGGAAAACAAGTACCCCACCTCCACTTCTTGGGCGTTCCTTACGTAGCACGTTGTATACGTCACAACTCTGCATAGATCGCTGCGGCCATGATGTTTCTCCGTCTCATAAATTCGAAAACCTCGCTGATTTTGTTGCGTAGACCGTTGCAATTATATTGCAAAATTGATGCACCGTCAGGAGTAGCAACATCAATCTGTGGTGTTGGGTGCTGTATTGTTGTTTACGCTGCTTCGAGAAAGACTGGGGGTCTCATAGTTAGATGATGACGGCGGCGACGAAAGACAACAAAGTCCGTTTTACTATACGAGTATACATAAGTACTTGCTGATGTGGTTCAGACCTGAACAGTTCCTGAAGTATACGAACGCCAGGTAACGATTACAGCTTACAGACGTTGCAGGATGGTGTAAATGGTTTGTCCAAACCAAGCATATCCAAGGTCCAGAGTTTGGTCGATTCCGCCTCGGACCAGTAAAATTCGGAGTAGGAATTCTGAGAAGTGCTGCTCCAACGACGAAAAAATTAGTGTTTGTTTCGGGTCCAAAGAGTGTTTGTTTCGGGTCGATCTGGTACATAGAACCAGCAGTCGTGGGATTAACATTATTACTTAGACTTCCTTTAGCGGAAAACCTTCTGGCTGCAGTTCTCGTTAAATACTGCTTTTAAGTTTTTAGTCACTAATAATAGTTATTACACTACACATTAGGTACTTGGAATCTGACGAAGTTCAATTCGTTTTAATAGAAAATGTGAAGTCGTTTGATTAGCGTTATGAAATTTTTTTTGTTTTATTTAAACAATATTAACATAACCTCCCATCTGACTATGAACCAAGTTTTACCATAATTATAATATAATTCCCAATAAAATCTAGAACAATTCTACGAATCATTATCAGGTTGTGAAAAAATGGGTTGGTTGCGAGACTATAACTGTGGCTGATAATACGAGGGTTCCTATTTATATTTCAGGTCCTGACACTACTAGTGTTCCCAGATGCAAACTAGAACTTCCATTGGACACATTAAAATTTTTTTAACATAACTTTACTCAGAACGTTTTGTCATTTAAGGGCGAATTGTTTTGTTTACAGTGTGTTGAAAAATGCATCTCAGTCAAAAAATGGAATTATCCCGTGAATATTTTCGTGCGATGATTTTTTACGTTTATTTGTTTATGTATTTTGTAGCCAAAAAGAATCTACTTTTTCGAAATGTCTACTTTTTTGCCGTTACACACGCCTTAAGTCGCACTGGCCAATCGTCAATAGATGCACGAACCTCGTCCATTGGAGAAGTGGCCACAGCTCGAACCAAAGCAGTCTTATGAGATCCAATGTTTGGGTATCTTTTGTGACAAGCCTTGTCCTCTAAAACCGTAAATATTAACTAGAGCTATACTATGATAATAATCAAAAGGGATCATTTGGTTGCCACAACAATAGTATGATGATATTCGAGTAATATCGGCCCAGCCCTAAGAATGGATAGTGTCAACCATCGCCTTCGTTAATATACTTTAGTACTGAGCTAATGATAAAATTGCAAGCATTAGGGCAAAGGTAATGTAAGTTCTTAGTTCTAAGAGATCCTGGTTTATGAATAGTATGAATTTAAAATATTTGCCAGAATACCAGAAACTTGGGTTAAAAAATTTTAAATGTATTTTCTAAAAATCTTGCAGTTCTGGAACTGATTTACCGTTATGTACCAAATTTGGGTGTCATGAAAGAGGATACTTCGATCTATATTGTGTAGTCAACTTTTAATTAATAAAATAATAACAGTTGTATTATTTTTAAAAATTTTACCTTTTGTATGTTTTTTTTTAAATTTTATCTTTTTTTAGCTTCCGCTTTGAACACAATTTTACTAAATTTGGGCAAATTTCTAACAAAATCAAAACAGTAATTTTTGTGTCCGCTCTGCTCGGCTCAGCGGTGGGGTTTCACCACGTAAATGTTGATGATTTAGAGCTAGAGACAAATCCGAAGCCATGTAAAAACTTCTTTCGATATACATTAGCCGTTCGGAGCTGGCGTTAATCAGTAGGTCACTGGTCCTGGTCACTGAGTATAAGAATTACACCGTGCACAACTATCTGATTCACGATAAGTTTCCCCTTGTTCCTAAATGGGATGTTGTAAGAATTAAGCACATTACTGTGTAAGTTACTGTAAAAAGTAAGGGGTCGGAAAGGACAAAGAGTGAGTAGTGGTTATTGACACTTGCTCCGAAAGTGGGAGATACTTTCTGGTTACAAAGAAAATTTCAAATTTAAGCCTTTACTACTTACAATTAAAATCTGTTTACAAATAATTTTAGATGACATTGAAATTGTAAAAAAGTACTTCCAAGCTGCAATACAAAAGTTAAGTACTCGTACTTACAATATTTAACGGACCAGCATCAATCTGAATTTTCCACAAAAATTTGCATTTTTCGCTAACAAAGTCAAATTCACTCAGCAATTGAAGGTACATGATCAAAACCGATTTGTAATAGCTTCTCAATTTCGGGTCTTAGAGAATTTATAGTAACATTTAAGAAGCCAGCTAAGGCAGCCACATAAATGGATTTTTGTTCCAAATAATGGACATGATTTTTCTAATCAATCAAAAGCATGTCAAACTAGGAAGTGTTTAATATGATTCTCGCTGTGGTAGCGACGGCTAGTGCTCCTTAAGACCAACTCCGCCGGTACCAATTAGAAGGCCGAGGCCTATCTGCTGTTCTATGGGTTACAGCACCCGGTTGCAATGCAACTAAGCTCTCCCTGCGATTTGGGCTTAAAACGCAGCCACCACGATACTCCCCAAAGGACCGCACCTGCTTGCCAAGCCAGGTACTCGTGGTGCCTGACTTTAGTTCCACTTCCACTTTGCGAACCATACATCGCGGGGCCAAATTAGGACAGAAAGAAATTGGGATTTGGCCCACCCTGTATATGCCACATTAATTTAATTGGGATCTTCTGTTCGGTATAAGGTGCACATATTCGGCCAAGTTTACTTTATTTCATTTACCTCCTGCCATAATTGTGGCATTGCTTTGAAACGTACCCCAAGGCATGCAGGTTTTATTTTAATTTGAAAGAATACAAATTATTAGAAGGGGGAACTCTGAAGGATATGTGTACCGTCAGGCATACTTAGCACATGCACCACTCCACCTTACTGGTGCACCAGTGAATGATTTGGAAAACATATCCACAAACCACCCACGCACACGCAAACTCACTTTCACATTTGCGTCATTCCGTCCTATTGAAATTGCAAATCTATCCGCTGATTCATTTATTCGTTTCTTGGAAAAAGCCACTGAAAAAAACGGAAGAAATTAAAGCACCCTCCCACTCCGGTCCTCGACGAAGCAAGTGATTAACATTAAAAGTTGCTGCGTGGGCGAATGCAACGCATTCTGCAAAGGGGTCGGCTGAGGGTGGGCCGGAGTTAACTGCTTTGTGTGCAGCAAACACCCACCCTCGCGGAGATTGTCAACGCTTGGCAAAGGGTAATAATGTGATTAGTTAAAGGTCCCTTTCAAGTATGACTGACATGCAGGCGTATTTCTTGTATCTCAAATCGAAAACGAAAATTTAAACAAGAGCTGTCTAAACAATTCCTAATTATACACGCAAAAAGGATAAGACGCTTTCGCTCACTCCATGGCAACCCGATAATAAACAAGCGGAAGGGGCTGGCAAAGCGGAGACTACTGGACTAATGGTGGCAGACGGACCGGCAATGCAGGACTACATTTTACCAGTGCACGTGATTGATGACTAATCCCACCGAATCAACAACATTGTCTGTTATGGGACTCTGCTGAAGCCATGGCTATGGTCTGGTCTGGCATGGCTTGCACGCCACACCGGACCGTGGCAAACTAATTAAATGCCATTGTGCTGACCTTAACAAAATGACATTTGTTGTTACTGATATCTCGCACAAAATGCAACCCTCAGCAAAGAAATACTTTCTCCCCCCTTATTAAATATCCGAGATATTAAGTTAAATGATAACATTTCACTGAAGGTCGGGTGCAGTAGAGGGGGTATGAGTGTGGCCACATGGGGTGGTGGAGTGCATCAAGCGAATTCGAGGCTGTTGTGACAAGTGAGGTAAAAGTCAAAACCTAGGCGCTTGAGAGGAAGATTCACTTAATTGATTTTCATGCTAAATAATAGGCCGGAAAAACGTTCGCAGTAAAGACATGCTCCTTATAATTTACACATCCAACTAAAAACTCGGTTTGCTGAGCAGATACGTCGATTTGTCCAACGTATCGTTGAATGCAGATCGTTTTGAAGATAGCCGAAATGATCTGAAATTATCTCAAAACAATAATGCCTGGCTTAAAAATCTAATCAAAAAAGGAATATTATAAAAATGTCGTTTGCTCCAACTAACGCGTGATCCATTGCGAGGTTCTTACTTTTTAAAGAAAAAAAAACACAGAAAATTCAAGTTGAATAGGAAATGTTTATTATCATTTGAAAGAACATTCTTTGGCATTTATTTTTTTAAGATTATATCTATCAAATGTTGGCCTTGCCTACGTCTCAGATGGTCCATCCGTTGAGTCTAATTTTCAATGACTCGTTCGAGCATTTCGACTGGTAAGTGGCAAACGATATGCGTTGTGTTTTGCTCCAAGGCCTGAATCGATGCGGGTCTGTCCGCATAAACTTTAGTCTTTACATATCCTCACAGGAAAAAGTCTAACGGTGTGATATCACACGATCTTGGTGGCCAATCGGTCGGCCCAAAACGTGAAATTATCTGCTCACCGAAGTGTTCTCTCAATAAATCCATTGACTGATGCAATGATTTGATTTCTTGTTGAAATCAAATGTCGCCGAGATCACGAGCTTTAATTTCAGGCATCAAATAGTCGGTTGTCATGGCATGGTCGCCATTGACGGTTACGTTCTCACCGGCTTCATTTTTAAAGAAATATGGACCGATCCACTGGCCCACAAACCACATCAAACCGTTGTTTTTTCTTAATGAAGTGGCAGCTCTTAAACCAATTCTGGTTGTTCTTCGGCCCAAATGCGGCCGAAGAACAACTTACCCATTGAGTCTGAAATGAGCCTCATTGCTGAACAAAATTTGGCTCGAAAACGTCGGATCTTATTGGAACTTTTCAAGAGCACATCGAGCGAAGCGATGTCGCTTGGAAACGTCGGGCGGCTTCAGCTCTTGCACAATCTGTATTTTGCACGCTTTTAGTTTAAGATCTCAACATAAAATGCGCCAAGTTGTTTCATACGTCAGTCCGAGTTGCTGCGAACGGCGTCGAATCTTCTCTCCACGGTCTTGGTGTACACTCTCAGCTACGGCCGCTAGATTTTCTGCGTGCTGGACGAGGTCTATTCGGTCGAATATTATCATTTAATGAATGATGGGTGATGGTGTTGCGAATAGTACACTCAGTAGGCCGATTTTGTTGACCATAAGTTGAACGAAGTGCACGAAACACATTCCTCACAGAACGTAAATTTTTGTAATAAAGTTGAACGATTTGTAAACGTTGTTCAGCCGTAAGTCTTTCCATGATGAAATGCTAAACAGTATTAAACAAAAATAACATGGCAGCATGACACGACTCACACGTGATCTGTCAAAAAAGACTATTGAGAAAAGTATCTCTACTTGGATTACACTTTTAAGATCTTTTCGAGTATGTGGTGTGAAAAATAGAGTCCAAATTTGACGAGCTGATGAAATCTTTTAAAATTGCTTTATTAGCAGCATTGCCGTGGGTAGCTCTATAGAATCAAATTACGTCATTTTCTTGCCCTTTGCTGGCTTTTTTACTTTTTTATACCCTGCACCGAAATACAGATTGTTTATCAAATTTGTTTGCAACACAAAAAAAATTCATCGGAGACCCTATTAAGTACATATCGAGCCATAAGCGCTAACCTATCGTAAGTGAAAAAATGCAAATTTTACAGGAGACGGTTTTTATTATTTATTTCAAACAACTTTATTAAAAATGCAAATGTTTTAATGCAAAAATTTAAGATTTCTACCTACTCATATAACTGTATCAAAAAACAAAAAAAAAAATCTGAACACATTTGCGATTGCTGCAGCAATTTGATGTGTGACTTACGATAAAATTGCTACACAATAAAATTTAAACAATCATTTACGATAAAATGCAAAAGCTTTTTTTTGATGTTTTACTAACAATTTTGTCATTTTAAAAATACAAAACGATGAGGCTTGTCCTAACGATTATTTTTCAGCAATAAAATTTTTTTTCCAAAAATTTGACTTACGATAGGTTAGCGCTTATGGCTCGATATGTTTATTATTGTCGTAAAATTATAAGACGATCTAACCACCACACCAAAGTAATTGTTACGAGTAATTATATTAAAATTTTCCTTATTACATTTAAAATTGTTATAGCAAGATTGACCTCTTTCAATTTGACTTGCTCTATACACAAAGAAAAAAAGTATGTTTCGGGTGACAATATTCGAAGTGCATCATAGTATTGTTGGGTTGTGGCACAGCAAAATTGTAAACTTCACAACAATATAATGATTCAAATAACTATATTAGGATCACCACAACCATATTACGATTCACACTCAACCATACTACTACTAATATACAAAATCATTTAGATTTTAAATTATTTTAATTTACAATATTTTTGTTATTATTGAATATTATTGTTGTTGAAATAGTTTATTCTTTTTTTATATAAATTGTTGTTTATTTAACCTTACCAATGATGTAAGCTTTAATATTTCATCGCATTGTTTGCAAACGTTTTGTAAGAGCAAATAAATATTTGCCAAAACAAGCGGCAAATATTTGACTTTAAGTGCCCACACTAGTCCGATCAATCTTTAAGGAAATTAATTGCATGTTTAGCTCCTTTGTTTTATATCGTCCTGTTGCTTTTACACATTGAACAGGGAATAAGTTCGGTTTTACTTCCAACAATTGCAGCAAATCTTTCTGAAGAGGGTTGTCACGGACCCGAAATCATGATAAAAGCTGTGTGCAGCCACGAAAATCAATGTCACTTTGCCATTTTGTTAATAACTTGTCTTCTATATAAATATAGATGCAGAGGTCTTGAGTCGGTTAAAACCTCTTCAATGTGTAAATTAATTTTATTTTACAAAACTTAGCTGGTTCCTTGATTGAGCCTTAAATTTGGTGTTCGCATTGTGAGAGTACATAATTATCACCTTTTGTCAAATAGTTGACAAATCTAAATATAGATTTTAAAAGGTTTCATCAAAATACCATAATTTTTTCTTAATTAGGTTTTGCTATATTTCACACAAAACTCCCACTTTAAAATAGAAAACTTCTTCAACATCGCAGGATATTATGTACTTTCAAAAAAATGCTAAAACCTGGATTTAATTTCATATATTTTAATCTTTTTTAATTCCGATCCCCGTTTGTTTTTTAATGTGATATTGTCTTCAAAACAAGTGTTTCAGTTAAATTGAACAAATTTATTGATTTTGCAATGGCAGACCTTTCGCTTGAAAACAAGTAATAATCTTATAATCGGAAAAAGGGATATTCAAGTCTTCTTTTAACATGAAGCTTTGTGAAAAGTCAAACAAAATTTCTCTTTTACATACATCAACAAACTGATATAATGACTTGAACCAATTTTCTTCCAACTAAAGCGTGGTCCAACATAAATGCACGATGTAAGAGAATTAGCTTAACATTTTTTTATATTAAAAAATCCATGACAATTATGTGTGAAACAAATTTTCGGCCAAATGCTTGCCACGGCTTCTGTGGCATACCACTGGCCCAATGCTTCATATTTTCAATAACTCTGAAACTTGAATTGTTCTTGGCTTATTCACGTACATTTTTCTTTTAAAAATTTACAAAGAAAGAAGTCCAAAGGTGTCAAATCACATGGTCGTGGCGACAAATTAACATCGCCACGACATGAGATAACACGGTCATTGAATTTTTTTTGCGCAATAGAGCCATTGTTTCGTTGGCTGTGTTGCACCGGTCTGTTGTGACCACACATCGGCCATGTTCATATACTCAATATCTGGTCCCAAGAAGTTTGCCATCATCTCGCAATAGCGATCGCCATTCACGGTAACTGCTTGGTCGACCTCATTTTCGAAGAAGAACGGCGTGATGATCCCCCAGTCCATAAACCTCACCAAACAGTCAAACCAAACATGTCAATATCGATGAATCGGCTTTTCAACAATCACTCGTGGATTTGCCTTTGCCCAAATGCTTAATAACTGTGAACACATTTGATCGATTATGTTAACCAAAAAAATCACGAAGTGCTCGATTTGCATTTCGATTTTAACGCCCATTTTTGTAAAACGCTTTAACAATCTTAACAAGCTGCTCGATTGTGTACCTTCCCACAGCTGAATTTGTCAAACACGGAAACATATGTGACGCGCAAAATAGAAAGGGACCTAAGGTTAAAAACCAGTTTTGTTCAGGAAAGCCATTTTATTCATTCGATTCTCAGATGTTTTCCACATCAAAAAAAAGTGAAAAGTTGATGAAAAGTTTTGTTCAAGAGAGCCATTTTATAGATTAGGTCCCTTTCTATTTGCGCTTAGAATCGTCGACTTCATGGGATCGGTCTCATTCGATGCTCAGATGTTGTCCACATCAAAAAAAGAAAAAAAATGAAAATTCATTTTTTACCCTTAGGTCCCTTCCTCTATGCGCTGTCACATATACTTATAAGTACCAAATTATATTTGGAAAAAAAACTTGAAATAATTAAAAAAGTGTCCCTTTATACGCTTATTTCTTCGACATTACGCTAATATAGATAGAATTCCGTGGTATACTCCACCGTAAAACTTGTACTTTTTCATATGTTTTCTCGCACAGGGTGGGCGATTTTATATTTTACATTTGAATCGGCTTTTATAAAAAAAGTACTGATAATTTTTCAAATTTCTGTAAAAACTTAAAATTTTTGATATGTTTTCTCACACAGGGTAAGCGATTTAAAATTTAAAATTTGTATCGGTTTTATAAAAAAAGTACTGATAATTTTTTGAAATTTATGGTTTTATTTTAAAGGTTGAACTTTGTTATTTAATAATGGAACACAATATTATCCTCAACTGGATCGTCAGTACCTCATTCGATCAACAAACTTTATCAATACATTTTCGATTGGTTTGGGTCGAATCTCTTCAATGGCAACTTCGATGTCATGTTTCAACGCTTCAATAGTATCACAATTTCAGCTAATTATTCGATTTTCAAAAACAGTGCGTTCAATATCGATGGTTGCGTTATCTGTGAGACATGTGGCCCCATCTTGTTGAAATCAAATGTCGTCCATGTTATTCTCTTGAATTTTTGGAAACAAAAATTCGTTGACAGTAACTGCGGCTCCGTGATCATTTTTTAAAAAATAGCCCAATAATGCCGCCAACCCAAAATCCACACCAAACAGTGACTCGTTGTGGATGCATTGGCTTCTTAATAGTCACGTGTAGAATTTCTGACCGCCATATGTGGCAATTTTGCTTATTGACATAGCCGCCGAGATGAAATTCAGTAACGGTGGCTCCGTGATCATTTTTTTAAAAAAAATAACCCAATAATGCCGCCAACCCAAAATCCACACCAAACAGTGACTCGTTGTGGATGCATTGGCTTCTGAATAGTCACGTGTAGATTCTCTGACCGCCATATGTGGCAATTTTGCTTATTGACATACCCGCCGAGATGAAATTCAGCTTGATCTGAAAACACGATTTATCGGTAAAATTCTTCATCTCCTGCCAAACAATCTTCAGCCACTTGGACAAAACGCATCGGATGGTGTTCCATTATTAAATGACAAGGTCAACCTTTCCAACAAAACCAGAAATTTGAAATAAAATTGTGCAGCCGATTCAAATTTTTAATGGCTACCCTTTACAGGATGATTCATTCACGGCTGAACAAATTTCACCAGCGTATTCCTTGACTCATCTTTTAAGAGAAAGAATCCCACCACTCCTTCAGAACTTAGCAATTTTACCCTAGTACCCTCCGGCCACCAAACTAAAAATTTCAAACCGCCCCCTTGTATTTTAGGGCATGGTCGTAGATTGAAATATTTTCATGAAATAAGCCAAGGAATACGCTGGTGAAATTTGTCCAGTCTTGAATGAAACTCTCTGTATATAAACACTTTATAAATTTGCGTTATACATTAAACCACATAAAATGTTGTTTAAATTTTATTTTGTATCATATTACGAGTATAATTTGTTGGCATATTTTTTGCATATGCGTCGAGTATTTTTGAAAATTTTGTGCATATTTTTGTTATGTCCCCAAATTTGTTATATTTAGACTATGAAAGTCTAAATACAAAGTTTGGTTTTAATCGAAAAAAAAGTTTTTATAATCACTTCTTGCTTGCTAGAACTAGTTGCCAACACGCAGAGAAAAGATATGGTTACTATATGCTCACGGCAACAATAGTATGTTCTCTGCAATAAAATTATAATCGTCGCAACCATAGTATTTTTTTTTAATTTCATGTTGACAAAAGTATGATTGCGGCAATATTAATATTGTTGAAATGTAACAATAGTGTTGATACCAAATTTTAAAATGAAAATATGGTTTTAGCAACAATATAAATATGGTTGGTGCGACAAAACTATTGTATTTTTTTGAGTTTTATGTTAACAATAATATGATGTTATTTAATAATATGATCACGGCAACCATACTGGCAAATTCAATATTTTTCTTAGTTTAACAATCTTATTGTTACGAATCTTACGCAATAACATTACTTTTTATAAGAAAATCATTTTTTTTCAAAACAAACTACTTTGAGTTAGAATAACTGAGACATTTTTAATAAATAATTTTTTTCTACTGTTAAATAAATTACTCCTGTTAATAAGAGTTTAATGGATTTTTAAATAATTTACTTAATACAAATCTCTATTGTCAAATAACAAATTAACCCAATCCTTTCAAAAATTTTGGGTATCATAGTATGGTTACGTGGAAGACAAACTATGGCTGTGAGAATTATACTATGGCTGTATTTGAAACATTCTATGGTTGTGAGGATAATAATAAGGATGGATCATATTATGGTTGAGTGAGAATAATAATATGATTGTAGGGATCATAGTATGGTTGTGTGTGAATAATTCTATTGTTGTGAGGACCATAATATTGTTGTGGTGCTCATAGTATGGTTGTGTGTGAACCATAGTATTGTTGTGATGGTCATAATAATGTTTCGCCACAACCATAAACCTAACAATAGTATGATGCTCTTCGAATATTGTTATCCCGACCATACTTTTTTTTGCGTGAATAAAGCGAATTCTCGCACCCTCCCCAATTAGTCTCTCCATCAACGTCTTAGGGTTCCATTCCTTGGTGTTTATCGTCTTTTTGGGTTGAAGTTGATTTTATATCGAGATAAAGCTCACAGTTTTTTCGACTCATGCTCTCTCTGCATCTTTACAACTGTTCCCGTAAATTTTAGGAACATTTTTTTTCACAAAATCCTAGTTGAACTTCATTCGCTCTTGCTACCACCGTGCTTTGAATGTTATGAGCGTATTGTTAATTGTAATCTTTGTCCTATGAGAGAGGGCTCTGGTCTTCAGCTGTTTACCGAGCCCAAAATAGCACCAATTTGCCAAAACATTCTTTGTTAAATATCAGTGCTGACATCGTACTTCTGATTTTTGCGGTAGACAAGTTGCTCTTCTACCTTTCTGTCTAAACAACGAAAGTTACTTGGTTTGCAACAAGTTGGCCTTACGTCGCTAAAGATACGAGTGGGAGTTACCACACATATTATTTTTCTAATAAAATGCAAACATTCTTACGTATATTAAAAATAATTAATCAAGAGACGGCGAATTCGTATTGGTTTCATCTTAACGAGAAATGATAAGTGAAACTACAAAATATCGCAACTGATAGTTCAACGACATTTTATAAATTTTTCCAAAGTTAAAATGTACCAATTAATTAGTTTAGCATATTGCATTGATTATTTGATTACATTTTAAAGTTTCTGCGTTGGAAGAATTCTTGTTGTTCAATTTGCTTTGATGTTTGCAAAGGGAAAGAGTGTTGCCAAATAACACTCAATTTTGTTCGATGTTGCGATTGTTGCAAACTATGTAGGTACCGAAGCTAATTACCCCAATAAATACGACTAATTTAGCCATTTTTTTATGCAACAATATAGACTTCAAGCAGTCTTATTTTTTATAAAACTTTGTTCAATCTAAAAAAGTATCAAAAAAAAATTAAGATGTGATTGCCTTCGGGTGTGCGATTTTTAAGAAGGTAACATGAGGTTTTGTGGCTGCTTTATATGTGTCTGTAACGAAATCTTGACTTTTCGCTCCGACCTCGTAAAATTGAAAAGTGTTGAAAAACTGCTGACCTGTTAGATTAAAAGAATATTGTAATTGCACTCGGGCATATCGAATACCTGCGTGTGTGTGTGTGACATGCATGTTTGTTTGTGTTTGGATGTTTACTTGTGTGTGTGTTCGTGTCTAAGGACCTTGTGGCGGTGGTCCTAATTAAACTCTTTTTTTGCTGTCGTGTAACATTCGTTTTTTTCTCATTAGCCCAAGTGACGCAATTTAAACTTTGGTCTGAATTCTGGAGACCTGAGAGGGTGAGAGTAAAGCAACTGAAACAGAAATTATTGAACTTGAACCTTTTGAAGCGTGACTTGCAGGATTATCAGGATAATTTAAAAAGTATTTCGAACGCCAAGCAAACATGGCAAACTTGAAACCAAACCTCGGCCTGACATTTTTAGCCAGCCCAGTGTACAAGTCTCGGCGGCCGTGCCACGCTGGGGTTACGATTTAATTAACGTACGACAGCAACTGCAAAAAAACACAATGTGAAATAAGTAGGGAAAAATATCAGAAACAAGAGAAAAACAAATTAAATGCACAAACATTACACCGCAACAACAACGAAAACAACGAGCAAGGAGAACAGCAACACCAAGGAGAAGGGAAAAAACAAACAGAATTCCTTACCGAAGCCTTACGTGACTTGTGAGTTGACACAAGCTCTTGTCGCACACCGGCACTGAGACACACACGCACTCACATTCACTCTCTTGCAGACAATGGAAACCAATCTGAGAAGTATCCTATAACACCATAAGATTCTTACGAAAGGGTTGTTTATATTTTAATGTACACGCAGGGTTGTGCCACCTCCATGGGTTCTCGGAAGGACCAAACGGGGGTGACTACTTTTTGCAGAGATTCTTGTGGGTTAACAAATGTCAGGTGATCGTGGCAGTCTATCTCTTAACATAAAATTGAATTTATGCTTGTCTGTTTGTGGTTTATAGGAGCTTAAACTACTGAACCCCGATCTTTTTGACATTTGTTTACAGACCTTAGCCGTATGACGGGTGGTTAAAATAGGAAACTTCAATTTTTGATATCTCAAATGGGCGGCGCCATGCCCACATCCCAAAAAATTATAAATGACCATAACAAAAGAACTATAAGAGCTACGAATATGTGACCTAGAAAGTTGTTAGAAAAGTGGGCGGCTCTTTTTTTAAAAGCACTATAATAAAAGGCCGATCGCCTACCATTAAGTAGTGTATACGGTGGATCAGGAAATTGTCACATGCTACAAACGGAAACGATTTTTAAGGGGGGCCTGGCACTTTAATACAAAAACTTAACACTTTCAAAGTTCATAATCTATACGAATAAGGAAAATCAGATACGGATAAGGAAAATCAAATACATTCGCTACTGCGGACCAGGAGATTGCCACATGCTATAAACGGATAAGTTTTTAAAAGGGGGCGTGGCACTGACCACCAAAAACAAAACACACCCAAAGCTCATAAACTACAAGAGTTAGGAACATTTGATGACGCTCAAAATAGAAAGGGACCTAAGGTTAAAGACCAGTTTTGTTCAGGAGAGCCATTTTAAAGATTAGGTCCCTTTCTATTTGCGCTTAGAATCGTCGATTTCACTTTCATGAAACGCGCATATCTCTGGGAGGGAACACTTTTGGGGCATGGGATCGGTCTCATTCGATGCTCAGATGTTGTCCACATCAAAAAAAATGAAAATTGATTTTTTACCCTTAGGTCCCTTTCTCTATGCGCTGCCACATATAGACTTTTAGGGTGTAATGATATAAATTCGCAAAAATGTTTTTTATATGCTATAACGCCAATAGTCCAATCGTCTTACAAGTTTAACAATACGCTAGAGAGGACCAAGAGATTCTGACATGCCAGAAACGGATACGATTTTAAAAGCGGCATGGCACCGAACTCTTACCTGTCCGTTCTCCCTCTTTATTCTTATTTTCATTGAAGATATTTTGGGTCAGGCCGTGAATATAGTCTACTCTTTCGCGGATGACAGCAGCCTATGTCATTCATATTCATTCGACCGTAGGTTTATTTAAGATATTGAAGACAAAGGGCGAATTATGGATGAGACACTTATCCGGGATTTACTGACCATTTCCGAATGGGGTCAAGTGAATAGAGTAGATTTTAATGTGCATAAGAGACAGTGACAGTGTCGTCATGGATTTCGAACTACCTGATGCTCTTGATGTTCTGGGTATGAAAATACATGGACGAGGCATGTATTCGAAGCGTCGAAAGAAGCACTCAAGTGTATAGGTTTCCTACAGCGGTGCAAGAAATACGAGTATTTTACTCCTTCTGTTCTTTACGATATTTATACAACCTTCATAAGGATAAATATGGAATATAACTCCCATATATGAGCAGGTGCTCCATCCTCATCCTTGGAGCTTCTGGATCGTATTCAAAGAAGAGCGGAAGTGCTAAGTGAGAGTCGGGTATCTATTGTTTCCTGGAGAATCGTCGGCATGTGGGTTGTGTGTCTCTGTTCTATCGCTACTTCCATGGTATGTGTTCTTCTGATATTCTTGGTCTTGGAATGGACTTCCGGCAAATGTATTTCCCACCAATTCGAGACGAATGTCAATAACCATGTCTCCCCTTTCCCCCTTCGACTCATTGCTTTCCACCGACCAACGCAATGTATTGCATGTATAGGGTTATATGTATATATTAGAAAATCCCTGGGTGTTGGTTAATTTAAAAAAAGAAAACAATCGGGCTTTGACATGCCCTTTGTTTTTAAAAGAGATATAATGACTATAAATATAGGCAGTAAGTCTTAAAATTTATATTTTGTCATAGAGTGTACACGGATGCGTTTTTACAAAGATGCGTAGCAATGCCCATATCCACAAATGTTAAACGGTCAGAAGTCAAAAAGTAAGGGACATCGGAATTGGAATGTATAACGAAGGTGAAAAAAAATAAGTTTAGGGGAAAAGTGGTTGGTTTGTCGTATGGAATATTTACTTTAAGTAGTTGACAAGAACATCTTAAGACAGTCTTTGACTTTCCTTTGATTTAGTAAAAAAAAAATAATATGATGACAATTATGTTGCAGTAATGACAATGTGAATTCCACAGGCTAAAATCGTTTCTATTTATGGAGACTACATGGAAACATGGGCCGGTTGAACAGAACTAACAATTCGAAATTTAATTAGAATCGTATTATTTGTTGCTTTCAGCAGCTCGACCTCAAACCGCAAAGGGCCTCTGCCTAGGGATATTCAAAATATGGGCAAGTAAGGTAACATTTCATCTGGTTATTGGTCCTTTATATCGTTCAACGTAAAATTTGCAATAAAATATTTTTTCTAGAGCTGCATGTGCTGAAATTTGGAGGATCTTTGTGTTTTAATAAAACATAAACCCATGTTTACCCATTAAAATTGGCTGTGATTTAAGGTGCACATTTCGGCTTATGCACATTGAATACAAGAAAAGCCATCACTTAATGGAATCAGATAGAAATTCAGAAGTGATCGGCATAACAAGCATTGAATGCATCTCCTATCGTTTACCAACACCAGATTAAATAACCCAGTATCGGTGTGTTGTGTAGGTTATAATCGAATCGCTGTCGGTTGAGACCTCTTTACAGGCGTTTTTATGCTAGATACACTTGAGGCTACCTTTGCAGCAATACAGCCTAGATGAAGCAAACGTTGCTTAGGGTCTAGCTGCGTTGCCACGTGTTTTGTAAAAATACCAAACATTTGCTGCAACACGTTGCTCTCAACGGTTGCCTCGTGTTAACTTATCGATATATTCAGATAATAAACAGGATTGAGTCGCACCTCAAGCTTTCAATCGGAAACCGGCCGCAACTGTGGAACATAAGTCAAACGTTTCAAAAAGTTAGTTTAAATCATGCTTTGAATTTTATGTGAAATCAAAACAATGCACAGAAATGAGATATGTCCTTTTCCCCCAAAGCAAGAGGTTGAAATATCACTTGAGTAAGGCCTGAAAAATATGTGAATTATGTGATACTCGTATAGCTAAAAATTTGTATTAAATCATATCTAATTTATCACACAATACTAATTATTCATTTCGATTGCTGTTATCAGTTGGCACAAACCGGCTCTAACATCTCGTCCAATAGTTTTCGTTTTCTGAGAGGCAATTTACACAGCGCCCGCAGGTTTGATAGACCAGTTTAAGTGCATTTTATGTTGTATGACTTTCCTTCGAATCTCTCCCTTTTGGTGCACATTATCCGTATCTGTGTACATGGGGCTGTGAGCAAAATAATGTCATCATACACAACATTAAAGTTATGCGCCAAAAAAGGGTGTTGCTACTGGACGAAAGAAAAAAATTCAAAAACAAAATCATAAACTAACTACAAAAAAGAGGAGAAACTTTATGTG
Organism: Hydrotaea diabolus; assembly: GCA_963513945.1. Classification (NCBI taxonomy): domain Eukaryota; kingdom Metazoa; phylum Arthropoda; class Insecta; order Diptera; family Muscidae; genus Hydrotaea; species Hydrotaea diabolus. Next base: position 190,039,695 of record OY740718.1, read on the forward strand.
ACACGAACAGAGAACACCACCGATGTCTGCCCGAAAATACTCGTAACAAAAAGTTCTGCTTCATGAACTGAAAATGTAAAAGGCAACATTAACAACCAGTCAGCAAACAAACAACCGGCAGCAGCAAAGCCACGGAGAAGAAGACCACACGACGACACCAACCAAGAATCAGAAGAAATAATCATTAAAACAGGTAAGCTGAACTGAAAACTACTCGCATTTAAGCAGTCGTCCGTACGTACGTACGAGTAGCAGGACCCCCAGTGCGTGTGCCTGTGTGTACCTTAAGATTCTGCTGCTAAAGGTTTTTATGGCCAGAGCGGGGCACTGAACGGGAAAATGAAACGACTAAGCGGCGAACGGCCCAAAGTAATTACCAAGCAAAAGTTGTTGAAAACAACAACTACGTCAGCCAGCCAGTCAGTCAGCCGGCAATGACTCCGAGCAGCAGACATCATAAAACGACAAAATTTTGCAGTAAACTATTAATATTTTCTGCACCATCACTGTTTTGTAATAACATCAGGTATTAAGTGGTTTCTGCTGCATCACTTAAGTTGCATCCAATGCAACAACACTGCATTGCACTGCTGCCGCAATCGCAGCATTTACACAGCCGCTGGTCATAAAATTTGAACCGATACAAAACGATTTCTGATATTCAATATTTGGAATTTTAATCAAGAATCGCAATTCGAAATGGGGCTAAGTTCTCTGGATCCACAAATGCACAGTAAAAATATTAACGATTGTAAACAAATATATGCTATTGCTCTATAGACTTTTTATAACATTGTTACAGTTTTTAGGTAGTGGATGAAAGACTGAGGTGAGTATAGGGCAAGATTACACAGTGTGACAAAGAAAAAATACCTGGGAAATGATATTATTTTTCGTGTAGATCTCGCTGAGTACAACAAGAAACCGGTTTTGAAAATTCCCAAACACCTCCGAAATCTGGAGTTACGGGTAAAAACCCGGGTTTTTGGATCTTACGCACTTATATGCCAGTAATTTCGATGAATATCAACGGGTTTGATTTAGAAAGAGAAACTGCGGCCTTTTGAATGGAGTATAATCTTTTAAAATCACACTGAAAAAAATCTGTGTATTTTTCCTCTAAAATATTTTTTTGTAATTTTTTAAATTTGGATGCGATTTTACACAGAATTGTTTTAAAGGAAGCGATAATTGCTGTTCAATACTAAAAAAATACAAAGTTGAACCTTCAATTTCATTGCCCTTTTGTACGTCTATGACTTGGCATCATCAGCTCTGGCATTAGCCAGATGATTGCTACTTTTGTGAAACAAATATTTCAGGGCACACTTTTAAAACCCGAAAAAATGTAAAGTACGCAAATGTTCTAAGTGTTTCAAAACCGATATTTGGTAATGATAAAATTCCGACAACGAGCATATGTGGTTTTGAAGCTGAAAAATATTTGGTGGAAGAAGAGTACCTTCCATCCAAATCTATAACGTTTGTATAACTTTTGTATTTTGTTTCAACTGCAGATTTCTGCGATCTCGATCTTATTTAATACGTTAGTAAAACAACTTGTTTTTGATCGAAAAGTTTATAGAGCGCTTATTTTTACTTCTGTTTACTTTTGTTTTTTTTTGGGGGGGGGGGGGGGGGTGTCGGTTGTTTAAAAATTAAATACTGAAAATTAATTTTTAGGATTTTTTAAAAGTATTTGTACGAAATTTCCATCACAAGAAAGAGATACATTAGAACACTACTGTATATGTGACAGCGCATAGAGAAAGGGACCTAAGGGTAAAAAAAATCAATTTTTACTTTGATGTGGACATCATCTGAGCATCGAATGAGACCGATCCCGATCCAAAGTGAAGGTACACCAAAGATACACGTATTTAAATCTTTAAAATGGCTCTCCTGAACAAAACTGGTTTTTACCCTTAGGTACCTTTCTATTTTGCGCGTCACATATATTGTGTAAACAAACTATAATTGATAATAATGTAATACAGGGTTGGTACAAAATTACCATTGTGGTTTGAATGTTTATTAACTTTTTTTTATTTATTAGTTGATTATTACTATTATTTTTTGTATATATTTTTTGAGTATTGGTGGCCATTTTCGCCTGCGCACATTTGTGCTCTTTCCGCGATAGCCCCAGTTTTGCTGAAAGTCCTCTTGTTGATATTTCTGGACTGTCACTATCCACAACACGTTGGATATTTTCACCCGTGTGGACCGTACGTGGTCTTGCGGTACATGGAAGGTGTCCCACTGTACCATGTTGTCTAAAATTTTCAACCGAGCGGTTTATTGTTGGTTCTGAAGGTCCAGTGCGCACATTGAAATAGTGACGTTAAGCACGCTGCGTCAACAGTTGACTAGATTTTAAAAATAAAATTCAACAATTGCTGATCGCTGTTGTGATGTGTAGTGTTCCATTTCAAATTTCCTAAGTTTGCTTCACAACATTCTGAAATGAAAATTAAAAATATAAAAAGTTATTAAACATTCAAACCACTACGGTAGATTTGCGCCACCCTGTAAATTGTTTAAAATACTATACGAATAATTGGCGTAGATCGGTACCCGATGCACGTTTTCATTAATAGGTAAATGAGCGTTTCGCTTCGGCTGGAAGCATTAGTAAAATCGGTTATTGATCCAACCCAGTGTTCTGTCTAAAACTTCAAGAATTATGTCGATTCCTCAAACCCAATTACTGTTATGGAATTCCTAGAGCAAAATTTTGTAAGTCTTTAAAATCCGCAAACAAATAAAAAAAATTTGAATTTAAAAAAAAACAGTATATACGAGTAGGTCTTAAAAAAGCTGATAAGTGTTTTAAATTTGTAAGATATTTGCGCTAATTTGGTAAATTTACTTACCCAGGGTATACAAAAAGATTATATATTCCCTCATTTTAGTCAATTAGTTTGTTAAGAAATCGTATATGGACAATTTTCGTCCTTCTTTTGAGTAAAGTGAAAGGGACTCATTGACGGGAGTTTGAAGAAAATATATTTGCTACAAATTTTGCCCAGTTAAGCTACTCGTTACTGAAGACGATACTTTTATATAAAGGGTGCTTTTTCAGACATTTTTTTACAGAAGAAATAAAACGAATACAGCTTAATGTTATGGCCAAGAATTTAGCTTTATTTTAAAGATAAGGTTTTGCCATTATGTTTAAAAAAATGATTTCGGACAAGTGGCCGCCGCGGCCCAATTTTCGACCACCTTTTGCAGCATTTGGGGAAGTATGTCAGAATATTGTCTTCCAAGGCATCAACGTGTCGGGCTTATCTGCGTAGACAAGCGGCTTCACACAAAAAATATTCCAGCGGTGTTAAATCGAACGAACCTGGAGACCACGCCATAGGCCCATGACGCGAGGTGATACGCTCACCAAAAGTCTCCTTCAATAAATTGATTGTTTCGTTGGCTGAATGGCATGTAGCGCCGTCTTCTTGGAACCAAATGTCGTCGAAATCAACATCTTGTAATTCAGGCACGAAAAAGTCATTAATCATGGCTCTATAGCGCTCCCCACTGATTGCACCATCATGGTTTAATTTTAAAGAAATATGGACCAATGATTCCCTCTGCCCATAGAGCACTCCAAACAGTGATTTTTTAAGGATGTAACGGCGTATCAACAATGGCTTATGGATTTTCATTACTACAAATTTTGGTTTTCAACGTACCCATTAACGTACCCAAGAAAATTGTCGCAAAAGCCTTCCATGACATTGTTTAACCTAGTTTAGAATGTTCATAAATCAAAAGTCTTATACTTTATTTTTTACGAATTTAAGCAATAGGATTAGAAAAACCCAGATAAATCAATGAAGTGTTCTTCTAGATGAGAAAACATATAAACTTATACCTTTTTTTTATCCCCTCTACCGAAGATTGGATGGTATACGTAAATTGTCATTCCGTTCCGTACCACAAAATATTGGTAGGAGACTTATACATATTACTGATCGTCTAAAAAGTTTCAGATGATCTAGCAATGTCGGTCCATCCGTGTGTCCGTTCAAAGCAATTAATCCAGGATCCTAAAATTTGGTACAGTTATGGCTTATGGTCATAAGCTGTTTGGGATTGTAAATGGGCGAAATCGGCCCAGGGGAAAGTCTCAATTTAAGGGACTAAAAAAATGTAAAGTACTGTGGGATACAATTTAGCATAAGGAGTTTGGGGAATTTTATACCCTCCTAGCTGCGTACCAAGCCTTTAACAGTAATTAAAAAAGTGTGTAATTCACATTTTGGTACTAAAAAATTTGACTTTTTTTCGCTAATTGTACTCTATTTCATGCTGTCAAAAGTTACCCCCAAAAATGGAAAACCATTTCGCCTTTCCACATTATGTTGGTTCAAAGTCATATTTTTTGCAAAATCTATATTTTTTAAAATAGTTACTAAAACCAAAGTATGTTTGGTAGAAATGAAGATAAGAAACCACACTTGATATTTGCACCAAAAAAAGTGCAATAGCTTTTAAAATGTTCGGCAAAGTCAAAAACCTCAATTCCACTTTTTTAATTTTCAAAACCTGAAAAGACTGAAAATCGGCAACAAGGAAAAAAAATTGTTTACGCATTTTATGAACACCTACTTACAAAAACTACTTTGGTTAAAATCGCAAAATATGAAAAGTAGTCAACTTCAGGCTAATTTGTAAAATATACTGGCAGCCTGATTTTAAACGTTAATAGCCAAAATAATCCTTGACTCCTTGGCTACAATACAACTAGAAAATATTTACTAGATCAAAAGTTATAGAATTTTGGCCGATGGAAATCGTAGCAACCAGTATCGAAAATAACTCTTAAATATCGACTTGGAAGCGATGAGCTCAGTAGACCAACGGCTAAAAGTAAGTCAACAAGCCACTTTGGACGAGCTCGAGGACAACCTTTGCGAACACTAAGTGTTGCCTGGCGCCATCTGACATTTCCATAGGAAAGTTTGACATTTCTTAGTATAACCGTACTCAGAACGTTTCGACGTACGACCATCATTTGTGTTGTTTACAGTGACTTGAAAAAATCAATTTGGCAAAAAATGGAATTAACTCGTGAACATTTTCGTGCCATAATTTTTCACAACTTTCGACGTGGATTATCTATCACGACAGGAGTGCATCGATGAACTTAAATCTTTGTATGGCGATGAAGCACCATCCTATGAACTGTGAAAAACTGGTTTAGTGAATTCAATCGTGGCCGACGCTCGCTCAACGGCGAAGGTCGTCAAAAAACGGCCGTTGTGCCAGAGAACATTGATGCCGTGCGTGAAATGATAATGCGAGATTGTCATGTGACTTACCGTGAGGTAGAGACATCCTTGGGCATTTCTTCCACCCGCAAAAATTGGCCTTTTTTTGAGCGATTGCCAAATTGTGCGGGATCTAAGGAGAACAAACCTTTTTTACGGACAGGTGTTTATAAAATACCTGGCCGTAAAAAAGGTTTGTTCTAGTTAGATCCCGCACAATTTGACAATCGCTCAAAAAAAGGCTCGTGTCGATTGGTGCAAAGAAATTTTCAAAAATACGATAGGGATGTTTCAAAAGACTTTTATAAGATTGTCACAGTTGACCAATCATGGATCTATGCGTATGAGCCCGAAACAAAACAGCAATCGACCGTGTGGGTCTTCGAATACGAACCAAATCCAACGAAAGTTGGTCGCCTGTTTCTTCAACAAAACTGGTCATGTGCCGACTGTTCCGCTTGAGCAACTCTGACGAATCATTTTGCACCATAGCATGGCGAGCTCTCGCACATCGGCAGAAACCAGCGCCTTTTTGACCTACCAAAACGTCAAGGGACATCCGCCGTACAGCCCTGACTTGGCACCCAATGATTTCATTTCCTTTCCGCACATCAAGAAACAAATGCGTGGTCAACGATTTTCGTCACCAGAAGATGCTGTTGAAGCGTCCATAAACCATGTTTTGGAGGTGTCTCAACCATTTTTGATGATAAATATTCGCATTTTCATTATTAGGCCAAATATATATAGCAGCCCTCGTATTATTTCTGGGGTGATAAAAGAGACATTGTCGGCACAAAGTTTCTTAATCTCGGTTATGTATTTTGATGTGGAAGGACCTAATGGCAATAGTTTCGCATTAGTATCGTACTACAGACGGTGTTTTGTTGAGTAACTTTATCATTTGGTAGGATTGTTAAAGATAAGTATAATTTAGTAATCTATCATTTAAACCAAAGTGATCATAATTCAAAATCCTGATGCTGTACACACGTGCATACACGAATCGATAAGCTGAACTTTATTGGCAGACATACAGACAGCAATATTTTGCACTCAAATACATACACTCGACACTCCATGCACGAGGGTATGTATGCATCTCTTTTGATTTGATGGATGCTAATACTATCACACACAAAACTACATATGTATGCGTGTCTATGCTCCCGACATAATTTTCCCTTACCTAATACTCGTAGTACCCAATTGGCCAAAATATCCTAGGCGACAATGCCGTCGACGATTCCTTAATGGCGTTTTGGAATTTGTCACTCACGACTTTTGTTATTGAAGTTTTCTTTTTAACGAATCTAAAGGATATTTTCCTCTAAGACAAGTTAAGCTACCAAATAGTCTTTTTGAAAGGTGTGAAGTTTTTTTTATAAAAAAAATAACTGACTACGTTTTTTAGATGTCGTCAGTGTCAAGAGTATGGCCGACAATGCCTAGAATTGCTCGTGATCGTTTACTTACTCCCAACATATAGAATGTTATAATTTAGTACTGTTGTTTTTAACACAAAAATGGTATCTGGTGTCTGATTCGGCTTAGTAATGACGGTCTTTCAGTCAATCTATTGTTAAAATCCAAGCAAAGGATGCAATTATGAATTTATCTCAATTTCGGACCACATGAGCAATACAGCAAATGGTCCACGTTAGTTAAATTTTCGGAATATCTTACACAAAAACGGCATTAGCGATTTGAGGCCATTTATCAAATCCGATTTTGCTAAAACTTCGCAAAGTTCGCTTTTAGCAACCATTTAGCCGCCCTAATGAAGAAAGACCACATCAGATCGTGTATTAATAAAGCTCTATGCTAAAGTTTTCGCGAATTGAGGCTGTGGAAGCCACATGTTGAATCCAACCCTGTTCGAAGTACCTACAGACGTGACAAGTTTGTAAGTCACATACTAAATTCGACCCTGCTCGAAGTACCCAGTACCCAGTGTAGGATCTTATAATCGCCCATATTAGGTACAGAACTTTGTGGAGCAACTTATTGATAGAGGAAAGCGTGATTCACACTATTGATATGTGCTCTGCAGAATTTTAGTGATATGTCGTCAACGATTTACATGAACTATCGCCGATTACCTACGGTCTTGTTATCGTCCTTAAGGATATCTTCAAGACACGGCCAACTGGTGCACCGATAAAATTATATGTATGCATATGCGTCTTTTCCTCAGCTCTACACACACACATACTCATAAAATGTGCATATTTATATGTGAGTGTGTGTGTACTAATATAAGTAAGCACTAAAGGCGCTCAACTCAAGTACGTAAAGAGTTTTTAATGACATTTTCACAGAATTACGTGAAATTTGGGTAAAAGTCGATGTCACATTTTAATTTGCACTTAAAGTGACTAATTTCTTAAACTGTCATTAGATGACTTAGTGACGACTGAGGTTAAGAGCACCTCAGTCATTACAAAGGCAAGCGGTATCTGGTAATTGAAATTGAAACGAAATCCACTTCTTCGATTTCGACACTGAGCTTATCATCAACCAAAGGTCATAAATCACTGATTGCACTGATTGACATATCAGAGGAGATGCACTCCCCTAATCGGCTATGCGTGGTTTTAGTTAAGAGGCTTTGCCAATTTCAAGTTAAATAAATGAGTTGTGTGTGTGTGGAAATTAAGGGAAACGTTGTTGCTGATTCAATATTTTTCTAATATTTAAAATTTTTCAAAATTTGTAAACCTCTCTGTTGTATATGTCGGCCTTCATCCCACCAATGGTTGGAATGATGTTGTCTTAAACCTCTCTGTTGTATATGTCGGCCTTTATCCCACCAATGGTTGGAATGATGTTGTCTTAAGTTTTTCCGGTTTTGGTGGATTGGCCATCAAACGTTCGAATGATCATAAAACCCCAAGCCGTATTTGAGATGAATGTCTTCCTTGACGACCTCGACAAATCCCATCTCACAGTCAAGCGATTATGGTGGGCTGCTATATATATTTCTGGCCTATTAATGACAACGCGAATATTTATCAACAAAAATGGTGTTTTTTGTTTTTCAAAGTACTTCCAGCATGATTTATACAATTTTGCATGCGCTCAGAGCAATAGTCGAAGCACTTTTTTCACTCCGATTGAGACACCTCTAAAACATGGTTTTTGAACGCTTCAACAGCATCTTCTGGCGACGAAAATCGTTGACCACACATTTTTTGCTTGATGTGCGGGAATAAAAAGAATTCATTAGGTGCCAGGTGCTGTACAGCGGAACACTTAGTGTTGCCTAGGCCAGAAATATATATAGCAACCCTCGTATTACGTCAATTTTATGTGAAACCGATCACTTTTTACAAGTATGTCTTCGATTTTGACGAAATTTTGTTTGAAACTTTGTTCACTTTGGATTTCTAAATTAATAACAATATTTTTAAAAAAAATTCAGAATTCTGAAAGTTAAAGCAGTGGCAACAATTTTAATACGTTTTTTTAAAAAACTCATAACTTTTGTTCTAGTTTTGATATATGTGATTTTTTTAATATCAGAATTAAATTGAGGTTTATAAAATATATATTTTTTTTTAAACAACGTGCGGACCCGGCGAACTTCGACTCGCCTCAATTTAAAGCCTTCAGATAAACTCCAGAGTGATAATAAAACACAGATAGTTCATATTTCAATGCATTTTATTTAAATGGAATCGACATCAGTAGAGAGCTTAATGAAAAATATTATTTTTTGATTTTTTTGCGGCGCAAAAATAAACAACACTCGTGGTTTTCCCACACGCGAACAGGCAACGTAAAACAGGGAAATTCGAGATTAATCCCACAGACGACCAACGATTAACCTGGCGACTTATTGATTGTCATCGCAAAAGCCAATTGAACGGGGAACTGAATCCGCTTCTATTAAAATTGAAGATCTGTTGGAATAATCGAAATTCATGGGGTAAGACTTCCTCTCCTTCGAATTTGCCCTTGATGATAGTCGCTTGAATAGCATTGTTCATCAGTTTCTTGACAGACAACTGCGTACCGTCGCACAATGTCGGATGATTTAGATATCACAACATGATTATGATCGATCCGCCCTTCAGTTGTAAATTATGCGACGAAATTCCCGACACAATAATCGAGTTTAAAAATTCCGAAATTCCGTCGGATAGTTTATCTCTTCACCCTTGTAGGTCACGCTGCTTTTATTGCCCGTTCAATAATGCAATCGATATTTTTACAGTTTTGTGCAATGCCGGGAACACTTTAGTGATGAGTTCCTCCTTCGACGATGTTCAGACTGCATGTCTGAAATCATCGTTTATCGGCAGCAGTAGATTTCGGAACGACGGGAAGCGTTCGATGAAAATCTCCGGAGATGTATGTATTTTTTAAGCCACCCTTATCACTTAGGGGCATGAAAAATAGATAGTAGCCGATTCTCAGACCCACTGAATATGTGACGCGCAAAATAGAAAGGGACCCAAAAACCAGTTTTGTTCAAGAGAGCCATTTTAAAGATAAGGTCCCATTCTATTTACGCTTAGAATCGTCGACTTAACTTTCATAAAACGCACATATCTCTGGGAGGGAACACTTTTGGACATGGGATCGGTCTCATTCGATGCTCAGATATTGTCCACATCAAAAAAAGAAAAATTGATTTTTTTTACCCTTAGGTCTCCTAGGTCTATGCGCTGTCACATATGCGTATAAAATTTGGTAATTTCGGAGGAGTAAGGTAACTAACATTGTGACACAAGAATTTTATATATATAAAGATTTTCTTAAAAAAGTGGTTAATATATTCAAAATTTTTTTTTAGCGATTTTGAAAAAATTTACCTTTGATTTTTTTAAAAAAAAATGGTGAATAGTTATTATGTTGGCTAACGGTCCAAAACAGTTTCTACTTTCGAATAAAAATGTTTGTCGGTCTCCACATTATTGTCTATTTATCATGTTTGAGGAATTTCTTATTTGCGTTGCAGATAGCTACAAAGAGTCATAAATAAGCATTAAAATAAGTAAACAGTTGTAGTAAAGTGAACCGAATCACCCATTGACCCTAATACGTAGTATAAAAGGCATGGGTATTTTTAAAAAACATTCTTCTTTTTTACCAAACAAAAAATCAAAAGAATAGTCTTTTCGCCTTTTCAAAATCGGGGAATTTTGTTTTTTATAATAAATAATTTTTTTAAAAAAAAACTTTTCTATACACGCAGAGAAAAAACATGGTTACTACATTGTCACGGCAATAAGAATATGTTATCCACAACAAAAGTATGTTCGTGGCAACCATAGCATTGTTAACTGAATTTATTTTTGACAATAGTATAATTGCTGCAATATTAATATTGTTGAAATGTAACAATAGTTTTATTGCCAAATTTAAAAATGAACATATGGTTATAGCAACAATATAAATATGCTTAGTGCGATAAAAGTATTGTGTTTTGCGTTTTATGTTAACAATGATATAATTACGGCAATCATACTGTATGATTGTAATTTTTCTTCATTTGAATATGCTTTTTAGAACAAATGTTATTGGTACAGTTCTAATGCAAAAATAGTACTTTTTTTTATCGAAATTAAAATTTTTTAAACAAGCTGCTTTGGCTTTGTTTATCTAAAATATTTTTAATAAAAACGCTTGCGTTTATTTAAACTTATTTTTTCTGCTGTGAAATAAATCACTCCTATTATTTTGAATATAGTGTATTTTTGAATAATTTTCATAATTCAAATCTATTGTTGACAACTTAAACCAATTTTAATAAAAAATGTTGGGTATCATCAAATCTATTGTCGACAACTCGAACAAATTCTATTAAATAATATTGGGGATCATAGTGTAATTGTGTGTGATCATACTATGGTTGTAGGGATCATAACATGGTTGCGTGTGAATCATACTATGGTTGTGAGGACCATACTATGGTTGTATATGAAATATAATATGGTTGTGAGGATCATACTATGGTTCTAGAGATCATAGTATGGTTGAGTGTGAATATAATATGTGAAACATATTATGGTTGTGAGGATCATACTATGGTTCTGGAGATCATAGTATGGTTGAGTGTGAGTCATACTATGGTTGTGGGATCAAAGTATGGTTATGTGTGAATCATACTATTGTTGTGAGGATCATAGTATGGTTGTATTTGAATCATACTATTGTTGTGAGGACCATTATATTGTTGTAGCACAACCATATACCCAACAATAGTATTATCCTCTTCGAATATTGTCATCACAACCATACTTTTTTCTGCGTGTACCTTTAGGATTAATACAAACTTTACAACGTATTCCTTTATCGGTGAGGGTAAGCCGGTTCGCCCTACTAAAAATTGTAGTTCTTTTAATGCTTATTTATGGCCCTTTGTAGCTATAAGAATTTGTAATGGAAATAACAAATTTCTCATGCATGCCAAATAGAAAATAATGTGTCGAGTTAATTTTAAACTCGAAAAGTATAAGTAAAAAAATGTTTTCTCAAATATCATAACTAAAACAAAAGTTATAAGTTTTTTAGAAAAAGTATTAAAAATGTTGCCAATGCAGTAATTTTCAGAATTCTGAGTTTTTTAATAAACTGAAACTGTATGTTTTTTCGAACAACAAAGTGAGCCAATGTACAAAATTTTGCCAAAATTGAAGATATACTTGTAAAAAGTCATCGGTTTCACACGAAATTGACGATTAGGATGAGATTCCCCTTAAAATTACTTCTGATACTTTAAAACAAAAATTTATTTTAATAACCAACTTAATGAATAAAATCATTCCACTTGTACTTATACATACCAACTTAGTTTGAGCTGAAATTAAAAAACAAGTTCTCAAAATATTTGCTCATACTTCTAATTACAGAATCAATATTTTAAAATCTTTTAATATAAAAATTATATTAAAGCACGTTTTTTATGCGGTCAAATAACCGAATACATAAAATTTAAAATTTGGTATTGACAACTGAATTCCATTACAACAATCAATACATAAAAACTGCAGTTCCAATAGTCATCTTAATTAGTTAGGTTTACCGACACTTTGTCCATTTAACCAAAGTGTCAGTTCTCTCTACTGAAAATTACCCTCTACCCAATTATCATTCGGTTATAGCGATAAAGTACATGGATAGTACTTACAACCTCCACTATTCGGTTGGGGCAACAAACCTGTTCTCTTTGTGCATGCTTCGATATAAGCATTGTTCATTCAATGCTTAATGCAAACACATTTGCCACCAGGTGACTTAATAACCAACATTTGCCAAAACCAATTCATTTGATTTTCTCAGCAAAACTAACGTAGTCTTGGCAACGAATTGCTTTCAAAGCAGCAGTTAAGCAAATGCCAGTTAAGAAAATTCCGACTCTGGTAAAGTGTGCTCTGGTCGTGATTAATAAAATTTGATTAGTTATAGTTACTTTACAGCCATTTGCTGTTCCTGTTGCAAAACTGCAAACCATGCGATAAATGATGAAAGAGATTTCGAATAGCACCTGCTCTACTTTAGATGTACTTTATTGGCAGCGATTTTCTGCTGCGAACGTACGCTCGCCTCGCCTCGGCACGGCCCGGCTGGCCATCAGCTATTCACAATGACCTTAAGCATCCATAGATCATATTGAAAACATCTTCCGAAGCAGGGGAGAGAGCAGCCATTGAACGTGCTGCGTTATTACTTACGCAACGCATAGCGCGTTTGTCCCTTAAAGACCATTAAAATGATAATGTATTGGTATACTCGCACACCAACACATGTGTACGCTGTCTGTCAGGCTGTCTGTCTGTCTGTCTATCCCCTCTGTAGCCACATACAGACAGGAGGCGAAGGCATTAAAAGCGTCAAACAAATCACTTATTTAAAGAACGCATTTCGTTGGCAGTGCTTGTGAAGCCACAAACGAAGAAACGCTTCGCATATTTACGCGGTCGATATTTGGATTGTCTACTTTTGTTTCTCGTTCCTCTTGAACAGAGCCACCAAGGTCCTTCGGCATCGCCTTGAAATCGCTCCCCTAACTTCAAATTGCAAAATTGTTGCTTTGGCCGGTCATCTCTCTCCTGCGTCAGCGATAAATTCTTATTTGAACTTAAGCAGAATGCGAAAGAAGCGTAATACAAATTGTTTTTGCCAACTTCTGATTGGTTAACAAAGACCAGGTGGTCGCACTCCTGTTTAACCACTTTTATGATTGCAGCATCTTTCGGATGAAATGAACGCCAGCAACAATAACGCCAGCTACAAAGAATAAAGTCTGAAAATAAACATATACGACGCGTAGTTCTTAACATCCAACCCCGGCACATACAGCATCATCTACTCCGTAAGTAACTACTTGCCACTTTAGCAGCCACTACCTCTAGCGCGACTTGTTTGCCGCACAAATACCAGATAGCAGGGGGAACGTGGAGGGTGTTGCGAATGGCGTGATGTGATTGTAGATTTTGGGGGTTAACTTTTGCAAGGATTCGTGTTTGACCACTGTACAAGATCTTTTGTATATATGTAGTGTTCACAAGCATGTTTTAAAAGGGAAATGAACATCTCCCTAATCTGTGAACTCTACGCGATATTAGTTGAATCATGCCGATGTACTTATACACCTGCTGTATAAAAATCTCTTTAGCTGTAATAATAAACGGTTAAAAATGCCACAATGATTATCATGATATCCATCATAGTAAAAAGGGTACGTGTATGCTTACCTCAACATTCCGTCTGCAACACTTCGAAATGCTGGTGGGGGCCAAAGTATGGGCCAAAGACAAGTTTCTTTGGCACAGACAGCTCTTTTTTCGCTCAAAATCTTGACAGAAATATAGTATCATACCTCCGCAAAACGAAATGAAAGTCTCTTTACGCTTGAGAAATATTAAAACTTATATCAGCTTGATTTGGACAACGATTTTGGGCGAACATTTTTCTGAAGAGGCGCATTTTCAGCCTTCGAAAATGAGGCTGGGAACAATGTTTCGGTCAACAGTGGGCATCACAGAGCCATGTTATCCGAATATTGTCTACTGAAGTTGAATACGTGGATTTGGACGACCTACGGTTTATGCAGGATCTTGCGCCATGACACACAGCCCTAGTCACAATCGATCATCAGCGCACGAAATTCCCAAATCATGTCATCACCTGTCTTTGCGAAGTCAATTGGCCTCCTTTAGAAGTGCTTCTTGACCCCTTTAGAATTTTTTTTTGTGGAAAACTATGAAGTTCCGAAGTTATGCCAACAATTCAAGTACATAAGGCCAATATCATCCAAATAATCCATGAGCTACAGCCCGAAATCATCAGCAAGGTTTTGGAAAATTTTAGTGACAGAATGCGCTACCGCAAAACCAGCCGAGGTAGCCACTTGAACAAAAGTTGTGTTGCATAACACTGTGGAACAAATTCAGGTTAGCAAAAGTTAGGTCGATTCTGAGAGTGTGGGGTGAAAATATAGGCTAAATTAGAAGACGCGTATCACAGATTACGCGTAGGTTCTGTTAAACTTTTTTTTTTCATTTCAGTATTGTTTTCCATTTTATGATGGAAAGACTCACACACCAAAAACCACTGTTTAGTGCTACTTCTGGTACATATTTTTTCATCGGTCCATATTTTTTCGAAAATGATGATGGCCGTAACATAACCTTGAATGGCCCTCTCTATGGCGCCATGATACCAGACTTTTTGTTACCTTAAGTTAAAGCCCGTAATCTTGACGACATTTGGTCTCAACAGAACGGTGCCACTTGTCATACAGTTGCTCCAATAATGAGAGGTCACTGCGAAGAGCAGATAATTTCACGTTTTGACCGGTGAGTTGGAATCCTAGATCGTGTGATATCACACCTTTAGACTTTTTACTTTGGGGCTACGTAAAGTCCGAAGTCTATGCTGACAAACCAGCTTCGATTCAGATTTTGAATGCCAACATTAAGCGTATCATTAACGCCATACCGCCCGAAATGCTCGAACGAGCTATACTGATTCTTAGTGCGGCTAATATTTAAGGAAATTAAGTATATTTAAAAAATAAATGGCAAAAATGTCCTTTCGAATGAACAATAAAGATTCCACACATGATTTGAATTTTTGTATTTGTTATTTTAAAAAAATTAATCAAGATTGATTACCCGCTTCAAGGGAAAAATTTAATATTCTTAATTTTATTGAGTTTTGAAAAATAAATTTGGATTTGGCCTCCCATGTACTATTAGAGCTATAACGATGATATTTAAAAAGGATGATGCTGACATGAATCGAAACACATCATAAAGGAAAAGCAGGCAGTGCCACGCACAATTTTTAAAATTCGCATTTATGTCCAAAGTAATGGACCCAGCGTTATAACAATTTAAATTATTATAGAGTATATCATGGGAGTGGCACTGCCACAATATCTCATGAACTATTATGACATTTAAAACAATATAAACCATGATGACATTTAAAACATATGATGTTGGAATTTATAGAAACACCTCCTGGATGTAAAGTGGGTGGTGCCACGTCCCATTAAAAACTCAAATCTATGACCAATGGATGGACCGATCGTTATAAAACTGTAACAGAATCAAACCAATGACAAGGTAATAATTATAAAAATAATTGAAATGGTAGAAGGGGGAAGAGGCAACCGTAAATTTTAAAAGGCTTAGTCTAATGAACTAATAATGATATGAAGATTATATTAGATATACAGCGTGATTCATTCACGACTGCACAAATTTCATCAGCGTATTTCTTGCCTTATTTTATGAAAATATGTTTATCCTTAACCATGCCCGAGAATGCTAGGGGCGGAATGGCAGTGGTTCGAAAATTTTCGGACATATGATGTTGGAATTTATAGAAACTCGTCCTGGATGTAAAGTGGGTGGTGCCACATCCCAATAAAAACTCAAATCTATGACCAAATGATGGACCGATCGTTATAAAACTGTAACGGAATCAAACCAATGACAAGGTGATAATTATAAAATGTTGAAATGGTAGAAGGGGAAAGAGGCAACCGTAAATTTTGAAAGGCTTAGTCTAATGAACTAATAATGATATGAAGATTGTAGTAGATATACAGGGTGATTCATTCACGACTGCACAATGTTATGACTATTTGAATGAAATGCAAAAAAAATGAATGCTAATTTTTTGTGTTAATTTAAAAAAAAAATGTGTGCTGTTATTTCGCTTCAAAAAAAATCCTTTGCTGAATTTGTCAAACACTGGAACAAAGAAATGTCAAATTGGCGCTAAGATGTGACTAATTATTAAAATCGTGCATAAAGGTAGGACTACTCTTTATATGTGACGTGCAAAATAGAAACGGACCTAAGGTTAAAAACCAGTTTTGTTCAGGAGAGCCATTTTAAAGATTAGGTCCCTTTCTATTTGCGCTTAGACTCGTCGACTTCACTTGCATAAAACGCGCATGTCTCTGGGAGGGAACACTTTTGGGGCATGGGAGCGGGGTCATTCCATGCTTAGATGTTGCCCACATCAAAAAAAGAAAAAAAAAAATGAAAATTGATTTTTTTACCCTTAGGTTACTTTCTCTATGCGCTGTCACATACTCGTATGTGGAATTTATATTTAAATCTGAACCAATTTCACAAATATTGCGACCTGTTAATTGACAACAGATGGCCGGACAGGCTAATATCGTTAAATGTGCCATTTCTGTTAAGCCTCTATGCTTATATACGAGACTGGATAGCAAATCCGCAATAGTTAAGTCATTTGTTTACAAAGTGAAACTCCAATCTCAAAAAAGAGGTTTAGAATAACTAGTTGTTGTACTAAAAGGCAACTACAAATCCTTACATTTGTATGTTGAAGATTTAATGACTGCAGCATTTTTCCTATATATATTCAAAATTCGCACCTAATAAATTACTATTGCGGATTTTCTATGCAGCCTTTTTTATGAACGCTTAGCAAAAATGCCACTGATATATTGTTAAACAGTGTTCTAGGGTATAAATATCGGTACGTACCGTTATCACTGTTTTGAAAACAGTATAACCGAAATACTGTACTGAAATATTGAGAAAATGTTTGCGGTTATAGTTATCCACAACTATTTTTGTTTCGTTAACAACCATTAAAGCTAATTTTATATGTATTTTCCTCCATCTGATGTCTATTTAATTCATGTAAACTTGTCCCTATTGTTATTTGTTTTGAATGAAATTTGACATTAGTATTTTTTGTACCAAAGATTGACGCAATAGAATTTGATGGAAAACGGCTCAGATTTAGATTTAGCTTCTTTAGAAATGTGCCTACAGAAATGGATTTTTATGTAAACCTGGTGAGAGAAAATTTGAATCCTAATCTCGACCCTTCTCGTACCTCCCAAGAAAAATGATCCGGATCCACCGTTCATGTAATTTTGTTGGCCAACTTAATCTAGCTGGAAATTTTTATGAAAAAATGCACAACATTTTGCGCCCATTTAATTTGGGATGAACTTGTAAATGTAGATGGCGTATACTTTGTTGCTTGTTATTTAATAGTGCACTACTTGTCATCCGTAAGCTTAGTGATTCAAAGTTTATGTTACTGTCCCAACAGAATTCAATTGATGACATCACATGTCCTGCAACACCCTTTGGCTCGCATTAAAACATACGCACATGTACAGATGCTGATGTGTTCTAAGACTAGACAATTTTGTATCGGCAATGGATGATTATTTTTTGTGATACTCCATTGCTGGGGGATCATCAACAGCATCTCCAGCATCAGCCAAAGCAACAATTGTGGTTGTTAAAACTAGTGCTTCCTTCCTTCTCTCCCTTGCTCTCTCTTTCTCGCTGTCACGCTCTTCGAAGATTGTTCTTAGCTGGTCTGGCCGGGGATGTTTAGGCCTAGTGTTGAACCTGATGTTGATCATATCTGATTTCTGTTTGCCTTCCGATTACTCACATACATACGGACATTATGCTCTGGTTAAGCTGTATGTCTGTATTCGAATGATGTCTGTATGTATGGATGATTTCTTTTTGGCGGATGTTTCAAAAGCTTTATTAGTGCTCTATATGTTGCAGTTTGAATGTTATACCTCTTCTGTTGAACTTGTTTTGCATGTGTGATGGATGCATGAGGTACAAACGGTGTGGACGCCGGCACTAAGAACTGTGGGCGATTTCGGTGGAATAGAAAAGAAAAAGAAAAAACAAAAAGGTCTCCAACCAGAATGAAAACTGTTCAAGTCAAAGAACGAATAAATGTTACAAAAACCCAAAAACATATATAAAAGAAATAATTCAATCGGTATACGAATCAAATTTGACAAAACTTTAAGCATTGTCTATAATCTTAATTTATGAAATTACTTATATATATTTTTGACCTTCTAATGAAAAGGCGAATATATATCATCAAACATGGTTTTATTGTTTTTCAAAGTATTCTCCAGCATGATTTTTACATTTTGTAAAATGTCGAAGCATTTTTTCCACTCCGATTGAGACACCCCCCAAAACATGGTTTTTGAACGCTTCAACAGCATCTTCTGGCGACGAAAATCGTTGACCATGCCTTTTTCTTGATGTGCGGGAATAAAAAGAAGTCATTGGTTGAAAAGTCGGGGCTGTACGGCGGATGACCAATCAATTCGACGTTTTGGCCGGTCAAAAAGGCGCTGGTTTGAGCCGATGTGTGAGAGCTCGCATTGTCATGGTGCACATTGATTCGTCTTCTCTTGTTCGCTTTTCAAATATCTCCGAGGACTTCAGGCAAACAAATTGTGGTGTACCACTCAAAATTGACCTCGTACGTTGCTCATGCGGAACACTAGCCACATGACCAATTTTGCTGAAGAAATAGGCGACCATTTGCTTCGAAGTGCTTCTTCCCAAACAACTTTTGTTGGATTTGGCTCGTCTTCGAAGACCCACAAGGTCGATTGCTGTTTTGTTTTGGGCTCATACGCATAGATCCATAATTCGTCACCTGTGACGATCTTATAAACGTCTTTTGAAGCACCGCGATCGTATTTTTTCAAAATTTCTTTGCACCAATCGACACGAGCCTTTTTTTGAGCGATTATTAAATTGTGCGGGATCCAACGGAAACAACCCTTTTTTACAGACAGGTATTCATGCAATATCGAATGTATGCTGATGGAAGAAATGCCCAAGTATGCCTCTTGCTCACGGTATGCCACATGACGATCTTGCATTATCAGTTCACGCACGGCATCAATGTTCTCTGGCACAACGGACGTTGTACTACTTCATCGCCATAGAAAGATTTAAGTTCATCGATGCACTCTTGTTGTGAAAAAATACCGCACGAAAATGTTCCCGAGTTAATTCCATTTTTTTTTGCCAAATTAATTTTTTAAGTCACTGTAAACAACACAAATGATGGTCGTACGTAAAAACGTTCTGAGTTTATGCTAAAAAATGTCAAACTTACCAATGGAAACGTCAGACGGCGCCAGGCAATACTAAGTGTTGCCTAGGTCAGAAATATATGTATAGCAACCCGTTGCAGATCCGATTTTCAAATCAAAATGAATTCCTAATGTTCACTTGACTTAAAATAAAAATTCCGACACTCATTAGATTTTTGAAAGACGTTTCATAAGCCGCAAGTGTTGCCTTGATTTGGTGCAGATTGACGGATTCTTAAATTTGGCGTATAACAACAGAATTAAATTCTGACCAATGTCAACTAATTACGAAAGGATTTATCTTAGAAGTGAAACTATATCGCAAGCTGAGTACCAGTGAGATCGATTAACGTTTGCGAATTGAAATTTGCTTCAAAAAATAGATGGACAGCGTCCCTGTGTAGCACTTAATTCTCTTTCTTTTATATTATATTAAAGTGCGCCATCGCAACATCTTGCAATCTAACTTTACAACAAGATCAGACTTTCCCAAAGATTTAGTTCTAACAGGCAGCCAACACCATATAAACAAAGGGCCATATATAATAGTGAGGCTAGGATACCAGTTCTGGAAACTGCGGCCTGCATGACCGATATTAATAGACTAAAGTCTTAGGCCAGCTATCGGATATCCCGTTTAAGAAAAAATGTGGAATTTTTCCCAAGTCAGCTAAGCTGTATACAATACTTTATATTTAATTTTAATTTACTTACCGTAACCAGCATTTAATAAAGACATTTTGACATGACTTAGAGATTTATATCTAAAAGTTGTCGGCATTTAAGAGGTTAAATAACCACAGTTTGAAAATGTAACATTTAAACCGGAGTTGAAGCTAGGTTACTTCTTTCCCATCAGTGATAAGTATAATTCTAATACTCATTGTTAAAAGCCGGCTCCTTATGCATTGTATAGATTTATTCTTAACAATAATACCAATAAATTCGCTAGCATTTAAGAAGCTTCACAACCAGCCGCTGAAAATTTTGTACAATAATACGCGGTTATGAACCTTACATACTTGTGTGGTAGTCGTGTACAATACTGGAACAGGTCAACGTTCATCATTCATCATAAAGAGCGTAAGAAAATATGCCTCTATACCTAAATTTTACAATCTAACCGCCATGCCGTTCATAGATGTGGCTACATTATCCAGTCCAGAGCGAGAAGTACAATTACGTCAATAAACGGCAGACATTGATGGTCTGGGACAGGGAGTAGTCTTCAGAAAATATTTTCGAAACCAAATATTAATAACCTAGAGACAGGTAACCCACCGTAGCTTCAGTCGTCAAACGTTAAGTACAGGGTGGAGCGAGATAATTAATTATTTGGGAATGAAATCAATAAGTTTAGTCTGGTGAGCGAGCCGCCCAGTTTACATTACCCCTCAAAGAGATAAGCCGTCCAGGAAACATTTGCTACAAACAATTTATGAAAACCCTCGCTGTGTGTGCAATGACACCATCCTGTTTAAACCATGTATCCTCTAATTGCATTAACTCAAGACCCACCTGAAAAAATCCTGTATCATAGTCGAGTACCGTTCGGAGTTCACAGTTACGGCAAGACGGTTATCCGGAAAAAGTAAGGGCCAATGATGCCTACTCGTGATATGGCGCACCACACAGTGACGCTGTCCAAATGCAGCCTGCAATACAAAAAAGCAACCTACCGCGCTCCACTCGGTATATATAAATTGATACCACCAGAAGCGCAAATACGTACCGCAACCAACGCATACTAATACTGCCCGAAGAACAATCTGTCTACCCCTAGCATGATACTGCAGATCATTCTACAGACTATTAAATACGAGGGTTGCTATATATATTTCTGGCCTAGCAACACTAAGTGTTGTCTGACGCCATCTGACATTTCTATTCTCAGAACGTTTTGACGTACGACCATCATTTGTGTTGTTTACAGTGACTTGAAAAAATCAATATGGCAAAAAAAATGGAATTGACTCGTGAACATTTTCGTGCGATCATTTTTCACAACTTTCGACGTGGATCATCACGACAAGAGTGAATCGCTCAACTTAAATCTTTGTATGGCGATAAAGCACCATCCTATAGCACTGTGAAAACTGGTTTAATGAATTCAATCGTGACCGACAAAAACAGCCGTTGTGCCAGAGAACATTGATGCTGTGCGTGAACTAATAATGCAAGATCGTCATGTGACATACCGTGAGATAGAGGCATCCTTGGGCATTTCTTCTACCAGCATAGATTCAATATTGCATGAACACCTGGCCGTAAAAAATGTTTGTTCTCGTTGGGTCCCGCACAATTTGACAATCGCTCAAAGAAAGGCTTGTGTCGAATATTGCAAATAAATTTTGAAAAAATACGATCACGGTGCTTTAAAAGACGTTTATAAGATCGTTACAGTTGACGAATCATGGATCTATGCGTATGGGACCGAAACAAAACAGCAAGCGACGGTGTGGGTCTTCGAAGACGAGCCAAATCCAACGAAAGTTGTTCGTAGAAGAAACACTTCGAAGAAAATGGTTGCCTGTTTCTTCGACAAAACTGGTCATGTGGCGACTGTTTTGCTTCAGCAACGTAGGACGGTTAATTATAAGTGGTACACCACAATTTGTTTGCCTGAAGTCTTCGGAGAAATTCGAAAAACTAACAAGAGAAGACTAATCATTTTGCACCATGATAATGTGAGCTCTCACACATCGGCTCAAACCAGCGCCTTTTTGACCGGCCAAAACGTCGAATTGATAGGTCATCCGCCGTAACCAATGACTTCTTTTTATTTCCGCACATCAAGAAAAAAAATACGTGGTCAACGATTTACGTCGCCCGAAGATACTGTTGAAGCATTCAAAAACCATGTTTGGGAGGTGTCTCAATGGGAGTGAAAAGTGCTTCGACCATTGGTTTGAGCGCATGCAAAAGTGTATAAATCATGCCGGAGAATACTTTGAAAAACAATAAATCCATTTTTGTTGATAAATATTCGCATTTTCATTATTAGGCCATAAATATATAAACAGCAGCCCTCGTATTTGGTTTCCAGACCTAAAGTATTCGAATCGGATTAACATATATTTGCGAGCTATATCTAAATTTGAACCGATTTTTTTTTAAATTTGCATAGGGCCCTTAGGCAAAAAGCCCAGTCTTTTAGTGGCAAGCATTCGATGGATCGAAACGGCCGGACACACCGTTAAACGGAATCAGCTGGTCGATTAGTACTCGTACACTTGGGTCTATCTCAAATATTTTTGATCTTACAAACATTCGCCAAGAAACTAACTTACGTATAATGCCTAGTTGCGGAAAGTGGTTCAGGGCATAATAATTTTGAGTCTATAATTCTTATGATTTATTTTACATTGGTTCAAAAAATCATAAAAAATTGGCACTAAGCTATTAAAAACGATACATAAAAAAACCAGAAAAATCGCACAAAGCTAGAAAAAAATGTTGATTGTACCTATATCTTTCCAAGATCATAGTGCGTACCCTCTTACGCAGTATGGTATGAGTAAGATAACATTAATCCTGATAAGGACTGGTTTGGGTGAGCTTATAAACGTGGCGCCGTGCGACAAGTATATAGAAATTTCCTTGTAAGGTCAAATGGACCTTATATAGAGCCGTGTGAGATTTCAAGGATATCCGACAAACACAAAAAAAATTGAAATTTATTTCCAAAACATTTTGTTTATCTACCACTGTTTGTCAAACACGCAATATGTCCTTCCAGCTTAAGAAATAACTTTTGAAGTACGACCTTGTTCAAGCTCTAGACAGAATAGCGGAGTCTTTTAAATAGCAGAGTGGTGCGGGTTATGCCCGTCGTTAGCCCCTTTAATTTGTATTGGAAGATTTTGCAGCCTTTGTTGACTATTGAACCCACGATGCCCACTGACAAACGAATTGCGAGTAGCAACTCACCGGCCGGCTAAGAATTTTTTAAATCCGTCGAAAATCGTATATGTCTATTGAATACGTAGTTCCCCACTGTGTAGACCCAGCCCCAGCATTAGTTGGAAAGTTGTACGCACTAAAACAGGTTGGGAAGCAAGATTGTGGTTGCTGCTCCTATCGTTGTGTTGTTGTGTGTTATTAACATGATCGGGTTCTAGAGGAAGCAACAAATGGTCACTCAGTTAGAATTGGCACACAGGTGGCAGGCAATATTACGGGTAGTCGCAAAGCTGCTGCAGTCGATGTTGCTGTCTGTTGTTGTTCTTGCTCTTCGGCTCCAGAATATGTGAACGCATCAATTAAGTTGGAAGCTTCAGCATGCAACATGCAGCACAGTGGTACACATCTAAACTAAATATGGCATGAAAATTATTAGACAAATGAAATTAATTCCAAATGGATATCATTCTATTCCCCGATTCTGTTCCATTCTGCTTGCTGAGCCTTTACGAGAATTGCCAACATAACTATGGGAGGGATATTTGAAAAGAACATTCCCAACAAGTCTCCCATGCTGCAATCTGGCGCGTTGTTGGCCACTTTCAGGTTTGTTGCGTGGCTGCTGCTGCTGCAACAATCACAGCATCATCAAGCTCCTCATCGATGTTTGCTCTGGTACAAAAAAAGTGCACCTGTTGCCGCTGCTGCTATAGTTGTTTTTGTGGCTGATGTTATAATTACGCCTGGGCTGCCGCATCTTCTTTTTAGCCCAACAATGCTCAGCAAATGATCTCAAAGTGGTGTGCGGTGCAGTGCAGCGTGGGGCATGCGGTCTGTGGAACACAGCAAATGATTTACACAATTGACTTATGAACAGTCAGCCAGGCTGGCTGACTCGCTGGCGGTTGGCCAGGCAAAGTACGTTTGTGCTGCACTTGTTGCCCGTTTAATGCCAAGAAATGTTACGACATGCGTGTACAAATAAATGATTTCCATCATAATCCAGTGCGACCATTAAACTCGATGGTCGTTGTTATGTCTCAGTGTGAGGTTGTCGGCCACGGGGCGGAGATGAGGGCACCTCGAGATGACTGCTTGCTAGATGATTCTACCTGACAGAAGCCCAAGGCGTCTCAACAATCCTACATGCACTATGATTGATAGCCACTGCTATCAGTTTCCATACGATTTCGTTTCGTTACGTTTGTTTACGCCGATGCTCAGATGTGAGCTTTTCAATTGCGACATTGTCAGTGAACTCCCTTCAAAAGAGCGCGCGCACACACACAAGCTGATCTATCCAATCTAGCCCGATGAACTATATCATGTGGAAATGAAGTGAAGGAAAATTGTTTTGACACCGTTTTTATTGAGAAGATATGGTGCATCGTACCATTTGTAACCTGGAATCCGTCATTGGCATTTTTAACTGAAGTGAATTCTGAAATACTTTATTTGGTACGAGGAACACGAATATAAACTATTGCCTATATTGCTTCTATACTAGTTCTGCTCGATCGTACCTAATATACACCTCCGTACGCAACTAAAGCGCAAAAAAGAGCCGCGTTTGGGCCCATGCGCATCCGCTCCTAATCTCAGCCTAAACTTCAAAATTACTTTTCATTTGAATTTGTAGCTAAATTTGCTTTAGTTTGAGTACACAAATTACTATACTAACTATTGATCACCCGTTTTAGCCGGGCGGGACGTACTTTTTACCGAGTTATTTTAGTCCCTTCAACGGAAACTTTTTTCCCCGCCCATTTTCAATTATAGGACCATAAGCCATCATGCGAAATTTCAGAATCCTTGGTTGATTCGTTTGACCGCTACCGTGCCTCTAACAGATACACGGATGGACAGACATGGCTAGATGGTCTTAACATTTTATGACGATGACTAATACAAGAGGGCATACGCGGTCTGCTAATTATATTTCGGGTCGAGCAATAAGAACACAATAATTTATTATTGGAAATGGTTTTATTGTTTTTTCATATATTTTCCTTTAAGATCAATACAGTTTTGCATGCGCACAAACCAATATTCGAAGTAATTTTTCCACTCCGATTGAGACACCTCCTAAGCATGAATTTGAACGCAGCTGCTTCGGGCGATGAAAACGCTGACCACGCATTTTTTTTCTTGCTGCTAGGGAATAAGAAGAAGTCATTGGAAGCAATATCAGGGCTGTACGGTGCATGCCCCTTCAATTCGACATCTTGAGTGGTCAAATAGCTCATTGTTTCAGTTGATGTGTGAGAGCTCGCATTGTCGTGATGCAAAATGATCCGTCTTCTCTTATTATCATTCCCCATTTCTTCGAACACTGTTGTCAAACAGATGGTTAAATACCACTCAGAATTGACCGTCCTACGTTCCACTAAAGGCACTGTGGCAACATGGCCAGTTATACCGAAAAAACGCAATCATTTGCATCGATGTACTTCTTCCACGAAAAACTCTTGTTGGATTTGGCTCATCTTGAAAGACCCATACGGTCGATTGCTTTTTTGTTTCGGGTTCATATGCATAGATCAATGATTCGTCACCTGTGACAATGTTATACACTCCATTGAGCTACCGCAGTTATACTTTTTAAACATCTCTTTGCACCAATCCCTTTTTTGAGCATTCGTCAAATTCCAACGAGAACAATTTTTTGTCACTGCCAAATGAACATGCAATATCTTATTGATTAGTGCCCAAGTATGCCTCAATCTTACGATATGTCACATGTCGGTGTTGCTTAATAAGTTCACGCACAGCATCGATGGTTTCTCTCAAAGTGACCGAAGTTGGACGTCCTTCACGAAATTCATCCTGGAGCGAAAGGCGTCGGAGACTGAACTTTTGGTACCAGCGATTAACAGTGGTTTTAGATGGTTCTTCAACCCCAAAAGTCGAAACAAGTAGATTTAAAGACTCTTGTCTCGATAACCCACGCCGAAATCGTAAAAAACCATCGCACGAAAATGTTCTCGGGATAAATAAATTTTTTGACTTAGATGAATTTTTCAACACACTGTAAACAAAACAATTCGCCCTCAAATGACAAAACGTTCTGAGTGAAGTTATGCTAAAAAAAGTCAAAGTTTCCAATGGAAGTTCCAGTTTGCAACTGAGAACACTAGTATTGTCAGGACCCGAAATATAAGTAGCAACCCTCGTATCAAACTTAAAAAAAAACGTACGAGTAATCTTCTTTAAGCTCAATGCACGTACTGGTAGTCCAACGTTTCTCAAATTTCCATGGGTCCATAATTTCCGAGGTCCATTCAAAAAGCATTTGATTGATCAATAATTTTGTCCACCGAACAATTTCTTTCGGTTTGAATATAGAAAAATGTCACTGCGGGCTTAATCTAGAGAATATGGCGGATGAGATACCAATTCGTAACTCAATTCATGCAATTTTGCAATGGAGCCTGCGCACGTGTGCACCCGTGCATTATCTTTCTGAAACGGTAATCGCGGCACGCATCTTGCAGACAGCTTTCTTAAACCCAACTGATCATGTAAAGTAGAATGGAAACCACACTGCCGTATGAAATGCGTATGTCATCAACATTCTCACGCACTTTTACTCTTCGATCGGCCAACACCATATCACGGATTTTTTTCGACATTTTTGGGTGGATTGACCTTAATTGGCCGTCCAAAACGTCCAGCGTCATTTGGACTTGTGCGCCCACAGCGAAAGTCAGTAAACAACATGTTTACCATTAAAATCGATGGTTGGATTGACGGGTTTTTCCAAAAAAAAATAATGTTTACTACACTCCAAGTTCACATTTTTCCATTTTTAACAAAATCCACGAGTTTGTATGTTTTGCACAGCGTTAAGCGGTAACTAAATGACGGTACTCTCTCAAAATTTGATAGTAGTACTTTATAGGAGCAGTGTTGCATTTCATATAACAAGGAGGTAAGCTGGAAAAGTAACGAAATTGTTGATATGCCCTCGTTTTTACATCATAGGGTTTAGATCAATATTTTGTGGCTGCCAGTTGTTTATCGCTTGCGTGAGATTAGCTCAGTCCTAAATGTTTCTTTTACAACTTCGAGCGTTGCGTCGCTTATATGGAATGTAGTACCAACATGTCCTTGACTTGAGCTCTGACCACAACATGTTGGTTAACATCGCTTAATACGGAAGAGTATTGGTGGTAACTGTGTGTGGTCCATTGGTACCTACTTGCCATAGACAGTCAATATTTGTGGATTCAATAGTTCTTGATCGAACAATTTTGAAAAAACATGCAATTTTGTTTGTTGGCTTAGCCGCCTAACCAAAGTTTGACCTCACCGAGAAGCTCAAAGTCTGAAGATCCGGCCCACATTTCCATTCGCAAAAATTTTAACACAGTCCAGTAATAAGAACGATAGGTCCAAATCTAACAGCAAAGCTAGTCGACGACGCCCAATTGTTCTAATTGGTGCCAAATTAGCATTTGTGATCTTCTTCCGTATTGCCCACAGATATCCGATTAGTCCAAAAGAGTACCCAAAAATATGTACAGCGGTTAGGAATGGCAACACTTTTGTTCAACAGAATAAATAAACAATAGCCGTGTTCTTTTCACGTAACTAGCTTAGTTACCTAGTTCGTTAGCAATTTGGTATTCTGGCAACATTTTGAATCAGATGGCAGCATTACCTTAAAAAAAGTTTGTTTACAAACAAAAAAGGCAAAGCAAATAGTCAAAAACCAATTTTGTAACTTCGTATAGTTTCTTGTTTTGTAAACCCTTTGACAAATTTAATTTCGTTCAGTACAGCATTAAACATGAACTCCAGACATGGACAAGTAAGAACCATAATTATTTTATATGTAAAGCCTGGTACTTAGATCGTGAAAAACTTAGATATGTAAATGACCTAGGAAATGACTCATAAATAAGGGTTCGTAAAGATTTTTTTTTTTAATTTTGAACGCAATTTCACAAAACTAAATTGTTGAAGTTTAAGATTTCTTCACATGAAAAGGCGAACTTAGTAGTTTTAACACTGAATATTTGTTACAGATACTGGGGTTATTTATAAAACTGTGTTTCAACAACGACTGTGACCTTCTTGAAGACATTATATTCTCTTGCAGCTCATCATCTTCAGCTCATTCGCAATACTCAATACAATTTATGGAAATAGTTTTATCGCGCTATTTCTATTTACTTGCTTGTTTAGTAACCTGAAAAGAACACGTCTAATATATCTTTAAGTTATTAAGAAAAATTATTTGCTGTCAAATTTATTAAATCGAGGAGCACAATTTCTACAAATATTTAAGCTGTCAAAACCAATCTTTTCGTTCCATACGAGTATTATTAATATGATTGTTACAATACTTTCTTCTACGATGTTTATAGAAGTTTTCCAAATTAAATATAAAAATAACAATGTTTTAAAATAATAAAATGAAATAAAAAGTTTAATGATTTTCTTTTGAAAATACGTACAAAACTCTTAATTAGTCAGGGTTTGAAAGATGTTTTAGAATTATTTAAATGCTGAGTCCAAGAATTGAACGGGTACTCCAGTAGGGACCCTGAAACATTTTAAATGATCTTTCAGTGTCAAAACATTAGTCGAAGTCAACCTTTTCATCATGATCAGTTCACTTACGATCATCGTTTGAAAATCATTAAAAATTACTACCGAGATTCTAAGTCGGTGGTCGCAACTTTAAGAGCGCCTACTCCAATTTCCTGCCGTAACAATCGTCCGACCCGACAGGATGAGCGATGAAGCTCTTTTCTAGCTGAGTGGTTTTGTCAATAAACAAAATATGCGTTGTTGGACAGAAACAAGCCCACAAGTGCTTTAAAAAACACAATTTTATCCGAAATTTGGGCCTTATTGTTTCGTCGATGAGAACAATTAAATCGTGAATGGAGAGCGCTATCTTGCATGTTAGAAAATTATTTTTGAACAAATTGGATGAGCTTGACATCTCCGATATGTGGTTCCAACAAGACGTTGTCACTAGCTACACTAGCTCGATTTACTGAAAGCCAAATTCGGTGAACGTGTTATCTCGAGAAATGATCCTGCTGAATGGCCACCCCGTTCATGCCATTTAACGCCATTGGATTTAATTTTAAGGGGCCACATCAAGTCATTGGGCTATGTCAACAACTTTAGACGAGCTCAGAGACAACATCCAACGCGAAATTACCAATTACCGAAATTACCGGTCGAAATGTGTGCAAGAGTATTGGAAAATTGGGTCCAAAAAATAGATCGCTGTACACGGACTCGTGGTAGTCATATGACCAAAATCGAATTTCATTCCTAAAATGTAACATTTTCACTACTCCTGGAATTAATTTGTTTATCTTAAATTAATTTGTTTATCAAATCAGGCAGCCGTTTGAGGTCTCGCGGCTATTCCATTGTAATCCTGGCTGTTTGCGATGTGGCACCTTCTTGTTGATCAAGCCCAAAGCATGCTGTTCTGGCGTTAAAAAGTTTTCAATCATATCACGACATCGCTCCCCATTGACAGTAACAGTTACTTCGTTTTCAAGTTCATAGAAGTAAGGTCCGATGATTTCTCCTGACCAAATTGCACACCAGACTGTAATTTTTAATGGTTGCAAAGGTGACTGATGAATATTTTGATGGTTTTTCACTGCCTAGAACTGACTATTTTGTTAATTCACATATCCATTCAAATGAAAATTTGCCTCGTCACTCATTATGATTTTTTTCATGAAAATCGGGGCTGTTATGGGCGAGCTGTAACATCCTATTGGCATATGAACTGCGGCATAAATGGTCTTGTGGAAGAAGCTCTTGTACCAATTGAATCTTAAATGGAAACAAATGCAAATCCTTGTGCAAAATTGCCAAAGTCGTTATTTGAAGAACAAGCACCTGAGCACGGCGTCGAATTTAGGTTGATGCATTGTTTTGAACACTTTCTTGAGCAGCTGTAATGTCTTCAGCCGTCCATGCTTGGGCCTATCAGCTACAGACCCTCTTTCTTCGAAATCATTCACTACTCGTAACACGATAAATAGTGCGTTTTGATGGCACGTTCTTTCTCTTACGTAACTTTTTCACCGTCACAGTAATCGATGATTGATTTTGATAAAAATGTTTTAACGATTAAAACACGTTGGTTTATCGAATATTTTTCCATAATAAATTTGACACGTGCCTAATTCACGACTGGATTTTCTAAAATTTGACAATGGCTGGAAAGCAGAATCAAGTTGAAACAAACAATATTGAAGTTTAAATGGAATGAAATAATCGTAGACATCTAAAGTCGAAAGATTTTTTTTTTATAACAGAAAAACTAAATTTTGTTATGTAATCTTACAGTAATTTACGTAAACTTTTTCAGTGCAATCTACAAAGTTTATCATATTTTCGGAATTATTCCGCTTTAGCTCAGAAAAAGGGTGCCAGTAGTTCGACTTGGCCGCCGCGATTCAATTATCCATATTTTTTGGTTCAGTGGTTCGATAATGATCATCATCATTATCGAACCACTGAACGACGTCGATGGTGAAGCCTCACCGCTATTGTCTCTTTTGGGGCTGTTTGATTTGAGTGCATCACCCAGGCAGCCACATAATCGTTCGTCGAGCATACAAACATCCATCCATCCATGCTTCCATGCAGCATCCATTCACACACCGCCACACACAATCGTCGGTCACAGCGGCGCGGAGGTGATTATGGCGGCATAAGTTTTGAGCTTCAGTGGTTTGTTCTTCACCGTATTTGCGGTTCAAATATGTAATTACGCAATAGTGCAAACACCATTGAAATCATAAATGGAAGAATGAGTGGCGCCATTTTGCTTTATTAGCCATGTGGTGGCAGAATCATTTCAGTCTGTCGAAATAGTTCTAGATGCCGCCCCAGATGCTGTCGCTGCTGTTAATACTTCTTTTGACGCTGTTGCTGCGGATGCCTTCTCAGTTACGGCCTGGTAGCGGCGGCGGGACAGTGCTCCTGTTGTCGTTGGCCAGGTTGGTGATATCATCGTCGTAAATGGTTAATGTAATCAGAAACCTGAGACGTGTTTACACACATACGGACACACACCTCCCGAAGAAGGCAACTGCTAATTGCATTATTGTAAAAGAGTTCCTTCTTCATGTCTCTTTTTTCGCAGAATGAAACGTTTAACCTCAATATGCCGCTGGTAGATGTTTGATTTATACAGTAATGGTTTTGTTGATAACCATCGTTGGAATTCTGCAGGCTTCGGGTTTCATGTGTTCATACATGTCAAATTTGTGAGAAGATTAAAGACAGTAAACGATAACATTTCCTTCAAATCGATAATCTATGTTTGGGTCTTGTAAAGACTTAAATATATTTTAAATTAAAATGTTACTAAGCTGGTGGGTAGAGGTATACGTAGACCATTTGCTATGAATTTATTTGAGACGAATGCAGTTTTTATACGTAATAGTGGACGAGGTAATAATTAAGGGTGGCTGGTACTTTCACTGTTATTGAAGGCGGTTACGAAAAGATATTGAAAGGGGTTTTCTTTTAAGAACAGCTAACAAGGAAATCCATTTCAATGGCGTGGTTTCAACCAGATGGCGTAACATGTCACTAAGTCAGTTTCTTTAGTCTTTATTTAGTTGGCTAACAAGGTTTTGTGACCTTACTTCGCCTGATTTTAAACTCTCCACTATAAGATTAGTCTTTATTTAGTTGGCTAACAAGGTTTTGTGACCTTACTTCGCCTGATTTTAAACTCTCCACTATAAGATTAAAGTATATACAGGGTGATTCCACCACGACTGGACAAATTTTACCAGCGTATTTCTTAGCTCATTTCATAAAAACATTTCCATCTACGACCATGCCCGAAAATGCAAGGGGTGAAATGGCAGCGGTTTAAACATTTTCGGATCGGCGGTCGGAGGATACTAAGGTAAAATTGGTAAGTTCTGAAAAAGATGTCGAATTCCTCCACGAAAAAAAATTTTGCATTTTAGTCATAACTTTGGAACGGTAGGACCTCTGGGCTTCGTTTAGGTAATTTTGGAAAGGTAAGAGGTAGGGCTACCTTTAAAGAGAAAAGGGCAACCTAAAAAAATTGCCGGCCAGAACTTGGCAATTTTACCAAGGTACCCATCTAGTCATTTCCGTCTGTCGAAACTACGATGCAGCGTAAGCGAAAAGAGCTAGAATCCTTAAACTTATTAAATGTTTGTATTAAAGTCTGAGACCGGTTGGCGTCACATATTTAGATTTGGCTAAATTGGAGGCGTTGACCTATGGGCGTAGACAGGGCCTGAACAATTATTTATGATTCGAGCTAATGTTGCACTTTGACATGCCCATATGGGCCCAAAAATCGGTCTCCTTCAACAATTGGCATAAGCACACAGAGAAAAAATTAGTTGGATGTTGGTTGGAACTACAAAACTTCCGTTGCAAAAAAGATTTCGGTTGCAATCACTAAATGTTTATTATCGTTATGCATATTCGGTTCGACATACCACAAGATGATAAATATAATCATGGTATTGTAAACAAAACTAATTGATCGGTCATGTGAATGAAACGCAGAAAAATTACTCAGTTAGTTGTGACAATAGTTTGCAAGCCATTTGTTGTTGCAACCAATTCTTAGTGATGATAAATAAAATTTATCATAACCAAAACGGCTTGTTTAAAAGTGACATTTTTGTTTTAAATAAAATAATTGGATTATTACAGGCCTTAAGCCAATCGATTAATCCAACGTTTTAAGTAAAAAACTTTTTCCTCGACATGACCTCCCTACGTTTAAGAGCACTTTTGGCGTGTTAACGTTTTTATCCATTCGTATGTTCCACCGATACTTCAGTTCCACTTACTGAAAAAAAACAGAGCATCAATTTACATTTGGATGCACTGATGGAATACTCAAGGTGCATGCAACCTCAATCATACGGATGACAAACAATTCGGCTGTGGCAACGAACCTTTTTGTGTGGGTATTTAAAAACATCAGATATATTCTCCATGAATCCGAAACAACATTAATGCTTTATTTTAACTTTATATAAGGTCTTGGTTCAAAGGTCTCTTCTTACATCGACATATGGTTACTCATAAACAGTGACATTTCCTCACTAATCGCAATATGTGACGCGCAAAATAGAAAGGGACCTAAGGTTAAAATCCAGTTTTGTTCAGGAGAGCCATTTTAAAGATTAGGTCCCTTTCTATTTGCGCTAAGAATCGTCCACTTCACTTTCATAAAACGCGCATATCTCTGGGAGGGAACACTTTTGGGGCATCAGATCGGTATCATTCGATGCTCAGATGTTGTCCACATAAAAAAAGGAAAAAAAATAAAATTGATTTTTTTACCCTTAGGTCCCTTTCTCTATGCGCTGTCACATATGCTTTAAATTTCAGGATTTGTCTAAATGTAAGACTGGAATCTGCAGACTCTCTTGGACCTCTTCGACCCTCTCAATAATGGACACATGGTGTATTCAAAACAAGGTAATTCATGAACAGGACAACTGTTTATATGGACCCAAAAATGCAGATCTGTCTAACGTGGACCCCACTCAAACAACCATATCTTCCAATACTACCAATGCCATGTGGGCTTATTGAAAACGTGACGAGAAAAAAATCAAATTTCGATGATTTATAGCAATGCATTTGAACGACAATTAAAGAAATTCTCACTTTAACTCATGGCCTGGTTAGAGCTAATAAAAACATTTCTGGTGACAAGTCAAGCATCTGCCAAGAAACGTATTTTCTGTGAATTGAACTAGTAAAAAAGCAAGGACAGCCGTTTTATTATACCTTAAAAAACTCCTGAATAATGAAATATATTGATTGATTAAGAGATTGCGTTTTATTCCTTCACAAATATTTGTTTTGGTACACATATGCCCACACTTGAATGAACTTGGTCCCACCCTTTGCACAAAGTATAGTTAAATCACAAACATAATTTTGTTTTTGGCTTCGAGAGAAAGTATTGGAGGTCATCGGAAATAATTTTTTAAGACTCACACCATTAGAGGTAGAGTATATCTAAAAATCGGTCCACATTGTTTAGGATTGGTTGTTGTTCCATCTTTTTTTATTATACCAACCATATATGATAGATTTCACAGAGCTATGCGCGTTTTATGAAAGTGATGGTACACCAAAGATACACGTATTTAAATCTTTAAAATGGCTCTCCTGAACAAAACTGGTTTTTACCCTTAGGTCCCTTTCTATTTTGCGCGTCACATATGTATTCTGGAGCGCATTTTCATCTGAACTGGTTACTGATCCATAACAATGATTTGTGTTGCGGCTACTATAACTACAAACATAAACTCCGTTGAACATATGTTTGGGACCTATGCCTAAATCTGAAACGATTTTCATCAATTTCAACAGCGACCAAGAAACTAAGTTTTTCAAAAGTGCATTGGATGGGACAACAATTAGGACCTGTACACGAAGAAAAAAAAGGTATGGTTTGGATAACAATATTCGCAGGACATCATTCTATTGTTTGTTATATGGTTGTGGCACAACAATATGATCCTTACAACCATAGTATGATTCACACTCAACCATACTATGATCCCCGCAACCATATTATGATCAT
This sequence comes from Hydrotaea diabolus, assembly GCA_963513945.1. Lineage (NCBI taxonomy): Eukaryota > Metazoa > Arthropoda > Insecta > Diptera > Muscidae > Hydrotaea > Hydrotaea diabolus. Next base: position 190,074,871 of record OY740718.1, read on the forward strand.
GTGTTTCACACACAACCGTGGTATGATCCTCATAACCAAAGTATGAACCACAGCCACTATGCAGTGATCACTACAACTACAGTATTATTCCAATCAAAACATACTATGACTCCCAAAATTATATATTATATTGGGTTATGTGCGACAATAGAAATTTTTATTAAGCAAGTTCTATAAAAATACATTAATTAAAAATAATATGAGTGATTTATTTAACAGTAGAAACAAAATCCGTTGAAAAAAAGGAAACGTTTCATTTATGAAAAATATTTTAGTTGAGGAAACACAAACCAGTTTTTATAAAAAATATAATTAACGTTTAAAAAAGTACAATTATTGCATATGATTCGAAACAATTACATTGTTCTAAAAACCATATTGAAATTAAGAAAAACCCATATTCAAATTAGGAAATGTAGGAACATCTAAAAAGTTTTCAGCGGTGTGTCTTTCACATTTAATGCAGTCTTTCGTAGCCGGCGTTTGAAAGTAGGTGGCGGTCAGTGAGTATAAGAATTGAATCGTACAATGCTCACTGATTTGAGAGAAGTTCGCTTGTTCCTTAATGGGATGTTGAGTGTCTTAAGTAAGTAAAACAAACAATTGCTTGCAATTTAGCACTTTAACACAGCAAAATGTTTCTCTTCTCTCTTAAATTTTCTTGCAACTTTACTAGTTTCCGTATGGGAAGGGTTTTATTAAAACTGGTATAGTATTAAAAGTAGCAAACGTTGTTAAAATTTGTACGTACAGGAAGAGATTTATTGTAAAGAATACATATACTGGGTGGCGCAAAACTACAGCTGTGCTATGAATGTTTAATAACTTTTTAAATTTATTTTTATTTCAGAATTTTGTAAAGCAATCTTGGGGAATTTGAAAAGGGACACTACACAACAGAACAGCGATCAGCAATTCATGAATTTTATTTAAACATATTATTATTTTTTAATGTGAGTACTGGGCGATTTCAATTGGCCCCCACCCACGTTCACCGGATTTAACAGCGCCAGACTGTTTTCTTTAGGGTGATTTCAAATAAAGGGTATACGTAAGTAAGCCTACTACCATACAACAGCTAAAACAAAATATTCGCCATGAAATTCCAGCCATACCCGGAAATTCTACGAAAAGTTACGCAAAATTTCCTGTAAACAGCACAAATGTGCGCAGCCGAAAAAGGCCACCACTTGCGGGATATAATTTTCCATACTTAAGCCAAAAATATTCCCCACTTATTGTTAACCAATATGTACCAATACAACGGTAGTTTTGCGTCATCCTGTATTATAACCAGCTGGTAATAACTTGGCATATGAACCCAAAAGCAAAAAATGACAATTAGATTGCTATGGAAAACGAAGACCCTGGTTTAAAAAGCCACGGTATAGCAACAGAGCTTTTAAATGATATTTCTCTGGTGGGACCTACTATTTTATGCTGTCTCCGAGCGAATGGACCATTACACGTATACTTAGTAGGGACAAAAATACTGTTACAACATTGAACACACCATTTCAATAGAAGAACTGAACATACCCCGTTAATGTCATATGGGTTTTGGAAGCTAACCTCAATAGCGTTTGTCTGTAACGGGATTTTAAAATTGTTTCAACTTTCATCATGGAGTGGTCAGATAATGAGATCCGTATCGCTGTAATAGCGCTTTTGAAGTGTGAAATGAAAAAAAAACAATATTTCCAAAACGCATAAAACTGTTTGAGAAGACTGGAGATGTAAAAGACCGCCACCGGTCGGGCCGCCCACGCTCTGTTCGAACACCGCATTTCATCAAAGCCGTTTAATCAAGATTTCACAGAAATCCGCTCCGAAAACAGTAAATCATGGCCCGTGAGATGAATAGCACGCACAAGTCCATGAGTCGAATTATTAAAAAAGACTTGGGACTTGGGGCTTTCAAACGACGTACCGGGCATTTATTGACTGCAGCTTTAAAAAAAGTAGAATAGGACGTCTTTTGGTGAAGCACGCTGATAACTTGCACAGAAAAATTTTGTTCACCGATGAAAAATGTTTACCGCTCAGGAAAAATTTAACAAGCAAATTGATGAGTGTATGCGCGGTCATTTAAGAAAGCGCTGAAATGATCCCAAGGGTGGAAAAGGGTCATCACCCAGCTTCAGTCATGGTTTGGTGGGGTGTCTCTTACGATAGGGTCACTGACATGCATTTCTGCGAACAAGGAGTCAAAACATCGGCAAAAGATTACCTAGAAACCGCTTTGGAAGCTGTTGTGAAGCCTCTTTACAATTCCCTGTTCCAAAACCAGTCATGGACTTTCCAGCAGAATTCTGCGCCGGCCCATAAGGCTAAAACGTCCCAGGCCTGGTTTCGAAACAATTTTCCAGCGTTCATTTCCTCTGAAGAATGGCCCTCAGGCAGTCCAGATTTGAAACCATTGGATTACAAATTGTGGACGGTTTTATAGGACAAGGTTTGTCACAAAAGATACCCCAACATTGGATCTCTTAAAACTCCGGCCTATTAGATCATAGGACCCCAAAAAAATGGCTTGCTTTTAATTTTAGGCTGAAATTATTAAACCCTCTCTAGTGTACAAAGTTTAGATCTCAATTTCCATGAAAACTTAAATTGGAAACTGCTGCTTATGTTTCCGATTCCAAGATTGTAAATTATCTTTCTATACACAGCACCCACAAACGTGGGTTTGCCTTTGCTCACCACCGGATCAACTTAAAGTCAATCCATGCTGCTTGCAGCATCATTTAATTCCACATCTTTCACCGTCACCGATCTACGATGGAATTTTTATGTAGTCGTCTATTCAAATCCGTCTTTAAAATCTTTCAATAAATTTCAGTAGTTTTTTTTATTGCTAATCCAGAGACAATATCGCCATAAACTTCGAACGTTATCGGCCCACATTAACCTTCTTCCATTGTATTTACATGTGGAATAAGTCCATTGTTCCATTGGTTGATTAATGCGCGGCGTATCTATCAATCGGCCCTTTGTGTCAACTGAAATGATTTTAAACTGGTCTTTCTTTGCCAGCCAACCACCGTCCGTTTGTCTGTGCCATGATGAATGTGACACATGCGCGCTTTCTTCTCACAATGAACAATCGGCGCTATACAGCTTTTGATTTGAATGATTTCTTATTTTTGTATTGATATGAAATGATGATAGCTAATAGGGCATGTGAGCATTTGACTGATTTGTTTACAAGTCACAAACCTCGCTGATCATCAGATGATTAGAGTCAAATCATTTCGATCTTTTTCATATTCACCGTCACATTTTAAAATTTGTTTTTGGAAATAATAGGCAAATATTTGAATATGTAGTTAGAATTCAAGAAATACATACGAGCGATAGTGTGCGTCTTATTCGCAGGGCTGCCAATACCGATGATGTTTCGTTATTTTGACGATTTTATAAGTAAAATTTGACACAATGACGACTGACGAAATTTTAAAGTAAAAACGCCTAAATTGACTATTTTTAACAACACAAAAAATCTGACAAAAATAATTTGGGTTACCTTTAAGAATTTTTCCAAAAAAGGATAGGTAAATATGGCCAGAAGTTACCATGGGGTTTAAAAATTTAAAAACTTTTTCGGTTATAATTTTTTTTATTTTTTTTTCATATTATATAAATAACACTTGGAGAATAAATAATGGAGAGATTCACAACTGAACAAAGTACCAGAAAAATAGAATTTTATTATTTAAATCAGCGATCAATTATTTTAACGCTTGAGTGATGAAGCTCATTTTCATTTGAATGGAATTGTTAATAAGCGGAACTGTAGGTTCAGGGGTTCTGAAAATCCAAGAGCCTTTCATCAACGCCAATTGCATTCCATTAGGTGTACAGTATGGTGTGGGATCACATCTGCAAATATCATTGGGCCTAACGACTTCGAGAATGAAGATGGAAGAGCTGTAACCGTAACTGGAGAGCGGTATCGGTTTATGATAGAAAATTGTTAACATCCTGCTCTTGAAAACATACCTGAGATGTGGTGTCAGCAGGACGGAGCCACTGCCCACACTGCCCGAGACATAATGGCACTTTTAAGTCAAACTTTTCAAGAACGAATAACTTTGTTGCCGAACGATACAGCCATAAATGTTGAAAGATGTTATGGAAAATAATCTAAATGCCTATCATTGCCAAGCTGAAATCGGATGTCATTTAAATAACATAATTTTTCATACTTATACTTTGTGTAAAAAGATTTCCATTTTCATAATCTACCATTTCCATAATCTGAGAAAAAAAACTTAATAAACGAATAAGTTAATAAAGTTTTTAAAACCATGGTAACTTTTGGCCAACCCTGTATATTTGCATACGTTTGGCATAGAAAAAACGATTCCTCTAGTTTTTTTTAGTAAGCTTTTACTTCGAAATGTATAAATTCGAAGTAAGAAATTGTACGAGTAAGTGTGAAGCAAAAGCAATTAAACTAAGATCGACATTTCCATTTAGGAAGGAAGAACAGGAAAAATTATAGATACATTTTTAGTTATTATATATACAAATGTAGGTCTATGCAAAAACTTAAGTTATGTTTAAACTCGAAATCAAATCATATATTTTACTGAAAGTTTGAATTTTTCTAGCGTATTTTCATGTTATAAATTGTAAGGCGATTAAGGCAATCAATACGGATAAGTTTCTAATGCAAACATAACTTTTTCGATTGCGACGATTTTTTACTTCCAAACCTGTCGTTTTTGACGATTCATTTTTTAACAAAGTACGATTTTCTGTTGTTTTGTTTGGAAGCCCTGCTCAGCCTAGCCATAGATTTCAACTGCTCAACATTTTACACACCTGACATTCACACAACAAAATCATATTTTCTGACAAAGAGCAGTTTAATCTCAACAGCAATTGTAACAAGCAAAACTAACCCATTAGGTTTTCGGAAACGTTGCTTGTGATCGTTGAACGCCAGTGCTTCCTCAGAGAGTTACAGTTACTGTTTGGTCCAGATTATATTTTGATAAATTCCCTGACAATTTGTCAGGGACTTTATCAAAAGTAGTCCCTTATGGCTCGAATCGTTCTTTGTGAATCTAATAAACCATACCATATTTAATTGAAAGCGGAAGTAATATGCACGTTCCAGAGCGGTTGTATGTTACATCGGAAAAGATCTTTACACTGGGTCTATGACAAAACGTGGATCAGCTCGACCCATTTTTATCTGAGTTGATTACTGATCGATCTAATGAACTGTGCCAAAATCCAAATGTTGCATTTACTATGTGGCTTCTGGAGCTAAAGACATAAAATCGGTTGCACACTTGTGTGGAAGCTATATCTTAATTTGAACCGATTTTCATAAAAGTCAACAGCCTTTATCTAAAGAATTTACTTTTGCAAAATATCATAAAGATCGAAAAACAATTCCAATCTGCAGTTTAAAACAAGATTTAGATAGACAGCAGAGGGACGGTACTAACTTATTTTTGGTACTAACTTATTCCATACTTGAATATATTTTTTTTTTGCTTTTACATATTGGGTGATTAATTTGGGGATATATTTTTCAATAAGGATTTTTTTCACAGATTACACGTGAGTTGTGTTTTGCTTTAGTTTGTTTTTAAACGATCTTAACGATGTTCCTGCGAGTCGGCGTTTCAGTGTTCGGACTCTTCAATAGCTGGAAAAGATCCACTGTTTTCGACCAAAATTTTGTGCAGATATGATGCTCGTTTCTGGCTTAACGGCAACGTCAAAAAACATAATTGGCGCAGTTGGGCAATGAAAAGCAACCAAAAGAGGTTCAAGAGTTGCCAATATACACAGAGAAAACTACGGTTTGGTGCGGTCTGGTGGAATAACGGTTCATATATTTTCAAATATGATGATGGCCGGAACGTAACAGTGAATATTGCTCACTTTCTCGCCATGATATCCGACTAGACGACATTTGGTTCCAACAAGACGGCGCAAATTACCATACAGTCACTTGCCCGAAATCGCAAACCTATGTACTTATAATAAAGCTATAGTCTTGGCCATAACATTAAATTATATGCATTTTTTTCTTGTTGAAAACCAAACGCCTTTACAAAAAAAACCGGAAACCTCGACAGCAAAAATCCGAGTAAACCGATATGTCGGGGCTAATCTATCTTTAAGACACCAACAGTCGGATGTGGACATAAAAACCGAAATGTCAGTTTTCCGTTTCGGACTCTCTTATTTATTCAATGACACGCATAATGTTGGCTTCCCAAACCTGAATCGTAACTGGCTTGTCAGCATAGACTTTGGACTTTACGTAACCCCAAAGGAAAATGTCTAAAGGTGTGATATCACTCGATCTAGGCGGCCAACTCACCTGTCCAAAACGTGAAATTAGCTGCTTTTCGGAATGACCTCTCAATAGATCCATTGTTTGAGCACCTGTATGACAAGTAGCACCGTCCTGTTGAAACCAAGCATCGTCAAGATTACGGGCTTCAATTTCAGGTAGCATAAAGATCGATATCATGGCGCAATAGCGAACCTCATTTTCGAAAAAATATGCAGCGAAGATTCCATCAGCTTATAAACCGCACCAAACCGTGGTTTTCTCTCATTTTTGAAAAAATAGGCAGCGATGATTCCACCAGCTTATAAACCGCACCAAACCGTGATTTTCTCTGGGTATAATGGCATCTCTTGAACCTTTTTTTGTTGCTCTTCAGCCCAAATGCGGCTATTTTGCTTATTGGCATTGCCGTTGAGCCAGAAATGGGCCTTACCACTGAACAACATTTTGGTCGAAAACAGCGGATTTTCCCGTTTCTCACCGAACGCTCATTTCCATTGTACAGTTGCCAACATTTGAAGGTAATTATTTTCAAAAAAATAAATGCCATAAAATGTCCTTTCAAATTACCAGTATTTTCAAAAATGATGATGGCCGGAACTTAACCGTGAATGTTGCTTGCTATCGCGCCAAGATATCCGAATTGACGACATTAAATTATATGCATTTTATTTCTTGGTGAAACCGACACGTCTAAAAATAACACCCTTTACAACAAACAAAAAACCGGAAACTTCGACAGCAAAAAACCGGGTAAACCGACATGTCGGGCCTAAGATATTTTTGAGACATCGACTGTCGGGTTTGATCATAAAAACTGGAATGTCGGTTTTTGGTTTTGGACACTCTAATAAATACTACATATATCACCTTCTAAGCAACATCCCACTTTAAAACTTTTATTAAATCGTTCTCTCAATCTGATCAGCCGATTCTATTTAATTTTTTTTGAAAATATTATATACGAGTACAAACAAATATAAAAAGTAATGCGAACAAGTAAAGTCTAGTTTATGTTTCGATAGCTATCGGGCTTTCAAAAGACACGCGGACAGACGACCGCCTCAGAATTTTATGAAGATCAGTAGTTTAAATCAAACGGAATTTCAATTAAATATACACTCCATCCTACGGGTGTACAAAGTACTCGTATGGCCCTTCGATACTACATTAAGTTGTCCACTGTGCACCTAATCTGTGAGTGATTACGATTTCGGTTGATGCCCCATTCAATAACCTGCTGCAAAGAATGTCCTAGATTAACCAGAATGTTTGTTGTACTTGCAGTTGTATGCGCCACATCATGACAATCCTAGACAATTGAGTTAATTTTGCTGTCGTTATTTTTGTAGACATTTTTCTAGATGCCACAATCGAAAGACACTTGTGTGGGCCCACAACGTTTTACCACAATATTAATTACGACATTAGACAAATCCAGGTACACATTGGCATCTTAAATCAAGCTGTGCCAGTGGAAATGTGTCTCTGTTAGTCAACTACGACAAGAACAATAACAACGCCAACAACAAATAAACAAATTTCATTTGGACACGTTGAATGCCAGTGTGATTCCGCCATCGACGTCGCCGTCATCACAGTGTGATATATCCACCAGCAAACTGTGGAGGCACCACAGATGGACAACAACTAGATGGACCGACCCGACCGTCTGCTGAGTGGATGACTAGCGGAATGTGGACTAACAAGTGGCCTTGTTAATGCGCACCAAGCCTTGGGTCAGCTTAGATGTTGCTTTTTCTTTTTCATCTACGGTCGCCACTAACCTGGAGACCACACACACGCACCGATTAGCCACTGCTCCATGGCCTGCGTCAGCAGCAACTGTGGCGACAAAGTTGAGATACGATTGTCTCCGCTACTTAGCTACGCACTTGTTTATCCTCAAGTGTCAAAACTTTTCTTTAAAATCTTAATTTTTAAAATACACATCAAGAAATACAAATCCCCCCCCCCCCCCCCCCCTAGCCATTTATACGAACTATGACTCCAGCAGAAAATAAGGCTTAAGAGAAAAAGCCAAGGCGGCAACAATAAGACTAAAAGACCAACAGAAATTTACATACACACACATACCCACACTTTAATCTGTCCTGTATGTATGCAGCTTTATTCTTTTGTGTGTGTTCTTACCTCCGAAAAAGAACCCACACGCACACACACACAAAACACTTTGTAGCAGCACCTAAACTTTCTTTGTTCCAGAGGGTTCTGTTCTGGTTTGATACAAAACACAACAAAAAAAAACTTTCGGTAGTTTTGGCCTCTTCTGACAACAAGAAAAAAAAACAACATCACCAACAAAAACATAAACTGACAAGATTTTCTTTAAACACGGTATAAAGATAAACCTTATACTCGTATACCCTAACAAAAACACATGCTTGTGAATTTTTGCAAAAGTGGAATTTTGGTGTGACAGCTTCTACGCACAGACAAAAAATATTAAATTTAAAATAGTTTAAAATATGCACGCAGAGAACAAATATGGTTACTATATGGCAACACTAATATGTTCTCTGCAATAAAAGTATGTTTGTCGCAACCATAATATTGCTTTTTAAATTTCTTTTTACTAACATACTATTGTTAGCGGCAATATTTATATTGTTGTATAGTAAAAATAGTATTGTTGCCAAATTTAAGAATGAAACTTTGGTTAAGGAAGCATTATAAATATGGTCCGTGGACAAAAGTATTTTTTTTTTGGATTTCAACAATAGTATAATTACGGCAATCGTACTGTATGCTTGCAATTTTTCTAAATTTAAATATGGGTTTAAGATCAATGTTATTTTTACGAATCTAGTGAAATAATAGTACTTTTTATATGTAAATAAAAATTTATTGAAACAAACTGCATAGGATTGCGTTAACTAAAATGTTTTTAATAAATGAAACGCTTAGATTTTTTAAAATGATTTTTTCTAATGTTAAATAAATAACTCGTATTATTTCGAATTTAAAAAAATTACTTAATACAAATCTCTATTTTTGAAAATTTAACCCAATTTTATTAAACAATTTTCTTTATGGTTGTAGGGAACGTAAGATGGCTACGTGTAAATCACACTTTGGTTGTGAGGACCATACTTTGGTTGTATGTGAAATATACTATGATTGTAAGGATCATAATATGATTGTGGGGATCATACTGCGGTTGATTGTGAATCATACTACGGTTGTGTGTGAATCATACTATTGTTGAGAGTATCATTTCATTTCATTTATTACGTTTATGGAGATAAATTCCTTATACACGCAGAAAAAAAGTATGGTTGGAGTGATAATATTCGAAGAGGATCATACTATTGTTGGGTATATGGTTGTGCTACAACAATATTATGGTCCTCACAACAATAGTATGATTCAAATACAATCAAACTATGATCCTCACAATAAAAGTAAGATTCACACATAACCATATCTACTATGATCCCCACAACCATAGTATGATTTACACTCAACCATACTATGATCTCCGCAACCATAGTATGATCCTCACAACCATAGTATGTTTCATATACAACCATAGTATGTTTCATATACAACCATAGTATGATTCACATGCAACCATGTTATGATCCCAACAACAATAGTATAATCACACACTATTAAACTATGATCCGCAATATTATTTAATATAGTTTGTTTAAGTTGCCGACAATTGATTTGATCCCCAATATTATATATTAAAATTGGTTTAAGTGGTCTACAATAGATTTGAATTATGAAAATTATTCAAAAATAAATTAAATTCAAAATATTAGGAGTGTTTTATTTCACAGTGGAAAATATAAGTTTAAATAAACGTAAGCGTTTTTATTAAAAATATTTCAGATAAACAAAGCCAAAATAGTTTGTTTAAAAAAATTTAATTTCGATAAAAAAAGTTCTATTATTGCATTAGATCCGTACCAATAATATTTGTTATAAAAAGCATATTTAAATGAAGAAAAATTACAATATGATTGCCGTAATCATATCATTGTTAACTTAAAACGCAAAACACAATACTTTTGTCGCACTAACCATATTTATATTGTTGCTATAACCATATTTTCATTTTTAAATTTGGCAATAATTCTATTGTTACATTTCAACAATATTAATATTGCAGCTATTATACTATTGTCAAAAATAAATTCAGTTAACAATGCTATGGCTGCGACGAACTTACTTTTGTTGTGGAGAACATATTATTATTGGCGTGACCATGTTGTAACCACGTAGCGACGAACTTACTTTTGTTGTGGAGAACATATTATTATTGCCGCGACCATGTAGTAACCATGTTTTTTCTCTGCGTGTAGACTAGCTTCAATAAACAACAAATTCATTTAAATTATAGTTAAAAACTAATTAGATTGTTTAATTATAATTAAACAAAGTAACTAACAAATTTTAAAACTAAATATTAAGAAGACTAAAATCTACTTGTTCTTAAATTGTATTAAAAAGCTTCATTGATTTATGCCAGGGTTCATTAACAGCATAATTTGAAAGATGTGTTTCAATGGCAAAAGGAACGTAATGTCTTATTCTAGATGGTGCATTAAACCGAATAAATGACAGCAATTCAGAACCATAACACATTTCCACAAATTAATCCCAGTAAAAACCTAATAGAACCAATATCTCTCCTAGATTTTAGAGATTTTAAGTAAAGAAGTAGGCAGCTATTATCTTAAGAGGGTATTGGTTGAGTAAAATTCAAAGAACTTAAGGTAAATATCAAAAGATATTTTTGAACTTTCCCAATGCGATTTATTAGTACCGCAGCATGCGGATTCCAAGTAAAAGAAGCATACTCTAACTTAGAACGGACAAAAGAACAATAAATTATTTTTTAGTGTACGGATCCAAAAATTCAGAAGTATTTCTTCGATTAAGCCTTGGGGATAATATAGTCCAAGTGGCAAATGAAAACTAACTTGTTATTAAATAAAATGCCTAAGTTAAGATATTTAGAAACAATACTCGTATGTATATATTTTTGAATTCTGAAAAGTTTTAAAATAGCACCAAATTAAAAATTCAGTTATCAAAAAGAATACCACATGCTGATAAATTAATACTTCATATCATAATCTCCACAACTATATCTCGTTTTACATAGTATGATTCATTATTGGTATGATCCCTACAAAAATACAATAAATTTACAATAACGGAAAAAAATCCGTTTAAAAAGAGTAAGGGTTTTTTATTTATTTAAAATATTTGAGTAACACAAATCCAAAGCAGTTTGTGTTGACAAATTTTAATTTACTGATAAAAAGTCCTATTATTGCGTTAAATTCGTAATAATACTCGTAACATTGTTTTAGAAATCATATTGAACTTTTTAACAATTGCAATCATACGGCATGATTGCCGTAATCATATTATTGTTATTATAAAACTTAAAAATCAAAACGTTTGCAGCACCAACTTTATTTGTACTGTTGCCACAACCTTATTTTAATTCTTAAATTTGACAATTAAATTATTGTTATATTTTAACAATATCAATCTTAAATTTCATTTAAATCATACTATTGTTTAAATGAAATTCAAAAAACAATACTAAGGTTTCGGACGAACATACTTTTATTGCAGAGAACATGTTATTGTTGCCTTGACCATATACGAGTAGTAACATATATTTTCTCTGTATGTACCAGAACAGTGCCTAGTAATAATTTCCTATACCGTGCTAGAAATTTGACTACCGTGGCGTTCAAACAAAATTAATATGGCGTATTAATTTTAAGGTACTATGGAGTTAGTAACATAGTATTTACATAGTTCAAAATGTGTTTCATTGGAGTCCTCAGTCGTTACATATTTTTTATATTTTTCGAGAGTCTAAGAGTTTTCAAGACTTTAGATCGGGGGCTTTTTACACTTAATCGAATTTGGTTAAAGAATAAATTTCCCTTGTAAGTGACTCAAAAGCTATGAGTAAGGGTCTTTTCCCTTGTTAGGGTCTCAAAAACTTTGGTTTTGAGAATACATGTCATTGTCATAGGGAACTTAACGCATGTCCCAACATTTGGCAACATACGAACTCTCAGAAACAATAAGATTAAGAGGTCCAAGAGTCGGTTCATTCAACTTGGATCATATGGGAACTAAAAACAATGAAATTTTCTCAATACGCTAAAAATGAAGCACTGAATTGGAGGGCGGGTCTATTTCAGAATCGCCCATGTGAAAAGGATAATCGTATTCTAGAGATCAAAATAAGAAACTTTGTCCGAGGAACCATAAGTCTAAATCGAATTCTGATGTCCCGTCTTTTAACCACGTAGGGTCAAGTTTTAAAAAATTCCCACTTTGACCCGTTCAGAGTGCCCCAATCGAGCCGAAATATATGACAGACCCCCACTAACTTTGAAAGCCGACCCACCCATAACAGCGGCACACCTATAGAGGGCCCTTTTACAAAAAATTACCATTTTTGGCAAAATTTTTAAGATTTGTGGGAATTTGTTACCTCTTAAGCAGGCCTAATGGACGCAACACCTATCCGAAGTTAAACTAGACATATGGGTTCCCATATACTCGTAAACCCAAACATTTACTTACTTTGAAGGTTTTGCTTTGAGTTGTGAATAGCTTCAGCCTCATTGGACCTCAGAAGTCCACAAATCGGCCCCCTAATCACAAATGGGTAGAAATTCAAATCATGTGTAATTTGGGTCATCTTCTTTTAAGGCCCAGCACGTTATATGTTGCTCTGACTATGTCAACAACTTTGGGTTCAGAATAATGTGGACAGACTATTAATGGAAACATTTAATAATAAACTAGCTGTATCGGACCCACGTTGCTGGTCCTAGAAAAAAAAATCTGGAAAACATGTTTGCCGAATCTTGAAGCATCGCACGAAGACCGTAGCATCGAGACTCCTATGTCTGGGTTCAAAATACCATCGCGGCTGAAGCATCCTCAATGCGGGCATCTGCCCGTTTCGACTCAAAACTTATCGGCGCAAATTTCAATTAGCAGACGATTATTACAACGGATAATTTATGATGATTTAAAAATGTTTCCGTACAAAGTCCAAATTGCAAGCATGTTAAACCTCGAATTTTCCTATTTGAATGGAATTTTGCCAACAAATTATTGAATGTCCCAAAAGGGCAAAAGTGTAATAAATAGCTTGTTAATGTCTGATAAGACCCATTTTGATTTACGACAATGTGAACCAGCAAAATTATCGTATATGGAGTAAATCTACTTAATTTACAATTACTCCATAAGACGGAACTGCACCCAGAACGGGTTACTGTGTGGTGCGCAGTTTCATCAAGCTGCATTGAGGTGCCATAGGTTTTTAAGAAAATAGTGACTACCAATGGGGATGGTTATTTAAAGATGTTGAAGGAGTGTTTTTACCCAGAAAGCGCCGAAGACGAATCCAATTCAACAACATTTTTTGTCAGCAAGACGGAGCAACTGCACATATAGCCTGACCGGTTATGACAATGCTCCGACGAAAATTCCTAAACTAATTAATATCCAGAAATTCCTCTTTCCGCTAGCCCATAAGGTCTACGGACCTGAGCACCAGACTTTTTTTATGGGGTTATGTAAAGCAAAAGGTGTACAAAACAAAAAACAACAATTGAAGCGATAGCAACTTCAACCCTTCAGGCCGCTATAAATAATTCTCTGATCAGGTGTCGCTTATGGGTGGATTAGCATGGAGGTCAATATTTATCAAATTCAAACAAATTAAAAAATTAAATTGCATTTTCTATACAATAAAATAAATGAAATACATCGATTAAAAAAAAGTTATGTGAAATTCTTATTGTGGCACCAGTTTACTTTGGCCAATTTCGAGGCTATCGGCGACAAGAAGAATTTTGTCAATATAAGCGGTTAGCCAGTGCCATGGGGTGGTAAAGCTGATTGCTGAAATTAGTTTCGATAGCTTCTTTGAGTTATGTTGAGCAATATTTTTTGAATGTATGCTATACGTAAAGCTATAAGTCGATTTAATAATGGCCGGGCTAGTTGTCACATAATTGTTTAGAATGTGTCCTAGGCCACTTCGCCTTTATCTTCTTTGTGGGACCATCGGTATTAACAAGGAATCCACTACATGTACTATTCCTTGTAATGTATTCTTCCGCAGCGGACAACAAACACATCTTTAAGCACTCCAATCACATGTAACGGATGCTTTGAAGGTTGTCAAAATACTATTGCCCAGGGACAGATTCGTGAAGGCCTGAAAGACGACTTGGGATGCAACAATGGTCTTCCATTGTTCTCTGATTGAGACTAAAAATCCTAAACAACCTAGGTAAACTCAGGCTGAGTGAATCTTAATGCCAAAATGTCAACACCCTATGCATCGGTGTGTGTGTCCCCACCTCGATATAAGAGTAAAGAAACTTTTTCCCTGCCGCTCATTTAAAATAAAGAAGTATACTAAAAAAATACGCCAAGAGGGGCGGGGAAGACAAGAATAAACGAAGAAAGGAAAAGAATAAGAAGAAAAGAACATACTGTTTTATGTTTGATCTACGGATTTGTAAACAAAGACACAAAGACAGCTCGAAATAAAACATTAAACGTCGCATTAAAATGCTAATACGAGCGATGAGATGAGATTTGGAGGTCGCCACCAAGCGGGCAAGCGACCAAGCGAGATTCCACTACGGTCTGTATTAGGGGCTGGCTCATCAGCCAAAACTGAAATGGATAAAAGACACACACAGACACAGACACACTGTTACATACTATCCATACCCTACAAAAAAGCCAAAAGGTATGGATGTCTTTCATTTTCATCTTTGCTGCTGCTCTTGCTGCTGAGATGTTGTCGCTGTTGCTGTTATTATTATTGTCCCAATCCGATACAATGGAATAGTATGGATATGACGTGACGGCTAGAGCGCTACGGTGTGGCGTGGTGTGGTGCGGCAGTGCCAGTGTCACTGAGACGACAGCTATGGTGGCTTTGTCGTTCGCCCATTCAGCCTTTGTATCTTCATCGTTGGTTTTAGTGTCTTACGCTCCATTCGTTTTGTTTCATAAACTGTTGCGTAAATGTCTGTTTATACAAGCGAAATAAAAGCGAAATAATGTAAGCTACACCCAAGATGTCGTTGGGTGTTGGGTCTGTGTCACATGACCCGGTAACAAAAAAATCGGCATTAAAGCCTAATTTGCGATATATTTTTAGCAAATTTATTGAAAAAAAACATAGCACAACAACAGGATCACATCTTCATTGTCTTTGTTCGCTATACGAGTACAGTGTTTTCTTTTTATGGAATACGAAATTTTGATAAAAATTACAAGAATTCACTTCAGGGGTACAACTGTAGAATTAAGAAGATTTGTCTGGTCTCGTAAATGTCGTAAAGTCAAAGGAAAAATATTCCAAAATCAAAGGGAGTTAGCATGTTTTGATGAACTTAGAGACGACTTGGACTTTTGGGAAGTAATCACTTTCTAAAAAAGCTACATTTTCTGGAGCATTAGATTTCCGGTCAATTAACGACTATTTCTATAGCAAATATTAGGCTCAAGTCGGGCGGGCCCAACACGTGATAGCCTCTATACTATTGGCGCATGTGTAAAGACCTCTAATTCAGCTAAATCATTTAATTAATGTCATATTCATTTAAATTACCTTGTTTTTTAGTTTCCACATGACCATTGTTAATGTGAGCCAAAGGTTTTGTGGATGCGCAGCTGAAATTTAGACAAATCTTAAAAAGTTAGTGTATTTTTATATAAGCGTGGTCATTCCTCTATTTTTAAGTACCCGCACGTCCATGTTTGAAAGCACCTAGTTTTTGGCGGCCTTGGGAAGTGACACTCATATGTCAGGTATAGGTCGATTCATCTAGAGGTATTTTTTCAGAACAAGAAAATATAAAAATTCAAATCAAGTGTTGAATCTTTATAGGTAATTTTAAAGGACATTTTATGCCATTAATCTTCTGAATATAGTTTCCTGCAAATGTTTGCCACAACTACGCCTCAGGGTTTCCATTCTGAGGGTCCAATTTTGGATGACTCGTTCGAGCATTTCGACCGGTATGGCTTTAATGACACGCGCAATGTTGGCTTAAAAAACCTGAATCGTAGCTGGTTTGTCAGCATAGACTTTGGACTTTACGTAACCCCAACCCAAAGAAAAATGTCTAAAGGTGTGATATCACTCGATCTAGACGGCCAACTCACCTGTCCAAAACGTGAAATTAGCTTTTTTACGAAATGGCCTCTCAATGGAGCCATTGTTTGAGCAGCTGTATGGCAAGTGGCACCGTCCTGTTGAAACCAAGTGTCGTCAAGATTACGGGCTTTAATTTCAGGTAACATAAAGATCGATATCATGGCGCGATAGCGAACAGCATTCAAGGTTACCTTCCGGCCATCGTCATTTTTGAAAAAATATGCACCGATGATTCCACCAACTAATAAACCGCACCAAACCGTGGTTTCCTCTGGTTATAAATAATGGCACCTCTTGAACCTTTTCTTGTTGCTCTTCAGCCCAAATGCGGCAATTTTGTTTATTGACTTTGCCGTTGAGCCAGAAACAGGCCTCATCACTGAACAAAATATTGGTAGAAAAACGTTCATTTCCATAATACAGTTGCACAAATTGGGGACGTTGTTGCGGTGTAAGTCTTTCCATGATGAAATGGCAAACAATACTGAAAAGAAAGGAAAATTATGTTTAATACAACTCACGCGTAATCGGTAAAAAAACCCCTATTGAAAAAAATACCTCTAGATTGATCACTCGTTACTTAATTTAGTGAAATCTTAAAAAAGTAGCCCCAAAGAGAAGAACTTCTGCATCATTCGTTTGGTCATCAAATAATAATATAATAATTAATTCGAGGTTAGTAAGTATCGTATAAGGGAATTTGTCACGTTTTAGGCTATTTTGTTTGTCATAACTCGAGAACCACTAGTCCGAATAAGCTGAAACAAATAAAAAAAATAAAAATTACAATTTCTTTAATCTGTTTATACAGCGTTTCGCTACATAATAGGCTGTTTCCACTACGGTCGCGTCCACGTCCGCATCCAAAAATAAATGAACGCGCGTTAAGGCCCATACAAAAAGCATAGGCAGTTAGGTATGGGAAAAAGTCGCGTTCATATTGGACGCGTTTATCGATAAGTCGCTTTTACTATAAAATCGATTATTTTTGCAATCGAAACCCATCCATACCTATCAATGGCAAAATCGAAAATTGCACATCCATATGAAAACAGCTGTCAATCAGTATAAATAAAAAAAATCCAAAATGCAAAAAACAGGAGATAAGTTAATATTTTTGGTTTTGTTTATAATATTAATGTTTCCAATTATTTTAGAATTTAAAAAGACGGAGTGGACAGCAGTAACAACACTGCATCTGTTGGACCTCTGGGAGGAGAACATTGATGGCCTGAGGGGTGCCCGAAAAAACACCCACATACACAAAGAGATGGGCGAGAAGTTGGCAGTGACTGGCGCCGAAGTAAAAAACAAACTGGATAATTTAACGAAAAAATACAGGTAAATTTTTAAATATAAATTATATACCAATATTTTTTGGAATTAAAACGTGTTTATTGCAGAAAGGAGCAGGCGCTAGTTGGGCCATCAGGTGGCGCGCCATCTACTTGGGAGCATTTCGAGCGTGTAAACAAAATATTGGCGACATCGAAGGCCATCAATTATAAAAGAGTGATGGTCGAAAGCACAGGTAATGTAAACTAAATAAAGGTAACACATGTGTACAAACATCTATTTTCATTACAGATTTTACGCCTCTTCTCACCTCTGGCTCCATTGATGGACGGCGTAGCTTCCACATCTCAAGGGAAGAGAAGACGGGTCGACCACCTTAATAGACTGCTGGAGATAGAGGAGAGGAAGCTGGAGGCTATAAAGGAAATGACTCAGGAAATGAAGTTATTTCACGAGAAAGTTTTTGAAGCTATAAGGAGAAGCAATGATAAATAAGTAATAATAAGTATAATAATAATAATAATAATAAGTATAATAAGTAATAATAAAGTAATAATAACAATGTAAATTGCATAATAAATGAATTTAATTTTATGTTTATTTGTTGAAAACCATAATTTATTTTTATCGGCTAACAAAGTACTTTCCAAGTGCAAGTCGTATAGTCTGAGCTTGCTCGTCGTGATTGCACAGATGTGTAGTATATGTAGGTTGCTGCCTCTCTTCTACTCGATCTGTTTCCCATTTTGCATTCATGTGACTGTTATTTTCATTCAGGAAATTATGCAGGATGCAACAACATGCAATAATATTTGACGTTTTAGATATATTATTATCTAAACCTTTTCCAATACGTCGGAAGCGGGCCTTTAAATGGCCAAAGGCATTCTCCACTACTCGCCGTGCTCTGGATAAATTGTAATTGAAAGCTCTCTCCTCTTCCGTATGCTGAATGAAAAACGGATAAGGCTTCATTACGGTTGTGGAGAATTTAAAAGCTGAATCTCCCAACACAACCACTGGTACTTCAGTGCCACACAGAGTTCTGGCATTCTCCCTGAACAGCGGTGTTTCTTCTAATATGGACTTGAGCCTGCTCACCGTATATATTTGCGAGTCATGGCAACGTCCTGGGCAGCCGACGTTGATATACGTGAATCTGTATCTACGATTAAAACGCTTTTAATGCTATTGTAAACATAGTAAATACACGATCACTTACCGGTGGTCAACCAAAGCAAAAAGCACTGTTGAGTTCCACCCTTTATAGTTGTGGTAATCTACTGCTTCTTCTGCTTTTGGCTGCACTTCAATGTGGCACCCATCTGCAACAAATTTACACAAATTGTAATTCGTTATTTAGCAATGCATTAAAATTTGTTTTACCCATTACTCCAAAACACTGCGGAAATCCAAGCTTCTGAAATCCTTCCACGCACTCCTTTACCTTTTCATCTGATAGGAAGTCTGCTGGCAGATACTCAGGTGCTAGCTGAACGATGACTTCATTGCAGAATTCATGCAGTATTTTGCACACCATCGATTTTGAAATACCAAATAGCCTTCCAACTGTTCGGTATTCTGCTGAGGAGCCAAGTGTGTAAAGGGACACAGCGATCCGCTTATCTAAAGGGATAGCGAGCCGAAACGAGGTGTCCTTCTTGGTCAGTGCAGACAGGCGTTGTACCAAAATGTTAAACACACTCCTCTCCACACGGAAACTTTCTTTGAACATCTCGTCCGAATTCAGAGGCACATCTCTCTCCCAAAAGGTACCATAACGTTCCTATTAAATAAAAGTTAAAAAGATTGAAAACAAAATATATTTTTCCTCACTTACAAATGATCAGACGCTTCTTGCATTGTACAAAAAATGTGCAGCGCTGCTGCTACTGACAACTTCCAATAGGCGCAACACCATTTGGTCCTCATTTTCCACTGCGGTTAGAAAATAATATCATTTAACTCCATGATAATGTCAAAACACAGAAATATTAAAATTTTTCCCACCCCTAAAAAAACAAATAAACACAAACAGCTGTTTGGACGCAAACGTGGACGCAAAACACAATGGAAACACCATTACAAATTTATCGATAAATCATGGACGCGGACGTGGACGCGACCATAGTGGAAACAGGCTATAAGTAGCAGTTTCGCAGTTATAAATAAATGTATGAAAAAAAAAATTTTGTCCAAAATATTAAGTTTTTTTAATTCTTAAAAAATACAAAACGGTGAAAAGTGTCAAGTCCTATTACTTTCACTTAAAGTCAGATAACCTATGAACAAAATGAGATATAGATTATGAAAATCAATTTACGCGTTTCGCTTTTATGCACAATTAAGTAAAGGTATGAATTTCAAAAATTTGCTCGAGATATGCAAAAAATTCTCTGGAAAAAACATTGATGACTTTTTTATCGATTCTTTATTTTGCATGAAAATGAACATTCTGATTCATATTACAGCTATTCTTACACAGAAAATATGAGTTTTTTATATGTTATCTATGCTTGGAAACAAAATTTAGAGCATTTTCAATTATTGTCACTATCCATCCTCGTTGAAGTTGATGCTTGTGGTTCTGATGACCTTTTTTCTTCGTAGGTTGTTTATATTAATGTTTTGAGTCTGCATCATCATCCGAGATGGACATAATATTCAAGGGCATGTTTTGTTCAGTGTGTCCACAAATTTCAATGTAATCTTTATCTTCGGTGCTTTCATCTTCCAACTGCATAATTTTAGAACTCCACCAACAAACCTCCGCAAGCAATGCATCCATTTTTTTGCCTTTGAATCGCTTTTCCATTGGCATGGTCACCTGGTTGAACCTTTTCATTAATTTTCGTATATCCGGTCCATTGAGAATACCTGTTTGAAATATAAAAAAAACATTTCCGAAAAAATTATTAGTAATGCGAATATATCGAAGTGAACAAATTTAGATTTGACAATATTAAAATACTGACAACGATACGTACCTTTTCAAATTTTAGCTTCATCATCATCAACGTTTTTTCCAAAGAGTTTTGTACATATCTCGAGCAAATTTTTGAAATTCATACCTTCACTTAATTGTGCATAAAAGGGAAACGCGAAAATCGATTTGCATGATCTATGTCTCATTTTGTTCATAGATTATGTGACTTTACGTGAAAGTAATAGGACTTGACACTTTTTACCGTTTTGTATTTTTTATGAATTTAAAAAAAAGCTTTAATTTTTTAGGCAAAAAATATTTTTTTCTTCATACATTTATTTATAGCTGCGAAACTGTTGCTAATGTAGAAACGTTGTATGAATAGATTAAAGGAATTGTAATTTTAAATTTTTTTAAATTTGTTTCAGCTTATTCGGACTAGTAGTTCTCGAGTTATGACAAACAAAAGAGCCTAAAACGTGACAAGTTCCCCTATACGATACTTACTAACTTTAAAATTATTATTTGATATACCTTGACTAACCGAATGATGCAGAAGTTCTTCTTTTACAAACAATAATCAGAATTGAGTCCCCAAATCATGTGTTGTACTGTGTTATACACCAATATGTTTGTTTGAAAAGACCAACTAATTGGCACCCATGGGTGATCTTAGATCCATGCGTAATTTAGTAGAATCGTAAAATGAATGTGATTATGACCGATTATAGGGCAGATAAATTTAGTAGAGTCGTACAAGTAATATTTAAGGGGCTAACTTTTGGTCGCCGACATGTGCTCGCCCGTTTTTCAAACTTTCACAGACCATATACAGTGAAACTTCGATATAACGCTTACAATTGTACAATTTAGAAGAATCGTACAATTAATATTTTAGGTTGATTTTTGGGTATATCGCCAACATGGGCCCGCCCGCGTTCTAATCTTTTACAAACCTTATACAGTGAAACTTCGATATAACGACCTCAAAATAAGGAACTTTTTGCAGAGTGCCATAAAAAACCTCTTTATTCCAAAGTATTTCATACAAAAACGCAATATAGCTATAACGAAGAAATTATGAGCTAAAAAGCCTCTATATAGCAATGTAGTCATTTTATACCTTTATAAGAGTACAATAGAATCCAGGAAAGTCCTGTCGTTAAAGTCCTGTCATCAATAGCCGCTACATAACGATTCAATAGCGAAGTCCTAATGTTACATACATATGTATGTAATGCTTCTTTAGCACCTTTGCCCGCAATCGTAGAATGTCGTGATTACTCACCCAGGATGGAAAGCAGGGATGCTAAAGTTAGCACAATTGTACATTTAAGGTATAATGTAGACCTTGAAAGTATAACTGTACTTCAATGGCTTCTTGGTGAAATTTCAAAATTTACCAAATTAATTGATTTCAAAGTACTGGTCGTAATTATTATCCGATTTAAATGTATAGGTTTTTTTTGTTCTTTCAAATACTATATATCTCAACTAACAGGAGCACGGTTTGACCAGAATAGTATTTTTTTTTGTATTTTCGTTAAAAACTGAATTTAAATAAAAAAACTATAGTCCTAACGAATTTGTTTTTTGTATTTCGTCATATTTCGTTATCCCAAGGTTTCACTGATAAATACATTTAACAAAACAATGGCTTTAACGAAGTATTTTTCGATCCCCTTCAGATTCGTTATATCTATGTTTCACTATTTATAGGTAAATATTTGGATTTGTGTGAAAATGTTTCTAAACACTCATATATCCCAAATATTGCGGCAGTTTTTTTGGCACCAGGGCCCAATGACCACAAACAATTATGGGGCATTTTATGTGGTTTCATACATACATATATACATATATTACTAAGTATTGCCTGGCGCCATCTGAAATTTCCATTCGAAAGTATAACATTTTTTAGCATAAACGTACTCAGAACGTTTTGACGTACGTCATTTGTGTTGTTTACAGTGTATTAAAAAAATGAATTTGGCAAATAAATGGAATTAATTCGTGAACATTTTCGTGCGATCATTTTTCACAACTTTCGCCGTGAATTATCACGACAAGAGTGCATCGATGAACTTAAATCATTGTATGGCGATTAAGCACCATCCTATAGCACTGTGAAAAACTGGATTTATGAATTCATACGTGGCCGACGAAGGCCGTCCAAAAACGGTCGTTGTGCCAGAGAACATTGAAGCCGTGCGTGAACTGATAATGCAAGATCGTCAGGTGACATACCGTGAGATAGAGACATCCTTGGGCATTTCTTCCACCAGCATACATTCTTTATTGCATGAACACGTGGCCGTAAAAAGAGTTTGTTCTCGTTGGATCCCGCACAATTTGACAATCGATCAAGAAAAGACTCGTGTCGATTGGAGCAAAGAAATTTTGAAAAAATACGATAGCGGTGCTTCAAAAGACATTTATAAGTTCGTGGATCTATGCGTAAGAGCCCGAATCAAAACAGCAATCGACCGTGTGGGTCTTCGAAGACGAGCCAACCCCTACGAAAGTTGTTCGTGGAAGAAGAAGCATTTCGAAGCAAATGGTTGAATGTTTCTCCGGCAAAACTGGTCATGTGGCGACTGTTCCGCTTGAGCAACGTCAATTCTGAGTGGTACACCACAATTTGTTTGCCTGAAGTCTTCGGAGAAATTCGAACAAGAGAAGACGAATTATTGTGCACCATGACAATTCGAGCTCTCGCACATCGGTTCAAACCAGTGTCTTTTTGACCGGCCTAAACGTCAAATTGATGGGCGATTTTCGTCGCCAGAAGATGCTGTGGAAGCGTTCAAAAACCATGTTTTGTAGGTGTCTCAATCGGAGTGAAAAATGTACTTCGGCAATTGGATTGAGCGCATGCAAAAGTGTATAAATCATGCTGCAGAATACTTTGAAAAACAATAAAACCATTTTTGATGATAAATATTCGCATTTTCATTATTAGGCTAAAAATATAAATATCAGCCCTCGTATGGCCAAGCAAATCTGCGTTTTAAAGTTAATTATTAAAGTTATATAGTGGGAAAGTAAAAAAACAGCAAATTTAAACGGATCCTGCACCACTTGGCTTCTAAAGTACAACAAAAAAAGTAAAACCGTCGTTAAGTTCGGCCTGGTTCGAACCTTTTACATGCTCAACCACCCCTATGAAACTAAAGCAATAAAAAATGGGTCCGTTTTTTGGGCCTTCTCGGCCCATGCGTCCTTCCATAATTTCAGCTGGACTCAAATACCTCTATATTTCCATTCGTAGCGAAATTTGCTTTAATTTGAGTATACCCATTGACTATTGATTGCCGGGTACGTTTTTTGTGCCACATGAGCTAAACCGTCCAGCAATTATTTTCTTTTTTGCTTCTTAAGTGAGTCCCAGATAACAGTAACCTTTCCGTTCACAATAACTAATATTAAGTTCAGCAAATATTTTAAAAAGTGTATTTTGTTCCGAGTATCTTTTGTTCCTTTAAGGAAAAGTTTTTTCCCCTTGGCCGATTTCACCCATATACAATACCAAACCCCTTATGACCATAAGCCATCATCATGCAAAACTTCAGAATCTTAGGTTAATTCTTTTGACTTCTATCGTACTTTCGTATACAAATTGGAATTTCGCTAAATATGTGACGTTGGAATTTTGTTTACTCTCCCAAAGGGACATTATTTCCTCTTTTGCCCAATTTGATATATTATCACCATACCAACCGATTTGCAACCCTTAGACATATATCTGGTAAGTTGTGTGAATCTAGCTCTTTTTTGCTTGGACTAAGTCCTGCTGTAACCTGAAACCGATTATGCGACTTTTATTAACATAAAAACCGCTTATGGTCGATAATTAAGGAGAGAATACATATAAAAAAATATATCCTGGGAGCACCTGGGTAACACAACGTCAACTCTTAAAGCCCCACCATACTGTGGTATTGAGTGTTATAACTTGGATCGAATGTGTTTAAGACCTTAAAATAATGGAGATAGATCCCATTTTAATTTTACCGATCGACTCAAAATCAGTATCTAATTCGATTTAGAGCTGTCCATACGCTCTTTAATGATGTGATCTTTGGGATTCAGGTCAGGGACGAGCTCTGTTATGATATAACCCCCATAAAAATGTATCTCCTAGTTCGAAATCCTTTAACTCTATATGACATGTACGACGTCCGTTCTTGTTGAACAGCAGAACATGTTATTAGGAAAGATCGAGCAGTAATCCTAGCCATCCGATTTGAGGCTCTGTCAAGATAGACAGGCAGAAGCACAAACCCCAGCAATAATTGGAGCAAAACTAAAAGAAATCATGAGCGGCACCTGCTTTTAAAATTTGTAAAGATATTAGGCTCATACCTCATGGCAAGGGAGCAAAGAGACTAAATTTAGAGAGATGATACCAATCACCGTGGATCTTCTGACGCAACAGAGAACTTATGACTTGGCCACCTCTTGATGCCAACTGCTTCTAAAACAATACAAGTACTTGTGCACATTGATCCGCAAGGATTTTTTCATTAGATTGGGGATACTTATTTTTATACAGGCTTGAAGGAGAAAAAAATATAAGTTTAAAATAAGTTTGCATGTACGAGTAAATATATTATGAAGGAAATATGTAAGTGTTTTGAGCTTGCTCCAAACATATATGTGACGCGCATAATAGAAAGGGACCTAAGACCAGTTTTGTTCAGGAGAGCCATTTTAAAGATTTAAATACGTGTATCTTTTGTGTACCATCACTTTCATAAAACGCGCATATCTCTGGGAGGGCACACTTTTGGGGCATGGGATCGGTCTCATTCGATGCTCAGATGTTGTCCACATAAAAAAAGTGAAAATTGATTTTTTTTACCCTTAGGTTCATTTGTCTATGCGCTGTCAAACATATATGTTTAGATCATATGCATGTTCCGAAACATTCATATGTTATGTGTAAACATATATTTGTTTGCACCCACACATTGATATGTTTGCATTAATGTTCCCAAACATTCATATGCTTGCGTGGAAACATATATATGTTTGCACCCAAGCATTAATATATTTGCAGAAAACTATGCAGGCATAACCCACTTGTTCAAATAACGGCCATTAATCCTACGTTCTCCAGACTTTTCGGATGGAAAGCAAGAATGTTCTAATCTTACCTGTCCATACTAGCAGAAAGGGCTTCTTAAGAAGAACATAAAAATAACTTGCTTGTAATTACATATAATGTGACTTTTGACTATAATAAAATCCAATCGCGCCTAATAATAAATTTTTCCTTCGTAGGTAGCAAACGGAAACATAGGATACGGCACACCACTCCATTGATAAAAATTTGACGACGTGTACAAAAAGGCTACTGATGGCAAAGAATGTTGTCTCCTAAAACACATTCTAAGACGATGTGTGTAAAAAACCAACGTAAACAAAGAATGCTGCCCATAACGCAACGTTGCAGGGCGTACTCAAAACAAATACATGAGATAGTTATCGAATAGTGAGAAAAGACAATAACTAAGTTGTCGAATGGATAACCATGCTTCGGAACTGAAAAGCAATGACAGTTTAGTCGATGAAATTGATTCCAGACCACTGTAGTTGAAGGCAGCACGCACCTTGACTGCGATCAAAATGTCCAGTCCAAAAAGAACAAAGAAAAATAGACGCGCAAGGCCAAAGATCTAGGGTAAACTTTAGCATTATCTGTCGAAACAAGTGGCAGGCTCCATGGCTACAAACATTTCTGACCTTTGGCATACTAAATATAGACCCCTTCCGATTCTGTCTTATAACCACTCATTTAACAGCGCTTGCACGAATGTCGTCGGGCCCTCGTGTCACCAAAAAAAGCTTGCCAAGCCCACGCATTCTGCCAAGAACTGTCACATTTTAGAGTGAAATGTCTTACTTTTTGTTGTTGGAGTTTTTTCGGTTGGCCATAAAAACGAACTTTTAAACACTGTCAGCCATTAGGGTTTGTTTCGATCCGCCGTTAAAGCCCACCCACCTACATTCAGACTTATGAACATTCAAACATACCACACCGGAGATAGGTGTCTCATCTTCGTGGCACAGCAGCATGTGTGTGTGTGAGTGAGTGTTGGTGGCAGCTTTCAATGTCGGCAAACACACAACTTCCCCCCGGAGACCCGTTAAGAGCGTTTTCTTTATGCATGCATAAGGAAGACACAAAACTTTTCTTGTCTTTTACATTTTAAGTTGTCCCAACTGTCAAAAATATGTTTGTCTCTGTGTGCGGGAGTGTGTTCATTTGCCAAGGTTTCCCTGTCATTTATGGCGGCGTCGGCGGCATTGCGGTGGGATGTTCAGCCTTCAGTTGAAGGTTATCTCTAAAAATATATGAATGTACGTACCTATGTATGTGTGCAACTGTGCGTGCGACTGTGTGGGTGGGCGTTTGTTTTTCTTTTTTTTGGAAATAAAAGTTTAATAAAAATATCACACCTCATTATAAGTGAAAGAAAATCCCTCGTAATAGGTTATATTACCCTAATTGAAATGTTGGGTACACGCCGCAGTACCGAGGAAGATCTTCAGTAGTAAACTTCTGGAGATTTGTGAATGATTATTACAAATACACCTGTTCGCTCATCTCCCCGAACACAGACATACTCGTACATAGATCCAAATGAAGTTGACAATGTTAATTTGATTAGACAGGCATTTGGTAATTAGGTCCATTTGACGAGGATACCCAAGAACTTGAAACGAGAGTTAGGTGTGGATTGTCTCATCTGAAACGGAAGGTGTCACCTGTCATCTAGATGGTGTTTTAGTAAAAATCTAAAATAATTAAAAGTAATGTAACATAAGCTAGATCCTTCTTACCATTTTCCTTAATTAGCTAGACAGGACATTAAGCCTAGATGAGCAGTTTGGTGTCGTCATTCGTAAGACCTTCTTGGAAAAATTCCGCCTTTTTCCTTCATAGACTTAGATAAGAATTCCTGATTCACCTCATTAAAAATAATTGGCTGTCCGTCGTTTTGGATTTTTGTTTAAAGTTACATACTTCTTATGTGTTTAACAAAGAAGCGCCGAAAATCTATACAATCTTGTTTCTATAGTACAGATAAAAGTATGGTATTCCCGTATGACTCTAATGAATCCACAGTCCTATTGAAATTGCTTGCGTATCCGCAGCAGTTTTTAAGCCAGGACAGTATGGTTTGTGATAATTAGCTATATTAAGGCTTAAAAAGGATTTTCAAATTTCGTATCTTTATGTCAACGCACCCTTAAACATAATGTCATAATGTTTCTATCATTGTAAAGTCCACTTACGAGCAACGTTTTGAAATCATGAAATATTACTACCGAAATTCTGAGTCGGTGGTCGCAACTTTCGTCCGTAATAATCGTTCCAACCGACATCTGAAACAATGAAGCTCATTTCTGTCTGAATGGTGGTATGATAGATGTATTCTTGGATGGGGGACTCACATCGTAGGGCATGAGAGACTCACTCTACCTCAAAAAGACCCGTCAGTTTGTTTCTTCTTCGCTGCTCCTCCATTTTTAGACTCACTTCATCCGTGACTTCAAATTTCTTCATTATCCTGTACACTTAACTATGTGGCCTTATGTTTCTTCTAACATATCTTTTTATAACGCGCAATGGGTCTCAAATACGTGGCAGTAAAATATGACGTCCTCAGAATCTTCCTCAGTACTACAGCAGGTCGGAGAACAGAGCTGCTAATATTAACGATTTATCGTTATTTTGATGATTTTATAAGTAAAATTTGAGCCAATGAAGATTAACGAAGCTTTTGAATAAAACACCGAAACCGAAACTGTCAGACGAAGAATTTGGTTCATCGTAAAGAACTTGTGCAAGAAAGGGGAAATATATATACAGGGTGGAGAAGGCTAATTTGCTTTTTTGCACTGCAGTATGTGGCGGCACTGTAGGTCGAAGAGAGTGGAGAGAGCGCGTGGCTTCTCGTAGTGGCTGACGGGAGATTTGTATCCGTTAGCCTTTCGGTTGCCATCAGACATTGAACACGTGAGGAGAGGTCATTTTGTGTTGAAGCGTATTTTTTAAATGCGCACTCGATCATTACAAGGCAGCGTGCTTTTTGTTTACCATTTGCTGTTCCTCCACGTGGATGTGTAAACAAACAAAATATGCGGTACTGGAGTGAAACAAACCCCAGAGAACTTCATCAGAGACCTCTGCATTCAGACCGCGTCATTGTGTGGTGCGCCGTATCACAAGTAGACATCATTGGCCCTTAACCGTCTTGCCGTTACTGTGAACTCCGAATGATACAGGATTTTTTCATCAGGTTCTTGAGGCAATGCAATTAGAGGATACATTGTTCAAACATGATAGTGCCACTGCACACACTGCGAGGGTTACCATGAATTGTTTGAGGCAAATGTTTATTGCTTTGAGAATTGATTTTAACTGGCCGGCACGCTCAACAGACTTTGCTCCATGCGATTTCTTCCTTTGGGGTTATCAGCAGTCGAAAGTGTATATCAACCGTCTCAACATCTTGGAAGACCTTAATAAGAATATTAAGGCTGAAAATGGCAGAATACAAGTCGACATGCTTGTTATAGTTCATGAAAACTTCAGAAAACGTATGCAGCAGTGTGTGGAAAGCGAAGGTCGATATTTGCCGGATACACTATTGTAGATTAACTACGCCATGTAATTTAAAAATTCCCTTACTGTTTAATATAATTAAAATATAAAACAAACATTTACATTTACTAAGGTTCATATTTTTTCCATTCCCAAATAAGCAATATACGGCGCTCCACCCTGTATTACCATTCGTTTAGCAAAGAACAACAAATTACTTTAATTTTCTTAAAGTCAGCTTTTATATAGAAATTGAAAAATTCAAAGTAAGATGGACATTTCCATTCAGGAAAATAAAAAAAAAGAAAAATTAAACATAAATTTTTAGCTGCTGTAAAATGTTGTATTTTCATATTATTTACTTCCACAAAAAAAAAATACAAAGGAACTTGTCAGACAATACGACTGTTGATACTGATGAAAGACAAAATCAGATTGGCCTGTGTGCAGCCTTAGGTAATCTTTATGTTAAAACTGAAAACGGGATTATCGCTGTAAGTTTGTCTCAATCCCAGTAATACGATAATTTAAGCCTTATTTCTAATGAAAACATATTACGTCCATTTATATTTTCATAATTCTGGTGTTTGAAAATTTTGTTTTTTGAACAAACGTTTTTCTATGGTTTTTGGTTGGCAGCCCTGCTAGGGAGTCGTCCAGAGCATATTTACGAAGCTACCTTTTGCATCCTGCAAGATCACTTAAAACTGTGTCAGGTGGTAGAGTTTGCAAAAGTGTTGACTTTTAACCCAAACGAAACGACGGAAAATTAAAAATGCATGTATGGATGAGGGTATTTGTAAGTCGGATCAACCGACTGAAACTTTTTAATTGTTTTTTTTTATCGAATTTGTCCAGAGATTATTTATAGTTTTGTTGTGTTATGGGCAGATATTTTAACTTTTATAGATTAGCTAGTATACGAGGGCTGCTATATATATTTCCGACCTAATAATGAAAATGCGAATATTTATCATCAAAAATGGTTTTATTGCTTTTCAAACTGGAGAATAGCGTGATTTATACACTTTTGCATGCGCTCAAACTAATTGTCGAAGCACTTTAACACTCCGATTGAGACACCTCCAAAACATGGTTTTTGAACGCTTAAACGGCATCTTTTGACGACGAAAATCGTTGACCACTCATTTTTTTCTTGATATGCGGAAGTGGCTGGGTCATCCGCCAAGTCAGGGCTGAAAGAAGAATGACCCATCAATTCGATGTTTTGGCCGGTCAAAAAGGCGCTGGTTTGAGCCGATGAATGAGAGCTCGCATTGTCATGGTGTACAATGATTGGTTTTCTCTTGTTCGTTTTTCGAATTTCTCCGAAGACTTCAGGCAAACAAATTGCGGTGTGAATTGACCGTACGTTGCTCAAGCGGAACAGTCGCCGCATGACCAGTTTTGCCGAAGAAACAGGCGACCATTTGCTTCGAAGTGCTTCTTCCACGAACAATTTTCGTTGGATTTGGCTCGTCTTCGAAGACCCACAAGGTCGATTGTTGTTTTGTTTCGGGCTCATACGCATAGATCCATGATTCGTCACCTGTAACGATCTTATAAACGTCTTTTGAAGCACCGCGATTGTATTTTTTCAAAATTTCTTTGCACCAATCGACACGAGCCTTTTTTCGAGCGATTGTCAAATTGTGCGGGATCCAATGAGAACAAACCTTTTTTACGGCCAGGTGTTCATGCAATATCGAATGTATGCTGGTGGGAGAAATGCCCACGAATGCCTCTATCTCACGGTATGTCACATGACGATCTTGCATTATCAGTTCACGCACGGCATCAATGTTCTCTGGCACAACGGCAGTTTTTGGACAACCTTTGCCTTCGAGCCAGCGTCGGCCACGATTGAATTCATTATACCAATTTTCACAGTGCTATAGAATGGTGCTTCATCGCCATACAAAGATTTAAGTTTATCGATGCACTCTTGTCGTGATAATCCACGTCGAAAGTTGTGAACAATTATCGCGCCAAATTGTTCACGAGTTTATTATATTTTTTTGCCGAATTGATTTTTTCAAGTCACTGTTAACCATACAAATGATGGTCGTACGTCAAAACTTTCAGAGTACGTTTATGCTAAAAAATGTCAAACTTTCCAGTCAGATGGCGCCAGGCAATACTTAGTGTTGCCTTGGCTAGAACTATATATAGCAACCCTCGTATTATTTTTGCAGATGCATTGCATGTGAGTTGAAAACTTTGTTTTTGCTTTTATATTAGATTTTTTACATGCTGAGGCAAAAGGACCGGATGCCCACATTGTTTACAAGATATCTGGTGATATGAAAGATATAACATCTTAAATTATATGGCCATTGATCCGGCAAACAAATTCTACTTTCTAGCGAATAGCTAAGGAACATATCCATTTACTGAGTTACGGTATACACTCTATAAAACACTCTTATCTGCTTTATCTGTAAAATGGTGTTTAATCTACCTTGGTACTATTCTAAGAATAGACTACATTCCCTTGAAGAAGTAGAGTTAGTTGTCACTAAACTGGATAGGCTTACTAAAAATTTCAAGACTATGGGCCTAAACCCTGAGTTCTCTCACCCCAGTGAGCTTGACTCATATTAAGGCCTTAGTTGTTAAGGTTAATTATAAGTATTAATATTTAAATAGGTTTTTGCATATTTTTCTTCTTCACTTATACAATTTAAGTAGAAAAACAATTATTTTTTAAATGACTTTTAAATGACCTTATAAACCTTATAAATTTCATCGAAGAATTTAGTAATATTATTAATGAACTGAAATGAATTAATTGGAATTGCTTCATTCTGACTCTACAACATATACAGAGAAAACGATGCTGGCTGTCGTTGATAAGATCCTTCATCCATTGCGGAGTGCATGGAAAAACCCTTCTTATACAGGCCCTTTAATAAGTTATTTTGCCAACTTATCCAAGCTCTGGGTTTACCTACAGCCACATAATTCAAACTCGCATCACTTTAATTATTGTGTTACCACTTATTTTCCTTTCCAAGGATTCCAGAGTCGACTTCTTCCAGAAGATTACTCTTTCTACCGGATCTCTCCCAATGGGCATTGACAGTGGCGTTTAAATATTTAGCACCTATTACTATGAAATGTTCCCAAAACCCGGTACTCATGCAAACCACATTACGGGGGGCCATCTCAATAAAAAACTCTTCGAAACGAAATGCCTTGCCAACAGCGACAGACATCAATTACATTGACAATCCTTTTGTATTTTGACAATTTTCATTTAATGGCCGGTGCGCGAAGGTTGTAAAATTTTACGATTGCAATAACCACCGGCTCCGCAGCCCGGCGCCACCGCAACACATAATGCGCTTTGAGATGAAAAGCAAAAAAAGAAACAAAGCAGCTACACAAAAGAGTTTCGTCACAAAGACACAATAAAGTGTTGGCCATAAAAGCCAAAGAAAGTGCCGAATAAATTGGGTCCTGTCAGAAGCGCACTTGTGCAAAGAATGCCCACAAATCATTGCATGCCATGCAAGATTCCATGCATAGCTTATAAAATATTTAACAAACAAAAAAAGTTTCTTTGAAAGCTCTGAGAGCCCAAAAAAATCCAATGGAAATATCGCATTAAACATATCGCGGTTCCGGCCGCACAGCATTGTGTGTTTTATTTCCGTTTCATTGTCTCCTCTTTTTGCGGTTCCTTTGGAGCTTTACAAAACATCGCTTAATTCACAGCTATCGAGTGTCACTGTGAATGGCGGGTGTTAAAGCCGCATGTCCAGATGTACAAACTGACACAGGTTTGTGCGTCCATAATAGCGTATGTAGGCGTCTGTCCGACTGGCCAGGCGGCTGGCTGGCTGGCTGTCTGCCGTTTTGGCAAAGCATATGCCAACAAGTGTAACTCGCACGTACCAGAACACAACAGGCAACAGCTGGGCAAGTGAGTGGAGACATTGGAGGTGGACTGGTGGCTGTGACATCCTTTCATTGAATCACACTACATTTGTATCGTAATGTAGTCTCACTAATTAACGTGACACGGAGAAGATGCGAATCGTTGATATATTCCACTGGATGACTGACCAACGAGACTGAGATTAACACGGATCTGGTACATTTATTGTGGCAACGGTTTGGATTTTTAATTCCATTTATCACGTATCGCACATGCATTGAGGTGTTTCTTTCTTGGGTTTTACGTTTCCGCTGGTCTGAAAGTCGCTCTTTTGCTACAAAGACTATTTGGTTTAGAGTTTTTCTTCAAAATAGTGTAATCATGAACAAGTTAGGTTAATGAATTTATAAAAGAAAATTAATTTAAAAATCAGACCAGGACGTACACGTACAGCAAAGCAAGTGAAATAGAAATAAATAAACGTCTATTTTTGATGTCTAAAGGACCGGGCACACTGAAGCTGTTTTTCTTACGCTGAGCTTTTCTTAACTTTCGGTAGTCAGAAAACCTTTGAATATAATATACATATTATGTTAAAATTTTATGGAAAAGCTCTGACATATTTTTTTTGTGGGTTTTGGACGTTTATGTTAAAGTTTTTTAGACTGTTTTTTTCCATCTGCTAAATTTTTCGTTGGAAACAATGATACGAGTATGCTATATCTCTTTAACCTTGAACCAGCCAACTTTATATGTAATTTTAATTATCTACACCACACAGAGGCCTAGGCTACTATGGCTTAGTGATGATGCCGGTAACACCTTAAAAGAATGGAGATATACCCCATGTTAAGTACCGATTGAATCAAACTCACAATCCATTGAGAAATGTCCGCCTTCCGTCTGACCATCTATTGTTGTAACCAAAGTACAGGTCGCAGTTATGAAACAATTTAGAAAAAACTTGCAAATTCTTTCATAAAATTTATCCACATCGGTTCTTGCGTTGATATCATGCACAGTTTTTTTCTGATTTTAAAGCCTACACGCAGAAAAAAGTATGGTTGTGGTGACAATATTCGAAGAGGATCTTACTATATATATATATGGTTGTGGCACAATAATATTATAATCCTCACAACAATAGTATGATTCACACACAACTATACTATGATTCCCACAACCATATTTTGAGTCACAATCAACCATACTATTATTCCCAAAGCCATATTATGATCCCCACAAACATATTAACTTTTACATACAACCATAGTATGGTCCTCACAACCATATAATGATTCACGAGCAACCATTCTATGATCCCGACAACCATACTATGATTCCACTCAACCATATTATGATTGGGTTATGTTGTTATTTAACATAAGAGATTTTTACTAAGCATTTTTTTAATATTAGTTCACAGTCAGATTTGCGACATGTTTCTATTGAACATTTTTTAAAAGAAACAAAAATATATTCAAAAGGCAGTCGAAAAGACTTTTAGTTGTAAGCAGTGGTGACTGCAGGGGGTGAATGCTTCTTTACCATCCGTAGAACCCAAGTGATGAATGTGATGCAACCATGATCAATGGCTATACGTGGGTTGCTATTTATTTTTCGGGTCCCAGTTGCAAACTGGAACTTCCATTGGAAACGTTGACATTTTTTAGCATAACTTCACTCAGAACGTTTTGTCATTTGAGAGCGAATTATTTTGTTTACAGTGTGTTGAAAAATTCATCTCAGTCAAAAAATGGAATTATCCCGTGAACATTTTCGTGCGATGATTTTTTACGATTTTCGGCGTGTGTTATCGAGACAAAAGTGTTTAAATCAACATGTTTCGACTTTTGGTGATAAAGCACCATCAAAAACCACTGTTAATCGCTGGTACCATGAGTTCAGTCTCGGACGCCGTTCGCTCCAGGATGATTTTCGTGAAGGACATCCAACTTCGGTCACTTTGCCAGAAACTATCGATGCTATGCGTGAACTGATTAAGCAAGACCGTGAGATTGAGGCATCATTGGGCATTAGTATGACAAGCACCAAATGTTCATTTGGCCGTGAAAAAAAATTGTTCTCGTTGGATCCCACATAATTTGACGAATGCTCAAAAAGGCTCGTATGGATTAGTACAAAGAGATGTTGAAAAAGTATAACTGCGGTAGCTGAAAGGCAGTGTATAACATTGTCACAGGTGACGAATCATGCATATGAACCCGAAACAAAACAGCAATCGACCGTATGGGTCTTTCAAGACGAGCCAAATCCAACGAGGAAGAAGTAAATCGAAGCAAATGATTGCGTTTTTTTCGGTAGAATCGTCCATGATGCCACAGTGCTATTAGTCTAACGTAGTACGGTCAATTCTGAGTGGTATTCAACCATCTGTTTGCCAACAGTGTTCGAAGAAATGAGGAAAGAAAATAAGAGAAGACGGATCAGTTTGCATCACGACAATGCGAGCTCTCACACGTCAGCTGAAACGATGAGCTGACCACTGCAGATATCGAATTGAAGGGCCATCCACCGTACATCC
Organism: Hydrotaea diabolus; assembly: GCA_963513945.1. Lineage (NCBI taxonomy): Eukaryota > Metazoa > Arthropoda > Insecta > Diptera > Muscidae > Hydrotaea > Hydrotaea diabolus. Next base: position 190,110,673 of record OY740718.1, read on the forward strand.
CTGATTTGACTTCTTCTTGTTGCCTAGCATCAAGAAAAAAATTCGTGGTCAACGTTTTTAATCGCCCGAGGCAGCTATTGAAGCGTTCAAAAATCATGTATTGGAGGTGTCTTAGTCGGAGTGAAAAAGTGCTTCAAAAATTGGTTTGTGCACATGCAGAATTGTATTGATCTTAAAGGGGAATATTTGGATATTGGAAATCAATAAAACCATTTCCAATGATAAATTATTGTGTTTTTTCGGACCCGAAATTTAAATAGCTACCCCGCCTACGTAGGTGCAGGCAGATAAATAAACGAGAACTAGTCGGCAGTAGAGTATTTCACCGAACAAAGTGACCACAATAAAAATCCCTTACACTGCCTTCCGATTGTTGTTGTTTTTTATAATGAAAAACAACCATGCCCTGTATCGTGTTTGTGTATGTTTTTTTTTTTTTGGTACGACTATACCAAAAAAAACACACACATGCGTACATACACAGTCTTTAAAACTTATTACACTTTGTTCATAGTCTCACGTTAATCTTTAACAACAATACTTTTGTAGCACCAACAATATTTATACGGTTGTTACAGCCATGCTTTAATTTCTAAATTTGCTATAATATTATTGTTCCATTTCAACAATATTAATATAGCCGCAATCATACTGTTGTCAACAGATAATATAACTATGGATGCGACGAACATGCTTTAATTGTAGAGAACATCTTATTGTTGCCATGACCATATAGTAAACATATATTTTCTCTGCTTGTAGATACAGGGAATGTTTGTTTTTTAAAATAAACCAATAATATGCTACGACACAACTAGTTGTTGTTAATTTGGATCACCGTATAACTCGCTTAAGAAGTCGCTAAAGCGATAACTTAATGTCATTGTAAAGGGTGTTTTTTATTGAGGTATAGAACTTCGAATTGAAATAAAACACAAGAAAATCGTTTTAATGTCCATCAATTTGGCTTTATTGGAAGGATAATTTTATGCCATTAATGTTTAAATATGATTTCGGGCATGTGGCCGCCGCGGCTGGCTCGAATTAAGCCAATTCTACAGGTCCAATTTTTAACCACTTTTTCGAGCATATGGGGCCGTATGTTGGTAATAACGCCACGAATGTTGGCTTCCAAGTCCCCTAACGTGTTTCTGGTTTGTTGGCGTAGACGAGCGACTTCACATATCCCCAAAGAAAATAATCCAATGGTCCATGTTAACCGGGTTAACCGAATTAATTGCTCTGATGGACGATTATGTCGACCATAAAATGGACGGAGCTTGCGGTGAACTTCGCGAACTGAACCATTACTTTCGAAATAAATTTGCACGATTTGCAAGCGTTGTTCTTTTGTCAACCTGTTCATGATGAAATGGCAAACCAAACTAAATATTAATCACTTGACAGCTGACAAAATGGCCGCCAGTTAAAAAAGTGATGCCAACTTAAAGTTCTATACCCCAATAAAAAACACCCTATATAAGTACAGATACAAAAAAATTTATGTTTGTAGAAAGCTATCAGCAATTTGAGTTATAAACGGTTACGTAAAGTCCAAAGTCTATGCTGACAAACCAGCTACGATTCAGGTTCTGGAAGCCAACATTATGCGTGTCATTAAAGCCTTACCGGTCGAAATGCTCGAACGAGTCATCCAAAATTGGACTCTCACAATGGAAACCCTGAGGCGTAGTTGCGGCCAACATTTGAAGGAAATTATATTCACAAAATAAATGCCATAAATTGTCCTTTCAAATTACTAATAAAGATTTCAAACTTGATTTGAATTTTTATATTTTTTTTGTTCTGAAAAAATAACCCTAGATGGATCACCCGTTACATCATAACATGTATAAAAAATAATGTATAAAAAAAGTTTTTCAAAAAATACTTTAAGCGAACAATAACCGACCTTGCTTAATGCTATTCTTGAAAACCTTTCTTTCCAAAAATTTTAATTATTTTAAACAAACGGGCAAATTGTTTATAGTTTTATGTAAACAAAATTATTTCTCCATTCTTGTACAGTTGTGTGAAGTTATCGCTTTAGTGACCTCCTAAGCGTATTGCCAATAGAACACGGCCTATGTTTACAAGTTGGTTGCAAGATCTCTTTTCTCTTTAATTCTCTTTTCTCTTTAACATTTGAACTGCAGACGTATGATTAATTTTAAATAAGATCATAAAAAATATTATAAAAATACGGATCAGCAAAGGTAAAATCTTTAAAATATGTGTATAAGTAAAATAGGATTTGCAAGGAGTTTTCTTTGTGATTGCTCCTTAGATAATTCCTGAAATATTTTTTATTTTGATGCATTTACTGTGGGAATTGTGTGCGAATGTGTACGAGCATATATCAGCAGAAACAGGTAGGGTTTTCGTAGCAGGCCATATAGATGTCTTTTTGACGCATTCGTTTTCATGCATATGGACCTTAATGGCTTTCCATCTTCTGTCTAGATTAAACTAGTGCCGATATAGTTCAAGTTGTTTAAAGCTGGTTGTTTTAAAATATTTTTTAATATATACCAAAATACTTCAGAAGCATCAGGGCTCCAAATCGTATACGGCCTATATGAAAATATAAACCGATATGGTCCAATATCTACAGAGTCAAACGTGTCCGAATTTCAATCAACATCGGGCATTCGTTATTGCTTGTCGTTTTTTTATGGGGGCTGTATTAAACCATTCCCCGAAGTCGGCTTTAAACTTCCAAACAACAATTCATCTCTTGAGATGAGTACGGTGAGCAATGTATCTATTGTTAAGGACTGCCTGGGTCATGCAAACTGAACCCTTTGGACTTACTACTTATAGCGTTGCCAGTATTTGTTTAAAACATATGAGACAACACTAAACAAATAACCACGAACTTCTACTCTTGTTTCTATTACAAACTGTTGGGTCATTTTCCGATTCTCCATAACTTTTTCACTTGCATTTAATGTGGACTCCAGAATTAATCTTCCACCCCTGGAAAACTTGTGTTCACTGTATTTTATTTACAATAAGAAAATAAAAATTTCCTGTTAACTGCACTTACAAAATATTGAAACGAATTTCCTTCCTTTTTTATGCGTTCTTCAGTCTCCGGTTCCGTCTGTTTATATGCAACCATTCATATGTCGGTTTGTTTTCATGTGTGAGTGTATGTGTCCGTAAATGAGTGCAAGTGTGTCTGTAAGTTTTTGATGTGAAAATGGGGATATTTGCAATTTACGTTAAACTTTTCCACCTCAGCCAAAAGAAAAATCGAACAGGCAAAAAAACAGAAAGAAAAATACTGGAATTTTTTCCTTTCCCAGTTTCTTGCAGTTCCTGTCATCTGTAGATTCCACAGCGTTGTAGTTGTTGTTGTTCATTCCCAGGGAAAATGCAATTTTCTATTCAATAACTTAAGAAAACGGAAGTGAATATTCTGTGTATATTTTCTTATTCTTGAAGCCAAAAATGAAAGAAAACCCGAAGGATGTGACGGCTAGAAGAAAGCATCGGAAAACTTTTTTACAAACACCAGTGCCTTAACAGAAGATCCTTAAAAAACGCGAACTGGGAATACCTTTAACAACAGCCGCAGTGTCGACCGACCATGCCACGCCACTCTCCCTCTACGCCGTCCCATTTAGCGGAGCAACCGCAACAAAAACAACACCATCAGCAACTGCTGCTGTTGCTGCTGGAACATCAGCAATACTACCCCACCCCCGAAGCGCTTCCTATTAAGATAGTTTCAGTGGAAAATAATAATGATATTTCTATACATTTCTCCGGCTCCGGCTGTCAGCGAGAGTGTGTGTTTAAGGTTAAGAACGTTTGGCTCGATTCGGCTTTCAAGTCCCCCATCGCAGCAGTCAGCTATAACAACATCGCTGGCTGGATCCTGCTCCGCCTAGCGCACTCATTTTCAACTGCACAATGAGGAGCGCAGTGAGACCGGGTGCCATGTATCAACTAACATCAGCATTGACACTTAAATAGGACTGGTGCAAACGAAAAACTGAAGTTTATTCCGACATTGCCGACAACTCCAACAGGTAAACCTTGTGGAGTGTGGCATTTAAGGAGGTATTAAGTAGTAGTAGTAGTGTGGTATTTATTCGGGACAGAATACATATCTGTCCCAAATAAATACCGCACTAGAGGCCTCAAATTAAATGTAATCTTGATTTGACCGACATATAGCAAATCCGTTTAAATCGGAACTTATCGATTTATGCTTTGATAAATGTCCCTTAGAAAAGTCAATACCGAACCAGGGCCCTGGCTCCCCTTTTTTATAACCGTATGAATAGCAGTCTTTTTTATTATGTGTTTTTTAGGGGATTGAAAAATATAAATTGGTTACTGTTCTGGAACGGATTGACCGGTTTGTACAAAATTTCATTCAGATAAAAGCGAACAATACGTGCTTTTATAATGAAGTCGAACAATACGCCCTATATTATGTGGTTAAATATTAATTTAATATACAATTTTATATATATTTGTAAATTTAAATTTTATTATACTTTAATAGTCTTTGATTTTGTTTTTTTAGCGCATTTGCATACAAGTCATATAGATCTTAAACTGTTTTAGGACCGCCATAATGGTTGAAGTATGGACAAAAATTGGCGTATATCGGCATTTTCTATTTTAAAAAACAATTGATATTTTTTTTTGAAAATTCCATTTTCGTATGCGTTAGCGGTCGCCAATCTGTGATCAGATATTTGGGACCGCCAAAATGGTTGAAATTATGGGCAAAAAAATGGCGTAAATAGCCATTTCCATTTTAAAAAAAATTATGTATTTTTTTAAAATTTCCATTACACAGTCCAACACATGATTTCGGGACTCAATTCTGATAATTGTTTATGAAAGTACCCCCCCCCAAAAAGAAGAACTTTTGCATCATTCGTTTGGTCAAGGTACGTCAAATAATAACTTAATAATTAATTTAAAGTTAGTAAGTACCATTTAGGGGAATTTGTCACGTTTTAGGATCTTTTGTTAGTCATAACTCGAGAACCACTAGTCCGAATAAACTGAAACAAATTTAATAAAATTAAAAATTTCAATTCCTTTAATCTGTTCATACAACGTTTCGTTACAGTTTCGCAGATATAAATAAACGTATGAAGAAAAAAATATTTTTTGTCTAAAAAATTTAAGTTTTTTTTAATTCATAAAATATACAAAGCGGTAAAAAGTGTATGAACAAAATGAGACATAGATCATGAAAGTCGATTTACGCGTTTCGCTTTAATGCACAATTAAGTGAAGGTATGACTTTTAAAAATTTGCTCGAGATATGCACAAAATTGTTTGGAAAAAACATTGATGACTTTTTTGTTGATTCTTTATTTTGCATGAAACTAAACATTCCGATTCATATTTCAGCTATTCATACACAGAAAATATGAGATTTGTATATGTTATCTATGCATGGAAACAAAATTTAGAATATTTTCAATTATCGTCACTTTTTATCCTCGTTGAGGTCATCAGACGCTTGTGGTTCTGATGACCTTATTTTCCTCGTATTTTGTTCATATTCATGTTCTGAGTCTGCATCATTATCCGAGATAGACATAGTATTCAAGGGCATGTTTTGTTCAGTGTGTCCAAAATTTGTTGTGATCTAAAGGTTTTCAACCTAATACAAGGCATTGCATTACAGGGTGGTTTTCCAAAATACTTTTGCCTCCTTTGTAATTGGGATTCACGATACACAGGAAATCAATATCAATGTAAAGATTGGAAAGCAAGAACTCCTGAGCTCAAAAAAACAATTAAAGTTACGGAATAAACCTTTGATAAAGGATCTAGATAATATTTTGGTGCCATCGCTCCACATGAAATAAGGAATCACTGGGAAATTCTTCGAAGTCGTAGTCAAAGATATTGATGACGCCTATGACTGTTTCAAATCCATCTTTCCAAAACTCGGTGAAGCTAAATTAGAAAAGGTACGCATCGTTGTCAGTATTTTAATATTGTCATATCTAAATTTGTTCACTTCGATATATTCGCATTACTAATAATTTTTTCGTAAATGTTTTTTTTTTTATATTTCAAACAGGTATTCTCAATGAACCGGATATACGAAAATAGATAAAAAGCGAATCTTTCACAGATATGCTTTCGAACCATAATAACCACCTATGTGCATGGGATGCATTAAAACAAGTCATCGAAGGCGTTTTAGGAAAGAACCGCGAGTGGACATACAAACACGAGTGGACAACTTGCTGTATTATTTTGAAAAAGTCAATGCATCCATGACGTTAAAATTACATTTCATGCATTTCCACCCTGATACATTTTTGGCACAATTATCTCAGGAATCGGACGAACAAGGCAACAGGGTCCAACAGGTGACCATGCCAATGGAAAAGCGATTCAAAGGCAAAAAATTGGATGCATTGCTTGCGGAGGTTTGTTGGTGGAGTTCTAAAATTATGCAGTTTGAAGATGAAAGCACCGAAGATGAAGATGACACTAAAATTTGTGGACACACTGAACAAAACATGTCTTTGAATATTATGATAATCTCGAATGATGATGCAGACTCAGAACACGAATATGAACAACCTACGAAGAAAATAAGGTCATCAGAACCACAAGCATCAACTCAACGAGGATGGATAGTGACATTAAATGAAAATGCTCTAAATTTTGTTTTCATGCATAGATAACATATAAAAATCTCATATTTTCTGTGTAAGAATAGCTGTATGACTCGGAATGTTTATTTTCATGCAAAATAAAGAATCAATAAAAAAGTCATCAATGTTTTTTCCAAAGAATTTTGTGCATATCTCGAGCAAATTATTGAAATTCATACCTTCACTTAATTGTGCATAAAAGCGAAACGCGTATATCGATTTTCATGATCTATGCCTCATTTTGTTCATAAGTTATGTGACTTTACGTGAAAGTAATAGGACTTGGCACTTTTTACCGTTTTGTTTTTTTTATGATTAAAAAAAAAACTTTAATTTTTTTGGCAAAAAATATTTTTTTCTTCATACATTTATTTATAACTAAGAAACTGTTGCTTATGTATCTAAACGGCATTTAATTTTTTGTTTCAGCTTATTTGGACTAGTGGTTCTCGAATTATGACAAACAAAAGAGCCTAAAACGTGGCAAATTCCCCTATACGATACTTACTGACTTCAAATTAATTATTAAATTATTATTTGATGTACCTTGACCAAACGAAGTTCTTCTTTTTAGGGCTACTTTCACAAACAATTATCAGAATTAAATCTCGAATCAATCACCTGAAAAATGTTGTACCTCTTTATCGAATTTTTGCGAATTGCGCATAATTCTAACAAATCTAAAAACTGTGATCAGAGTTTTGGAATCGCCATTATTGTTGATGCTTTAGGCAAAAAACACTGGCTTAGATCAAAACCGAACGCACATTTGCACAAAAATTGTCATTAATGCTCAGTATCGATTTACGCCAATGTTTTTGCCCGTAAGTTTAATAAGACTGGCGATCCCAAATTAAAATTACTGTTCTCAGTTTGGTAAGACCAATGCTCAAATTTCGGAAGTATATGAAAAAAGGCTACCACACTTTTTTCTAAACTTAAAAAAAAGATACACAATTTTTAAAAATTAAAATGTCTACAATTATGGCGGTCCCAGAATCTGATAACTGTTTTTGATTTGCGAAACTTATGCGCAAATTTGATTCAATATAAAAAAGAAATCGAAGACTATAAGCCTTTATAAAAAATATATTTAAGCAAAATATTAACGTATGACAATAAAATATAGACCATAGGCAGATAGCCTTAGTTGCTAGTGCTTTATTAATTTGTATTTATTATAATAAGACGATAAATAAATAAAAAAGACCATATGTTCTCTTTCATAAAACTCAAGTTTCGTACAAATCGAAAAATCGGTTTTAGATCAGAAAGATTTTCAGTAAAATAAATAAAATAAATTTTTGGGCATTTAAAATATTTCGTCGACGGGTTTCCTCCTCGACTTTACTAGTAAAAAATGTATCTCTATATTTTTAGAAGAAGGTTATTTTCTCAGAGAGAGAAAGTTTTGTGTCTTTGGAGACAAGATTCGAAAGAACTTGGTGCCCACTGTAAAGCATGTATGTGGTGGAGCAGTGATATGGGTATTCATGGATAATAATGACGTGGGACAAATAGAGTCGAATATGGACAAATATGCATATATTAATATTTAAAAGACAAACTTGAAGAAGAGCGTAGAGAAATTGGGGCAGGATAAAGACCCAAATCTGACTGGGGCACTTGCTGCTGACATGGGGAATGCGTGGATTAGGCACCATCGCAAAATTTCCTCAAAGGCGATGCTCAATGAATTCCTGCGAGAAGAATGGAGCCAAATTTCTGCGACAAAAACCTCAAAGCTACGCGATTCGATGACAAAGCGCTTAGCAGAAGTTTTAAAACGTAAATGCTACATAGCTATTAACTTTTATTTAAAATGTAAAAAAACAAATATTTATAATTAACTTAATGTGCCTTGTACGCAGATTTTTTCCTAATAAATTTATTTTTTAAATTATTATTTTCGTTTGTTAACTTAAAGATCTCAATGTCTTCAAACCAGATGGAAACGAAAATCGGATTTCTTTTAAACGATATAAAATATATTGGATTTTGTAAGATCTGTATTAGGCGGTTTTTTTCATATGGTGTACGCAGACTCTTTTTACTAAGTGTGAGTAGTTAACAAATAATTTCAAAGAATATAGATAATTTTTTTAATTGAACCAATAATTTATTTTATTGGCAATTTCAAAGAAACTCAATTATTTTTGTCATCAAATTTAGAAATATTTTTAACTTAGTCTATTGCAATGAATACAGATTTAAGTACAACTTTAGTGATTGATATTTCAATTTTCAAGATATCTGAATGATTGAATTTGATTCAGAATTTTTTCAGTTTGTAAATTTAAAAGTTTTAATTTTCATCGCATTTCGCCCTTACTCGTATATGAATCAAACTTCGAGAAACAAACATCCTTAACGCAATTACATCTTAATAAGTTCTTTTTCGCAGAGAGGCAGCAAAGATTTCGCATTAACTCTGAAAGTGCAATAAAACCCAGAGCGAAATCCGTATCAAATCGCATTTTTCCAGCACTAACTGTCGGTTGGGTTTGTGTACTGTTCGCTGTGCGTGCTTAAATCGATTTTGGCTGGTATTCGCCTTTTTATTATTATTATGTATTTTGTTGTACTTGTTTCTGGCTGCTGCCTTCCGCCATGTCGTTCTTCCAGCAACTCGAATAATATTTTCCTTGGGTACTTGTCATTTTCAGCAGCATTTACTTACTAGCTGGTTTCATAGCTGTGCATAGTGGTAGTATTTAGATGCTTGTGAAGGGTACTCCAGCATACACCAGGCAGCTTCATCAACTACAGCCTCACCATTGCCGTCTCCAACGGCTTGAGCATCAGATTCAGAATCAGCATCGACATCAGCATCAGCGTCATCATCATTATTCTATTGCTTGCTACTCCTACTACTTTAGCCGACCCGCCAGCGGTGCCGGGAACTAGTGCTCCCGCCACGTTCAACGCAATTCGCCATTCTTCTTTGATTGGAGGAGCGCAAACATGGTGGGTTCAGTTGCCAATGTCACATTTATCGTCAGCGCCATAACTATCGATGTCAACTGGGGAGATAAGCGTAATTGTTTCCTCCACTTGCGCTTTTTTCCTCGCTTCCCGGCGTTCATGCTCCCCACTTCATCGCTTTCGTTCAATCGCACACTTCCATACCGACCAACCGACCGACCGAACGACTGACTTTGTATAAAACGAATGACTGCAGGAATATAAGTAAGGACGAAACAGCGAGCAAGCGAGCGAATGAATGGGATGAGTGACTGAATGAATCAGTGGCAATATGCGGAGCTTGTCTGTCTTCCTGTGAGTCTGTGTATGTGTGTGTGTGTATTTAAATGTATTGTAGTTTGAACAATTTAAATCATTAAATAAATTGAATTTTTTTATTTTTATTTTATTTGAATTCGCTGGATGTACTCGTATTCTTCTTTTTGCCATGTTCGAGTTTGTAATGTCAACTGATGGTGATGGCGATGATGATGATGACGATGATACTCTGGCAATGGTTAATGGCAAAAGTACATATTTTTTAATGAAATATTAGAATTATTTCAATAAATGTGGCCATTTGTCATAATAGCCACATTCAAATATGGCAGAAACTTTCAATTAAACTTCATAAAATATTAGAATATGAATGTATGGATGTATGTGTACTTATATATGCATGAGTATTCAAATACTAACATGGCTAAGAAAATTTTACTCTACAAATTTTGAATGTGCGTGTGCTTCATGGCATCCCTTTGATCAGCAGATAAGTAACTTATCACAAGCCGTTGTTTGAAACCCAACATCCACTAGTTGGGTTTCAAACAACGGCCTGATCAGTTTAAACTTGGCACAACTCATTACTTATTTTAGTCATCCCTCACCACACGAGACTAGCCTACGGGTCATCAGTGTAGCTTCATTTCAAAACCCGTGGAAGAAGTGAGTTTACATGTACCACTATAATGTTCTACATAAGAATGTTAAAAAAGTTCCAGTGCTTCGGTACTGTAAGCATCCTCTACAATTCACAATAAACACAAAAGCAAGCGTTAAACAAAGGGCCCCGCTAAAATAATCTTTTATCAGTGCCACGATTTGCAGTCATTGGAACGGCAAAACTCTTTACGGAGGTCTCTCTCGCCTGTGTCCAGCTGGTGAATGATAACGAAAAATGACAGCCTTACATTTTTCACTGCCTTGCAGGAAGTTGAATAAACAACAAGGCGAATTTAACGCACTTAACCGCGGATTCATGGTGAATAACAGGTTTTCACATCTTGTCTTTAGCTTCACCCCGGTGGCTAAACTACTGCCCAAAATCCGCGTCAAGGCAAAATATTATTACATCAGCCCAATTTGTACACATGCTCCGATAGTTAAAGGCAAAGACGGTTAAGGTGGCTTGTATGAGGGTAAAATTATTAATAACACAGTGTGACAAAGAAAAAATAACTGGGAGATGATATTATTTTTCTTGTAGATCTTGGTGAGTACAACAAGAAACCGGTTTTGAAATTTCACAAACACCTCCAAAATCTGAAGTTACGGGTAAAACCCCGGTTTTCGGATCTTACGTACTTATATGCCAGTAACTTGGTTGAATATCAACCGAAGTTTTTCGGTTGATTTAAAGAAAAGAAACTGCGGTCTTTCCAATGGTTTTAAAACCACACTGAAAAAAAATCTGAGCATTTTTCCTGTAAACTAATTTTTTTAATTTTTTTTTGTAATTTTTTAACTTTGGATGCGTTTTTACACAGAATTTTTTAAAAGGAACCGAACAATTTTTGAACTAATTAATAAAGAGAGTGTTCTTACAAATTCAATTCGGTGTCATTTTTAAAAATCAATTAGGAACTTAGTTATTCAATTTTTTTCAAAAATACAATTGGCAATACTCGTACTACTTAGAAATGTTTGTTTGACCGTTGATATTCAACCAAGTTACTGGCATATAAGTGCGTACGATCCGAAAAACCGGGTTTTTAACCCGAAACTCCAGATTTTGAAGGTGTTTGGGAAATTTCAAAACCGGTTTCTTGTTTTACTCAGCAAGATCTTCAAGAAAAGTAATATCACTTCCCAGGTATTTTGACTTTTCTTTTTTGTAGCACTGTTCAATTTATGTTTTAACATATAATTTTTAATAAAGTTCATAATCGACGATTTTAACACTGGTGTTGATCACTACCCGATGCATATTTTTACGAACATTTTCATTAATGTAGGTAACTGGGCCTTTAGAATGCTTTCAGGGGAGCATTAAATATTTCGACCCACATATGCAACAATTTTAGCAACTAGGTCTAACTATTGCGTAGTTGGATTTTCTGCGTAAGACTAATGGTCAGACGGCCATAACTAGATCGTCTAAGATCAAAAACATTTATTCTTTAAAGGGACCGAACCATATTTCGTATTACAAGTGGAATAACAAAGTACGATAAATAAAATAAAGTAAAATGTTGGTTAAATTCGAATCGGGATATAAAGCATAATTTGCAGAGATACAAGATATTGAAAGAGCATTTTATTGCTTCGGCGTAAAAGGTATTTGGGTCTGGGTCCTTTGCCAAAATTGTCGGCATAATATATTTATAAACGCTGGAACAACCATAATGCACGATGTTAATTATGAGTCACACCTTAACACCAAGTTATTGGCCCAAATTAATTTGACATTTCTTTGTTCCAGTGTTTGACAAATTAAAGGGTGTAGAGGTACATATTTGAGCAGCGAGTTAAGATTGCTGAAGACTTTTACTAAAATAGGCGCTCAAATAGATTTCATGCACCTTGGGATTGTTTTGGACAGTTTAATCGAACATATGTATCCTCAAACGAGAGAATCATGCAGCTATTTGAGCAAACCGGGTCTGCAGGAAATGTAAAAATGTCTGTGCCAAGTTTCTTCTGCGAAACATTGATATTGTTGGCGAGAGTGTGTCAGAAGAACCGTCAACCTCTACTCATCGCCGTGCCCAACAATTAAACATTTCAACACCATCCGAATTTTAAATAAAGATTGAAATTTGCACACTCAAAAGGTATAATTGACTCAACAGCTGAAGAATACTGACCATTTCAAGCATAGTCAATACCCCGAATGGTTAGCTGAAAGGACTGAAGTGAACAAAAAAATCATCTTCAACGGCTTAAGATAATTCTCTGAAAATTGTGTATTTAGTTGGACCACCCTTCAATTAGAATACTGAAAAGAATTAGAGCCAATTCAGTAACGAGTAGTATCATTAAGCTGCTACCTAGCTTTTAAACTTGTTCAAAAAAATCGGAAATTCGCTTTTCAGAATTAAAGAAAAATGTGACACTTAGTAAAAATAAAATGTAAAATGCTAGAAGTTATATGCCAAGAATAGGCTATAACTTCAACCTTTAAAGGCTTCTTAGGTCCAAAATCATATGTTTTTCTTAAATCAAATTTTCTTAAAATTGTTTGATATACACATAATGTTGCCAAGTTTAAAATGAAATATGGCTCACCAACAGACTTTGAAAACCAGAAATAAACAGAAAAAAATAATGAAAATCTGTATGATAATTTTTTTTTGTACCCAAAAACGTGAAATTGTTCACTTGTTTCACAAATTGGCCCAGTTCGGGCGTGCAAAATTTACCAATTCTTATTTTCTTTCTAAATAAGAATTGCTTCCTTTAAAGGCTCAGGAAGTAAAAAATTAATGTACGTCCAAAGCCCAATATTTTTAAAATCGATATTTATTAAACTAGTGCAATAGCTCTTAACTATTAATTTAATAAAACTTTTCAAAATTAAAATGTGTAATACGAACCAATTTGCTTCTGTGTTTTAAAGGGTGGTTAAATTTTAGAGGTTGATGTTGAATGCGAACCGCAATTCATTTAATGTTTCTCAATTTCAGAAAAAGTCAATGCGAACCATGGAAACATACATAAGCGAGGAACGCATTAAAGTTATTCAGAATGATGGCATAAAATGGCAACAGTGGATGATCAAGTTTGGAAGAAAATCATCTTTAGTGATGAGGCACATTTTCACAACAGTGGATTCATCAATAAGCAGAATTGTCACATTTGGGCGAATGATAATCCAATAGTGATTGTCGAAAAAACAATGGACCCACAAAAAGTGATAATAAAAAGAAACGACAATAATTTCCTAAATAATTTGTGTTTTATTTAAAATCAACATCGGCCCTTAAAATGTAACCACCCTTTATAAACCATTACATGGATACATGTAAAAAGAGCTGAAATCTTTGTTTTAAATTCTGAAATATACCCAATATTCCGAAAACCTCAATGACTCAGAATATTCCTTGAGTCCTTGGCGGCAATAGTTCTTTTTACAAAAATCAAAAATGTGCATAATAATTGATAGTTATATCCTTTTGTCGGCGACGCAAAGTGGTTCATAATCGCTTTTTACTGTACCTTTTGAACCGATGGAGATATTTTAGTATTTTGACAGATAAGTCCTTAAGCTTTTCTTCAGGTTCAACTTTAATAAAATCGTTTCTGAAGTTATTGAGGAATTCAAACTCAATGTTTGACTTTTGAGTTTTTATAATATTTAGCATGCAAATGTGTTTTTTCAATCTTCTGTATTCAATAATTCATGAAAAGAAGGTCATACACTCCTCGCCACTTAAATAGGACCACCATCCCATTTTTTTTAAAACTCGATGTTTTCATCGTAGGAGCCTTACAAACTTTATATTTAATTTTTATTTATTTAAGAAGTTTTTATTGTTCCGCATAAAATCGAAATATATATTTGTATAATTTGTATTAGTAAAACAAGTATAAAAAACTCTTGTTTTCGAATCACTTGAATAAACCCCCTTCACTAAAACGGTATACTTATATATACAGCTTGAGTTCAACAAATTTAATTTCATTTCGTTTTAAATGAGAGTAAATAATTATAAATAAAAATTGATTAATTTTTCGTAATGTTAAGAGCCCTACTTTTCAAGAACAACCTTGTAGATCTTGCTGGGAATCGAATTATACAGCGTTGTAATGTAGTTAGAAATTGAAGTCCAAGCTATCTTGATGGCATCTATAAACTAGTGATTGTGGCGGTACTACTTGCCACCAGCGTACATTACGAGCTAGCCATTCCTAAACAGTTTTTAGCAAATATTGGTCCAGTGAATATGGTGAGCACTCGAACTCTTTGACATTTGGATCCCGAATCAAGGATTTTACCAGACGGGTAGTATGATTTGGTTCATTGACATATTGAAACATTCACTGCAAGTCTTTAAAATGGTTTCTAAAGTGTGGAGTAGCTCGTTAAAGTACGCCACTGCAGCACCACATAGTGGTGGACGAAAATTGCTATTCGCATTTAACATAAAAAAGCTCCACTCACTCGACTATACATGCGATGCTCCTCTTTCGAAAATTGATAAAGTTAACACTAAGCCTTTTCGGGTCTTCGACATTAAACTTTTTCAAGTCCGAGAAAACTTTGCGGCCGCACTAATTATTCCACGTCTTTTGAGTGCTGGAAATAACCAAGCGTATCTTTTTACTGGCATCGGTTAGGCGTGTTTTTTTTATCATATTTAGTCGTTTTAAATTCTTTGCCGTTAAACTGTTCTTAGACTTGCCGTAACACCAGGTTTAAGCATTAAGCTGTGCTAATGTACCTTGAGATTTTGAGGCTGATGTTGGTACAGATCTTTGATCAGCAGTCGAAAGCACAATTTTATTACGACATTTCATATTTTTTCCGCAGTAGGTAGCATTTCGTAAGAAAATAGACACCACATTTAGCTCCGTTCGATTTTATTATTGATGTTATGAATTGATTGGATGATTCCTTATATGTGACAGCGCTTAGAGAAAGGGACCTAAGGGTAAAAAAAAGTAATTTTAATTTTTTTTCTTTTTTTGATGTGGACAGCATCTGAGCATCGAATGAGGCCGATCACATGCCCCAAAAGTGTTCCCTCCCAGAGATATACGCGTTTTATGAAAGTGAAGTCGACGATCCTAAGCGCAAATGGAAAGGGACCTTATCTTTAAAATGGCTCTCCTAAACAAAACTGGTTTTTAACCTTGGGTCCCTTTCTATTTTGCGCGTCACACACATGAGTACAAATTTTGATTTTTTATTTTTCTTCATTAGAAAAAGATTTTCCTACTTTCTTTTTTTAATCCCATTTTAATTTAAGTTACAAAAGTTTACATATGAAATGTTTTTCCAAAATTTGCGTATTAAACAAGAAAACGAAAGTTTTTGTTGGGGGTCCCATTTAAGTGTCGCAAGACATTCCCCGAGTTTAATCTCAAGAAAAACGAAATTGGAAAAAAAACAAATGACGGTACACTTCCACTCCCCAATTTTTGTCTAGGATAGAGTGAATAAAGTTGACTTTAATAACCCAAAAAAAGCTCTTTGAAGTTATCACAAACATTTGGGAGAATCTCATTTTAATTGGTAGACAAAAAGGGGCCTATTTAAGTGGCGGAGAGTATACGTTTATAAATTAACTATTTTAATAACAATTTTTTTTTAAATAAAAAAAATTTCACCAAAAACTTATTTTTCGTCCAGATTTAATAAAAAAATGCATTGCGAAATTTTTTAATGTTTATTTCGTTTTTTCATTAACATTAAGGAAAAAAATTTAATTTTTACCTATGTATCGAAAGCCTAACACTTATTAAAAACGAGTGCTGAAATGACATTCGGGCAAAGTAAATTTATTTACGTTAAGGTTTTTAGGAGACCTATTTTAATCTCGAGTTCAAACTATATCACTAGTTTACAAATTTTGACATTTTTCCAGGTCCAGAGTTCTAAATATTTTTGTCCTACAGATTTTGGTCTCCTAAACATAAAAATAAATTTTAAAAAATTGTCATCTAAATAGTACTTATATAAATTTGGGATTTTTTACGATTTTCTTATAAGTTGTCTCAGCTTTTTGGACTATAACTCCCAAACGCTATTACCGATTTGCTCAAAAGTGGTTTCTTTTCAAAAACTTTTTCATTCAAGGTAATAAAATCAGTTCAATCGTTTTGACGTTAGAGGCATTTAAAATTTAAAAAATTTAATTTTTTGAGCAAAAATAACGATTAAAAATTATCACAACAATAATATAAATATATATTAAGCATAAACTTTTGACTTTCACGAGCAAAACAAGCTATCGTCTAAAAAATTGGGCAACAAATGCTAGAGTTACAGGTCCAGGTAAATTTTTCGATTTTCAGCATTTTAGTTACTTTTTACTAACCTAAATTTTACCGTAGAGCAGGGGTGCCTACGGCTGATTGTTTTCTGCAAAGCACCCGGCTTTAAGTCATGTATAATCGCGTCCCACTGTCCCACTAAACAACGTGTAGCTCTATAATTTCTTACCTAATTTCAGCAAACCATTTCATTTATATATTTTAATACGAGTATTATTATATATTTCATTTTAAATGCCTTTAACTTTAAAAAGTTTTAGAAAAAAGACCACTCTTGATCAAATCGGTAATAGCGTTTGGAAGTTATGGTCCAGCTTGGACAATGCATAACAATATCGTAAAAAAATTCCAAAAAATATATCTTGAAAACTAAACAGAGCAACATTTTTTTCAAAATCCAGTTTCGTGTTTAGGAGCCAAAAATCTATAGGAAAAAAGTATTTAGAACTCTGGGACAAAATGGTTGTAAAATAGTGAATTCAACTCGCTGTCCTTAATTAAATCGAAGAAGTCTTTTGATAAAGTTAGGGTCTTACATGACTCTTTCTATGCATTGGATTCTTTTGATCTCTAACAAACCCTATAAAAAGGTTAAACATCATAAGAGGATCTTTACATATTTATTTTGATTTATGCGACAGCTGAAATTTTAATTTTATGGTGTTGATTGAAAACAAATTTGGGACTCATTTTTATGTACAAGTGTTGCTAAACAAACAGAAATCGAAAAACCATCAACGAATTCATCCACAGACACGCAATAAAATAAAAGAGCAAATGTAACAATTATCCAAAAACAATGGATACCAGCCATGTGCCATGCATTACCCAACCGGGCCATAGATGGGGGGACATTCGTTCATGACTACAACAATGACGGCAGCAATAAATCCACCAAATACTCGGACTGTTGTTGTGGTGTTTGGAAATCCAAAATCCGACTGCATATCAATCTATTTTCGTGTGGAATGTATTTCATCAAAGCGTTGCGTTTTCGTTTGTCATTTCACTTTGGCGCAGCGACGCGGTGCGACGCTACAGTTTATTTTCGTAATCTTCTGCTAAACTGTAAAATTACAAAATGTTCTGGAATGTTGACAAACTGCTCGCTGGCTGGTTCGGACAGTACCCGTGTCAAGTCACTGTGTCCGTGCCTGTGCCAAGTAAATCAGACCGATACAAGTGCCAGTACAACGACAGGAACTGAAACCGAGACCAGCGTTTTATGCTTGCCATAACTTGTGGAAGACGACGTCGCTGTTGGAGCGCAAAATAAGCAAAATGAGATGATATGAGGCTGGCCGCTGCAGCTATTCACAGACGTCTTATGTCACAAAGCAGATAGTGCGTCAAGTGCGTACTCGTACGTATGCGCCTTGATTTAAGTTGGCAAACAAGGGACGTACTGCTGCTGCCGTATCTCTTCGCTTATCCGTTTGGCCCGTCAAGCAGGCAGGCGGCCTCAGCCAATAAACTGGAAATCAGACTGGCAGGCAGTCGCCAAGCGCTGGATGTTGGCAAAAATCTTCTTATTTATAGATTCCATTAAATGTTCCCCTATTTTATAATCACTTTTGCCGTTTGCGTAACTACTCGTACTTGCTTGTATGTCTTTCTCTATTTTCGTGCCTTGCCTCCGACATATACCAGTTTCAAAGCTTTATTTTGTATGGAATCATCATCCAGAAAAAGAAGATATAGGGTTGGCACCAGCGACATCCTTATGTGCATTTTCATTTACACTCGAGAAAAAATTGCTGCGAACAAATTTTGTCCCAAGTCGACTAACTATATAAAAACAATCCATGCAGTTCCGATTTAGAAAATATTAGAAACCACACCGAAGAGAAAATAATCTGTTCGCTACGGTGGCCCACTTATACTTATATATGTGACAGCGCATAGAGAAATGGACCTACAAAAATCAATTTTCATTTTTATTCCTTTTTTGATGTGGACAACATCTGAGCATCGAATGAGACCGATCCCATGCCCCAAAAGTGTTCCCTCCCAATGATATGCGCGTTTTATGAACGTGAAGCCGACGATTCTAAGCGCAAATAGAAAGGGACCTAATCTTTAAAATGGCTCTCCTGAACAAAACTGGTTTTTAACCTTAGGCCCCTTTCTATTTTGCGCGTCACATATAGAGAAATTATCAGAAAGTAAAAATATTAAATTATGGTATAAATTGAAGATAAAATGTATAATTTTTTTATAACTTTTACTAAAACTGAAGATAAATAAAAACACACTCAACATCTCGAACACTTACTGATATATCAAAAAAAAAACAAAATATTTCGCTGATTCATAAATAACGGAATACAGTTTTTCAACAAAATTTCCAAAACTAGCTGGGTTATTTGACAAGTCAAAATTCTGTGTAAAGTGATTGCCGCTCGTATATCTACAATCATTTATCCTTTAATAGGGAAATTTTCAACCTTTTTTTCGAGTGGATTTTAATACTTGCTGAAAAACAATATTTGCAGATACAGATTAAGTATACATACACACATACAAACAAATGTATGTACCTACATCTGTACACGTATATAACATGTATTTAATTCCTTTATATTATGTCTACGCCATGTACGTTTCATTCATGTTTACATTATTACTTTATACAATATACAGTAGATATCAGCTATATGAGACTCAAAAAAATAAAATTAATCTTAAATGAGGTAAGAGAAAAAAGCATATGGAATATGGATGAATTTTCTTAATAGTTATATTTTTTTTAAATAAAACTGCAATAAATTCAGACAGGCCGAATTGTGTAATCCCTCCTTCCTGGATACACTACTAAAATGACAGAAATATATACGAGTATAGCCTATCTAAAGTCACATTGTAAACGCTTTCAACATTTTACGGACCTTATCCTTAGAATAGTCTCTGGTGGAATGGGATCTCTGAGACTGAATAAGCCACGTGCTAAGAAATAAGGTCATACGCTACGTAGTAGCGCATTGAACTAAGAGGGGTATAATATCGTATAGGTTATAACTTTACACAGTCTCCTGAAGATCGAAATAGCTGGTTTTTTAACCTGCTATTTTAAACTATTGATATTCACAATCAGGTTATCTTGTATGTTGTAGTATTAGCATACGGGTTGTCACTTTTTTATTTTGCTGTTTAAAGAAACGTAATTTCTTTTAATTTTATTAAATATATAATTTATTTTTTAGGATCAGAGTTTCACTTTTTCCGGATGTTAGGGTTGAAAAGTTGAGATTTATTTTTTGACTTTGTCCAACTGTATCTCTTTTGCTGGCAATGTTTTTTTTATTATTAGGTGTGGTTTCATACCTTTATTAAACCAAATATATTTTTGTTGCAGTAACTATTTAAAAAAAATCGATGTTGACAGAAAAAATATGTCTTTAGACAAACATAACTTTTTCCTACAAGAGCCTATAAACGATGCAGTTAGAAAGGTCATTTTTTGTGTCCTTAATAGGGGAGTTTAGGGAGCGGAGCGCAAAAGCTACCCCAAAAATGGTGAACCCCTTTAAATTTTCCAAAGATATGAAAGTCCCTGGCTACAATCGTCCTTATATTTTGATTTGCTCAATAAATGCTTTCGTACGATAAAAAATTGATTCTAAACTACAGTGCAACGTTAAAATACATCTGAGAGTTAGGGTCCATAAGGTCCAACAAATTTGTTCACGTAAACGGGACGATGAGGACCATGGCGGCTAGGTAATTCAAGGCAATTTGAAGTATGCCACCCATAGAAACACAGATTAGATATGATAGGCGTCCGTCACAGCTATTATGCTTATGGTGTTGGGGGAAAAGAACGAAATCATCAGAAATCATATCACCGTAGATCATTATTACATATATTTAAGTATTATTACTGTCACCTTTTTATATTATGGTGACAATAGGGAAGTGGGCTGACAATGGCAGTATTTCCCGATTGTATACCTAAAACGTCAGTAGTGGCTGATTGTGAAACCCTAATACCGGACATACGAGTACAATTTTGGATTGATGCCCCTGGGACTTGCTGATATACGGATGGCTCGAAGTTAAACGAATAGCCGGGACTGGGACTTATATCGACGAACTGTAAACCGAACATTTAATCTGCCCTCCAGAGCATAATATAGTTTTACAGGCGGATGGCCAAACAACTACAAAGTGTGTGAGCTTGCTCGGCGCTTTAACGAGGCTGCAAAAAGTAGATGTGAATATTTTCACTGATAGCCAACGGCTATTAGGGATGAAATGTCAAGAACGGTAAGATGGCGATTACATCGCCGTATGGTTCGTTAGGAATTAAGAAGAACTAGATAGCAAATGCTTTTACTATAAGAGCCAGAACATTTGCAAAAATCTAGAAATAGGAAGCCCGTCAGGGCTACTCGCTCCGGGTTAAGAAGATAAGAAAAAAATGGCAACACCATACAATGGACTAGTACACACAGAGAACAGATTTCTTGCCACAACCGAATTTTATTGCCAACCGCATGATAAAGGTTGCATGCACCTCGGGTATTTCATCAGTGAAACCAAATATTAGTAGGTGATCTGTAATTTTAAGTTATTGTAACTGTAGTATCTTGCAACATACCAAGTATCCGAACCTTCAGAAGAGAGTTTTTGGATTTAAATACCCACATGCCACACTTATTCATCGAAAAAAATAAAATTTTAGTCAGAGGCAAAAAACAGTTTGCTTCCACAATTGAAGTGTTAAAGCACTCGTAGTTGAAGTTGGAGACAATTCTAGTTGTGGTTCTAGCCGATTTCCCACTAATATTTTCTCTGTGCTTCCAATCATTGAAAATATAACGACGATCCTGAAGGGCGACCCAAACGATGAG
The DNA here is from genome assembly GCA_963513945.1 of Hydrotaea diabolus. Lineage (NCBI taxonomy): Eukaryota > Metazoa > Arthropoda > Insecta > Diptera > Muscidae > Hydrotaea > Hydrotaea diabolus. The sequence goes on from OY740718.1 coordinate 190,132,364, forward strand.
TAAGATGTTTGGTGTCCCTTCGCACCTACCACGGATGTTTGGTGTCCCTTCGCACCTACCACGGATGAGAATAGTAGATAACTGTACTTGCAGCTTATGCAAGGAGAACGACGAAACGTTAGAGCACTACCTTTGTTACTGCAGACTAATTAGATCCTGATTGTAAGAGGATGACTCTCCAGCAAGCTTGAGAACGATTTGGGATACAGCGTGAAGCAGTACATAGTTGCCTTAATAATCTCTTAAGGCTGAACCGTAAAATAATTTGGGTGCACAACAGGCTGATGACAACAGTTCATTGCTTCGGGTCGAATCTCTTCAATGGCAACTTCGCTTTCATGTTTCAACGGTTCAATTGTCTCTGAATGCTTTGCGAAATATTTATCCCTAATGGCTCCACACAGAAAAAAAGAGCTCAAAACTGATTATTCTATTTTCAAAAAACCGCGCGTAAAATATCGATGGTGTCGTTGGCTCTGTGTTTAAACCAAATGTCGTCCATGTTATTCTCTTGGAGATTTAGAAACCAAAAGTTTGTATAGCGTTGCGCAGAAACGCTAACCGTAGACGGTAATGGTGGCTCCTTGCGCATTTTTGAAGAAAATGGGCCAATGATGCCGCCAGCCAAAAATCCACACCAAACAGTGACTCGTTGTGGATGCATTCGCTTCTTAATAGTCACGTGTGGGTTCTCTGAACCCCATATGCGGAAATTTTGCTTATTGACAGAACCACCGATATGAAATGAGCTTCATCTGAAAATACGGGTTTTTGGTAAAATTCTTCATCTCCTGCTTAACAATCTTCAGCCCATTGGGCGAAGCGAAAACGCTTCGGATGGTTGTGAGGGTTTATTTCTTGGACTAATTAAACTTTATAAGCCTTTACACTGAGGTCTTCATGCAAAATTCTTCTCAAAGAAGTCCTAGAAATGTTTATTTCCTGAGAACGATGACAAGTTGATGTTGATGGATACTCTTAAACATTCACAGCCACGTGAACGTACCCGAGTTGGTTTGTCCAAGAATGATCCATTTTCATGAACACACTTTACAAATTGACTCGTAAACAGAATTGAAGGCCGAATTTCCTTACAGTTTGCGTTAAAGACTCAATACTTTGTAAGTAAGTTTTTAATATTTGCAAACTACAACATATACCTGAAAATATAAATAAAAATTAAAGTCATTTACATTTCGAAGTCAAAGTAATCGGTAGTTGAATATAAAATTTTAAATGAACCCTTTAGTAAGTTTGGTAACTAAACGTACCAAAATGCTGGGAAAAATATGGTTACAACAAAGCCACGTTAACAATTATATGCGACAGCGCATAGAGAAAGGAACCTAAGGGTAAAAAAAAATCAATTTTAATTTTTTTTTGATATGGACAACATCTGAGCATCGAATGAGACCGATCCCATGCCCCAAAATTGTTCCCCCCCCCCCAGAGATATGCGCGTTTTATGAAAGTGATGGTACACCAAAGATACTTGTATTTAAATCTTTAAAATGGCTCTCCTGAACAAAACTGGTTTTTACCCATAGGTCCCTTTCTATGTTGCGCGTCACATATGGTTACTGCTATTTACATTTTTTTGAATTTCAACCACAGTAAGATTTTAATAGCATTAAAATTATGAAATTGTAACAATAGTTTAATTGCCTAATTTAATAGTGGAAATATGGTTGTTGGAACCATATAAACTTGGCGCTAGCAAAGCATTGTGTTTTTTTGTTTTATGTTAACAACAAAACGATTTGGGCAATCATCAATAGCACCTAGCATTTCGTCTATTATTAGTAGGTTCTTATTTTTGGTTGAAAAATAATGCAAATGGTAATGAGAGGTCATTACCTGGTAATGCAAGTAGTAATGGGTTGTACTTACTAAGTTTATTTTGGCTCTAATCCGTCACTCATAAAAAACATGATATGCAAAAACATTAGCACGCATTTCAAAAGTAATACAAAAGTATTAATGGCGATGCTAGAGAAGCCCTTATTATTAAGCTTAAGATAAATTTCTATAAAAAAGTCATTCTTGATTCGAGAAAATTATGCATTGAAGAAACAGTCAAAAAATGCAAGATTTAAAAAATATTTAGTTTTATATTTGCCCTTCTTTATTTTTACGTTGAAAAAAAAATTAAATACTTTAATAGCAAAATATTTTATGATAATACTTTTTGAAAATTTACTTGTAGTATAGAGCTTCGACTTCAACTAACGATATAAAAAATAGGTTTGCCATTGGAGATTTAAAATTTTCAATTTGGTATTTGAAATAAAGGATTACTCGCATCGCCGGTTTGCGGTGAGAGCGAGAATGCATAAAACACAAACAATCGCAAAATGTAATAGTATAGCTTGCCTATCACTGGTTTAAGTTAACAATGTAGCCTGGGGGTGGAAGGCAAATCAAAGATAGAGAACTTCAAAATTGTTGGTTTCAAAATATTGCAGGTGATCATCAGAGTTATTACTTAGTTTATGCCGGTAGGCTCCAGAACACATAGAGTTTACTGATGACGGCAATCACAATTTTAGAAAATCAATTCTTTAAAACCAATTCTTTACGAAGCCTAACTTCTGAGATATGTTTACTGCAACTAAAATTTTCATACAAATAAAACAAACATTATTTGACGTTTATTTTTTTGCAACATCTAGCTGCCTTATTGGAACACCCTTTATATGTACATATGGCCATTGATATCATATTATGGTATGTCTGTTATATCTACCCTTCGTCTGTCGCTTGGTCGGTATGGATGGACATCTATAAATATGTAAGTACGTACGCATGATACGGTCTCAAGTTAATGAATACTACACAAGATGTCGATCTTCTCGACAGGACCACAAAAGCTGGATGGCCTACACACACATACATTCACATATGCATCGCTTTAGACCAGGGAAAAACTTGACGCAATTATTTCAATTTCTAGTTCTGATCTGTTTTTTTTACTGCTGCCTTCGATGCATCGCCTGCTTCTGTTGTTGTCTAGTTCATATTTTATATGCGAATATCTGCTTGATTACTAACAATTAGCAGGCAGAGGGGTACATACTCGTATGCAGACGGACGAACGTACACATGTTTGCCGTTTGGACGCTACATATATGGGAAAACTTTCCCACAAATGCAGGGACTCGGCTACATGTGCTACACACCTGCCTGTAAAGGAGTTTAGACGCACGTACATTCTTCGTTATGGATTTTCTTTTCTCTTTCGATTTTATTGAGGAGTCCTTTGATTTTATGACACTGAAATGATAGGTCGTTGCATTAGTGATCACGATGCCATAGCATTTTCTTTTCTATCGGTTCTAGAGTAAAATCGATACACTTTCTTAGAGTAAGTGGAGAAGATTTCCCTGATTTCAATGTTTCAATTAAAACATTGATTAGAAGATGACGATAACAACAAAATGTTTAATACTTTAATTGTAAACGTTGGCACAATTTTAATAACCAACCTGGTATTGTTTATTGCCTACACCACAGGTTGGGCTAAAGTCGTTCATATGGCTTGGGATTTTGATTTGGGATCTCCAACGTTTGCTGTGTTTTCTCGGGTATCTTAATTAACAATAATGTGTACTAAATTTTTGTATTTTCTCGGATATCCTAATGACCAATAAAGCGAGTACACACTATTGGTCATTAGGATATCCGAGAATATACTAAATATCTTCTTTCATTTGCAAAAAATCGAAAAATTGATCGGATACCCAATAAACTAGTTATATTCTTGATGGTCTAAATGTTCTAAGATCATCTAGTCATGTCTGTCCTTCCGTCTATTTCTTTTTATAGCTTGATTACTCGTATGGTCAAACAAAATAAAGTAGGAATCTGGAACCATTCACGGCGACGATTCGAAGAAAAGTTAAATCATTGGAAAATTAAATCTGTAAAAAAAAGTTGTCCTTAAAGAGACAAAAAGTGTAGTAGGTCCTGGTAAGTAAGTATAAGAATTATATGTGACAGCGCATAGAGAAAGGGACTTAAGGGTAAAAAAATCAATTTTTGTTTTTATTTTCTTTTTTTTGATGTGGACAACATCTGAGCATCGAATGAGTCCGATCCCATGCCCCAAAAGTGTTCCCTTCCAGAGATATGAGCGTTTTATGAAAGTGAAGTCGACGATTCTAAGCGCAAATAGAAAAGGACCTAATCTTTAAATTGGCTCTCCTGAACAAATCTGGTTTTTAACCTTAGGTCCCTTTCTATTTTGCGCGTCACACATAGTGCTTTAATAAAGCATTTGTTAACTGTCATTGAATATTTATAATAATAAATGAAAGCTTTTAGGGATCTTTTAGGCTAGGACTGACATTCAGCATTACTCCTCCAATGTTGCACTTCATCGTCCTACATTTGGAGTGAAGCTCAAACAAAAACTGAAAAATATTGGTTAGGACGATAGTGATAGCTAAAGAAGTGAAATAATTTCCAGCCAAGGGCATACAGGTTTGGAACTCATAAAATCATTTGTTAATTTAAACATAGAATTCATATGATCCTTCTTTTAAGTACAAAAGAAAATTTTTGGTATTTTAAATATGTTGAGAAGTGTTATGGACAACGAAGGGCTATGCCGATGGGATATCCAGCATCTCCAGTCATAGCTGACAATGTAATCAGGGGCGTAGCCAGAATCTAAATTATGTGGGGGGACAAACTTCTTATTTTTTGTCACAGGTGACGAATCATGGATCTATGCATATGAACCCGAAACAAAACAGCAATCGACCGTATGGGTCTTTCAAGACGAGCCAAATCCAACAAAAGTTGTTCGTGCCACAGTGCCATTAGTGGAACGTAGGACGGTCAATTCTGAGTGGTATACAACCATCTGTTTGCCAACAGTGTTCGAAGAAAGGAGAAAAGAAAATAGGAGAAGACGGATCATTTTGCATCACGACTATGCGAGCTCTCACACATCAGCTGAAACGATGAGCTATTTAACCACTTAAGATGTCGAATTGATGAGCCATCCACCGTACAGCCTTGATTTAGAACCCAATGACTTCTTCTTATTTCCCAGCACCAAGAAAAAAATGCGTGGTCAACGTTATCCCATCGCCCCAAGCAGCTGTTGAAGCGTTCAAAAATCATGTTTTGGAGGTGTCTTAATCGGAGTGGAAAAAGTGCTTCGAAAATTGGTTTGTGCGCATGCAAAAGTGTATTGATCTTAAGGGAGAATATTTTGAAAAACAATAAAACCATTTCCAATGAAAAATTATTGTGTTTTTTATTTCCGGACTCGAAATATAATTAGCAACCCTCGTAACCAAATTCGTGAATATTGTTTTTGGGATTTTTAGGAAAAATGAAATTTAAAACACTCTGGAGGTACTCAACTCATTTATTCGACAAATCCAATTTACGGTGTAAATACAACAGGACAAAAAATTAGCATATTTGAACTCAGTAGTTTAGCGACAAGAACCATTATTAAAACTAAATTGGTATTAGTCAGAAGCCCACAGATTTAAATAGATTAATAAACTTTGGTTCTAAACAGCCCTGGCGTGTAATAATCACCAAAGACAAACACAACAAGTTAATTATTATATGACCTCGAGCCGGAATAATAATTGAATATATTTTTGACAATTTTCATGAAGATCTAAAAATTGTTTTCTTTCCATTATTTAAAAAAGTTATGCAAATTTTTTTAAATAAATATTTTTATGTATCAAACCTTTTTTAAATAATTTTTGTGAATAAAACTCACATCATACGTTTTAAAGAAAATAAATGCAGAATACTTGTGTCTTATTTGGATGATTTCATAAGAAGTGTATCAGTTAGTCTTGTCAAGAAAAAACGCATTACAAAATTGTATATATTTTATCGTTTGAGTGCAATTACGCTATTAAGTTACAAAAATGATATGTTAGGACAGAAAACAATACCCCATATACCGGTCCGAAAAGATTTAAAAGATTCCCACTCATTTTAAAATATTTATGAAATTCTGGAATGCCAACAAATAGAAACGAGAATTTTCGCCACATACTTCTACTTAGCTTTCTACAACTTGTAGAATACTAAAAATATTTTTTCTGCAAGGTTTAAAAGGTTAATAGTACTTTTAACTTTACCTAATATTATGGGGATGATATGATTTACACCCCACTTTTTCATCAAAACGGTACTAACTCATAAGTTACAAATGTTCAGTAGAGGCAAACAAGATCTATAAAACTATAAATAATAGAGACAGACATGTCTTCTTTTTCCATCTTGGTGTGTCTATAAGTATATAAAATACACCATTGTTATTAGTTCGAGATATGCCGTATCAGACTTCAGGGTTATACGGACTGTGCTTTGACTTTTTGTCCAATTTTAACACAGTATAGTCCGTAATTATACGATTCTAATTGATTTCATTCTGTTACAATTTGTTAGTAAAAGATTTACGAAAATCCAGAATTTCAGCGAAAAATCTTCTTTAGCGATGAAGCTCGTTTCAAACTGATTGGTTTTGTCCATAAACAAAATATGGGGATGCAATTGTGTCTCTTGATGATCATGTGGATTTGTTGCTGTCGAATAACGCATATTTTGTTTATTGACAAAAAACACTCTGAGCCTTATTATATATCCTCAAACGTCACTTTCCAGTTTAAAGCGCAAAAAAATTGTCCCGATTTTGGGACTCGGCCTATGCGATAGATCCTAACATTAACCAATAAAATAAAACCGTATTAGAGAGATAAAAGTGATGAAATAGTGCGAAATATCAAATAGTACGAAAAACAATATTAAATCAACAAAATAATATAGAAAATAGAAACAGGGATTAAAAGGGAAAAAATATCATAATGCGAGAAAAACCACATTTAATGGATGGCATAGAAAATAGAAATGGTGATAAAAAGGAAAAAATGCGAAAAATCATAAGTGAGAAATATTCATAATATTCATTGAAATGGATGATATGAAAAATATAAATGGGGTAAAAAATGGCCAAAAAGGCCGAAATGTGATAAAAGCAATATTAAATCAACAGAATGAAATTAAAAAAGGAAATGAGGATAACAATTTACACCCTTTTATCCTCATTTCTTTTTTTCTATATCATTCGGTTGATTTTATATTGTTTTAATGAAAAATTAAAGTGTGAGAAAACATTATTTAATCAACAAAATGGTACTTAAAATAGAAATGGTGAAACAAAGGAATAAAAAAAAAGGACAGAAACAGGCGAAATATCAAATGTTAGAAAAAAAAATCTACAAAATGGTGTAGAATATAGAAATCTGGATCAAAAGAGCACCAAACGGGTGAACTATTAAAATGTTAGCAGAAAATAGAAATGGGGAATAGTAAGAAAAGTAAGAACACCAAGATAAATTACCAAGATGGTATGGTATCAATCCCCCGACTGCCGGTTCTACGTACCAGATTAACCCGAAACTCTTCGGTCAGGGGGAGTCACCTCAACAATATATCTGACAGCGCATAGAGAAAGGGAACTAAGGGTAAAATAAATCAATTTTCACTTTTTTTCTTTTTTGATGTGGACAACATCTGAGCATCGAATGAGACTGATCCCATGCCCCAAAAGTGTTCCCTCCCAGAGATATGCGCGTTTTATGAAAGTGATGGTACACCAAAGATACACGTATTTAAATCTTTAAAATGGCTCTCCTGAACAAAACTGGTTTTTACCCTTAGGTCTTAGGTTTGTTCGACCTAGATGGTATGAGAAATTTAAACGGAGGAAAAAATGAGAAAAAAGGAGTATACAATGAAATAAAAAATTATGAACCTTAGACGAATTTATTTTATATTTTAATTATTTTTAAATTACATGGTTTTAAATAGTGTATCTGACAAAAGTCGATCTTCGCTATCCACACACTGCCGCATATGTTTTCTGTTTTCTTGAACTCTAAGAAACATGTCGACTGGTATTCTGCCAAATTCAACCTCAATATTCTTAATTAGGTCTTCCAAGGTGTTGGAACGGTTGGTTTACTCCTTTGACTTTAGGTAACCCCAAAGGAAAAAATCGTATGGGGCTAAGTCTGGTGAGCGTGCCGGCCAGTTCACAACACCCCCCAAAGAGATAAGCCGTCAAGGAGACATTTGCCTGCAACAATGACTTTATAAGAAGTCCGCCCGTCAGACAAATAGTCCGGTGCTGACAATTGGTGGTCCACCAGCACATTTTATACGGATGAAAGATCATTTCATTATGAAGAATCCGGGGGAGAGAACGTCTGGAAATGCCAGGAGCAGGTGATTGCTTCCAAGCAGAGCGTTTCGGAGATTGCGGTACTGCTGCTTTTACTCTCTCGATGTTTTATGGTGTTGCAATCCTTCTCTCAGGTCAATACATGCCACATTCCCTGCTGTTTTTAATGAAGTTACCCAAAATACAATTGATTGCCAGGAAGACGTCCGCGTGGGGGAACAGCGCATCGTAAACGAAAATCATGTTATACTGCAAGGATCGAGTGCGCATTTAAAAAATACGCTTCAACACAAAATGATCCCTCCTCACGTGTCTAATGCATGATGACAACTAAAAGGCAGATGAATACAAATCTACCGTCAGCCACTTGAGAAATATCAAATGAAATGCAGAAAAAAACTTGACGTGTGCTTCACATTCAATGTCGGCCCTTATACTCTCTACTCTCTTTGATCAGCAGTGCGCCAAGCAAATTAACGCACCCTACTCTGTATAAATAATGAGCAATAGTCGTTTAATCTGTGGAGTTTGACATCTTTTTACAGGACAAAACTGATTTTTGTACCTCGGTTAAGCGATAAGAATGCTCAACATGTAATAAATACTAGACTATACTTGTATAAACGAATTAAAACCCAAACGCATGTGCAAACTGCTCCCTATGCATTTCATGTTGTGAATATATAACCACTCTATGGGTTACAGTATATGTAAAATGCTACATTAGGTATACTGTTATATAGTGGACCTATATCTTTGTGATTTCCGCTCATAAAGTTAAAAGTGCTGCAGAGGGTTTTAGTACCATAAATAAATAAGAAATAAAATTTTAACTAAGAGGGAAAGCTGAGAGAATTAAAATGTAAGCAACATTAGACTACTTAGCAAATCTATTATTACTAATTCATTACTCTTAGCTTAAAACTCATGCTGAGAGTAAAGAGTTCTCATTACCCAGTAAAGTAAATATCAACGAACTGAGAAATATCAAAATATTCGACCTTCGTTTCGCTGACATCAGCTCCCAGTTTGTTTACTCTGTATAACATTTTCCTCCTTAAAATGGAAAAATCTCTTCCTTTCTACCGACGATCCCCTTATGGGATTTACCAAAGCCCATTCTAGTGGTGGACCAAATTCACCACTCTCATCTATTTCAAGACAAATACAAAAATGTTATTTTAATTTTAAATCATTCAAACGGTTACACACATACATTTACGTACATGTCTGTGTGTGTAGTAGGACATTGTGCCGCATATGCATGTGGTAACAATTGATTTGAACATACGAGGATATCCGTTTTTGTCTTGGTCTCTAGGACGTCGGTGGCGGTAAACTCCAATATATTTTGTTAGTTTCTGTATGCATAAGCATACAAAAAAAGAAGCAAATCTACAATTCTACTGTGGCATCGTATTCCCGTGAGGAGGGTGGAAAATGCGGCAGCGGTTCAAATTGGTTTTAGACTCTATTTAGTTTAACTAAATTTGGATCAGGCAACGAGCGACTATTGTGCGAATCGAGCGGCTGTGGCTCTAGTGACCCGGAAAACAGCGCGACAATTAAAAAAACTCAATTTGCAATAAAAAATTGAACATGTCAATCACTGGCATAGGCGATTCATATGAAAACTGCAAATGGTTTTTGTGTGACTGTTTTCTTTTTTCGTTCATTGGTATGTGATTGTGATGCTTATTTCATTTCCGTTTTATTATTGCAATTTGTAGTTTTACATTTTTTTCTCTGGAAAAAAAGATTGGTGGTGCGCTGTTTTTTTCCATGTTTTCTTGCGAAGATATTAAATGGTTGGTACGAATTTCCATCAACACCAATAGTTGAAGATACGGGAAAAGTTTGTGAGCTGCACTCCCGAAACTGCATTTTTCTCGAGAAAATGCTCACAGATATTGGGGATAAATACACGAACTGCACTGGCATTTACCAAGTGGAACACCCACGTTAAACTATGACATATTCTCTTGCCCGGTGGGTTTAAAGTCGTTGAATCGGTTAACCGCTTACTCCGAAGACGGTATACACTAGGGCGGGTCGATTTTTAGGGAGTCAAATAAATCGCTCAAGTGACAAGGAAAATCTTGTTCTAGGGATCAAAATAAGAAACTTTGCAGTCGCGACATCAGCATTCGTTTTAGAGGCATAGTTCCTCGTTTCTTATTTTCATACCTAGAATACGATTTTCCTTGTCACTTGGGTGGGCTATTTTTAAAACGACCCGCCCTAGTATACACCCAAGTATTTTGCTGTTGGGTACTCTAATTAGGTAAAAGTCTGAAAATGATTCAAGATAATATGTCTTATTAATAAAACTCCGAATGGCCTTCCACCTAGTGTCAGTCAAATGATCGTTGTGTGGAAGCTATTCGAAAACATGGAAACTTGGTAGAAAACGTAAAAAATATGTGGCTTTTAGAGCTGTAGGTTCTAAAATTGGAAAAATCTATGTAATTGGAAAAATCTATGTATAATATAAAAATGTGGAACGATGTGAACCTTTTCCAATGGGGTTCGTTCTTGGGCCAAACAGGAGGAATGTACCAAGTTTTATCCAAATCATAATAATAATAATTTTATAAATTCATAATTGCGTTATATGCGTTGAATACAACATTAGACATCTCTCAATACCACGACGGGCGGTTCTATGGACCGGATTGACCCGAAGAGCAATTTTTCGGTCAAGGTCTGTTACCCCGAGATACAGTTGCCGCTACAAAAACAAAAACATAGACATCGCTCAATGTTTCCGGATAGTGATTCTTAGTCGGTCGGTTTACTTAACATACGGTCTATTCCCATTCATTTAAGGTGTTGCAAACATCAGCTTTAAGTCATTGTAACCAGTACCACTGACTCGGTATGGTGTAGGGTATAATAACATTGTATATCTTTTATCAGGAATATATTTGTTAAAATATTTTTAAAAAACTAGCTAAAAGAATTTTTTGGTAAAATGGTCAGACATATACATACGTGGAAGCTATATCTAAATCTGAATCGATATTCTTTGGTTTCAACAGCGTCCGCCCTTGGCACTACTTGTGCCAAACTTTATCAAGATTAATTAACTAAAAACATAAAATCAGGTAAACATGTATTTGTCCGCTATATCTAAATCTGAACCGATTTTCTTTAGCTCGTTTGTTTTATTTCGGTCTGTTGCTTTTACACATTGAACATTTTCTTTAGTTTCAGAATATACTCATATATAGAAGATTTGTCTGATTTATCTGAATCTAAACAGGTAGTCTTCCTTGGACCATAAAACTTACTCGTGTTAAGTTTTATCAAGATTTGATGATGCTTTTAGATCTTTTAACACAATAATCGAATGCACATATAGGTAAAAGCTATGTATGTCTGCAATTTAAACAGCGTCCATCCGTGGTCCAAAAACCTACTTCTGCCACATTTCATGAAAATCAGACCAGATTTGGCCATATTCAATCCTAAATAGGCCTTGGCACATAAAGGTGAAAGCTATGTATGTCTGCAATTTAAACAGCGTCCATCCGTTGTTCAAAAACCTACTTCTGCCACATTTCATTAAAATCAGACCGGATTTGGCACATATTCAATCCTAAATATGCCTTGGCTAAAAGATAGTTCAGGTACCGACTTTTATACAAAATACCCCCAAAAAGTGTGATTTTTACAGATGTTGTTTGAGTACTTGTATATAACGCGTGATGCATTTCGAGATTCCCTTTAAAGGAAAAACACAGAAAATTCAAATTGAATGTGGAATGTTTATAATCATTTGAAACAACATTCTTTGACATTTATTTTTCGAAGATTACGTCTATCAAATGATGGCTACGTGGCTACGTCTTAGATGGTCCATCCGTTGAGTCCAATTTTCGATGACTCGTTTGAGCATTTCGACTGGTAACTGGCGAACGACACGTGATGTTGTGCTCCAAGGCCTGAATCGAAGCGGGTTTGTCCGCATAAACTTTAGACTTTGCATATCCCTACAGGAAAAAGTCGAACGGTGTGATATCACACGATCTTGGTGGCCAATCTACCGGCCCAAAAGGTGAAATTATCTGCTCACCGAAGTGTTCTCTCAATAAATCCATTGATTGATGCGATGTGTGGTAAGTGGCGCCGTCTTGCTGAAATCAAATGTTGCCGAGATCATGAGCTTAGATTTCAGACATCAAATAGTCGGTTATCAGGGCACGATATGGGTCGCCATTGACGGTTACGTTGTCACCGGCATCATTTTTGAAGAAATATGGACCGATGATATCACCGGCCCACAAACCACACCAAATCGTTGTCTTTTCTGGATGAAGTGGCAGCTCTTGAAGCTCTTCTGGTTGCTCTTCGTCCCAAATGCGGCAATTTTGCTTATTTACATACCCATTGAGCCAGAAATGGGCCTCATCGCTGAACAAAATTTGGCTCGAAAACGTCGGATCTTTTTGGAACTTTTCAAAAGCCCATAGAGCGAAGCGATGTCGCTTGGGAACGTCGGGCGTCTTCATTTTGTACGCTTTCCATTCGTCAGTCCGAGTTGCTGCGAACGGCGCCGAATCGACTCTCCACGGTCTTGGTGTACACTCTAAGCTACGGCCGCTACATTTTCTTCACTGCGTGCTGGAAGTGGTCTATTCGGTCGAATATTATCCAATAATGAATGCTGGGTCTCAAGATGGGTGATGGTGTTGCGAATAGTACGCTCAGTTGGCTGATTATGTTATGAACGAAGTGCTCGAAACACATTCCTCACAGAACGTGAATTTTTGTAATAAAGTTGAACGATTTTTAAACATTGTTCAGGCGTAAGTCTTTCCATGATGAAATGCCAAACAATACTTGACAAAAATAACATGACAGCATGACAAGACTCACACGTGATCTGTCAAATAAAGACTATTGAAAAAAGTATCTGTGCTTGGATCAACCTCCTCCTCCTCTGAATGGATTTGGTCCATTATAAATCCCAAACAAAAAAATCCCAAAATACATTTCACTGCAAAGTTGGGACATCCTAGATTGTTTATTGTTACCGCTTTCGTGCTTGCAAAAGACACACTGACGGACGGACGGTCAGACATGGCCTAAGCATCTTAGAATTGTACGCTGATCTAAGACATATATACTTTATGGGGTATCGGATCAATATTTAGAGGTGTGGGATATAAAAAGGCCTTTGTTAAAAATTATAATTTTTTTACAGAAAAGGCAATTTTAAAAGGTTCTAGGTGACATTTTTTGTCAAAATTGGTGTTTCATTCGTAATCGCGCCTTAAACTTAATTCTTTTTTTTAATTTGTAAAAATATGGAAAAATATGTACGAATCGACTGCAATAACTAATTTTCAGAAATACCGCGATTAGAATAAATGCAACAGTTTTTTTTGGCTCTCCAGTAAAGTATCGGAAAAACATATGTGACAGGGCATAGAGGCATTGATTAGTCAATATACGACGACCCGCTTCCCTGTACAATTCTGTGGACACGTCAATAGTTTGTAACCATGCAAAAAGAGATATTTCTTCTATGAAGCTCGGCACAAAAATGTTAGCCCACTAATTTACTCTACCTTTATAGTTTGAATGGTCCACCATTACATTTATGTTGGAATTGGTACCCACATCGCGAATAAACTGCATCGCAATTAATGGTTTGGATAATATATGTGACAGCGCATAGGAACTAAGGGTAAAAAAAAAATCAATTTTCATTTTTTTCTTTTTTTGATGTGGACAACATCTGAGCATCGAATGAGACCGATCCCATGCCCCAAAAGTGTTCCCTCCCAGAGATATGCGCGTTTTATGAAAGTGATGGTACGCCATCTTTAAAATGGCTCTCCTGAACAAAACTGGTTTTTACCCTTAGGTCCTTTTCTATTTTGCGCGTCACATATAGGGTTTCTGCTGGAAACACCGACGAAATATTTTTGGTAGTTACAAACACTTGCCATAAAACTAACTTAACGCTGTTCCACAGAGTGGTGCAGGGAATAAAAATAGGTATACATTATTATTTTTGAATAACAATTTAATTTAATTCTGATAAATTATGTGTCGCAAAGTTTCAATTGTGTGCTGTTTCTCGATTCTTTGAATTTGATTAAAATTTCACTGATTCAGCACAGACATTATTTGACTGATATTAGAATTTATACAACACTTTTGTTGACATTTTGAGCTTGTTATTTTTGTCTGTGTATAAGTATAGTCACCTCGAAATATCAGGCCAAGTAAAGACGTCCATGGGTTAACAGTCCCACAATATGATACTGTTAACCCATGGATACTGAACTACTAAAATTCTTGATCGGTAATTATCATATAAACAACATAACAGGTGGCCCAAATAAGACCAACTTATATGAAACACAAATAAATTTTTTACTTTTTATCATAATTTATGATAATTATTTATTATTTTATTATTTTTTCTGTTTGCAGATTATAACTGAACTCTTGGAAATTTAAAATGAATACGTACAGTCCACAACAACGCATTAAAATTATCGATTTTTCTTATTCTTCTCAACGATCAATTGTTCTGACGCAGCGAAATAATCGCCGTTTTTTAACGTAAGATCAGCTCCCGCATCTTCAACGATTACAAGTTTAGTTCGCCGTTTTGAGGAACTGGTGTGCAGTTGGCAATACATCAGCATCAGTTACACCCAATCAGGTGCACTGTTTGGTGCGGAGTTATGGCCACAAAAATCATCGGCCCATATTTCTTTGGGAATGAGGATGAAACGCCAGAAACTGTATCCGGGGCTTCTGACAGAACAATGATCGACAACTTTTTGCAGCCAATAGTGGAGCAACATCCTAATTTGTGGTTTCAACAAGATAGAGCCACTGAACATACTGCTCGGCAAACTATGCATATGCTGCGTGAAATTTTTGGTGAACGCATAATTTCAAAAAATTCAGATTTTTCTTGGCCTCCTCGTTCACCTGATTAAACTGCGTCCGATTTTTTTTTATGGGGATTTTTAAAAGGCAAAGTGTATGTTAACAAACCACAGACACTTGGACAGCTCAAGCAGAATATTCGAGAGGAAATGGGATCAGAAACATTACTCGATGTAATGCAAAATGCGCTAAAAAGAGCCAATGCCTGCCTGTATCGAGCAAAATGGTGGTCATTTGTCTGATGTCATATTTCACACATAGTCAGGTTAAATTTCCATAAAATGTATTTAACATATAAAAATAAATCATTGAAAAAAACTCGTTATTACAAGAGTTATACGTGCTTAACATCACCAAATGAGATTTGGGCCACCCTGTATTTGATTCATTTAGTTGATTTAAATTGGACCATACACAGAAGAAAACTCGAAAATAATAGTATTTTATGTGTGGGCGAATTTATTTATTTATTAAAGTCTATGGAAGTACAAATTCCTTACAGACTATTTCTTACATCTAAAAGTAAATTAAATCTAAGTTATTAATAAAATTACATAACGAATCAAACAAATCAATGTACTGATTGGAGATACTAGTAAACTATTTCATTGCTCTAGTTATAGGTTCATTAAGAGAATAATTCGTTCTATGAACAGGTAAACAAAACAAGTTAAAGCGACGCAAAGTTCTGGTAGGAAAGCAAAAATCGACTAGTGCCAACAAACACGACGAATCTATCGAGCCCGAAACCAATTTATGAAGAAAAACTTGAGATAATAAGGTTCTTCTATTGTCCAGCGTTTTCAAATGAATTAACCTACATTTGTCTACATATAAAGGCTGAGGTTGAGCAAAATTAGTTGAGCGAAGAGCAAACGATATAAATCTCTTTTGAATTTTTTCAAGTCTACAAATGTGAATTGAATAAAAGGGATTACATATTAAGGACGCATATTCTAATTTAGCTCTAACTAAAGACGTATAAACTACCTTTACTGTGTATGGATCCACAAAATCTCTACAATTCCTTTTTATAAAAGCTAACAGTGAGTATGCTTTAGGTACAATAGAATTTATGTGATTTAAGAATGTAAACTTCGAATCATATATTACCCCTAAATCAACAATTTCATCAGCATTAACTAGTTTATGATCATTAAGCATATAGTCATATAAAACCGGATTTCTGCATTTAAAATATGAAACCTTGAAACATTTCTTAGATTAATTTCAAGAAAATTCTCCGAACACCATTTAGCATTACTCTGTACATCATTTTGCAAACGAAATACATCTGCTATGGATTGAATGCACAAAAATAATTTTAAATCATCGGCATAGAGCAAAATTCTTGACCACTTTATACAAGATGAAATATCATTAATAAAAAGAATAAAGAGCAACGGGCCTAGAATACTTCCTTGAGGAACACCAGAAGACGCAATATTAGCGTATATCACATACTCCACAGATACAAAACTGATTCTATTAGATAAATATGTAGTTAACCATTTCAGAAAAATTCCGTTAAAACCAATTAACCTCAACTTATGGATAAGTATCGAATGAGAAACTTTATCAAATGCCCCAGATAAATCTGTGTAAATAGTATCTACTTGACAACCTTGTTCAAAACTAGAAATGCAATACTGTAAAAAAACCGCTAGATTTCATGCTGAAATGGTGATAAGATTGGTTTAACAGCAAAATACATATTATCAAATATAATATATTCAAAAACTTTTGCAATATTACACAGTTTTGAAATGGGTCTGTAATTCTAAACGATATCTTTTGATCCAGATTTATAAACAGGCGTAACTGCTGCAATCTTCCATTTATCAATAAAAACTCCCTGTTTAATCGAACTATTAAACAAAAAGAGCAAAGGAAGAGCTAATGAAAAAGCAAATGTTTTAATGAAAAACCCACAAAGGCCGTCAGAATCATTCCTAATGGTCGATTTTAGTCTACTTATACCGTGCAAAACATCAACTTCCGATAACTCTTTGGATTTGAATTGCTATTATTTATTGTTACGCGATTTAAACCTTTTGAAGAAGTTTACAAAAGTCAGGGGAGATCAATAATTCCGTGACTTTTCGAATAAAACTCAGTTTTTTTTGCAAAAAAAATCCACTAAGTCCAAAGTTTCTGCAATTTGTATACCTTTCAAAATAAAGGATTTTTCGAGGTCCATAAAATGGGCACTTGTTTGATCAATAATTTCATCGTTTGGGCTGAATCTCTTTCCATCGAGCCATTTCTTAAGGTTTGGAAATAGTCACTGGGGGCTAAATCCAGAGAATATGGCGGATGCGTTACCCATTCGTAACCCAATTCAGGCAATTATGCCATTGAGACTGCACCCGTGCATTATCTTGATGAAATGGTAATCGCGCACGCATCTTGCAGACAGCTTTCTTAAGCCCAACTGATCATGTAAAATGGAAACCACTTTGCCATATGGCATCAACGATTTCACGCATTTTTACTCTTCGATCGGCCATCACCATATCGTGGATTTTTTCGACATTTTCGGCCGTCTTGACCTAAATTGACCGACCAGATCGTTTAGCGTCATTTGTACTTGTGCGACCACAACGAAAGTAAAGCACCTTTGAAACCGATGGTGCAGAGTCCCCAGAGTATTTATCAAGCTTTTCCTTGGTTTGATTGGCGGTTTTTTTTCGCAAAAAATAATGTTTAATAAGCACTCGAAATTCACTTCCTTTCGTTTTTAACAAAATCCACGAGGTTGGTTGGTTTGAACAGCTGTTAAACACATACTAAATGACGGAACTCTCTCACAATTTGACAGAAGTCTATTAAGGGATGGTACTTGATGGGAGGAGTGGTGCATTTTATATAACTACGAGGGAAGTTGGAAAAGTCACGGCATTATTGATCCCTCCTCGTAGTTACAATTTGGGAAAGAATCGCTTTAACACTTTGTTAAGCTATTTTGATCGTTTGCAAATCTGGTTTAATGCCATTGCCGTTTTGTTTCCCGCAGCTTGTAGTAATGCACAAAATGCAGCCGAATATTTTAATTGTGCATTCCAGCGTCATTCGTCTTTCATGACTTTCGGTATGTCACTTGCAGAAACGCTTGCAAACAAACACTACGTAAATAAGCGAAACTGAAATTCGAAGCCAACGAGGAACGAACAGCCAAAGACCAGCAAATTAACACTAGGGTCACAATAAACAAATGTTATTTGCCTTGAAGGACAGGTATAAGTAAATGACAATTACGCAAATGTTTGCCTGTCCGCCGTCCCTCCGTATGCCCGTCCGACCGTCCGACTGTCTCTTGTATGTGATCATTATTTTGACAGCTATTGTACGACACTCAACATTGGCACGAATGTACTCGTATATTTGTCCAAATGATAATTACAAACATTAGAGAATGGGGTCTCCAGCTAACATATGTCGCTGACGAACGGACGAAAAAGCGAAAGAGTTTTGCGGACTCTTAATGGAACATGCAAATGTTGGTAGAAAAGACAATTCCGGCAATGCCATCTTGTACTAATTCTATTTCATTGCCAGTAATTGCGAGCGATTATATCGTATCCATTATTAAAATGTAGGTACACCAGGCCGGGTACCAGACAACAATAGCTTCAGCTTGAGTATCGGCTTTGGCGTCATTACCACCAGCAACGGCCACGGCGTCGGCATCATTACCACCGGCAACAGTAGTCAGTCAATCTTTGGTAAAGTCATTTCTAAAGTACAGGGTTACGGGTACTCGGTCGGATACAATGCTCGGTTGAAGTAGCACTTTTGAGATTTAATACCGTTTTTTGTTTCCTTTACAAAATCGGTTCTGTTTTGTTTCGTTTCGTTTTCATTTCTTGTTGCTTTTGCTGAGATCTGTGGCTTCTGCCATTCGGATGCTGCTCAACTGCTGGCTGGTGCTATGGCGACGCTGATTCTGTTGTGTTGCTGCTGTTGATAATGATGTTGTTGGTCGTTGGCGGGGGTATTGGTGCTGTTGCTGGTATTACCATAAACATTTCCACCTCTAATTACAGCACAATGAGGTGGCAAAAATGCGAATAAGATCTCTTTGTACATCTTTTATTTGGTTGATACGACACGATTTTTTTCTGTTATTACAAAATTTTAATGTTTAAAAACATGATTTGCAATAAAACCGACAGGCAGACGGACAGATGGAGAGACAGTCAGCTATAATATCGTTTGTCTGTTAGTACATATGTATGTATGTATGTACTACGAGTACATACAGACATACATGTACATAAACACCTATGGCGTGTATGTGTGTAAAGTGTTAATATTTCATTTAACACTGTTTCATATGTGTAATGTAGACGTATGTGGCTGTAATTACAAATACTTGTACATATTTATGTACGTGTAAGTTCATATGTACCATCATTGTTAATCACTGCCTTTGCGACACACAAATGTACTTAACGCGCACAGTGTTACGAGTAAGGCTGCAGTTACACGTTAGAATGGCAATGAACGTATTCAGCGAAATTCCCGCACTTATTTTTGTAAACTAAAATGAAATTTGTGTCTTCATTTGTTATACTGCGAAATAGGATACAAAATTTTGGGGATTTGACATACAAATTCAAATACCCTTTTCGTCCTCCATGTTGCCACATCTGCGACAGTTATACAAGGTATCTTTGTGTCCCGTCAAAATGGCTATAATTTTATAACTATACTATGATCCCCACAAAAATATTATGTTCTCACAACAATAGCATTATTCACACGCAACCATACTATGATCCAAACTACCATATTATTATTCACAATCAATAATACGACCATAGTATGTTTAACATAAAATCATAGTATGATCTTAACAACCACAGTGTGTGTGCGTCGCATCCATACTATAATGCCCAATATTTTGTGTAAGGAATAGGCTAAGTTTTATTTAACAATAGAGATTTTTACTAAGGTAATTATGTTAAAATAGTAATTAATTTAACAGTAGACAAAACTAACTTTATTTATTAAAAATATTTCACTTATACTTATCCAAAGTAGTTTGTTTTGAAAAAAATAATTTGAATGTTAAAGTTCTATTATTGCGTAAGATGCGTAACAATAACATTGTAATATTACAAAAAATACGATTTTGATTGCCGTAGTCATATTATTGTTAACATAAAACCCAAAAAATAACAATACTTTTGTCGCACCAACCATATTTATATTGTAGCTACAACCATAATTTCATCTTTAAATTTAGCAACAATACTATTGTTATTTTGCAACAATATTCATCATACTATTGTCAAAATAACATTCAAAGAACAATACTATGGTTGTGAAGAGCATACCTTTATTGCAGAGAAAATGCTATTGTTACCGTGACCATAGAGTAACCATATATTTTCACTGCGTGTGATGAGAGACATTTTTCTCCTACTGTTGTATTTCACGTTTGCTTAGATATCCTGTATGATTACAAAGCATTCTACATTGAGAAAGGAATTCTGACATAATCTCTAACGCTTCCTGTTCTACTACACCTTACGGTGTAGATACTTCTACTGGATATTGGTTCGAGGATGATTCAACTGTTACTAGTTCATTCGCTTGAGATTCAAAGCGGGCGTGATGCACAAAGTGGTGAGTTCTTCTTTACATCTTAAGAACAGTGATGATGTGGTCGTATAGGATTTAAGAGCCAAGATAGCTGCCTGGCTGTCATGACAAATACCTGTGCGACTCGTTGCACACTTTTGTTGACAACGAAGAACACGCCTTTTTAATTGTGGAATTTTCTTCCTGAAAAACGCTGGATTCCTTAGGAAGAGAGTAAGGTGTCGTAGATGTGCGCTATCTGAGAATGCAGCCGCTCATTCGCAAGTATGCCTCTATCTCACGGTATGTCACATGACGATCTTGCATTATCAGTTCACGCACGGCATAAATGTTCAATGGCACAACGGCCGTTTTTGGACAACCTTCACGACCTTCGTCTTTGAGCGAGCGTCGCACAGTGGGAAAATTACGAAAAAAATTGGAAATAATTCGGCCATTTCGTTTGTAATGGTCCGATTTAAATGAAAATTTACATTGACCTTCTTGAAGTGTTACTAAGCTTAAGTTTTGAATTTCATGCATCTGTGTTTAACAGGTGCTGCACAGTGGGCCCTCAAAGTTGGTCACCTCGAGTTAAAATTTTCTTTTTCAAGCCGCCAAAAGCGTATTTGTGGTCCGATCGTAATAATTTTTTCTTTAGTGAAATCTGCTGGACAAACCCAACCAAAAATGTTATTACAAATTTTTTCATATCTCGTACAATAAAAAAGATATCGGGACTTAAAGTTTTTTTTTCGAAAAATTTGCTTTGGATTTTTTGGGATTATTTTATTTTTGGGAATCAGTTTTAGGTGAATCGGGGAAAATTTAATCCTGGTTTAAAGAAAACACTTTGGTTAATGTTTTAAAAAAAGAATTGTAGCAAAATCACCAATAATATGAAAATGCCAGCTGTTCAAAGTCAACTATTGCGAAAAAAGTGGGATTTTGAGTGTTTTACGGCGAAAAGGTACCTTTACTCTTATGTCAATAACTTTAATGTTTCTTAAGTAACATACAAAAAATTTGCATTTATTTCAAAGAAAACTTTATGCTTAATACAAATAATAAGCAATTGTGACCCTAGTCGGTACTTTTCTTGCTCCAGGCGTCTCCAAATATGGGCATTTTTTTCAAAAAAAATTGAGTTTGAGCTCAAATAAAAAAAATCGCCACACTGCTGGCCCAATTTGGTGCTATAAGTCAGTTAACTACATATGTTTTCTAAAATCCCAAGCAAAGAAATTTTGCGGGAGGCCATTTCTAGGACAAAAAAAATGAGTTTTTGTTAAAAAATCCCATTTCTGGGATTTTGTTTTCCCCTGTGTCAAATTTTAGAAAAGTGGCAACTCCAATTTTTTTTTTGAATAAGTTTTTCATTTTGTCACAAAAATATTGATACTACGTAAAAAAATCAGGTTTATATCTCCAACCAGCAAAATTTTACAGTGGTCTGAAATATTGACTTTTTTTGCTACCTTCACAAAAAAAAAATTTTTTCTCGTTTTTATCAATTATTATTCAACATATTGAGTTAATTGCATTCTTTTTTATAATCTGTTAAAACTAGAGGTAATTACCTTTCCATTGGTATATAAAAAGTATATCCTTTTACCTACACTTATAACAGCACGTGCGCTGGAATAAGACCCCTTTGAGTAAAATATTAATTTTTTTGGTAAATAGCAATTTCATTTTGTGAGAGATCAATGTTGTTGCATTTAAAAAAATCAAATTTACACATTTCCAATCGCAAAAAAGTAATTTAATTGTTGCAGATAGAAAATTTGAATAAAAAGATGCTATTGACTTCATTTTTTGTGAAAAACTTTTTTTTAAATAAATTAACATTTAAATAAATCTTATAATTAAAAAACATTAAACTTAAATGATTTTATTCCACGTCCAGCATATCTAATAAATCAGAAAATTCTTCTTCGTCTCCATGCGTCATTTCGTGGTACGAAGTCAACTTACTTCTCATGGAGGATAAAAAAGGATCTGAAGATAATAATAAACTATTAAGTAAGTCTTCGTTTTGTGCTATTCTTGAGCATTTTCTTGTGGAAAATTGTTGAACATATCTGAAGTCTCGATTTCTAGCTTCTTGTGGTTCTTCAGTTAACTCGCCTATAGGGAGAAGGTGAGACTCGATTATTTGTTTCCCATGGAACAGGACTCTGTGTATAGTTGGCGTTAGATCTTTCCAGGGATAGAGATCAGCAAGCATTTTTAAAATTCGTTCGGCGTAAACTCCAAATTTATCGGAATTAATCTTTTGTTTGGAATTCAGAGCTAAAAGCAATATATTAACCATTCGAATCAACTCCTTATTGATTCCAGTTATTTCTGCAGCTGTATTATAGTCTGCGAAGAATCTTCTGGCAGTGTTTCCATCATTTGTATTCCCAAAGTTCGAGCGTGGTTTAGAAATATTTATTAGTTTGTTGTTTAAATGCATCTTGAATTCTTTTTTTTTTTCACTTGCTCTCATTTCATGCATTTCTTTGTTAGCTCGAATGTTTTTCCTTTCATTTCCTGGTATAGATTTATACTTAATGTCATAAGCAAGGTTTAGAAAGTGTTCTAGAAACCTGATTCGAGCATGTAACGGTGCTATTCCAAACTCAAGGGTATCTTCATTGACTACTGAATTATTCGAAGCGTTTGAAAAATTAACTTTGCTTTTATTGCAAATGAAACACTTCCAGCTAGATTTGTTTCCTGTAATATCGTTTGCGGCTTTTCCATCTACCATTGTCAGGAACATTTTAAAAGATATTGTAATAGAATACCTGTCGAATTTAAATGCAAAATCTTCTAATCTCGAAATATCATCTTTTAATTTGTCTGTGATGGCTTTAGTTAAATCACTCGTTTCTTTATGATATACGAAGGAGATTGGTCTGCAATAAATTTTGGAGCCAGGTGTTGGATTACGCCATATTGCTTCAGTAGGGTTTGATTTTCTGCGCGAAGTTGAAGGTAAGGTAGAGTCTAAATTTAACCTCAGAGGAACCAAAGATGCCATGAATACGCTCTTGAATTCGATCTGGGTAGATTGGCTATCAGAGCATTGTTTGTATTCCGAAAGTGCTGACAAACCATCACATCCCCACTTGCATATTAATTGAAGATGGCTGTTGTTGATTTTTTTTAGTTGTTCCTCATTCAATGTTGTTATTATCCTACTGGCAGTATTTTGGAGAAGTAGTTCCAAACTAACGCTGCCGGCCTTTTCTGTAATTATCACTGGGTTTGGCAAAATTTCCATTTTTCGTTCCTTTATTCGGTTGTATGCGGGAAACATGTCACATCCTTTATCAAGCAGCATTCTTCTTAAATGAGTGTACTTGTTCTTACTCAATCCCAATTCGATGATTAAAGCTAATGCTTCTTCCTCGCTAAAACCAGGACATGGTGTTGCAATACTTCTTTCAATGCGTTGGAGCCGCCTTGGTGATGCTTCCGTTAACACGTCTGCAATTCTTTTTGCGCTAGATGGCCGATTTTCCACCGTCAGTAATTCCTTGAATGTATCACAAATCTTTGAAGGTGAATGATTTGCCATCTCAGCCGACAACCGTTGTTTCTTTGCCTTTGGACATAGATCGTCGTATTCCTTAGTAGGAGCACCCACTAAAGCAGGGACAGTTTTAAATTCAATTATACTGTCGAGCCACTCAGTTGGTAATCTTGAATAATTCCTGTGATACTTCTCCATGAGCCGGTCAAATTTTTTCAAAAAATTTAATACTTTGCTGCTTTCGTTAGATTGTGTTATCTCGCTATATGTTGACTCTATGCACTCTATTAAATATGCTACTCTGTTCTCCATTTTCCGAAGTTTGGTGTGTTTTAAAAATTCAACAAGTTCTTGAACAAGGAGTGTTATCGTCATGGCGGATTAATTTGTTATGATAAACCCATACAAAATCGGCGGTTCTTATATCAATGAGTAATACTTACAGGTAATCACAATAATATCCGCAATTAATACTTGACTAAAATACCAGGTATTCCCCAAAAATACATTTATAACAATGAATTTTTATGTACCCAGGTACATTCGCCTAAAATGTTGCACAATATTCCGGACATAGGGGACAGGTATTCCCCCAAAACATATAAGAATGAATGTTTAGGTACCTAGATCCATACTATACAATACTACCCATTTTCCGTTTTTACACAATAGGTAAACAATAATGGTAAAAATATATATTTTTGCTATTTATGGATAGGTACGAGAATTTTTAAAATTGGTATTCTTACCTATAAAATTCATACTTTACTCAAAGGGGTCTTATTCCAGCACACGTGCTGTTATAAGTGTAGGTAAAAGGATATACTTTTTATATACCAATGGAAAGGTAATTACCTCTAGTTTTAACAGATTATAAAAAAGAATGCAATTAACTCAATATGTTGAATAATAATTGATAAAAACGAGAAAAATTTTTTTTTTGTGAAGGTAGCAAAAAAAGTCAATATTTCAGACCACTGTAAAATTTTGCTGGTTGGAGATATAAACCTGATTTTTTTACGTAGTATCAATATTTTTGTGACAAAATGAAAAACTTATTCAAAAAAAAAATTGGAGTTGCCACTTTTCTAAAATTTGACACAGGGGAAAACAAAATCCCAGAAATGGGATTTTTTAACAAAAACTCATTTTTTTTGTCCTAGAAATGGCCTCCCGCAAAATTTCTTTGCTTGGGATTTTAGAAAACATATGTAGTTAACTGACTTATAGCACCAAATTGGGCCAGCAGTGTGGCGATTTTTTTTATTTGAGCTCAAACTCAATTTTTGTTGAAAAAAATGCCCATATTTGGAGACGCCTGGAGCAAGAAAAGTACCGACTAGGGTCACAATTGCTTATTATTTGTATTAAGCATAAAGTTTTCTTTGAAATAAATGCAAATTTTTTGTATGTTACTTAAGAAACATTAAAGTTATTGACATAAGAGTAAAGGTACCTTTTCGCCGTAAAACACTCAAAATCCCACTTTTTTCGCAATAGTTGACTTTGAACAGCTGGCATTTTCATATTATTGGTGATTTTGCTACAATTCTTTTTTTAAAACATTAACCAAAGTGTTTTCTTTAAACCTGGATTAAATTTTCCCCGATTCACCTAAAACTGATTCTTAAAAATAAAATAATCCCAGAAAATCCAAAGCAAATTTTTCGAAAAAAAAACTTTAAGTCCCGATATCTTTTTTATTGTACGAGATATGAAAAAATTTGTGATAACATTTTTGGTTGGGTTTGTCCAGCAGATTTCACTAAAGAAAAAATTATTACGATCGGACCACAAATACGCTTTTGGCGGCTTGAAAAAGAAAATTTTAACTCGAGGTGACCAACTTTGAGGGCCCACTGTGCAGCACCTGTTAAACACAGATGCATGAAATTCAATACTTAAGCTCAGTAACACTTCAAGAAGGTCAATGTAAATTTTCATTTAAATCGGACCATTACAAACGAAATGGCCGAATTATTTCCAATTTTTTCGTAATTTTCCCACTGTGCGTCGGCCACGGTTGAATTCATTGAATCAGTTTTTTACAGTGCTATAGGATGGTGCTTCATCGCCATACAAAGATTTTAGTTCAGCGATGCACTCTTGTCGTGATATTCCAAAGTTGTGAAAAATGATCGCATGAAAATGTTCACGAGTTAATTCCATTTTTTTGCCAAATTGATTTTTTTCCATTCACTGTTAACCATACAAATGATGGTCGTACGTCAAAACGTTCTGAGTACGTTTATGCTAAAAAGTGTCAAACTTTCCAATGGAAATGTCAGGTGGCGCCAGAAAAGGTCAGAAATTTATATAGCAACCCTCGTAGTTATATCCTATCAGTTTTTTGGTAGATAATACCTATTCAATGTTACAATATCATGCATGCTTGTGCCTAAAGATAAGTCTTTTTATAACATCTTTTTACGAAGCAGGACACTTGTTTCAAGGCAGTGAGCTGTGATAGTCACTTATGTGACTATCCCCTTACCAGCCGAAACATTTTGTATTTTTTTGGTTTCCCGCCTCGTAGATGACTAAGAAATTTATTCCTATAAACCCTTCGATGTTACTCATTGGTTCTTTCACTTTGGAGACTGTGTATAATTGATCCATTTTGCCATAGTCAAGTTTTATAAAAAGCGGTCAAAAAGTTTTAACTCATGTAGAGGGTAGCCCGAAAAGGATTAACTGATGTAAAACACAAATAACATTTTTATTTTCCAGCATAACTTATTTTTCCTTTTTGCAGGCTATAACTGAACTCGTGTGAATTCGGACAGCAAGACCTCCAACAACAGCTAGAATACGCTATTCGCTATACAGCATTAGCTTCCAAAAAATGATTTTTTTAATAATGTAGACTGTGTCAATCCAAAGGCTTTACATCAGTATCGTGTCAGTATGGTGTTATGGCCCCAAAACTGATCGGCCCATATTGCCTTGGAAATGAGGATGAAACTCCAAAAACAATCGAACGAACAATCACTAAAGACACATGCTACATGCCACATGTTAATTTGTGGTGTCCCCGATTGCTAGGCAAGCTAAGGATTTTTGCGTGGAAGTGCTTTGTCTCATTGGGGCCACCCTTTATATATTTTCATAATTTGTAATCACATATAGAACTACTTTTTTGTGTGTTTCGAAGCACTGTGTTATTGTACTTATACTTTTATGTCTGTATGCATGTAACTCATCGGCCCATCGGTACATTCATACATATGTTCAGCCTCAAATTAATATCAATGCGAAAAAATGCTATAAAAATATTATGAACCAACAAATTATTACAAATAAAGAGGAATAAGGCAGAGGTAACCCCTTGAGGGGCAACCATCGTTTTGCTTTCTCTCTTGTCATACCTACATCAGAGTGAGAAGGTGCCAAGGAATAAGTGATAAGTATGTCACTAAGTGATCAGTAGTTTAATTCAGTCTATGAAAATATTAAATTATTAACAGACTCTTAGTTAAATCTAAAAATACCTTAACTCGCAACAAACACTTTTTACTTCCTATTATATTAAGGCGGAAAAGTAATTCGAAGTGTAGTCAAATTGTAAGTTGTGTATAATGGGTCAGGTGTTTAAAATTCTACATATGAAAACGACCTTATTTTTTCAATAATATTTTAAAAATTATTTTTTATTGATGCAAATTACAAAATTCCGGAATACATTTACTCGATGTGGCAACCTTTTTCTATGACTATCGATAAAGGTTCTTGGCGTATTTTTTTTTGTTCTTGCCGCATTTCCAGTACATAAGCTTTTATCAGCGCATCTATGCTGATATTTTATACCCTCTATGGAATGGCGGATGGTATATGAAAGTTGTAACTCCACGCAATACTGATCGGAGACCCTATAAGGTATATTATTGATTGTCGAAAGATTCTAAGAAGATCTAGCCATGTCCATCCGTCCGTGTGTCTGTTGAAAGCACGATGATTGCTTATGGTCCTAAGCTGTTAAGAATAATAAATTGGCGAAATGGGTACAAGTAGGAAAAAGTTTCCCTTTAAGGGTCTAAAGGTTCCTCGGACAAAAGTAAACTTTTTTGACTAATTGCTTAACAACTGAAAATTGTTGTTTGGAGGGACAAAGGTTAAAGCGGAAACTCTTATTTTGGGACGCAGTAAATACCTGCAAAAAGAGTAAAGTTACTTGAAGTGTTGACTCATGGGGCGCAAAAAACGTCACGCATTGTCAGAAGAGTCTGTCAATATTGACATGTGGGTACTCAAATTAAAGCACCCACGTTGCTCGGGGAAAGTATAAAATGTTTCGTATAAAAACGCAGTGCAGCACAAAAATATATAACCATATACGGACAACACTACGTGCTAAAAGACCAAAACACAAAGACCCATGTCTCCTAGTTTTGCCCAAAGTCATGTACTTTTTTATGGGCCCTAAATATTTGGGGACTCGGTGTGATTTTGCTCGAATGAGTCACCCTGAGGCGTAGTTGCGGCCAACATTTGAAGGAAATTATATCAAAAAAAAAAATGGCATAACATTTCCTTCGAATGAATAAAAAAGATTCCACACTTTTATTTTTTTTTTTTAAAAAAAATCCTCTAGATGGATCACCCTATATAACATATACAATAAACTGGTATACATACAGTGTTAAAAAAATCATTTTTCCAATGAATCTACCTTTCTCTTTCTTAAGGCCCAGAATGGGTTAATCTCACAAGAAATCACTTTGCCAAGCCATATGTGAAATGCTCATTGGTATTAACCAACATTCATACGAGTGCATCTGAACCTATTTTCATCCTAAAACAATAAAGTATGTGTGAGTGTCTGTCTTGATCTCTTTCGCCGACGAATAATGACTCAATGACTTGTAATTCGCTTAAAAACCATCAAAGAAGATCTTCATTTACCTTTTCGTCTTCGGTAAACGCAAGTCAAAATCCAGCAACAACAACAGCAAACTCATCCAACAGCTTCTCAATCAAAATAAACCAAATGCGGAACGTAAAGTGGTTGTCATGCTCCAACAGCTGGGTCTCTCGTCTCTCGCAGCCCTGGGTCCACCACCCAGCACACATGTGCATGTACTGACAATATCGACGGTTTGGACTTTCTAACCGACATTATCGTTGTTTATGTGACACAAACAGTCAACACCTGCTAAGGAGACCGTAAAAGGAGTCTTCATCATACAGTTCTCCGCGCTTAAGTATCATCATCGAAAAAATATGCAAAATTCAGCGACTACAGACACGCTTACATACGAGCACATCAGCCGCACATACGGCCGTTACACAGACCCTCTCGCAGAGGCTGAGTGGTGGCAACATACATATGTTACTGCGATAAGATACTCGCGTACTGGCAGTGAGTCCGGAGTGAGTCCTGGCGGTGATGCTGGTGGTACACGTTGCAAATGTGCAAAGGTTTGACTTTGATTCTTACCCGTAATGCTGATGCAATCAGAATGCGTGTTGCACACATCAGCAGGGGGAGCTGTACAGCGTCAGAAAATGCTGTAATGCATTGCTACACGAACTGAATGAGATCTCATATATCTGGCAAATCTTGTTTTTGACTCGCATGCGGCTAAGGTATGAAAAGGGTGGTTAATGTTTCAAAGTATACTCTAAATGTAGATATTGGAGCTCTTTAATTGAACCTAGTCGGTTACTATTCTAACTTTGACGAATTGGACCAAGTTTAAGAAAAATGGTGAATGAAGTCCCCCTACCAGATCGTTTATTTAGTCCGATTATTGGGGTATGGACCTTCATGTGACATAGCTGTGCCTTTGTTTGGAAATCGTGCCTTTAGTCTCATGTAAAGAACGGTTTTTCGTGAAATTCCGAACCAACAGTGTGCAATGAATCATGGAGAAACAGGTGTTTATTATTCCTTAACGTCTAAATAAGAGGGCGGTAATCGCCCATATAAAAAATCTCTAATTCCTATTCGCATAGGGCGAGCTTCACGTCTTGTTAAGGTTTGCTCACTTATATATTTTTTAAAACAAAAAAATATAAAAATTCAAATCAAGTGTGGAGTATTTTTTGGTAATTTAAAAACACATTTTATGGCATTTAATTTTTGAAAACAATTTCCTTCAAATGTTGGCAACTGTATTATGGAAATGAGCGTTCGGTGAGAAACGTTAAGATCCGCTGTTTTCGACCAAAATTTTGTTCAGTGATGAGGTCCATTTCTGGCTCAACGGCAAAGTCAATAAACTGAATTACCGCAAACGGGCTGAAGAGGTTCTAGAGGTGCTATTATACCCAGAGAAAACCACGGTTTGGTGCGGTTTATAAGCTGGTAGAATCATCGGTGCATATTTTTTCAAAAATGATGATGGTGCTCGCTGTCGCGCCATGATATCGATCTTTATGCTACCTGAAATTGAAGCCCGTAATCTTGACGACACTTGGTTTCAACAGGACGGTGCCACTTGCCTTACAGCTGATCAAACAATGGATCTATTGAGAGGTCATTTCGAAAAGCAGCTAATTGCACGTTTTGGCTAGGTCAGTTTGCCGCCTAGATCGAGTGATATCATACCTTTAGACATTTTTCTTTGGGCTTACGTAAAGCCACTTCATGTTTGATGGACTTCAATGGTCATTAAACATTGCAAACCCCGCAGCTCCGGAGGCCACATATTAAGTCCAAATCTGTTTTTAGTTAGAAGAGACCATAAAATCAAAATGTGACCTTGAGTCCTACCGCCCTTAACGCCACAATATAAGTTCGATATTGCTCAAATTTTACATGAAACGTTTTAATCGAACTATCATAAAATCCGGTCACATTGGATCATATTAAACATATTAACATTTGGCCCCCACACCAAGGTCCCTCCCGCTATATAGTACTATCGGTCAATACATTATTATAAATCCGATCTTGCTCATGAATGTTATGCATAAACTTTAACCAACTTTAACCAACGACACTTTCTATGTTCTCATGTAGCCCCAAAGAAGGGTTTATCAATTGGGAGCAGCAAATGAAATCCGGCGCGTAGTATTACGTCTTTGACTAAAATAAAGTTTTGGACGGAGCTCTGTTCGATACACAAGATGTCTGTCTATATGAGTATATCTCGGAATAAATCTGCCAGGATTCTAAAGAGGGAGAAAATTTCAACCATCAACAGGGCTACTATCTAAGGCCAGGAGCATCAGGCTCCTTAAGGACCATTAGATGGTTTCTAGCAATGCATTAACTTTATAAGCGACTTTTATCGACAGTTCAGACAGGGTCCCATAGCTAGCTGAGCTCTCTTTCATCCGTTTCTTTTATTCAGCTCTCTGTTTTCCTCCTTCTATTTTCTTCTTAAAAGATATCACAACGGGCCAACTCGCCAGAGCGGGCTTTCCATTTAACTTTAATATAAGTACTTTTATGCACAAGTTGTACTATGTACTATTGTTGGGTTTATAGTTGTGGCGCAACAATATTATGATCCTCACAACCATATTATGATTCACACACAACCATAATATGATCCCCACAACCATATTTTGATTTATATTCAACCATACTATAACCCCCACAAGTGTAGTATGATCCCCAAAACAGTAGTATGATCCCCACAGCCATAGTATGTTTATCATATAACCATATTGCGATCCTCACAACCATATCATGTTTTACATACAACCATAGTATGAATCAGTAGGATTCACAAGATACCGTGTTATGATCCCCAAAATTATTTATTAGGTTTGGGTTTTGTTATTTTCAGCAAGATAGAAGATAGTAAATAATTTAAAAATACATTTAATTCAAAATATTAGAAGTGATTAATTAAACAGTAGAAATCATTCGTTAAAAAAATCTGTTTCATTTATTAAAAATATTTCAGTTAAAAAAATCCAAAACAATTTGTATTAACCAATTTTAATTTTTAGATAAAAAGTAAAATTTTTACGTAAGAATTGTAACATTAACATTGTTCTTACACTGCATTTAAATTTATAAAAATTACAATTATACGGTATGATTGCCATAATCATATTATTGTAAACATAAAACTCCAAAAACATGACTTTTGTCGCTCCAGCAATAATTATATTGTTGCTAGAACCATATTTACATTTTAAATATTGGCAAAAATACTATTGTTACATTTCAACAATATTAATATAGCCGCAATCATACTGTAGTCAAAATTAAATCCAAAAAACAAGACTATGGTAGCGACGAAAATGCTTTTATTGTTGAGAACATATTATTGTTGCCGTGATCATATAGTATCTATATTTTTTCTCGACGTGTAAGGTCCCTAGGCCGCTGGAAAAAAATGAAAGTTTTTAGCATATGACATAAGTTTTGCCATTAGACTGGACTGGGGCCTCATTCAATGCGCAGTGTCTATGGTACATGCAGAAAAAAGTATGGTTGGGTTGACAATATTCGAAGAGGATCATACTATTCTTGGGTATATGGTTGTGACACAACAATATTATGACCCTCACAACATTAGTATGATTCACACATAATCATACTATGATTCCCACAACCATAATATGATTCACAATCAACCATACTATGATCTCCACAACCATACTATGATCCTCACAACAATAGTATGATTCACACTCAACCATACTATTAACTCCACAACCATCGTATGATCCTCACAACCATAATATGACTAGCACGCAACCATACTATGATCCCCACAACCATAGTATGATTCACACTCAACCATACTACTTTACCTACAACCATAATATGATTCAATCAACCACACTATGATCCCCAAAATTATTTATTAGGATTGGGTAATGTTATTCAAAAATATAGATTTTTATCAAGCAAGCTATTTAAAATCTCATTACACTTAGTTTCATAGCCAGATTTGAGGCCATGTTTTTATTAAACATTTCAATCAAGAATCAAAAATATATATTCCAACGGCAGTCGAAAATACTTGTAATTGCCAGCAGGGGTGAATGCTACTTCACCATCCGTAAACGCCAAGTACCGAATGTGATTAAACCACGATCAATGGCTATATACTTAAGTGCAGGCAGATTTTAAATAAACGAGAACCAGTCGGAAGAAGAGTATTTCATCGAACAAAGTAAACACAATACAAATCCTTCGAACTGCCTCCCGATTGTTGTTGTTTTTTATAATGGATAACAAACATGCACTGTATCGTGTGTATGTGTTTTTTTGGTATATCAAAAAAAACATACGCACACAAATGCATGTATGCTCTTTAAAACCTGTTTTGTTATGTTCATAGTCGCAACCATACTGTATGATTGCCGTAATCATATTATTTTAACGTAAATTTTAAACAACATTACTTTTGTTGCACCAACCATGTTTATATGGTTGATACAACTACATTTTCATTTCTAAATTTGGCAATAATACTATTGTTACATTTCAACAATATAATATTGCTGTAATCATACTTTTGTCAAAATAAAATTCAAAAAACAATACTATGGCTGCGACGATAATGATTTTATTGTAGAGAACATAGTATTGTTGCGGTGACCATAAGTAACCATATCTTTTCTCTGCGTGTACATGGAGCCGAAAACCGTCTCGTAATGTTAGATGAAATATGGGTATCCAGAAACAAAAAAATTTTCTCACAAATCCACATATGTGACAGCGAAAGGGACCTAAGGGTAAAAAACTCAATTTTCATTTTTTTTTCTTTTTTTGATGTGAACAACATCTGAGCATCGAATGAGACCGGTCCCATGCCCCAAAAGTGTTCCCTCCCATAAATATGCTCGTTTTATGAAAGTGAAGTCGACGATTCGAAGAGCAAATAGAAAGGGGCCTAATCTTTAAAATGGCTCTCCTAAACAAAACTGGTTTTTAACCTTAGGCCCCTTTCTATTTTACAGACAGTGAATTTAAACTTAAAGCCCGAATCTACCAGCTCCCTAATGCCGTTAGGCCCCCGATAATGGGGATATGGGTTCTCCAAAACAATTTGTGAATTTTAAAAGGACAATGGTTGAGAGGGCCCCAAAAATTAAGTTCTGTCAAACATTAACCCGCCACTAGCAACCATATCTCCCAATTCTGTCAATGCCATTCGACAATGCAACCCTTAATGGAGAGTGGTAAAGCTTTGGCCCAGCCGAATCTACGAAGTGACACTAGTTCAATTTCTATATTCAAAACTGTATCTGAAGCTTCTTACTAAGAAGCCGGTGGTACTTAGGTGGACTGTGCCCAAACAATAGTTGTGTACACCAGCTGATTCTGCAATACACTATTAACCACATTTATCAAACAGCCCTTGTCAAAGTACATGTGTTCAACTGGGTACGACAGTAAATTCAAGCGAATTGTCACTTTTGTACGTGTGTGTTGTCGTCCTTATGGCTTAGAGGGGTTTCTTCAAAACAAAAATCTTTGTGTTGTTGGCTGCTTTCGTCTGATTTAAAATTCGTTTCCCTCGCGTTGGGCGAAGGGACGGACCAAACCAACATTTTTACGTTGTGGCATTAAACGTCTTTCTAGAAAAACATCTACTCAAAATACTCTCAAAACAACAACTCGAAAATTGCATTGCAAACGTCAAAGCCCGGGTTTTTTTTGTGTTGCCGGTTGTTCGTTCGGCATCTTAGCAAATTCACCAAGCTGAAGGGTGAGTTTGATCCTTGCCCGGTGTAGTGCGGCTGCTGCTGTGGTTGTTGGCTATTTCAGTCGGTACAGCACTTGTTTATCTGGGGATTGAATTTCTTCGATTGAAAACAAACTGGATGCAATTCCAACAACACAAAAAACAAAAGTCCTTTTGCAGTTTCTGGGGTTTGTGCTCTGCGCTGAGTGATGGCCATCATATTCAGCATCGGTATCGACATCGGCAGCATCAGCATCGGCATTTGAGCCATTGTCATCATCAGCATCTGGAGCATCGGGGGCCATAACGGCGGCATGCAATCGAAACAGTAGTACCAAGTGGCATTTTTTGATTGACATTAAGGCCTCTGCTGCTCGCACGTTGGTATTGGCATTTCTTCTCCACCATCTTCGTGGCATGGCTTCGTTGGATTGTGAACATCATGTTGCCGCAATACATAACCTTATGTTTTTGGCTTTTGCTCCTCTTAAGTTAACAACTTTTTTGCTTCTTCTCCTCTTTTGACGTCTTCTCCTCAAAGGCAGGGTGGTGGAGAGGGGGTTTATTTTAAGGCTATGCTGCTGCTTTAGAGGACGGCATGGCATTTTTTTCTTTCTTCGTTCGTCTCACATGTAATGCAAACCATCTTCATGACCACAAAATATCCTTATGTTGGTTGGGTAATTGGAGATGTTTTTCATTTTTTTTGTTCATTATTTGTCTGGAAACATTGTGTTGCTTTTTGTATGGCATGCAGTGCCACCTTATGTATATTCATTATATATTTTTTTCATTAAGTTTTTTTTTTTTGTATATTTAGAATATTTTCTCTGTACTGACAAACATATTTTTCGTGAATATAAAAAATTACAAAATTTTCAAGGACTTTTTCGGAAGTCCATTATCATCCTTTGTAGTTGATGACAGTTTTTTAAGGTTTTCCCCCGATAAGTAAATGTCGTGTTCAGCAAAAGTCGTTGCTGGCTGTGTTCAATTTTTATAAGTAATTAGCCCTTGAAATAGTCATTAAATGTAGAAATTATATTTTGCCATTACTTATTTGGTTTTGTAGCAATGCAAATACCGAATTCTTTCGTCATTTCATTTGCAATTGCAGTAGCAAGTTTACGAAATTTGAAAGAGCGCACGTGGTGGGTTGTATTTTTTGTAAAATACTTTAAATTTGGCTTAGGCAGTTTGTGACTATAAAATGAAACTAATCTCGAGATACTTTTGGACTGTATTCTAGAGGCGAATGGTTTAATTGACCAATCGCCATACAACATTTGGTGTAGTCTACACTCGACCACGCGATGATGTGTATAATAAATTTATTAATTAGTTAGTAAAATACCAAGATATTGTTCGCAATTCCAATAAAATGGCTTGTCTTCAAAATCTGACTGTTAAAAATTGGCGTAAACAAGGCTTGTAGTATTAAACTCCTAGGGTTTGTTAATGGGTTTAGAGGAGAGAAAAAATGCACTTTATGGTAATAAATCATCTCTGAACAAAGAAGGAACTATTAGTTTGTTGAGTCGACTTAAGAGTTATTCCACGTCGGACAAAGCAATTATTATATTTTTTTGAAAACTTCAGGATATCTTTGCCTTTTACAAGATTTTATACGTGTCTTGGGAAATAAATCTAACAAATATATTAAGATGAGCCTTTAAATTTCTGCAAACCCTGCAAAACTCGGCTAACTATTGTACGAGTATATTCATATTTTACATTATATCTCGAAAATGGCTTAACCGATTTGAGAATTCTATGCTTTGTTCTAAAGGCTTTTAGTATTACTTTAACTTAGGTAAAGAACTAATGATTAATTTTTCGTTAATTTAAAATGTTTTTTTTATTGTGGTTTAAATTTTCAGAAAAAATCCATATTTTGTTGTTATGTTATGTTTTAATTTAAATATCAATAATTCAATGCAAAACAGTAATAACAGGTTTTGAGTTTTTATCTTCAGATATTTCAACAAATTCTTACATATCCATATTTATTTCTTATACGAGTAGTATATTAAAACATTCTAATTACTTATATGTTTTCTGTGGTATTTGAAAATTGTATTCTGGAGGAATAATCAGTTCTATTTTAAACAAAAAAGTTCAACAAACGTACTTGAGACATTTGTGTGGCAGGTACTAGAATGGGGCATTGTAGTAGAGATAGCCTGTCCAACTCAAATGACATCCTCACCCGCTGTTCTCACTGAACTTGGTGCTCCCTGTTTCGGTAACGAGGCTCTGTTGACAGAGAATACGCGGTATAACCTAAAGATCTGCACAGTGGAAATGCTGTCGTCACATGCCTGTCGGACTCGGAAGCGGCAACCCTATCAGCGGGCCATCTTAAAGATTCTTGATTACTGAAACCATAAACAATATGAATACGAAAAAAACGAATATACAGACGTCGACATTTGCAATAAAAACGGATTCGAATTTCATCATGGAATGTACGAACGCTAACAGAGCCATCCAGGCTTAATCATGGAGTTCATAATTTTTGTAATGCTATTATTTTAGGTACGAGACAAGATGAGACGAGATGTGTTAGACAAGATGACCAGACTCAGGCGAGTTCAGAACATTGGACGGTTAACCTTTCTCATATCAGACACAGATGCAGCAGAAGGGAGATCTAGCTGTGTTGGATGTTGCTCTCGAAAGAAGCAAGCCAATCACTCATCCACAAACAGAGAAAAGATATGGTTAATATATGGTCACCGCAACAATAATATGTTCTCTACAATAAAATCATGTTCGTCGTAACCATAGTATTGTTTTTTGAATTTCATTTTGACAACAGTATGATTGCGGCAATATTAATTTTGTTGAAATGTAACAATAGTATTATTGCCAAATTTAGAAAGAAAATATGGTTGTTGCAACCATATAAACATGGTTGGTGCAACAAAAGTATTGCTATTTTGAACAGCAATACTTTTGTTGCACCATTACATTAACATATATTCAATACATTAACAATAATATGATTACGGCAATCATACCGTATGGATGCGAATATGAACATAACAAAACAGGTTTTATATAGCATACATGTATGTGTGTGCGTATGTTTTTTTGATATACGAAAAAAATACACATGATACAGTGCATGGTTGCTGTCCATTATAAAAAAAAACAACAATCGAAAGGTAGTTCGAGAGATTTTTATTGTGTTTACTTTGTTTGGTGAATACTCTACTACCGACTTGTTCTTCTTTATTTAAAATCTCCCTGCACTTAAGTATATAGCCATTGATCGTGGTTTAATCAGATTTGTTACTTGGGGTCTACGGATGTTGAAGTAGCATTCACCCCTGCTGGCAACTAAAAGTAATTTACTCGTAGACTGTCGTTCAAATATACATATTTGTTTCTTGAATACAATTTTCAATAAAAACATGGTCCAAATCTGGCTATGAACTAATAGTACGAGTAATGCAATTTAAAATAACTGACTTGATACAAATCTCTAGTTTTGAAAAACAACATTACCCTAATAAATAATTTTGGGGATCATAGTATGGTTGAGTGTGAATCATACTATGGTTGTGGGGATCGTAGTATGGTTGCGTGTGAATCATACTATGGTTGTGAGGATCATACTATGGTTGTATGAGAAACATACTCTGGTTGTGAGGATCATAGTATGGTTGCGGAGATCATAGTAAGGTTGAGTGTGAATCATACTATGGTTGTGGGGATCATAGTATGATTGTGGAGATCATAATATGGTTATGTGTGAATCATACTATTGTTCTGAGGATCATAATATTGTTGTGCCACAACCATATATCCAACAATAGTATGATCCTCTTCGAATATTGTCACCCCAACCATACTCTTTTTCTGCGTGCAGTGGAAGCTGCACTCAGTTAGAATAATCACGGCTAGGTTTCGCACCAGAGCACTGATGCTAACATGCATACAATGCTATGAACCTACTGAGATGGGTAAATACAGCATCAAGGAAGAATTGTACAGCTCATTAAACCAGATAATGTCAGAAGTTTACCGTGGCGATATAATTTTATTAGTTAATCTTCTTGTTGACATTTATGTTATTCCACAGCCATTTGTAATTTTAGTATGCGAGAATGTTGTTTCAAACATGTAGAAAATATGTTTCTGTAAACCTATACTGAAATACAGACGTATTTTTAAAATTTTTTTTTTCTCTGTGTACTGCTGTATGGAAAGTTCCCTCCCGTCTTGAGGTACTGCCACTCCACAAGACATAGCTTACCCCGAACATTCCTAATTTTCAATAATCGAACGTGGTAAATTTAGTCCATAACGGTTGAAAATTGGGCAGATCGACTAAGAGGTAAACATTATCCAATCCCAAGGACTGAGTCAATCAACAATCCTACACATAATGATATCTATATCTATGTTTGAGATATTAATCTAGGTTATTATTCTAGACGTTGTTATGGCAAAACTGAATAATGGGTCGTGGCTCCCCTCACACAACCCTGAACCTTAAAAGAAATATATAATGAACTATAGGGATGTGATGATAATATTTGGAACATGTGATGTTGGCATGGAACGAAACAAATCCTTGAAGAACAGTAGGCCACGATAAAGTCGCCAAGAAAATTTCAAAGTATCTTAGATTCAAGTAGAGGTTGATTTAAAGCTTTACAACTATGCTTTAAGTGTATGAAAAGGTGTATAATGCCTTAAGGAACAAGCTGGAGCCCGAAGTAGAACAAACGATAATATAACGGACCCAATATCTCTTCTAGATTTAAGGGTTTTCAACAAAATGCGCAACCATCTACTTTCATAACATGGTCGAGGAGCCGACAAAATTAGTTAAACTAAAGCAAATTTCAAAAACGACTTTTGGATATTCTTAATTCTGTTAATATGAACTGCAACGCTGGGCTCCAAATGAATGACGCATACTTCACTCTATAACGAACAATT
Source organism: Hydrotaea diabolus (assembly GCA_963513945.1). Taxonomy (NCBI): domain Eukaryota; kingdom Metazoa; phylum Arthropoda; class Insecta; order Diptera; family Muscidae; genus Hydrotaea; species Hydrotaea diabolus. The sequence continues at coordinate 190,172,181 of OY740718.1, forward strand.
GAACAAAATAAAACTTTTTTGGTATATGGATCTGAAAATTCAGCAGTGTTTCTGTGAATAAATTTCATCAAGGAATAAGCCTTTGGAATAATATTGTTAAGGTGACTAGTACAGACTAACAAAAACCACACCAAGATCAGATATTCATGAACATTTTCCGAATTATGGCGTAAAAATAAAATAAAATGTCATATGTAAGCATTTAGAGAGATTGATAGGTAAATGGTTACATTTTGACCAAGATTCACATCTATTTGTATCATAACCGACCATAACCGAACATCATTCAATGACCGAACAGCTTTAACAAATTTTAAATCATCCGCATACAACATATGTCTTAAATGCAGAAAGCATTATTTATTTAATATTAACAAAGTGATTAAAAAGCAGGGGACCATGACAACCCGGCCAAACTTAATTTGTACACTTTTTATAGGCTGCACCATTATGTGGAACAGGGTATTATTAGTTAGTGGCATGCCAGCAGCAGCTCACAATTGTTGCCCGATCTTCATGAAATTTGGCAAAAGTACGTTTTTGGACCATAAACGGACTCTATTGAAATTGAAGAAAATCGGTTCAGATTTAGATTCAGATTAATTTATATTTTAAACTCTAAAAACCTCATATTTCAAGATATTTGGAGCAAGTAAGTACCTTGTGTCATAAACGGACACTGTTGGATTTGGAGAAAATCGGTTCAGATTGAGATATAGCTCCACATATTTGTTAAACCGATTTTACCAAAAACAATGACATTTTGTCACAAATTTAATCATGACATTAGTTTAAAAATTTGGTTAAATTAAGAGCCCGTTTAAAGGCTCCAAAAACCTATTTTTGGTTGGCTTTTCTCAATATCTAGAAGTTTAAGAACCCGCCCAACATTACTTTTGTTACTAGCTTAATTTGTGTCTTTTTGTTGTGTTATCTTAGGTTCCGCAGAAATGGTTAAGTTGGAAAAAAAACACTTCAAACCGTCGGTTTTATTCGACTACAATTCAATACGTTTCGATATGTAAAGGAAATTAATCGAATAAGTTGAGGTCACCATATGACCTTAAGTTTGATTTGTGATTTACAAAATGACAATCGATTGCTTCAATCTGCATTAATCAAACATATGAGAGGCAATTAGTTTTATTTAAACCATATCCAAAAAATACCCGTTTACAATCTCAAACCGACATACGAGGGCGACCGCAAAAGTAACTGGCCTAACATAAAAAGAACCGTTTTTTTGGAATTATTATTATTTATTTTTCAACATAATCTCCTTCCAACTCAATACACTTCATCAAACGTTTTTCAAGTTTTTTAATTCCATCCGAAAAATAAGATTTTTCAAGACCCTTAAAATATGCCTTAAATTCAGCAATAACCTCGCTATTGGACGAAATTTTTTTTAAATTTGGAAACAAGAAATAATCAGAAGGAGCTTAGTATGGACTATATGGTGGATGCGGAGCAATTTCTAATCGTAATTCGGCCATTTTTTGTTGAGTTGAAAATGCAGTGTGTGAAGGATGAAAAAGAATTTTTTTTTCTAAATGCGGTCGTTTTATCTTGATTTCTTCACTCAACTGATCCAATAATGCACAATAATATTCACTATTTATAGTTTTTCCTTTCTCAAGATAATCCATAAATATTATACCCCTTGCATCCTAAAATACTGTGGCCATAATTTTTCCTGCTGACTTAACAGTTTTCGCCTTCTTGGATCCACTTTTACCAGCTTCTATCTTTGTTTTGACTGTTCTTTGCATTCTGGGATGTAGTGATGGATCCATGTTTCATCAACAGTTATGAATCGGGGCAAGAACTCTATTGGATTACGCTGATAAATCGCTACAAGCTCCTCGGAATTGGTCCAACGGACGATTTTTTGGGGCAAGGTCAACAAACGCGGCACCCATCTTGCGGATAACTTTTTCATGTTGAGTTTATAATGTAAAATACTCCAAACTTGTTTTTCGTGTATTTTAACAATATCAGCAAGTTCTCCGAGCTTTAATCGTCTATCTTTAGTCACTTCATTAAATATTTTTCTAATGTTTTCAATAGTAGTAGCAGTTTTCGGTCTTCCAGAGCGTACTTGAACGACCCATTTTAAATTGTTGAACCCAGGATTTCAGGGTGAAGTATGATGGTGCATTATCACCATGAACAGAATCCAATTCATCTTTGATTAATTGTGGCGTATAACCTTTCATATAAAAGTATTTACTTACCGCACGAAACTCTTTATTTTCCATTTTTCAGTAATTATAAAACTTGTTTACTTCAATCACCTGTAACAAAGAAAATAATCATTAAATATTTCGGAAATTTCGACAGGTGGCTTATAAAAGATTGCTTTTAAAAAAATAAAAAAAAGTTGCTAGTAAAACAGAAAATGTGCCAGGCCAGTTAGTTTTGCGGTCGCCCTCGTAGCCTCAGTATTGTCCTACCGAAACGTCCATCTAATTAAAATTAACAGCTTCCTTAAATATAAGACTAAAACCACGTGTTTGTACTTGAAACTATATATTTGAAATGTGAGTAAACTCTGCCGCTTTCATTCCCGACTAGAAATAATTGTACTCGATCTTATTGTGGCACTCGTAATGCCATTATAATTAGCCATAATTCATTGCCAGCTAGCATTAATTACTTAGAAGTCAAGATACTTCTCTGCTATTGAGCTGTCACCCAGCAATCCTTAATTGCGTTACATCATCTGCAACAAATGGCAAAAAGTGTAAACTGAAATTCTTAATGTGTTGCTAACCTTTAAAGGCTCCCTTCCACTCATTCTACCATTTCCATCTCAAAAGAGACAAATTTAAAATAAATATTTCCTCCCCCTGGACAGCATTTATTTGACAATTGAAAGGAGCTTTAAAGAAGCACCACCCTGATCCACCACTCAACCATTCCACTGATTAGTCCAACTCCCTGGAGGATGTTGTGGTAACTAAGACAGAAAAGCCCTCGTACATGACCACATATTTGAACATAAATTCACTTGTTTATGGCTTGCCAAAAGAATCCAGCAGAATGTCGGTGGAATAATAGCGACACCCTGGAAATGGATACGGTTCGAACAAAGTATCGTAAAAATGCGATGAGGGGATGAAAAAACTGAGAATGTGTGAAAAACTCAAAAATGTATTTGTATTTCCGAGTGTTATTTATGTACGAGTGCATATGGGGTGAAAATTCTGAAATGTCCAGGCTAACAACTGATCCATAGATTGGGGGCATCGGAATTGGTGTGAAATAATTTCAAAAGTGAATTCTGTTTATTGTCTTCGGCTGGCCTTTTTTAGGGAACTATTGCGTTTAACATCACTTGATTTCATTTAAATGTTTTAAAGGACAAAGTTGTTTTTTTGTCCTAAGGGTTTATAAGTCTATCACCTTTTTTAGTTTAATGTCAAAATCGTTTCGGGGTTATATTACTTTTTCGTTTGTGTCGCGGTAGCCAAAATTAAAGCATTAAAGAACCATGCTTACCGTGTCATTAATCGGCAAGTACAGTTGAATGGAGCCAATTCCAAAACATAGAATAATGTGTGCCAATTTAAATATGGTTTGGCCCGAACTTCCACAATGTGAATTTACGTAGGGCTCGGTTTTTCCATGTGACCTTTAATTTTTTAATTTATTTCATTGGACGTCTAGTCAGACGGATGACTCTAGCGATTCTTAGCCATTCGATATTATAACGTTATATTGTACAGGGTGATTCATTCACGACTGGACAAATTTCACCAGCGTATTCCTTGGCTCATTTCATGAAAATATGTCCATCTACGACCAAGCTCGAAAATGCAAGGGAACTAAATGGCAGCGGTTTTCAAATTTTCGGATTGGTGGTCGGAGGATACTAGGGTAATATTGTTAAGTTCTGAACCAGTGATCGAATTTTTGGTTGTTTTTTCTTAAATTACCTTTCCAAAATTAGCTAAACGAAGCCCAGCGGTCCTACCGTTCAAAAAAAAAATTAATTATCTCTTCTAGCCTATCTTCACTTCATCCATTTTTATAACTATATTTAAAATATTTTTAAATCATCGATCATTATATATTACCATTTTTACCCAGCAAAAACACAGTAAGAGATACTCCTTACTGTTTACATTTCCAGGTAATGTTCTCTCGTTACCTTCTGCATTATTTTAAAACCATAAATAAGTACTTGCCGTTAATAGTTAAAATAAAAACTTATCAGAATGATGGGTGGCTATTAAAGGGCAATTACTAAAAAGAATTTCGTTGTTTAGTTCTCTCTCTCTCCCATTTTACCATCAGGCTAGTACACAGAACCCATCGTAAAGGGGGGGGGGTGATTTCTAATGTCTGTCACTACAAACCGAACTGTTTTATGCTTAAATCCCCGCAGAAGTGTATATATACCATGCATCACTCTGTGGAACAGGGTATAATAACACAGTTTCATGGCAAATTTTTGTAGCTACGAGTACTAAAAATGTTTTAGCTGATTTTATTTAAAGATGTCTGTCTATCTGTCCGTCCGTCCGTCCATCTTAAGATTCACAGTTCGCAATTATCCGATTTTTATAAAACTTAGCAAAAATAAGTAGGATGGGCGTTATTGAATGTGTAGAAACTCGATTTAGATTTAGCTATAACTCCTTTACATATATGTTTGTTCATCCAATTTTATATCTTTAGATCTAAAAGCCGCTTATTACAGCCAACTTTGATGAAATTTGGCATAAATTTGTGTTTGAGAGTAATTTGGTAATAGCTCCACATATATATCTGTTGGTCTATTTTTATGTTTTAAGCTCTAGGGGCCACATCTTTGATAAAACTTAGCATGAGAACATTTTGTGGACTAAGGATAGGCGTTATTGAAATTGATGGAAATCATTTCAGATTAATCTTTAGCTGCTATACATATATGTATGTTCATCCTATTTTATATATTTAGTTCTGGAAACCACATGTTACAACTAATATTGATGAAGTTTGGCACGATTTCACCACAAATAATCACATTTTCTCACAAATTTAAATATGCCATTAGTTGAAAAATTCTGGGTAAATTGGGTCTAAACACCAATTTTCAATTGGATTTCTAAACATCCATGAGTGCAGGGTATAGACACGCGCGACTTGAGCTTTTTTTTACCACTTTTATTTATTTCAATAAGTTTTTAAAACCTTATTTCTCACTAGTTTTTGCTCACATCTACAGGGTGGGCGATTTAGCATTTTACATTTTAATCGGCTGTAAAAAAAAAAATCTGGAAATGTTTTCAAATTTCTGGTTTTATTCGAAAGGCTGAACTTTGCCATTTTAATAAAGCAATACAATATCATTCATATGACTACAACATATGGCTCGGCAGTACATTATCCGATTGATCCAGGTTTTCAGAACATTTTCGATTGTTTTAGGTCGAATCTCATCAATGGAAAAGTATGGTTAGAATGTTCGAAGAGCATCGTACTATTGTTGGGTATATGGTTGTGGCACAACAAAAGTATTATTCACACACAACCATACTATGATCCCAACAACCATAGTATTATTCACACTCAACCAAACTATGATCCCCTTAACCATATTTTAACCCTCACTACCATAGTACTCTTGTTACATTTCAACAATATTAATACTGCCACAATCATACTAGCGTATTCTAAATATTGTATTCAAGTAGCAATACTTAAATAAAATTCAAGTATTTTGCTACGATGAACATAATTTTATTGCAAAAAACATATTATTGTTGCCGTGCCCATATACAGTAACGATCTTGTTAAAAACCCATCCATGTCATTCTATTGAGTTTTTGGAAACCAAATTTCGTTAAGCATGGCGCGGTAACGCTCACCGTTGAAGGTAACGACGCACAGTGCTCCGTTTCATTAAAAAAATTAGAAAACTGACCTGCTTTGAATTTAAATGTTTTGGTATCTTTTTAAAGGTAGGACTATTAAGAAAAATCCGCAAGCTTGTTTTCAAAGAAATAGTTTTTCGCCTCCAAAGCCCTTTAAAGTGAGCTATAAGTATTTGTATCCAGGATTATCTAATATTATAGTTACGTTCCTGAGTAGTTGAACGAAAATATTTGTCCCAGACACAATTTTAGACGGAATCGAGTTGGCTTATAATTTTTGAATAGTTAAGGAGAAGTTAAAATTAATTTTTTTTTTTATTTTTTTTTAATATTATACAGTGCCGCTCAACTAAATAAGTTTGAAAAATCTTGCTTACATTTTTTCATACCTCTTCACTTCTATTTATTTTCATGTTCATTGCTTGCTTTGAACCTTCATTTGTTTACTTATGACATACTCAGAATTCCGCTTTAATTGTGGTCAACAATTTCGCTCAGTGACGTTGAAAAATATTACAGTTCTTTACTAAGTTGTATATTTGAATTATTAAGAATAAGGGAGGCATACCAATTACTACGTACTTTACGAGTATTGTTTAAGTTACCAAATGCCCTGAAATTTTGCTTTATATTCCTTTTTAATAGTTTTAGCGGCCAAACCTATTCAGATGAGCCAATTACTACGTGCTTTATTGTTTAAGCTACCAAATGCCTTGAAATTTTGCTTTATATTCCTTTTTTAACTAGTTTTAGCGGCCAAACCTATTCAGATGAGCCAAAATAAATGGGCAATTTTCGTTATGTTTTTGAAAAAAATAATAATAAAAATCATATAATAATGAAACTTACTCCCAGAAACATTTTATTTCATTAATGATTGATTTTTTAACATAGCAAAATTTATTTCATACAAATCTGAGTTTTCGTGAAAGAGATATAACTTTTCAAAACAGCAGTTAAACGGCACTGTAAATATTATTTTTTAATATATAATTGTTTAGATGAATATGTAAAAATTTTTCAAATTTTGGTAGTAGTAAAAAAATCATAAAATTCGGCGAATTGATTGATTGATTTTCATTTTTTTAAAGAGTCTATGATAAATTTTTTATTGAAAAAATTTTTAATTTGTGATTTCAAAAAGCAAAAAAAACATCAAAAAATTCGGCAAAATTTGTTTGCCTAAATTTAGAAAAAAACCAAATCTTCGCCGATTTCTTATTTTAATATTTAGTCAAATATAACATTGCATTTTACAAGAAAACCGAGAATGCTACATAAAACCGATAACATTTTTTAAATCAGCAAATCTGTAGGCGTACTGCGATTTGTGGGGTCATGAAGTGAACATGAGTAAATCGGAAATGATTGTATTCAGAAATGGCGGAAGACTAAGCGCACAGGAAACGTGGAAGTTCAAAGGCACAAGTATTAAAATTTCCAATGAATTTACGTACTTGGGTGTGGTTTTTACACCAAAACGTTCATTCAAAAAGCATGTCGAAAGAAGAAATAAACAAGCAAAGAATGCGATAAATACGACATGGAAGGGCTTTTTGTATAATGGATAAATCAGTCTATTCATGAAGTAGAAAGTGTTCCTCGCTGTATGCAGAGCCATTCAATTATATTCGGCGCAAGTATGGGGTGCGAGCCATTTCCAAGAAGTCGACAGACTGCAATATTATTTCATGAAAAAAATCCTAAAACTGCCAAATCACTCGCCCAACTACGCCCTGATGTTGGAAACTGCTGCCGAAGATAACCACTTATACACCCTACAGCTGCACATAAATTATATCATAAAAACTTTATTTCAATACCCTGAAGCAAGGCTGCCGTTTCAACTTTCCCGCTTGCTTTTACAAAAAGATATATTCTGGGTAAAAGAACTAAAAAGTACTGCAAGAAGTATGAATATACAATGGCCGGAGACAAACAGTGATCAAAATCAATGGTATAATTTTAGAAACGAGCTTACAACAGCAATGAAGTAGAAAATCTTCGAAGACAGGATGGAAAAAAAGAATGGTAGTGTAAGTCGCATATATAAACACCTAGACCATACCAAGGTTCTATCATATTGCGCTGACAACATAATCCAAGATACAATTTCATGGATTTTTAAGGCAAGAGTAGATCTATTAAATCTTAACGGCAACAGGTTTGGTTATGCCAACGAACAAAATAACTGCACGCTATGTAACATGAATGCGAAAGAATCTATAGAACACTTTCTTGATTTATGTCCTGTTCTCAATGAATATAGAGTCGCGTGTTTTCGAAAACCCGCATTAACACCGGCAGAGATAATTGATATTCTAAATGGTGGTGATGAAAGAGATTGGAGCCATTAAGATAGATATTTGAAAAACGCTTTAAGTTATAGAGCCTTTTTAATCAATGAATTCTGAAAAATTATGCAATTTACTTTATTTTATTGTAAAGTTATAAGTTTGACAGCGAAACGTCTGTGAAACATAGTCATAATTACCTTTTCTTTATACTTAAATTTAAGAGATCGAATGTTATAATTAAATTTGAATAAATAAAGGAAAGCATTCAATTCAAATCAGCATATTTTATCCATTTGGAAAGGAAGTATCATTGTATTCTGAAAACTCCTTCTTTTTTGTCCTATGTTAGTATGGGAACGGAGCACTGTGCGGCGCCTTCTTGTTCATTTTGGAAAAAAATGACCCAATGGATGACGCCAGCCAAAATCTACACCAAACAGTGAATGAATTGGCTTCTCAATAGTCACATGAGGGTTCTCCGAACACTTATATGGGGCATTTTTGCTTATTAATTAGCCACCGAGATGAAAATTAACTTTATCTGAAAACATGATTTTCGGTAAAATTCTTGGTCTCCTGCCAAACAATCTTCAGCACATTGGGCGAAGCAATAGCGCATGTTCCATTATTTAATAACAAAGTTCAACCTTTCCAATAAAACCAGAAAGTTGAACAAATTATCCGTAATTTTTTTAACGCCGATTCAAATTTTAAATATTATTTGGCCACCCATTTTTTCTTTGTTGAGCTCAGGTATTCCTAAGAATAAGTACTTATTCGTGGTCTCTGTGTACGCTTGCAGATCAGCACTTTCCTCATGTTCAAGTACTTCAGAACGGATCCAAATAATAAGTAGTAAAGATTTTGATTTTAACTTATTAGCAACGTTACATGGTAGTTAGAGTTTCTGCTGTAGCCTATGTTAGAGTTGGGTTAAGTTATTATCTTAAACATGTCTTACCTTATCTTAAGGAGTTTTGACCTTTCATTTCATTTCATTTTCATTTATTGATATTCAAAAAGTAACCGAGCCTTTAGGCCTTATATAGTTACAAAATTACTTCAGATTTGTTTAAAATATACAAAAAAACTTAAAGTAAGATTAAACTATTTTATATAAATAAGTATTAAGTTAAGCATACGTTTAAATAATGTTTTGACCTTTAGTCCAAATATTGAAAGGGTATGTCAATATATAAAACTGTTCATAAATAGAAAAGTAAAATTCCTGAATTCTGATAAGTGATTGAAAATTTGTCTTGCTATTGCTCTATATTAATGTCTATCTGAATTTCTTTTTATTTAAACTACATTTCCGAACATTTTTCTTTCTGTGAAGGCTATTTTCTGATTTTTAATTTTTCCCTCAGTTATTGCTAAAACCTTTAAAAAATAATTCGAATATATCGTGTCGTGTTTGAGATATAAAATTTTATATAATTCAGAAAAAAACAAAATTTCTGAAATTTTTAATATTGAACACCGACTTCAGGAATTTTACTTTTATTTTTTGTACAGTTTTATATATAGGCATACCCACTTCTCGTGGCCTGACCCAGTGTAAAAAAGTCACCCGGACTGTAGACTTCTCAATTGGATTAAATAATTGAGTATAATTATGTAACCACATTTAAATGTCTGTTCTGGACATTTCAGGAATTCCTCGTCATCTGAACGTATGTCGGTGTATGGTGCTGAAAGTATTGAACTACTTTCAATAAATTTCATTTAATTATTAAAGTTCATTGGACAGCAATATCGAGTAATAAAGAAATGCATGCCAATTTGCTGTGCATATGAACGCTTCGCTTTTGTTTCTGTTTTGCTTCACGTTTTCCGCTTTTTGTTCGTAAAATAAAAACTGCGGCTTGTTCTATTAAAAACAAAAGTTCATTTAACTACAGCGAATGCGGATTAAAATGGACACTGGTCGTGCGAAATCAGAATTTTCGCTGTTATGAATAATTATTAAATAGTAGGAATCCATGAAACGAACGGCATCAATGGAAATTGCTTGTAAATGAACGCTGAAGGACCATGAAGTCCATGCACATGGACAGGGTTGGATATGGATTGTGCGACAGGGATACGAGTATGTTTGCTGTAATTCATGCACGTTCATTTTGGTTTGTTTTTCCAATATTTGTTTTTGTTGACCGTGTCCGTCTGTCAGATGCATATATGTAATTGTGGATAGTTGAGTATGGCCCAGAGTCGTCAACATGGCCCACTCAACATGGTCGCACTGGTTTAAATTGCTATTGTCTTTTCTTTAATTTTGAACAATATAATCAAGGGAATTTCAGTGAAGAATCCCTTCGATTGGTTTATGCTTTGGCAATCCTCTTATATCGTGTGTCACATACTCTTGCCCATGTTGGCAATGCTGTAATGTAGCGCACAATTGCTTGAAGTGAAACTAAAGTGTCAAACGAATTGTTGCAACTGCAGTTATACCGACTGTATCGCATTTAATTATTCGAATCGGCTTTCAGGTAATTACTGTAAATGTTTTACAGTATGACACATTAAATTTCTACAATGCCACTCTTGGGCTGCTGAAAACCGTGAGATACGCACCGCAAACACTCGCGTAAACCAGCCAGCACAAAAGAGCCTTGTTTGCATACCTTTACCATGTCCATTTATTTCACCTACAATACCGACACTCACTCACACAGGCTCGTCCGGATGCATCCTCAAACACAAACGCATGTCCGTCCGCCTTTGGCAAAGACTTTGCCGCTTATTGTTTCCAATGGAGTGCACAGTGCTTTGAAAGCGATTTTAACTTAGCAGGAGGAAAGGTTTTTCAGATTTTCAGTACAGGAAACACTTGTCATCTGAAATTGCTATATGTGACGCGCAAAATTGAAAGGGACCTAAGGTTCAAAACCAGTTTTGTTCAGGAGAGCCATTTTAAAGATTAAGGCCCTTTCTATTTGCGCTTAGAATCGTCGATTTCACTTTCATAAAACGCGCATATCTCTTGGAAGGGAACACGTTTGGGGCTTGTGATCGGTCTCATTCGATGCTCAGATGTTGTCCACATCAAAAAAAGAAAAAAAAATGAAAATTGATTTTTTTTTACCCTTTGGTCCCCTTCTCTATGCGCTGTCACATATATTGTTGCTAAAGCATTGTCAATTGGCCGAGTTGAAAATATTAAATAAAACTTTATATTGCTAGATTTAATAAATAATCTCAGGAAACAGATTTGTTGTCACAGCGGCAAAGATACGATGTAAAAGGCCTACATTAATAAAAGGCCTTATAAATATGTCGTAAATTTTGGCCTGGCCGGATCTTTGTACCCTCAACCTCGTTACTAAACAGCAAAAAATAGTCCGTTTTTTGGTCTTTTCGGCCCATGGGTCCGCCACTAATCTCAGCAGCTGACTATTGTCCATATTGAATATTGATCGCCCGTTAGGACTTAACGTCCAAAAAATATGCTCTTTTCCACACAAAAAATGATTTGTCAAGCAAATACGAGGGCAGATAATTAATTACGTGACTTTTTGTATGACAAAACATATTTTTTGCAAAAAAAAATTTTTTTTTCAACTTATTTTCCTTTTAGCACAATACACTTAGTGCAACCTTTCTCAAAATGTTTGTATCCCTTCCAAAAATAGGATTTTTCGAGGTTCATAAAAAAAAACAATTGTTTGATCAATAATTTCATCATTAGATGAATCTCTTTCCACCGAGCAATTTCTTCGGCTTGGTAATAGTAAACAGTCACTGGGAGCTTAATTCAGAGAAAATGGCGGACGAAGTACCTATTCGTAACCCAATTCATGCAATATTGCCATTGAGACTGCATACGTGTGCACCCGTGGAATTTCTTGATGAAATGGTAATCGCGGCACGCATCTTGCAGACAGCTTTCTTAAGCCCAACTGGTCATGTATAATCGAACCACTTTGCCATATAAAATGTGTATGGCATCAACAACCTTATGCATTTTTACTCTTCGATTGGCCAACACCATATCGTGGACTTTTTCGACATTTTCGTATTAACCTCAATTGACCGTCCAAACGTTCAGCGTCATTTCAACTTGTGCGACTACAACGAAAGTCAGCAAACCACTTTTTTACCATTGAAATCGATGATGCAGAGTCCGTATATTATTTATCAAGCTTTTCCATGGTATGATTGATAGTTTTTTCACAAACCAAATTTCTTAATGAGCACTCGAAATTTACTAAAATCCATAGTGCCAATTTTGTCGATTTACAATCACAAACAGCTAATGGCCATATCCCACTTGTGTATCCAGACGACATAATGTCGGAAGTTCAGAATGAGATGTAACTGGTGGTTTTTCAAAGATTAAATAAGAGTGGTCTGAGATGTGTCTGAAGACCAAATTTTTGGTGGCAACTTTCAGATAAGCGCCGCGACGACAGAAAGTCGAGATCGTCGTTGTACTCGCAGTAGATGAATTTATATACCAAAAAACGATGTCAACACGGAACTAACATGAAGGATCACATCAATAGCATGAAAAAACAATGATTTTTTAACCATGTGTCTGTTAAAATTTTTCTTGGTAAATGTTTGATAACGAACACAATATAACGTTTTATAAGGTCAAATATACATACAAATTAGTTGAGTTAACATTAAATAAGGTTGGTTTTTTTCAAGAGAGAGGCAGAAAATTGTGCTACAATAAAAAAAATAAAGATCATTCGGCTGTGTTTATCGACGTTTTTGATCTTATTTGTGTTCTAAGAAGTTCAGAATTACGTTACACGAAGTTGCAACGATTGCGGCTGTCTTATCCCCGTAATATTTTTTCTTTCTTTATCTGTCTGAACGTTTGTAATTGTGAGAAAGATCATAAGACAATTTATCTCGCTCTTTTAAAAAACCACCATCAAATGCAAATGCTAGCTCTACAATCTTCATAGCGCTATGATATTGCGCTATGAAGATAGCATTTCGCACAGTTCGAAGACTACTTATGTACACAAAGGGTAATTCTCATTAATCATAATGGGACTCCCGTATATAAATCATTTGATTTGTAGAATTAATCGTTGCCAAAGAAAAACTTTGGCGGGTTTGGAAACAACTGTAAAGTCCGTCTGGCCACCGTAGCCAACTCATTTTACCAATTTTTTAGATAATTCTGAAAAGAAACAACAAAAAACTTCTCGAACCAGAATAAAAACTGTTCAAGTTATAATAATAAAAAAAGAGCGAATAAATGCTAACAAATCAAAAACATAATTAGTAGGTTAATTTAATATTAAAATATTAATAATATTATTAATATTAAACAATTTATTGTTAAAAGAGGTAACCAATAATTATTTAACTTAACAATAAAAATGATTTCTATAACAATTTTCATAGTTTATAATATTAACAATTTCATTGTAAAATTTAACATGTACTGTTTCAATAAATTAACTATGAAATTTTAATATTAACAATTTTCGTGGTTAAAAACAACGCATTGTTAAAACAGTAATAATTATTTTTAGAATAACAATTTTAATGGTTAAAAAACTCAACAATGCATTGTTAAAACAACAATAATTATTTTAAAACTAACAATTTTCATGGTTAGAAAATTCAACCATAGAATAGTTAAATTAACTTTTATTATTTTTAAATGCCAGTCAACAATAAAATGTTCAAATTAGCCTTATATAATGTAGACTCCAAATCATGTTTAGTTAAGTTAACCTTACATAAGGTTATTTTTCTTCTCAGTGTAGTTAACGAAGTCGTTTCGCGAATGGTTTAAGTATAAGTCGAATGGTATAAGTCGATTGTCGACTAATCGAAAAATCAAGTTTTGGATATTAAAAACACAGTCGGTTAGTCGACTTTCTGTTTTTGACAAAGTCTAACTTCAAATGTTTTTTATTGACATCAAAAAAAATGAGTATTGCTTTAATTTAGTATGCGCTTTCATTTACTTATATTTTCGCCGATTGAGAAATACATGTAAGTTTTAGTTTATTTTAGTGTGGAAGTGTGCCAAGGTTAAAAACGTTTACCTTCAAAAATGTTCTGGATTTATCCATTTATATGTCGAACATTAGATAGCGGGTACCTCTTTATTGCAAAAGTAGTGAAAAAAACTTTGTCAATCGCTGCCACTTCTGTCTTGTGTGAGAGAATATTTTCGCATGCAGTTATTATTGTTATTTAAACTCGGAGCCAAATTTCTACCAAAAATGTAATTATGACTATCTTTTTCAAGCGAATGATGCGGACAAGGGGCGATTATCTTTTTTAAGCGAATGATGCAGACATGGGGTTCCATGTATTAATCGACTGTTTTAAAAAATAATCTTCGTTTGATACTTGATACAAAATACTTGAAATTCCTACTGTTAATATTTTTTAATCACTATAAGTTTTTTAAATTAAAGTTATTTATACAACGAAAACTTGTTTTTTATTCTAAAATACTTATATTATATTTTTATTTCCCTAAAGAAAAAGAGTCGATATTAATCGAGTCTAAAAGTCGACATAGGATTTTTTTGTAACAATCTAAAAGTCAAAAAGTCGACTTTTAGTCTTAAGTATAAACCCTATTACATCGTAATATAGAGGCGAAGCATGGGTACTGTCACTAGTGGGTGAAGTTGTATTGGTAATTTTCGAAAGGGCAGGCCTTTGAAAAGGAGGACAATAGGGCAGGCGAGAAGCACAAGCGTCGCATGAATCATGAGCTCTATGAGCTGTGTCTTTATGTAAAAAACAACTTATTCTCCAGCAGATAGGAAAGATCTGAACTTCAGCGAAAAGGGTGGCAAGAATTCGTTCTACTGTAGGAAGCACTCCCACTACCGAAGTACCAAAAAATCATTTTTTATGCGGACCTGGACCACCAAAAGGTTGTGAAGCCAGCTTAAGTAAGTAGGGTTTGAAAATTCCGTAAACTATAAACATATAAGTGAGCCTTCTAAGTTAAGCTATAGTTTGACAACACTGTGCACCCTGCACTGCACTGTAATGCAGATGTTGAGGCTGAAATTTCCAATTATGCACAAAGGCATTAAAAGCATTTTTTACAATAAATTGGATTGGCATGCGTATGGCATGATTGCTGCTGTAAACACATGCTCACGCGAACGCATTCACAGTCATGGCAGCCGCTGAGAGTTTCGCCCGATTATGGGGTGGCAGATCCAAAACGTTTACCGAGGCCAAACAAGCAGACGTCCAAACAACCCACCCATTACCAGGCCAACAGTGTCAGTGCCCAGTCAAAGCCGAAAAATTGCCCACACTCCCTGCTGTAAAGGCGGCGTAAAGCGGCGAACGTTTGTGCGTCTGATCGTTTTGTTGCCGCTGCTTTGTTGTTGTTTTCGGCCGACACCAGCTGGGCGCATAAACAAAACAATTATTTCGTTTTTTTAATGATCGCAGCCGCATGAATTTATTGCCTTACGAAAAGCAGAAAAACAAAATACCCCAACTACAGTAGCGTCAACAGCACCGCCACACCACCATCATTACCCAGAAATTGCAACAATGTGCGTATGAATAATATTAATTTTTACCAACACACGCACACGCGGACGCAGTGATGCTGCCACAAGTTGCAAGGCAAATTTGCAACTATTAATAGTTGCTGCTTTATTGCTGTAAATGCAAGCATCTCATTTGCTGGGCCCGATTTAACGTATAAAACTGTAAACATAACATTTACGTCGCCTCCTCCCGCTGTGCCGTTGGCAAAAATCGATGTTGCCGTTGAGCTTACCAACTCTTCGCCCCTCTCTGCCTACCACTGACATTGTGCCACACTACTGGTTAAGCTTCCACTGTGGCATTCCCTGACGCTGGCGCGATTTATTCTCGTTCATTATGTATGACACGACGGATGCGTGGCGGTCAACACTTTTTAATTTTCACCACTTTCTTTTCGAGTGCTAGCAAGCCAGAATTATTTGCTGTAAGTCCGAATCTCTTCGAAAGATGCTTACAATTGTCAAAAGGTTCATACGACTTACGAAAGGGAATGCGGCACACGATTATTCACATGACAAATGAAGGGCTTTTCATTAAATTTAATTAATGTAATCCCCATTCCCTTATGAGAATGTGGTTAAAGGAAAAAACCATCGGCAGGATTAAGACCGATAAGGGATTTTTTGTAAGGCTGAATTCAATATGAGTTGAATTGATTCAAGTATTTTGGGGAATGTTGTTTGCAAGCAAATGTCTGATAAACATTGTTCTAAAAACTGAGACTTGTCTTGAATATTACTTATATAAGTATGTAAAAACTGTAATGAGTTTAGATCCAATTTTGAACAAATGAATTTTTTACATCGCCTTTAATGACAGCATATGAGAGAGCAGAAACCGTGCAGAGACAGAGCCAAAATGTAAGGCTCGGCACAGAAAGTGTAGTTTTTATTAGCCTGACAACTTAAAATGATAATATCGGGTAATTAATCTAGAGGTATTTCTTTTAAAAAAAAAAAAACGTCTTTATTAGCTTCTCATTAGCTGTTCGGAGTTGGCGGTAACCAATAGGTTCCGGTCAGTGACAACAAGATTTGAATCCCGCACAGCTCACTGATTTGTAAAAATTTCCCCATTGTGCCCTAATGAGATGTTGTGGGACTTAAGTAAGTAAGATAATTTTATGACATTTTTAAATATGATTTCCAGCGTATGTTCGCCTCGGCTACGATTTACACGGTTCATTTAATCATTCGAGTTTTTAAATAATTTTTTCAATAAAAATGGCAGTATGGAGTCAATGGTGGCTTGAATATTGGCTTCCAATGCTTCAAACGTTGTTGCCATAGAACAATGACTTAACGCAGAACCCCCATAAATAAATCCAGACACGTTGAATCGCACACACTAAGAGGCCAGTGAACACGGCCACATCAAGAAATAAAGTTATCACCAACTTGATTTGGCAGTAAATCGATTGTTAAGCGCGCTGAATGATTGCATTTGCAACATCTTGTTGGAACCATGTAACGTTAATGTTTAGCTAATTCATTTGTGGAAACAACAAATTCGATCCACACGCAGAAAAAAAGTATGGTTGTGATGACAATATTCGAAGAGGATAATACTATTGTTGGGCATATGGTTGTGCTACAACAATATTATGGTCCTTACAACAATAGTATGATTAAAATACAACCATACTATGATCCTCGCAACAATAGTATGATTCACACATAACCATAGTATGTTTCATATACAACCATAGTATGGTCCTCACAACCATAGTTTGATTCACACGCAACCATGTTATGATCCCAACAACCATTGTATGATCACACACAATTAAACTTTGATCCCCAATATTATTTAATAGAATTTGTTTAAGTTGTCGACAACAGATTTGATCCCCAATATTATTTATTAAAATTGGTTTAAGTGGTCAACAATAGACTTGAATTATGAAAATTATTCAAAAATACATTAAATTCCAAATATTAGGAGTGATTTATTTCACAATAGAAAAAATACGTTTAAATAAACATAAGCGGTTTTATTAAAAATATTTCAGATAAACAGAGCCAAAACAGTTTGATTAAAAAATTTTAATTTCGATAAAAAAGTACTATTATTGCATTAGATGCGTACCAATAACATTCGTCCTAAAAAGCATATTTAAATGAAGAAAAACTACAATCATACAGTATGATTGCCGTAATCATATCATTGTTAACATAAAACGCAAAAAACAATACTTTTGTCGCACTACCCATATTTTTATTGTTGCTTTAACCATATTTTCATTTTTAAATTTGGCAATAATACTATTGTTACATTTCAACAATATTCATATTGCAGCAATTATACTATTGTCAAAAATAAATTCAGTTAACAATGTTATGGTTGCGACGAACATACTTTTGTTATGGAGAACATATTATTATTGTTGTGACCATGTAGTAACCATGTTTTTTCTCTGCGTGCATAGCGCTACCCATCTACCTTAAAGACAGCTCTTTCCGCATATCGAAAGAAATAAGGTCAGCGGCTAAACCACATTAAAGGCTTGAGGATTGTATTCGCTTCTAAAACAACTTGCTTAGTGACTAAGTCATTTAACTAGAAATGAGATTTATCATAACCTTGCGAATATATTTCCTTCTTTTTTAAACTTAATTTCTACAATTTGGAAGCGCTGTTTCATGATCACTTGCCAAACCTTACTGAACAGAAATGTCAACACAGTTTGCAAATATCAGCTGTCAAACCATTTTTATCGATATCCATAGTTCTCAGCTTAAAAGACAGCCTAAACTTATTAATGTTCACTGTTCGCTGATTTTAAAAATGTACCACATTTTTCTTACCTTTAGTCACCAAAATCCGTCATCACCAAAAGATGCCTTAAATCAACTCACTATCCTATCATGACTACCGCAAACATATTTTAATATATACAACCATATCATTATCCCAAAACACACTATTATGATCCCATTTTATCATATAACGACCCCACACAATCATATTATGATTCAACTGAGCGATGTTGCTATAGCAATATCCCACATAACTCTTTCGTTAAGCCACACCACCATTCTTCCTAATCTCGATTACCGCAAGCTAGAGGCTAAAGTTACGTGATTTAAAGCTGGCGTCGCCTACGGCTTTTTATTTGAAGCTGTCGCGGAATACAGCGGCTGATATTTATATTTAATAGTGAATTGATATTTTAATGTTAGTAAAGAGTCGAAGTTGTTAAATTATTTATATTCTCGTAGACATAAAAAACCCCTAAACACTTAAATTATACTTAGTAGGGACATAAATACTGTTACAACATTGAACACGCCCATTTCAATAGTAGTATAATAGTAACATATCCCGTTAATGTCATATGGGTTTTGAAAGCGTACGTCAATAGCGTTAGTCTGTAATGGGATTTTAAAATTGTGAGAACCGTATCGCTGTAATATCGCTTTTCAAGTGTGAAATGAAAAAAAAACGATATTTCAAAACGATCCGGCCACTACGGACTAGCCGCATGTTCGTCTACCTATGCATAAAACTGTTTGTGGACACTGGAGATGTAAAAGACCGCCACCGGTCGGGCCGCCCACGCTGTGGTCGAACGCCGCATGTCATCAAAGCCGTTAAATCAAGAATTAACAGAAATCCGCTCCGAAAACAGAAAATCATGGCCCGTGAGATGAATAGCACGCAAAAGTCCATGAGTCGAATCATTAAAAAAGACTTGGGACTTGGGGCTTTTAAACGACGTACCGGACATGTATTGACTGCAGCTTTAAAAAAACCAGGTTTGAAAAGTGCAAACGTCTTTTGGTGAAGCACGCTAATTACTTACACAGAAAAATTTTGTTCACCGATGAAAAAATGTTTACCGTTCAGGAAATATTTAACAAGCAAAATGATAGAGTGTATGCGCGGTCATCTAAGGAAGCATCTGAACTGATCCCAAGGGTGGAAAAGGGTCATCACCCAGCTTTAGTCATGGTTTGGTGGGGTGTCTCTTACGATATGGTCACTGACCTGCATTTCTGCAAATAAGGAGTGAAAACATCGGCCAAAGTTTACCAAGAAACCGTTTTGGAAGCTGTTGTGAAGCCTCTTAGCAATTCCCTGTTCCAAAACCAGCCATGGACTTTCCAGCAGGATTCTGCGCCGTCCCATAAGGCTAAAACTTCCCAGGCCTGGCTTCGAAACAATTTTCCAGCATTCATTTTCGCTGAAGAATGGCCCTCAGGCAGTTCAGATTTGGACCCATTGGATTACAAATTGTGGACGGTTTGTCACGAAAGATACCCCAACATTGGATCTCTTACGACTGCTTTGGTTCGAGCTGTGGCCAATTTTCCAATGGACGAGGTTCGTGCAGCTATTGAGTGGCCAGTGCGACTTAAGGCGTGTGTAAAGACATCAATAAATATATTAAAAAATATTTGGTCCAAAAACATTCAGTACATTTTATTTTACAGTATAACACGTGTGTAACAGTAATTATGTCTCTACTAGCTAATAGGGAGCTAATAGCCTCAACTAGAAAGGGACAGAGTGAAAACCCTTATCAAAAATACCAACGCCAACTGTTCTAAAAGGAGGGCGCACACTATTGATACTGAGTCGATCTGTACCTTTAAAGGTGGGTCATGTTCAAATACTTATATAAGTTACGCATTCTGTACGTGAAATTATGAATTATCTTTGATTTTACATTCACCAATAAAAACAACGGAAAGCAAAAATCTCATCAGCAAAACCGAGATTTCGGGTCTTAACTATGTTTGAGACCTGACTGTCCGTCTTGTACATATAAACCGGACTGTCCGTTTTAAGCACTCTATTCGTATTTCGCTGCACTTAATTTGAGCATTTAAAAACCATGAATTAAGGCCAATTTTAAGACAAATGGCTACAGATCGCACATGCAGGGTTGGAGATTTAAAATTTGAATCGGTGGTAAAAAAAATTTGTGAAAAGTTTTTCAACTTTCTGGTTTTATTGGAAAGGTTGAACATTGACATCTAATAATTGAACACAATATCATTCATATGAATACTACAACTGGCTCGGCAGTACCACATCCGATCAACCAAATTTTTAAAAACATTTTCAGATTGTTTCGGGTCGAATCTCTTTAATGGCAACTTCGTTTTTATGTTTAAACGCTTCAATTGTCTCTGGATGCTTTGCGTAACAATTATCCTAAATGGCTTCGTACAGAAAATAATCCAAAGGACTCAAATCACAGCTCCGAGGAGGCCAATTGGCATCACAATTTGGGGTGATTATACGCTTTTCAAACACAGTGCGTCTTTTTGAAACCAAATGTCATCCATGTCATTCTCTTGAATTTTTGGAAACAAAAATTCTCCTTGCCTTCAAAAAAAAGCCCTTATAATTATAAAAAATATAAAATTCACACCAAACAATGAACGTTGCGGATGCATTGGCTTCTCAATAGTCACGTATGACAATAATGAAACTGAACTTCATCTAAAAACACGATTTTTCAGTAAAATTCTTCATTTCCTGCCCAACAATCTTAAGCCCATTAGGCGAAGCGAAAACGCATTGGCAGGTGTTCCGTTATTAAATGACAAAACTTTCCAATAAAACCAAGAATTTTAAAAAAATAATCAGTACTTGTTCTTCACAATCGATTCAAATTTTAAATTATTAATGACCCACCCTATACAATGACAAATTTAATTTGTGACTTCTAAAGCGGCAGAACCTTACGTAAAGGTGCAGAGACTAAGGTAATATGTGGCTTCTATTCATCAGGTAGTAACTCTGAATCGGTGGAGTCAACCTCTAAAGGCATAATACGGCGGCTTGTCACACCGCCCACGACCCTAACCATTTCAATGTCCATATGTGACAGCGCATAGAGAAAGGGACCTAAGGGTAAAAAAAAATCAATTTTCACTTTTTTTTGATGTGGACAACATCTGAGCATCGAATGAGACCGATCCCATGCCCCTAAAGTGTTCCCTCCCAGAGATATGCGCGTTTTATGAAAGTGATGGTACACCAAAGATACACGTATTTAAATCTTTAAAATGGCTCTCCTGAACAAAACTGGTTTTTACTCTTAGGTCCCTTTTTATTTTGAGCGTCACATATGTGTATGGTACTTTTAGAAGTATCAGTACGTCCATGAGCATTAATTCCGCCCAAACAAATTGCTTGTCATAGTATTAGTTTCTATTCATTTTTTTAATTCGGGTTAAGGAATTTATTTATCCTTGATCTGATACATATTACAATAACGGTGGCAAAGATCATCTAAGAACACGCTGTCAGAAGGTTTTTTAAGTAAAACATGGAATTTGGGGGTCAATCTCACTGAGAATTTCGTAATTTTTGGGTGATATAGAGGCATCAGACAATTATTGTTGGCCCTTTTACTAGAAAAAGTGCGGGCTTTGTTGGTACAGCTACTACAAAAAACTTTTGGACATTTGGACTCTGAAGACTCGTACAGAAATTGGTCTACAGCAATGAATCTTGCGACACTGCTTATATGGGCATTGTGTCCCTTTGTAGAGTATCATAATTTCGATGGCCAATATGACGCTTTCTCGATGTCATAATATCCATAAACATTATGTCCTCGGGTGTTATGACATGCCACCTCCTATGTCCAGTAGCGCAGTGTGGAGAAGCATAAACAACTTAATTATTATAGGACAAATGAAACTAACTATTAAAATCCTCGGCCTCATTTTTTGCTAAATTAATAAACTTTATTAAAAGGTGTCACTCTGACCTATGGTATTGACTACATTCCATTAATAAAAACGAATAATTAATTTTACTCCTTTCATCTTACGATATTTCCCCTCCAAGAAAAATAAACGTAACGCATTTTGCGGAGCGAAAACGAACCGCATACGGACCGCCATATCACTAACACTTGCATAGTTTTTCATATAAAAATACGACGAAATTAATTCTGCGTAAAACTCTTCGTAAACGTGCCGTTTTTTACGGTACGAAATGGAAGTGATTTTGCGTAATGGAAACGAACGTATTTAAACCAAAAAGTACCTAAAACAATCCGTTTACGTGCCGTTTTTGCGATACGAAAACGAACTGTTTTTTTCTTAATGGTAACGGCATTAACTGTTTTTTCTTATTCGGGCAGCCATGTTGACAGAACACTTTAATTGTTTTAGGGTGATGGCAGAGTGCGCGCTCAAAGCCGAGCGGAGCCGAGCTGAAAGCTGATTGAAATTCTTAAAACTGTGTACATACAAATTAGTAGAAATAAGCGTCGGGATGGCAGAGTGCGCGCCGAGCCGAGCTGATTGAATGGAACAAAACTGTTTTGAAGCGTTTTTCGTGCCGATGCCGATGTTTGAAGTGTGATGATCTGATTGTTGTTAAACAAAATCAGCATTTGTAAGTGTTAATATAATAGGTATTTATAAAACGTTTGTAGTATATTTATATCTACACATCTATATTTTGTAATAGCCAAAGAATTAATAATCATTCACAATATATGCAACATTAATTCTTCAGTATAAAAAAGCTTATATTATTTCGATAGAGAAATAAATTCAGTACGGAAACAGAACGTTTTGCAGATACAAAAACGTTCCGCTTCAGTGTTACGTAAACGCAACACTCTGGTATTACGAAAACGGACCGCTTTAGTGTTACGTAAAAGTACTACTTTAGCTTAGCCTTGGCGTACTACCAATACATTCAAACTACTACTTTTTTTTTCTAATTCTCTTATTCCGAAATTAACGTTTACGGTCCATTTACGTATCGCAAAATCGGTTCGTTTTCGTAGTCTTGTATGAAAAAATGACTTCGCCAACGTTTCGTTTTCGTGCCGGTTTTCTTAGAGGGTCGAAGCGAATTTCTACTAAGGCAACACATTTTTGTTAATTGAAAAAACTCTTCTCATGCAATGGAATTTTAGTAGCTCGAACCAATTTCCAACCTACTACTTTTCTGCGATTAGAAAAAGTTTAAAATGTTAGTACATACAAGTAATGTGTGAATTTATACTTCAACCATAAATGCGATGTATCCTTCGCTGCTCAAGTTAAAGGCATCTCTAAGTTTTATGCGGTGTTTTATTAAACTAAAGAGTATCACACCGTTAAGAGATCATGGGCTGTGTTTATTTCTGTTGTTCTTCACCTCACCTCAGTAGAGTGTATGATTGTTTTTTTTTGCTTAAATATTGTGGTTTTCATACTTGTATGCAAAACATTCTTATAAGTCTTCCTTGCCAGCTAACAGAACGCAACGAGATGGCACTTATCCGTACATCATTAATAATAATTTGCCAATCCTTTTGCTGGAGCCACGATGACAAAGTCGAAATGTCGAATGACAAACAGACGAGAAAAGAGCGAAAAAGGCAAAACCACCATAAAATGCTGAAGGAAGAAACGTGAACGGAAGATAAATTCTTGGAATTGATTTCTTGCGGTTTTTGTGGTGCCCACAAATTTCAGACAATTTTCCATGCTGGCAACAGCATCACAAGCGAGTACTCTCGCTCTCTTATTGTTGCCGGCCACATTATCGACAACATCAATAAGGAATTTCCAAAACCAATTCCAAGTGTCTTCATATTCTTTGTGTCTCGTTGCATTCCGTCCTCGGTGCGATGACACTCCGCATACAATTAGTGGAAGATGCTGTGTCTTCGAAAGAATAAAAAAAGCAAAAAGATGTAGCCTGTTACCCTAGGTTCTATTCCCGATAATTACACCCAACCGGGCGACGACAGCGGCAGCAGCAACCACGATGTCGCTGGCGATGTCAATAAATATACACCTGGTTGTTGAAATATTTGATTTGATGTTGCATACTTACAGCCATTTAATATGTACGAGCATATTTCAGCATCAACGTGTCTTAGAACAGTTTTTTCTAGATCAAACATGTTTGTTCGCTCGTTCGCTCACCAGAATTGTTTTTCTTACCATGGGAACATTTTTAGTTTATTAGCCAACGACCGTTTACATTTTTGTTACAACGCTCACCTACTCGGTGGTGGTTACAACAAATTGCTTGAGGACTTTGCAACATTTTGACATACTCGTATTAAGCAGAAATCCGAGTTTCCTCAAAAGGATTTAGGAATTGTCCAGAACACTCCTTTTAATTGAAAGTACAAAAGCAAATATTTTTTGGAATTTTCTATCCGATGTGACTTATTAGAGTTGAAAATAATAAATAGCACTACCAATCTGAGGAAATGCTTCTTGAAGAAATACAATTTCCAGTTTAGCCAGACAGCTGCTATGAAGTGTTCTCGCAATTCGTCTAGGCCGCTTGACAACTCCGGCCAAGTTGTTGGATATTCCAAGGCGTGATTAGTTGGCAAATCTGCAGTGAAACCAATAGAATATACGAATTGAATGACCAAATGCAGTGGGATATAACAAAGTGGCCAAGACTGCCAAGGCATTTATTTAATATAATTCATTATTCCGCTTACATATACGCACACACACACTCACTCACACACATATGATCAATCTCTTCGCAAAACAAAAACAGCGAAAAAGAAATATCAAAATGATCAAGTCAAAGCGGCCAAGACCACGACAAGAACGGCATGACCACAACATCAAAACGAGGTCTCTTAATAACGCCGAGATTGAATAATATTATAACGAACCAACTAACTGACTGACCACCACTCCCTGCTCAGGCCTCTCCTGTCGTCAAATGCTGGTTAAACTCTGCTTTGGAACACCTCGACACACCAGAAACACCTTGCGTTCATTCTTTTGAGCCGTGGCTCTGATACGGTTCTTTGTGTGAAATGTTTTTGCGAAAACTCTGAGATCCACAAGAAGAACAAGCGCAAGAAGGTGAAGAAAACAGCGAATTCGCAGAAACACGTTTTCAATATCAACACACATGCAACAAAAGCAACTAATAATTTTATTACACGTTTCTCCACGATCGAGCCAAACAACAACACTAACAGAACCCCAAGTCCACACCACTAGCAAATCCAACAACAGATGCTAAAGATTTTTTCATGTGAGCTCAAACCAGAGGTTCTAGAAAAAGAATGATCCATCCGTCCGCCTGCCCGTCCGTCCATTCATCCGCTTCAAGCACACGTACGCGCTTAAACGCTGGCCGGCCGACGACGGCCACCTTAGAATTGGAAAACAAAATCCGAAAAGAGAGGCTAAGTGACCATTGGAAACTTGAAATACAACAGCATCATTGACACACAACGTTTCTGCTTTTTTATATTTGTCTCGAAGCAGCAAAAACAGAACAGCTGCTTCGGAAACATTCAGTGCTTGTGACTGGATTATAATGCGCCGGCGCCGCAATATTGCCCAACTTGGCTGCAAACAATGTCGTTTTAACGCGTTGCCACAAATGGACATACATATGTTAATACCCCAGTGGCGGAAATAAAAGGCCTTCAAATAGGAGACCTTGAGAAAGGGCCGTTTGCATTAAATCCTTTCGAACGACATTTAAAAAAGCCCACTACCATTGGTATATTATCATTATCGAAATGATTTAAAACAAGTAAAAGCATAGTTAAGTTCGGCCAAGCCGTACCATATACGAGGGTTGCTATATATATTTCTGGCCAAAGCAACACTAAGTGTTGTCTGGCGCCATCTGACATTTCCATTGAAAAGTTTGGCATTTTTTAGCATAAACGTACTTAGAACACTTTGACGTACGACCATCATTTGTGTTGTTTACAGTGACTTGAAAAAATCAATTTGGCAAAAAAATGGAATTAACTCGTGAACATTTTCGTGCGATAATTTTTCACAACTTTCGACGTGGATTACCACGACAAGAGTGCATCGCTGATGAAGCACCATCCTTTAGCACTGTGAAAAACTGGTTCAATAAATTCAATCGTGGCCGACGCTCGCCCAAAGGCGAAGCTCGTCCAAGAACGGCCGTTGTGCCAGAGAACACTGATGCCGTGCGTGAACTGATAATGCAAGATCGTCATGTGGCATACCGTGAGATAGAGGCATCCTTGGGCATTTCTTCCACCATCATATGTGACGCGCAAAATAGAAAGGGACCTAAGGTTAAAAACCAGTTTTGTTCAGGAGAGCCATTTTAAAGATTAGGTCCCTTTCTATTTGCGCTTAGAATCACTGACATAAAACGCGAATATCTCTGGAAGGGAACACTTTTGGGGCATGGGATCGGTCTCATTCGATGATCAGATGTTGTCCACATCAAAAAAAGAAAAAAATGAAAATTGATTTTTTTTTCTCTATGCGCTGTCACATATCATGGTGCTTCAAAAGACGTTTATAAGATCGTCACAGATGACGAATCATGGATCTATGCATATCAGCCCAAAAC
Source organism: Hydrotaea diabolus (assembly GCA_963513945.1). NCBI lineage: Eukaryota > Metazoa > Arthropoda > Insecta > Diptera > Muscidae > Hydrotaea > Hydrotaea diabolus. The sequence goes on from OY740718.1 coordinate 190,199,167, forward strand.
AGCACAGCAATCGACCGTGTGGGTCTTCGAAGACGAGCCAAATCCAACGAAAGTTGTTCGTGGAAGACGCACTGCGAAGCATGTGGCGACTGTTTCACTTGAACAACGTAGGACGGTCAATTCTGAGTGGTACACCACAATTTGTTTGCCTGAAGTCTTCGGAGAAATTCAAAGAACAATAAAGAGAAGACGAATCATTGTGCACCATGACAATGCGAGCTCTCACACATCGTTTCAAACCAGCGCCTTTTTGACCGGCCAAAACGTCGAATTGAGCCCTGAGTTGGCATTCAATGATTTCTTTTTATTTCCAACGAATTTCAGAAGAAGATGCTGTTGAAGCGTTCAGAAACCATGTTTTTGAGTGGAAAAAGTGCTTCGGCAATTGGTTTAAGCGCATGCAAATGTGTATAAATCATCTGGAGGATACTTTGATAAACAATAAAACCATATTTTATGATAAATATTAGCATTCTCATTATTAGGCCAGAAATATACATAGCAGCCCTCGTATACGAGTACCATCAACCGTCCCTACGCAACTAAAGCGTAGGGACATTTTAAAATCTCCACCATAGGATGGGATTATATATAAGTTTGTCATTACGATCTAGACATGTCCAAACGTCTTCAAATTTGTGAAAACTTCGTGGTGGTAATGAAAATTTACCAAATTGGGCAAATGAGAAAACTTCTCCATCAAGGGAATTAGAAAAAACCCTATTTAATTAATTTACCTTTAAAACTGTTTTTTTGGAAGTGATAGGCATATATTCTTTAACCTCCCCATTAATGGGTATGGTCATTGGGCCCTGGAGCACAAAAACTATCCCTTAATGTTCGGGGATATATGGTTATCAATATTTGAACCCATTTAGGTTTCGGACCATATAGACCCAAGGAGTAAAAAATTTAGCCTCCTTGAAAAAATTAGCCTCCTGTAATTTAATGAAAACTTGAACGGAATATTCTAGAATGTGGATTTATTTAAATTTCAATTGGTGTCTTTAAAACTTTATAGGGTTTTTTTGGAGTTTTAATTGGTATTTTCTGAATTTAGAAAGGAATATTTTAATTTCAAATGAAATTCAAATTTTTCTTCAAGCTTCATCTTAATTATTTGTTTTAAAATTTCTGACCTAAAGCTAATGCTTACACGAAATCAAACTATTCTCAACTTGAAATGAAATTACTCAATTTGAATTGATACTTTCTGAATTACAATTGCAAAGTGTGTCTTATTATATTTACTTATTTACCTTGACTGGGCAAAGGATGAATGAGTGATATGAAAGAGTTTTTAGAGCGCATAAAATTATCGTATTGTGATCGCAATAAGGCGTTACCTTGTATGCGTAATTTGGTGTATGAATTCTGTCTTTTTGAGAAAAAAATATTTGCAAATATTTCGCGCGGGATCCCGTGGAAAATTCCCGGTACACGCTGTATAAAATTTAGAAAAGTCTCGGAATTTTACTTGTGGTTTTTTAGGCCGTTTTTTCATGCAAAGGCCCTAGGTGAGTAAGTTGAAGGCCCTTGCAATTATTTTTCTTCCGCATGCAGTTGACTATGTATGGGTTTGTGCACCAATACATGTTAAGAGATTGAGTATCCTTCTGTTGCCGTATTATGCTAGGTACACAAAAGGCAACCGTCTCGAGCAACGTGTTGCAGCAAATTTTTTGCCTGTTTACAAAACACGTGACTACACACGAAGCAACGTTTGCTTCAACATGGCTGTATTGCTGCAACGGGAGACTCGTGTGTATCTGCCATTAGAGCTAACATATTTTTAAGTTTTCTTTAACATTTGCTAGATGAACAAACGACGAACTTCTGGCAAAACAGTAAGTCTATGGATGTCATTAAGTCTTTATATGCTTTTGTGGATTAATCTCATGCTTCTCAGTTTTAACTGTTGTCGAAACCACTTAAAGACACAACTTATGTTTCATGAAAGTAGGTACTAGTGTTCAAAGTATAATTTTAATCACACCTTTAAATGGTTTGTTTTTTCGAAATTGAAACAAAATGTCCATGAATTTGGAGTACTCCAATAATTACCTTCTTTCCTCAATATCCCATTCGGATACGAATATTGGACTCATCTTAAATCAGTGTGTGAAATCAATGAGAATGATGGTGAGTGTGCAACACTTGACATAAGTAAAATTAGTGTGGAATCCGGGAAAGTTCATGTAACATTTTTCAATGACTAGTTTTGCACTTTATAAATCCCGCCACCTTTATAAAATGAATTTGTAGTTCTAAGCCATGTATGTTCTGTGCCAGAAGGTCTCAGAATAGGTAGGCGTAACACAAATCTACCACATACGTATGCCAGTGCAGAAATTATATTCTTATGCTACGTACACACGACGCAACAGTCGAGAGCAACGTGTTGCAGCAACTTGTTTTGTTTGTTTACAATATCCGAGGCTATTGTCGCCGCAACCTCAGTACTGTGTGTAGATGACTGAGAGACAAAAATACGAAGGCGGAAGATAGGTGTTTTTTTTCTCAGATTCTTATTTTTGTGTCTGTCGCAGATGTGTCCTGTAAATCTTTGTCAAACGAAGATACGGCTGCGCCAACTGACCGGAAATATAAAAATGAACACAGCTACACACGAATCAACTGTTGCTTGAACTTGGATGTATTGCTGCTTATATATTTTTTTACTGCCGATTCAAATTTAAAATGCTAAATGTTCTGACCGCTCTAAAAGTTTCATGTTTAGACCTTGATCATAATCCGTCATCCTAATATCAGAGTGACTCTTTACTATTTTAGTTGTTTCATTTGGAAGCGTTGTGTATATTCGAAAGATCGTTTTTCTGCCCCTAGGAACGCTATGTCTTAAAAATAGATGCATTACTTGAATAATACGGAACCGTTTTTTTCGGTTACCCTTCGTCCTGTCTGAATGGACCTTTTTAGCCCAATGTGTAATAATCAATTTAGAAAAGTCGTAAATCCGTGGGTGTTACGATTCGCTAGGAAATTAAACTGTTTCTGAGTATCAGCTGGTGCATGTTAATCGGCGGCTGTGTTAAAGCTTCTAGTCCGGAACCCAAATTTAGCGTTATCTTAATTTTTTTCCAATACCCAGCCTAGAGAACACTAAGTATTACCTGGCGCTATCTGACATTTCCATTGGAAAGTTTGAAATTTTTTAGCATAAACGTACTCAGAACGTTTTGGCGTACGACCATCATTTGCGTTGTTTACAGTGACTTAAAAAATTAATTTGGCAAAAAAAAAATGGAATTATCTCGTGAACATTTTCGTGCGATAATTGTTCACAACTTTCGACGTGGATTATCACTACAAGAGTGCATCGATGAACTTAAATCTTTGTATGGCGATGATCCTATAGCATTTAGAAAAATGGTTTAATGAATTCAATCGTGGCCGACGCTCCGTCAAAGACGAAGTTCGTTCGTTCAAAGATTTCCAGATTTTGTTTTAGACGCCTGTTACAAAAGTGATATGAGCAGTACTTTAAGGGAACTTTTATTTCTTATTTTTAAAATTTCTTTAAAAAAAGGAAGAAAAGGACACGCTTAACTTAAAAATATCGATTTTTTGTCTTCGGTGACCCTATTGAAATTACCTGGGCAGCAATTTCTTAGAACATTACAATACTCAAATCTACCATTTACAATTATTTTTTCGTTTAAAAAACAACGATGGAGAGGTCACGCCTATCTTAGATATAGGATGTTAAAATGGTCTTCGAAAATAATCTCCACAAAACCTTCTCGGGACATAAAAAATTAGTTAGATCTACCAGAATTTACTACGCTCATCTAAGTTATTCATTTTCCAAAGAAAGTTAGGGCATTTTATAGAGAAGCTTCACATGACTTTTTACGTATAAAGATGCCGGCATTTACTAAATTGACGGGTCTTCCAATAGGGACATAACAATTTTAACGCACCCTCAAACATTTTAAATGTTCTTTCAGTGTCAAAACTTTGGTCGAAGTCAACTTTTCATTATGGTAAAGTTCACTTACGAGCAACATTTGGAAATCATTCAAAATTACTACTGGAACTCTGTGTCGGTGGTCGCAACTTTAAGAGCGCTTACTCCAATATTCATCATCTTCAGCGATGAAGCTCATTTCTGGCTGAGTGGTTTTGTCAATAAAAAAATAAGCGTTATTGGACAGCAACAATCCCACATGTGCTTCAAAAAAAAAACCAATTGCATCAGCAAAAAATTACTGTGTGGAGTGGTTTTCATGCCGGTGATGTGATTGGGTCATCGATGGAAACAATCGTCATGTTACCGTCAATGGAGAGCGCCATGTTAAAAAAATATTTTTGGCCAGACTTGGATGAGCTCAATATTGCCGATAGGTGGTTGCAACAAGATAGTGCCACTAGCCACACAGCGCGCGTTACAATCGAAAGGCAATTTCGGTGAACGTGTTATCTCGAGATATGGTCCGGCCGAATGGCCACCTCATTCATGCGATTTAAAGCCATTAGATTTCTTTTCATGGAGCCACGTCAAGTCATTGTTCTAAGCCAACAACTTAAGACGAGCTCAGGGACAACATCAAACGCGAAATTGCCAACGTTCCGGTCGAAATGTGTGCAACAATGGTGAAAAATTGGATCCAAAGAATGTATTGCTGTACACGGGCTCATGGTGGTCATATGACCGAAATCGAAATTATTAAAATGTAACATTTACACTACACCTAGAATAAATTCCGAACTCTATATCTTAAATATTCTGCTTTTTGTAATACATAAAATTGTTATGTCCTTAATGGAAAAGTTTGTATTTGCTTAACAATTAGAAGCGGAGGAACCATGGTTTATTTTTGAATCATTAGAGGAGGCGAACTTAACACATCCAAAGTTAAGATGGTTTTATGACCATGGAATCTAGTGGCCTAAAAAACGGCCTTTGACAAGTTCGAAATATTTAAATAATCCACTAATTGTAGTATGGACAAGGTGTGTCCAAATATGAATTTATTTTTCATTTTATTGATAGTGAGACATTGATTTTTAAACAAAAAAAAGGCGTCAAATTAAAACTAGACGACTAATTTTACGTGGAATTGAAAAAAGTAAGTAAGTAAGTATGAGGACTATCCGATAGTCCATCCTGCAGGACTTTTGAGTTTATTTGATAAAGATATACGTATCCTGATGGTTTCCAAACTTGAAGTTTGGAGTGAGAGGCACCAAACCCGGTGCCTATCACTAATGCAGTGCACATTTCACAAAGTCGAACCCTAAACCTCCGACTACTCGGCTTACCCTTTCTCAGCCAGGATGTCTACATTTTATGTGTTTGAAATCACAATATACATTCCGATTCTGGTACGTTCGGTAAATCGAGTTTGTATTCCTTAATCAAGCCCCATCAAAAATACACTGTCTTTCGCTTTGGCAAGCCACTCAAACAATATCGGCATCAGTCAAATCTAACTTTAAGTAAAATTGTATTGTAAAAAATACGTAACATGACTTTGTTGCGTGGTTTAAACCAAAATAAAACGAAAGACACCCGTAAAGCGGAGCATTTTCTTCGAAAGAGAGAGAAAAGAAAAATAAAAACGAGTTAATAAAATACCAACAGGTCAAAGTGACCGGTTAATGGCTCTTTAGTGCTAATGAGCCATAGACCGGCCTGTGCTACAAATATGTGGCAAAATTTGTTTTGCAAATTCAAGAATTTGCGGTGCGTGGTTCGGTTTATTTTTGGCTTATGCGTTTACAGTTATACGCGTATGGATCGATCCCCTTACGCCCCTACCCGTACGCAGATAGTCTTCGTATTTAGGTCAGATCGATGTGATAATGGTCTTTAACGCGAATTTACATAAGATTTGCAGAAATTATGCCGGTACGTAGCGAAATTTATGCGAATTTATAATGTTATTCTAATGCCCCTACCTTGCTTGGTCAGAAACACTCAAATCGTTGAACTCAGAACTCGGGCAATCTGTATAAAAGGTTAGAGAAATGGCCCAATATGTATTAGTAATTTTCAGCCAGTCCACCATTTGGAAGTCCATAGCAAACGATTGAGACACGGAGGTCGGCACTCACCACATGAATATGCGTTGGAACCTCCTGTTGCTGGTTCTGGCCGCTCTGATTCTTCAGTCAGCATGTAAGTTTGTATTGTTTAACGGATCCGAAAGCAAGGGCTCACAACTAATGTTCGGTATTTTCCACTTCACTTGGCCTTTATAATAGACGGTCGGGATGCGAAGAGAACGAATGGCGATAGATATCAACTATACTCCGATGAAGCCAAGGCGAAACAAAACAGCAACCGCAGGGCGAATCGCAATGTAAACAATGACAATAACATCAGATACGAAGTGGTAGCACAAGGAGCTGATCTGGATAAAGAAAATCCTCGTTTTCCATACATGTGGTCAATGAAGTTTACCACAACGACAACTACACTTGCGCCTCCAGTTCCACCACCGCCAGTACCACCACCGCCAGTACCACCACCACCTGCACCAGTACCACCACCTGCACCAGTACCACCACCTGCACCAGCACCACCACCACCAGCACCAGCACCACCTCCGCCACCACCACCAGCCCCAGCGCCACCACCAGCACCTCCAGCACCACCTGCACCTCCCGCACCACCCGCGCCACCAGCACCTCCTGCACCACCTACGGACATTGTTGACGCTCAGGGTGAACCCACAGATGAGGAATACTACAGAATTAATTATCGCCTTATGGATGATGACGACGATGATGAGTACGACGATGATGATGATATTGTCTTCTATGAAATGGTGGGAAACAAGTTGCGCAAGCAGAGCGATACGAAAAAAGTCGCACAGCGTCAAGGCTCAAAAGTCGGTCAGGGCCAACGTGTCAAGCCATCTCAACAGGTGAATCGCGCTAAATCACCAGCCCAGAGTGCAAGTCAAGGTACGGGCAGACTTCAGAACTCTATGAACCGAAGAAAAATCGCCCAACGACGACAACGACGAGTACAAAACAAAGGCCAAGGTAGGCGCCAACCCAGTGGATCCCAAGGGGGTCGAGGATTTGCACCTAACCGCAAAGCCGGACGGACACAAGGACAACGACGCCTGAAACGTATTCACCGGGTGTTTGAATGAAACGGACATATCTCACGATTAAAATAAATGATTACTATTAACAAGCCACAACAAAAACTTTCATTTCTCAGAGACCCTGCAGCAAGAAACATGGATCGCTACTACCACATTTGAAGTGGATCGTCCTTGGTAAAAAAAAAACTGTAGACAACAAGCATTTTTGATGAGATAAGCGATGCTTTTTGCTAAGTCTCGATAACTAAGACTGTATAACAATACCACTAAACCAAATTCATTTGTTAACAAAAAGTGCAAATTTTGTTAATGTGTAAAGGAAACGTCCTGCCGCACTCGTAAAAAATATTAGAAAAATAATTGGTTGTAGCCGTTTTAGTTCTAGGCCTGAATAACTATTAAGTATTAGCCTCTAACCAAACCGACATCAACAAATTACGAGTGCAGCAACTCCTTCTCTATAGAAATGATCAAAATAAGCAGTTTAATTAAAAAGTGGCTAAATTATTATAGTTTTGCTACCAAGTTTTAGTTAATGAGACTTAATCTAAAACACCACTATTATCTGCTTTTAGTTTGGAAAGGTCCTTTTTGTTTAGGTTCGCCAAGGTACGTGAACGATTAAGCCATGGCATGTTATTGAAAATAAGTCAGTACCAAGAACTTCAACAAATATGGCGGTTCCACAAATTTAATTACTGTTTTGAAAAACAAAACAAAATTCGCCGACTACTAAGATTTTTAAAAAATTAAATTAAAAAAAAATCAAGTTTCTTTTAAAAAGAAATATTTAAAACTAGTCAGAAAGCTTAAGTCGGGCGAGACCGACTACATTATACCCGCACTCCTGGATTTTCAGAAAAACTAACTGAAAATATGTTTTTGGACCCAATTTTCCCAGATTTTAAAACATTTATATTTGAATTTGTAAGAAGATTTCATTGTTTTTGTTAAAATCAGTCGAGCATATATGTGGAAGCTACGGGTTGCTATGTACTTAGTAGGGACATAAAAACTGTTACAACATTGAACACACCCATTTCGATTGTAGAACTGAACATACCCCGTTAATGTCATAAGGGTTTTGAAAGCTAACCTCAATAGCGTTAGTCTGTAAGGGGATTGTTTCAACTTTCATCATGGAGTGGTCAGATAATGCGAACCGTATCGCTGTAATAGCGCTTTTCAAGTGTGAAATAAAAAAAAGCGATATTTTCAAAACGCTCCGGCCACTAGGGTTTCTACCGATGCATAAAACTGTTTGAGGTGACTGGAGATGTAAAAGACCGCCACCGGTCGGGCTGCCCACGCTCTGTTCGAACACCGCATGTCATGAAAGCCGTTAAATCAAGAATTCACATAAATCCGCTCCCATAACAGAAAATCATGGCCCATGAGATGAATATCACGCAAAAGTCCATGAGTCGAATCATTAAAAAAGACTTGGGACATGGGGATTTCAAACGACGTACCGGGCATTTATTGACTGCAGCTTTCAAAAAATAGGATTGAAAAATTCAAACGTCTTTTGGTGAAGCACGCTGATAACTTGCACAGCACAATTTTGTTTACCGATGAAAAAAATTTTACCGTTCAGGAAAAATTTAACAAGCAAAATTATAGAGTGTTTGCGCGAACATCTAAGGAAACATCTGAACTGATCCCAAGGGTGGAAAAGGGTCATCACCTAGCTTCAGTCAGTGGGGTGTCTCTTACGATGGGGTCACTGGCCTGCATTTCTGCGAACAAGGAGTCAAAACATCGGCCAAAGTTTACCAAGAAACCGTTTTGGAAGCTGTTGTGAAGCCTCTTAACAATTCCCTGTTCCAAAACCTGACATGGACTTTCCAGCAGGATTCTACGCCGGCCCATAAGGCTAAAACGTCCCAGGCCTGGCTTCGAAACAATTTGCTAGCGTTCATTCTGAATAATGGCCCTCAGGCAGTTCAGATTTGAACCCATTGGATTACAAATTGTGGATGGTTTTAGAGGACAAGGTTTGTCACAAAAGATACCCCAACATTGGATCTCTTAAGACTGCTTTGGTTCGAGCTGTGGTCAATTTTCCAATGGACAAGCTTGGTGCAGCTAGTGACGATTGGCCAGTGCGACTTCAGTCGTGTGTAAAGGCAAAAGGCGGACATGTTTTAGCATAAACGTACTCAGAACGTTTTGACGTACGACCATTACTTGTGTTGTTTACTGTGACTTGAAAAAAACCAATTTGGCCAAAAAATGGAATTAAATCGTGAACATTTTCGTGCGATCATTTTTCACAACTTTCGACGTGGATTATCAAGACAAGAGTGCATCGATGAACTTAAATCTTTGTATTGCTATAGCACTGTGAAAAACTCACTCAAAGGCGAAGGTCGTCCAAAACGACCAGAGAACATTGATGCCGTGCGTGAACTGATAATGCAACATCGTCATGTGACATACCGTGAGATAGAGGCATCCTTGGTCATTTCCAGCATTTCCAGCATACATTTGATATTTCCAGCATACATTTGAATTTGCTTCAAAAGGCGTTTATAAGATCTTCACAGGTGACAAATCATGGATCTATGCGTATGAGCCCGAAAAAAACAGCGATCGACCATGTGGGTCTTCGAAGACCAGCCAAATCCAACGAATGTCGTTCGTGGAACAAGTACTTCGAAGCAAATGGTCGCCAGTTTCTTAGGCAAAACTGGTCATGTGGAGACTGTTCCACTTGAGCAACGTAGGACGGTCAATTCTGAGTGGTACACCACAATTTGTTTACCTGAAGTCTTCGGAGATATTCGAAAAACGAACAAGAGAAGACGAATCATTGTGCACCATGACAATGCGAGCTCTCACACATCGGCTCAAGTCAGCGCCTTTTTGTCCGGCCAAAACGTCGAATTTATGGGTCATCCGCCGTACAGACCTGACTTGGCATCCAATGACGTGCTCTTATTCCCGCACATCAAGAAAAAATTGCGTGGTCAACGATCTTCGTCGCTAGAAGATGCAGTTGAAGCCATTTCTGGCTCAATGGGTATGTAAAAAAGCAAAATTGGACGAAGAGCAACCAAAAGAAGTTCAAGAGCTGCCACTTCATCCAGAAAAATCAACGGTGCTGGTGAGAACGTAACCGACAATGGCGACCGTTATTGTGCCATGATAATAGTCTATTTGATGCCTGAAATTAAAGCTCGTGATCTCGGCGGCATTTGGTTTCAACTAGACAGCGCCACTTCCCACACATCGCATCAATCAATGGATTTATTGAGATAACACTTTGGTGAGCAAGTAATTTCACGTTTTGGACTGGTCGATTGGCCACCAAGATCGTGGATATAACACCGTTAGACGTTTTCCTGTGGGGATATATAAAGTCTAAAGTTTATGCGGACAAACCCGCTTTGACCGTTAGACGTTTTCCTGTGGGGATATATAAAGTCTAATGTTTATGTGGACAAACCCGCTTTGATTCAACCCTTGGAGAAAAACATCACGCGTGTCATTCGCCAGTTACCAGTCGAATGCTCGAACGAGTCATCGAAATTGGACTGAACGGATGGACCATCTGAGATGAGCCGCGGCCAGAATTTGATAGACATAATCTTCAAGAAATAAATGACAAAGAATGTTCTTCCAAATGATAATAAACATTCCCCATTCAATTTAAATTTTCTGTGTTTTTTCTTTAAAAAGTAAGGAGTTTTGAGATATGAATAATTTTGGTAAAACTCAATTTCTGTGTATGATGCTTCAAAATATTGTAACTTTCTTTCGCAAACTTAGCTGATTAATACAAGTCAGTCTTTCCTCACAATGCGGATTAAATTGGTTAGAGGAAACCAAATTTAAGGAAATCTCAATCATATTTGAAACGAGATTGCTTAATAAATGTTAATATATTTCTTTAGATATGAAAGTTTAAGACAACCTTCGCCGTATAAATTCCTTAAAGAATAAGGGATTACAATAGCCCGTAACGATACCCACATAAGCTGACTTAAGGTGTTGCAATAGCATTTTATGTAACAGAATAACAGAGTTTGTGTTCTGCTAGGCACTTGAACAAATTATTTTTATTTATTCTAATAATAATTTTTTAAACCAAAAGAACATACACGCCGAAGAAAAGTATGGTTGGTGTGACAATATTCGAAGAGGATCATACTATTGTTAGGTATATGGTTGTGGCACAACAATATTATGATCCTCGCAACAATAGTATGATTTACACAAAACCATACTATGATCCCCACTATACTATATCCAGATTATGAGTCACACTCAACAATACCATATTATGATCCTAACAACTAATGTATCTTTTACATACATTCATAGTTTGATCCTCAAACCATAGTATGATTCACACGCAACCATGTTATGATCCCTACAACCATATGATTTCACTCAACCATATTAAGATCACCAAAATTATTTATTAGGATTGGGATATGTTATTCAGCAATAGAGATTGTGCTTCAGCAAGTTATTCAAAATTACATTACAATTAGTTCATAGCCAGATTTGAGACTATGAAAATTTCACTAAAGAAATAAAAGTACAGGGTGGCGCAAAACTACCATTGTGGTTTGACTATTTAATAATTCAATAATTTATTTAATAATAATTTTTAATTTATTTATATATTTAATTTTAACTTCAAATTTTTGTTAAAAAAAACTTAGGGAATTTAAAATGGAACACTACACAAAATAACAGCGATCAGCAGTCGTTCAAATTTTTATCAAGAGTCAATTGATTTGACACAGCGTGCTTATCGTCGCTTTTTTAATGTACGCACTGGACCTTCAGAACCAACATTAAAGCGCTTGGTTGGGAATTTTCAACCACATGGTACAGTAAGGACCTTCCATGTACCGGAAGACCACGTACGGTCCATACGCACGAAAATATCCAACGTGTTGCGGATAGTGTGCAGGACTGTCCAGAAACATCAACAAGAAGACGTTCGGCAGAACAGGGACTATCGAGGAGGTCCGTTCAGAAAGCTCGAATGTGCGCAGCCGAAAGTGGCTACCAGTTGCGGTATATAATTCTTCATACTTAAGTCAACAATATTCCCCCTTAATATACTATATAAAAAATGATAATAGTAAGTAACTAATAAATAAAAAAGTTATTAAACATTTAAACCACAACTGTAGTTTTGTGCCCCCTGCATATACCAAAGGCTATAGAAAAGAGATTTAATTGCAAGCAGGGGTGAATGCTACTTCACCATCTGTAGGCCGCAAGTAACGAACGTGATTAATCCATGATCAATGGCTGTATACTTAAATGCAGGATGATTTTTAATAAATGAGAACCAGTCGCAGTAGAGTATTTCAACGAACCAAGTAAACCGAATAAAAATCCCTCGAACTGCCTTTCGATTGTTGTGGTTTTCTACAATGGACAAATCCATGCACTGTATAGGTGTTTTTTTGTATACCATATAGTCACAACCACACGGTATGATTGCCGTAATCATAAAATTGTAAACTTAAATCTTTTATAACAATACATTTGTTGTACCAATCATATTTTCATTTCTAAATTTGGCATTAAAAGTATTGTTAAATTATAATATTAATATTGTCGTCATTATTGCCGTATTTATATTGTTGTCAACATAAAATTAAAAACACAATACTATGGTTGCGACGAACATGCTTTCATTGTAGAGAATATATTAGTGTTGCCGTGATCATGTAGTAACCATATATTGTCTCTGCGTGTAGTTCGGATAACTGCCAGAACAAGTTGCCCGAAATCGGAACAATGCACTTCACCAATTATTTCTGATCATTTTTCTCTTTGACTTTCCTTGTTCGTTTCAAACCAGTGGACAGTATCAAATACGACTGCCAAATTTCTACAGTTTGAGTTAGAGTTCATCGTCATTCTAATTATTTCATTTATTAACATAAACTCGCAAAATGTATGCAAATTATAGATTTCTGTGTCACAACGCTCTAAACATATCTCGTATAATCGAAATGCGAATGTAGACGTAATATTTTCAAGAATCTTATAAATGATCTGGCAAGCGGTTGACTGTAACATGTTTGATGACAATACGAATGAGACTCCTTGACGCACGGTCGAGAAGATTCCAGAGAACCTTTTGTGGGAAACATGAAAGCGACAAAATGGAAACACGACGCTGTTATAATTTATTTAGTTAAGTCCATGGATTACAATCCTTCTAGACTAGCCATTCAAAAACAATATGGGCCGTGTTCTTTTGGCAACTCTCTAGGTGGTTACTAACGATATAACTTTACACCACTGTAAAAGAATATAAAAATGATTTTGTTTACAGAAAACTGTAGGCAATATGCTTTAAAACTCGTTTTTTTTAACTTATTACAATTTTTAGGAAGATAGTTATTTAAGAACAACCTTAAGCGAGTTTAATTAGCTCGGTTATGACTCGCTTAGAGTATTTCTTGAATAACTTTATTTCTGCAAATTACATACATACTTGCAAATCAAACATTTTATGATGCATAAAGCCAATCACTTCTTGTACGAGCATACAAAGAAAATTTAAAAATTTCTCGTATAGTTTTGAAGTTATCGCCTTAGCGACCACTTGCTCGTTTAATAAGCGAGTACCAAAGAACACGACTACGAGTATTACATCTAACATATAATTAAATTTATTCAGTGCAAATGAAAAATCTAAATCATAATTTTAGTTAATTCTATTAACTTCTCTAAAAGGTGTCATAAGAGGCTCGTATGAAGAGTAATTTGTTCTACAAAGAGAAACATACAAATACAGTGTGGGCCAAAAGTTACCATGGGGTTTAATAATAATTTAAATTTTATAACTTTTTCGTTTATATATTTTTTTTCAGATTTTATAAATAATACTTGGAGAATAAATAATGGAGAGATTCACAACTGATCAAAGAACCAGAATAATAGAATTTTATTATTGAAATCAGCGATTAATTATTTTAACGCCAACACATAAGTGATAAAGCTCATTTTCATTTGAATGGCTTTGTTAATAAGCAGAACTGAAGGTTCTGGGGTTCTGATTGTCCAAAAGCCATTCATCAATGCCAATTGCACCCCATTGGTTGTACTTATAGTATGGTGTGAGATCACATCTGGCAATATCATTGGGACTTACTTCTTCGAGAATGAATATAGAAGTGCTGTAACTGTAACTGGAGAGCGGTATCCGTTTACGATAGAACATTTATTACGCCCTGCTCTTGAAAACAGACCTAAGATGTGGTTTCAGCAGTACGGAGCCACTGCCTACACTGCCCGAGACACAATGGCACTTTTAAGTCAAATATTTGGAAAGCGAATAACTTCCAAAAATTCCTTTTCTTCCAGCGCGATCGCCAAATTTGTCAGCACCGGACTATTTTCTTAGAGGGAGCGAGTATATGTGAAGAAGCCCGACACAACTCAACTCAAGACCAACATTGTTGAAGAAATTCGAACGCTACAGCCACAAATTTTGAAAGATGTTATGGAAAATGCTCTTAAACGAGCCCATCATTACGAAGCTGAAAACGGGCCACTTAAGTGACCTTATTTTTCATACTTAGTGTATAAAAATTTCATGATGTATATTATATCTGTAAAAAAAATAAACGAAAAATGTTATAAAAGTTGTTTGCCCCATGGTAACTTTTGGCCCACCCTATATATATTATGCCTTAGGTGCCTAACAGGTGTATTAAATCCAGCAAAGCTAAGAATTTCAGAGCTGTCTACAAGACCAAAGATAAATTTGCATAAACAACACTTAGAACGACGATTAACTAAAGTTTTAAGATGGTGCAGGCTGCATCTAGCTTTTTACGACGGACTAATGTCTGCCTAGCACCACTTTATAATAATATAACTACCTGTCTATCCCTATGCGATTGCAGACAGTGGTTCTTCGAAAAACCTTCAAGGTATAAGTAATCTAGTCGCAACAGATCGAGATGAATAGCATCTTATTAAAATGATTCCAATATGACTTACAACATTCGACTTCATCAGTGATATCTGCATAATACGAGTACAATGCGGGATATAGTGTTAATTGCTGGATCCAAACAGCTAAAACAATTCATAGAAAGCTTCCACATGGCTCAGAGAATAATCTCTTACTAGTAAAGTCGCCGGCATTTACGAGTTGGAAACTATCTAAAATTGGAACCCAGGATTTCTTGGCTGATAGTCGTGCACAAAAACCAAACACCAAGGCGACCCGCAATTTGTATTTCTCTCTAGCTAATCCCTTACCAACTTTCGTCTGATTAAGCAACAACTGCAGCATCTACTTGTGACCCAGCACCACATCCACTAGCTTACCAACGCCGAAAAAATAATTTAAACTAATGGGTGATCCAAGTAGAGATACTTTTTTCAATAGCATTTTTTGGCAAATCACGTGTGCGTCGTGTCATGCTGTCATGTTATATTTGTTAAGTATTGTTTGGCATTTCATCATGGGCAGACTTACGCCTGAACAACGTTTACAAATCGTTCAACTTTATTACGAAAATTCACGTTTTGTGAGGAATGTGTTTCGTGCACTTCGTTCAACTTATGGTCAACATAATCGGCCTACTGAGCGTACTATTCGCAACACGATTACCTATCTTTAGACCCAGCATTCATTATTGGATAATATTCGACCGAATAGACCATGTCCAGCACGCAGGGAAGAAAAGGTAGCTGCTGTAGCGTGTACACCAAGACCATGGAGCGTCGATTCCTCGCCGTTCGCAGCAACTCGGACTGACGTAGCGTACAAGCGTACGAAATACAGCTTGTGCAAGAACTAAAGCCGCCCGACGGTCCCAAGCGACATCGCTTCGCTCTATGGGCTACTGAAAAGTTCCAAGAAGATCCGACGTTTTCGAGCCAAATTTTGTTCAGCTATGAGGCCCTTTCTGGCTCAATGGGTATGTCAACAAGCAAAATTGCCACATTTGGGTCGAAGAGCAACCAGAAGAGGTTCAAGAGCTTCCACTTCATCCAGAAAAAACAACGGTTTGGTGTGGTTTGTGGGCCGGTGGAATCATCGGTCCATATTTCTTCAAAAATGATGCCGGTGAGAACGTAACCGTCATGGTGACCGTTATCGTGCCATGATAACCGGCTATTTGATGCCTGAAATTGAAGCTCGTGATTGCGGCGACATTTGATTTCAACAAGACGGCGCCACTTCCCACACATCGCATCAATCAATAGATTTATTGAGAGAACACTACGAAGAGCAGAAAGTTTCACGTTTTGGGCCGGTCGATTCGCCACCAAGATCGTGTGATATCACACCCTTAGACTTTTTCCTGTGGGGATATGTAAAGTGTAAAGTTTATGCGGCCAAACCCGCTCCGATTCAGGCCTTGGAGCCAAACATCACGCGTGTAATTGGCCAGTTACCAGTCGAAATGCTCGAACGAGTCATCGAAAATTGGACTCAACGGATGGACCATCTGAGACGTATCCGCGGTCAACATTTGATAGACATAATCTTCAAAAAATAAATGCCAAAGAATGTTCTTTCAAATGATAATAAACATTCCACATTCAATTTAAATTTTCTATGTTTTTTTCTTTAAAAAATTTAGGAACCTCAAAATGGATCACGCGATATCAGAATAACTCATCATCCGATAGCTGCATACAATATGGTAGAAAAGAGTGATTTATATAAACACTTCAGTTATCAGTTTAATGCATTAAGCGCATTGATTTCGTTAGATCTGACTATATACTCTGTACTCGTAGGTTTGCTGAATAGATCCATTGTGTACCCTAATTTATTTATTATTTTTCTAAACCGTGTAATAAGCCACATAATTATGAGGTGAATTTTGCTAGAAGTGAATTTCTTCGACATATTGCAAAAATATGTTTGTTTTGTTGAGGGTGGTCCAACCATAATGCACGATGTTAATTAGTCACCTACTTCGTTCTGTCATCCGTGCCGTACTTCTTGGAAAATGAGGTCTGCTAATCAATAACCGTGGATGGTGTTCGCTATTGCAGGGTGAGTACGGACTTCTTGTGGAGAAGAATTGAGGTTATGCACCTGGGCAATGTGTGGTTCCAACAGGGTGGTGCCACTTGTCACACAGCCAACGAAACAATGGGTTTTTTAGCGCGAGAAAATCAATGGCCGTGTTATCTCACGTTGCAGCGATGTTAATTTGACACCACGATCATGTGAGTTATACCGTAGGATTCTTTCTTTAGGAATATTTTATAGAAAAAGTGTACGTCAATATGCCAAGAACAATTCAAGAGCTAAAGGATGAGATAGTTCGGCACATTTACGACATTGAACCTTCATTATATCATAGTGTCTCTGAAAATGTGGACCATCGGATATGCCACTTTGGCGATCACATGCCACCTCTGCGATCATTTATTTGACCTATATTTTATTTCACTCATAATTGTTATAGATTCTTCTATCATAATATATAATATTAAGATAGTTCTTAATTAACTGTTTATTTTATTAACAAATAAAATCGTGCGTTTTGAGTTGTCCACCCATATATCCGGTTCCTATATTATCATAAATTTAAAGCTTTTGAAAGCATAAAACGAGGCTTTTTATACCATACACTATGGTACACTCAAAGAGTGTACCCACCTTTAAAATTTTCCCAGAAATATGTCTGTTGATAAGAAAAACAAGACAAATGTTTAATTGGTGTGCATCGAAGTAACGCTGTTGACTATAGTCGCTCCAGATTTGACCAGCTGCTTAAATAGTATAGAAGAGCTATGGGACCAAAAACCGTTGCTAAATATAACTCTAAAAGACCTTAGAAGTATGGCCGCCGTTACGACCATACTTTTACACTCTTCGAGTAAGAGAATCGTAGTAAACATCCCCAAAACAAATTCTGCTAAAAATGGGCAAACTTTCCTCTACTGAACATCTACTAAACCTATGGCGGACAAGTGTTTAGTGCCAGTGGTACTTTAGTTATCCCAGACAGAGATTCATGAACAGGGGTATCGGTGATCCATGACACTCCTCTGCTTTACGGCGGCATCTGCAGAAAATGGCAAAAAGGGGCGACGTGCCGTAACGTCAGCGAACTAAATGTTGATGGACATTATGACATTCAATAAGTGTCTTAATGGCCATAATCGTTATGCCAAAAGTGTCACAACTTCCACAGGCACTAAAACCCCTGTGACAAAGAGGACCGAGAACAAATTAGTTGCCACAACCAAATTTGTTTATAACCGAATAATTGAGGTTACATGAACCTTGAGTATTCTATCAGTTAGTTGGTAGTTAATGTTAGTTTGTACTCAGAACAGAAGTACTTGTACTTGAACGGTAGTATTGGTGCAACATATTAGGAATCCGAACCTACAGAAGAGAATTTTTGGATCTTAAAATCCACATCCATGTTTAACGATAAAAATAAAAATTTTAGTCAGAGGCAAGAAACTGTTTGCTTGCACAATTGAAATAATTGAGGAGTATATGACTAATGAAGCGGAAAAATTGGAAAGATGATGAATGATTTTTACTGGAAACATATCTGGGAAATAGATTGGCTAAAATTAAATAATAATCGAATCATTACATTTTCAAAAAATTAATATTAAACAACCCTTTTTAGGCTAGATGAATATAATAATTGGTTGCTATAACAAAATGTTTGCCAAATTATTGGTTGCCAAAATTACCAGCTGTAGCAACATAATATCATATTCGCGTTTCGTTGGTATGAACGATTAAAAAGTTGTGAGTACAGAGCGATGATCGTATTTATCGTCCTGTGGTATTTCGAACCAAATATCCATTACTTAAAAAACATTCGGTGATTGCAATCGAAACTCTTCTTTTGCAGCAAACCAATTGTTTCTTTGTCATTTGTGTTCTATTCATCATTTTGGATTTCGGCGGTTCGGTTTGAAATTTTTCTCGATTTGATACCTATTACAAAACCGATGACAGTGCATTACAAAACCGATGACGGCCTTTCCATAGCAGAAAACCTTTAAGCTTGCACGCAGAAAAAAAGTATGGTTGTGGTGACAATATTCGAAGAGGATAATACTATTGTTGGGTATATGATTCAAATACAACCATACTATGATCCTCACAACCATAGTATGATTCACACTCAACCATACTATGATCCCCACAACCATAGTATGATTCACACTCAACCATACTATGGTCCCCACAACCATACTATGATCCTCACAACCATAGTATTTTTCTCATACAACCATAGTATGATTCACTCAACCATTTTATGATCTCCAAATTATTATAATTGGGTAATGTGGATATTCTAAAATAGAGTTTTTTATCAAATAAGTTGTTTTAAATTGGATTACAGTCAGTTTATGACCAGATTTGAGGCCACGTTTTTATTGAACATTACATTCAAGGAAAAAAAATAAATTTACCAACTGCAATCGAAAATACTTTAAGTTGCAGCAGGGGTGAATGCTACTTCACCATCCGTAGACCCCAAGTAACGTAAGTGATTAAACCATGATCAATAGCTACATACTTAAGAGCTGGCAGATTTTAAATAAACGAGAACCAGTCGGTACACGCAGAAAAAAAATATGGTTACACTATGGTCACCGCAACAATAATATCTTCTCTCTAATAAAAGCATGTTCGTCGCAACCATAGTATTGTTTTTTAAATTTTATTTTGACAGAAGTATGATTGCGCCAAATTAATACTGTTGAAATGTAACAATAGTATTATTGCCCAACAAAAGTTGGTGCAACAAAAGTATTTTTTTTAAATTTTACGTTAACAATAATATGATTACGGCCATCATACAGTATGTTTGCGACTATGAACATAACAAAACAGGTTTTATAGAGCATACATGTATGTGTGTGCGTATGTTTTTTTGATGTAAACATGGTTGTAGGAACCATATAAACATGGTTTTTGCAACAAAAGTATTTTTTTTTTTAAATTTTACGTTAACAATAATATGATTACGGCCATCATACAGTATGTTTGCGACTATGAACATAACAAAACAGGTTTTATAGAGCATACATGTATGTGTGTGCGTATGTTTTTTTGATGTACAAAAAAAATACAAACGATATAGGTAGTGAATGGTTGTTGTCCATTAAAAAACAGCGACAATCGGATGGTAGTTCGAGGGATTTTTATTTTGTTTACTTTGTTCGGTGAAATACTCAAATATCGACTGGTTCTCGTTTGTTTAAAATCTGCCTGCATTGATTGTCATTAATCATGGTTTAATCACATTCGTTACTTGGTGTATACGAATGGTGATGTAGCATAAAAGCATGTTCGACTGCCGTTGGAATATATATTTTCGTTTCTTGAATGAAATGGTCTATAAAAACATGGCCTCAAATCTGGCTATAAACTAATTTTAATGCAATTTAAAATAACTTGCTTGATAAAAATCTCTATTTTTAAATAACAACAAACAAACCTAATAAATTATTTTGGGGATCATAGTATGGTTGATGGAATCATGCTATGGTTGTGAAGATCAAAGTATGGTTGAGTGTGAATCATACTATTGTTGTGAAGATCATAGTATGGTTGAGTGTGAATCATACTATTGTTGTGGAAATCATAGTATGGTTGAGTGTGAATCATACTTTGGTTGTGGGGATCATAGTATGGTTATGTGTGAATCATACTATTGTTGTGAGGATAATAATATTGTTGTGCCACAACCATATACCCAACAATAGTATGATCCTCTTCGAATATTGTCACCCCAACCATTGTTCAAAGTTGAACATGTTTTATATTGTGTGCTGGGTAATGTGGTATTCTTAAGTGCAGCTCATAAAATTGTTAACTGCATACTTAGGTACTATTTGTACACTCGCACATGATCATTCGTTTCCACATGGTCATAAGAGCAGCCCGCACACACAAGAAATGTGACCCTATTTGTGTATTTAGGATTATGTACGGTTGTTGAAGGTCAACGGAGAAACCCTTGATTTGTTATCACCAGGAGACCGATAGTTCTAGACTATTTTTAAGATATTCAATTTTCAATGTACATACAATTATTTCTAATAAAAATCAGTATCTTACAAGTACTCACAACTGAATGACGTGTGTGTCTCAGTCATTTTTGGTCCATTCGAGCCTTTAAAAACGAAGAGTTTTCCCCTACCAAAGGTAAGAGACTCTAGGTTAAAAAATCGGATCTTTAGCGCCAGAGCTAAAGAAATCTTTACCGCCTGAGGTAAAAATTAAAAAAAAAAAACAAAAAAAAGTGTAAACCAAGACTTTAGACATTGGTTTAAGAATTTACCGCCTGAGGTAAAATTAAAACAACTGGGAATAACGAACATTCCTTAAAAGAAAACAAAAAGCGTAAACCAAGGCTAGACATTGGTTTGAAAAAACACACAAAACAAAGGAATTATAAGTAAAAATGCTTCCGGTCCCGCTAAGTAAATCGATGCAAGAACTGGCTGCGAAGCAGGAAGCAGTGTACGAAAAAATCAAGAAGCTGCTAAAAGAGGAACCTAATTCTACGGAATTAGAGACGTTATGGGAAGATTTCCAGCAACGTCACAAGAGTATGGTGGCGGCAGAAGCACTAGCAGGCACCAACTATTTCAAGAACAATATTTTTGAGAATCTGTCCAAAAATATTGAAGAGTGTAGAAAGCAGCGAAGTTTACAACAACAAGAGACAATAAAGAAACAAGAGAGCCAAATCCAACAACTACTAAAACAACAAGAAGAAGAAAATTTTCCACAACAGCAACGACAACAAGGAGAAGAAGACATTTTACGACAACAACAACAATACGAAATTATGCAACAACGAAAAAGTCTTTTCAAGGAAGAAAATGACACGTTCCGAGAATGGCTGAAAAGAGCTGGTATTTTATTGACTGAATGCAATCGGCTAATGGTATCAGATGCAAGTCCTTACGATATGGACTTAAAAATGAAAAGCCTACAAAGGATGTGGGATGTAGTAGAAGGCGAAAGACGAAACATTGAAGAAATCAATGATGATGTCGAAAAACGTTATAAACAGATGGCGCAATCTGTTAAGATAATGATACTAGATATGGCGGATACGATTGGGAATAAATCAAAACCGCAAATTACTTCCATGCTTGAGCCACAAAAACCATCCATACCAAAGTTTTATGGAGCCATAAGAGATTGGCCTAATTTCTATGGCATGTTCAAAGAAATGGTACATGAACGAGCAGAATTCTCCGAGACCATAAAATTTAATTATTTAAGAATGTGTTTGGAAGGAGATGCCAAGTCTGTCGTATCCCATTTAATGGCTGGAGGTCCATCAAACTACGATGCTGCACTTCAATTATTAAAGAAGCGCTACGAAAACAATAGAAAAATATTCAACGAGGCCCTTGATATGATATTAGATCTAACGACTTTCAAAGAAAATTCTGAAATGTCAGTACAGAAATTTATTGACACTATCAATGAAAGTGTCTTCATCATAAAAAATAAGTTGATGATAGTCGATGACAGTGAGATATCACCAATTTTCGCTCATGTAATACTTCGAAAGTTCGGTCGAGAAGATTTACAGCGGTTCGACCAGCATGTAAAAAAAGCGAAGGAAATTCAAGAGCTGTCAGACGTGATGGAATATTTGGAACAAATACAGAGTTCCAGGTCGTATAAAGAGAACAGGACATTTTTCAAGAAAGTTAGTCATCAATCAACCAGCCAGTACAAACCACGACAAAATGAATCGAGCAAATGTGTATGCTGTGATAGCGATAATCACACCATTTTTAAATGTTCTAAATTTAAAGAGATGGAAATATCAGCCCGATGGTCAATAATAAAGAAAAAACAGATATGCCAGCGATGTTTAAGTCACACACAGAACATCAAATGCACCAGAGATTGGACTTGTCGGCAATGTGGAAGAAACCATCATTCAATGTTGCATGCTACTGAAAAAGTATCAACACACGTGATTCAGCCAGAAATACCACCAAATACCCTATTGGCAACGGCTCTTGTAAAAGTAAGAGCATACGACGGGCAGTATGAAATACTACGAGCATTAATTGACAGTGCTTCGCAAAAAACATTAATTTCGGAAGAGTCGGTCCAGATTTAACGAATTCCAAAAATGAAATTAATCACGGATGTCTCAGGGCTGTCAGAAGAGAAGATGTGCATTTCGAAAGCAAAAGTTAGCTTGAAAATAAAGCCAAGGTTTTCAAGTTTATTCTCAATGGAAGCAGAAGCGTTAGTGTTGCCAAAACTGACAAAAGCACTACCCGATGAATCATTTGCATGTGATAATCATGGATGGAACAACTATGTTTTAGCTGATCCCGACTTCAATAAAACGGGTCGAATTGATATGATAATCGGCGCGGACCTATATCCGGCAATAATGGATAATGGAATCTTTAAAGAAAATGGACTACTTGGCCAAAAAACGGAACTTGGCTGGATAGTTTCTGGGGGCGCCACCACATCGAAAAATAACAACAAATTGGCGGCGACAACTACCACATCAAACATTAGTGAAATCGACAAATTTTGGGAAGTTGAAGAAGAAGAAGAAGAGGATACAAAAGCAGATCAAAATAAATTTTGCAAAGAATTTTACGGAAGTACGACAACTCAAGATGCCAATGGAAGATTTGTTGTGTCGATTCCCTTTAAAAAAGCTGCCCAGCCATTAGGAGAGTCCCGAAAGAAGCCTTACGTCAAGAATTTAAATAAAGTAAAAAAACAGAATCAAGAAAGACCAAGCAAAAGACCAACTTCAAATAAATATGTATGCTGCGTAAATAAGAACCACTACATATGTAAATGTTGCAAATTCAAGAAGATGGATGTTTCATCGCGATGGAATTTGGATAAACAAAAACTGCTTTGTACTAAGTGTTTGAGCCAAGCTGAAAGTATAAAGTGCAACAAGAATTGGATTTGTCAGCAATGTAAAAAAGGCCACAATAGTTTGCTGCATTATGGAGGAAAAGTACTTTCCAAACCACAACAGAAATCCGCTGCAACTATAACAACCGCTAAACCCAACAACTTTGATTATTGGAATCGAAATCGTAATCGAAACTTGGGTGGTGGTGGCAGCAACTACAAAACTCCCTTAGCCAAACACGGCAGGAGAGACACCAGCATAATGTCGCCCTGGGAGAACCGGAATTCCGGTGGTATGTTTGGTAGCGGCATTCGTAGGCAGAATATCACTGATTGGCTAAAAAAGAATTCCACTTCTGGCGATAAGAAAACTGAAAGCAAAGACTCTCCCAATGTAAATGAGAGATTAAACAGATTCAGAAAACATTATACGACCTGCGCCAAGCAGCATTTTATGTACAACAATACTTCTAAGACGAAACATGATTATTTTAAACACCATGGTCCAAAGGCCAACATGATCCGCCGCCCTCATTTATTACGACAATCACTTGTTGGCCGCCGATCATTTCTTCCAGATCATCGAAAGGAACCCCAAGGTCGACGAACGCAAGCGTCAAGCCTTTCCCATTCGCAACAAAGAGGAAGAACTGAAGGATGTCCGAGTTCCCAATATGAAGAAAAGGAACACATTCGATAAGAAGCTGGAAGGCGCTGAACTTTTTTGAATATATGATTTATGATACAGTAGTTATACGTCACTGACAGTAATAATTATATGTAGTAATTATATCTATAAAACATTGAAAAACACAGCGGCCGATAGTAGCTAGTATTAACTAAATTTACAGTCCACTTAATTTAAGAATATATTTAACTTGAGAAAAACTAAGGCATTCGTTTCCGCAAATTATTTATGAACAAATTGTATACTGTATATCTTAAGAATGTTTTATGTACTTTTTTCCGCTGGCAGAATGTTCAAAGTTGAACATGTTTTATATTGTGTGCTGGGTAATGTGGTATTCTTAAGTGCAGCTCATAAAATTGTTAACTGCATACTTAGGTACTATTTGTACACTCGCACATGATCATTCGTTTCCACATGGTCATAAGAGCAGCCCGCACACACAAGAAATGTGACCCTATTTGTGTATTTAGGATTATGTACGGTTGTTGAAGGTCAACGGAGAAACCCTTGATTTGTTATCACCAGGAGACCGATAGTTCTAGACTATTTTTAAGATATTCAATTTTCAATGTACATACAATTATTTCTAATAAAAATCAGTATCTTACAAATACTCAACATGGAATGACGTGTGTGTCTCACTCAACCATACTTTTTTTCTGCGTGTAGTAGAGTATTTCACCGAACAAAGTAAACACAATAAAAATTCCTCGAACTACCTTTCGATTGTTGTTGTTCTTTATAATGGACAACAACCAGGCACTGTATCGTGTGTATGTGTTTTTTTAGTGTATCAAAAAACAATACTCACACACATATTCACAACCATACGGTATGATTGCCGTAATCATATTATTGTAAACGTAAACTTTAAACAACAATACTTTTGTTGCTACAACCATTTTTTTATTACCCGATTTGGCAATAATACTATTGTTACATTTCAACAATATTAATATTGCCGCAATCATACTGTTGTCAAAATGAAATTCAAAAAACAATACTATGGTTGCGACGAACATGCTATTATTGTAGAGAACATATTATTGTTGCGGTGACCATATAATGCTATTATTGTAGAGAACATATTATTGTTGCGGTGACCATATAGTAACCATATATTTTCTCTGCGTGTGGTTGATTGCCAACCGCGCAGAAAATAAATGTAATTAGGATAAACATGTGTCAATCTCATGGAGAATTTAACAATTTTTTTAGTGATGCAGTGGGAAGTAGCAATAATTAATTGCACATTGTCGGTATCGCTATTACTCAGATTTAAAACATCTTTATACAAATCGAATGTGAGAAATCTTCACAAATTGGTCTACATCATTGGTCTACATCATTATTATGTCCACAGACATTAAGCCTCGGACGTTATAACATGCCACCCTAAATAGCACCAAAGAATAGGGAAATACCACTGACCTCGATGGAATTACTCTTTACAAATTGGTCTACATCACCGGACGATGTAATACAATGTACATCATACGAGAAAATGTGATACAATGTACATCATAATGTCCATAGACATCATGTCCTTGGACGTTATGACATGCCACCGAAAATAGCAACAAATTATAAGGATATACCACCGACCTCGATGGAATTACAAACATTTTCTTACGTAATTTCCACCGATATTCAAGTGTAAATAAGGGGCTTGACATTTAACGTGGTTCAGATGCGAAGAACGATAAATAATTTCTCTGATTTTCGAAAGGTTAGGATTGTTTGGAAACCAGAAATCAGTAACATAAGACTGAACGAACAAGCTGACGAACTGGCAAGGAAGTGTTCTAATACAGGGTTGAGAACTTTAATAACTGTTTGTTTATTAATTTTTTTGTAATACACAAAATGAAAATTTTTTTACACTTAGTATGAAAAAGAATATCACTTAAATGAACCCCGTTTTCAGGTTCGCAGTGAATGGGTTCGTTTTAAAGCATTTTCAATAGCAACTTTCAAAATTTGCGGCTGTAACCTTCGAATTTCTGTGTGTTGGTCTTGAGTTGATGGATTGTATCGGGCTTGTTCACATATACTCGCTCAATCAAATAATCCCAAAGAAAATAGTGGGGTGCTGACAAATCTGGCAATCGCGCTGGCCACATGATTTCGGAATTTCTGGAAATTATTTGCTCTCCAAAAATTTGTCTTAAAAGTTCCATTGTGTAGTATAGGCAGTGGCTCCGTCCTGTTGAAACCACATATCAGGTCTGTTTTCAATAACAGGACGTAAAGAATGTTCTATCATAAACCGATACCGCTCTCCAGTTACGATTACAGCACTTCCATCTTCATTCTACACCTAATGGGGTGCCATTGGCGTTGATGAATGGCTCTTGGATTTTCAGAACCCCAGAACCTATAGTTCTGCTTATTAACAAAGCTATTCAAATGAAAATGAGCTTCATCACTCATGCGTTTGCGTTAAAATAATTGGTCGCTGATTTGAATAATAAAATTCTATTAATCTGTTTCTTTGTTCATTATTTGTTCTCCAAGTGTTATTTATATAATCTGAAAATATTTCAACGAAAAAGTTATTTATTTTTAAGCCTAATAGTATTTTTGGCTTACCCTGTATAAAGGCCATTGACCTGGACATCGCGACACTAGCAAAAACAATGTCCTCTACTACTCATAGAAAACTTAGCGGTGCCTTGCTCGCAAAAGGCACATCGGCCCCAACTGTTGCCTTACAGAGTAACATTTCATAAGCATTTAAATCATGAAAAATAGTCTGGGGCAAATAATTTATTATTTCATCCGTTTTGCAGAGAACTCCTAATAGGGACTTCTTCCCAGACTATCCAAAATAATGTAAATAACACTTCTAGATCAACACTAGAGTATAGCGCACAACAGGTCAGAATACTAGCGTAGCTTTATGCCTTCGTTGTATGGAGTGGTTAACCTATACCTCTGCTGCAAAACCAAACAACCAACGGTATGACAAACTTATATCGCCATCTGGAGGCTATAAAAAAGAGTCTAAGAACGGATACTTCAAGTTTGCTGAGGATATAAAATCTCTACAAATTATTATAGAAGCAATACTTGCCTTAAAAAATTATCAAAATCTCCAAAAATCTTTAGAAATTTCCAATCGGCCCTCGTTTGTATACCGGCGTTAATCATACATAATAGAACGATTAACTTTTAGAAACTGGTCGCGTTCGCATCACAGTACCTGTTAGACAACATTGGCCGTATGTGTTTATTATGGATATTTACACTGTTGGCGTTGTTTGCGTTCGGTTTTGGGTAGACCCCATTTACAAGTTCTTGCCAGTCTTTTATTTTATCGGCCGGCCGCATAAATGTGGTGTTGTTTGGCGTCATCGATGTTGTTGTGGTTGCTATTATTGACTTTTAATTTGGCTAGAAGACCAAAACAAAAACAAAATAAACGTTCTCTCATGTCGTTCTAAAAAAACAATTCCACTTGGGCCTCAAATGACACGGCCCCAAATGAAAAGATATACCAAAATCGAAATCAAATCTGATAAACCGACCGCAATAGTTGAGAGAACGAGCAAGAAAAAGCAGCATTAATGACCAACAAACTAAAGCAATAAGGCCAACCACTAAACAAAAAAAGCATGGCCAAAAGCAATACGTTTGTTTTTCCCAAAATTATGTTTTCGCTACGATCGATGTTCGATCTCCAGGCACCATTCAATACAACAATTAATAACAAACACTCTCATGAAATCATTTGTCAATTCGCAATCAAAATTCTTCATAAAAACAATGAAATGAATCAAGTCCAATGAACAAAAAACCGCTGAAAATATATCGAAGCATCCCCACTAAGCTCCTCTCGAGTGTAGTTCAATTAATAATACACTCGAGGAAAAATACTCAGTCTGACGACGCGTCACACCGAGCCGCGTCACTTGTCACTGCTCTGAAGTTGATTAAACTTTTCAGCAACGTTTCTGGGTGCCATTCATTGATTGTGCAGTGCAGCGCGCCGAAATGTGTGTTAAATACTCAACGAAACCAAAAGATATCAAAGTTGAAATTTTGCCTACTTTTGCATCACATTCAATTCTCTTCTGGTTTTTTGTTTTTCATATGACTCGTTTTGTCGACTGTTATTAAGCGATTTTTGTTTTGTTTTATTTTTGAGACCACCTTCACAGTGAGGAGTGCATATTAAGTTTTACATGTTGTTTGTCATCGATGGTGACTATTACGAGTACATGGCTTATTCAGTATGGTTGTGGTAACAATATTCGAACAGGACAATACTATTGTTGGGTGTATGGTTGTGGAACAACACTATTATGATTCTTACAATAATAGTATGGCTCAAAATCACCCATACTATAATCCTCACAGCCATACTTTGATCCTTACAACAATAGTCCCCACAACCATAGTATGATTCACACTCAACCATACTATGATCTCCGCAAACATATTATGATCCCCATAACCATAGTATGTTTCACATACAACCATAGTATGATCCTCACAACCATAGTATGATTCACACGTAAACATGTTATGATCGCTACAACCATAGTATGATCACATACAATTATAGTATGATTCCCAAATTATTTAATAAAATTGGGTTAAGTTGTCAACAACAGATTTGAATTATGAAAGTATTTAAAAATACATAAATTCAAAATAATAGAAGTAATTCATTTAGCAGTAGAAAAAATCAGCCAAAAAACAATACTTTTGTAGCACCAACCATATTTATATTGTTGCTACAACCATATTTTCATTATAAAATTTGGCAATAATACTATTGTTACATTTCAACAATATAAATACTGCGGCAATCATACTTTTGTCAAAATTAAATTCAATAAACAATACTATGGTTGCGACGAACATACTTTTATTGCGGAGAACATATTATTATTGCCCTGACCATATAGTAACCATGTTTTTCTCTGCGTGTAGATTTGATTTGCGATTTGGCCAAAGTACCAGTAGGAACAACTTGAAAGAAGTGTTTGGAGTGTATGCCTCTATTCTAACCAAATTTCGTTCTAAAAATTTAACCTAAGTACAGGGTGCAGCAAAAGTCGCGAAGGGATTTGAAAAATTAATAACTTTTCTAATGTAATTTTTTCCCCTTTTTCTTTTTAGGACTTGTAAAATATATCTTGTAAAAATTCTGTAAAATAAATCAGAGCTTTATGTCCCCTACTCGGCAAAAAATCAAAGCTCAACAGCGATAATAAGCTTCTGATTTATAAAACTGTTATAAGGCCAATAATGCTTTATGGCTGCAATGTACGGGGAAATGCTGCAACTACGCACATAAAAAAGCTTCAAGTACTTCAAAATAAAGGACTAAAAACAATCTTTAATTTGCCATATTGATATAAAACTAATGATTTACACGTTAGTTACTCCCAGCAGACAATAAAAGAGCTAATTCATACTTAGAAAAATGCAGAGACTCAGTCTATGAACTAATACAAAGTTTATCCGAAGACACTAATTAGTTTATCTTACGTAAACTAAGACTGTGTAAACGGATTAGATAATCTTGGCTCCTTTTGGGTCAAATACAAAATTTTCTTTGATAAAATAGAGGTTTTGACTACCTTTTTCCTTTAATTTTCCTGTTATAATTCTTCGAATTTTATATATTTTTTACTGTTACATATGTTGCAATATCCGTAGGATAATATCTCATAAATCTAGTCTTAAGAAAATGGATATAATGATAGATAATAATAATAAATAAATAATTCAAAATCTGGGAGATTTATCATGGAAAGTTACAACGTAATCCAACGAGCCGAAATCATAGAATTTTATTTTGAACATCATCGATCAATAATTCAAACTCACGAGCCTATCGTCGTCATTTTAATGTGCAGAATTCACCCTCCGAATCAATGAGTAGACGCTTAGTGACCCGATTTCGGGAACAAGACTTAGTGAGGGCTATGATTGTTTTAACCCCTTAGCGACTTTTGCCGCTCCCTGTACAATAAGTCCTGATGAATCCGCATACTTAATTGCAGATCATAATTCGGATTATCGAATATTCAGGTTTTTGTATACTTTCTTCACGTAGTTTTTGAAAGCGTTTCTCTGTCTAGTTAGTTTTTGCAATTTATTGGTATGTCAGAAATGATTATTCATAGTATAAATGAAACTTAAGTGTTTCTTTTATTAAATACAAAAGTATCTATTAGTTTCTCTTCGCAAATAATGTGTCCACTTTTTACAGAACGCATGACGAAGAATAAATTCAAAAACATTTAGCTGCGCTTTTTATAATGTATCTTCCTCAGAAAATACAAAAACTCTATACTCGTATAACAAAGATAATCTGGTATTGAATCAAAACCGATCGGTTGAAATGGAATTCGATTTGGTATATACATTTTGATTAAATTAAATAGTGATATATAAGAGTTTAATTGATTGATTTTACTTACATCTTACGCAGTAAATCAGTATGAACGTTTAAAAAAATTGTATTTTTTGCCCCAAATTCAAATGTTATTGCTCTCAAAAAGAGATATATTTCCATCACTACTGGATTTTCCAAACAAGTGGTTTCGGTACGATAGAAAGTTACCAGCCTATATCAATGGAAGATATCAGTCCAAGTATCAATATATGCCTAGTACAAAGGTCCCTCCCGATTTTACGTACAACCGCTTTAAAAAATCAATTTTAATATGACGATACACAAATAATCATTTGTGTGGGACCCTTATTCTTTTTATATACGAGGGCGACCGCAAAAGTAACTGGCCTAACATAAAGAGAACCGTTTTTTGGAATTATTATTATTTATTTTTCAACATAATCTCCTTCCAACGCAATACACTTCATCAAACGTTTTCCAATGTTTTTAATTCCATTCGAAAAATAAGATTTTTCAAGAGCTTCAAAATATGCCTCAGTTTCAGCAATAACCTCGCTATTGGACGCAAATTTTTTGCCACCGAGATTTGTTTTTAAATTTGGAAACAAGAAATAATCAGAAGGAGCTAAATCTGGACTATATGGTGGATGCGGAGCAATTTCAAATAGTAATTCGGCCAGTGTTTGTTGAGTTAAAAATGCAGTGTGTGAAGGAGCATTATCTTGATGAAAAACGCTGATAAATCGCTAAAAGATCCTCGGAATTGGTCCAACGGACGATGTTTTGGGGCAAATTCAACAAACGCGGCAAACTTGCGGATAACTTTTTCATGTGGAGTTCATCATGTAAAATACTCCAAACTTGTTTTTCGTGTATTTTAACAATATCAGCAAGTTCTCTGAGCTTTATTTGTCTATCTTTAGTGACTTCATTAAATATTTTTCTAATGTTTTCAATAGAAGTAGCAGTTTTCGGTCTTCCAGAGCGTTGCTCATCTTCCGTACTTGAACGACCTATTTTAAATTGTTGAACCCAGGATTTCACGGTGGAGTATGATGGTGCATTATCACTATGAACAGAATCCAATTCATCTTTAATTAATTGTGGCGTATAACCTTTCATATAAAAGTGTTAATTTACCGCACAAATCGCTTTATTTTCCATTTTTCAAAAATTATAAAACTTGTTTACTTCAATCACCTGTAACAAGAAAATAATCATTAAATATTTCGGAAATTTTGACAGATGGCTTATAAAAGATTTCTTTTAAAAAACAAAAAAAAAATTGCTAGTAAAACAGAAAATGTGCCAGGCCAGTTAGATTTGCGGTCGCCCTCGTGAGTCCCACACAAATTATTTTTGGGGACTTCTAGTAAACATGGGCATATGGGTACCAAATATCTCTTTACATTTTCTCACAAAGCCAAACACAAAATTATTTTCACATTGAACAGGGATTAATTATTATGTTCACAATTTGCCTTTAGTGTGACGGACCCTCGAGCCGAAAAATTGGCCCATTTGACATATAGGTACCAAAAACAAATGCAATGTTTAAAAATGACATAAGCTATAAAATTTGATAAATTTTGAGGGGCCCAAAAAGCGTCATTTAGTTTGCTTCTCTGAACATCATAACTGCACTACTACTGGCGTTTTCAGAATAGATCCAAAGATACTTTAAGTCCCACTCTACAATCATGATCGAATAGAGGCGGTGAAAAGTTCTTCGTAGTCTTGATGCAGAGTATTACTAATTCGACCTGTATCAACCAAACTCCATACATAAGAACGTGTTATTGTTTTCATTTTCACTGTATTATCTGCCTGTTGTTGTTGTCTGTGGCAAATGCTTGTTGTTGGTTGCAACAACCGTTCCAAACATCACACATACACACCAAAAAATAAAGGTTGGGCCGGTGCCTCGGAGATCTGCTGCTGGAATCGCAATAGCATTATTGTATTCCAAATTTTATAGAGCACAGCGTAAACATACACACTCACACACACACACACATTAACAACGTTCGGTGGCAGTAATTCTATTTTTCCAATGGTTGTTGGAGTGGCCCGCTGCACTTTTGCTGCTGTGGTGTTGGCGGCGACAGTGGTGATGGCGGCGGTGGTAATGTTGGTGGTGGTTCAACCCAAATTTGGCTAATAAACGGGTTTCCCAAAATTCGCACAAAGGCAACAGCAGCCACAGCCAAAAAACAAAAACGAAAAACAACAGATTGTACTCGTTCACTTTCAATTTTCAAAATGTTGGCAGAACTTGTAGCGACGTCCATTGGCATCGCCAAGCCGTGGTGGCTCAGCATGTGCAATCTAATGGGTTCGCAGATTATTTTAATTTTTCCATATTTGTGCCGTTAGTTCCTCATTGCCACTGCGAAAAGGTCAAATGTGAATACATGGTCGACCAAATCATTGTGCATCGGTATCGCCGCGGCTGCTGTCTATTGGCGTATCAGGGGCAAAAACGAGTTGCCCCACCCTCGTTTACCCTAAAGGCGGATGAGGTGTTGTTGTCTAACAAAAGGGCGTAACAAATATTAGGACAATAAGGCCATCATCCCATGCACACACAGGGGCAATAATCGGCAAACCACAGGCGCGTATGAAAAGCTTCCTTTATTTGCGTATAACACAATTAAAGTCTTAAATTCTATTATTGGCAACATCCGTTGATGCCCTTTTGAGCGGCAACAATTTGTTGTTGTTCCAATTTGCCAGTGTTGCTGCGCCTGTTGTTGATGTTGTTGTTCGTTATGAAGTTAATTTAATAAATGTAAGCTGAACAACAACTGCATGGCATCTGCAACGCTTGATATCATTTGCTTTCGTTTAAAGTGATTTAATTAACTTTTAGCTGGCGCTGTAATCCACAGGAGCAGATTTCAGATGATTATCAAAGGAATGCCGCAGTAGCTCTGAATTTGTCACTTGACTGGCACAATGGCATTTCATTAGAGCTGTTCATTTCCCTATCATCTCTTTTTATCATCGTATAATAGCCACTGGGGCCGCATATTTCGAAACGCGATATGCCTGGGGAATTACATAAAAGCTCGAAGTGTTTGAAAACACCAAAACAACAGAGAAATTGTCAATGCCAACCAAAAAACTAAACAAATTATTCAGAAATGGTTTTATTAAAAATCCTAAAAACCGAGCAAAGAACTTCAAATTCGTCCATTTTTCTAACTTATAACATATATATTGTGCTAATGTCTGCGTTGACGGATTCGCCGATGAACCCTCTTGTTGTTTTATTCTCTTCGGTGTATAACCAAGATAAACAATATTACCGTACTGTTCTCAATTGTATTCAATGTTGCCAGATTATTATATTGCGAACTAACAGGGTAACTAAGCTAATTACCTCAAGAGAACACGTCGCAAACTTCTAAGATAATAAGACCAGGCGATTATGCATTATGATGGCAATGGGCGAATGGGGAATAGTTCCTCGGGAAAATTTCACAGTTTTAACAAATTATTATTTTTTGTGGGACACACTTTAGAAAGAGGCATATCTGGTGGATGTAGCCTCATAAGATCAAAGCGGGCGATCACTAGTACATAATGGACATATGAGTACCCAAATTGAAGCAAGTTTTGCTACAAATCCCAAGATACATAAATTTATATAAACGTTTTGGCTGAGATCTCATCTGCCGAAATGAACCAAAAACTTTTCTTATGTTCCAAAGTAGGAGCCTCCGGTATAAGTGGGACTACGAATACAAATGTGGATTTATTTTTTAATATTTGGCTGGGAATGGGCCCGGACTCGTGGACCCAATGGGCCAAATAATCGGTGTACTTCAATAGCGTATTCACAGAGTAGGCTGCATACTTAATGACGCTTTTACTTTTTTGACTTTATAAATATTTTTTTTCTTTTTGTTTGTATTTATTCGGTCTTTTATCATTTTAATGTCTTGGAGAGTTATTATTCTATTTCGAGGCCAGATAAAGGTTATATAGGTATTGAGAAAGTCAAAGGAGTAAAATATTTCCTGCACAGCTTCAAAAATCTATGCACTTTTTGTGTGCTTTCTACGACACTTTGAATACATGTCTTGACCAACGAGCGTCACATTGTATCATTTGCTTGTTCAATACGAGGGCTATATATATTTCTGGCCTAATAATGATCTTCTTACAAAAGACTAAAAGCTCTTATTTTCACCTGGGGGTTGCTAGAACCTTGGTACGTACCGGATTTATAATTGATAACACATCCCATTACATCTTCCGTGGCCGCCGCGATATTATAAATAGTAGAAATGACTATCGTACAAGTAACTCTGGTTCAAACCGGGTAAGGAACATGTAACATTTTCAAAACCAGGTTGCCACCATGTAAATGCTGGCAATTTTACAACTAAGAGATTAATCTCTAAGACATGTTAGCATCTCTAAAAAAACCTTAGTCGTTTGGGAACCGGATAAAATTGTACATTCCGGGCAGTGACTATTAGAATAGTGTTGTACGCAAAATATTGAGAGAATTTAGTACGTTAAGCTTCAATACTTTGAACTTTTGTTTACCTCCTCCAGCCAAACTGACGTGGATAGACCGTCCCTTACTCTGATCAAGTCGCTGCTGGCGGTGTTATAAAGGCATCGAGAAACCAATTATAGACTCCATACTATACTACTTACATAGGTCCCACTACATCCTATTAACAAACAAGGGGAAACTTCTCTTACGTGGGCGGTTCGGAAAGTTCTTAGCCTATCAATGAAAGAGAATAGTTAGTTTTTCAAAAATATTTTTATTTTTCAATATAATCTCCTGAAACTTCAATACACTTAGTCCAACGCTTATCTAGCAATTCTATCCCTTGATTAAAATAGTTTTCCTCAAGGTCTTCAAAATAGTGGTTTACAACTGTAATTGCATCTTCATTTGAGATAAAACACTTGCCAGCAAGGAATTTTTTTAGATTTGGGAACAGGAGAATAAAGTGGGTGGTCAAGCAACTCGTACTTTAATTCGTTGATTTTAGCCATTGTTAAGTTAAAACACTCTTGTGCGCTGGTGCGTTGTCTTGATGAAAAATTATTTTTTTTTGTTGTAAGCCAGGACGTTTTTCTCGAATTTGTACATTTAATTGACCTAAACGGTTGCAATAGAACTCTGAATTTATTGTTTTACCCTTTTGCAGATAGTCAATCAGTAAAATACCTTTGAAGTCCCAAAAAACCGCTTCCATAACCTTACCAGCCGATTGAATTGTTTTTGCCTTCTTTGGGGCACTTCCTCCAGCTTCAGTCCATTGTTTGGATTGTTCTTTTGTCTCTGGAGTATAGTAGTGGATCCATGTCTCATCAACAGTTATGAAACGACGCTTAAAATCCATTTGATAAATGTTCATTCTTATGCGTTTTTGGTCGACTGTTAACAAGTGCGGCACCCATCTTGCAGAAAGCTTTTTCATCTGTAGTTCTTCATGCTAAATTAAATGGCCTCGATCATTTGAGATGCCCATGATATTAGCTATTTCACGAACTTTTATTCGTCGATCATTTAATACCATACCATGCACTTTGGCTACAATTTTTGTTGTTGTTGCTGTTTTTTGACGTCCACTACGTGGTTCATCTTCAATGCTTGTACGACCACATTTAAATTCAGCAACCCAATTTTTTACTGTTGCATATGAAGGAGCACTTTCACCTAACACATTCACCATATCATTATGAATTTCTTGTCCCGATAAACCTTTTTTATGTAAATATTTAATGACACCACGCATTTCTAATTTTTCCATTGTAAAAAAATCGCGGATGCGTCTTTTGTGAACACCTGTTTCTATATGAAGGAGTTGCCAAATCGAAACAAACATTAACATGTGTTCATAGCAGAGATGGAAGTTTCCAAAACACTTAACTTTTTTCTGTTTATACCGCGCTTTTTGTGCTAGGGTAAGAAGTTTCCGAACCGCCTTCGTAAAAATGGCTTAAAAATTAATCTCTTACTTTTCACCTCGGCATCTAAGAGGTGAAAACCCGCTGCTGAAAAAAAGTTTAGATGTTCCTACCCACGGTTGAACCTGGGTTACTGACATGACAGTCATGTACAATTTCATTACACCTCGGCGGCTTTCACATACGAGTATATGGAATTTTATCCGAAACTTTGCCACAAACACATCAAGAACGCATTTCTTCCAAAAATGAGGGTGATTTCGGCCATTTCCATTCGGCCACTCAGAATATGGCCTCGCATTACACTTTTGTCTTTAGTGAAACAGAAAAACACTGACATAATTATTTTTTTCTAAATATAGTCAGGCAAACAGTAATTAAATCAGTTGATTAAATCGGCTTTAATGAAATGAAATAATCGACAACGTACCATGTGTCAACGATGGGAATTTCACTCGCTACCTGGTAGAGAGACCGCATCTCTGTAGTTATGTGTGGCCGATAATGGGCAGACATCCGCCTCAGCGTTTATGGACATTCATGTCAGAAACAAATTGGCTCTTAAAATATGTTCGTACATCAGGAATGTCACATCCGTCCGCACTTAAGAATTCTGAAGATTTCAACACTCGACTCGCTGGTTAATCCAAATCCCAATTTAAAATCAAATCATTTGCGGCTAATAACAACCACTTTGTTCTAATTAAAATGTGCATAAATTACGATTTATTTTTTCCACTCGTTAGTAGCATTAATTAAAATGGACATTGGCCGGCGCATACGCGGCGCAGCCAGCCAGCCTATGGAACGTCGTATCTCCCCAATAGGCACATGACCGACCGAGCGACCGACCGCGGAACAGAGTTTGAAAAACGGCCCAGCGGTGGAGGCGAATGACTACAAAAATATCTACGTTTTGAACGAGCTGAACTCTAAATAAATCAATGACATTTAATATGTTTTGAAATCAATATCGTCCACATTTAAAAGACATAAAACAAACGTTGGGCCACATGAAATTTATTTATTGCGGACTTTTTCGAATAAAACCGAACAACGGGCACACGTAAACAAATTTCTTAAGATCATCATCCATTCAATAATTCATAATGAAATTTTCTAAAGATAAAACAAAACAACTCTACAACAACAACAGCAACAGCAAGCCTATTGAAACAATAGCATAGTTTTGTTTTATTTTGTGTATTTTCTGATCCATATTTCTCGTGTTGTTGTCGGCTTTTATTTCCAATGATTAACTTGAAATTTATTATTAACAGACCTAGTCACACACACTGCGACAGGAATACGAGTATTAACATAAAAGACAGCTGATGATCTGCTAAATGCTGTCTTGCACAGTGTTTAGCCTTAGGGTTGATGCAAACCAACCGCAGCATTAAATGTCCGTCTGTCATATTGTGTTGCACACTGACCTTAGGGTGACCCAAAATGTACGCGAGATTTTAATTAAACAGAAAGCCGTATTTTATGTTTAACAATTAAAATGCCAACACACAGAGGGAAAAATGTGTAGAAATCGGAAATTAAAATGTTCGGTTCGACATACCAAAAGAAGGATGTCATGGTTATATTATGGAACAGACAGACAACAATTCGTTTATATCCACCAACGAAATAAAACCTATTCTCTCTCAAAACCACTTGTTGAGGCAACTAAAAGTTTTGTATCAATTTGTTAGTTCGTAGAAACAATTGGTAATAACGGGTGATCTATATACAGGTATTTTTTCAAAGACTTTAGCTTTATTATGCTATATTTAATTTTCTTTTCAGTATTGTTTGCCATTTCATCATGGAAAGACCTACACCGCAACAACTTCTCCAAATTGTGCAACTTTAATATGGAAAAGAGCTTTCGGTAAGAAACGTTTTTCGTGCACTAACCCCATTTTATGATTGACATAATCGGCCTACCAAACGCATTACTTGGATTACCAAATTTTGAACCAAATTGAATTTTACTTTTAGATACTTTTAGATAACACTCGAGCTAATAGACCAAAACCAGCATGAAGTTTTAAAAACATAGCGGCAGTCGCTGAGAGTGTACCTGAAAACCCCTGGAATCGATTCTGCACCGTTCTTAATATATTTCTGGCCTAGGCAACACTAAGTGTTACCTAGGCCAGAAATCTGGCCATCATCATCCATTGGAAAGTCTGAGATTGTTTAGCATAAACTTACTCAGAACGTTTTGACGTAAGACCATCATTTGTGTTGTTTACAGTGACTTGAAAAAATCAATTTGGCAAAAAAATGGAATTAACTCGTGAACATTTTTGTGCGATCATTTTTCATAATTTGCGATGTGGATTATTACCACAAGAGTGCATCGATGAACTTACATCTTTGTATGGCGATGAAGCACCATCCTATAGCACTGTGAAAAACTGATTCAATGAGTTCAATCGTGGCCGACGCTCGCTCAAAGGCGAAGGTCGTTCAAAAACGGCCGTTGTGCCAGATAACATTGGTGCCGTGGGTGAACTGATAATGCAAGATCGTCATGTGACATACCGTGAGATCCTTGGGCATTTCTTCCACCAGCATGCATTCGATATTGCATAAAAACACCAGTCAGTAAATAAGGTTTGTTCTCGTTGGATCCCGCACAATTTGACAATCACTCAAAAAAAAAGGTTCGTGTCGATTAGTGCAAAATTTTTTTTGGAAAAAACATGATCCCTTTGCTTCAAAAGACGTTTACCAGATCGTCACAGGTGACGAATCATGGATCTATGCGTATAAGTCCGAAACAAAACAGCAATCGACCGTGTGGGTCTTCGAAGACGAGCCAAATCCAACGAAAGTTGTTCGTGGAAGAAACACTTCAAAGCAAATGGTCGCCTGTTTCTTCGGCAAAATTGGTCAAGTGGCGGCTGTTCCGCTTGATCAACGTAGGATGGTCAAATCTGAGTGGTACACCACAATTTGCTTGCCTAAAGTCTGCGGAGAAATTCGAAAAACGAGCAAGAGAAGACGAATCATTGTGCACCATGACATTGCGAGCTCTCACACATCGGCTTAAACCAGAGCCTTTTTGACCGGCCAAAACGTCGAATTGTTGGGTCATCCGTCGTACAGCCCTGACTTGGCACCCAATGACTTATTTTTATTCCCGCACATCAAGAAAAAATGCGTGGTCAACGATTTTCGTCGCCAGAAGATGCTGCCGAAGCGCCCAAAAACCATGTTTTGGAGGTGTCTCAATCGGAGTGGAAAAAGTGCTTCGACAATTAGTTTGAGCGCATGCAAACTAATACTTTGAAAAACAATAAAACCATTTTTGATGATAAATATTCGCATTTTCATTATTAGGCCAGAAATATATATAGCAGCCCTCGTATGCCTATCAAATCAAAAATATAAAGCAAGTTTATTTTATAACATAACTGACGTTACAAGCACTGAAACCGATAGTATACTTGGAGCGCATAATATAGGTTGGGAAAAACTGATGTGGCAACGAATCTGTTCTCTGCGTTTAGGATAGTCATTAACCAAAAATAGTTTTTTAGTTCAATGATCGGATTTCGTTTCTTTAAGTCAGACCAAGGTTTGCAAAACCCGTCTTAACCCCATTTTTGTTTTTAAATAATCCACTTAGTAAGCATATTTATTGATAATATGATCCGATATTGTCCGAACCCACTCGGATCAATAAAGCAATAGTAGCCACGTTGAGTGCCGATATTTTAGTTTCTATGAAAAATAACTTAATTATGTAATTAACTTTCTAAAAAGCAAACAAAAATGGTAAATTTGTCGTCATAGAAAAATCAATTTTTTTAAAAAATTTTCAAAAAATATTTTAAAAAAAGACTGCATTAATTTTTGACGACTTATGCCCAAAATGACAACAGTACTTAAAAAAGTCGAATAGGCCGAACTAGAGATAGGATGTTCAAATGCTCTATGAAAATAATCTCCATTCGATTTCACTGACGACATAAACTGACAAAAGTTGATTGAAGGAATATGAACTATTTCTTTACTTATTTTATAAAATATCGCCAAATCTAACAGAGACCTACCAGGACCCTGTTCTTTTGGGGATTTACTATACGCACTTAAGTGTACATTTCTCAAAGGAATGATTCACACAAAGTATAATAAGGATGTATTATTAGAACACAGATAAAAAGACAGCCTTTAAATATAAACGCAAAAATTAGTAAGTAAATTATATCATAGCACAATTAAAAGTTTCGTAAGTATGCTTAACTATTTTTCAATTGTATTTCAAAAATGGAAACAACAAAAAAATGGATCCAATTTATGCACTGTATCATGTATGTGTGGGTTTTAGTATGTGTGCAGTGCGAGGGATTTTAATTGTGTGCGGTGGAACACTTTATTGCAGGTAGTTCTCGTTAAATGCAGGCCCTTAAGTGTATAGCTGCTAAACATAGTTACATCACATTCGTTGCTTGGGGTCTTATGATGGTAATGTAGTGCTCACCGAAACTGCAAACAACCCTACTTGCATTTAACAGTCTTTTCAACTGATTTTTTTAAGAAAATGTACAAATTTTTTTGTATAGTGAATATTTTTATCGAAAATGTTTTCGATAAACGGCTTACAACGTTTTTTGTAACTATACGTATGAAGTTTTACATCGCCTGAAACGAAATTATTTTCGACGAACGGCTTTTGTAAAAAAAACTTTTTTTTGTAACGAATATATTTTCGATAAACGACATACATATTTACATTTTAATTTCAATTACATTTTATAAATAAGTGAATTTTGTTATAGTCTAATTTCATATTGTTTTCTTTAAAAAAAAGTACGAGTATATTAGTTAATATGTGATATTTTTAATAACCGGATTCCTAACTTTTTTTTCTTTGAATATTTGAATTATTTCATTTAACCGAAATGAATTAACTAACTTTTGAACTATTAATAAAATAAAACATTAAATATTTCAATTTTTTCATTTAACCGAAATGAATTAACTAACTTTTGAACTATAAATTCATAATTTCCGAAAATAATTTTAAATAACCGTAGTTTTTGTCCATAACTCTATATGTGACAGCGCATAGAGAAAGGGACCTAAGGGTAAAAATATAAATTTTAATTTTTTTTGTTGATGTGGACAACATCTGAGCATCCCATGCCCCAAAAGTGTTCCCTCCCATAGATATGCGCGTTTTATGAAAGTAAAGTCGAGGATTCTAAGCGCAAATAGAAAGGGACCTAATCTTTAAAAGCTCAGTAAAAAAAATATTAAAAATAGAAACATTCCGAGCGCTCCTTAAATGTTTTGAAAAAGGCTTCAAAAATGAGCAAAATTGCTATGCTGATAGTCGTATTTGCTGCCCTTATATTAGTCTTAGAAGTTCCCTCGAGTGAGGGGACATATTAAAGGACAAAACCCTCAAATCTATAACTTCTCTGCAAATACGAGACCAAAATTAAAAACCACCTAATTTGAAAATACTAAAATTTATTATTGAGTAAAAATTCTCTAAGCTACTTACAATTTTGTGCACTGATTGTATGAATTGGTTTATCAAATCATTTTTGATTAATTATTTATATGAATATACAAATGTTTTAGTCAATCGAGAAGTTTTTTAAACATATGAATAAATCCAAATTAGTACTCACTTTCGAACACTGTGCAGCAGCAGACAAGTAATAGTAGCAATGCAAAAGCAGCAAATAATAACTACAAAATGCGGTCATAAAATAGGTACTTTTAGTATCTTACTATGTTTATTGGCTAAAAATACATCTAAAAACTTGTTTCTGCTTCTAATGTTATTTGATTATTTGAACAAGTATATCTACATGGATGTATACAGACATCTGAACATCTCAAATACACACGGGTATGCATTACTTATGAACTTCTGATGAAAAACAACCAGCTTAACAACCTCCAACCAACCATTCAAGTGAACAGCCCAGCGAACGTGCAATATGCCCCCCTCCAAAACCAACCAACTTAACCGTCCCGCCATTCATTCATTCAGCCGTTCGCTCACAATGAAAACGCATTTTGCAGCTTTTGTGACCGTCATTGAAGCGAGCGAATGGTGTGTGGCCGTCCGACGTTTGGTCCATACGTTACGACTCCTATGCAGATGATCGCCCACGCGTACAACTTTTTTTTTCCTCCAAATGTTTTGGGCTTTGTGGTGCCAGCGGCCAACACATTTAGAGGCAAATCCATAGATCTCGGAGCGCTGCTCGGCGCAGCGTAGCTTTTCGGTACGGTTTGATTTAGTTTCATTTAGTGCGGCCACTGTCAGCCAGCCAACTTTAAATATACGACGACGCGGCTATATAGCCAAAGGCCTGGTTAACTGGTTGGTCTTGTCTCTTAGTGGCTGCTGTTGTTTCTGTTGATTTCTTGCTACAGACTTTTGGCGTTCGTTCAGATGGGACTCGAGGGCCACAGAGACGGCAATAACGGCGACAGTGGTGTAGTACAGCGAACAGCAGCTTACGAAATGTTTTATGAGCACAACACCATCATTTCGAGTGTCATTGAGACTTGTTTAGGCGCCACATCTGTCTCCCTCTCGCGCCCGGTGCTCGGATTCTAGTCAAATGCGCCGCATTTAGTGCAAACAACATTTGGTGCACTCGAATCGAACTGAACTGAAAAGAACAGAATCGCAATGGACGACAAACTAACTGAAATCGTTTTGGCTTTTATGCAAATGTTCAAATTGTTACTTGTATCTTAGCGTTTGGCGCTTGGAGTAGGCGCATACAGGCACTAGCTGCTGAATTATGACCGATGTAAATTTTTCCAATTTTAAATCGGAAACAAATCGAAAAGAATTTCTCTCAAACAAATGGGCATATTAAGTTTGACTGTGCTGAATTGTATGGACCCTCCATCAGGAATTAGGGCCCATAGCAAGAAGGCATGGTAAGAAGTCATTAAAATGTTTAACGGCCACACCCTTTAAATATTACTAAATACAGTTAATGCCAATTTTCGTGGCATCCCACCCATTTTACTATGAACTTAAAATACAATATCTCATGAACAGAAATCATCATACCGGTATATGTTTATGAGATATTGCCTTTTTAGTTCAGAGTAAAATATGTGGGTTGCCACGCCCGTTTTGAGTTTTTCAACACTTTCTGAAAATTGGCATAAACTGTATATAGTAATAGTAAAAGAAAGTGACAGTTAGACATTTTAATGTCTTCTTAACATGCCTTCTTGCTATGGGCCCACGCCCGTTTGTCCAGTTTTCACCACTTTCTGCTTTAATTGTAAAATGATCAGCAATTTATTTTGGCTAGTAAGACTATTTTTTAAGGCGGCATAGTATTGGTGACTTTTCCGTCCATAGCAGCATCATATGCACCATGAGATATGGTTGTTCTAAATTCACAATTGTGTGGGAGCTGTTTCGCCCCCCGTATATTATGATGACCCTTACGGTAAAATTTCGTACCGATCGGAAAATGCCACAAATATAGTGACTCCAGAGCAGAAACCATTCCAGAACAGAAACGTGGTTCTGCAAAATTTCAGCTACCTATGATTTGC
Organism: Hydrotaea diabolus; assembly: GCA_963513945.1. Lineage (NCBI taxonomy): Eukaryota > Metazoa > Arthropoda > Insecta > Diptera > Muscidae > Hydrotaea > Hydrotaea diabolus. The sequence continues at coordinate 190,243,698 of OY740718.1, forward strand.
TACAGACGAACACGGCTAGATTGTCATCGATCGATTTTTTCGACAATTTAGTCGATCAAATTTGGTTGTTAGTCGAAGGTCCATGTTAATAGGGACCTATTTTCCATAATCATTTGGACAATTGGCCTAAAAACTTTAAAATCAGCCAACATTTTAAATTAATCTCACATCAGATTCTTGAGGAATCCTTATTGTTTTTGAGGGCCCATAGTTCCGTAACCGAAATTGATAGATATCTTAAAAACTAATTTTAAAGATTATTGTGGAAATTTCACTGTTTCTGAGTACCCATTTATCCATGTTCAATAAGTCTTATGGGCCAAGACCCAGAGTCCGAATGTAGCTCTAAAATATATCTAGGGAAAATATCACTGTTCCTGAATACCAATATGTTCCTGATCTTTATGCAACGGTTTTTGAAGAGCATCATACAATTGTTGGGTATGTTGCTGCGGCACAACAATATTATCAACTTCGCAACAATATTATGACTCTCACTCAACTATTCTATGGTTCGCATAACTAACTAATCTAACTATAATACGCAAAATCATATTATGATTCTCACAACCGTAGAATGTTTCACACACAACCATGTTATGCTCCCTACAACCATAGTATACTCTAGAATCAAATAAAATCCTCTATTAATTTTGGCTGTCTGTAAAATTATCGCTACTGCTACTGATGCAATGGCCGAGTGCTGTTGGTACGAATCTACCTAGTTTAGGTATTCTGGAGTTTCTTTCTTCATGGTGCAATTACAAATGGCCTGACATATCCACAAGTGCGACAACTGCAATTTAAGATGATAAATTTTGCTAATCGTTCGATAACAACACCAAGAGCTGCTAAGAGAAGGTGTACGTACGTACGTACACTCGTACGCTCGCATGCATGGCGACCTGGGCTAATTATATCGCAGAGACAATTCTAATGTCATGTAATTATATTCGGCATACTCGTGTAAAGCAGTACAGTTTTTGTCACAAACTCGAATCCTTGAAATGTCTCAAAACCGTTGTTCAGCATAAATTTGTGAATTATGTCAGAGTTGTTGTGTTGCACTGTAATTTATGTTGCCAGTAACGAGACTACAGCATAGGTAAGGATAGATTTCCATGACGAAATATTTGTCATAACAATATTTAAATTTATTTTAATTAAATTTAGTCCAAGTTAAGGCGATGGCTTGTTTCCTAGGTTTACTCTTTCATTAAGCTTGTAACCGAAATACTGATTAATCGTTTAACCAATTTATCTTAATTTCTGTTAATCAGAAAGATGATTAAGTGGTTAATTTAAATAAACTATTGCCTGCATATTTGCTTGTGTTCTATTTGTTTATTGGCTAAAACGGAATTATAATTTATTTTCGTTTAATCACTTCTTGATAATTCCAATTTTTATCTAATCGTTGTGGGAATAGACGTCCATTTGTTATATTTCCATATGGAAGGCCTTCAGCGGCATGCAGAGAAACAGAGTAAGGCTATATATTGGGGTAACTACGAGTATTTAATTTTGAGAATAATATGGAAAAGATATGTGTAGCATGTTCCAAACATATACTCGTATGTGACAGCGCATAGAGAAAGGGACCTAAGGGTAAAAAATAAATCAATTTTCACTTTTTTCTTTTTTGATGTGGACAACATCTGAGCATCGAATGAGACCGATCCCATGCCCCAACAGTGTTCCCTCCCAGAGATATGCGCGTTTTATGAAAGTGAAGTCGACGATTCTACACCAAAGATACACGTATTTAAATCTTTAAAATGGCTCTCCTGAACAAAACTGGTTTTTACCCTTAGGTCCCTTTCTATTTTGCGCGTCACATATATGTTTGATAGCAATGGCTACTTTGAGTTCATAAACTTTATAAGAACAAGTGCGATATGGTCAGACCGCATGAGTTTTATGACAGAAGTAAATCAACTAAAATTTTGGTCATTTACTAAATACATATTTTAAGATATAACGGACAAAAAAGGCTACATGGCTTAAGTTGGGTATTTAAGCAAGATCTGATTTTTTAGCACTGTTCTGAAAAAAATCACTTTTAAGCCCTCCTTTAGACAAAACCAACTGATCCTTATGCAAAATGTTTCCTTATACCAAATGGAATGCCCGTTTTGTTAAAAATCGAATACAGATTGCCAGCCAAAAAAAATGTATACGATATCTCGAAATATATATGTGATGGACCAAAATATATATGTGATGGACCAATTCTGATTCAGGAGATCATTTTACATAAGGATCAGTTGGTTTCATCAAAAGGAGGATTTTGTTGCAGAACAGTGTATGTGAATTATAAACTGGCGATTTTATAAGGACTGTAAGACCGCTAACACCATGGTTGGTTACAGGTCTTGTATAAATGCGGTTTAAACAAACCTTTTGCTATAGAAAACATGGACCAATAGGGCCTAAATTCGTCGGGGTTGGTAAGTGGTCTCTCGTACCATGTAAAAAATTAAGCACAATCGGTATGGAATTGTAGTCTTAGTGTGGCTGGACCTAAAATCAGGAGAAACCTTTATTGGCGATTATATAAAAATATGGCGAAAACAGTCCAATTTTGCCAGTGTTTATTGGGCGGCATGTCATAACGTCCAAGGCCATAATGTATCGATCCTATATTTACCCATTCCATACGGGTCCGCACGGCTTTCCGATATGGGCACGGTAAATCTACAGACTTGGACTGTCAGTCCTTTTTCATTTTCATAGTCCGCATGGATTTCCGATATGGGCACGGTAAATCTACAGACTTGGACTGTGAGCCCTTTTCATAGTTCCTTCGTTTACCGTTTACGTACACACAGAAAAAAACAGTTGGAAATCGGTTCGAACTACGATTGGTTTAACCGAATTTCTGTTAAATTAATAAATATTTCATAGTAATGATGGTAACTCGGTTCGAGATATAATATGATAGTTTCTACAACCATATCACGAAATTCACAGCCAACAACACAGTTATACAAACCAAATTCCGTTGAACTATTGGCTGCGACAACTGGCGCTTATGGCAACCAACCAATTGTGATTTACATGTTTCTTTAGTACCAATAATTGGTGGTGACAACATATTAGATCTTTGAAGTGACCAAACCCTGTTTATATAATTATAAGTATAATATTTATCATGTTTTATCGGTTCTTGTCACAACAAAACCTTTGTTTACGACGAAAACATATTTCGAAATACCCAAAAAAAAGGTATAGAATAAATAAATGGGCAGACAGTTTAGGTTTCTTGGGTTAGACGCTGAATGCTTCCACATAATACTGTCATAGAAATAAACGACTAAAAATAAATGGCTTAACTTCAATTTAGCGACATTACTCAGACTTGATCAGAATTTTCGCCATAGATAGACCTTCTTTTTATACAAAACAACAACCAAACTTTTTTAGTGACGAAACCGTTTTCCTGAATTACGGCCACCCAAAGCTTGAAAATAAATATTGTTATATACCTTAATTAACTCATTTCAGATTAAGGTTGCAAGGCGGTAAAATATTATTTTTTTAAAAATTACTTAAAACATAAATACTGTTACACACGATTTATGCTGTAAAATAAAACGCCTGAAGTCGCACTGGCCTGAAGTCTCACTGGCCAATCGCCAATAGCTGCACGAACCTCGCCCATTGGAAAATTGGCCACAGCTCGAACCAAAGCAGTCTTAAGAGATCAAATGTTACGGTATCTTTTGTGACAAACCTTGTCCTCTAAAACAGTCCACAATTTGTAATCCAATGGGTTCAAATCTGTACTGCCTGAGGGCCACTCTTCAGATGAAATGAACGCTAGCAAATTGTTTCGAAGCCAGGCCTGGGACGTTTTAGCTTTATATGCCGGCGCAATTCTGCTGGAAAGTGCATGGCTGGTTTTGGAACAGGGAATTGTTAAGAGGCTTCACAACAGCTTCCAAAACGGTTTCTTGGTAAAAATTGGCCTTGTTCGCAGGAATGCAGGTCAGTGACCCCATCGTAAGAGACACCCCACCAAACCATGACTGAAGCTGGGTGATGACCCTTTTGCACCCTTGGGATCAGTTCAGATGCTTCCTTAGCTGACCGCGCATACACTCTATCATTTTGCTTGCTAAATTTTTCCCGACCGATAAAATTTTTTTCATCGGTGAACAAAACTTTTCTGTGCAAGTTATCAGCGTGCTTCACCAAAAGACGTTTGCATTTTTCAATCCTATTTTTTTTAAAGCTGCAGTCAATATATGTCCGGTACGTCGTTTGAAAGCCCCATGGACTTTTGCGTGATATTTATCTAACGGGCCTTGATTTTCTGTTTTCGGAGCGGATTTCTGTGAATTCTTGATTTAACGGCTTTGATGACATGCGGTGTTCGAACAGAGCGTGGTCGGCTTGGCCGGTGGCGGTCTTTTACATATCCAGTCTCCTCCAGCATCGGAAGACGAACATGCGGCTAATCCCTAGTGGCACTTGAAAAGCGCTATTACAGCGATACGGTTCTCATTATCTGACCACTCCATGATGAAAGTTGAAACAGTTTTAAAATCCCGTTATAGACTAACGCTTTCAAAACCCATATAACATTAACGGGGTATGTTCAGTTCTACTATTGAAATGGGTTCAATGTTGTAACAGTACACCGTGAAATCCTGGGCTCAACAATTTAAAATGGGTCGTTCAAGTACGGAAGATGAACAACGCTCTGGAAGACCGAAAACTGCTACTACTATTGAAAACATTAGAAAAATATTTAATGAAGTGACTAAAGATAGACGAATAAAGATCAGAGAACTTGCTACTACATGAAAAACAAGTTTGGAGTATTTTACATGATGAACTCCACATGAAAAAGCTATCCGCAAGTAGGGTGCCGCGTTTGTTGACTTTGCCCCAAAACATCGTCCGTTGGACCAATTCCGAGGAGCTTTTAGCGATTTATCAGCGTAATCCAATAGAGTTCATGCGCCGATTCATAACTGTTGATAAAACAAGGATCCATTACTACATCCCAGAATGCAAAGAACAGTCAAAACAATGCATAGAAGCTGGTAAAAGTGGTCCCAAGAAGGCGAAAACTTTTAAGTCAGCAGGAAAAGTAATGGCCACAGTATTTTGGGATGCAAGGGGTATAATATTTATTGATTATCTTGAGAAAGGAAAAACTATAAATAGTGAATATTATTGTGCATTATTGGATCAGTTGAGTGAAGGAATCAAGATAAAACGACCGCATTTAAAAAAAAAAAAATATTTTTCATCAAGATAATGCTCCTTCACACACTGCATTTTTAACTCAACAAAAACTGGCCGAATTACGATTTGCAATTGCTCCGCATCCACCATACGAGTATAGTCCAGATTTAGCTCCTTCTGATTAATTCTTGTTTCCAAATTTAAAAAACAATTCTCGGTGGCAAAAACTTTTCGTCCAATATCGAGGTTATTGCTGAAACTGAGGCATATTTTGAAGGTCTTGAAAAATCTTATTCGGATGGAATTAAAAAACTTGAAAAACGTTTGATGAAGCGTATTGAGTTGGAAGGAGATTATGATGAAAAATAAAAATTAATAATTCCAAAAAAACGGTTATTTTTATGTTAGGCCAGTTACTTTTGCCGTCGCCCTCGTATATGTCCCTACTAAGTACTTATACTTATTTAAAAACAACCAACACATGTACAAATTTAGTTCCATAAATCATCTTAGTCGGTAAGAATTACCGATACTTATTTCCTCAACCGAAAGTGTCAGTTCCCTCTACTGAAAATTGCTGTTTTCCCAATCAACATTCGGTTGTAACGATGGAATACATGGATAGAACTTGCAACCACCAAGATTCGATTGGCAAAAAATTCGGTTGTTACAACAAATCTGTTCTCTGTGTGTATAATTAAGCAATTTAAGGGCAACTATACTTCACACTCCTAATGAATGAACGATGATAAAAAATGCGGGTCCACTATAAATCAGAAGGTTCGGCGCCTTTGAGCAGGTCGGACTTATTTTGTGACTTCTAAAGCGGAAGGGACATATTTCTTTGCGCATTCATGAAAACAATGACTGATATGCCTTAATTTCACCTGGAGTAGTTGAAGCTCGTACTTAATGCGCTATGTTTCATTTGAGCTAGATCTAATTCAAATTGAATACCGTACGAGTATAGTGACTGGAGTTTAAATCGAAAAGGTCATTTGTATGGGGCTACATCAAAAGATGAGCCATCATAGTCGCGCTTCTGCAGAAACGGCTTCAATTCACACATAACGTTCAATTCGAAAATTGGTTAATACTGGATGCCATTTGTGGCTTCTAGAGCAGGAGGGTTACTGTAACCAGGGAGCGACCTTTTCGAGGAACCAATTCAAAAATATATACTGTTATAGTTCAATTTCACCTGAGTCGGTTATAGAGTGACATTTCGGTTTTTGTGTCGAAATCCGACTGGCGGTTTCTCAAAAATAGCTAAAAACCGACCTGTAGGTAAACATTTTTTGTTGTCGGGTTTTCGGGTTTTTTACTAAGAAAATTCATAATTTGCACGTACGGCATAGTTAACTACCAAAAATATTTTAGCGATCGACTGACTCACCAGTGGATCAATTAACGAATCTATCTGTCCGTCTGCTGTCTATGTACAGCTTGTTTTTAAACAACAGATCGAAAACTGTTGGTAGATTTTATTTTAGTATAAAAAAATATCTCAAGAGAGCTATCCGTTAGTTTTTCCTTCCTTTTTTAACGGACATTTAAAGACTGGACAGAAAAAATTTAAAAAGACTTAATGGGCTGGCCTAGCCAAAAATTTATTTTATAAAAATCTTAAAAGATATTACTAGAAAAATACTTAGTATGCTAGGAAATGTATATTTAACTATTTAGATAGTTTTGTAATATAAAACTAAAGTTGATTTGGGAATAAATGACACTAATGACTGGTGGTCGAACCTCATTAAATTTGGCAAAAGTGATTTTTTTTTGTGCAAAAATGGGTGACTATTGACCTTCAAGCAAATAGGTAGAAATTAAGATATAGCTCACACACTACTGAAGGACCTAGATTAACATAGCTGGCCTTAGAACACTCCAAAGTGCTCAAATTCGTTTAACGAGAACGAACAATCATTTCTGCTTGCTTTTATGGTATCACAGTAGATTGAGTCTGCTTATGCAGACTGGCACCTCAACCATAGCTTTATCATTGACAACTTACCCCTTAGCTAATCTGACAAATATCGGTATTGATCTTCAATATTTTGGATGCTCAAGTACACATGATATCTCAGATGATATTAGAGTCTACATGACGCTGCTACTGCTGACTACCACCTCAACCTTACCTAAATCAGCTGAACAACCACAGTTTACAACCTGCTGAAGTTTTTGGATTTCATAGCCAAAGTTAATATTAAAACACTTTAATGTTCAAGACATTTCAGTCAATCACTTTAGGTTTTGCAACAAAATCCCAAATGGCGATTCTGTTCATTGTTCGCTAAACCGTTCAGTGTGAGCTGTGCGTTCCATCGAAATCTCGTTACGCCTTTGGGCAAAGAACTTTTCTCGACCATATTTTTCAATTAAAAGTTTTGATTTTCATCGCTCAAATTATGCTGAAAGTATGTGCACCTTACACGACCGTTAAACACCTTCCAGCACTGCAGATTAAATTAATTTTGAACTCATTTCTTTTCTTTTGCCCTTTTTGTTTAATTTCATTTTGATCCCACGATAAGCCAATAGTTTGTTGATTTAATTGCCAACTTAAACCAACTGTTAAAGCGAAATTAAATATTTTTCACGTTAATGCCTCCGCTTTTTTTTTTGCCCGGCCACTTTGTTACAAGTAAAACTCATGCAAAACGACCTCATTCATTGCCACCTCAGAGAGTATTTCCTACCAATAAAAAAAAAGAAACAGATGAACAAATCACAAGATGACCACTGGGAGTTGCTATTGCCGCCGCTGCCTCTACTAATACTTCTGGCTCTCGGTGCTGCTGTTGTGTTTTTGCGGAATGTTGGGTTTCACTTACTTTTTACGTGATTTTCTTTTTTGGCCATTGCGTTTTGGCCCTGTTTATATTTCTCTCTCTATCTCTCTCTTTCTCTTTCACCTCGTGTGTCCGTCTATCTCTACTAGCGCTTTCGGTCTTTATTTTATGATTTAAAAGGAATTACGGTTTAAAGCTAATGCTGCAACAAACAGCAGCCGTATCAGCAGCAGCAAGACCAACAACAAACAACCATGGCAATTGCCACATAAAGTCAAGTAGTCATATTTGGTTGGTGTACCCTACGGTCGGAGTTAGGGAATTGAATATTCCATGCGAGTTATGGCAACGTTGGACTTGGCAATCCAAGTTCAGATACACGTTGAAACGAAACGAGTAAGCTAAGCGAGCTAAATTTACTATCAGCTATAAACAGTTTATTTTGAAAAATTCAGAGGCTAGATTTTAGATTTTCCATCGTCGGTTTAATTCATATTCACTACCACTCATTTTCATGACCATTGCCTGAAGTTTACTTATTTTAATGATATTTCGTAAAGGATCGTTTGTGTGGGAAGTACTACAATGGGGCGTGGCAAATATTTCTATCTCACATGTGTACTAAGATAAGATAAACCTAATGCGGTGATTTACGTTCAAGTAACCATGATTCTAACTACGAGTACATGTACAATTTAAAAAATGATTGGTAACTGCTTTCAAAAGTTATTGTGTGAACCAGCCGGCAGACGTCAGGTGGTAACTTCAAAAATGTTAAATCACTAGATGGAATTGAGCAAAACTAATGAAGGGTCTAAAAAGCTTTTCCTTTATATTTAATCTCTCACCCAGTAGCAATTTGACTGGCTTTCCCCTTAATATTCCCATAGAGAGAGAGTGACAGGAAACTTCTGTGCACGATATAATTTGTATGATCTCTGATCGAGATCTAAGGTTTATAGCTGACCAGTGTTGCCCTTCTCAGAAATTTAACCCAAACTTTATTCATTTATTTATTTAATTAAGTCTATGAAAGTACAAATTCCTTACAGACTATTTCTTACATCTAAAAGTAAATTAAATCTAAGTTATTAATAAAATTACATAACGAATCAAACAAATCAATGCTCTGATTGGAGATACCATTAAACTCTTTCATTGCTCTAGTTATAGGTTCATTAAGAGAATAATTCGTTCTATGAACAGGTAAACAAAACAAGTTAAAGCGCCGCAAAGTTCTGGTAGGAAAACAAAAATCGACTAGTGCCAACAAACACGATGAATCCATTGAGCCCGAAACCAATTAATGAAGAAAAACTTGAGATAATAAGGTCCTTCTACAAGTATTGTCCAGCGTTTTCAAATGAATTAACCTACATTTGTCTACATATAAAGGCTGCGGTTAAGCAAAGTTAGTTGAGCGAAGAGCAAATGATATAAATCTCTTTTGAATTTTTTTCAAGTCTACAAATGTGAATTGAATAAAAGGGATTCCAGATTAAGGACGCATATTCTAATTTAGCTCTAACTACAGACGTATAAACTACCCGTTTTTTTGTTTGAGAATCTGTGGCTTTTGGTATGGTACCGCAATTTAGCAAATTTCTTTGCATATGCTTTATGTAACTCGTCAAATAAAATGAGAAGCTATAAGGTTCAACCATGTTTAATGTTGCCAAATTTTGTTATGACAGATCTATACCTAACCTCAGCCGAGTCAGACTATTGGTGTTCTTGTTTTGGAAATGCCACTCGGCAAAGGTCCCAACCGAATTCCACGACAGCCGGTTCTATGAACCGGATTGACCCGAAGCAGCAATTCTTCGGCCAAGGGCTGTCACCCCGGCATACAGTTGCCGCTACAACAACAACAACCAAATTAAGATCCATCCGATCTAAAACCGTAGGCTTAATGCAAATTTGGTGAAATTTGTCTTGGTATGTAATTTACTAGCGACTATTAACCAACTATGCTCAAATTGATCCATATTGGCATATTATTTCTTAAAGACCCCATAGGGACTTACGCTCTAGAAAGCACACTGTAAATCAATAAAGTCAAGTTTTGAAACAATCTAAAGTTCAGAAAAGTAATATGAGCAACGTATAACAAATATAGGCGAATGATTACCATATCTTTAAATGAAGCCCTCCACAAAGGTGGGTGGGAACCTGTCCCTCTAAAAGTCGCATCTTAAATTGAATCTTGCTAAAATATCGAATCATTAATTACACTGTGATACAAAATCTAATCGAATCGAAAATCGTATGAGACCAATTGAAAATGAAAGTTGACATTATCCATAACAACACCTTCAAGGGTTTTCTTTAGTTCAGTGCAAGATTTTTTTACGTACATTTGAAGTTGTTGATTTTAGAACGCTGTCTAACAAGAAAAGATAATTGAAAATTTGATAAAACAATGCTTATTTATTTTTACTATCCGCGAATGCCGTGGTATCTTAGTGGTTTTGGAGTCCAAGAATTCATTTTTGATATTTGTTTTTACCTAAAAGTCACGCTAGATGGCGCTGTCATACTAACGGTGTTATTCCTTTTAGATTTCCATAGAAAAAACGATGTATTACAGTAATAACTGCATATGCAACACAAAGGAAAATTGACAGTGATATAATACTTTTAAATAAAACAGTTGTTTTTGTAATAAAAAAATAATTTTTTCCAATAAAAAACTCAATTTTTTTCCATAAAAATTGCATTTTTGTAATAGTAATTTACTGAGAATAATAAAATGAACTTCGTAATATCATTCGAAATATGTTTTACAATAAAGCCAACATCAAAAATTGATTTTTTAGCCAAAAAAAAAATTAAATACACCGTTGTTTCTATGAAAATCTTCAAAAACTAGGTCCATTTGTATGACAGCGCCATCTAGCGTGAGTTTTATGTAAAAAAATATCGAAAATTAATTCCTCGACCCCCAGTAAGATACCACAACTTTAAAGGATAATAATAATAAATAAGCATTATTTTATCAGATTTTCAATGTTCTTTTCTTGTTAGTCGGCGTCCCAAAATCACCAACTTCAAATGAGGGTAAGATAAAATCTCGCTTTGAACTAAAAAACCCTTGAAGGATAATGTCAACTTTCATTTGCAATTGGTTTCATTCCACGCTGTTTGGTTGTTGCACTGTGCTATACGAGTAATTTAATATCCTATATGTGTCAATATCGGCCTTAGTTCTAAAATAGCTTCCACCCAAATCTTCTTGCCGATTTGTATCTCCACAGCTTTAAAAGCTTCATGTTAAATTTGATTCAGTATAAAAACATAGTGAAGTAGGAATTCATATTGTCTGAATGTAGATTTGTAATCCTCCACTTAAAAATGGAGAATATACTCTATTTTCCAACGGAAACCTTTAAAGTGTATAATTTATTGATCGTTCTAAAGTTCAAAGAAATTTAAACGCACAGATGCCGTCAAACTAAATAACCTAGGATGCTGAGATTTTGCATGAAGGCGTATGGCCATAAACTGTTGGAAATTCTAATGGACGAAATCGGGCAAGGGTGGACAAAAAGCTTTTGTTAAAGAGACTTAAGGCACGTCGGAAAAGTACACTTTTTAAGTATTTGCTTAAAAAAATCATAATAACAGGCTTAGTCCATTTTATTTATAGTTTTTTTCACGGTCTTTTTTTTGTTCAGGAAAGCTGAAAAAGTTAAAATATCCCAGGATATATTAAATGTAAATATGGTTTACGTTAAACCACATTTTGGTTAGAAAAAAATTAAACTGCGCATTCAAACACATTATTAAATTATAAAAAGGGGAACATTTTCAGCACCATAGACTTTTCCGGAAAAGTCATTTTATAAATTTTAACGTCTTAAACCTTGAATCTATAAAAATATACTAAGGTTAGCGACTAACCCATAGATTTTTGAAAATATTCCAAAAAAAAAAATGTTTTAAGACCTAATGAGTGCCGCAAAAATAATAACTGCGTACATATTCGGAGAGTTTTTCGTTTCTTTCCATATGAATAGAAAAATAGTTCCCAAACTCATTTATACAGTTTAAAGTACACCTATTCCTGTTTTTACACGGTCTTTTTTTACACTATTTTGAAATAACACGGTCGACAGAAATAAACTTATCCTGCTTTTACACGTTTTTCTAAATAGCAGGAAAACACTTATCCTGTTTTTACACGTTTTTTTAGACGGAAATAAAATCTATTTTGAATTTAACTGTGATTTTATCTACATATGCATAGTTTTTTCTCTCTTCAGCATTGCCAGTTAATAATGAAGTTTTGCCACTGTTTCCACAAGGAACTGCCATTCAAATATTATTTTTCCGTATATTTTTTAAATATGGCAACACAATGTGATTTTGACATTTCATTGCAAATTATACCGATAGTTAGGGGAGCTGTGAAATTTCAATCAGATCTACAATCCTGTATGGCTCGATACAAGGAACTGTACAAAGAACTCTCCAAAGTAGGATCGCAAGGTACTATAACTGAATTTGCTATTAAAATAAATAAACCTGTGCCTGAAACAAGTTCTGATATGCAGTTACCAATGAACGCAGTTGAAGATGTGGACGTAGAACTGAACAATTCTACTGACGAAACAGATATTGCTCCAACGCAGCAGAAAAGAATGCGCTTACATTCAGAAACTAATACCGAATAGAATTTACCCTTATACCATTTTTTATATTTCTATACAACTTTTTTATGTTCCTTGCATAGGAGATTTTTTTGTTTTTAAATTGGATTTTTATTGCTTAAAAACTTTAAAATGATTTTATTTTTTAAGTTTTATTTTACCGAATTATGTATTAATTTTCGTAGGCTTTCTTGGGTTGCTGAACCAATCTAACATTTTTCCATTAAGTAGTGTCTTTATTTACACGATTTTTTTACACGATATTTTCTGGAACACATGTACCGTGCAAAAACAGGATTAGGTGTATTGCATAGAAACGACATTTCTGCTCAACTGCATCCGCTTAACTGACCGCGGAACCTATTCGGTCTATTTTTATTAGATCCCATTACGGCGACTTAGTTTATGAATTTCTTCTACTCAATTTATCCATATAAGACGCTCTGATTTAAATAAACGTGAATACTTTGAAATACATTGAAAAATTAGATTTGTAGCCAGCATCTTGAACTGAAAAAATTTTATACCATTAGAAAGTAGCAGTGCTATTTTAAGTTATTTATGGAATTTTAAGTTCATCTTTAATTTCAGTTAATCAAGAAATCATTATATTTGAAAAATGTAATTTAATAAAATTATTATTAAATGTATTAATTGCATTTAGGGGGCGCATCTTAAAAAATATTTCGATTATTAGCTCATGAACTACCTGGGGTAGATTGAGGATATCTTTGAAAGTACAAGTTTACGTTAAGTATAGATTAATTTACATCTTGCCTTAAATTCACATCTTCTTCTCGTATAAAAACAAAAGAGTACGAGCATTACCAAAAATCATATTTTCCGTTTTCACAAATCGATAACATCTTCTCGTTGTGGGTCGCCGTGTAATGATCGTAAGCCTACGCGACTTTCACACCAGTAAAATCAGGCTCAACTCTAACAAGACATCTAACAATTTTTTAGCGCCGGATTTTCACCTCCTGCATGCCGATGGCTTAACGAGTTAGAGACTAATCTTTAAAGACATGCAAAAACTTTTGTATTTGCCAGGTACAGGTCAGTCAGTAAGTCGAAAAAGAGGAAAAACCTGGTCTTAAATAGTTCAGATTTCCTTTCAACAATTGTAGTCAAGCCTTCTGAAGAAGGTTGTCAATGACCCTTAACCTTTTCAATTAGCAAATTCGAATTCAATACTATTTTTTACTAAAAATTAAAAAAAGTGAAAGAACTTGAAGAACAGTGTTTCTCCATACATACACTTGCATATACTCAAACCCTCAACGAGATATGGATTTTAAAATTTTCGTCATTCCGCACTCCATAGCGTACCGATTTGATTAAAATATCGTGAAATGTCGTATGTGTGAAAAGTGCATGAATGGGGCGGGCATACTCTACGTTTTTTATGGCAGGTACCAGAATGGGGCGTGACAGCCGCTTCCTACATATGCGAGTACAAAGCCAGTTTTTTCACATTGTGTTCGCAATTTAAGCCAGTTTTATGCACTGGATGACAAGTTATGTAGGTTCTAATCTACACTAAGACTGGCTCATTTGTGTCGGAGGTACGGGGCATGGCTAGGCCTCCATTTTGTTGGCACCAACTTGGCCTTATCACTTTATTCTTAAGTATTGGTTTTACATGAGATCGTGTAAACAGTATTAACGATGTTACAAGAATAACAAAGGTGGGTGCAATGGTGGGTGTACATTCAGAAAACACCAAATTTGTTTGCCAACAGAATGATTGGGGTTCCAAACACTTCGAGTGCTCCATCAGTACAGCCGAATGTCTGTTGGTGCCTTTTACCGTTCAGTACGGTAATTGTAATTAAAGTATTGGTAGAAAGTACGAAGTATCGGTTAATTCGAAAGGAAAGAATTTTGTATCAAAAAGTCCACATGCCGCACTTGTTTAAGGAAAAATTGAAATTTTCTGTAAAGGCAAAAAAATTGTTTCTTATATACTTGAAGTACTGTTAAGGGAGGATCATGCCGGCAAAAAAGAAAAAAAAAATATAATAGTAGATTTTTACTAAATAAATTAGTTTAAACGATTTTCTTAAAGCAATGATAATAGGATTATTTTCGCTTTTATTCGTTTACAACAAAAATGTTGGCAAAACGATTGGTTGCCTCAACCACTATTATGACATTTTATACGTTTTATTGGTATGACCGATCAATTAATTGCACCTTCACTACGATGATCATACTTATTATCTTGTTGTTTGTCGAACCGAATATCCATAATGATTATAAACATTTGATGATAAACCGAAACTCTTTTTTAGTAGTTCCAACCGTTTTTCGACTAATTTTTTCTCTGTGTGTAGGTGGCCGGTATCAGCAGAGGTGGGGTGGGCCGGTATCAGCAGAGGTGGGGTGGGGGTCCATTTTCAATCCCATAGGCAGTTTTGAAAAAGTATTATGACATGGAAAATTTAAAACCGATTGGTAGCTCCTCTCGAGAGTTATCGTGCCAGCCAGCCGCACAGAGGGATATGGTTCAAATGAGTTAAAAAGCCATGCAACGGAATTGGTCAAAACATATGTTGCGTCTAAAATGCTTTTTCGATGCGTTGCACTTTTAGTCGGTAGCAAATGTTATATACCCACATACACATTAGATTAAGGGTATAATGATGTTAAAAGATGCCTTTTTCCCTCCACCAAAGATTAAATAGAATACTTAATTTGTTATTCCGTTTGCAACACCATCGGACCATGATCGGAGACCCTATAAAGTACAGGGTGTTCGTCGGGAAGGTATACCACTTTGTTTGTTTATAGTTTTTGACTAAATGAAATAGAATGGATTCTATATTGATACATTTTTTATTTAATATCTGCAAATATGTATGGAATACAATATCATAAATGTCCTGCCCTGTTAGCCTCACAAATGCGAGCGCTTTTGAACACATTTTTATTACATTCAGCACGGCGTCGAATTGAGGTTGTTGGATTGTTTTGAACACTTTCTTGAGCAGCAGTAATGTTTTAGCCAATCTTGCAGCAAGTTGGTCCATACAGCTACAGACTCTCTTATTTCGAAATCATTCTCTACACGATAAATAGTGCGTTTAGATGGCACATTGTTACTTCCAAAAATTTCACGTAACTTTCTCATCGTCACAGTAATCAATGTTGATAAAATGTTTTAAATTCAAACACGTTGGTTTATCGAATATTTTTTCATAATAAATTTGTCACTCTACTTCACGACTGCCAAATATGAACTGTCAAGACTAATGTATATTAAAATGGCGGCAAAACAAAGTAGTAGACCTTCCCGAAGGACACCCTGTATATATTATTAATCGTCATTAAATGCTAAGACGATCTAACTATGTCCGCCCGTCAGTGTGTCTGTTTAAAGCATGGTCAAACAAATAAACTTATTATCCATCCTTAAATTAAACAAAAATGTTCATTGTTCAATCGGTCTATGGGGAAAAAGGGACAGCATGCAATGGCTAGAAAGGGTACTGTAATTTGGAACGCACTTAATAACCTAAAAAAGATCATAGTTGCATGTGGCTTTAAAAGCGTCCCGCATAATCAAAACGGACAACCGCTGGTCAATATGGACATACTCGTACCCATACACTCAAATTAAAGCATATTTTCCCCAAGCATAGAGTAATTTTGAAGTTTCAGGACGTATTAACGGCACAAAAACGAACCAGTTTTGCACCTAGGTTGCTTAGGGACGGATTTTGATGTACCATATGACAAATATTGAAAAAACAAAAATATTCCCCATTCTAGTCGGGTTTCAAATCGGTCGATCGGTCCCGATTTTTTATATCCGTTTTACATGTAAAGAACAAAATAAAGCCCAGTATTCTGACTTTTAACGAACTAGAAGAACCCTTATGTGAAGAACCTATGGTGATATCTTAGGCAGTACCGTTAAATTCTTTGCCGCCTATTTTGCTTTTAAATACAAATGTAAAATTGGCATTGATCAAAGGAAACATATTTTTGTTATTCAATTGATTTCGGACAAATGGTATCGTATGGTGTTTCTTCTTCTTGTACTCCTCGCGTCTAAATAGACCATTAAAGAGACTTAGTTCAACAAGATGGCTAAGTACAGCCATCATCACTAGACATGTAAGCCTAGACTACAACCAGTTCCATAGTAGCTCGGAATTTCAATCTAAAGGATCTGCTGGGCACAATTAAAGGAATCATTCGGTCGCACATCCCACCCCATTTGCCCTACACATACACTAACACACAAACACACCATATGTGTGCATATGTAAAATTCCAGATATATCTGTCTCTCTGCACTAGTGTGTGTCGGAGCATTCGAGTACATTTGCCTTGTTCGTATAATTACATGAGGATTCAGCACTAATCCGAAAATGGCCAATGATAGCAATCCCGGCGGATTGGGTCGCTTCCCAGTAGGGTTTAAGTGCGGTCGGCTTGTGTGTTGTTTTGTGGTGCTGTTGGTTGGACAGCCGCAGCGACAACAACAAGAAGAACAACATCATTTTCATTTTTATTCATTTCAACGCTCAAGTTAAAAGTCTGAAAAAAGGTACTTAAAAGCTAATGCTCTATGAAAGCTTATGCGAAAATTTACGAAAATTTATGATTTCTGTTACGGTTCCTTTAATGGCCCTTTATTCATTGAAAACTTTACTTTGCATCGCTGTTGCTTCTGCTGTTACGGCTGCTTTTGATACTGCTTTTGCTGTTGTTGTCACTATTATTGTTGTTGTTGTTGGTAGTATTATGAAAAAGAGATTTATTGTGGTGTGAAGACCGACCCTTACTGGAGAGTTTTTTAATTAAATTTTATGAACGAATACATAGTTTATGTATTATATTAAGACAGCAGCGCAATTCAAAAGGCCTTTACCAGAAATGCAGTTGCAAAAAGTTAAGTGAACGTTTCTGTTAAATGTTTCGTAAAAGTAATAAATGCAAAGTGAAATCATTTTATTTAGAATGTGAAAAAATACATGCTATCGATAAAATCATGAAAAGTCCATGCAAATATTATGTCGCAGAAATGCAGGTCAGTGACCCCATCGTAAGAGACACCCTACCAAACCATGACTGAAGCTGGGCGATGACCCTTTTCCACCCTTGGGATCAGTTCAGATGCTTCATACACTCTATCATTTTGCTTGTTAAATTTTTCCTAAACGTTAAAATTTTTTTTATCGTTATACAAACTTTTTCTGCGCAAGTTATCAGCGTGCTTCACCAAAAGACGTTTGTATTTTTCAATCCTTTTTTTTAAAGCTGCAGTCAATAAATGTCCGGTACGTCGTTTGAAAGCCCCAATTCAAAAGGCCTTTACCACAAATGCAGTTGCAAACAGTTAAGTGTACGTTTCTGTTAAATGTTTCTTAAAAGTAATAAAATTAAAGTAAAATCATTTTATTAAGAATGTGAAAAAATACATGCTATCGATAAAAGTCCATGCAAATATTATGTAAGTTTTTATTGAAAGAATAGGGCAAATGAAATTGAGATTGACCCAACAATGTTAAATAACTATTTTCTGTAAGGACAAGGACTTCAGAATGGAACAACTGATCTCCAGATTTCTGTAGGATGTGTTAAGATGAAGATGAACTGGAGACGGCGGTGCACGTTATTTTGTCACAATTCGTGTTAGCAGCGCTACAGACAAATGTTGATTGAAGAAATTTTCTTTACGGAATTCGGTGATGTCGCAGAGATAAAACTTGTACATAACAAAATAACTTTACTGTTACCGGTCACCTCTGCCTTTTAACGTTTATTTCGTTCAGATATTTTCACTTTTATATCTTATAATTTGCACCTTTTTTCCTAACCTAAGGTAAACTAGGTTCAGGCGTATTTTCCGTGGTAGGGAAATGTTAGTGCTATGGTATATGTATCTTTCGGCCTTTTGACGGGGATTCAAACCGAACCTACCTACGAACTAAACGTTTCAGATATAATTCTCCAATCGAACCAAAAACAGGAAAACTAAAAAAATGTGATTCGGTTAACATCAAAAAAATCTATACATGGAAAGCATTTTTTAAAGTTTTCTGCCAACCGAATGTTGGTGGTTGCACGCACTTTTAATTTATTCCATAGCTATAACCGAATGTTGATTGGGAACACGGTAATTATCAGTAGTGGGAACTGACAGTATCGGTTAAAGAGACAAAGTATGGGTTCCCTAAATAATTAAGATGACTATGGAAACTCAATTTTTTATATATTGTCATTACTCTCTGTCATTACACGAACAATTGTAAACTTGGTTATATTTTATGTATTCGGTTAAATATCTTTTTTATTTTATGTGTTCGGATTAAAAAAATTAATTTTAATCAAAAAAAAAAATAATTTAATTAATTTTTATATTTAAAGATTTGAAAATTCATTTTCAAAATTCACATTTGCATCTATAAGTAGTAAAACTTCTTCAAGTATGCACAACTAGAATAATTTTTTGCGTCAATTTGCTTAAATGAGCCAAAAATTTTATTTGGTTTTTTAAGTTTTAAAATTTTAAGATAAAGCTGATTATAATACTTAGTAGGGTCACAAATACTGTTACACACGTTTTATGCTGTAAAATAAAAAGTACTGAATGTTTTGGACCAAATATTTTTTTAATATATTTATTGATGTATATTGTATCCAAAAATAATCTACTTATCCGAAATGTCCGCCTTTTGCCTTTACACACGCCTTAAGTCTCACTGGCCAATCGTCAATCGAACCTCGTCCATTGGAAAATTGGCCGCAGCTCAAACCAAAGCAGTCTTAAGAGATCCAATGTTGGGGTATCTTTTGTGACAAACCTTGTCCTCTAAAACCGTCCATAATTTGTAATCCAATGGGTTCAAATCTGGACTGCGTGAGGGCCATTCTTCAGACGAAATGAACGCTGGCAAATTGTTTCGAAGCCAGGCCTTTGACGTTTTAGCCTTATGGGCCGGCGCAGAATCCTGCTGGAAAGATGGTTTTGGAACAGGGAATTGTTAAGAGGCTTCATCACAACCGCTTCCAAAACGGTTTCTTGGTAAACTTTGGCCTTTTTCGCAGAAATGCAGGTCAGTGACCCCATCGTAAGAGACACCCTACCAAACCATGACTGAAGCTGGGCGATGACCCTTTTCCACCCTTGGGATCAGTTCAGATGCTTCATACACTCTATCATTTTGCTTGTTAAATTTTTCCTAAACGTTAAAATTTTTTTTATCGTTATACAAACTTTTTCTGTGCAAGTTATCAGCGTGCTTCACCAAAAGACGTTTGTATTTTTCAATCCTTTTTTTTAAAGCTGCAGTCAATAAATGTCCGGTACGTCGTTTGAAAGCCCCAAGTCCCAAGTCTATTTTAATGATTTGACTCATGGACTTTTGCATGATATTCATCTCACGGGCCATGATTTTCTGTTTTCGGAGCGGATTTCTGAGAATTCTTGATTTAACGGCTTTGATGACATGCGGTGTTCGAACAGAGCTTGGGCGGCCCGACCGGTGGCGGTCTTTTACATCAACAGTTTTATGCATCGCTAGACGAACATGCGGCTAATCCCTAGTGGCCGGAGCGTTTTGAAAATATTGCTTTTTTATTTCACACTTGAAAAGCGCTATTACAGCAATACGGTTCTCAATTATCTGACCACTCCAGTTGAGACAATTTTAAAATCCCGTTACAGACTAACGCAATTGAGGTTAGCTCTCAAAACCCATATGACATTAACGGGGAATGTTCAGCTCTACTATTGAAATGGGTGTGTTCAATATTGTAACAGTATTTATGTCCCTACTAAGTAAATTCTTTAAGTGCAGAAAATAGAATTGTAAACCAAAACACATTCGGCTACTTAAGGGTTTATGTAACACAAAATACCTCAAATGAATGCTTGAAGTCTTGACTACAGATGTGATTAGAAATATATACTAGGGTGGAGTGAAATTCAAAAAAAAAAAGTTAACCTCGGAAAGAGATGTAGTCTGGGGTCCTAAAGAGGGGAAAAATAAAGAAAAAAATATAAAAAAAATTTTTAGGGGTCGCGCCACTCCCTAGAAATTTGGAAATTATCGCTATTTTGGCGTTGATTTTAGAAAAATCCTAAAAATTAACGACTTAACTTATTCGAAATTTAAAAGTTTGAGCTTGTTCAGTGCCCAAACAAAAGTATTTGAGGCAAATGTGAGGATAATCGACTAATATTTGTAGCTTTGGTGGCGATTTCATTGTTCAGTCAATTTTCTGAAGAAGGGACGATTTGACTTATTTTACTTTTTGAAATTTTTGAACAATGAGAAAAATTTTTTTTAAATTTTTTCATGCCCTTATTTCATTGTTTACGCTATTGCAAACATTTATTGACATAAAACTTTAAAATCGGTTCAGGGGTTAGGAAAATTCACGCCTTCAAACATATGTATTTGTTTATTTTGGCGCGACCCCTAAAATTTTTTTTAAATTTTTTTCTTTATTTTTCCCCTCTTTAGGACCCCAGACTACATCTCTTTCCGAGGTTAACTTTTTCAAATTAAAAAAAAAGCATGTTTTCACTCCACTCTAAAATATACCCTTATATGGGTCATAATGTGTAGAGGAGAATTTCATTAATCACATCGTCGCTCTGTGTTGATTTTGGTTCCAATTCTGAATTCTGAATTCATTCATTTTATTAGCAAATTTATTTTTTTTTTTGAAAAAAGGACGAAAAGGTCGATTTTATCATGAAGATTTTCTGATCTTATTTTAGACGATCAATACTTTACTAAAATGATAATCGCAGTTATTTAAAAAATACCCTTACAACTTCTTTAAAAAAAAGATTACGCCCCAACTGAAATTAATACGATAACATTTTCTTTCAATTTTTCGAAAACAGGACTTACATATTACTCTAATCTCAGAGATAATATGATTTCACTTGAGACATCTCATCACGAAAATTCGGTAAAACGAAGGAATATTTATTACTTTTTAGCTTATTTCATAAGGTAAAGCTTTGCTCAGACCTAACAGGCCCATCCTTTTGGAAATTCACTTAAGGGTTTTCCAATGGGGACATAACAGTTTCGTATCTTTATGTCAACGCACCCTATGAATGTTGTTATATACATTTCTGGCCTAGGCAACACTAAGTATTGCCTGGCACCATCAGACATTTCCATTGGAAAGTTTGGCATTTCTTAGCATAAACGTACTCAGAACGTTTTGACGTATGACCATCATTTGTGTTGTTTACAGTAACTTGAAAAAATAAATTTGGCAAGAAAATAGAATTAACTCGTGAACATTTTCGTGCGATGATTTTTCACAACTTTCGACGTGGATTATCACGACAAGAGTGCATCGATGAACTTAAATCTTTGTATGGCGATGTAGCACAGCGCAAATCTGGTTTCATGAATTCAATAGTGGTGACGCTCGCTCACAGACGAAGGTCGTGAAGGTCGACCGAAAATGGCCGTTGTGCTAAAGAACATTGATGCCGTGAGTGAACTATGCAAGATCGTCATGTGACATACCGTGAGATAGAGGCATCCTTTCACCAGCATACATTCGATATTGCCTGAACACTTGGCCGTTAAAAAGGATTGTTCTCGTTGGATCCCGCACAATTTGACAATCGCTTAAAAAAGGCTCGTGTCGATTGGTGCAAAGAATGTCTGAAATAATACGATCGCGGTGCCTCAAAAGACGTTTATAAGATCTTCACAGGTGACGAATCATGGATCTATGCGTATGAGCCCGAAACAAAACAGCCATCGACCGTGGCCTTCGAAGACGAGTCAAATCCAACGAAAGTTGTTCTTGAAAGAATCACTTTGAAGCAAACGGTCGCCTGTTTCTTCGCAAAGCTGGGTATGTGGCGATTATTCCGCTTGAGGAGTGAAACAACACAATTTGTTTGCCTGAAGACGAATCATTGTGTACCATGACAATGGGAGCTCTCACACAACGGCTCAAACCAGGCCTTTTTGAACCGCCAAAACGTCGAATTGATGGCCGTACAGCCCTGTCGCCAGAAGATGCTGTTGAAGCGTTCAAAAACCATGTTTTGCAGGTGTCTCAATCGAAGTGGAAAAAGTGCTTCGACAATTGGTTTGAGCGCATGCATACTGGAGAATACTTTGAAAAACAATAGAATAATTTTTGATGATAAATATTCGCATTTTCAGTATTAGGCTAGAAATATATATAGCAGATCTCGTAAAACATTTTTAATGATCTTTCAACATTTTCATCATGGTAAAGTTCACTTACGAGCAACGTTTGGAAGTCATTAAAAATTACTACCGAAATTCTGAGTCAGCCATGAAGCTCAATTTTGGCTTTGTCAATAAACAAAAAATGCGTTATTGGACAGCAAAAAACCCACATGTGCTTCAAGAGACACAATTGCATCCGCAAAAAATTACTGTGTGGCGCGGTTTTTATGCCGGTGGTGTGATGAAAACAATCGTCATGTTAACGTCAATGGAAGCCGCTTTTTGGCCAGAAATGGATGAGCTTCACATCACCGATATGTGGTTTCAAAAAGACACACACCATGCGTTACAATCGATTTATTGAAAGGAAAATTCGGTGAACGTGTTATTTTGAGAAATGGTCTGGTCGAATGGCCACCTCGCTCATGCGATTTAACGCCATTGGTTTTCTTTCGATGGAGCCACATCAAGTCATTGGTCTATGCCAGCAAGCTAATAACTTTAAACAAGCTCAGAAACAACATCCAAAGCGAAATTGCCAACGTTCCGGTGGAAGAGTGGAGAAAAATTGGGTCCAGCAAATAGATCGCTGTACAATAAAATTCCATTCTTAAAATGTAACATTTGCACTACACAAAAAAATATTTCTAATAGAAATTGTTCACCCCCGAGCAAGTTCGAAATTGTGTTCCATTATGTAATATATTAAAGCAGCGAACTAAAAAGGGGTTAGTTACTAAAAAAAAATTATTTGTTGCCACCACAAATTATTGGCACAAAAGTGTACATATTTCTCATATATTCATAATTAATAACTTGTCATAACCACAAATTGTGGCAACCAATAGTTTTACTGAATTTGGTTGGCATAACCGACCGTAAGAATCGTCAGATTGCCATCTTATGTTATGTTAAGTCGAACTATCAGAACCATGAAATGTTAATGATTTTAACAGAAAGTATATGTATCCAATTGAACATTTGTAGTTCTGACCGATTTCCACCTGATTTTTTTCTCTGTGTCCATTAATGTGCAGGGTATTGTTTTATGGATGAACCTTACTTTTATTAAGTTTTTAAGTTTCTACCCTAGTATTTACTTCATTTAGTGTTTTAAAAATATATATATATATATATAAAAATATTTTTGTCCTACGATTTTTAACCATTGGTTCGATCCAGAAAACCGATCAAAGAGTACCTAAAACTATTTTAAAAGCCGATCCAGCGCTTCAAAACTACTCAGAACCACTGAACCGAAGCACTGCATCCTTGTATCGTATTTTGGCCATCTTTGGGCTGGGTACTACGGATAATAATATACATCTGAGTATTAGGATTCCTGAGAATAAGAACTGTTTTCTTTAAATGATATGTATTAGAAGTCGTAATTTTTCCGGCTCTAGGGTCGGATCTTGAACCCAACTTACAAAAAGGAAATGGCATGCTTAGATCACATTTTATGATTGAAGTTTGCCAGTGTCGGTTCTTTCCTACTCATCATCTAGTCAGATTGTCAGTATCATATATTCGCGAAATGAAATAAATCGTTAAAAACTATTGAAAATTTATTGGGCTGTGCAGCTCAAACAGTGCGTTTTTAATGAAAATAAGTTATGACAAACTTGAGGCACCTACTACAGATGCTGTCGCAGGTTTGTGCAAAAAGTTCATACGACTGTCATGCTAATGGACAAAACTCGTCACGGAAGAGAATGTTTTTGTCGTAGCCGAGAGTGTGTGACTCCGTCCTGGAACAAAGGCAGATCTCAACAACTCTACTTTACGCTCACCGACCTGATGCGAGTTTTGCACATATATCCCAATATTCGCTTACTAGGTCCAATTGACTGACTGGCGTTTGGGAAAATCACGCATGATTGTTGAGAGTCCGACACATTCTCAGAGATTGCGTTGGCATTACGAGTATTGGCCCATTTTCCTCGAAAATGATATATAACATTATTTCGTAAATGAAATGGACTTGTACGATCTTTTGTTTTAGCTCAATTAATCGAAGTTTAATAATGTGAACTGGCCACGGGAGCTGCGATCTGGGAGTTTTTACGGGATACCGTAAATGACGGGTGAATAAAGCTGCGGAACCTTAACTCTGAAAGGACCTTTTTATGGAGGATATTTGAAAACATGAAGCAATAAAATCCGACTTTACCAGGTTCGGATATTGTTCGCTAACAACGTATTATACGATATTTGGTCTGATGTAATTTGTGGCTTCTTGAGAGTCTGGACCTCAAATCGGGAGGAACATTTTTTGTGCGGATTATGGATATAGTATAGTTTCGCCAGAGTTAATTACACTGGTCAACACTTAATTTGCTAGGTTTAATTCGGGGCTGCTGATCACGTACCTGGCCTCCGATTTGCCAGATTTGCTTCAGTTTATGAG
Organism: Hydrotaea diabolus; assembly: GCA_963513945.1. Classification (NCBI taxonomy): domain Eukaryota; kingdom Metazoa; phylum Arthropoda; class Insecta; order Diptera; family Muscidae; genus Hydrotaea; species Hydrotaea diabolus. The sequence goes on from OY740718.1 coordinate 190,268,959, forward strand.
ATATTCGCATTCACCATTATTTTCGGTTTTTTTTGGAATAAAATCACCCCTAACTGCTTTACAAATGTTGCTATTTATATTTCGGATCCGGCAATAAAACACAATAATTTATCATTGGAAATGGTTTTATTGTTTTTCAAAATATTCTCCTTTAAAATCAATACACTTTTGCATGCGCACACACCAATTTTCGAAGCACTTTTGCCACTCTGATTAAGACACCTACAAAACATGATTTTTGATCGCTTCTTCAGCTGCTTCGGCCGTTGACCACGCATTTTTTTCTTCATGCTAGGGAATAAGAAGTCATTGGGTGCCAAATCAAGGCTGTACGGTGGATGGCCCATCAATTCGACATCTTGAGTGATCAAATAGCTCAACATTTCAGCTGATGTGTGAGAGCTCGCATTGTCGAGATGCAAAATATCTTATCGAGATGCAAAATATCCTATTATCTTTCCTCATTTCTTCGAACATTGTTGGCAAACAGATGATGAAGACAGATGAAGTTACAGTTTGCATCTGGGAACACTTGTATTGTCAAGACCCGAAATATAAATAGCAACCCTCGTACTTGTGAACCGAAGTGCAAAAACTTGATCTCGAAGTTGTTTCTATTTCTGACTAAATCTTGAATAGCTCAGTCAAATTTTATTGGATTGTAAAGTTTATTAGCTTGTAGGTAAAGAATCAAAAAGAATTTTTTTATTCGAAATTCCTGTAGAATTTTGCCTATATCTTCAACAATTCTTATACGGAATAAAAGTGCTGCATATCGTTGAAAATTTCAGATTTTTCTCTAATGCTCTTTGAAAAATATTTTGCAAAAAACTGAAAATAATTGTTTATGTGAATATCTCCTAAACTAGAGCGATTCTAACAAATCGGAGGCCAACAGCCCCCCATCAACTAAAGCTGTTAATTAAACCTTCTGCCACAGATTTTTTTTCAAATTTTGTAGCAGAGTTATTCTAGAGTTCGTCTTAACATCTTAGTGTTGAAAGTGAACCAAATCATGCAAAAGGGAGAAAAGTTCTTCAGACTAAAAAATTTTGTAAACTGGACTTCAACTGAATTCAGAGGTTTTTCGTGACAACTTTGGAAGCTAAGCAAGTATTTCGTTTCACTGTATTTACTTTAAAACAATTTTTATTTGTATATTCTACATATGAAACTTTCTTTAAATCTGAACTTCCGAAAACTGGCAAATGATAATAGAAGTTATACAAACAAGTGATTCTTAAAAGGTTCGCACGTGACAATAAAATATTTCTACTTTGAAGTAGAAATCCCCTGTTAATCAAAAATACTGTTAATTATTCATTATTTTTCTTGTTGACTTTATTTTTGGTAAAACTAACTGAAAGTTAAGTTAGAAGAGATAAAATAAACATTTACTGATTTGCAGACAGTTTCATCATTGAACAAACAGAGCAAGGCTAGTAAAGATTTAAAAATAAACTTTAAATATTTCTTTACCAAAATATCCGACTAAAACATCCTTTTATTAAGATATTATTTCTCGGACACGGCTGACCTTTCTGTGGAAATGCCCTCATGATTAACAGTTTTTGTTAGCGCCGCTTACAGTTTGCCGTTGCAGGCCTTCGCAAGCCTTTGCGCCGCCGCTGGTCCACGCACACAAACTCAACTCAGTATCAGTGTTGTTGCAGAAAAGCCACATTAATTTTTTATGTTCTCTTCTTTTTTTTCTTGCTATTTTTCGAGGTGATTTTATTTCATTTTTTCCTTTTCGCAAAGTAAAAAGCCGTGAATAAAACCTACCGCTTAAGATAAAAAAGTCGTCATTCTATGAAATTCTTTTCGGATTCATTTGGCAAATGATTGTGGCGGCCCATAGCATTACGGTGTTGGCTTAGCCCACAAAGGAAATGGAAATGAGAACGCGAACGCAAACATATTGCCGGTATCGGGTGCGTTAAAAAAAGTTTATGGCCATTTGATAGAATTTTCATGGAATTATTGCGTAGATTAACGAAAATTACAAACAGTGAAATTATTTTTAATTAGTTTTAAGCAGCAGAGAAATCTGCAATTACGACCAAAGCAAACAAAATTAAAATGTTTTCGTTGCTGTTTTTATTTGTGTACTTTTCCGAAGTATTCGCGCTTCGGTCGGTCGGTGGGACTCATCTTCTTCATCTTGCGGAAGTAGGTGGTTACTCCAGTTGCCACCTGGGAAATATCTGTTTTCCCAGAATTATACGAGCGCTGAAATGGCATTTTGTAATGACTTCTTTGACGCTGATAATTGTTGACGCAATTGTTGTTAATGAACATTAAAGTGTACACATACACTCCCTCACGCTTTGATAAGGTATACGGATGGCATAAGGAGTTACGGTAATTGCCATTATTCACAGAAGAATTCCCCGTATCAGCGGCAATCATATGCCATGTTTCATAAAGAGAAGCAACAAGTATTCATTAAATTGTAATCGGCCAAGGTCGAATGTCTGTAGGTGCAGCAGTAGAAATCTCACGTTACGTTCAAGAGACATCAATTAAAAGCTGTTTATTACAATTAAAGACGGGCAAAAGTTTGGTCAGGTTCACTCTGGTATATTTTTTAACAATTTCCATGCTCGATAATTTCTTAAGAGTTCAAAGCGCTTTTCCCACCTCGTAAATGAAGGTAACTCTACAGTTAAGTCTGGTTTATGTAATCAAACAAGTGGGCACATAAAGTTCGCCGTGCCGAAGCTTTTATTATGCCCTCCATCATGGGTTAGGGTCCAGTATGAACATTTTGCCAAGGCGGCGTGGTACCAACCTGTTTTCTATCAGGATGTTTTTTGGCAATGACATCCCTCCTTTACCAATCAACCATAAAATAGTCTATAAGTACCATGATAATTTTCGAATCTCGATTTCATTCTGTTAAAATTGTATAACAATAGGTCCATTACTTTTGCTTTTTTTAAAGAGGGTGTGGCACCAACCACTTTTCCTAAAGGATGTGTTTTGATCCATGCTTATATCATATGTTTCTATATCATCGTCACATCTCTATTAGTTTATCAGATATTGTCTTTTTAAATTCATTGTTGTAGGCCCCTTTATCCAATTTTACCAAAACATAGTCTAGAATATTTGCCTAGTCATTGGTTTCATCCTGGTAATATTGCTTAGAGATTGGTTCAATAGTTTGGCCATTAGTTTTATTTATAGAGGCGGTGTGGCACCGACTACCGGGTTGTGTTTCAATCCATGCCAATATTATACTTTATGTTCCAAATATAAGCTTCATATCTCTATGACTGCATAAGATATTCGAGGGTTTCTATTTATATTTTGGGTCTTGAAAATACTAGTGTTCCCAGATGCAAACTGGAAAATTTGACAATTTTAAACATAACTTCACTCGGAACGTTGTGTCACATGAGGACGAAATGTTTTGTTTACAGTGTGTTGAAAAATTGTTGGATCCCACCTCATTTGACGAATGATCAAAATAAGGCTCGCATGGATTGGTGCAAAGAGATGTTGTATAACGTAAAACTGCGGTAGTTCAAAGGCAGTGTATAACATTGTCACAGGTGACGAATCATGGATCTATGCACATGAACCCGGAACAAAATAGCAATCGACCGTATGGGTCTTTCAAGGCGACCAGATCCCAAAAAAATTGTTTATGTAAGAAGTACATCGAAGCAAGCGATTGCGTGTTTTTTCGGTATAACCGGCCATGTTGCCACAGTGTCTTTAGTGGAATGTAGGGCGGTCAATTCAGAGTGGTATACAATCATCGGGTTGCCAACTGTGTCCGAAGAAATGAGGAAAGATAATAAGAGAAGACGGATCATTTTGCATCTCGACAATGCGAGCTCTCACACATCAACTGAAACGATGAGCTATGTGACCACTCAAGATGTGGAATTGATGGGCAATCTACCGTAAATTTCTGATTTGGCACCCAATGACTTCTTCTTATTCCCTAGCACCAAGAAAAAAATGCGTGGTCAACGTTTTTCATCGCCCGAAGCAGCTGTTGAAGCGTTCAAAAATCATGTTTTGGAGGTGTCTCAATCGGAGTGGAAAAAGTGCTTCGAAAATTAGTTTGTGCGCATGCAAAAGTGGATTGATCGTAAAAGAGAATATTTTGAAAAACAATAAAACCATTTACAATGATAAATTATTGTGTTTTTATTGCCGGACCCGAAATATAAATAGCAACCCTCGTATTTGCTGATTTTCCAGAGGTTGAACCAGTCTTTGGGGGCAATATTTTTACCTCTTGACCAGTCTGGCCTATTTGTAATACTAACTGTTTCTGTCCATCAACATATGTTTTTGCAAAATTTCAGACAATAGGTTTTAATAACGCGACCTAAATTATCTTAAAATTTTACTATCTTTCAATGTACGAGTATACCAACTTTATGGGGTATCCAACCTGTATTTCGATGTATTGCAAACAAAATGACTTTCATATGATAGAGAGTATAAAAACCTTGCGGATTTTGCTTTAAATAGTAGGTATCATTTCTTAAATTGAGCTTAGTTCAAGGAAGTAAGATACACTTTCCTTCTTTAAAAATAAACTTGCCTGATTGCCATTACTCTCGACTCTCTTTTGACCAGCTAGGCAGCACCGTTTTTCAACTCTGCTTGGTTTTCCCGAAGAAAGGAGGTCTGATTATGGCTCCAAGATTTGGACGTTCATCATCATTGAACCTTAACCAAAGCTCTTTTCTCACAGACAATCAAGTACTGGTGAAATTCGGTCACAGTATGGCTTTCCTGTCTACTTTTGGCATTAAAATAGAACAATTGTTAAGCCTAGTTTTGTATCTTTTCACACACTCTTTAGTTACGAATTGGCGGTGTGGGCAGTAGCTCCGTCCAGCTGAAACCACATCTCAGGTCTATTTTGCAGAACAGGAAGTGACAAATTTTCTGTTAAAACCGATATCGCTCTCCATTTAAGGTTACAGCACTTCCATCTTCATCGTCTTCTCGAAGAAGTAAGTCCCAATGATATTTGCAGATGTGATCCCACTCCATACTGAACACCTAATTGTGTGCAATTGACGTTTATGAATGGCTCTTGTATTTTCAGAGTTACAGAACCTACAGTTTTGCTTATTGACAAAGCCATTCAAATGAAAATGAGCTTCATCACTCATAATCAAATTTTCAATAAAGTTGACTTCATTTCTGGCCATCTGTTGAAATGTAACTGCAAAATTTAAACGTTGCCAATGATCTGCGGGCTTTAATTCTTGCACCAACTGTAAATCTTTTTTTAAAATTCGCCGTAGTGACGTACGAGACATTCCTAGCTGAGCAGAACGCCCTCGCCTTGGCAGATGTTTCTAGGGTTTTGTTAACAGTTTGCTGTACTTATTCAATATCCTCATATCCTCAGTGCGAATTAAATGTGGTCTACCGGTTCGAGGCAAATCTCTTACTTGTTGGTGATGACGATTGCCATGTTGGTGATGACGATCAACTAAGCAACGAATCATTATATCAAAAATTATTAAATTTGTAAACCCCATGGTAAATTTTGACCTACCCTATATTTAAAGCAGATCCCGATCAGTGGATTTAAGAATTAAATATCGCACTGCCAAGTATATTTATATTAAAAACCGATACTTTCAAGTTACTGCAATGAAATATAGTAAAAAAAACATTACTCCAAAATTTATGTATATAACTCGTACTAATATCTTCAAAAATGTTTATATATTTTACCAAAACTAATAATTTTAGCAAAATAAATTGTCGATTTTTTTTAAAAGTATTAAAATCAAATATGACGGACAAAATTTCGAATAATAGCAGCGCCAAGTTTGTTTTTATTAAAAGACGATGCGTCTATTTTCTACCAGGCTTTATAACGGCCACTTCGGAATTTTCTGTTACATTTTAAAAATAAAAATTGTCCATTAAAATGAAAAATCCAAAGAAAACTTCCTAACATGTATAAGTTTTAAAAAGAACGCAGCTACAAATTCATTCATGTTATTTCCATGCCTAGCTTTGCTGTGTTTGTTAAAATAAGTTTTAACTTTGGAAATAAGTTTGCATTATCTGTACACACAGAGAACAGACTTGTTGCCACAACCGAATTTTTCTACAACTTTTTTCCTTTTTTTAATGCCTATTGATGGCTCTTTGTTAGTATTAGTAATGGAAATAAAAAAATCTTTGTGGAGACCGACATACAATTTTAACTCGAAAAGTAAAAGCGTGGCCAGTCAAAAATTATTTTATAAAAATATATTTTGTAAAACTCAATTTAGTCCTGATAGTTAAAAAAATTTAAATTTGAAAATTTAATCGTGACAGTTTAAAGCAAAATTTCTATCTAATATCATAACTAGAACAAAAGTTATGAGTTTTTTACAGAACGTATTGAAATTGTTGTCACTGCTGTCATGTTCAGAATTCTGATTTTTTTTTAAAAACCCAAACTATATTTTTTTTTAGAACACCGAAGTGAACCAATGTACACATTTCGTCAAAATCAAAGACCTACTTATAAAAAGTGATCAATTTCATATGACATTGACGTAAAATATAACAAACAAGCTAAACATGTATTTTATTAATTTTTTTATATTTAACGATGTACAAATATTTATTCTGTTATTTGAATTATGAGCAGGTTTCTTAAAAGTAAGTGTTTACTTTCGAAGGGTGAACAAATTAAAATTTTATGTGAAGTAAAGTGGAATTTTAGGTTTAAATATTTCCGGCTACTCAAATAAATGCTTTAAGTCTTGGTGTGACAGGTGTGATAGAAAAAACATATACATACGTTCATATCGGTCATATTTTGGAGGTGATTTAAAAAAATTGGTAAAAACAATTTCTTATTCAAATTGCTCTCTGTGTCGTACTGGTTTCTGAACAAACCTTACGTATTCATTTAATTTTATTAATAAAATTATTTTTTTAAATACGACGAAAAGACGCATTTTGTCTTGAAAATATTCTGATTTCATTTTAGACGGTAATATCGTAATAATGAAAGCAATTTAGTAGAACATTTTAACGCAAACATTTATACAATTTCATTAAAGAAAGGAAAAGCCACAACTGAAATTATTTGGACAACATTTTGGTAGAACATTAAAATACTCAAACTCCCGTTAAAGAACATTTTTTTAACTTTTCTTCACATTTTCAAATAAGGGACGACGAGGAAACTCTAATCTCCAAAAAATCTAAACCATTTCACTTCAAACATGTCATCACGAAAATTTCCTAAAACAAGATTTACTTCTTTTTTATTTATCTCATACAGTACGTATAGCGTTGCAAAATAAAATTCACTTGTCCCAAAAAAAATAACTGGGACCTAGCAGGCCTATACTCTTGGGAATTTACTACAGGGTGATTCATTCACGACTGTGCCAATTTAACCAGCCTATTACTTCGCTAATGTCATGAAAATATGTCCACTTACATTTTTGTGCAAGTGGCGAAATGGCAGCGGTTTGGAAATTTTCGGATTGGTGGTCGGAGGGTAGTAGGGTAAAATTGATCTGAAACAGTGGTTATGACTTTTTGTCTGAAACGTAAAACTTTTTTTGTGTTAATTTACAAAAATAAATAAATATGTGCTGTTATATCGTTACAAAAATTATTTTCAGCAAAATAGTCATAACTTTGGAACGGTATGGCGTAACGTCGTATCGCGGGACGTCTGGGCTTGGTTTAGGTAACTTTGGAAAGGTAAGATGAGCTGGGTCGTAGATGGACGTATTTTTATGAAATGATCCAAGAAATACGCCGGTAAATTTGGTCAATCGTGAAGAGGGATACGTTATACTAGTATATATAGGGTGATCCATCTTGAGCTATTTTTTTAAAACAAAAAAATATAAAAATTCAAATCAAGTGTTTAATCTTTATTGGCAATTTAAAAGGACATTTTATGGCATTTATTTTTTGAAAATAATTTCCTTCAACTGTTGGCAACTGTATTATAGAAATGAACATTCGGTGAGAAACGGGAAGATTAGCTGTTTTCGACCAAAATTTTGTTCAGTGATGAGGCCCATTTCTGGCTCAACGACAAAGTCAATTAACAAAATTGCCGCATTTGGGCTGGAGAGCAACAAGAAGAGGTTCAAGAGGTGCCAATATATCCAGAGATAAAAAGGTTTGGTGCGGTTTAAAAGCTGGTGGAAACATCTCTGAATATTTTTTCAAAAATGATGATGTCCGGAACGTAACCGTGAATGGTGCCCGCTCTCGCGCCACGATATCAGACTTTTTGCTACATCAAATTGAAGCCCGTAATATTGACGAAATTAATTATCAACATGACAGTGCCATTTGCCAAACAGCTGCTCAAACAATGGATCTATGAAGAGGTCATATCGAAGAGCAGCTAATTTCACGTTTTGTACCGATGAGTTGATCTCCTAGATCATGTGATATCACACCTTTAGACTTGTTTCTTTGGGGCTATGTACACGCAAAAAAAAAAGTATGGTTGGGGTAACAATATTCGAAGAGAATCATACTATTGTTGGTTATAAGGTTGTGGCACAACAATATTATGATCATCACAACAATAGTATGGTTCACACACAACCATAATATGATCCCCATAACAATATTATGGTCCTCACAACAATATAATTATTCACACACAACCATACTATGATCCCCACAACCATATTATTATTCACACTCAACCATACTATGATCCCCACAACCATACTATAATCCTCACAACCAAAGAATGTTTCACATACAACCATGATGTGCATGATCCTCACAACCATAGTATGACTTACACACAACCATCTATGATCCCCAAATTTTTTTGTAAAGATTGGGTTAAGTTGTTATTCAACAATAGAGATTTTTATTAAATAAGTTATGTAAAAATACATAAAACTCTTTATAAATGGAGTCATTATTTGACAGTAGAAACAATTCATTTATTAAAAATATTTCAGTTATACTAATCCGTAGTTTGTTTGTTACAACCATATTTTCATTTGGCAACAATGCTTTTGTGACATTTGAACAATATTAATATTGCCGCAATCATACTATTGTCAAAATTACATTCAAAAAACAATACTAAGTTTGCCACTACCATACTTTTATTGTAGAGAACATACTATTGTTGCCGTGACCCTATAGTAACCATATTTTTTCTCTGCGTGTAAAGTCCAAAGTCTATGCTGAGAAACCAGCTACGATTCAGGTCTTGGAAGCCAACATTACGCGTGTCATTCACGCCATACCGGTCGAAAAGCTCGAATGATTCATTTAAAATTGGACCCTCAGAATGGACCCCTGGAGCGTTGTTGTGACCATACTTTGATGGGAATTATAATCAAAAAATAAATGGCATAAAATGTCCTTTCGAATAAACATTAAAGATTCCCCACTTGATTTAATTTTTTGTATTTTTTTATTGTGAAAAAATTTTTCTAGATGGATCACCCGATATAATCACCTAAGTGTTTCATTTCTAGAAGAAATCGTTCACCTCCCGAGAAAGTCCGAATTTTTGTTCCATCGTCTAATATATAACGGCAGCGAACTAAACAGGGTTTAGTTACTTAAAAGAATTTATCTGTGGTCAAGACCAATTGTGAATGCCAAAGATGTCATCACAATTGCTTGATTGCAATAACCACTCGTTGTGGCAATCAACAGTTTAACTAAGTTCGCTTGGTATAACCGTGTTATTGGCTGTAAATATCATCTCAAGAAATTTCGAACCTTTTTAACATATATACAATAGAATGTTGGTGATTACAACCGAATTTTTGAAAATCGGACCGATTTCCAACTGATGTTTTCTCTGTGTGTATGTATAACTTCATGCCAAGTAGATTTGATTTTGACTTCCTTTAGGATTTCTAGCGGAAAAAACTATCACTGTCAAAAAATCATTTGATTTAGAAAGCAATGGCTCGAAGTTAACGCAACAACCAATGATATTTGTTGTTTTGGTGTTGAGTTGTTTGGTTTTGATAGTGAAATTTATCAAGTTTAATGTAATATCAATAAATTCCCATCTGAGGTGACTCGCAAGTCACAAAGCATCGATTTCGACTCATTTCATTTAAATTTAAGGGAATTTAACGAAATTTACGCACCTTGGGAAAACTTGTTACCCCCCAAAAAAGCTACCGGAAATAAAACTTCAAATGTTTTTCACTAGCAACGACTACATGCGATATGCCGCAATTCCCCACAGAACGCTTATGATCCGAGCGAGATGTTGCAGCACGTAAATCTGTGTTTGTTGTCACAAGAAGTATTTGCGTTTCATTTGTCATTCGGGGATTTTTGTGGTTTTTTGCCCAGCGCCAACTTTCGCGCAAATTTCAAGTGGCTGGGCTAAATTGTTTTAGATTCTTCTTGAACATTTGTAACCGACCGCTAGAGAATTATTTATTAAGTTGATTCCAAAGAATCTCTGTTTGTGCCCCTCTCTATGTTATCTCCGGTGGAAGGGGCGGGGATGTCGGTGGATGGGGCGGGGATGTCGGTTTGGCGCGTTCCTTTTGTGCTGTTGCTTTGTTTTGCATGATTTGATTCATTAGAATTAATTCATGACGTTGGCAGTGTCTTGCCTCCAGTGTGTTTTGTGTGCGTCCGTCCCATCATAATCAGCGGATGCTTGGCTGCTGCTTGGGTTGGAGTGAAGTGGAGTTGCGCCAGCAACCACAACATCATCGGCGGCGACAACAACAGCAACAACGCGAACGCTAGCTAGCAAAGAGAGTCGGTCAACAACTTTATATGTCCAACAACTAATAATGGATGATAGCGGATTTTCTAATCAAAAAATTTGTGTTTTGTGTTTTTGCCTCCAACTCTTGTATTCGTGAATTGTTGTAGTGGTTGTTGTATCGTATTTAATTCTAGAGTTAATTAAAAATGTTATGTTGCTGTGGTCAGCTTCTGAGTTTAGCTAAATACACATATTAAAGTCAAATACATGCACATACTCACACACATACACACTCACAGAGCCCCATAAATACATCCGTACACGATGATGATGGACTGTACAATATAAAGTCGGTAGTCGCCGTGGTGTGGTGCTGCTGTTGTCGGTTGTTTTGTGACCAAATGGATGGATTCGCTATTCGCCGTGTTTTATGTCTAATGCCCTTTTATTAATTTTCTGCGGAATTCTATTCGAAAGCGGAAGACATTAATTTCGTTTCTCATTGTACGAACGGACAAAACATTTTACAAACAAAAAACAATCAAATCCAGATACACACACATACTCTTATTTTTCTCTACTCTCTACACTAACTGGCCATACTAGCCGTACTGACCACTTAGTATCGAGTACTTGAAAGTGCCTAGTGCTTGAACGCGACGGATATCGCATGTTGACTCGTAAGTATTCGTTTGGCTGAGTGCCTCTAACTGTGTCGCATGGCTGTAAGTATTCGTGGATAGTTTTCAAATGTCCCCTGGCAAGTGGCCATTTGAGCTTAGGGATTCGCAGGACGATTGTTTGGTATCTCGGATTTGCACAAGTAATAAATGAAAATGTATATGTTGCCTTCCCCAGTAACATAATCTGGAAATTCCATTGAATCCGAATACTCACTTTTTTCGAAATTCGGATCATCCAATTATGTCCTCCGCCGAACCTCCGTATAAGTACACTACATATGTGAACATTATTGCCCAAAGTTGTAATCGACATAAAAGATAAAGGCTGGTCCAACTAAAACGCACAATGTTAATTGGAAATAAAACAAAAAGTTTTCAGAGAATTATCTTAATATTTCTTAATTTGAAAGAAGAATTTATGACAATTATGTGTGGAAATATCATATGATCGCCAAGGATTCGGTGGCAAACCTCTAGCCGATGGGCATATTTTCAACAACTTTGACACATAATGGAGGTTCAATCTAGAGGCATTTTTTCTAACAAAAATTCAAATCAATTGTGGTATTTTTATTGGTAATTTGAAAGGACATTTTATGGCATTTATTGTTTGAAAATAATTATAATCTAAACTGACGAACCAGATTCAGGTTTTGGAAGCCAACATTACGCGTATCATTATAGCTTAAACGAGTCATCCAAAATTGGACCCTCAGAATGGAAACCCTGAGACGTAGTTGCGGCCAATATTTGAAGGAAATGACATTAAAAAAATAAATGCTATACAATTTCCTTTCAAATTACCAATAAAGATTCCACACTTGATTTGAATTTTTATATTTTTTTTGTTCTGAAAAAATCCCTCTAGATGGATCACCCTATATATTTATAAGTTCCACATTCCTTTTAAAACATCTCGAAATACTTAGTTGCCTTATTAATATAAAGAACGATCAGTCGGTTGAAAACACGATTCACGTCAAACGAAAAGAGCAAGAATCTCGGTTGGTATTTAAAATGGACCAAATCTGGCAAAGAGAAAAAAAATTTCCCTTTGAGGAACTAAAAAAACTCCTCACCAAATTTTTAATTTTGTTTCGACATTTCCATTATGTAATTTAATTAATTAACTTTTAAGTCATAATTTTCTTGGGAAATGGGAGTGTTTATGGGGTCTTGGGCTCCAAAAAACTTGCACTAAAGTTCGGGGGCATATGAGTATCCATGGGCAATTTCTTTACCGATTTCAGATCCTACAACTCTAAAAACCACATTTTGCGCCTGATCTTACTTAAATTTAGCACATATCATTATAAGTGATATATATTTTAATCCTAACAAAACTGGACAACACCTGGTCGACTGGATTCTGTTGGGAGAAAAGACTTTTTGCTGCATTCGCCAAATGTTAATACTATTGATAGAAATTCGGTTATACATACCATATTATGAAAGCTGTGAATATTGCCAAAGGACAACTGATTTATATCAATAGAATGGTGGCTTAATTATTGGTTGTGGTCACCGCCAATTATAGTAACTAATAGTTCTGCGTATGTTTGCTTGTTGGTACCAAAAATTGGTAATGATAACAAATAATTCGAATAAGCGAAGGCATCTTTGTTTTGCTTAACTAAATTTAAAACCAATAATAAAAAAGAAGCAAACCAAGGTGTCCTCAAAATTAATAATTCAACTTTAATCTGAAATGCACTACAATATTATTTTTTTTATATGACTTTGCTCAATATACGCCTAAGAAAGTGTGCATTAAAATTTTACAAATTGTAAAGCTCAGATTCCTTGTACCTATAATTGCAGTAGACGATAGAATAGTGATAGAATACTTGGAGTACACACATACACAACCATTCGGTTGTGACAAAAAATCAGCTTTCTTAGTTTTTATCTGTAGCGTCTAGAGAAAGATCTCTACCACTTAGAAGCCCAGCCATTTTTGAAATCCGTCCATTCTCAAACTAAGCATATTGCAGAATAAGTCTCCCATACTCAGCCCTAAAAAAAACGGGATGTACGAGTATTATTTTGAATTAAATATAATCCTAATAAAAAATTCTGAGGACCAAAGTGTGGTTGAGTGGAATCACACCATGGTTGTAGGGACCATAACATATATGCAGTTGTATCATACTATGGTGGTTTTAGAGACATGCTATTGTTGTGAGGATAATAATATGGTGGTGGATAACACTGTACGCTTGTGTGTGAATCATACTATTGTTGTGATGATCGTAATATTGTTGTGCCACAAACATATACCCAACAGTAGATGATGCTTTTCTAATACTGTCACCCCGAATTATGATTGTTTTCTTCGTGCACTTCATTAGAGAATTACACAACAATCAACAATATGCATGCTTTAAAGTGTCTGTGATCAATACTTCCAGGTATTGCGAACAGACTGACCAGCTAAGTAACACTTCATGGGTAGAATAAACAAAAGTAGCTCATTTCTATGTTGTTTACAGGTGTTAACGTAGATCAGATTATTTATTTTTTTAATCCAAGCCCAGAAACCAACCTTTCTCTATTCGAAAAAGTCGAAGCACCATTTTTTGAAAATAGTAATACTGGTTATCTTTAGTATTTAAGTTAATGCCAGTTTCATAACGAGTCCAAATATAGATTTGAAATTGGTACGTGTACTCATGGACCATGGGCTCGGTAGTACTTATTTATATCGATAGCATTTCCATGGTAGGTATGTATAGGTTGATCCATCTAGAGGTATTTTTCCAGAACAAAAAAAATATAAAAATCCAAATCAAGTGTGGAATCTTTAGTGGTAATTTAAAAGGACATTTTAAAGCAGTTATTTTTTGAATATATTTTCCTTCAAATGTTGGCCGCAACTACGCCTCAGGGTTTCCATTCTAAGGATCCAATTTTGGATGGCGACCATTTCGACCGGTATGGCTTTAATGACACGCATAATGTTGGCTTCCTTTTTTTTTTTTTTTTTTTTTTTATTTATTTTCAATTCATATTTTTTTTCTATACTACAATAAACAATAGTTAACAAATATTTACATATTTACAACGATCCAACCGGGTACTCTAGTAAAGCCTTATATTATATTACAAGATTATCGTTACTAACTTAGCTTATTTTTACTTTTTCTGGGAATTCATGAATTATTTTTTGTAATGAAAATTGTTTTAAGAAAAACATTACATGGATTATTATTTAGGGTAAAACTATGTCAGTATAAGTAAAAGAAAAAAGGTTAATTATGGCTAAGCCACCAAAATTTATTATTATTATTATTATGAAGACTAGAATGTCTGTCTTTTTGGGGGATTGATGTGTCAAATCTATAATTATCAATATCCGCCCTATTGCAGTCAATAGCTTTAATGTTGGCCCGTCTATACAAATGATAGAAAATTGGGACGCCTGATTCATTCTGCATAGCGCGTTTCATATCTAGATATAAAAAGGACTCTGGTGGAACAAAACCTGACAACATGGTATTTTTAATGTACTCTATGTCTGTATAGTACGGCGCCATTATTAAATTGTAGTCTGTGCATTGTGTACATCGTAATATGTGCTTTCTTATTAAGTGTATTATAAAATTGTGTATCCTACTAATATTAGCGGTATTATATAGTTCTAGATTTGATACATATTTTTGGAAGTTACTCTCCTGGGATCTGTTCAATGACGTGCATATTCTTAGACATTTTCTCTCGAATATCCGAATTTTTTCCATATATGATGGTGATATATTGAACCAAATAGAGCAGCCGTATGTAATTATTGGTCTTATTAGAGATTGGTACATTATAATTTTGACTTTCGCTTCTATGAACTTAGAATAAAATAAATTTTTGTATGCAAAAAATGCCTTTCTTGCTTTATTTATAGCATAGTCATAATACAAGAACTTGTCCAAATAAATACCAAGATATTTTACAGTGTCTTTATTTGCTATTTTGATATTGGATTGGTATGAAGATATTCCGAATGATTTCCAGTTAGTTTTAACGTTATAATTGCATTTGTCTACCGTTGGACGAAATAGAATAGTTTCGCATTTTTGAATATTAATTTTCATATGCCAGTTTTCGGCGAACTTTTCAACAATGTTAAAGGTAGATTGAAGGTTTTGATTTATGTTTACAATTTTGTTTCCTGCATGGTAAATTATAATATCATCTGCAAATGATATAATGTTATCTTTATTATCAATTAAATCGTGAATATAGATATTAAACAAAATCGGTGCATTCACAGTGCCTTGTTGCAGACCATTGAATAAATTATAGGTGTTACTCATCTTATTTTTATGGTGTACGGTGAATGATTTACCATTTATCATATTAAAGATTTATTGGGAACATATAGTAAATTCATTTACATATCAATCCTTGAATCCAAATGCTATCGAACGCTTTTTCCATGTCTATTAAGCATGCTCCTGTGCACAGTTTTTGGTTCCAGTTCCAGTTAATGTCTGAAACCAGTTTGTTTATAGCATTAATAGTGGAGTGTTTATGCTTAAATCCGAATTGTTTATCATTAACTAGACTATTACTTATGCACAATTTATTGATAGTGTTGTTAACGCACATTTCGAATATTTTACTAATGTTTGGCAAAAGACTTATTGGACGAAGGTTCTCTGGTTTAGCAGGGTCTTTGTCCTTTTTTGGTAGGATGACAACTTTCGCTATTTTCCAGTCTCTTGGGAAATATGAATTGTTGATTATATTATTAAACAGAGTGCAGTAGTCAAGAATCAATTTTTCGGGAATGTTTTTTAATACTATGTTTGGTATATTATCTAGACCGGACGAAGTTTTGTTACGTAATTTTTTAAAGATATATTTTATTGTGTGTTCCGTTACAAAAAAATCATTTGCTTCAGTGTCAGATAAAGAGTTAGCTCTCTTGATTTCAGTAAACTCTGTCAGGACTGTCCGATTGCGCTCAAATAACGTTTTTGTCTCCAAAAATGTATTAAATGTTCGGTTGACGTGAGTATGTATTATGTTGTTGTTGTCAATATCCTTATGTGAATGT
Organism: Hydrotaea diabolus; assembly: GCA_963513945.1. Classification (NCBI taxonomy): domain Eukaryota; kingdom Metazoa; phylum Arthropoda; class Insecta; order Diptera; family Muscidae; genus Hydrotaea; species Hydrotaea diabolus. The sequence continues at coordinate 190,285,385 of OY740718.1, forward strand.
ATGTTTTCAAAATACGCTCCAATTACATTAACAACTTGTTCTTCATCATTGATAACAAAATTTTGATTTGAGTCCTTTTCAATTGTTTGATCATCAATACCTGCGTTATGGATGGTGTGTACTAAATTCGGTGAAATTGTTAAAGTGTCTAACTTGGCTGATTCAAATTTTCTGAAATTTTTTCGTACTCCTTCAAACATTTCCAAGGATTGAGTAGCCCTAATTTTTGAAACTTTATTTTTAAAATTATTATTTATAGCTAAGACCAAATTTTCGTTGATAAGCTTACTAATTCGTTTCAGTACTGCTTTTATTTGAGATAGTCTGTTTGGAGAGATTGTGATCTCTAATCTGTTATGCCTTTTGATAAAAGTTAGAAGTCTGCTCTTTTCTGCGTGTAGTTTTTCAATAATTAGGTTCGTTGGAATAAAATGCTTACATTCCTTGTATTTAGGGACCACCTCATCAATCACATTGTTGATTAAAGCATTTATTTTAATTAGATACGATTCTATTTCGTCATTACGTAAATTATAGTTGTTTGGGACAATATATTCGTTATTTGATTGTGTTAAAATTTTTGATTTGAATTTATTCCAGTTTGTAGCTTTAAAATTATATTTGATATTTTGTGGTTCTTTATAAAATGTAAATAATGGCTCTTCTCCGTGCATTGAGGCATTGATTTCTAACGCACTATGATCGCTATCATAGTCTAAGGTTTTAATACAGTTTAAGGAATTGTTTTCTGATTGTATATCTATTCTGATGTCAGAGATGCATACGTCAATAAAAGATCCCGATCTTGGATAAGATGCTCTGGAAGAAGCGTAGAGTTTGGTTCTAAATATTATTTCATTTTCTGAGAGCCAGTCTAACAACAAATTGCCTTTCGTGTTGTTGTTATTATTACCCCATTCAACTCTTTTACTGTTTAAGTCACCAGCAAGTATATAATAGTTATTTACATTTTGGATATTGATGGATTGGAAAAGCTGGTGCAATTCCTGTTTAAAGTATGAGTCGTTGCTTCCTGAAGGGAAGTACGCTGAGAATATATACAACATTTTGTTATCCCTTAATGGGATTTTAATAACAGTAGTTTCTAGAAACTTAAACGATCTTATAGAACTATTAGTATGAGTTTTATATTAAATAAAGTTTTTTTTATCAAAATCGCCGTTCCTCCGCTTCTTTTTGAATTAGGTCTGTCATTTCTTATAATGTTGTAATGGTCAAAATGTAGTTTATGTTTCTTGTCGAGCTTCGTTTCGTTGAGTAAGATAATGTCTGGTGTATTTGTTTTTATAAATTCGTTAAGTGTATATCTACGATTTATAAGTATCAAAGAATTGACATTGATATGAATTATTTTCATTTTTTTTGAAATAGTGGTTACAGTGGGGTAAGACATGATTACACTTCTATTAAATTAAAAAGTGTGTCAATACGGGACGTTTGTATTTGCAATTGTTGCTGTAAATTTACTAACTGTGTTGTTAAGTTTGTCATGATATTTTTAATCTCTTGAAGTAATGAATTACTTCCGGTGGGATTTAAATTGGATTGTTCAATATTGTTTCTTAGCACGTTTGAATAGCTCATTCCTGGATTAGTAAAGGATTTATACATTGGCTTATTGTTTGTTTTTTCTATTAAATCTTGTTTCTTATGTTTAAGTTTTTCTTGCAGCTTTCTGTAGACTTCACATCCCTTGTAGGACGCTGGATGACCAAATTTTTTGTATAAAACGCAGTATAATTCCTCTTTTCGGGCTTCATTTAATTCGCATTTTCCTTTTTCATGACTACTGTTGCATTTTACACATTTTGTTGGTAGGAAACAATTTGAGGCGCTATGGAAAAAACCCTGGCAATTTCTACATTGGATTATTTCAGGCCGACGTAACATCTCCCATTCCACGACACGATAAAGTAGCGTTTTTATTTGTTTCAGTTTGTTTACATCACTTTCTGGACTCAGTTGTATCATGAATATTGGCAATTTGTAACCGTTTTTAACAGAGGTTTTGGTGCTAAACTGATTTATCTTTAAAAATTTGAGATTATCACATTCATGTGTGCAAAGTTCGTTGAAGATTTCCTCTGTATTGCAATTAGCATCTAAACCTTTCAGCAAAAATGTTTTGTTTTTTAGTGATTTTGGGGTAAACGTAAAAAATTTCGCTTTAATTTTTTCAAGATAGTTTCTAACCTTGACGTAATCATTCATCGAGTTAACAAAAAGGGATTTTTTATATCGAAATTCTTTGATTTTGAATTCCTTTATTTTTAAACCTTCTTTTAAAAAAGAAATAAGTTGTTTTGTTTCAATTTCACATATGTTGATAGGAGGAATTTTTTTGTTGTTTGTCGATGCAGCATTGACAATTGTTTCTTCACTGTTCTCTTTTTGCACTGTTTTGTTAAGATCTGCTGGTGATCCACTGGCATTATTGTTCTTGCTTTTATAGTTTTGCACATGCTTTTCGAAGTTTTGCACAATTTCTATGTCACATTCGTTATCGTCGTAGGAGAGGGGGGCATAATAATTGCCCCTGGTTTGTTTTGTGCCGATAGTAGCATTCATGCTGTCGCTGTTTTTTCTTTTTCTTTCTTCTGTTGACATGAGTTTGTCTTTTACATTGTTAGTTTTTTTGTAAAGAGCATTTTGCTCTGTCATTACAAAAAAATAATTGACTTATTATTACTATTTATTTTATATAATCTTATGGATTTTCACACGGTGTAATTCTATGTACAATATGCGTAGAATGTTTTATGTAAAGGTGTTTTTTTTTTATTCAGAGATATATTAGACTTAATTAGCACACACTTGATGGGTATAACACGTCTTACTCTCATCACTGTCGCGAGCGAACTCCTGTTGGCTTCCAAAACCTGAATCATAGCCGGTTTGTACGCATAGAATTTGGACTTTACGTAACCCCAAAGAAAAATGTCTAAAAGTATGATAGCCGTCGATCAAGGCGGCGAACTCACCTGTCCAAAACGTAAAATTAGCCGAAATGATCTCTCAATAGATCCATTGTTTGCGCGCAGAAAAAAAGTATGGTTGTGGTGACAATATTCAAAGAGGATAATACTTTTATTAGGTATATGGTTGTGGTACAACAATATTATGATCCTCACAACAAGAGTATGATTCAAATACAACCATACTATGATCCTCACAACAATAGTATGATTTACACTCAGCCATACTATGACCTCCATAACCATAGTATGATCCTCACAACCATAGTATGTTTTATATACAACCATAATACGATCCTCACAACCATAGTATGATTCACACGCCACCATGTTATGATCCCTACAATCATAGTATGATCACACACAATTAAACTATGATCCCCAATATAATATATTAGAATTTGTTTAAGTTGTCGACAATAGATTTGATCCCCAATATTTTTTATATGAATTGGTTTAAGTTGGCAACAATAGATTTGAAATATGAAAATTATTCAAAAATGCATTAAATTCAAAATAATAGGACTGATTTGTTTCACAGTAGAAAAAATAAGTTTAAATAAACATAAGCGTTTTTATTAAAAATATTTCAGTTAAAAAAAAAGCCAAAGCAGCTTGTTTAAAAAAATTTAATTACGATAAAAAAGTAATATTTTTGCATTAGATCCGTACCAATAACATTTGTTCTTAAAAGCATATTTAAATCAAGAAAAATTACAGTATGATTGCCGTTATAATATTATTGATAACATAAAACACAATACTTTTGTCACACCAACCATAATAATATTATTGCTATAACCATATTTTCACTTCAAAATTTGGCAACAATATTAATATAGCAGCAATTATACTAATGTCAAAAATAAATTCGGTTAACGGTTAACTTATATTGCGGAGAACATATTATTATTGCCGTGACCACGTAGTAACCATTACCCTTTGAAAACATATGCACCGATGATTCCACCAGCTTATAAACCAAACCAAACCGTGTTTTTTTCTGGGTATAACTCTTGAACCTCTTCTTATTGTTCTTTAGCCCAAATGCGGCAATTTTGTTTATTGACTTTGGCGTTGAGCCAGAAATGGGCCTAATCACTGAACAAAATTTGGTTCGAATGCAGCGGATCCTCCGGTTTCTCACCGAACGCTCATTTCCCATAATACAGTGGTCAACATTTGAAGGTACTTATAATTTTATGTTTGAAAAAATAAATGAGATAAAAAGTCCTTTCAAATTACTAATAAAGATTTCACACTTAATTTGATTTTTTTTATTTTTTTTTTGTTTTGAAAACATACCTCTAGATGGATCGTTCCGTATAAAAGACTTAGCCTCGTCAAACTAAATGCACTCCGTTTTTACTTCATTTGATATTCAATTTTTCTAGTTTACCGTTTAGAAAAAGATAGGGTGTATTTAAGACGAGTTGTCCCATTCCAGACAATGCCAGACTACATGAATTTTTGTATTAGGAACAAGTAGACATTTTCTCTAAATTTGTAAAATATTGGATTTTAAATCTAATTTAACGTATGCTTTACAGATGTTATCAATTGTTTTTGCTTCACTTTGCTGAGGTTTTTCTTTTTGTGGTTGGCCTGACATTTTAAAACTGTTCCATATTTGACCTCAAAAAGACATTCATTCATTTATTGGGTTCGTTGTGGCCCGTTTGGCGCTGTTGGTCGGAGGACAAAATGATTGGAATAAAAATACATACGAACACATGAGCTACGGCATGAAGACATGTATGCCAATGTACCCTTTGCTCGCCTGTTGTTGATGTTGTTCTTGCTGTAATTGATACATACGATATTTAGACCAAGTACTATCGCGGCTTTTTTCTTTATTAAGATTTGTTGTGCAGTTGTTCGGATGTCTCGGACTTCACCTACATTTACCGGCAACGTATTGTCGTCCTCGTCGTCAATGATGGCGACGGCAGCGGCGATTGCTTCAGCCAACCTCTGTTGCAAACGGGCCATTCTATCCAGGTACTGACTGGCCTTATTGCCGGCCGCATTGAAAAACACTACATAAATTAAAATGTAGTTGTTAACCTGAACAAATTTATTATTTTGTTCAAGTTTTGAAATGAATTACAATCGGTACAGGAGGCCGACGACCCACTGCTGTGCGTTGTGCCCATACGCTTCGCTTCGTCCATTCATTACTAGTTTTTCTTCGTTGTATTTTCCTGTTGGTGTATTTTTTTCGGGCGGGTGGGATAGCAAATGAATGAGTTTTATTTTTTGCCCCAAATGAATTTTCGAACGAAAAAAACAACAGCAACAAAAATAGTTCAACTACAAGTATTATGCAACTTTACACTTGACTATGGGAAACAGTGGGCCTTTAACTCTCGTTACGTACGAGTATATGGCTTAAGACTGGACAGTGACGAATGATCTTAGGAAAGGTTACAATAAAAGATGAGAATTGTCGTGACCAGCTTGACAAATAACAATAATAACCTTGAAAATGGAGGACCCGAAGTACTTCTTATTGATTTTAAAGATGGCTACTGAAAGTTAATACTTGAATATAAGTCGAGGGGTCTTCAGAACCAGGTCTACACCATAGAGTTCGTCCAATAGTAGTCGGTTGTGGGTGCAACAAAACCGATGCTTTAAAGACAACACTATGGGTCGTGGAGTCTTCACACGAGTTTGTATACTTTGTACCACACGAGGGATTTTAACTTAGTGCTGATGTTGTAAACCTAAAAAGAAAGTTGATAAACCTATGTCTAAAAAACTGGTTTAGAATCACTCTTTGTTTTCATTAAGCAATGTCCGACCGTGTGCCCAGCTACTGTTATAAATATTGCGACAAAACGTTGCGAGTTGTTCCGGATTGGATTTTTTTGACTTTTGGTCCTTATTAAAATTTGGTAGATGTTATCCTATATTTCCCATGCAAAGATCCTTCCGGGGTATCTAGCAACTGCTCAAGTCAGATGTTACTTCCGGCCGTGCTGGTAACCAAACACGGTAAGATTGATGTAAATTTTTCTCTTAATTGATTGAAGCAAAATTTTCTTTTAAAGGCCATATTTTACATCCGATCTTGTTCAAACTTAGTATAAGTGTAGCATGTACAAAAAATTATTATTATTATGCCCTATACCTTGAGTTGAAGTGTTTGAAGGAATGACACCGACCCCAATCTCAGCCATATCTTTAAAATAAGTCCATATTTGGATTCTTAATAAAACCGTCTTCGATTTAGGTAACCATATGCCAATATTAATCGGTAGTACCTTCTATTACACATTAAGGTATTTTTTTGGCGTATTCGGCCCACCCGTACGTCTCAGCCATACCTCAAAATAAATTCATATTTGGGTAAGTAGCAAAATAAGCTTGTATTTGAGTTCATACTGACTATTGATCTTCCGTTTTGACCATACTGGTCGTTTTTTGGGACAAATTACCCGATTCGTCCAGCAGTTATGCCCCTTTTGGAGGTTTTACACACGTCTTAGGTAACGGCACAAAAAATATGATTTGCTAAGCAAATACACAGAAATTCTACATTTTTCAGAGGTACATTTAGTCCCTTCGAAGAAAACTTTTTTTTTGTTTAATTTTTGTACATTTTACTATGTAATTAAATAACATAACTTTTAAATCAGCTTTTCTTGCAAGTGGCAGCTATGCATGCTTTATATTTCCAATAAATGGACACGGTCCTTGGGCACTGTGGCCAAATATGCTCATATTCTTAAGATATGTGATCAAGATCGGACCAATTATGAACTACAGGGTACAAACAACGGAGTCCTTGAACTAGGGGATTAACGGTATTTTCATTATAATTTTAAGTCCTTAAGCCATGGGTCAAAGATCCTTTGGATGCCGAAAAAAGGTTAATATGGACGTATGCGTACTCAGAAACAGCGGAATTTTCTTAAGGATCTGAATAAAAATTCAGATTCGTTATGATTAGTTAAAAGTCAGATTTTGGACCATGTTTCTTTTGAACATTTTTTTCAAGGATCAAAACCATATTCATAAGGCAGCCGAAAAGACTTTTAGTTCCGGTTAATGCTACTTCACCATCCTTAGACCCCAAGCAATGAATGCAATTACAATGGCCAAGAGCTATACACTTAAGTGCAAACAGATCACCGAACAAAGTATTAGAGAATTGAAGGCCACTAAAAATATGCGTCGTGTAAGTGTCCTGGAGCCCAAAAACCTGGTAACCCGGTTCGGAAACATATGGGTACTCAGAAACAGTAAACATTTTTTACAAACCCAAGTATCGGGTGATCAATCTAAAAATAAAAATATACAAACATTCAATCAGGTGTGGAATCTTTGTTGTTCATTCGAGAGAAAATTGTATGCCATTATTTTATGAATATAATTTACTTCAAATGTTGGCCGCAACTACGCCTTAGGGTGATCGTTCTGAGGGCCCCATCTTGGATAACTCACTCGAACATATCGACCGGTATGACGTTGATGACACGAGTAATGTTGGCTTCCAAAACCTAATTCGTGGTTTGTCAGCATAGACTTTGGACTTTACATAGCCCCAAAGAAACAACTCTAAGGGTGTGATATCACAGGATCTCCTAGATCCTGTGATATTAACTCGTCGGTACAAATCGTGAAATTAGCTGCTATTCGAGAATACCTCTTAAAGATCCATTGTTTGAGTAGCCATTTGGCAAGTGGCACCATTTCCTTGAAACCAAATATCATCAAGATTACAGGCTTTATTTTAAGGTAGCAAAAACTTCGATTTCATGGCGCGATAGCGAGCACCATTCAGGGTAACGTAACATTTTTGAAAAACTGTGGACGGATGATTCCACTATCCCATAAACCGCACCAAACCGTGGTTTTCTTTGGGTATAATGGTACCTCTTGAACCTCTTCTGCTTACTCTTAAGCCGAAATAGGCAAATTTTGTAGCTACGAGGCTTGCTATTTATACTTCGGGTCCTGACAATACTAGTGTTCCCAGAAGCAAATTGGAACTCTAATTGGAAACTTTGACATTATTTAGCATAGCTTCACTTAGAACGTTTTGTCATTTGAGGCCGAATTGTTTTGTTCACTGTGAGTTCGAAAATTCATCTCAGTCAAAAAATGTAATTATCGCGTGAACATTTTCGATGATTTTTTCGGCGTGTGTTATCGAACAAGAGTATTTAACTCAACTTGTTTCCACATTTTTGGCGATAAAGCACCATCAAAATCCACTTTTACCCGCTGGTATTAAGAGTTTAGTCTCGGACGCCGTTTGCTCCAGGATGAATTTCATGAACGACGTCCAGCTTCGGTCACTTTGCCAGAAACCACCGATGCTGTGCTTAAACTGATTAACCAAGACCGACATGTGAAATACCGTGCGACTGAGGCATCCTTAAGCAATATTAAGACAAGCATCAATAAGATTCTGTATGTCGATTTGGCCGGAAAAAAAATTTGTTCTCATTGGATGCCACATAATTTGACGAATGCTCAAAGAAATGCTCGTATGGATTGATGCAAAGAGATGTTGAAAAAGAATAACTGCGGTAGCTCAAAGGCAGTGTATGACATTGTCACAGGTGACGAATCATGGATCTACAGCAATCCACCGAATGGGTCTTTCAAGACGAGCCAAATCCAACAAAAGTTGTTCGTGGAAGAAGAACATCGAAGCAAATGATTGCGTTTTTTTTCGGTATAACCGGCCATGTTGCCACAGTGCCTTTAGTGGAACGTAGGACGGTCAATTCTGAGTGGTATTCAACCATCTGTTTGCCAACAGTGTTCGAAGATATGAGGAATGATAAAAGGAGAAGACGGATCATTTTGCATCACCAGAATGCGAGCTCTCACACATCAGCTAAAACGATAAGCTCAAGATGTCGAATTGATGAGCCATCCACCGTACAGCCCTGATTTGGCACCCAATGACTTCTTCTTATTCCCTAGCAGCAAGAAAAAAATGCGTGGTCAACGTTTTACATCGCCCGAAGCAGCTGTGGAAGCGTTCAAAAAACATGTTTTGGAGGTGTCTCAATCGGAGTGCTTCGAAAATTGGTTTGTGCACTTGCAGAATTGTATTGAACTTAAAGGGAAATATTTTGAAAAACATTAAAAGTATTTCCAATGATAAAGTATTGTGTTTTTATTGCCGGACCCGAAATTTAAATAGCAGCCTCGTATATTAAATATTTAGGCTAATTCTGTACTCGGACCGGCCCACAGGGGCCCAAACAAACGGCACCTTTCAACAATGGGCACAGTAAACTATCAAAGAATTTCATCACCAACACGAAGTTAAAATTAATTCTACGATTCAATTATATTTAAGTTCATAGCCCATAGGTCAAAGATATATAGCGCCGAAAATTTGTTTCCTTCGAACAGCGACGTATGATTACTCGGAAACATTACTTTTTTTTTTAAATTTATTTTTTTATTTCAAGAAATGTTTACAATGGTAAGTGGCCTCCGCGCCCTTAAGGAATTATAGAGGCTAGTCGACAACAATATGGCAATAATAAAATAATATCCAAAAATTCAAAGTTATAATGGTTATAATTAAAAAAAAAAATATTATAAAAACGTTATTTTAAATTAGTTATACGAAATTAATGTCAGGTAAGAAGCATTTCAATATTTTGCAATAAATATTCTTTAAGTTTACTTTTAAAAATCGATGTTGCATTTATTTCCTTTAAAATCTGTAGCAAGATGTTATATTCGACGCTACCCATGTGTTCTATTCTCTGTTTGGTTGTCTCTAAACGACATCTTGATACAACTAAATTTTGATGATTTCTGGTGTTAAAATGATGTTGTATTCTGCTGAATCTTATACTGTGGTGACCGATGTAATGTATTATTTTAAAAACAATCCATAAACAGGTAAAACATTCGTTGCTATACTTTTATACTAGTACAATGAAAAAGTAGAGTATCTTCTAGGTAAATTATGTATTGTTTTTAGGGCCCGATTTTGCAAAATTTGTAAGGATCTCAAATCGGAGTTCTTTTTATATCCATATATCATGGCCATGTTATGTGCTTTGTATCAACGATTGAAATATCAAATATTTACATTTCTCATTAAGTTGGTATTTCATTTTGTATAAAATGCCAATAACAGGGGCAATCTTTTTTCGCAGCTATGTAGTTTCCAGCATAAGTTTTGTTGCAAATGTATGCCTAAATACTTCACACTCGATACTTCTGAAATTTCTTTACCGTCTATTAAAAGTGAACAATTTTCTTCATTACGATGAGGTTTAAACTTTATAAATTTGGTTTTGTTTGCGTTTATTATTTAGCCACGCATATTCAACTATTAATGCAGCATCTCTTTCAACGAATGTCTTCAAAACAATATTGTGTTTATAGGGATAAAGTATGCACAAATCATCCGCATACATAAAAAGCTTTCCAGTTAGTTGAAGGTTATTAATGTCGTTTAAATATATTTTAAAAAGCAATGGTCTCAAGACGCTTTCTTGCGGCACACCACATTGAATACTTAAAACCAAGGTTTATAAATACAAGGTTACGCCATCAGCAAAAATTGCCGTTAGGTGACGTAGTTGGTGACAAACATCAAAAAGAAGTGGGTTGCCAGCTCTATGTCTGCCTACTTTTAGTTAACAAAGCTAAGATTTCATGTGAAAAATGTACATTTTGCAGTGAGTTGGCAACCCTACAGCTGAAATCACTTTGTCAGATTTGTGATGAAATAAAACAACAAATCGAAACGTAAACATTAAGTGTGCAGTGGGCAAATGTATGAAAACCAACAGTAAAAAATATGTGAGTATGTGTATAAGTAACATTTTTATTGTTTGATTAGAAACATTTAGTTTGTGTTTTTAATCCATAGAAGTGTGACAAAAATAGGATAAAAAAACAAAATAGTAAAAATGAAGTGTGCAGTGGCCAAATGTTTGGAAAATAATTGCAAAAAATCTGGTGAGTAATTGTGAGAAAAAAACAAAGTTTAAAATGTTTTTATGTTTTTACTATCTGCAGCTAGTGGAAAATCAGTAACTTACTACAGGTTCCCGAAGGATACAGCGCATAGGAAGCTTTGGGAAATTTTCTGCAATAGAGAGGACAGCGTAAATGTTAAAGATGAGAGAATGAAGAAAATGTAAAAAGAATGTTTTTCCGGTGCAGAATGTACTTTAGGTTAAGAATATTAAATGCCGAAATGCAAAAATATTTATACCAAAAAAAGAAAATTAAATAAAACTTTAACTTAATATACAAAAAATTGTTCGTTTTTCGCTAATAAATAAATTGATGGCAAAAATAGTCAATTGTCCTACTGTTATGAATACACAAATATTATCAGCTGTTAGCTCGAAATTTTTAGCCAATAGGAACAAAGTTTGCGTGACGTCATTGGTGACAAACGTCAAAAACAGAAAAGGGAAGGGGGCTGGGATGGCGTAACCTTCTATACATAAACCTTGCTTAAAACTGAACTCTTGTTTTTATTTATATGGACATATTGGGTGCGGTTATCCAAATAGCTTCTGAATAGTTCAACCTCATTATTCCGTATACCATAAAACGATAATTTTGGGCTCAATATTGAATGATCAACCAAATCAAATGCCTTGGAAAAGCCGTAAAAAATACCACATACACCAGAGAACCCTCTATCGAGCCCCTCGCATATATTGTTTACGACATTAACGACCGCTTCTTCTGTCCCGCAACCCTTACGAAAACCATATTGATTTTCGGAAAGCAAATGTTCATCTTCTAAATATTTTGACAGTTGGGATGTTAATAACCTCTCGAAAATTTTATCAATAATTGGCAGCAGTGAAATTGGCCTAAACTAATCCAGTGAGACGGCATTTTTTTCTTTAGGAGCTGGTGTAATTTTATGCATTTTTAATATACTTGGGTACTCAGAGGTTGTAATAGCACAGTAAAATATATTAAACAAATATGGAGTTACTACTTCTGCACATTGAATAATAGCTGCCGTTGATATTCCATCGCTTCCAGGACTCTTAGCTTCATCCATATTTGTAATAATTCCAAAACCTTCACTATTATTCGTAAATCTAAGCTTAAAAACATTTGTGTGGTAACTTAGAGTTCTTAACAAATTGTAGTGATCAGATTGACTATATTGGATTTGATCCCTCAAATCCTGCACTGATTTAACGAAGTAATCATTGAATCTCTGAGCTTTTAATTGGTCGCAAACTATACTATCTCATTGGTCATCTAATAGTTTAATTTCCTCACTAATCTTAGTATGCTTTTGTCTTAATTTGAGCATTGTCTAAATTTAAGGTCTAAATCTACCGTCTTCCAAGGGAGCCTGCGGTCCCATTAAACAATGGATAATGCTTACTCCAAAACAATTAAATTCACGACTCTGAAAAGTACAACGGTTCATAGAAGAAATGTAGTTCTACAAATGTAGAAGCTACGAGTATATTAAATAGGCCATTCGTTTGCGGTCAGCCCAAAATTTGGTTACGGATGGCCGATCTCTTAACCATACTCTGCGTCTATATTAGGGTAATTCGACTTAGCAAATGAAATTTTGCCATCGGTTTTTCCATTGCTTGGGAAAAACAGGAGGAAAAAAAAGTTCAACTACGACATATCAAAAAAATCATTTCGAGGTACCCAAATTTCAATTTATTTTCTTTTTCTCAACTTTTATTTTTAGGGTTTCTTTAGTAGGTAATAAAAACAATTATTTTTAAATATAACCTTTTCAAGGTGACATACAATACATACAAATATACATTGTCACATACAATACAATATATGAGTAACAATAGCAATACGACTGAGAGATTCGTATAAAATATTGGCCTTATAAAACGGCCACCCTTTTCTATTTACTGAAGAGCAGGCTAACTCGCATTTACCAAGAACTGCAGGAAGTAGAGTCCGTCGCACAGCTTTCAGATTTTGCACATATTTTATTAAGGATATGCCCCTCCGAAATTAAGGACACCTTCACTGTTCATCTGTCGACAGAATAGTATTTTTAGACTTACAAACCTGGCAAGATTGTGATCTTTTTCCCCATTTAAAAAAGAGTGTCTTCACATTCGTAGAACTTGTATAGGAAAACTTCATGAAAAACTACTCGTTTTTGATAGTCTAGAAAAGCTCTTGTATGTACTGGATATAGGAAAAGTCCTTTCTTTAGTTACCCTTAGTTGCCTGCAAGTTTTGGTTTTTTAAATTTAACCATAGAATCTATGGTGCATCCAGTCAATATGTGGAGTCCAATCAACCCATCCATTTAGGCTGAAATGGTTCATCTGCTTTGCTAGTTTTGTTCTGTTGTAGAAATGTTTCAATTTGAATTGAAAAGGGAAATTTCTATTGCAATTAAAAACTTGTCACGCACCTGCATTCGAATCTTCTAAACCCACTGTCCACTTTAAATGATCACCAGCATTCACTCAGTTAGGGGGTGCTTCTGTCTGTATGTGTGTGTGCTGGAAAAAGTACAAGTGAAACTCTGAGTGCCGGAGCGAAAATGGTTCAGGTGGCTCATTTAATGTCTGTCTCCGACGAACAAATTAAGATGACCCAAGTGTCAACTTCATATAGGAACGGTCAAACTTGTTGCATCACCACACAGAGCAGCAGTGGCGGGCGGCTAGACCAATGTGTTGCTGCAGTGGCTGCTGCTGTTGCTAGTTTTGTCCTCACTTTTTCCTTCTGGTTTTTGCTCAACTTTTTAACAAAGTATGAAATATGTGTGAGTGTGTGTGAATGGAACTTTGCACCTACACCAGCAGGAGACATAATTCAAATGCAGGTTCAGATTGTCTGCCATAACTACACATAACATGGTCAAGAAGAAGAAGAAACAAAAACAACAATGCAAAGGCATGGCCAACGACGAGGAGAAGGTGTTTAAAATTTGGTATTAGAATCACGCAGCAGTGGCTAGAAATTCTTGTCAATGTCCAACAGCACCCCCGACCTCCCTCTGACGGCCACCAGTAGAAAAACTAAGTTGTTGCTATTTTTTTGTATTTGCGGGTGTTTCACAGAAGCACATGTCGCAGTGAGTGTCTCTGTACGAGTGTTCGTGTCCGTCCGTTCGTGCGTCCAGGCAGTGGCCAGTGGAGTTAATTGATTGATGGATTGCGTAGCAAGTAAAGCTCTATTAAGACCTGACATGCATACATACAACATAATTTTCTGTTAAGTCTTTTGACTCGACTCCATTTCGAACGAAGTGGGCCTTAGCCGGACCGTATGGTCGGCAGGCGGCCAGGCAGGCCATGCATCAATGTCTCTCCATCTGTCTGCCTGTTATGAGTCCGAGCCCGTTTTACTTCTCCGTGTGCCACATTCGAGGCACACACGGCTGTCTGCATGTTGTGATTTTCTACGGTGTCAGTTGGAGTAGTCAAAATATCCACCAGAATGACCAGAGTAACCAGCACCACCACGACCATGGCTGGGCTGAGACTCCATGTCATGTGTGTGTGTGTATATTTTATTGGTTTAATCGCCAAATTAAAGGTTTTCAAATTTTAATTTCAACCTTTTACATTGGAGTGCCACCTCTAGGTGTAACGACGTCGTATACGATAATTTCAGTGTATTTGGTAACGTTTTCCAGCTGTTTCACTATTTTGTTTTGATTTTCGTTTATTTCTCGATTCACTTAATTATCTTTTTCCAAACAGTCAGTTGGGGAAGGTAAGCATTGGTACTTCAGACAGCGGCTATAACGGCAACAGCAGCAGAGGGCTTTGTTTGAACTCGCACGCGGGAAGCAACTACTGCCTCTGCTAACTTCCACTGTCAGTTTTGATACTTTGTTCCACGGAGACATGAAGGCGGTTCAGAAAGTATGGTTAGAAACAAGAAGAGTGTTGCCCATAATGGTTAGGTTAGATGGACTTGTACTGGTGTAGTATACACGCAGTCCATCCACTCGGTAAACAGCAGAGGGTCTTTGAGATTGTTCTTATTCTACATACAGAGAATAGTGTTGTTGACACAGCCTACATTTTTGCCAAGCGAATGTTGCACGTACTATCCATGTATGCCATGGTTACACCCGAATATTGATCGGGTACACAGCAATTTCAGTAGAGGAAACTGACACTTTCTTATATTGTTGATTAAATACTCTTTGAAAAAAAACTAATATTTTACCGCCTTGTAATGGGTCGACTGATTAGTAAAATAAATACGTCCTTGGATAGATGTTTTCATAAGCATTGCAATGACACCCCAATATAAAAAGAACGGGTTAAGGTTTATAACAATTTATTGTCAAGCTTTGTCTGGCTGTAACTCGAAAAATATAGGTCGCCACCAGAAAAAAATGGTTGTTCTACAGTGTTTGGTCACCACAAAGAACTTATCGGTTGTCACCACCAATTATTGGTACCAAAGTAACATGTACATCACAATTGGTTGGTTGCCATAACCGCCAGTTGTCGCAACCAACAGTTAAACTGGATTCGGTTGGCATAGCTGTGTGCTGTGAAAACCGAGATAGGGTTGGAGCCACTATCATATGATATTTCGAACCATGTTACTATCAATAATATGGAATGTTGGTTATTGTAAAAGAAAGTCGATTTATCTAAACGATTTTTTGTAGATCGGACCGATTTCCAACTGATTTTTTCTTTGGGTGAAAAATGGCTATAAGTTAAAAATGAAGCTCCCACTGATCCACAACAAATCGTTTGTAAAACGCCGCTGATCTACCTCTTGCAGAAGGATAACTCTTCCATGTCTTTAAAGAAGAAATTTCTCAGGTAACAACCCATCTTCACTCATTTTCCTGCTCGTCATTTTTAGACTGGCGGCAGTATTCGACCGATCCCATCTTCCATTTTCTAGTCATCTCTCCAACATTAGAATGTTCATTTAGGACACCCGAGAGCTCTGTGTGGTCCTAGTTCTGTCTCGTTAGGGCCACAGAGCCCAACCAATATTACATTTGTTGGTTCTAGACCAGTCTAGGTTAACCTTGTAATGAATCCATGTTTAAACACCCCTTTAAGGAACATATTTGGGCTTTTGCATAATTGTAAGCATCCTTCAACGTTCTACGACGAGCCAGTTCATCTGTCACCTCGGTTTCTTCAACATCACTGTGTCCAGGAACCCCTATTGAAGCTGATTTGTAGAGGCATTTTGCAACTATTAACCAATTTGAATTTTACTTAGGGTAACACCCCGAGTTAGCAGCAATAGGAATTGCAGCTGCCTTAATTGGAGCTGCAATTCCTATTGCTGCTAACTCGTGATCATAGTCTGTTTACATTCCAAGGTCGATGTCCTTTCGTTAAAAATTTGGAAGCTGGAAAACACACTGAGAAATCACAATTCCTTTTTCGTGTCCGCCGGTGTCCAGAGCCATTGTCTGCACCTACAGTTGGCCGTATTTAGTTATTGAATTATTTTTCGATATTAAATGTTAGAGGTTTGTTTTACATTGTATTTATCATAAATAGTTGTAGATAATTAGAAACTGTTGAAACTCCTTGTTGCCACAAGAAGTGTGACCACTAGGGACCCTGCTACAGAATCCTGAACGGTTTTCATCCAAAAGAACTGACAGGTGGGAGGATTACTATACGTCATGTAAGGTTGTTCTATTCAGCTAAAGAGTATAACTGAATCAGACTCTCCTTTATGACTCATAGGTAACCTTGGTTACACTGTCAACTATTCTGAAGAACTCTTCTTAAGTCCCCACATCACGCCTTGCAGCCGTATTCATAAAAATTTAAAACAGCTTTACAAACGATTGTTAAGCTTAATGTATGAAAACTGTATTCATAAACGATTATTAGCTTAATAATCGTTTTGTAAACCATTATTAAATGTGTGCATTTTAATATTCTTTCGACCCTACTTTAACAGTGTTTTAAAGTGACGTTTGTGTTTGTTTGTCTACATTTACACACATATTTTTGGAATTTTTCGAATACAACGAAGAAAAAAATATTTTAAAAATATACGATTAGAATGGATACGTTAATTTTTTTTGCGTTTGCAATCGTCATTTTTTCCATTTTCATTTATAAAAACTTCTTTATGGAACAAAACACAACACAAAAAGGGGAAAATTGTAAAAAGTTCACTAGTGATATGTAAACAATCAAAATAAGAATAATATTATTCGATATTCGAGTACCTTTTTTTATCAGTAATACATAATTGATCTCAATTTGCCTTTTATTTAAACACGATTTTGTTTTTATTATTTTACAAGTAAGCATATATGTATATATTTTTGTTTATTAAATCAGTTCTTTGTAAAATAAACAATACAAAAAATATATAGATTCGACTACTCACATAATTTATAATCGTATAACTGCATCATTAAGATTGAAATGACAAGTCTAAACGACAGTGTTGCCAGCATTGAATCGACAAATTGATTAAATTGTATATTAGTTAAAGTAGTGTTTATGAATACGTTTTCTTAACAATCATTTGTTAGGCAAAAAGTGTTTGTTAACTAATATGTACTTTAAATCCCAATTAAGATTTTTGTTATGAATATGGCTGTTGGTCTTTACTCACAAAGTAGCTTCTATGCTGCCTATTAATATCCTTATATCGACTTAGATCTACAAAAAGCACAAGAATGCATCTCATTTCTGATACAGCCCTAGATCATGGTGCTGGACCAAGCTTTAAAAAATGATTCGCATAAAAACATACATATATAAATTAACCAATAGACGTCCCATCTATCAGGCCTGCCAACCAAATTCAATAACAAATCGACGAAATCGCCAGTTAAAAAAATATAAATTGTCTCACACAATTTTCACATTAGAAGTTTACTTTATTTTTGAGTGAATACTCTCGCATGCCATATGATCACTGTTCTTGTAGTTTCCTTAATAGAGAATTTCGTCAGGACAGTGAATATGTAAGTAAGTAATCTCCACTTATTTTGACTTATCGGCTCTATTTAATATATACACAGGGGAAAAGATTAGTTGCAAATCAATTCTAATTATAAAAATTCCATTGCATTAGCGCTAGTTGCCTTAGCGTTGTAAAAAAATCTTAAGGCATAATATATTTCCTATGGTACTGAATGAAAAGCATTTCTTGTAATGACAACCGAGTTCCTATAACAGAATAGTCCCATTATTTGCTTTAATGGTTCCATCACTTTTTCGATTATTTTAAAAAGTTGTAGATGCCATGTTTCCGCTATCAGTATAAATTTCTTTAACAACCTATATTATCAGTACGAAAACATTTCATATATTTTCTGTTTTTC
This sequence comes from Hydrotaea diabolus, assembly GCA_963513945.1. Taxonomy (NCBI): domain Eukaryota; kingdom Metazoa; phylum Arthropoda; class Insecta; order Diptera; family Muscidae; genus Hydrotaea; species Hydrotaea diabolus. The sequence continues at coordinate 190,303,652 of OY740718.1, forward strand.
GATTCTTTCACCGAAAATATTTATTTTGCAACCGTTATACTGTTACAAAATATATTTGAGGTTTGTGTTTTAATTAAGGAATCTCATGACGTTCGAATGTAAACATGGGGGCTTTGGAAATCATCGACAAAATAATGTGTCGCATCCAGATCTTAAGGACGTTCCATGTGAAAAAGTAAAAGAAGTTACATACACATAAACTATAATAAAATTTCGCTGCAGTTTTTATTTTATTTTTTTATTTGTTTGAGACAAATAAAATAAGCTCATTTTAATTTATGTTTAGCTTGTTGGTTTATTTAGGTATTTTTTTAATGTGTTAATTGAACGGAGATTAACCTGCTCGAGACCTCTTGCATCTAAATTTAAAAAGAGTTTTTTACCAAACGTCAAACTGACATTGATTTTCGTGGCTGCACGCTGCTCTTATCGCGATTTTGAGTCCGTGACGACCTCCCTTAGAAAGCTTCGCAGCATTTACTGAACGTAATTCTGAGCTCTTAAAGACCTGAGCTCTTAATTCTCACTTTTCAAGTTTTCTTCTTTTTAAAGTGTAGATGAAAGAGGTTTCGAGCCGGTTAATCCCTAAACTAGAGTCCCTTGTTGGCTATTTGGATTCTCGTGACTTCTTTCCCTTTAACCAGGTTTCGGACAAGATGTATAACATTAAAGTTTAATGTATGTTACACTAAGCCTATCTTGGTACAATCCAGTTCACTCTAATGGACCCAGCACTGAAATTTAAAAATGTTTTTTTCTTATGATTTTAGAATATTTGTATTTTCTCAGCACAATTTGCATGTGTAGTACGTACAGGGTGAGCCAAAAGTTACCATGGTTTTTTTTCAGATTATATAAATAACACTTGGAAAAATAATGGGGAGATTCACAACTGAACAAAGAACCAAAATAATAGAATTTTATTATTTAAATCAGCATTCAATTACTTTAACGCAAACACAGGAGTGATGGAGCTCATTTTCATTTGAATGTATTTGCTAATAAGCTGAACTGTAGGTTCTGGGGCTCTGAAACTCCAAGAGCCATTCATCAACGCCAACTGCACCCCATGAGGTGTACGGTATGGTGTGGGATCCCATCTGCAAATATCATTAGGCCTTACTTCTTTGAGAATGAAAATTGAAGTTGTGTAACCGTAAATGCAGAGCGTTTTGGGTTTATGATAGAACATATTTTACGTCCAGCTCTTGAAAATAGATCTAAGATGTGGTTTCTGCAGGAAGGAGCCACTGCCCACAACGATCAAGACACAATGGAACTTGTAAGTCAAATTTTTGGAGAGCGAATAATTTCCAGAAATTCGGAAATTATATGGCCACAGCGATCGCCAGATTTGTCAGCACCCGAATATTACCTATGGGGTTATTTGAAGAAGCGAGTATATGTGAAGAATCCCGAGACAATCCTTAAACTCAAGGCCAACATTGTTGCAGAAATTCGAAAACTACTGCCACAAATTTTGAACGTCGTTATGGAAAGTGCTCTAAAACGAGCCTATCATAGCTGAAAACGGGGGTCATTTCTCATCATTCTTAGTGTAAACAGATTTCCAATTTGTATATTATATAATCTAAAAAAAATTAATAAACGAAAAAGTTATTAAAGTTTTTCACCCCATGGTAACTTGTGGCCCACCCTTTTGTATTAAAAGCATAGAAAATATTAAAGTTAAAATAAAAGTTCATTCTAGAGAACGAAAAATGTATTTCTTTGAATAAAATATTAGTTGGAAATATCTTTTTAGTAGACGTAAAAGAATAATTTTTTGATTTTCGGTTACATAACCTGGCATAATAAGTTACTAGTAGGGAGACTCAGCTAGGCATAGCCGACTGTATTTTAAATTATAGTTGGGTTAACTAAAATTGTCATAGCTGAAAAGTGAGAAAGTACATGGGACTACCCAAATTCAGATGAAGTTAAATTCGGTTGCTGCAATTAAACAGTTCTCTGTGTGCACTGTCAGTTACTACATCTTCAAGTGGTCTCACACTTAATGTTGGAGACTAGATTTATTGTTTTTACACCACCTAAAGATGTTTCAATCGTTTTTACCAACCTTACCATGCCACACCAGACGAGGCCAAAGTTGGTCTTAGTAGCGAACGGTTCTTCCAATTAGTTTTCAATTATAATTAAGTTTTTCGTCGTTGTCTATTTTTAATTTCCATCATCTGAGGTTGTTTGTTATCTTCATTCGTCTTTCTATTTATATATTCTTCTTCGTTCTCCATATATTTTCTTGTAATTCCCTTTATTATACACTCTTTTTTTCGTCTTCTCGTATCAGCCCCCCCCCCCCCCAAAAAAAAAAAAAAAAAGCGAATAAAAAAACAAAATCATTTCGAATATTCCATTAAGCACGTGCATCTTTCAACGCTGCCAAGTATTTCGGTTCGATGCTATCCAGGAGATTTAAACTCATTAAAAATGTCAACAACAACGATACCCTGAATGAAGATCTCTCCAATTTCGGAAAATGCATAATTTCCATTTGATGAGGGTTTTTTTTTCGTTTTCATAGTTCACATTAAGCTTTACAAATTGTTTTTGTTTTCGTTCTGTTTTGTGGAAACATTTATTCAATTCCCTTTTATGTTTATGCAACAACGTTTGTGTTCAGATGTTGCAGCTTTCAAATTGAGCAGAATGAAGAGTATCCTTTACTCGTATTGTGGGATGGCTGATGAGACAATAAAACGATTTCAACATTGAATGCTATCGAATATTTTGTATTCTTAGTGAGAATTGGCCGTGTTGCCAATCATTAGAGGGAATTTATTCATGGCTCTGCAAAACGTTTAGTATTTAGTTGGAAAAGCTTCTTGGCAATTTAGGATGATTTTCGGAATATGTCCACAGTATTTTCAGTGAGCATATTTCGATATGATAAACATGAAATGAGAGACATTGCAAACAAGTTTGACTCACTCACTTCAAATATGTGTTTTGAACTGTGGTTTAAGCTAAAGAGGAAGAGTTCAATGTTCGCATTGGCGAAAACGTTTATTGCCAATTATATTTTATAATATTTTTGGAATTAATATCATTTTTGGAATTAATATCATTTAAATGGAGGAGGACCAGATACGAGTGGCATAATTTTTCATGGCCATGTACATCTGAGTTACGCTAGATCTCTCTAATGGGGACCTTACTACCTGGGTCGAAAATAAATGTTATATTCTAAATCTTCACGAAATTTAACTGTTCTTTAATACCTATATGTCCATAGTTAATTGTTCTTTAATACCTTTGCATATGTTTTTGGGCCCATTTAGGTCTATACTGTCCGAATCGCAAATTGGACCAAATCTTTAATAAAGGTATTTGGCTTTGTGAAAACATTTCACCGTTTTTATACCCATTTGTCCCCGAACTTAAGGGGGCAGTTTTTGGGCTCTTTATACACCCATTTATGGGAACGTTATCCACACGCAGAGAAAAGTTATGGTTACTGTATGATCACCGCAACAATAATATGTTCTCTACAATAAAAGCATGTTCGTTGCAACATAGTATTGTTTTTTGAATTTCATTTTGACAACAGTATGATTGCGGCAATATTAATATTGTTGAAATCTAACAATAGTATATTTGCCAAATTTAGAAATTAAAATATGGTTGTAGCAACCATATAAGCATGGTTGGTGCAACAAAAGTGTTGTTGTTGTTTAAAGTTTTATAGAACATACATATGTGTGTGTGAGTATTTTTTTTTTGATTTACAAAAAAACACACAAAAGGTTATTCAAGGTATTTTTACTGTGTTTACTTTGTTTGGTGAAATACTCGAATACCGACTGTATCTCGTTTATTTAAAATCTGCCTGCACTTAAGTATATAGCCATTGATCATGGTTTAATCACATTCGTTACTTGGGGTCTACGGATGATGAAGTAGCATTCACCCCTGCTGGCAACTAAGAGTATATGCGACTGCCGTTGTCTAATTTATTTTTGTTTCTTGAATGAAATGTTCAATAAAAACATGGCCTCAAATAAACTTTCTTGAATAAAATAGTTTACTTGATAAAAATTTCTATTTAAGCATAACAACATTACCTAATTCTAATAAATAAGTTTGGGGATCATAGTATGGTTGAGTGAATCATACTATGGTTGTATGACAAAAATACTTTGGTTGAGAGGATCTTAATATGGTTGTGGAGATAATAGTATGGTTGTGTGTGAATCATACTATTGTTGTGAGGATCATAGTATGGTTGTTGAGATCATAGTATGGTTGAGTGTGAATCATACAATGGTTTGCAGAGCATAGTATGGTTATGTGTGAATCATACTGTTGTTGTGAGGATCATAATATTGTTGTGCCACAACCATACACCCAACAATAGTATGATCCTCTTCGAATATTGTCACCCCAACCATACTTTTTTTCTGCGTATATGGGAATCCATGCCTACCACTTCCAAAAAAATGTAATCAGATATCAAAAGAAAAGTCCAAAAATTAAAAATTGATTATAATTTTTGGTCCTTTAAATGGGAACTTGTTTTCCTTGTGCCCGATTTGTTCAATTTTCAAAACAAATCCAGCTCGGACTATAAGACATAGATAGCTTTAAGACTATAGCTCTTTTAGTATCGTACCGAAATTTGCTAAATTCCCTTATCCACAGTCAACGGCTATAGACGACTTTAGGCCGCAGCTGACTTTTCTTAGTGGAGCCACCGTCGACCACGATTTCACATCGGCTTTGTTCTCTGTGTGTGCAACTTATGGCCGGAAGTTGCTTAATTTTATTTTAAATTTTATTCCGATCATTGGGGATCAGAATTCTATTCAAAGGCAGTCTAAAGTGACTTGGAGTAAATATCTTTGCGAATTAAACATTTTGCAATAAAATTCCATTAATTTGTTGTTGCATATGTTTGCATATTTCATCGCAATGAAAATTTGTGCATATTCAAGTTTTGTATATTTCCCTTAAAAAACCATATTAAATGCATATTTTTTAGAAATGCAAATTTGCATTTCTTAAAAAATGAGATTTTGAATAAAATGATCCTCAGATATGTGTCCATACATATTTAAATCATGAATTTATTAAAGAGTCTATTAAAAGCCAAAAAGGAGGTTTTATGCATTAACCACGGATGAAATTTAGCCGTCACTCACAACCATCATCAACAGGCCCTAAAGAGAAAACTTTAAAAATGTTTAGCATTTTAAGTCGAATCGTAACGTAAGAGTGGTTCTTGAATACGATTACGTATACAGCAAATGAACATGGTGCTCAATGACGGTATCGTCATATCCGGGCCTGTCTTTGGTTCCAACGGGGGGTCAAGTGCAAATTACCGAAAATCGTGAAATGTCAATACGACTAAATAACTGCATATGTAGAACAGATTTGTAGGCACAACCACGAGTATTCTATCAGTACAACCGAATGATAGTTGGTGCTCTGTAATTTTCAGTTATTAGAACTGTAGTATCCGAACCTTCAGAAGAGAATTTTTGGATCTAAAAATCCACAAACCACACTTTTTCAACGAAATTTTTAGTTACAGGCAAAAGACTTTTTGCATACAAATTACCTATAGTGAGGGTCATGAAGATCATGAAGAAAATAGTGGAAGGGATGATGACAAATTTTATATCGGTTAGCTTAAAGTCAGTAAAAATCAAATTATTTTGTTTTAAAAAATACCATTGTAGTTCTAACCGATTTCCAAACATCTTTGTCTCCGTGTGTGGTAAATATGCAAATATCCACAAAAGCAAGTTAATATTTGAAATGTAGTGAAATTTTGTTTAAAATTCCATATAATACCTATAAAGTGAAATCGTATCCGGGCAATCGTTAGGTGGAGGTAATCATTAGGTGGCTTTTGAATACGATACTGCCAATATAGTTGATCATTTGAATATTTTCAAAAAAAAACAGCAATGTGCAACTTCATTATCTTGCTAAACAACTGCAGTATGTATTTTTGGCATTTTCACCATTTTCAGTATCGGTATTACCACATTAGCTGGTATTACGAATTTGGGAAAATAATGATGACCCCCCGCCAGCACAAAAAGAAGAAATTATATCCATTGGAATTATCCTCTCCATGTTTGTCTGGGAAAACATCAACGGACAAAAACCTGATTCAATTATAATAACGTAAAAATTAATTACAATAGGCGTAATAACATTAAAATGCATTTTGTTTCGGGTTACGACAAGGCCTTTGTATACGCAATTGTATGCGTTCGTATGTGTATGGGAGTATATGTGTGTATGTGTGCTGATTTGGCCACAATTTGTCTCACCACAAGGGGTATTAAAAATTATTGCCATCACTGTGCTGCGACGGAAACTGACAGTGAACCGAGCAGTGAACAAACCTACGGAAACTAATACGAGGGTAGCTTTTAATATTGCGAGTCTAATAATAGAAAAAGTGAAATGCTTAATTGAAAATGAGAATTACAATTTAATCCTTCTAAAGCAAAGGCAATACTGTTTTCATCATCATCTTCTATCAACCTAGATTTGCAATACAATGGTACGTCTATTGAATTCGTTCAGATTATTACGTGTTTGGGAATAGTGCTGGATAACAAATGTTGCTTTGAGCAGTAAATTCGCAGTATTGCTTCACGTATTAGTTCTACACTTCGTCAACTATACAACACCAATTTAGTGTTAACTCGTTGCGTAAAAACAAAACTGGCTCATGGCTTAATTATACCAAATATTTGTACTGCGTAGAGGTATACTTATATACAGAAACTATATAGAGTAATATGAATATAATAAAGACAGCGCTTCATAGAGTTATGCGCTATTTATATTCTTTGCCTACATATCGCCGTTTGTGAATGAATTTTTAGGCTATTCCTTTGTGGAATTTGTACACCTTCGGTTGCTATATTTTTTTTTACAAGATATACAAATTTCAATCTCCTTTGTTCCTAGCAAATTCATTTGCCTTCAGTCACTCAATTCGCAACAGACTGTTAATTATTCCATAGGTAACACCGCTTATGGATCAATCATTCCCCGTAAGAGTAGCCCGACTATTTAACATTTTGCCAGCAGTTTAAAAACGTTTAAATAGTCTTCCATGACATTTCGTGGAATATTTTCGTTGAAGTACAGAGTAATGCTTTTATGTATATGTTTTTTCCTTGGTTTTTTGATTATCACTTATATGCTTTCAGCAGGTTTTTTTTCTCTTTTATTGGGAAAAATTAGGATTATTTTTTATTTTTTTATTTTATACCGAATTTTTTTCTAGTACTCGTAGTTTATGATGTTCTATTTAACATTTTGATGCATATTGTAATTTAACTTTAATAGGCCCCCCAATAGACTTCGAATTACATGTCAATATAAGTAAAAAATGAAATGAAAATGAAAAATATCGTCTTCAAAATAGTTGTCATAGCAGTTTTTCCAGACCGCTTGAGACATCTCGAAAATATGTGTTTCGATTGTATGAATGACCACATTCGATTTGAAGCGCTTTGGGTGCAAATTAATCGTTGGATTTGATTCCCCTGAAAGCCATACATAAGACTGCTGTTTAGTTTCAGCTTCGTTCTCATACTTATAGATCCGTGATTAGATAAGTGGAGACACTTATTTTTTTGCAAGGCAGATAAACTGGTGGAAAACCATCGTGTAATCACCTTGCCTGCCTTTTCGATACCATAGTGGAAATAATTAAACGAAAACCTCCAAGTGAGAATATTGGAGAAAGGTATTATCTGAATGGCCATTTTTTTCCTCCGTAAACGTGTAGTCAATATACGAGTATCAACGAAGGCTTTATAGGTAAAACACTGGAATGGAGTATTTAAGATGAAGAACACATTCAGCTTCGGTGTTGGGGCTACATAAGTAATGTGTTTCCTGGATGGCCAATATTAACATTTTATACTTGATCATAAGCTACTCTTTTAAAAGCAGGTAGATTTATAACAGTGAGGAATACGAAGCTCTTTGCCACCTGATAGGCGGTGTTCGGTGCCAATGATCGGTGTTCGTCTGGCGAATAGCATGTACTACTAAGTACCAAGGCTTTAAAAATAATAGACTTATCTCGACATTACCTCTGCAAAGCCCCTATACCATAATCCTTCTCGATTTGGCACTCAAAAGCAACATATGAGCCAACATTGATTAAACACGGTACATTTTACAGGGTGGCTGATGAAAGCCGCTACCAAAAAAAAAAACTTTTATTCTATTTAATGAATCTGGTTCATTTTTTTATTTTGCAGATTCATTTTTAGATTTAACAAAAATGGATAATTGGGATACTGAAACAAGTATTTGCATTGTCCGCCGATATTACGCACTAGAGTCCGTAGTTTTGGTTTAAAGAGGGTATAGGCGCACGTTTGGCGGCAACCCTCCGAGCATACGGACCATAATGAGACTAGTTAACAATTTTGCCGAGCAACAGTTAACAGAAGACCTTACCATCGAAATCCTTTAGTTCGGACGGAGTAAACAATCGCTGCTGCCATACAAAACCATCCAAGAGTTTCGACAAAAAGCTTATCTGCTCAAATGGGTATAAGCAGACACTCAGTCCAGTCAATTATGCACAAAGATTTGGACTTTTTACCATATAAAATTTAAATGGCCAACAAACTGGACGCAGCAAACTTCCCGATTCGCTTGGCATTTTGACAGAATATGCTTCAAATGGTGGAAGAGGACGAAAACTGTTTTTTTATGTCTGACGAGGCTCATTTCGATTTAAACGGCAGCATAAACAAACCAAAATTGTCGAATATTCAATGCTTCCAACCCACAGACACTCCATGAGATGGAATTGCATCCACTTCGTGTCATAGTGTGCAGTTTCATCACGCTGCATTGTCGGGCCCTACTTCTTCGAAAAAAAGCGGTCACGCCGTTACGGTTTCTGGAGATCGTTACTTGAGCATGTTGAGAGAGTTTTTTTTGCAGAATTATGCCGAATGAGAATTTCTTTTAACTCTGTATAGTTTCATCAAGATTGTGTTCCTCCTCGCATAGCCAGGCCTGCTATGAGAGAATTGCGACGAAAAATTCCAAATAAGCTGATATCCAGAAATGCCACATTCCGTTGGCCCTCTAGGTCGCCTGACCTTACTGCACCTGACTTTTTCTTGTGGGATTATTGAAAACATGAAGTCTACAAAGCAAAACCAACAAATTTGAAGCAATCCATTCAAGAAACAATCTCAAATCTCTCAAATCTCCAAGCAGACATGACCATTTTTTTGGTAAAACTAATTACGTAGGTAATCTTTAATAAAATTGAATGAGCTATAAAAGAAAAATTAATTCCACACACAGAAAAAAAGTATGATTGTGGTGACAATAACCGAAAAGGATAAAACTATTGTTAAGTATATGGTTATAGTACAACAATATTATGATCCTCACAACAAAAGTATGATTTAAATACAACCATTTTATGATCCTTACAACAATAGTATGACTCACACATTACCATACTATGATGTCTGTAACCACAGTATGATTCACACTCAACCATACTATGATCTCCACAACCATATTATGATCCTCGCAACCATAGTATGGTTCACATACAACCATAGTTTGATCCTCACAACCATAGTATGATTCACACGCAACCATGTTATAATCCCTACAACGATAGTATGATCACGCACAATTATACTATGATCCCCAATATTATTTATTAGAATAGGGTTAGGTTGCCAGCAATAGATTTGAGTTATAAAAATCATTTAAAAATACATTAAATTCAAAATAATAGGAGTGGTTTATTTAACTGTAGAAAATATCAGTTTAAAAAAACGTAAGCGTTTTTATTTAAAATATTTCAGTTAAACAAAGCCAATTAAAAAATTTTAATTTCATTGTAAAAAAGTACTATTATTACATTAGATCCGCAACAATAACATAGTTCTAAAAAGCATATTCAAATGAAAAAGATTTTCAATCATACAGTATGATTGCCGTTATCATATTATTGTTAACATAAAACGCAAATAACAATACTTTTGTCGCACCAACCATATTTATATTGTTGCTATGACCATCTTTTCATTTTTAAATTTGAACAATAATTCTATTGTTACATTTCAACAATGTCAATATTGCGCAATCATACTATTATCAAAATTAAACTCAGTAAACAATGCTATGGTTGCGACGAACATGTTTTTTCTCTACACTGAAAAAAAAAGTAATTTGAGTTTCTTAATGTAGCAATATTCATCAGCCACCATGTTTTTATGGACGAGTACCCAAATGATGTATAATAAATACCGAACGATACTTACATGGTTCATTTCATGTCAAGTGACCCACGTTTTTTTGATTGTACAAAAAAAAGAAAATATTTTATAATTTTTTTTATATTTTCTCAAAAGATTGAATATCTCTACGTCTTTTTTCTTTTTAAAACACTCGGAACAAATTTTGCTAGGAACGGTGGGTTATAAGTTACATGACTGCGAAAAAAAACACCTGTAAGGCCACAGTGTCAAAATTCGACCCTTTTACTCAGAGAGTCCTTGACCGATCTTGTTCGAAGTTTGTGTCTAAACAACATTCCAATAGGACTTACCTTGGTGCAAGTTTCATCCCTATCAGAAGACTTTCACTTGACATGAAATGAGCCATATATATTGCTTACATGAAATGACCCATATATATTGGCCTTCTCGCTCAAGCAACATAATAAATGTGATCCGCGTCAGATTTCCTATAGACAACATAAGCCTACATTATTGTGCAGTTGTAGAAGCGAATATCCTTAATTTTACATCATGTTTCAATAGATTTTAAGCACTTTCAATGTTTTGTATCTCAATGCTCCAACTCCTGTCATGATAATCCATATCAAAAATAGCTTTCACAGTTATCGTATAAAAATATTCACGTCTGAGTAAAAATCTTATAGGTATTTTAAAAACGAAATGCGCCCTCAATTGTTAGAACGTCCTAATGTAGTTTGTGATCTAAAATGTGAACGTTTCTATGGAAAATACTCGTATAAGCTATCACAACACAATTGGTGGCCAAGGTTTACAAAATAAACAGTGACCCTCGTACACGTGCGTGTGTATGCTATCTGCGACTTTCCGGTTGCATAGTGCGGCAGGACAATCTCTAACCGAACGAACACCAGCGTATACCGTGCACCGACACCGCAATAGAAGAGTCTAATATTTGTTGATTTTTGGGAGTCGGTTTTTATCAATGAATGTAGTGCACACACATACACTCTCAAACATTTGTACAAATATACTTTGATATTTATGTGCAATGCATGCGTGCATTTACACACACGCACCCATAAATACGTAAATAGGGCCACTCATTTCGAAGCAAACGGCGATAAGGTCGGTATGATAATTTAGTACTTGCTACTAAATTGTCATGAGATAACAATGAATCACATCATTTCTAGTCGATATCAGGGGAATTGATTATTACTTTAAATATCGGTTATAATGGATGTCGTACATGTCGCACATAAGAAATACAAGGAATATTTTATGACCATGAAATTTGGCACACTGGTAGGCCACCGTAGTGTGATGGTACACGCAGAGAAAAAACATGGTTACTACATGGTCACGGCAATAATAATATGTTCTCGGCAATAAAAGTATGTTCGTCGCAACCATAGCTTTGTTAACTGAATGTAGTTTTGACAATAGTATAATTGCTGCAATATTAATATTGTTGAAATGTAACAATAGTATTATTGCCAAATTCAAATTTAAAAGTATGGTTATAACAACAATATAAATATTGTTGGTGCGACAAAAGTATTGTGTTTTGCGTTTTATGTAAACAATAATATGATTACGGCAATCATACTGTATGATTGTAATTTTTCTTCAGTTAAATATGCTTTTAAGAACAAATGTTATTGGTACTTTTTATCGAAATTAAAGTTTTTTAAACAAGCTGCTTTGGCTTTGTTTAACTGAAATATTTTTAATAAAAACGCTTACGTTTATTTAAACTTATTTTTTCTACTGTAAAATTAATCACTCCTATTATTTTGAATTTAATGTATTTTTTAATAATTTTCATACTTCATAATATTGTCGACAACTTAAACATATTCTAATAAATTATATTGGGGATCAAAGAACAATTGTGTGTGATCATGCTATGGTTGTAGGGATCATAACATGGTTGCGTGTGAATCATATTATGGTTGTGAGGACCATACTATGGTTGTATGTGAAACAAACTATGGTTGTGAGGATCATACTATGGTTGTGGAGATCATAGTATGGTTGAGTGTGAATCATACTATGGCTGTGGAGATCATAGTATGGTTGAGTGTGAATCAAACTATGGTTGTGAGGATCATAGTATGGTTGTATTTGAATCATATACCCAACAATAGTATTATCCTCTTCGAATATTGTCACCACAACCATACTTTTTTTCTACGTGTAGTGTACACGACTAGGCATACTGGCATGCTGAAAGTCCTGGACAAACTCAGGTAAGTACATCAAATGCTTCTTCAGCGGCGGGTTTACACCTCGTAAATGCCGGTGACTCTGCTCTATAAAATACATTAGCCGTCCGAACTGGCGTTAAAGTGTAGATCGTAGTTAGCGAGTATAAGAATAATATCGTGCACAGCTCACTGAATTGACAGAAGACTTTCCTAGTTGGGATCTTGTGCAAATTAAGTAAGTGAGTGATTGATGCTTCCTCAAAAACAACACTATTGTACATAGAGAACACATTTGTTGCCACAACCGAGTTGTATACTCTCGCTACAACCGAATGTTGGTTGGGTATACGGCTATTTTTAGAATTGGGAACTGACAGTATATGTGATGCGCAAAATAGAAAGGGACCTAAGGGTAAAAACCAGTTTTGTTCAGGAGAGCCATTTTAAAAATTTAAATACGTGTCTGTTTGGTGTACCGTCACTTTCATAAAACGCGCATATCTCTGGGAGGGAACACTTTTGGGGCATGGGATCGGTATCGGTAACCCTAACTAATTAGGATGATTATTGGAGCTGAATTTGTACATGTATTGGTTTTTGTTATAGCTTATAAGTTATAAGAACTCTTTGAACGCGGTTGTAATTTCCAAAGGGGGTTTGTTAACTTCACAAATGGTGGTACTATTTTATGTATTTGGTTATCTGATCGATATGAAAAACTTTTTTTTTATTTAATTTTTATATGAAATGATTTCATAATATTTATTATGTTTACTTTTGATTTATGAGCAGGTTTTTTAAATCTTGGTTTTACTTTTCAAATCTAGTAAGGTGGAATGCACAAGTAGAACGATTTTATGCATCAAATTGGTGAAATGGGGCGCACGAATTCAATTTTGGTTTCCGGTTGCTTAAAGGCTAATATAGGGTGATCAATCTAGAGTTCCCTACTTTTTTAAAGAAAAAAACATACAATTCAAATTGAATGGGGAATGTTTACTAAGTAGGGACATAAATACTGTTACAACATTGAACACACCCATTTCAATAGTAGAACTGAATATACCCCGTTAATGTCATATGGGTTTTGAAATCTAAACTCAATAGCAATAGTCTGAAACGGGATTTTAAAATTGTTTCAATTTTTATCATGGAGTGGTCAGATAATTAGAACCGTATCGCTAATAGCACTTTTCAAGTGTGAAATGAAAAAAAGCGATATTTTCAAAAAGCTCCGGCCACTAGGGATTAGCCGCATGTTCATCTACCGATGCATAAAACTGTTTGAGGAGATTTGAGATGTAAAAGACCGCCACCGGTCGGGCCGCCCACGCTCTGTTCATACACCGCATGTCATCAAAGCCGTTAAATCAAGAATTCACAGAAATCCGTCCGAGAACAGAAAATCATGGCCCGTGAGATGAATATCACGCAAAATTCCATGAGTGGAATCATTAAAAAATACTTGGGACTTGGGGCTTTCAAAAGACGTACCGGACTTTTGTTAAAGGCATGTTACAAAAAAATAGGATTGAAAAATGCAAACGTCTTTTGGTGAAAAACGCTGATATCTTGCACAGAAAAATTTTGTTCACCGATAAAAAAATTTTTACCGTTCAGGAAAAATTTAACAAGCAAAATGATAGAGTGTATGCGCGGTCATCTACGAAAGCATCTGAACTGATCCCAAGGGTGGAAAAGGGTCATCACCAGCTTCAGTCATGGTTTGGTGGGATGTCTCTAACGATGGGGTCACTAACCTGACCAGGAGTCAAAACATCGTTTTGGAAGGAGTCAAGAAACCGTTGTGGAAGCTGTTGTGAAGCCTCTTAACAATTCCCTGTTCCAAAACCAGCCATGGACTTTCCAGCATGATTCTGGGCTGGCCCACAAGGCTAAAACGTCCCGGGCCTGGCTTCGAAACAATTTGCCAGCGTTCATTTCCTCTGAAGAATGGCCCCCAGGCAGTCATGATTTGTACCCATTTGATTTGCAAATTGTGGATGGTTTTAGAGGACAAGGTTTGTCATAAAAGGTTGCAGCTGTGGCCAATTTTCCAATGGACGACGTTAGTGCAACTAATGACGATTGGACAGTTCAACTTAAGGCGTGTGTAAATGCAAACAAAACATTTCGAATAAGTATATTCCCTTGGGATACAATATACATCAATATATATATATTTAAAAATATTTGGTCCAAAACATTCAGTACTTTTTATTTTACAGCATAAAACGTGTGTAACAGTACTTATGTATTTACTAAGTACTATCATTTGAAAGAACATTCTTTGGTATTTATTTTTTGAAGATTATGTCTATCAAATGTTGGCCGCCGCTACGTACCAGATGGTCCATCCAATGAGTCCAATTTTCGATGACTCGTTCGAGCATTTCGACTGGTAACTGGCGAATGACACGCGTGATGTTTTGCTCCAAGGCCTGAATCGAAGCGGATTTGTCAGTATAAACGTAGACTTTACATATCCCCACAGAAAAAAGTCTAACGGTGTGATATCACACGATCTTGGTGGCCAATCGACCGGCCAAAAAAGTGAAATTATCTGCTCACCGAAGTGTTCTCTCAATAAATCCATTGATTGATGCGATATGTGAGAAGTGGCGCCGCGCCGTCTTGTTGAAATCAAATGTCGTCGAGATCACAAGCTTCGATTTTAGGCATCACATAGTCGGTTATCATGGCACGATAACAGTCGCCATTGACGGTTACTTTTTCATCGGCATCATTTTTGAAGAAATATGGACCGATGATTCCACCGGGCCACAAACCACACCAAACCGTTGTTTTTTCTGGATGAAGTGGCAGCTCTTGAACTTCTTCTGGTTGCTCTTCGTCCTAAATTCGGCAATTTTGCTTGTATACATACCCATTGAGCCAGAAATGGGCCTCATCGCTGAACTAAATTTGGCTCAAAAACGCACGAAACACATCCTCACAGAACGTGACTTTTGTATAAAATTTGAAGGATTTGTAAACGTTGTTCAGGCGTAAGTCTTTTTAAGGTGAATGAATTTCAACCCAAAATTTCAGCATTTCCTCATGGTGAAATGTTTTACTTTAAAGTTTAAGGTAAAACCAGCACATACCTCATAATAGGTTTTATATGTTTCTGTTGAAATAACCAAATCTATATTACAATTATTATAGGTACTAAAGTAACTTGTACAGCACAATTGGTTGGTTGCCATAACCAAAGGCAATTTCGTAACGAAATCCGTTATAAGTTTTTTTTGAAGATTGGACCGATGGTCGGACCAGCAGACTGCTCCGAAGTCGAAATCGCTAAGGGTGAAATGTGCATTAAAAACACCAAAAAAATTGTTACGGGACAAAGAAAGGTTAAACAAAAATATCTGAACTTTGCACAAATTATTGTGCTTCGAGTGAAGGTTCAAACAAATATAAAAATTTTTCTGCACCATCCATTTCTAAAATTATTTTTAATGGGATGACACGTAGCCCAGACTTCAAGAATTGATTGAGGCATTTTGTGTTATATTAGCCTCTAAGCAGCTGGAAACCAAAATTGAATTCGTGTGCCCCATTTTACCAATTTGTTACTACGTCACAAATTCCAAAAACTATTGATGTGGAAAACAAAATATCAGTTTCTTGAAAAGTAAAAATCGCAACATTCGCTACGCTTAAGTAGTGAAATCGCCCCAGTATCGATTTTTTAAACAATGGCTACTTTTCCGAAACACTGTTTTTTGGTGATAAAAAATCACCACAAGTAGCTGGCATCGCTGGGTCGGACCCAAAGAGCTCAACATTCGTCAATACCCATACATAACACACGTCCCTCGTAACAACTTTAGTGGTTTAATGTATGTCTGCTTGCATATGTTGGTATGTAATATTTTTAGATGTCGATTGTGATGGGTTTACTTTTTGTTTCAAATTAAATTTAGTTTCGGTCATAAATTGTTTCCATGCACAGATAATTAAAGTTACAAATTTATTGGTTTTCACAGTCTGCATGTGTACGAGTATGGGTGAGAGTATGTGTGTGTGTGTGTGCAATCCGAAGCAGCTTATACAGATGGATCCGTGATTGAGTTATAAGCCGGGCGCACTCAGCCCCAACAAGTTCCAGCGTCCTATGGTTGAGTCAATGCGCTCAGATTTCAATGATTTAAAGCGTTTTTCGTTTGCTCAAATCAATGAATGAATGACCGAATGAGTGAATGAATGCATGACCGAATGCTCTGCTGCATGCCGCTGTCGTTGCATTGATTTCCAACACTATATTGACGTTGTTGCGGTTGCATACATTGGGAAATGTTGCATGCGGCAGCGAATGCATTTGCGGCAATCTGAGGTAAATGCACTCATAACTCGGATGACATTTTTCTGTTTAATGCCTCGGCTGTAGCATACTCTACACCACTTAGCATTGCTGCAGGGGGGAAGGGGATAAATATACACGAGTAGACGATGGAAAATTTAAAATTATTGAACCTCAGATGAGTCTATGTCAGACAACTGCAGTAAAGATAGAGAGGCATATTTTATAAACTTTTCTTTTGCTTTTGGTGCTTTTTAATTGCTGAGAGGAAAGGAAAACGTCCCTCAACATCATCATTTTCATCATCGTCCACTGCATCTGTAACCACTCGAAAGCGAAACTGAAATGCAAGATCTACAGAAAAATCAGCTCATAAATGTTTATATATAAGTATATTGTTTTATGATGATGGGAAATTCGAATTTAAATTAAATCCATAATGAATTTCGTCAACGTTGGCCTCTTTTATTGGGTTAGATTTTTCGTTTACTGTCTGTGAGCTATGCTGCTGCCGACGTCATAGACTGCGCCTGGCAGTCATAAATATTTAAATCAACTTTTGATTGGCTGTATTTTGTTTGGATTTCGCTGCAACGCTTCATTTGTTATTAGAGTGTGATGAGATTCAATATGCATCGTATCAAATTCAATTTGCACTCTTACTTAGAATGCTAAATGACACGACATAAATATTCTATGCTCGATTGCACCACTGCTTTGTCTGAAGTGCATGACGAATTCGATTTGATTGGCATTAAACAGACGCACGCACAGTGGTTTGCTTTGTTCTAACTCCGCCCAATGTAATGAATGCACTTCCTCCAAGGAAAGGACAGGTGCAGTCTGTGCTCAGACTGGTTACCAGCTCCTTTTGAAAGCCCATAGAACGTAGTTTTTATAATTAAAGAAAAATAATTTAATCAATTGGTATTATTAATCATTTAGATTTTAGGCGAGATGAGTTAATAGTCCTGGCAGTATGGTGGCAGTGCAGTTTGCTTGTGAGTAACACGCTTGTACATTAAACCGGGTCGCTGTTATAGAGAAAACCAGTAAAATAGGCGTTGAGTTCGACCCCTCGATCATGAACTAGCGATTGGAATGATAAAAATGACAATTCTTCGCCCTCATGTTATTTTGATCCAAACGTCAGGTTGTGGTATTGGGAATACGCAAATTCAAAATTAACTATTTTCCAATTGAACCAAAGTTATCTTTTAGCTTTTGTCATTTTATCTTGAAAAAATCTATAATTTCTTCATGCTAAATTTTACTGAATATCTGTAGCGACGAATTGTCAAAATTTAAGCTCCCAAAGGAGTGAGCACCAATCTCACCCTATTGTCGTCGTCGTTTTTGAGTCCATAACACCAATTTACACCAATTTCGTGCTCTGTGCCGACGACGATTGTGTATCGATAATTTGAATAAAGCAAAAGCCACATCTCGAATGTTTAAGACAGCTTATAAATCTACCTGCTACAATCTGCTCAGCAGTGGGCTTTATAAGGTAGTTCCATGGCACATTTTTACCTCGTGAAATTTTTTGTAGAATACAGAAATATTTAAAAAATCCCATCTTTAAGTGTGCCGATCGCCTTTGTAGCACGTTATGATATAATCTAAAGGGGTCTGTCTGTCCGACCGTTCGTCTGCTTCCCACATAAAAGCTTGTAAACAAACTACAGGTCAAAATTTTGGTCCACTTTTAATGAAATTTGGTAGAGATAAGTATGGAAATTGAAGAGAATCCCTTAAGATTTGGATACAGCTCCCAGACATATGTTTATCCGATTATATGTCCGTGCACGCAGAGAAAAAACATGGTTACTACATGGTCACGGCAATAATAATATGTTCTCCACAATAAAATTATGTTCGTCGCAACCATAGCATTGTTAACTGAATTTATTTTTGACAATAGTATAATTGCTGCAATATTAATATTGTTGAAATGTAACAATAGTATTATCGCCAGATTTAAAAATGAAAATATGGTTATAGCAACAATATAAATATGGTTGGTATATTGGTACGGATCCAATGCAATAATAGTACTTTTTTTTATCGAAATTAAAATTTTTTAAAATTTAAAATTTTTTTTTGTTTAACTGAAATATTTTTAATAAAAACACTTACGTTTATTTAAACATATTTTGTCTACTGTGAAATAAATCACTCCTGTTATTTTGAACTTAATGTATTTTTGAATAATTTTCATAATTCAAATCTAGTTTTGACAACTTAAACCAATTATAATAAATAATATTTGGGATCAAATCTTTTGTCGACAACTTAAACAAATTCTAATACATTATATTGCGGATCATAGTACAATTGTGTGTGATCATACTATGGTTGTAGGGATCATAACATGGTTGCGTGTGAATCATACTATGGTTATGAGGATCATACTATGGTTGTATATGAAACATACAATGGTTGTGAGGATCATACTATGGTTGTGGAGATCATAGTATGGTTGAGTGTGAATCATACTATGGTTGTGGGGATCATAGTATGGCAATGTGTGAATCATATTATTGTTGTGAGGTGCATAGTATGGTTGTAATTGAATCATACTATTGCTGTGAGGATCATAGTATTATCCTCTTCGAATATTGTCACCACAACCATACTTTTTTTCTGCGTGTGGCTTTTATGGACATATAGGTTCACGTTTTGATTTAGACCGTTACTTTAATTCGTATTTTAGGTACAACAACTTATTATATCCGATTCAATATGCACCAACCTTTCAGATTTAAATATTGTTTCGGTATCTATGGGCCTAAAGGACCCAAAAATCAGGTCGCTCCAACAAGTACTCACATATAAATTAACTTCACGATTTGACTGAATTGGAGGCCTTGACAACTGGGTCAATGTTCCAATGGCCCTGAAAACTATGTCCTATCAATGATATAAAAGAAGTGGGTCGCCGAATAAGTATGCATGAATTCTCGTATTTTGCCAGTAAACCCCGCGAGATTTATCTCTCAGACATGTTTAAGTACAAACTTCTCTATAAAATGCATTATCCGTTCGGAGTCGGCGTGAAGCCGGCTTGCAGATCTATTAATTTGAGACAAGTTTCACTCTTGTTCCTAAATAAGTAGTTGTGGGATTTAAGTAAGAACGAAAAGATGAACCTGCCACTAGCAGGCTATACCCGATAAAGATTCGCCCAGTCGTAGCACCAGACTTGGTAAGCGCCGCTAAAAAACAAACAAAAAATGTAGCGAGGCTTTTCAAATTTAATCGGATTTATTCATTCTGTAGATAATTTGAATGATTTGTTTCCAGTTTTTCAAACATTGTAAAATACTGTCAATAAAACGATTTACAGATTGAAATAATTCGGATTTGGCTCAGACAAGCGAGCAAAATAACTAATAGTTCCTACACTTTGAGTAAGCTGTAGAAGTTTTGTATGCGTTTTTTTGAAAATTTTAAATTAAAACACAAAACAAAGCTCCCGTATTATTCTGATGAATTACTTTAATACAGATAATAACATAAAAAAACAATTGTCCGGATTAAAATACTGATTGTTTTTATACCCTTAACTTTTCTTTTGTTATAATTGCAGATTATAGTAAAAATTATTACAATTTGAATTAATTGGCATTTTGATCGGCAGCTTACAGTTTGGATATAGCCCTAAGCTACCACTGTAACGGTGTGCAGCATGGCACAAAGCAACATATGTGATGTTCCTCCTTCATCCCTGCTGGTATTATCACCAACATATGTCAATCTCGTTTTAAACCAGACATTTAACAGGTCATAAATATCCAATGTGAATCCGACAAATAAATATTCAATAATAGTTTAAAGCAACATACTCGTTCGTACAACTTATGTAGGTAGGTACGTCTGCAACACCGCTCGAACCCACCCTCATACCTCCTACTACTGCTCCTGCCGTTAGAGAACATATTTTCGAGCAAACGGAAGGAGAACAAAAAAGAAGCAGCCACAAGAAAGACCATCATATTTATGTAATCGTATATACATGTGGATAATACCAATAAATATGAACCACAAAGTGTTCCAAGAACATATGCAAGCATGTCTGAATTTTATAACATCACACCATGGCAAAGTGGGGAAGCCCGAGCGGAACAGGACGAGGAGAACACAAAAATATGATACGACTACGATAATCTTTAACATTTACAACTTACATCGAGAGTACTCCAATCCGACCACACGATACCACCGAGTGAACATACATTTGTGTAGACTTCCAAGCAGCTCCCATCCACATGCGACACACGGCCCAGTGGTCGGGTCGACCGACCCGAGCAAGCCCAGCCAACCCATTACAGGGATATCTTTCAGCAGCACTTATGCTAAATCTCTACTAACTTACGCACATTCTGTGCAGCTGTCACCTGAGTAGAATGTCGGTCGGTTGGTCGGTCTTTCAGTTGTTGGTGCCAGTACCCAGTACCTTTTCACACATACACACACCGGCGTCTTCTATGAGACATTCCATGGCTAAGCACTTCTAGAGAGTGAACCGTAGCGTCGCGGTCATACTTTGGGTTTAATTCTTTAAATGGTAGAATGCAAAATGGCGAAGCATATTTGACTTTTCCACACCGGATTTATTCGAAAAATGTGTCTCAACTCGAAATATTCTGAAAATAATTTGCAACCTGCTTATATAAGTATATACGAGGGTCGTTGTATGTTGCTTTGAACATTCTGGCGCCATCTGACATCTCCATTGGAAACTTTGACATTTTTCAGCATAAACGTACTCAGAACATTTTGACGTACGACCATCATTTGTGTTGTTTACAGTGACTTGAAAAAATCAATTTGGCAAATAAATGGAATTAACTCGTGAACATTTTCGTGCGATCATTTTCCACAACATTCGACATGGATTATCACGACAAGAGTGCATTGATGAACTTGAATCTTTGTATAGCGATAAAGTACTATTCTATAGCACTGTGAAAAACTGGTTTAATGAATTCAATCGTGGCCGAAGCTCGCTCACAGACGGAGGTTGTAAAGGTCGTCCAAAAACGGGCGTTGTGCCAGAGAACATTGATGCCGTGCGTGAACTGATAATGCAAGATCGTCATGTGACGTACCGTGAGATAGAGGCATCCTTGGTTATTTCTTCCACCAGCATACATTCGATATTGCATGAACACCTTGCCGTAAAAAGGTTTGTTCTTGTTGGATCCCGCACAATTTGACCATCGCTCAAAAAAAGGCTCGTGTCGATTGGTGCAAAGAAATTTTGAAAAAATATGATCGCGTTGTTTTAAAAGACGTTTATAAGATCGTCAAAGGTGACGAATCATGGATCTATGAGCCAGAAACAAAACAGCCATCGACCGTGTGGATCTTCGAAGACGAGCAAAATCCAACGAAAGTTGTTCGTTAAAGAAGCACTTCGAAGCAAATGGTCGCCTGTTTCTTCGGCAAAACTAGTCATGTGGCGACTGTTCCGCTTGAGCAACGTATAACGGTTAATTCTGAGCGGTACACCTTGTATGCCCGAAGTCTTCGGAGAAATTCGAAAAACGAACAAGAGAAGACGAATCATTGTGCACCATGACAATGCGAGCTCTTAAAAATCGGCTCAAACCGATTTTTTGGCCGATCAAACCTTTGTGACCGGCCAAAACGTCGAATTGATGGGTCAACCGCCGTACAACCCTGACTTGGCACACAACGAATTTTTTTTATTCCCGCACATCAAGAAAAAAATTAGTGGTCAACGATTTTCGTCGCCAGAAGAAGCCTCCAAAAACCATGTTTTGGAGGTATCTCAATCGGAGTGGAAAAAGTGGTTCGACAAATAGTCTGAGCGCATGCAGAAGTGTATAAATCATGCTGGAGAATACTTATAACAAGCAACCGGCGGCGGTGCGGCTTTAAACCCAGCCACCACTCGCACGGTCGTTTTGGACTACCCGCTATATCAGACTTGTAACTTTACCTTGTTAAGATTTACTATTCCTGATTTTTACTTCATGTTGTTAGTTTGCATTCATTGGGCACAGACATATGTAAAAGTAGTGAGACGGTTTCAGAATCTAATGCAAAGACATTGCTTCCATCTCTCTGTTAAGATCGTCCAGGCCGAAGCTCTTCTACATCCACATGGATTGCGATTCATTGGTGTAGAATTGTTAGTGGGCAGTTTTATTTAAAATAAATTTATCCAAATGGTTTTTTTGACAGTAAAGTAAAAATTAAAAAAAAATCGGAGCCCGTTCCAGCAATCCAAAAACCTGTGTTCAATTGTCTTTTTTGCACAACCAGAAGTTAGCTGCTTCCGCCTTTATCTATTTAACTAGATATTTTTTAAATAAAATATTCGCTGCAATTGATTTTTTCGCATTCTTAAAGTTTAGAGATTAGAAATCTCATTACTTCTGATTGTGAAAAAAGTTTCCATTCAAGACAAAATACTAAAACTGAATTGTCAGTTAGTGCTGGTTTTAGACTTTAGACCCGACACTGTAATTTTTTAAACAAGGGTTTGAAAAAAACTCATAATGCCGGTTTTCTGGAAACTCCGTCTTTTGGACACAAAAATCTCAATGCAATTCAGAATTGCACCATATCTGTGCTAGGTTCGAATTCCTTATTATCTCTGCCCGAGGGATACTCTAGCAGTGGTACAACTGATGGAACCATCAATGGGTTGTAAATTTATTAGCCCATCTACTGCCAATACATTGTAGTCTCTGAACTCTTGTCCGATGTGATTTCTTTCGCACCGCTTCCCACCAACCAGTAACATCGCCTTATGACAAACACTCCCCACATCGATTATTAACATACTAAATCGACTTAAAGCCCAATTGATAAAATACACTTGCATTAGCCTGCCTTTTAGTTATGTGTGTCGGTATACGAGCAAAATTAACTCGAATCGATTCAGAAAATGGTCAGTTTCTGTAGCTCAGTTGCTTTTGAACGTATTTGAACTAATAGCAGCTTTATGCTATGATGTCGCTGTATGTTAGCAGTATTTTCGTGTAGGTCATTGCTTCGCGTGTCGTATTTGTTAGCTTGAAGGGTTTAAGATACTCGTAACATACAACTATCGCCCTCTGAAGACTGACGGCCACTTAAAGCTGCCGCCTTGATATTTTTGATTCTCTTGATATTCAACTCTTTAAACGGTTAACACCGAAAGATTAATACGTTGGCGTATCGTGTTAAAATGCTTATCGAGTCACAAAGACTCAACTGGGTCTTCGACAGAGTCCAGAGCTTTAGGCGTTTTGGTATGGGCGGAGCTCAAACCGTCAGTCACTCACACACGCACGTAACAATTAAATGTAATCGATTTTGCTAGCCAAAACGATTAACTACCGTTTTCAGTTTTTGTTATTTTAATTAGATGACATCTACCTGATTTCGAATTCTTTTCCGTAATAATGGGAGTCCAAACAATTAAGTGGCTAAAGGTTTCTGGGCTGTTACATAAATTCAAAATATTTAAATTCATGAATTTGTATTAAAATCTTTTTGGGGTTTTTTTAGATTAATGGGACTTACAAAATTGTTAGCTTTAGTGCACGATTTCTTTTTATATAGGGTTATCAATATAGAGGTATATTTTTCAAAATAAAAAAATACAAAAATTCAAATCAAGTTTCAAGTTCGAAAGGACATTTTATGTCAATTATTTTTGAATATAATTTCCTTCAAATGCTGGCAACTGTATTATGGATATGAGCGTTCGGTGAGAAAGAGGAAGATCCTCTGTTTTCGCTTACTTACGGCCCCAAATGGTAAAAAAGGGTGGACAATTAGGCCTCTCGGCTGGAATGCCAAAGATTATTTTTAAAACATAATGGCAAACACTTATCTTTATAATAAAGGTAAATTTTTGCCCATAGCATTAAACTATATGCGTTTTATTTCATCTTGAAAACCAGACGTGTGAAAAAAACACTTTTTATAAACAAGTCAGAGCTCACAATAATTTTTTAGATTTGTATGTTAATATGACCCAAAAAATGCTGTGTACCATTTTTTCAATTGTAGTTTAGAAAATATTTATTGAAACTCTAAAATTCCATTCGAAATTTATTGGCTTTTATTTAATATAATTTTAAATAATTTATTTTAACCCTTTCACCAAAGAGTTTTTTTTAAATCTTTTAGGTTTATTTAAATTTTGACGACAAATATAGTTATAAAGATAATATCTAAGATGTTAGGGATACATGAGAAATCGGAGATCCTTGCCGTTGTCCTGGGAAATATAATCCCAATAAGGTTTTTCGGTGGGGTATTATGTCCCAATAAAGCTACAATCACAGAAAATTGCTTTGATCAATGTAAATTTTTCTTTCATGTATATTTATATTTATATAGAAAACAACGTAAAATCAAAAATATAAATCTTACAAATATAAATGAACATAAAAAAGACAACAATGGAACTTAACAAATTCATATCATATACATATATAAAAGAGATTGTTTTATTGATGAAATGGTGGAAACAGGAGGGTCATAGAGCATTGTTGCATCATGAGCACACATTAACATTTGGTTCTCTTTCTTCAACAGGTTAATGATCGCCAATATTCAAAGGCTCCTTCTTAGTCCGCTTAGAAGGCCTGCCGCCTGTCCGACGTGTTTTACGTCCTTTGTGTTTCACTTCCTCCGCTATAAGCGCTTCGGCTAATGGAACTGTAAACTGAATTAAAGGTAGCTTACTGTGACGATGCTCCATATATAAGAGGGCGTTTACAACTCAAAGCGTTAGGATTTTAAAAAATGCTTTCTTCCACCACTTTCTTTATTTTCTTTTATGCCATATACAGCTGTTTTTTGGTCAGCCCCTTTGTAGGCGCCTATGAGCAAAGGGCAGTCCACATTCTTTCTTGTGTCATCCTTTTGCGTTCTCTGCACTTGAACTAAATGTGGCATGCGGCAATTTGACATGCTCAGTACCTTTTAGAGTCCATCCATCTTGCAGCTGATACACCATCAGCATTCCCTTGAAATTGACTGTTCCCGCGATCCAAGCGTCCCACGAAAACTGGTGTTTCTGTCCGATTTTTTTATATTCCGAACGCTGGCAATGGAATGTGCTTTAGCAAAGAGACTGATGTGAAACACGTTTTCCACGTTTTATGGGCTTTATTGGCATGTACTGTTTTAGGACGTAACGGCTCTTGAATTTCGTCATGTACCCATCTATTGATTGGAAAGATCTCTCACTTCGTGCCTCCGAAAACGTTTTCTTGGCACAAACTACAAGTTCAGACATGTAGTAGTCTCTTGGAGCTCTGCATCTCTGTCCGCGGGCATTGTATATTTAGGTACAAATGTAGTGTTTTCGCTAGAGTTGGACCACATACAAGTTCGAAAGGCAACAGCAGCATCTGAGGTAATCTCACCACCTGCAGCAACAACAGTACCAAGTGCAACAGAGCTTCAGGGGCAAAATCATCACTGAACTCTTTCTTGCCGTCCGCAAAAATTAAAAAAACAAATTTGTATTTGTAGAGCTACTTAGTAGGGACATAAATACTGTTACACTCGTTTTATGCTGTAAAATAAAAAGTACTGAATGTTTTTGGACCAAATCTTTTTAATATATTTATTAATGTATATTGTATCCAAAAAAATCTACTTATTCAAAAACACCGCCTTTTGCCTTTACACACGCCTTAGATCGCACTGGCCAATCGCCAATAGCTGCACAAACCTCGTCCATTGGGAAAATGGCCACAGCTCGAACCAAAGCAGTCTTAAGAGATCCAATGTTGGGGTATCTTTTGTGACAAACCTTGTCCTCTAAAACCGTCCATATTTCGTAATCCAATGGGTTCAAATTTGAACTGCCTGAGGGCCATTCTTCAGAGGAAATGAACGCTGGCAAATTGTTTCGAAGCCAGGCCTAGACGTTTTAGCCTTATGGGCCGGCGCAGAATCCTGCTGGAAAGTCCTTGTCAGGTTTTGGAACAGGGAATTGTTAAGAGGCTTCACAACAGCTTCCAAAACGGTTTCTTGGTAAACTTTAGGCGATGTTTTGACTTCTTGTTCGCAGAAATGCAGGTCAGTGACCCCATCGTAAGAGACGACCCACCAAACCATGACTGAAGCTGGGTGATGACCCTTTTCCACCCTTGGGATCAGTTCAGATGCTTCCTTAGGTGACCGCTCATACACTCTATCATTTTGTTTGTTAAATTTTTCCTAAACGGTAAAAATTTTTTCATCGGTGAACTAAATTTTTCTGCGCAAGTTATCACCGTGCTTCACCAAAAGACGTTTGCAGTTTTCAATCATATTTTTTTTTAAAGCTGCAGTCAATAAATGTCCGGTACGTCGTTTGAAAGCCCCAAGTTCCAACTCTTTTTTAATGATTCGACTCATGGACTTTTGCGAGATATTCATCTTACGGCCCATGATTTTCTGTTTTCGGAGCGGATTTCTGTGAATTCTTGATTTAACGGCTTTGATGACATGCGGTGTTCGAACAGTGCGTGGGCGGCCCTACCGGTGTCGGTCTTTTACATCTCCAGTCTTCTCAAACAGTTTTATGCGTTGGTAGACGAACATGCGGCTAATGGCCTGAGCGTTTTGGAAATAACGCTTCTTTTCATTTCACACTTGAAAAGCGCTATTACAGCGATACGTTTCTCGTTATCTGACCACTCCATGATGAAAGTTGAAACAATTGTTTAGCTCGTTTATTTTATTTAGGTCTGTTACTTTTACACACTGAACAGGGATCAACCGGCTCAAGACCTCTTGCTTCTATATTTAAATAGAAGACAAGTTTTTAACAAAATGGCAAAGTGACATTGATTTTCGTGGCTGCACTCTCGATGTGGAGTCTCTTTAGAGGTGGCAAGAGTGAGTTGTATTTTCGTGGGCAATTGTGTGAAGAAAACTTGAAAAGTAAGGTTTACAACAGTAGTTCTCATTCGTTTGGGGAGAGTTCGGTTTTACTTTCAACAATTACAGCAAAGCTTTCTGAAGAGGGTTGTCACGGACCCGAAATCATGATAAAAGCAGTGTTCCGTTTTGTTAAAAACTTGTTTTCTATTTAAATGTAGAAGCAAGAGGTCTTGAGCCGGTTAAACTCTGTTCAGTTGAAGCAATTTTAAAATCCCGTTACAGACTAACGCCATGGAGGTTAGCTTTCAAAACCCATATGACATTAATGGGGTATGTTCAGTTCTACTATTGAAATGGGTGTGTTCAATGTTGTAACAGTATTAATGTCCGTACTAAGTATATTGGGATACTGGGTCAAACTGTACAGTCTTATTGGGACAATATGTCCCTTTCAAAATAAAAAGTTGCTATTGCTTAACCGTATGAGTGTTTTCTTGCTGCAAAAATTTAAAAACAATATTTACTTTTCGTTATTCTATAGAATTGTGAAGAAAAACACAAGAACTGGGGTTTTATTGCCATAATTATGAGACGACCTGCGTAAAACACGTGCTCTCACATTAAACTACAGCACACAAATGAGTTACCGCTATAATTCAGCGCAGTTTTTTTAATTATGTCACAGATAATGCTTTAAACTTTATTTGGATGTTTCAGATATCTATATATATAAAAGAAAGTGTCCGAAGCGATGTAATCCCATAACTCGAGATTGGCCAAACCGATTTTGATGATTTGTACTTTGTTGGAAAGGTATTTTCTCAGCACGGGTTTTAAAAAAAAAATAAAAAAAAAAATAAAAAAAAAAAAACCAATAAAAAAAGAACTTCAAAATATCAAAATTTGAAAATGTCTGATTTTTACCACCCAGCGTGTTTCGACAGGTTTATTTTCGATTTTTTTTCAATTTTCTTTTTTCATTAAGTATATAAAAATGAAATGTGCTTTGCTACACCGCTTAAAACTTGAAAACGACTGGGGAAAACTGGATAATTCCTTCTGGGGGTTTGTTCATAATCGAAATTTTGGAGTGTGGGTGGAGGAGGCGTAACAAAACTGTTTTTTGAGCTAGCAGGCTGACAATCGGTACAAAATTTTAGGTTACGATGGTCTGTTGATGATTTATGTGTAGTTTGCATGAAACCGGCATTTGAAAAATATTTGGTATGATGGTTTAGTAACAAAACACATTTCATTTATCGATATCGATTTTTTTGCTATCTGAAATTGAAACCCTTAATCTTGACAACACTTGGTTTCAACAGGACGGCGCCACTTGCCATACAGTTAACTTAACAATGGATCTATTTGGAGGTCCTTTCGAAAAGCAGCTAATTTCATGTTTTGGACAGGTGAGTTGGCCGCCTTGATCGAGTGATATCACACCTTTAGACATTTTTCTTTGGGGTTACGTAAAGTCCAAAGTCTATGCTGACACACCAGCTACGATTCAGGTTTTGGAAGCGAACATTACGCGTGTCAATAAATTGAGCCCTCAGAATGGAAACCCTGAGGCGTAGTTGCGGCCAACATGTGAAGGAAATTATATTCAAAAAATAAATGCCATAAAATGTCCTTTGAAATTACCAATAAAGATTCTACACTTGATTTGAACTTTTATATTTTTGTTTGTTCTGAAAGATCACCCTATAGATGAAATCGTGAATTGGAACGCGAGCGTTCCTACGACACAATAACTTTGCAACAACAAATACAAACAAATATTCCACTGTTGAATAAACAACAAATGAGTGCGTATAATACACTGATAAAGGCTGTCGATGATGAAAATGCTGGACTATTTTTCCTTGATGCGCCCGGCGGAACAGTGAAAACGTTCCTGCTATCATTGATGTTAGCAGCAATACGTGCTCAAAGCGGTATTGCTTTAGCATCTACCGGAATTGCTGCAACACTGTTGGAAGGTGGAAAAACCGCACATGCAGCACTAAAGCTTCATCTAAACCAGCACATCAACGAAAATCCTGTTGGCAACTTTATAAAGCAATCAGCCATTGCAAAAGGGTTGAAAAATTGTAAATTGATAATATGGGATGAGTACACGACGGCGAACAAACGATCATTAGAAGCACTCGATCGAATATTGAAAGATTTGCGCAACAATAATAATCGCTTTGGTAGCGTGAGGATACTGTTGGCAGGCGACTTCCGACAAACACTTCCCGTGATTCCGAAATCAGATGAATTAAATGCATGCCTGAAGTCATCCTATTTGTGGCGATACGTGAAAACTATTCCATTGCAGAAGTTTTCTTAAAAGAACTGCTGAGAATCGTAAATGGAGAAATTCCAGTAAATACTTCCTGTGGTTTAATATCGATTGCACCTACCATTTTCCAATTTATTTCAACCAAAGATGATCTCATCACTAATGTTTATCCGAACATCGTAACTACCATTGGTTGAGCGCACGCTTCATTTTATTAGCGAAAAATACTGATTTCAATGACTTAAATTGGACGATTTGAAATCAAATTCCGGAAGAATAGCTTTCATACAAATCGATCGATCACATTGAAAACGAAGACGATGTCGTCAAATATTCAGTGGAATTCGTAAACTCTTTACATTTGCCTGGCGGCTTTATCATTTGTTTCTTAAAGTTGGATCTGTCATCATTATGCTACGAAATCTGCACCAAAACTGTGTAATGAAACTCGCCTGATTGTGATAAAGCTAATGAACAATGTGATAGTGAAAGGGCCGTTCAAAGGAGAAGAATGTCTAATTCCGTGAATTCCCTTGACTTCAACTGATTTGCCATTTCAGTTCAAACGAATTCAGTTCCCACTGAAACTTGCATTTGCGATGACCATAACAAGTCATTTCAAGATTTATGCCGCTGGAAGTGTGCGGCATAAATCTGGAAATGTCATGCTTTTCACAGGGCATGTTTTCGAGTTGGGAAACCGTCCTCACTATTTATTTATGCAGAAATCAAAAAATGAAGTGTATCGTGCAGCCTTAAATTGGATACATTTATTGTTCTATTCTTTTTTTAGATTTCAATAAAATGATCAGAATACCTTATTCTATTATTTCGGCTCCAGTAAAAGTTATTTGAATAAAATTTGTATCCCGTGCAACTGTCATTTGCACGGTGCAACTGCATTTCTTCATCAAAATATGAATCCACCACGACTTTGCAACTGAACCAGGCTTTCAGTGAAAATAAAATTTGAAGGCAAAACAACGTTGGCCGGGTCAGCTAGTAAAAATATAAAGGGAAATAAAAAAGTTATGATGTAAGAAACTTTGCTGGGACATATGATCCCAGTAGGGGCGAAAGTGTTAAAAATGTCAATCAATATCGACTAGAATGCTTCTTCTCAAATCACTATTTCAAACATGGAATGTCTCATACCAACATGCATTTGTATGTGTGGCTGGTAGATCTATTGGAAGTCGGTTGCTCTTCATGGTTTACATGGTAAACATGTACAGGAACAGATAGGTATTTCAACGTACACCGATGTGGGTTTTGCGTTCGGATACGGCTTTCATCCGTTCTTCTCTTTGTCAACCAGCGAACGACAATGCAAAGAAATGGAGAAAAATGTGAAATAATATTTACAACTAACAAGGCAAGACAAGCCATCCAATCCAGCCAACAGCCAAACAATCCATCCAACATCCACAACCACAAACGCTCACAGGGAGAGATCGGGGAGAGGCACTGGGAACTAAGCAACCGGCAACCAGCAGCCAAACCAACAGCAAACAAGCAACAACTGACAGCAGTCGGCAGCGCGTCAGTGGCAGCAACAAATTGTCTGTGACCGAGCAGAAATTGTCATAAAATATTCAAATTCACTTTCACTTGTGTCGAAAACAAGCAGAAATTCACTTTTTTCCCTCCTCCCTGGAATTTAGTGGAAGTGCCGGTGCTAAAGTCCTTGCTGTTGGGTAACACATGTACTCACACCAACAAAGCGAAGGAACGAGGAACACCTTCATCCATAGCCAGCCAGTCCGTCAGGCAGTCACACATGGAACTTTCTTTGAGGGTGTAAGAAAGTGCGTGTGTCTAATAGTGAGTGCTGTGTGTGTCTGAGGAGATTGAGAGGTAGAAGAGATGACAAATGCGTGGGCTGGTTTCCGAATCGTAAAGCACTAAGTGAATTCCTTTGGCTAGATTCTTGCCAAAGATGATATTACGGCTGGCTGTAAGGATCGAGAAGGATTAATGTTCAAAATTTAGACGATCTTCGAGAGATGGCTTCTTAGAAACTCGGTGGAAATAAGTTTTGTCAAAAACCTTATTTTACTATGTTGCAGGAAAATGACTTGGTCGAAATATATATTGGTCGTGTTTGATTGCCAACTCTCAAAGTAGTCGCCAAGGCAATTATAAAACAGCATTCTTACTTAATGTTCGCAACATCCTATTGAGAAACAAGGGAAAAGTTTACTTAAATCAGTGAGCATGATATAATTCTTAAACTTACTGACCGCGACCTACTGTTTAATGTCGGCTACTAACTGCTAATGTACTTTATATAGTTATTACAATGCTTAGATATTAATCTCTTACTAGTAAATACTTCGGCATTTACGAGGTGGAAACCCATCGCTAAAAAAATGTTAGCTGATCATACCCGGGGTTAACGGGGTCACGAATTCAATTCCCAAATTCCCAAAAATTGTTTGTTACCTGTCTTCTATTAAAATGTATATGTGACGCGCAAAATAAAAAGGGACCTAAGGTTAAAAACCAGTTTTGTTCAGGAGAGCCATTTTAAAGATTAGACCCCTTTCTATTTGCGCTTAGAATCGTCGACTTCACTTTCATAAAACACGCATATGTCTGGAAGGGAACACTTTTGGGGCATGGGATCGGTCTCATTCGATGCTCAGATGTTGTCCACATCAAAAAAGAAAAAAAAATGAAAATTGATTTTTTTACCCTTAGGTCCCTTTCGCTATGCGCTGTCACATGAAAGATGTCTTCAGCCGGTTAATGTGTTAAAGCAATATACCGAACTAAACAAACGAGCTAAACTAAGAACAGTATGATCTATACCAACCTCTCTGAAGTTGGACCATATCGGCTATTGCTTTTATATAGCGGTCGTAGAAAGGCTCCCGAAAAAAGCCCCTGCCGATTTACTAACCACATTTTAAATCCGATCATGAACAAATTCAGTATAGTGTGTGATGTGCGACCCATAAGCAACAGTCGGGTCCATGTTTTCATTCAGCCCACATTAAAAATGTTGCCTTAGATGTGAGGTGTTGCCGGATTTTATATCATATTTTTTCTTAATTCCGTTTAAAACATGTGGGCAAAATAAGTTTTGACACGCAAGTTTTGTATTATAATTGTTTTCTTTTCAAATGAAATTTATTGAAGAAACTGAGAAGCATATTATAGATCAAAGCAAAAAAGACTTAGGTTTGTGGAAAATATTTTCAAAAGCATGAACAAAAATAATATTTCAAAATTTTTCCTCATAAGCACCATTAAAATTTTCTAAATCAGTTTTAAAAAAAAAAAAAAATTGTTGGACAGGTCTCTAGCAATAACTTGGCTTTAACAGATTGAAAAAATATAATTTAGTCGACGAGTTATAGCAAAAAAACATATAAACAATATGCAGAAAATCGGCAATTGACTGCAAAGTTCGGAGGTCGATTAAAAAAAAACATAAACAAACGCCGCGATACGGGTCTTATAATTTAGCCTATATTTTGACCCCTCACTCTCAGAATCGACCTAACTTTTGCTAAACTGAATTTGTTCCACAGTGAAATAGGAAAAAAATCAAAATACCGCATATGCTAAAAACTGAAAAAGATAGACACCAAGAGACCGTAATGCTCATCAAGGAAAAGACATAAGCTTTCTCTTGAGCAAAGCCACTCGAGGCAAATTTTGCTAGCAACAATAGGAAATAAAATACATATATGACTGCGAAAAACACCTGTTAGGTCAAAATGTTCGAAGGTTCTGTCTAAATTACTGGAGCTAATCCGCCCAGGCGAAAATATTTTCCTTTAAGAAACTTAAGGTACCTTGGTAAAAGAAAACACTTTTTTTAGTATTTGCTAAACAAACCATATTTTTTATAGATGGACAATGGTTATGATGGGGAAAAAGAGCATAGTTGCTAGACTTTAAGCTCAAGTGGCCAAAATAATGTCCAAAATGATCAAAACGGGGTATAAGTATAGAGATATGGGTACTTAAGGTAATGAAGACAATCCAAATATAGATTATTTTGAAGTTTTTTGCTTAAGAACCGCACACAGACAAAAAATTAGCTGGAAATCGGTTGCAACTACTAAAACGCCATTGCAAAAAGAGAATTTCGGTTGCAATCACCAAATACTTATAGTCGTATTGGATATTCGGTTCGACATACCACAAGATGAAAAGGATGATCATCGCATTATAGAGGCAACTAATTTACCGGCCATACTAATGAAGCGCATAAATATATTAAGTTGCCATTAATGTTGGTTGTGGTAACGAATAGTTTAGCTAACATATTGTTATTGCAACCGAAAGTTAGTAATGATATCTTAACTTTCAACATAACCAAAAGCGAAAATAAACCTACTGTTTTTGTCTAAAGCAAATTGTTTAATCTTATTTATTCAGTAAAAATCTTCCATTATCTTTTCCTCGACACAAATCCCCTATGCTTAATTTAAGTATATAAAAAAATAGTTTTTTGCCTCTATGGAAAATTTAAAAAAGGTTCGTTAAGCAAGTGAGGCATGTGGACTTTTAGATCCAAAAATTCTTTTATGGAGGTTCGGAGTTCGTATTTTCTACAATTACTGATATTTACAGAACACCAAGTAACTTTCGCACTGATGACACACTCGAGGTGCATGCAAACTGAATCATTCGGTTGTGGCAACAAATCTGTTCTCTGGTTCGACCTGGTTATAATGTTCGAACTTGCTAAAATGAACTAAGTTTTTTTCTTTTTATTTCTTTCGTAGTTTATTCGTAGCACGACGTTGCTATATATCTCTAGCCTAGGCAACACTAAGTGTTGCCTGGCGCCATGTAACATTTCCATCGGAAAGTTTGATATTTTTTAGCATAAACGTACTCAGAACGTTTTGACGTACGACCGTCATTTGTGGCATAAAAATGGAATGAACTCGTGAACATTTTCGTGCGATCATTTTTCACAATTTTCGACGTGGAATATCACGACAAGAGTGCATCGATGAACTTAAATTTTTGTATGAAGCACCATCAGATAGCAATGTGAAAAACTGGTTTAATGAATTCAATCGTGGCCGACGCTTGCTCAAAGATGAAGGTCGTGCCGTGCGTGAACTGATAACGGAAGATCGTCATGTGACATACTGTGAGATAGAGGCATCCTTGGGCATTTCTTCCACCAGCATACATTAGATATTGCATGAACACCTGGTCGTTGGATCCCGAACAATTTGACAATCGCCCAAAAAAGGCTCGTGTCGATTGATGCAAAGACATTTTTAAAAAAATACGATCGCAGTGCTTCAAAAGACTTTTCTAAGATCGTCACAGGTGACCAATCGACTGTGGTCGCCTATTTCTTTGGCAAAACTGGTCATGTGGCAATTGTTTCGCTTGAGCAACGTAGGACGGCCAATTCTGAGCGGTAAACCACAATTTGTTTGCCTGAACTTTTCGGAGAAATTCGAAAAACGTACAAGAGAAGACGAATCATTGTGTACCATGGCAATGCGACCTTTCACACTTCGGCTCAAACCAGCGCATTTTTGACCGGCCAAAACGTCGAATTGATGAGTCAGCCCTGACTTGGCACCTTATTACTTCTTTTTATTCCCGCACATGGAGAAAAAAATGCGTGGTCAACGATTTTCGTCGCCAGAAGATGCTGTTGAAGCGTTAAAAAAATATGGGAGGTGCCTCAATCGGATTGGAAATAATGCTTCGACAATTGGTTTGAGCACATGCAAAAGTGTATAAACCATGCTGTAGAATACTTTGAAAAACAACAAAACCATCTTGATGATAAATTTTCGCATTTTCATTATTAGGCCAGACATATGTATAGCTGCCCTCGTATAGCTTTCAGAAAATTTAACTGTTTTTGACCAGAAAAGAATATATGCAAATGAAATGATATGTATGATAAGTTTGAGGAAGTTTTGGACCATATCCAATTGACCCTAAGGCTTCTCGATACTTCCTCATTTAATCCTTATATATCATAATCCTCCTAATTACATGTGTCATGTGTTTTGATCCCAGATAGCGCAAATTTCTGTCAATTCTGTCCTTAGTGCCCTGTTTTGTTTTCAAACCAACATGCTTTCTGCAAATATTAATCGCATTATTCCCCAGACAATCCTCGCATAGAAAATACACCTATAACAAGGCTGAGACAGTGTCAACCCTTTTTTTGCGGTGCGCTCAAACATCCAATTAAATTCAATTTGGCTCCAAATCTGAACAACAAATGAATTCAAATTTCCTCTTCTTTCCGTCATGCAAAACATTTGAAACTTTTTGCAAATATGAAGAGTATTTTTATGCCGCTTTTTATGATGTGACGCAAATTGAATGCAAATTGATATGGCAAGAAAAGATTTACTGAGTGTTCCTCCATATCCAGCCGCGTATGTTTTGTATATTTTTTGTGTCAACATCTGAAGGGCTCATAATTTACAAAAGCTGGAAGTTTGCTTGGAGTGATGCTCATACAAAACAAGCAGGTACACATACTCGTATAAAAACCCCTAAGTCTTTAAAGGCAAGCCAATGACAAATTTATGTATGTGGCCTTTTTTTTGTTTCGTTTTCTTATCAATCTTTAATATTGGCCATTGAACCTGTCTGCCGAATGTCCAGAATTAGAGATGGTTTATGCGTATCTAAAACAAAAAAAGTATTTTTGCAAAAATTCCTATTCGCCATGACTGATGGATATTTCTTTATCTGTAGGTGCATATCCAATATCTTTGTTGACATCAGATTCATTAATAACCCGTCTGCTCGTATATGGCGATACATTTGTTACGCACTTTTGTTGTTTAATGGCATTGTTCTGGTTTGGACGACACAGCCATCTCTGCTGGCCGAACTCTTGTGAACTTCTCTGAGCTCCTTCTTTCGCTTCTACCAAAATCGTATTTAAATTTTGCACCTGATTTGTCCAATGGAACCTAAAGTTGGCTTTTAATTTCATACTTATTTACATTGCGATATCACATGTCTAAATATTGAAAGTCAGTAGCTGCTTTTGGATAAGGCCGCATACCAATCAACCTCCGTACGTTTGTTCGTTAATGCATGCCCTTGCTACGGTTTTGGGTGGCAACCGAACTGACTGACTGACGGACGCGCTTCTCAACGGCACCACAACGTAGTGACTGATGTGGGCTAGAAATATTTCACCTTTGAAATAAAAATCGGTCGTTACGGTGGGTATATTTGTGTGTCTGTTACTGATAATGCCAGCACTCGAATGAGACGGAGATAAAACACAAATGAACATTTATGGATAAATTAATTATATGTACAGGGTGGTGAAAATGCAGGTATCTTTTTAATGATTCGAAAAAATGAACAATCTAAGCAAACATTTCAATCTTTCATTTAAGTGGCTGCCACGACTCCGCTTTGCCGTTGGTAACGCTATAAATTCTAAACGACTCTTTTTTTATTTTTTTCACTTTGAACAGGGATTAACCGGCTGAAGACCTCTTGCATCTACATTTAAATAGAAGAAAAGTTTTTAACAAAATGGCAAAGTGACATTGATTTTCGTGGCTGCACATCGCTTTTATCATGATTTCGGGTCCGTGACAACCCTCTTCAGTCGAATGTTGGTTGTAACACGTACTATCCATCCATATATATTCCATCGCTATAAACGAATGTTTTATTGGGTCCACGGCAATTTCAACTAGTGGGAACTGACGGTATCGGTTGTAGAGACCTAGTTCTGTACCCAGACTAATTAGGATGTTTATTGGAACTGAATTTTTACATGTACGTATTGCTTTTTGTTCAAGATTGTTGGCTATAAGAACTCTTTTATTTCGGTTGTCATTACCACAAGCATTTGGAACTGGACTGATGGTTAAATTTTTTGTATTCGGTTATCTGACCGAAAAAAACAAGTTAATTTGTTTTCGGTCAGATAAGCGAATACATTTTTTGTATTCGGTTATCTGACCGAAATAACACAAGTTAATTTTTTTATTTTTTATATTCAACAATTTGAAAATATTTATTCTGTTGTTTGAATTATGAGCAGGTGTTTTTCAAACTTAGTTTTTTCTTTCGAATCTAATCAAATTTGTAAGCATTAGTGGAACGAGTTGATGCATGAAATTGGTAAAGTGGGTCTAAAATTAAGCTTTTGCTTTGAAGGGATAAAAAATAAAATTTTAAGTGTAGTAAAGTGGACTTTTAGATAAGAATATTTCCGGCTTCTTAAGGGTTAATGTGATTTTAAATACCTCAAATGAGTTGTTAAATTCTTGACTACAAATGTGATAAAAACATATACATTTAAATCGGTCATATTTTGTAGCTGATTTAAAAAAATGGGTGAATAAAATTATATCGCTCTCTGGTCAATTTTGTTTTCCATTCTGAACATTATATAAGTATATTGACTAAATTAAGTTTATCTAAAAGATTTTCTGATTTTGTTTTAGACGTTCTATAATATAATCTATTATTATTTTAGTATAGTAGATAATTGAACTGGGACTAAACCGGTTCAAGACCTCTTGCTTCTATATTTAAATAGAAGACAAGTTTTTAACAAAATGGCAAAGTGACATTGATTTTCGTGGCTGCACACTACTTTTATAATGATTTCGGGTCCGTGACTCTTCAGAGCAAGGCTTTCTGAAGAGGGTTGTCACGAAATCATGATAAAAGTAGTGCGCAGCCAAAAACTTGTCTTCTATTTAAATATAGAAGCAAGAGATCTTGAGCCGGTTTAATCCCAGTTCAATGTGTAAAAGCAACAGACCGAAATAAAACAAACGAGCTAAACATAGTAGATAATTTTAACCCCAAAACGATCATTTTTTAAATATTTTTACAATTTTATTTAAGAAAGAACACGCCCCAAAAAAATTCAATTGGCCAATATTTTTTTTAATTTTTTTTCACTGACGAAAAGAACATTCCAATATTAGAAATTGGATGATTAAATGTTGTTCGATTGGTACGCCGTTATTCATAAATGTCCATAGCGTTTTTGTTCAGAAGTTACTTTAAATGTACATTGGAAACGTAAGAGCAGAACAGAGTTTTACTTCTCAACTTCAGATGTTTTTGAAACCCCAGTGCAGATCACAAATGTGTGTGGGTAAATATGCAGGAGTTTAAACGAAGGTGGGCTGGCTGGCTAGTCGACCGTATGGGTACGCCGGTTGCGGTACAACAACCACACCGGCAACATTACCACTGGGGACTAATTTTGTAAACAAAACGTGTGTCCGTCGGTCCGTTCGTGTTGGAGTTAAGCCTGAGATGATGTATAGAGGGCTGCTACATATATTTCTGGCCTAATAACGAAAATGCGAATATTTATCATCAAAAATGGTTTTATTGTTGTGCAAAGTATTCTCCAGCATGATTTATACACTTTTGCATGCGCTCAAACCAATTGTGGAAGCACTTTTTCCACTTCGATTGAGACACCTCCAAAACATGGTTTTTTAACGCTTCAACAGCAACGTCTAGCGATGAAAATCGTTGACCCACATTTTTTCTTCATGTGCGGGAATGAAAAGAAGTCATTGGGTGCCAAGTCAGGGCTGTACGGCGGATGACCCATGAATTCGACGTTTTATCCGGTCAAAAAAGCGCTGGTTTTAGCCGATGAGTGAGAGCTCGCATTGTCATGGTGCAGAATGACTCGTCTTCTCTGGTTCGTTTTTTGAATTTATCCGAAGACTTCAGGCAAACATATTGTGGTGTTCCACTCAGAATTGACCGTCCTACGGTGCTCAAGCGGAACAGCCGCCACATGACCAGTTTTGACGAAGAAACAGGCTACCATTCGCTTCGAAGTAATTCTTCCACGAACAACTTTCGTTGGATTTGGCTCGACTTTGAAGACCCACACGGTCGATTGCTGTTTTGTTTCGGGCTCATACGTCACAGGTGACGATCTTATAAACGTGTTTTGATGTACCGCGATAGTATTTTTTCAAAATTTTTTTTGCACCAATCGACACGTGCCTTTTTTCAAATTGTGCGGGATCCAACGAGAACAAACCTATTTTACGGCCAGGTGTTCATGCAATATCTAATGTATGCTGGTGGAAGAAATGCCCAAGGATGTCTCTATCTTAAGGTATGTCACATGACGATCTTACATTATCAGCTCACGCACGGCATCAATGTTTTCTGGCACAACGGCCGTTTTTGGACGACCTTCACGACCTTCGTCTTTGAGTGAGCGTCGGCCACGATTGAATTCATTAGACCAGTTTTTCACAGTGCTTTAGATTCAAGGTTATCAATGCACTCTTGTAGTGATATCCACGTCGAAATTTGGGAAAAATTATCGCACGAAAATGTTCACGAGTTAATTCCATTTTTTTGCCAAATTGATTTTTCAAGTCACTGTAAACAACACAAATGATTGTCAAACGTCAAAGGTTCTGAGTACGTGTCAAACTTTCCAAAGAAATATTTATTACATTTTAACTTATTTTAAACGGTATAGCGTTGCACAAGAAAAGTTCCTTGGCCCTTAAAAATACTGGGACCTGCTAATGTGTCTTTGCATATGTTACAAGAGCAAAATAAGCCACCAATTACACTCTGCGACAAATGGTAAGGGTCAGTGATCGGTTTGGAATGAAACCACCGGGGAAAGTTATATTGGTAAAAAAAAAGTCATACGTGTTCCAGCGTTTCGCTGGGTCTCATCTAGGAATCGAGATATATCGATTTGAAGTTAGTAAGTATCGTATAGGGGAATTTGTCACGTTTTAGGCTCTTTTGTTTGACATAACTCGAGAACCACTCGTCCGATTTAGCTGAAACAAATTTAGAAAAATTAAGAATTACAATTCCTCTAATCTGTTCTTAAACCGTTTTCCTACTTAAGCAACAGTTTCGCAATTATAAATAAATGTATGAAAAAAAAATTATTTTTGCCTAAAAATTAAATTTTTTTTTTTTAATTCATAAAAAATCCAAAACGGTAAAAAGTGTCAAGTCCTATTACTTTCACGTAAAGTCACATAACCTATGACCAAAATGAGACATAAATCATGAAAATCGATGCAAAAGAGCCAAAAACGTGACAAATTCCCCTATACGATACTTACTAACTTCAAATCGATATATCTCGATTCCTAGATGAGACCCAACGAAACGCTGGGACACGTATGACCTTTTTTTGACCGATATAACTTTCCCCGGTGGTTTCATCCCAAACCGATTGTGGCTGTCGCACAGTGTTATAGGTACCTTTATAATTGTGCTTTTTAATTGGTTGGTTGTAATACACACCAGTTATGGCAACCTATAGTTTTAATCACTTCGATTGGTATAATTGAGTTTTTTGTTGTAAGAATCGTATGATAAATGTAGTTACAATATTATGGTAAATCGAACCATGTTACCATCAATACTAGCAAATGTTGGTGATTGCAACAGACAGAATGTTAATAACACTGAATATTTGTAGTTCGGACTGATTTCCAACGGATTTTTTCTCAGTGTGTAATTGATTCATTTTCATTTTAAAGTCTGAAGTGTTTTTAAACACAAGTCTAAAAAATAGGTCTAGTGGGGGTAACGGGAGAAGAACTGTGAAACTATAAATCTGAAAAACTCCAGAAAACTTTGAAAAGGTTACTTATAGTCTAACATGGATAAATAATATTAGAATAGACTTTGAATGTGTCCAGCAAAACTTGTCTTGAACGAATTGTAATATATTTTAGAAAATATTTTGTGTTTACCTCTAATAGGCCCAAAAATTTGCATGAGTTCTTATTTTAGGGCAAATATTTAAATGAATTTAAATATGGAATTATTGTGCAGTTGTGGCTTAAATTAGGGTTGGACTCATGGAACAAAATGGTCCAAAACAACGAACATTATGGTAAAAGTGTCCCCTTTATAAATATGGTCCAAATTTGTATATGGGTACTCAAAGTGAAGCCGGTTTTACTACGAATACTAATTATTTTAAAGATTTGGCGTGGATTTGGTTTGAATTAATAGTCCTCAAATCAGGCAAATCTAAAAGCTAATCCACGTAAGGTATACACTATTCTAGTCGAAAAAGATTCTTCACGATTCATTTTTTTACTCATTTATAATTTGTCTACCCGAAAAGCTTCCTGCAGTTACACCTCCTGTAAGTCCTATTTCCAATTGTCGTTGCCAACCCAGCTTAAAGTACGATCACGGAACTGGGTCCTCAAAAAATCCACGGCTGCTGCCTTGTACTGTTCAAACCAACTTTTGTCTAAATCCATGTTTTTTAATTCCCGACCACAAGAAATGGTTTATTATGAGTCTGTAGAGCTCGCAATAATCCAAAATGACGTTTCCAGCAGCATTTTCAAAGAAAAGCGGGTCAGTGATACCACCGCTCCAAAATGTCACTCTTTGCGGATTCATTGGATTCTCCATATTCACGGGGCTTCCAATACCTAGTCAGTTTTGCTTGTTACCATAGCTTACGAGTTGAAAATGCGCTTCGATAGAATATAAGTAGATGACTATTCTAGCAAAATTGTTAGTTATGACCTGCTGTAACTAAACTCATTAAGGATAACGAAGCACATGGTGGCGTGCTTTTAGAAGTCAAGTCAATTGGAACTTGCCAGCGAAAATATGAGGGATTTATGCTTAATTTGTAACAGGGTGCTGCGTGAACTGAGATCGATATTAACTCGATGTTCCAGGACTGAGTCACTCACTTGCGTCAGTGCGTGATTTTATCCACTAACCTGCTAGTCTCAAATACTTTTTGGTAAGTGCCCTATTTCGTTCAAAATATTTTATAAACGTAAAGTTTGGGCTACTTTAAAAATTGCATTTTTTTCCAACTTTGTTTAAGCACAAAGCGAGAATTTTTCTTTCATGGAGATACATTACTGCCTTTTGGTAAATGCTGTCAAAAAGTCAGTAATGCGGGGAAATGCTAAAAACCTTGAGTTAAAAAATAAACTCATTTAGATGGACCACCCGTTATAGTCGTTCTTAGGAATCTAGACTTTGGTGTTTATAAATAATTGTCTTTTCTTATTAAGAGTACAAATGCACAGAAGAGGACAGCTAATGAAACAAAAGCCACGACAACTTCAATTAGAATGAAATCATAACTAATGCCACTGAAGTCTGTACGTGAGTGTCATATTTTATTCGGAGGGCGAAATAAGTTTGTTCGTCCGTCAGTCCGTCCGTCCATTCGTACGTACATTTTATTTGTGTAACCATTTGTAGACATAAATTAATAAAAGTTTTAATTATTTTTTCAATAAATCTATGCATATTAACGAGAAAATATTAACGAGAAAATATTAACGACGAAATGTATACCAGTTTTTCATTTAAACTTATTGTAATTTATGATTTGCTGTCAAAATGGGCAATGGGCACTAGTGACTCGACTAACGGCAA
Source organism: Hydrotaea diabolus (assembly GCA_963513945.1). Lineage (NCBI taxonomy): Eukaryota > Metazoa > Arthropoda > Insecta > Diptera > Muscidae > Hydrotaea > Hydrotaea diabolus. The sequence continues at coordinate 190,346,957 of OY740718.1, forward strand.
ATTACATGGAAAAGTAAACGATTTGAATTTTAAAGTATGTTTCAAATAATTATTCTGATATCAGTAAGAATCAAGGAGAAACGCCGTTAAGTTTGGCCAGGTCGAACCCTCCATAGTCCCAACGCTTGCAAAGCCCACAAAGCTGGTCCATTTTTTGGGCAACTTCGGCCCATGGTTCCATTCATATTTGGATTAGTAGCAAAATTTGCTGTCCTATTGACTAGTTAACACTCTTTTTAACCAAGCGTAAGGTTTTTTGTGCCGCATGAGCCAAAAAGACCATAAACTTTGGCCATTTTTGAGGTATTTAGTGCGTCCCAAATGAAAGTACCCATGTCCACCATGGTCGCGTCCAGAATAAAATATGATTTGTTAAGCAAATAAGCAAAAAATGTACTTTTATTAAGGAACCCTTAGTCCATTAAAGGCCAACTTTTTTCCCTCTTGGCCGATATCACCCATTTACAACCCCAAGCAGTTTATGACCATTATTGTCTTAATTACAGGATCCTAGGTTGACTTGTTTAACTGCTACCATGATTTCAACAGTCTCTCGGAAGGACATGTCTAGATCATATTAAATTTGAAGACGACCACTAATATAGATACAGGGTGCGGCAAAAGTAGGTTCAAGGCAAATCGGCCGAAAGTATTGATGCTTTGAGGCAAGGCATCACAAAAAAACCCGTTGGCATCTACGAGAAAAAAATCTGCCCAGTGGCAGATTTCTGACCGCACTCTTTAATGAATGTTGTGATTTCCACCTCTTCGCTCACAAAAGAATAAAATGGTCCAAAAATCAAATCCAGAGGACTCCTCATTATTCTAGAGCAGTTTTAAATCCCGTTGATCAAATTGAAAACTTTTTGTCAAATTTAATGATGATCGCAAAAAAAAGCAGATGTTTCGGATCACAAAATCCCACAAATCGTCATCAAAAACCTTTACACACAATTCGTTGTTGTAGCGGCACATAGTGCCGGGATGACAGCCCTTGACCGAAGAATTCCATTTTCGAATAGTGATCCGTTCCCATACTAGCATTGGACACAAACAGAATACAATGAAACTTCCTTTCAAAATAAGTTATGGTAAGCTAATTACAAAATTGTTATTGGTTTTTATGTAACATTCGCGTTTTTCTTCTTTTTATTGGTTTTTACTGAATCAAAATAATCTTAGGCTCTTCTTTAAAGTTAAAATAAAAAAATCGGTGTAGACTTCCTTTTTTCAATAGTCCAACATGATTAATTTGCAAAAAAATTTCACCGAAATTGTTGATTCTTTTTACTGTTTGGAATCAAAAAATGAGAATTTTTCGAATAAGAAAACTCATCATACGAGGGCTGCTGTATATATTTCTGGCTTAATAATGAAAATGCGAATATTTATCATCAAAAATGGTTTTATTGTTTTTCAAAGTATTCTCCAGCATGATTTATACACTTTTGCATGTGCTCATACCAATTGTCGAAGCACTTTTTCTACTCCGATTGATATACCTCAAAAACATGGTTTTTGGAGTCTTCAACAGCATCTTCTGGCGACGAAAATCGTTGACATTTTGTTCTTGTTGTGCGGGAATGAAAGGAAGTCATTGGGTGCTTTTACGGCGGATGACCCATGAATTCGACGTTTTGGCCGGTCAAAAAAGCGCTGGTTTGAGCCGATGTGTGAGAACTCGGATTGTCATGGTGCACATTGATTCGTTTTCTCTTGTTCGTTTTTCGAATTTCTCCGAAGACTTCAGGAAAATAATTTGTGGTGAACCACTCAGAATAGACCGTCCTACAGTCGCCATATGAGAAGTTCTGCCGAAGAAACAGGCGACCATTTGCTTCGAAGTGCTTTTTCCACGAACAACATTCGTTGGATTTGGCTCGACTTCGAAGACCCACACGGTCGATTTCTATTTTGTTTGGGCTCATACGCATAGATCTATGATTCGTCACCTGTAACGATCTTATAAACGTCTTTTGAAGCACCGCGATCGTATTTTTCAAAATTTCTTTGCACCAATCGACATGAACCTTTTTTTGAGCGATTGTCAATTTTTGCGGGATCCAACAAGAACAAACCTCTTTTACGCCCAGGTGTTTATGCAATATCAAATGATCACACGAAACGAACTTTCCACGTCGAAAGTTTTGAAAAATGATCACACGAAAATGTTCACGAGTTAATTCCATTTTTTTCCATTAAAAAATAACATTTATAGGATGTAAAAAAAATTTTAAAATAAAATAAATTTGTACTACTACTTAACTATTCAAAAAGTATAAGCCAATTCAAATAGTATCCTTCTACTGCAATTAAAATTAATTCTGGATACAAATCGCTCACTTTGGGTAACTCTGGATGAAAAAATACTTGCGGATTTTTCTTAGTTGGACTATTACCTTTAAAATGATAACAAATAAATTAAAATTCGAAGCAGGTTAGTTTTCTGATTTTTATAAGATGGTACACTGTGCTTCGGGTTAATACGGTGCATAGAACCGACTGTCATTACCGCTGAAAACATGTACGATCTATTTTTTTTTTTTGAAAACGATCGAGGTGTTAGTCGAACAGAGCGCTACAGAGGTCTCGTAATGCTACAAAACTTTTTATTTTCGCAATTTCCGCCAAGCGCTAACTTTATTTTTAACAAGATGGTGCAACACCCCATACAGCCCGTGCCCCTTAAAGTTATTGACACAAATAATTTCGCAATCGGATAATTTCTAAAAATGCGATTTGAAATGGCCATAAAGATCGCCTGATTTGACATCAACAGAATTTTTCTTGTGGGAATATCTCAAAGACAAAGTTTATGTAAACAAGCCCCAACAAACCTTGCAGCAACTGAGCTGTGGTTTCAAATGGATTTTTGAAACCACAGCTCAGTTCGCTCCAAAACGAAGACTATTGACGATAATGATGTCTTCTTAAAAATTTCAAAAGAATTAAGCTAAGATGGATGTGAATAGAGTGATGCATGGGCACACGCAGAGAAAAGATATGGTTACACTATGATCACCGCAACAATAGTATGTTCTCTACAATAAAAGCATGTTCGTCGCAACCATAGTATTGTTTTATAAATTTCATTTTGACAACAGTATTATTGCGACAATATTACTATTGTTGAAATGTAACAATAGTATTATTGCCAAATTTAGAAATGAAAATATGGTTGTAGCAACCATATAAACATGGTTGGTGTTACACAAGTACGTATTGTTGTTTAAAATTTACGGTAACAATAATATGATTACGGCAATCATACAGTATGGTTGCGACTATGAACATAACAAAACAGGTTTTATAAACCATACATGTATGAGTGCGCGTATGTTTTTTTGATATACAAAAAACACATACACACGATACAGTGAATGGTTCGTGACCATTAAAACAAACAACAATCAGAAGGTAGTTAGAGGGATTTTTGTTGTGTTTACTTTGTTCGGTGAAATACTCTACTGCCGATTGGTTCTTGTTTATTTAAAATCTGCCTGCACTTAAGTATAAAGCCATTGATCGTGGTTTAATCACATTCGTTTCTTGGGGTCTACGGATGGTGAAGTAGCATTCACCCCTGCTGGCAACTAAAAGTATTTTTGACCATTGGAATATATATTTTTGTTTCTTAAATGAAATGTTTAATAAAAACATGGCCTCAAATCTGGCTATGCACTAATAGTAATGCAATTTAAAATAACATACTCGTACTTAATAAAAATCTCTATTTTTGAATAACAACAATAACCAATCCTAATTGGTTATTGTTTTGGTTGTGAGGATCATACTATGGTTGTATGAGAAACATACTATGGTTGTGAGGATCATGACATGGTTGTGGAGATTATAGTATGGTTGGATGTGATTAATACTATTGTTGTGGGGATCATAGTATGGTTGTGGAGATCATAGTATGGTTGAGTGTGAATCATACTATGGTTGTGGGGATCATAGTATGGTTATGTGTGAAACATACTATTGTTGTGAGGATCATTATATTGTTGTGCCACAACCATATACCTAACAATAGTATGATCCTCTTCGAATATTGTCACCCCAACCATACTTTTTTTCTGCGTGCAGTCACCTTCGGTGTGGTAAATGGGATTTTGTTTCTTGCCACAAATTATCCATAAATGGCCCCTTAAAATACATAATAAAATGACAAACCTCATCGAATATTACCCAGCCAGATAGCATTGTCATCTTCAACATCTTTTAAATTATAACAATCGGAGAAACTATCAGTGCTAACTGGCCAGCATAAATAATTTCTCATTTATTGGATTTTCTTAGGATTTCCTATATGGTCTTTCAAGGTCACTTCCAACTCCAAAGCAAAAAAAAAAATTTTATTTCATTCTTTCAATCCGAATGATTGAAATCTGGCAAATACTTATACATATACAAAACAGGAAGAACATTTAGTAACAATGAAATAATTTAACGTTATAAAAATATTAATAAATTTGAAGGCTGGCGTTATGAAGTTTGATTTTCAACTTCCTGCATTTACACTTCCTTAAATATGCTGTCTCAAAATCGCTCCTGTAAATGTAACCAGCTTCGTCTTGTCCCCGTTCTGCCGACAAATTTCATCTTGCTTTCACTGCAGTGGACCTCATTACGAGTATGTGCGTATTATGGGTATTCTTTTCAAACTTCCGCCGATTTCCTACTTTCCACAAATGAATAACTTCTCTTGTAGGGGTGTAAATATTTCATATTGTGGAAGCTTTATTTAGGTGTCAAATTAGTTTAGGATAATTTAATATGAACTTGCGTCAGAGCCATTTCGAATTTATGAATTTTTTTGCCGTTCAGATCCGGATTGACCGTGCACGGGATAAAAAAATGAAGCTGATATTTACAGGCTACTGATTTGAGATAAGTTCCCTGTACATACGTTAAATAAATGTTAAGGAAACACATACATATACCCGTACGTAACTCCTTGTGGAGCATTGAATACCCCTCCTTAGGTTCCAATTATTGTTATCCTTTGAACAGATGATTCTTGTTATTAAGGACTTTCTGCTTGAACGAGTTCAACTGTAAGTACAACTAATGCTTTCATTTAGGACTAGCATTTAGATCTCCATATATAACTAATTCCAACAACTAAGTGGCCAAATCGAACCCAATCCAGCCCACTTGACTTCGGCAAATATTACTTTAATCTCCAAAATTCAATGTACAAATATCTCTTCATATGTCATCAAAATTGTGCCCGTAACTCAAGCGCCCAGTGTATGTGTAAGTTGAGCTACTTTTTCAGAATTTTTAATATGTTGTCAATTATACGTTTACTTTGGGCTGTTCTTGATATAAAAACGTTAACTTCTTTTCACTCCACTACATTGCATTCCATGGCTTTTGTTGGCTGTTCCATGACATATCGGGCATTAAGTGCGATACTGTCACAACTCTGAAAAATAAAATGGTTTCTTTGAAAAAACTGACTTCAAGAGATTATTTGTATGCAGGGAAAATGACATACAAAATTTTTAACACGAAATATGGTGTGGGAAAAATATATTAAAATTATCTCCAAAATTTTTTTTTAATTAATTAGAATAATTATCATTTGTAAAAAAAGGAAATTCAATGGTTAGCACTCAAAAAATACATTTACAAAGCCAAGGAGCTTATGGCTTTAAGTATTATGGTTCGGAATTTTAGGTTGTCACTTCATTTTGTTTGGCCGCCAAAATGGATCTAAGAGAAGCACTGCGACCCATTTCCACATTTCCATACTATGCATTTATTTTATAGATTCGCACAAAAGTGAGCCAAGAAATTCGGTTTATTCGAACTGACATAAATAGGCTCACAGAAGCAAAGAAATTCCCCAAAAATATTTTACAGTTTTAGGATTTCGGATTAGATCCGTTGAAAAAAGTTCGTATTCACCCAATAATTACTTAAGTCTCACAACATCCCATTTAGGAACAAGGGGGAAACTTCTCTGATATCAGTGAGCTGTGGACGATATAATTCTTATGCTCACTGACTGGGACCTACAGTTTAACGTCGGCTCCTAATAGATAATGCACTTTACAGAAAAACTTTAACAAGACTAAGATATAAATCTCAAAGTAGTAACATCGCAGGTGAAAACCCGCCATTGAAAACTAGTTAGATGTTCTTACCCGGGATCGAACCCGGTTTTACTGACCTTTGGATCATGAACACTTCCATCACACCACGGCAGGCCACCCCATAATTGACCAATGCTTAACAACGAAATTTATGCCCAGGAAGTAATTTTAGACTATATTATGTGAAAATTGGAACTAAGTGCGTGGCGGAAACTTATACTGATATAACATTTACAAATAATGTTGCTATGATTAGGAGCACACCTTGGTGGAAAAGTGGTCGATGTCACTTCTACATATAGGGTGATCCATCTGGAGGTATTTTTTCAGAACAAAAAAATTATAAAAATTTAAATCAAGTGTGGAATCTTTATTGGTTATTTGAAAGGACATTTTATGGCATTTATTTTTTGAAAATAATTACCTTAAAATGTTGGCAACTGTATTATGGAAATGAGCGTTCGGTGAGAAACTGGAAGATCCACATTTCCGGCTCAACGGCAAAGTCAATTATCAAAATTGCTGCATTTGGGCTGAAGAGCAACAAGAAGAGTCACAAGAGGTGTCATTATACCCAGAGAAAACCACGGTTTGGTGTGGTTTATAAGCTGGTGGATTCATCAGTGCATATTTTTTCAAAAATGATGATGGTCGGAACGTAACCGTGAATTGTGCTCGCTATCGCGCCCGTAATTTTGACGACACTTGGTTTCAACAGGACAGTGCCACTTGCCAGACAGCTGCTCAAAAAATGGATCTATTGAAAGGTCATTTCGAAAATCAGCTAATTTTACGTTTGGGACAGGTGAGTTGGCCTTGATCGAGTGATATCACACCTTAGACATTTATCTTTGGGGTTACGTAAAGTCCAAAGGCTATGCCGACAAACCAACTACAATTTAGGTTTTAGAAGCCAACATTATGCGTGTCATTTAAGCCATACCGGTCAAAATGCTCGAACGAGTCATCCAAAATTGGAACATTACTAGAATGGAAACCCTGAGGCGTAGTTGCGCCAAACATTTGAAGGAAATTATATTCAGAAAATAAATGCCATAAAATGGCCTTTCAAATTACCAATAAAGTTCCACACTTAATTTGAATTTTTGTATTTTTTTGTTCTGAAAAATACCTCTAGATGAATCACCCTTTATACATAATATGGTACAAATTCAAAAGTAAGAAATCCTTTTTCTGTAGTTGATCACGATATGTTAAATTTTATGAGTAGGCATTTAAGTATGTCAGCATGGCGTTGAGACATTTTAGTAATTATTTGACAATCTCCTAGTAGGCAATCGGATTATTATACAATCCATGAAGAAGGGTATCGAAAATTCAACCAAGTCAATCTTAATTTATTCGTTTCTTTAAAATTTAATTAATTAAACAAGTGACAGTCAGATGAACTAGCATAAAATATGATTGAAGGATATATATTGCCAATTCGACAAATGGTTGGTAAATCTAATTTGCACAGCCACTTAACCCACTTAACGTAACTCTTTAAAGAACGGGAGATAGACCAAATGTTGGCTATGCCGATCGATTTATAATCACTGTTTGTACCTTAGAACCTAAAGAGTTTTTTTGCGCCTCGCATAATAAGATTCAACGGGAAGGTAATGGTTCGATGGTAAGGGTAACGACATGCTAATGCATGTTCTACACGCAGAAAGTCGCGGCAACAATAATATGTTCCCTGCCATAAAAATAGGTTCTTCGCAACCACAGTATTGTTTTCTAAACATCATTTCGACAAAAGTAGATTGCGGCAAATCTAATATTGTTGAAATGTAACAAACGTATTTTTGCCAAATTTTAAAATGAAAATGCGGTTGTAGCTACCATATAAATATGGTTGGTGCGACAAAAGTATTGTGTTTTTGGTTTTGTATTAACAATATTACGGTAACGTCAAAAACTGTAATTTATCTTAATTTGAATATGGGGTTTCAGAATAAATAAGCCATTATAGCAATTTTTATATGTAAATAAAAATTTTTCAAGCAAACTGCTTTGGATTTTTTTTTTTTTTTTTTTAAATAACCAACACTCAGGGGATGCCCCCTATACATGCGGTGCATTGCGTTGGCGAGTGGAAATTAATGGATCGGAGGGGGGAAAGAGGGAGTAATGTTTGTTGACGCTTGCCTTGAACTTCTGGATGTCGCAATTAGTGGGAAATACATTTGCCGGAAGTCGATTCCACATACGGACTGTACGAGCGAAAAACGAATTTGATCTGTAGTGTATAGTGCGGTCAACTGGCCAATCGATAACAAACGGGTGTGAATTCCTAGAAAGTCGCGTATCCCTGCCGAACATCCTCACGTCAGGAATAAGGCGACGGATGTCTGATGAACACACACCATGAAAGTAACGATAGAACAGCGTCACGCAACCCACATTCCGACGATGCTCAAGGGAAACAATAGAGTTGGATACCCTACTGTCACCTATCAGCACCATCGCTCTCCTTTGAACACGGTCAAGTAGCTCCAAGGATGATTTTGGAGCACCTGCCCATATATGGGAGTTGTATTCCATCTTTGGCCTGATGTAAGTTGTATAGATATTGAAAAGATCAGAAGGAGTGAAATATTTCTTGCACCGCTTTAAAAAGCCTATGCACTTGAGTGCTTCTTTCGACACTTCGAATACATGTCTCGCCCAAAGAGCGTCACATTGTATTTTCATGCCCAGAACATCGAGAGCTTCTGATTGTTCAATATCCGTACCATCGATAGAAATTGACGATGTTGTTGGGTCAGTGAATCGCTTGTGAGACAACAAGCAGCACTGTGTCTTACGTGCATTAAAATCTACTCTATTCACTCGACCCCATTCGGAAATGGCCAGTACATCCCGGCCAAGTGTCTCATACATAATTCGCCTTTTGTCTTCAATATCTTGAAGGCTCGGCCTAAGGTCGAATGAATATGAATGACAGAGGTTACTATCATCTGCGAAAGAGTAGATTGGATTCACGGTCTGACCCAATAGATCGTCAATGAAAATAAGAAATAAAGGGGGAGAAAGGACAAAGCCCTGTGGTACACCTGCGGTCAGCCTATGTGTGTTGGATGAGAATCCATCTACAACAACTCTAATAGTGCGATCTCTAAGAAAGCTCGATATAAACCGAGCAAACGTATTACCGACACCAAAAGCGATCAGCTTTGATATGAGTGCACCGTGCCAGACTCTATCAAAGGCCTTGGAGATATCTAGAGCCACGACCTTACTCTTACCATACTGGTGGATAGACCGACTCCAACGCTCCGACAAGAACGCCAACAGGTCTCCCGTAGAGCGGTTTCTACGGAAGCCATACTGTCGATCACAGGGATCATAACATGGTTGCGTGTGAATCATACTGAGGTTGTGGAGATCATATTATGGTTGAGTGTGAATCATACTATGGTTAAGTGTGAATCATACTATTGTTGTGGGGATCATAATATTGTTGTGCCACAACCATATACAACACAATAGTATGATGCTCTTCGAATATTGTTATCCCAACCATCATACTTTCTTTCTTCGTGTATAGGGAGAGTTTTTTCAGGTCAAAGATAAATACGAATTTTGAGTTGTGAAGTTCTTGCACTAAATGAGCGTGTGTGTAGGCGCTGGGGAAAAAAGAAAGAACGAACACACACACAAACAATATTGTTTTCTTTCTTAAATACATTCACAAACAGTCGCCATAATGAAATGCAAATAAATTCATAGTTTTTACGAATTTTGAGTTGTGAAGTTCTTGCACTAAATGAGCGTGTGTGTAGGCGCTGGGGAAAAAAGAAAGAACGAACACACACACACACAAACAATATTGTTTTCTTTCTTAAATACATTCACAAACAGTCGCCATAATGAAATGCAAATAAATTCATAGTTTTTGCTCTTTATTTTGTATTTACAGCACGCACACTGACACACACGCATACTGGCAATTACATTTCGTTAAATGCGTCTGTATGTGTTTAAGCGTGTCTGTGAGTCCGGGTGTCTGTAACAAATTGTGTGTATAAACGGATCGGCAGTGCAATAAATTAACCAAAAGTACAATCTCAAATTTTAGGCCTAATAAATGGAAATTATCTTAATTTGATTTTAAATCAAATCAAGCTAATTTATAGCCATCCCCTTCTCTCTCCTTCCCAGCAGCACTATTCACATCCGTCATCTGTAGGGCTTCGCGCGCTTTTAAAAATCTGGTCGCATCCGCTTCCTTGTAGTTTTGTGTGATAATCTCGGAGATATATGCCCATTTACGATGATGGACAGTGGGGGAAAGGAGGTGAGGAAGATTTAACATATTTCCGGTGTAATTAACGTGAATATTTGTCGACCATTTGGAGCGAGAACTATTCGGTACTAGGTGTCACGTAACGTGTTTCATTAAAAGTGCACCATTATGAATGGCATTCCGAGTCCACTTATACATATGCATGTATATACATTAAGGTGTGCGTGTAATTAAAGTTCACCTAATACGTAATAGCTTATGATGATATAAAACGATCTGGAAGCGTATTTGAAAGAACAAACAGACAAATCAGTATAAATTTACAAACTTTTTGCAGTTTTACTTGATTCTTTGCCATTTGTCTTTAACAACTCCATAGCACTGGGGTGCGCCATAGTTCGACGCTCCACATGGTATTCCGGGCGGTTTCCACTTCCTTGTATGCTTTGTGGGTATATTATCCCCATTTGAGCAGCTGTACTGCAAGTGGCACCGTCCTGTTGAAACCAAGTGCCATCAAGATTACAGGCTTCAATTTCAGGTATCATAAAGATTGATTTCATGGCGCGATAGCGCTCATTTCCATAATACACTTGCCAACATTTGAAGGTAATTATTTTCAAGAAGTAAATGACATAAAATGTGCTTTCAAATTTCCAATGAAGATTATACACTTGATTTGAATTTTTATATTTTTTTTTGTTCTGAAAAAATACCTCTAGATGGATCACCCTATAGATTCAATGTTGTCTTACATTTATCGGTAATGTAAGAAAACAGAAACCACATCTATAAGTCTTGCATAAGCTGATTCGTTAGTTTTGGTATTTTAGACGAGAAATAATTAAATTTTTACAGCAAATCTGGCACAAGTGCTAAAAAAAGAAATCAACGTGCATGCTGTTATAGAAATTGCATAATAGGCTTTGATGTTAATTTTAACGTTATAAAATACACTACATTGAAACAAGTGTCCCTTGCAGCTCTAGAAGCTAAAATTAATTTAGCATGGTAGTTTATGAGCGACCACTATTGTAAAACTAGACCAGATATCGGTCTATGTTCTTAAATAATCCTCATACAAAGGTTCCTCAATATTGAAAGTCTTGCAGCTTTGGAAACCACAAATTACACATACTTCTGACCAGGGTTCAGAATCATTCACTCGCTCGCGCTCTCGTCCGCGAACGTGTGCGTTTCAATTTTTTCATAATGTTCTTCTTCGCGAGTAAGAGCGTAAAAAATATTTCTTTTCACTCTCTTTCACGTGTGCGATGGTTGAAATTTTTTTGTTGCTCATCCTTCGCGTGTGTGCATGAATCCAATTTTGTTTTGTTCATATATGAACGGTAGCAAAAGAAAAAGCGCTCCTAAATGAGCGCTCGCACATTTCTGACAAGTTGAAATTTTTTCTTTTACAGAAATTCCACAAAACAATTTATTATTTAAAGAATAATGCACACAGCATTCCGAGTGACTAACTCCCATTTCTGGTAAAGTTTGTCCAAATCGGTCCAAGTTTTACTATATTACGCTCAAATACTCGTATTGTATGGTGCGTTATGAGCAGACAGGCAGAAGTGCTTAATCCTCTAAATATCAAAGTAGTGAAGGGTTGTTTACATTCATCCACGATCGTATTTAACTTTTTTTCAGTGTAAAAGATGTCAAATTATCAAGACTGATTTGCTAAACTTTTGTCGTAAGTATATACTTATACAAATTTTAATACGAAGTCTATCCTAATTTAGTATCGGGCGGACCATTTAAAATTTTAAATTTGTATCGGCTGTAAAAAAATGTACTGATAATTTTTCCAAATATCTGGTTTTATTGAAAAGTTTAAACTTTGTTATTCAACACCATCCTATGAGTTATCGCTTCGCCCAAAAGGCTGAAGATTGTTTGGCATGAGAGGAAGAATTTTACCGAAAAATCGGGTTTTCAGATGAAGCACATTTTCATTTCGGTGGCTATGTCAATAAGCGAAATTGCCGCATATGGGGTTCAGAGTACATGACTATTGAGAACCTAATGCATTCACAACGAGTCACTGTTTAGTGTGGATTTTTCTTTGAAAATGAGCAATGAACCGCTGCTACTGTCAACGGTGAGCGATAACTCGCAATGATGTACTACGAATTTTTGTTTCCAAAAATTCAGGAGAATGACATGGACGACATTTTGTTTCTACATGCTACGCAGCTAACTCAACCATCGATATTTTACGCACTGTTTTTGAAAATCGAATAATTAGCCGAAGTTGTGATGCCATTTGGCAGCCTCAAAACTGTGATTTCAGCTCTTTGGATTATTTTCTGTGCAGAGCCATTAAGGAATAATGTCATGCAAAGCATCCAGAAACAATTCAACATTTGAAACATAAAATCAAAGTTGCCATTGAAGAGATTCGACCTGAAACAATCAAAAATGTACTGAAAATTTGGGTTGATCGGATGAGATACATCTGAGCTAGTTGTGGTAGTCATATGAATGATATTGTGTAAAGTCACATAACCTATGAACAAAATGTGACATAGATCATGATAATCGATTTACGGGTTTCGCTTTTATGCAAAATTAAGTGAATGTAATATGAATCGGAATGTTTATTTTCAAACAAAATAAAGAATCAGTAAAAAAGTCATCAATGTTTTTTCCAAAGAATTTTGTGCATATCTCGAGCGAATTTTTGAAATTCATACCTGGTTTTCGAGTAATGACAAACAAAATAGCCTTAAACGTGACAAATTCCCCTATACGATACTTACTAACTTTAAACTAATTATTATTTGATGTACATTTACCAAACGAATGATGCAGAAAATCTTCTTTTTGGGGCTACTTCCACCAACAATTATCAGAATTGAGTCCTGTATCAATCGCCTAAAAAATGTTGTACTGTGTTATTAAAGACAAAAATCAACCTTTGCTTTTTTTATAGCAAATTCAAATTTTAAATGTTACTCTCAGCAGGGAATAGCTTAGAAAAAAACAGGCGTGGGAATACGATACTGGAAGTCAGGATTCGTCTCCAGCGAGCGCAGTATGTTTTTCTTTTTATCTTTCAAGTATGGAAATATGGAAAAATAATAGATTTTAAAGATCTTCTTTGAAGCGATAACAGAGCCTGTGTATACTTTAATTTATTGTATCCGAAGCAATTTGTCAGTATTCGGACCTTATCTGCTTCTTTGGTTGGCCTTTTATGCTGGGCTGTAATCGATTTCTTTCCCTTCACCCTAAGAAAGATTGAAACGCTTACATTGCAACTAAAAATAGTCGAATCAAATCTGAAGCATGCTCTAGTTCTTTTAAGAACTGAAAAAGAATCAAATCAAAAATAATTTAAAAAATCGCAATTATTTTTTGGAATTTCAAAATTAAAATGAAATGTCTAATCGTTGGCCACTTGATAAATAACCGCGCAACGTTATAAAAAGTAAAATGTTGTCTGCTGAACAGTCGTGATTTCAGATCCACCGTGCCATGGTTTACACAGTACAACGTACGGTGGCACAAATGCCCTACGAACGAACGAACGACGGGGGAAAACGTAAACGCTGTAAAGAATAAACATTAACATAAACAATAAAAATAAAAGTCAATAAACAAATAAAAGAATCGTAATCGTAACCGTCCTCTATTTATTTGTTGCCATCGTTGTTGTTTATGCAAGTATGTTTTACGTCTCCCCCCTCTGGCCGGCGTCTTCTGACGTTTTTGGTTGTGGCCTTTGATTTGTGTGGTTGGCGTTGGAGTTGTTGGTGTTGGCTTTTCGTAAGCAACGTACATGATGAGCATACTGAAATGGCCAATAAATACAATATGACGGTTCTTCTTCTTGTGCTTGCGTCTTCGTTGTTGTTGTTGGCGGCGGCGTTGGTGTTGTTATTAAAACAAACACTGGAGCGCGTACGCAGCGCTATGATGCTACCTTGTACGTACGCCAGCCGTGTCGAGCTGAGCCGAGCGTATGCATTGGTTTTGATATGCTAATCAATAATTGTTAATCAGGAGGCCCCCCCACCAACCGATCGATGTTAATGATCTGTGTACACACCACAATGAACGATACGCGTAGCTCAAACAATTTGTCTGCGTGGATTTTCTAACGTTCTGTGACAGTGGTTCAATTGATGGTGTCTTCGTGGAGGGAATAGTCCAGGGTACAAACCGCTAACTGGTATATTAACCTGGTGGATGGATATTGGCTAAACTTTTAAGAGGAACTGATTTAAAGCAAATATTTTTATTCGAAATCAAGGGTGAACTGAGAAGAAAGAAACAGGTTTGAAATCAGTTGGAGCCACAAAAATTATGTTTAAGAGGAAGACTTTTGGTGACAAACACTAAATGCTGGTTATCTTATTGTACATTAGGGATGGGATAGTGCACGAGTTTTCGATTTTGATACGACTCACCCCCTTATTTTGTGGGGTTCGGAAAAAAATGCATGGGCCAAAAATTGGGGGCGTGAAATGGGGGCAAGTGACAGCTCATCGAGGTCAAAGGTCGTGGGATGGGGGAAAATATTCACAAAAAGCCCCGCAACTACCTAGGAGTCGCACCTAGAGGGGTAAAATGTATGATCGACCCCCATTAATTTTTCCCTTCCAATATTATTTCCAAACATAAATACCCCCTATCTTCACTCCCTAAGGGGACTCCCCTACAAAATTAATGTATTTTTTTTAAATTTTGCTCTCACCGCTTAAACTACCCTAAAAGTGCACCTAGAGGAGTTAAATGTAAGACCAACCCCCAATATTTCTGCAATTCCAACAGTTTCTCAGAACAAATCTACCCTCTATCTTCAACCGTTAAGGGACTCCACATACAAATTTTTGTCATGAATACCCTCTATCGCTAACCCAAAAGAAGAGTCCAATGCAAAATGCACTTAAAACGACCACACAAAACAAAATGCACCACAAAATAATATTTTCGTTTAAATTTTTTGTTACTATTGATGATAATTTATTTTCGTTTTTAATAAATGTAAAAATACATGTATTTGTAATTCGAAAATTTTTATATACGAGGGCGATCGCAAAAGTAACTGACCTAACATAAAAAGAACCGTTTTTTTTTGAATTATTATTATTTATTTTTCAACATAATCTCCTTCCAACTCAATACACTTCATCAAACGTTTTTCAAGATTTTTAATTCCATCCAAAAAATAAGATTTTTCAAGAACTTCAAAATATGCCTCAGTTTCAGCAATAACCTCGCTATTGGACGAAAATTTTTTGCCACCAAGATTTTTTTTTAAATTGGGAAACAAGAAATAATCAGAAGGAGCTAAATCTGGACTATATGGTGGATGCGGAGCAATTTCAAATCGTAATTCGGCCAGTTTTTGTTGAGTTAAAAATGCAGTGTGTGAAGGAGCATTATCTTGAAGAAAAATAACTTCTTTTTTTTCTAAATGTGGTCGTTTTATCTTGATTTCTTCACTCAACCGATCCAATAATGCACAATAATATTCACTATTTATAGTTTTTCCTTTCTCAAGATAATCAATAAATATTATACCCCTTGCATCCCAAAATACTGTGGCCATTACTTTTCCTGCTGACTTAACAGTCTTCGCCTTCTTGGGACCTCTTTTACCAGCTTCTATCCATTGTTTTGACTGTTCTTTGCATTCTGGGATGTAGAGATGGATCCATGTTTCATCAACAGTTATGAATCGGCGCAAGAACTCTATTGGATTACGCTAATAAATCGCTAAAAGCTCCTCGGAATTGGTCCAACGGACGACTTTTTGGGGCAAAGTCAACAAACGCTGCACCCATCTTGTGGATAGCTTTTTCATGTGGAATTCATCATGTAAAATACTCCAAACTTGTTTTTCGTGTATTTTAACAATATCAGCAAGTTCTCTGAGCTTTATTCGTCTATCTTTAGTCACTTCATTAAATATTTTTCAAATGTTTTCAATAGTAGTAGCAGTTTTCGGTCTTCCAGAGCGTCGTTCATCTTCCGTACTTGAACGACCCATTTAAAATTGTTGAACCCAGGATTTCACGGTGGAGTATGATGGTGCATTATCACCATGAACAGAATCCAATTCATCTTTAATTAATTGTGGCGTATAACCTTTCATATAAAAGTGTTTATTTACCGCACGAAACTCTCTATTTTCCAGTTTTCAAAACTTATAAAACTTGTTTACTTTGCTTTAAAAAAACAAAAAAAAAACAAAGTTGCTAGTAAAACAGAAAATGTGCCAAGCCAGTTAGTTTTGCCGTCGCCCTCGTATGTGACAGCGCATAGAGAAAGGGACCTAAGGGTAAAAAAAAAATCAATTTTCACTTTTTTTTTGATGTGGACAACATCTGAGCATCGAATCAGACCGATCTCATGCCCCAAAAGTGTTCCCTCCCAGAGATATGCGCGTTTTATGAAAGTGATGGTACACCAAAGATACACGTATTTAAATCTTTAAAATGGCTCTCCTGAACAAAACTGGTTTTTACCCTTAGGTCCCTTTCTATTTTGCGCGTCACATATATAAAAAATGTTAGTCAAATTAATTTAATTTTTTCAAGTGATGTATATTTCTTCCAATTTTCTGCGGTGGTGGTAGCTAGACATACCAACGATGATAAATTAGTTGCACCAAACGAATTCATTTAAATTAAATTAATACGAGGGCTGCTTTATATATTTCAGGCCTAATAATGAAAATATTTATAATCAAAAATGGTTTTATTGTTTTTCAAAGTATTCTTCAGCATGATTTATACACTTTTGCATGTGCTCAAACCAATTGTCGAAGCACATTTTCCACTCCGATTGAGACACCTCCAAATCATGGTTTTTGAACGATTTAACAACATCTTCTGGCGACGAAAATCGTTGAACATGCATATTTTTCTTCATGTGCGGAAATAAAAAGAAGTCTTTGGGTGCCAAGTCAGGGCTGTAGGGCGGATGACCCATCAATTCGACGTTTTGGCCGGTCAAAAAGGCATTGGTTTGAGCCGATTTGTGAGAGCTCTCATTGTCATGGTGCACAATGATTCGTCTTCCCTTGTTCATTTTTCGAATTTCTCCGAAGACTTCAGGCAAACAAATTGTGATGCACAACTCAGAATTGACCGTCCTACATTGCTTAAGCGGAATAGTCGCCACATGACCATTTGCTTCGAAGTGCTTCTTCCACGAACAACTTACGTTGGATTTGGCTCGTCTTCCAAGACCCAGACGGTCGATTGCTGTTTTGTTTAGGGCTTATACGCATAGATCAATGATTCGTCACCCGTGACAATCTTATAAACGTCTTTTTAAGCACCGAGATCGTATTTTTTCAAAATATCTTTGCACCAATCGACACGAGCCTTTTTTTGAGCGATTGTCAAATTGTGCGGTATCCAACGAGAACAAACCTTTTTTATGGGCACGTGTTCATGCAATATTGAATCTATGCTGGTGGAAGAAATGCCCAAGGATTCCTCTATCTCACGGTATGTCACATGGCGATCTTGCATTCACGCATGGCATCAATGGTCTCTAGCACAACGGCCGACCTTCATCTTTGAGTGAGCATCGGCCACGATTGAATTCATTAAATCAGTTTTCCACAGTGCTATAGGATGGTGCTTCATCGCCATACAAAGATTTAAGTTGTCGCGAGAATCCACGCTAAAATTTTAGAAAAATGATCGCACGAAAATGTTCACTAGTTAATTCCATTTTTTTTACCAAATTGATTTTTTCAAGTCACTGTAAACAACACAAATGCTAGTCGTGCGTCAAAACGATCTGAATACGTTTATGATAATAAATGTCAAACTTTCCACTGGAAATGTCAGATGGCGCCAGACAGCACTTGGTGTTGCCTAGGCCAGAAATATATTTAGCAACTCTCGTAATTGTCGTTGCAACAAATAATTAATACTAAGCGACAAAGTAAGCTTCCACTTAATAATAAAAACATGGCTGTAGATACAATATAACCTTATAGATACAATAAACATTGCTTTTATTTTCCATTCTTTGTCCAATTTTCTATTGGACAACATATGCACTTATTTTCATAGAGCCCCTTTAGAAATCTACCCTCACTAAGTGAAAAAAATATGGTTACTTTACAGTCATCTCTGCCAACCATTGCCAAATTTAAAATGAAAATATGATTGTTTCTACAATATAAATATGGTTGGTGCGACAATAGTGTGGTTTTTTGGGTTTTATGTTAACGATAATACGATTACGGCAACCATACTGAATTATTCTAATTTTTCCTTAATATTAATATGGTTATAAAAACAATGCTATTGTTACGAATCTTATGCAATAATAGTATTTTTAACATAAATTAAAATTTGTCAAACAAACTGCTTTCGATTAGGTTAACTGACATTTTTTTAATAAAATATTTTAGTTGAAACGCTTACGTTTTTAAACGGATTCCTCCTATTACTTATTAATGTATTTTTAAATAATTTACTTAATAAAAATCTCATTTATTGTCTAAACATAACCCAATCCTTAAAAGTAATTTTGGGGGATCATTGTATGGTAGGATCATACTATGGTTGCATGGATAATAACATGATTGCATGTGAAGCATACTATGGTTGTTAGGATCATACTGTGGTTGAAGTGTGAAACACATCAGGCCATAGTATGGATAAGTGTGAATTATACTATGGTTATGGGAATCATAGTATGTTTGTGAGGATCATAATATGGTTGAGGGAATCATAGTATGTTTGTATGTAAATCAAACTATTGTTGTCAGGATCATAATCTTGTTGAGCCACAATCATATACTTAACAATTGTATGATTCTCTTACAATACTGTTATTCCAACCTTACTTTTTTCTTCGTGTTTCCATTCAATATTACCTTAGTCGGTTGCTGCAAATGGAAATGGGGTAATGTGGAAAATACAAAACGCTCTTAATGCTTTGCTAGAGGTGAAATAAAAAAAAACTATGCACACCTAGCCGGAAGTTCAATATTTGCAAATTTGTTCTTCTTCCTCTTTTATTTGATAAACTGGTGGATATCAGGACAAATTAGTACTGGTCAATCATTATTTAATGAGCCGATGGCAAACAACAAAACTGGTGCATTTGTTGTTTGACAACGGATAGTACTGTTTTACTGCCACTAAGTGATCATTTTTTTTTATTATTGCAGCTTGAGCATTTTCACACTGGACAGTTTCGATTTTAAATATTACTCGTATCAATTGGTTACTTAAATCACTGTGCCCAAATTTTCTACAACTAATCGAAATGTTCACCTACTTGATCGCTTCATGTTGTTAGTTGCTTAAATTTACAGATGTACAGAAACTTAAAACAAAATATAAATTCAATAAAAATTCCCAAATACTTGGATCTTGGGTGGTGCTATTAGCCGTATTTGAATATGTTTCTGATATTATTTCCAACATTATCTTGGTGGCGTCTTTGTTGCTCTTTGGGCTGCGGCTAAATGCTAGTGCCACTAATGACGACGACGACGAAGATGATGATGATGAGAACGCTGATGCCCTGATGAAAGTTTCGAATGATTACGAGCGCCCGGATTTTGAAAGTTGTTCGTTTGTTCGATATCCCAAAAAAAATATATCCAAATGGTGTACTCTGAATGTGTGGCAACTTAAAGTTGTTTGTGCTGGCGCTGCTGCTGTTGTCGGTGCTTTGGGTTAGTTTGGGGTGCCATAAAATTTTAGTTGAGTTTCCATTTGTTGTGTCGAGCATCGAACAAAGCGTGTGTTTTGTTTTCAAAACATATAAAATGCACAAAAATTGTGAATAAATTTACTTTTCAAATATTGTTATTGTCTCCCATCCCATTCGATTCCAGCCAACCCATCGTTTAGACGCTGGTGCTGGTGTTGCTGCCGCTGTTCCTGATGTTGTTGCATTTGAACTTTTTCAAACAACATTATGTTTGTTGGTGGCTATCTTATTGTATTATAACGAGAGAGAGAGAGCGTGTATGTGTGTTTGTACCCATTTAACTATTTATGCCCGAAAAGAGAGAACATTAAACAAACTGTCATTTTTGGCATATCACTTTTGGACTTTTATGACTCCCTGAGATTCGATGATGATAAAAAGTTTCAGTCCGTTTGTTTGTTTAGTTCGGAGGGATTTTCGTTAAATCCCGACAAGACGGCTTTAACTTTTATGACTGATTTTTATTGTAGTGTTAATTTCAATCAAATCCCCGATAATTAAAAGATATTAATTGTCGCAATAATCGTAAAGGCCCGTGGTGATTTTTATTATCAAAACTTTTCAGATAAGAAGTCATTTAAATTGAAATTGTTTCGTTTTATTGATAACTTTTCTCAAACTATCGAAAGACAACAAATAGCTACATTAAAACTTTAAAATAGAAATGTTTTCTTAAACAGTTTTCTTACAGTTTCCCGCCATACGTATGACATTAAAACAAGATTGCTAGGCCAATGTTTTCATCTTAATAAAATATTGGACTTGGGTTGAGATCCAAATAAAATATATAATAAAATAACATTCTTGTGGGATGGTAAAGTGTGCACCATTTTTATATAGGGTGATCCATCTAGAGGCATTTTTTCAAAACAAAAAAATATAAAAATTCAAATCAAGTGTGGAATCTTTATTGGTATTTTGAAAGGACATTTTATGCCATTTCTTTTTTGAAAATTATTTCCTCCAAATGTTGGCAACTGTAATGTAGAAATGAGCGTTCGGTAAGAAACGGGAAGATCCGCTGTTTTCGACCAAAATTTTGTTCAGTGACGAGGCCCATTTCTAGGTAAACGGCAAAGTCAATAAACATAATTGCAGCATTTGGGCTGAAAGGCAACAAGAAGAGGTTCAAGAGGTGCCATTCTAAACAGATAAAACCACGGTTTGGTGCGGTATATAAGCTGGTGGAATTATCGGTGCATATTTTTTCAAACATGATGATGGCCGAATCGTAACCGTGAATGGTGCTCGCTATCGCGCCATAATATCGACCTTTATGCTACCTGAAATTGAAGCCCGTAATCTTGACGACACTTGGTTTCAACAGGACGGTGCCACTTGCCATACAGCTGCTCAAACAATGGATCTATTGAGAGGTCATTTCGAAAAGCAGCTTGTTTCACGTTTTGGACATGTGAGGTGGCCTCCTAGATCGAGTGATATCACACCCTAAAACATTTTTGTTTGTGGTTAGCTAAAGTCCAAAGTTTATGCTGACAAACCAGCTACGATTGAGGTTTTGGAAGCCAACATTACGCGTGTCATTAAAGCCATACTGGTCGAAATGCTCGAACGAGTCATCCAAAATTGGACCCTACGAATGGAAACCCTAAGGCGTAGTTGCGGCCAACATTTGAAGGAAATTATATTCAAAAAATAAATGACATAAAATGTCCTTTGAAATTACCAATAAAGATTCCGCACTTGATTTGAATGTTTATATATTTTTTTGTTCTAAAAAAATACCTCTAGATGGATCATCCTATACAATCGAAGTGCGGGTGCAAAATTTGTAAAGCGGCCACACGAAAAAAAAAGTATGGTTGGGGTGACAATATTCGAAGGGGGTCATACTATTGTTGGGTATATGGTTGTGGCACTACAATATTATGATCCTCACAACAATAGTATGATTCACACACAACCATACTATAGTCCCCACAACCATAGTATGAGTCACACTCAACCATACTATTCTCCTCACAACAATAGTATGATACTATTATCTCCACAAGCATATTATGATCCTCACAACCATAGCATGTTTCTCATACAACCATATTATGATCCTCACAACCATAGTATTATTCGCACGCAACCATACTATGATCCCCACAACCATAGTATGATTCACACTCCACCATACTATTATCCCTACAATTATAGTATGATTCACTCAACCATACTATGATCCCCAAAATTATTCATTAGGATTGGGTAGTGTTGTTATCAAAAATAGAGATTTTTCTCAAGCAAGATATTTTAAACAACATTACACTAAGTTGATAGCCAGATTTGAGGCCATGTTTTTATTGAACATTTCATTCAGACACAAAATTATTTATTCCAACGGCAGTTGAAAATACTTTTAGTCGGTATTAGGTTATTTCACCGAACAAAGTAAACACAATAAAAATCCCTCGAACTACATTCCGATTGCTGTGCTTTTTTTTAAAGGACAACATCCATTCACTGTATCGTGTGTATGTGTTTTTTTGGTGTATCAAAATAAAACACATCCATGTATGCTGTATAAAACCTGTTTTGTTACGTTCATAGTCGCAACCATACTGTATGATTGCCGTAATCATATTATTGTTAACATAAATTTTAAACAACAATACTTTGGTTGCACCAAGCATGTTTATATTTTTGCTACAACCATATTATCATTTCTAAATTTGGCAATAATAGTATTGTTACATTTCAACAATATTAATATTGCCGCAATCATACTGTTGTCAAAATTAAATTCAAAAAACAATACTATGGTTGTGACGAACATGCTTTTATTGTAGAGAACATACTATTGTTGCGGTGACCATATAGTAACCATATCTTTTCTCTGCGTGCAGTTATCAACTCTTAAATGTCAGCGGCATTAGTCGCTACGAGCCGGCACTGTACATAAGGATCAGAAGGTGTATATAAAATGATAAAGCTATAATTTCTCTTAGTTAAAAGAATTTAAACTTAAAAAAAATACACAGAGAAAAAGGTAAAGTGCCACTATTATGATTTAAGTAAGCATAATATTATGAGTACCTTGTCCAACACAATCATTATATCATTGTCCCAAAATAACAAAACTAAAATTCCATCATATTATGATCCCCAAAACTACAGCCTGATTTACACACAACCATATCATGATTTTCGCACAATCATATCATGATTTTCGCACAGCCATAGTATGATCCCGACCACCATATTATGATTCCAATATTTTCTAATAAACGTATGCGTACTTATTTCAGAAATTAGGCATACATCATAAAATTATTAGATTCATGTTCGTATAAATCTCTTTACTTCTAGAGCTGTTCGATACAATTAAGACATGCACTAAAGTTTTCTTTTACACATTGCCACCGACTAACAAACTGATTTCTTGTCTTGACCCAACTGAAACAAAAATAGGAATTCCTGCATAAATCATTATGGGGCCTTTGTAAGAATATTTAACATCCAAGAAATCACCTCTGAAAACGTAATACGAGTGTAGTAACAAGCAGCACGATATGTTAACACTAAGGGATGCACAAGGCTACTTGGTTGTCATCTGATCGTAAAATGCGCGGCAAATGTACTGAGGACTTTGGGTGCAAGGTCTATATTGCTCTGAAAAATTTGTCATTTGGAACAGGTACATATTGGTTCTAAGAAATAGTGACATTTTCTTAAGAATCATAGTCATCAATTTTACGATGAGGCTGAATTGGAGGCCTTGACGTATGGAAGTCTGGGCCCTGTAGCCCAAACCGTACCGTAACGATCAGAGAAATATGGGTATTTATATATATATAAGTATTTGAGATTTGCCCAAAAATCGGCCCCCTGAAGCTATGGAAAATAGCTCAAGGCCCCTAAAGCTCTGAAAAGAGGTCATCGACACATGGGTAGAGCCAAATGAATTTTTTTAACAAACTCAAAATGCATTAACTTTTAAAATTTGTCTTAATTTAAGGTTCCAGTGTACCCTATGGACCGGTTCTACAAAACACTAAAAGTTTCTTCACGAATCTGAATACGACAACAGTGAATAGGGCCCCAAACTTTTGCTCTCTTGAAATTGATCCCTCGGAAATAGAATACTTTTATTGCGAAAAGTCCCCTCCGATTTTAGCTGAACCACAACTGAAAAATGTCAAATGTTCTTGTCTGCGTATTGGCTCTGAGGTATCTTGTGTGATTGTCATGTAGACCGGTCACTTGACAAAAGAATGTTCATCTGAAAAAGGTGAGCTAGGATTATGACGAATATGTTCCAGAACGTCTTAAAGGGTACAGAGAAGCTCTACTTACACTCCTTATATATGGGTCTATATGAACATTGGTGTCCGAAATATGAGTGGTATAAACGGTAATATATGAAAAGCCCTATAGCCTGACAAAGCCCAGGCCTAGCGACTTCCGCTATTGTGATGTGCGTCTGTCTTTAAGCGCACACAAACGTACAGCATTGAGGGTGTATTAAATTATATGATTGTTAATAATTTATTTAAATACACTTAAAATGTAAGACAGCGGCAATAACAACAGCGCACGAAAACAATCCAATAAAAACAAAAGCTAAACCGAAAATGAAAACGAGCGTAGCAAAAAAAAAACATAAAATAATAAAATAGAAAATTCGAATAGTCGTAACGACAACTAAGATTCTCCCCAACCGACCATTAAGGCCAACCGTCCAACCTCCCGCCCATTCTCTACACCCACTCATGCACACGTTCACACATACACGGACACTAGTGCGTGGGCGCCACGAACATGTGCAGGAGCAGAAGAAGAAAATGAAATAATAATAATAATAGCCGTGTTAAGGTGGTCAAATTGCGATAACTTTAAATTATAGGCAAGAACTTTAAAAATGGATTTGATTTGCTGTTTAAAAACCGCTTGTTTCAAAATGTTGTAATCCTTTGGAAAAACCATTTCAATGGCTGCTCCGCAAGACCAAATCTTCAAAACACTCCACTAAGGCTTCGCTATACAGGGCTAGGCGATTAAAGTGTTACCATCTTTACGTGTATAGAACTGCCAGCTATGTCAAATGCATACCAACGACAGCTGTTAACATAGAAACGGCCGAAATAACCCTAATCATTGACGAATTTTTATAAAAAATCCCAAATCGACAATTATTTTGGGAACCTAGAGCCAGAGAACGAAGCCGACTTGTTTTAAAACGGCGCGCAGCCGCCGTCCACCTTTTATAAAGTACCTTCTCTTAACCACCGCCGACTTGTGCGGCTCAATTCAACTAAAACTCTTACTAACTCAATTGATTTAGCCTCTAATAGAATCAAGTGGAAGTATAATTTGTTCTTCATAAACATGCTTTAATTTATATGAAAGAGTATCCCTCATCGAATGTACTCACTTTATGTGTAGAATATTCTTATGATACATAGGAATTTTGATACAAAAGTCAACTAATCAATTTTCAAAGCAAAAACTCTTGAAAGTTATATTTCCGCTCTGAAAATGAGTTCAATGATTTTGACTGAGTCGGAGGCAGACGAATCGGATGATACTGACATAAGTATTTCTCGCAGATTTGTCTGCTTAAGAGACAAATATAATTAAAAGTTTATTAAAATAAATATTATTTACAACTTGGATAAAAAATATTAAAAAGCAGAGAGTGCACTAAACAAGCCAAGCGCTCAGGAACTGGTATCAAGTTGTAAGAATAGATAAAAATAAACTCTCGTCTAGTCATCGAAATGTGTTTTTTGCTTTTTTTCCACAATCAAAGGCTGCAGTCGAGTTTTAGCTCTCACTGACTATTTCTTAGTGTAGCCGCCGCAGGCCGCGATTCCGCATCGACTTAGTTCTCTGACTGGGGTCCTTAAGTCCCTGCCCTAATAATAAACAATTGTAGGTTCGTGTTTTGTTAACAAGAACATATTTTAAGTTTGAGTTAAAAAGGTAATTTATTGTTACGTTCTTTATGACTCCCTACTCGCTTATCAAAGCTGGCATCAACCAAACACGCCTAATAACATGAAAATTGAAATAAACACTATAAAGCAAAGACTAAACTTGTAAAACCCAACTGCCACATAAATAAACGAAATATGAACATGGTCTGGTCGGGTCTGGTGTGGTCCTCTACGGTTTGGCTGACTGGCCTGGTGTGTTCTGGTCTAGTCTGGTCTAGTCGGTTGGTCTGTTTTAAGAGGTGGTTAAATTGTCTTAACATGGTTAAGGGTAATAAATGCACACACATACATACACACACATGCCCATATCGCATTAGAGATAGAGAGCGACGACATCAGATGGGGGTAGAGCTCTACACAGCATAAGGTTAAGAAGTCGTTACAATTTAGATGCACATACGGACGGAGTGGATCCATGAGTGGTTGCTTATGTGTTCATGTCAACAGGGTGTGTATGTATGTGTGTGAGTGTGTTGGTGTTTGTCCATCTCCGCAAATACAATAAATGTTAAGAACTTGCTGTTTTTAGATACCGCCATGGCCAGTACAAACGAGGACAGTGAGATATGCGGAAGAAAAATTATTTATGAGAAAAGTCACTTTTTTATTTTCTTCAAAATTTCATTGTGAACAACCGATCACATTTTCTAAAATCGTTGTGCTGTGCACGATGTGCTTCCAATACTTACGGATCCGAACAGCTAATGCTTTTCATAGAGAAGTTTTTTAAGATGCTAATTATTTTTATTCGAGGACTTAAACTTTGTTTTATACCATTTTTAGGCTTAGCACTAAGTAGCTGCAATTTGATTTCGAAATTTATCTACTCATGGTTTTGCTTCCATTACTATAAATACTCGTACTAATGGCTGATCCACGATAGACTTAGTAAAAAACAATTATAAAGTTCTTTTGTAAGATCTCTTCACCTTTTTTAAAAAACTTAGAGCGCTATCTGAATTTTGGGAATACGAGGGCTGCTATATATATTTCTTGCATAATAATGAAAATGCGAATATTTATCATCAAAAATGGTTTTATTTTTTTTTTTCAAAGTATTCTCCAGCATGATACACTTTTGCATGCTCTCAAACCAATTTTCGAAGCACTTTTTCCACTCCGATTGAGATACCTTCAAAACATGATTTTGAACGCTTCAACAGCAACTTCTGGCGACGAAAATCGTTGACCACGCATTTTTTCTTGATAAGCGGGAATAAAAAGAAGTCATTGGTTGCCAAGTCAGGGCTGTGCGGCGGATGACCCATCAATTCGATGTTTTGGCCGGTCAAAAAGGCGCTGGTTTAAGCCGATGTGTGAGAGCTCGCATTGTCATGGTGCACAATGATTCGTCTGCTGTTGTTCATTTTTTGAATTTCTCCCAAGACTTCAGGCAAACAAAGTGTGGTGTACCACTCAGAATTGACCGTCCTACGTTGCCCAAGCAGAACAGTCACCACATGGCCAGTTTTGCCGAAGGAACAGGTGACCATTTCCTTCAAAGTGCTTCTTCACGAACAACTTTCGTTGGATTTGGCTCGTCTTCGAAGACCCACACGGTCGACTGCAGTTTTGTTTCAGGGTCATACGCATAGATCCATTATTCGTCACCTGTGACAATTTTATAAATGTCTTTTAAAGCACCGCGAGCGTATTTTTTCAAAATTTCTTTTCACCAATCGACTCGAGCCTTTTTTTGAGCGATTGTCAAATTGTGCGGTATCCAACGAGGTGAAAGAAATGCCCAAGGATGCTTCTATCTCACGGTATGCCACATGACGATCTTGCATTATCAGTTCACGCACGGTATCAATGTTCTCTGGTACAACGGCCGTTTTTGGACGACCTTCGTCTTTGAGCGAGCGTCGGCCATGATGGAATTCATTAAACCACCTTTTGACAGTGCTATAGAATGTTGCTTCATCGCCATACAAAGATTTAAGTTTATTGATGCATTCTTGTTGTGATAATCCACGTCGAAAGTTGTGAAAAATGATCGCACGAAAATGTTCATGAGTTAATTCCATTTTATTGTCAAATTGATTTTTTCAAGCCACTGTAAACAAAACAAATGAATGTCGTACGTCAAAACGTTCTGAGTATGTTTATGCTTAAAAAATGTTAACCTTTCCAATGGAAATTTCAGATGGCGCCAGGCAATACTTAGTGTTGGCTTGGCCAGAAATATCTATAGCAACACTCGTATGTTTACTCACCACCGCAAAAAAGAAGAATGTGTTTGTCATCAGAACTAAACAAAATCGTTGCGAAGGAATTTTACGTAGAGATCAAACTACTGAGATCAGGACGTGCTTACTTATTTATGATGCAATTCACAACCGGTGAAGGTCCTTCACTGGAAAACACCATGAGCTTGAATCCTGTGCGATTATAACAAAACTTCTCAGGTTTCCCTAGAATTGGCTTGCTTTCTAACCCAGCTTAATCCCCCCTTTTTTCAAGCACATGCGAATTTGCCGCCGAAGATTATTATTCATTCGCACAACAAGATCCAGCCGTTACAATTGTTGTAAATCGTTGCAAAAAGCTCAATGTTTTTATCGCCTCGAGTCCTTAAGAATTCATATACTAATAAAAGACTATATTTTTTACAAAAGCACTAAGTGACATATATTATCGTGGCATATTAAAGCATATATCGCATATTAAAGCATATATCGCGATTTCGGGTGTTTGGCGAACTTAAGAAAGCTACTTGGCTGTAATTTTTTAAGGGATAACTGAACTCATTAAGTCCAGGTTCAAGAAGTACTGTTGTTAGTCTCACTTTTGGATTTATCTTCCAACAGTTGCCCACGAAAAACATTATGTATACTAGGGTGGGTCGATTTACTAATCAGTATTGTGCCATTGATTTTTCGATAGCTTTTGGCTATAAGCAAAGGTTTATATTTATTGAGCATTTTTATAAATCATGTAGTTTTTCAATTAATGCTACGTATTGTTACAAAAAACTTAAGACTATAATGTAATAGCGTAACTTACTCTTTGATTAATTGAGCCAAACAGCATTATGCTTTTAAATTGAGAGGAATTAGTAACATTAAAAATTTGCTGCATATTAAAGTTAGAACGTCCCTGCTTTAGGAACCACAATTTGGCATTAGGAAAAAAAGTTCCACTGCGAAATATCAAAAAAAATCATTTTGAGTCGCCCAAGTTTCATTTTTTTTTTTACTTTTCTCAATTCTAGTTAATAAGTAGGTAAAAAAAAAATATTTTTTTTAAATATTACCTTTCTTAGGTGACATACACTACATACAAATATACATTGCCACATAAAATACAATAAAACATATTAACGCGTGAGAATATAAATACAAATGAGATAATCGTAGAAAATAGAATCGTTTAGAACAATAAATAATATTAAGACAATTAATTCTCTGAAAACTTTTTGTTTTCTTTATAATTAACTTCGTGCGTTTTAGTTGGACCACCCTCTATAATGAAATCGTCTGAAAAAAATGTGCGTAAGTGTTAAAGCATAAATCTAATTTTAACATTATTTGAATGCAAAGTTCAAGAACGGTATTTACAATGGCGTTTTTAAATGAGTTCAGCTCATGAATGCCGGCAACTAAGACGCAACATTTTGTAAATCGCTCTAGAACATATAAATCCTCATTTCTAGAGTTAAAAGTATTTTTGAAGCACTCATATATAGTTTTAAATTTTATTTTAAAATTAAATAGGCTGTATAATATGTACATATATTTTTTTCAAATTTCTCGTTTTATTGGAAAGTTTTACATTTGTCATTTAATAATGGAACACTACCCAATGCGTTTCGGCCTTGCCCAATGGGCTGAATGAAGATTGTTGGGCAGGATATGAAGAATTTAAACAAAAAAAATGGTGGTTTTAGATAAAGTTCACTTTTATCACTCTTTCCACAACAAGTTATTTGAAGAAAAAGGCCCCAACGGTCGCCTGATTTGACTGCTCCTGACTTCTTTTTGTGGGGATATCTGAAAAGCAAGTTTTATGCAAACAAACCAGAAACGCTTGAGCAACTCAAACAAAATATTCGTAATGAAATTTATGAAATACCGCGTGAATTTTGTGAGAATGTAATGAAAAATGTGCAATTATGTATTCCATACATAATTGCCGACATTAAATAAAAAAATTAATCAATATACTCGTAAGATCCATTCTCTTCCATTTAATCAAAAGTTATAAACAAACAAAGTAGTAAATCTTCCCGACGGACACCCTGTAGTTAGGTAGAGCACACTTTGTCTATCTGTTGTGTACACAACTTCATGGTGCTTACTTTTTGCCGTTCATCACAAAGAACGCCTTTCTGCTTATTACCAGTAGTAGGGGTTCCCCTGCCAAATTTGTCATTAAACTCCTTTAGAACAATTTTAATGTCATCTCTGGGACAGTGGTCGGAGGTTTTTTCTATGCACTCATTTAAGCTATCTTTGGAATCGTCGCCATGTTCACATATTAAACTGGTTAGAAAATATGTTTCCTTTTTGCGGATTGTGGCCAGTCGTGTGTCAACTGGAGTGAATTGAGAGACATGTCGATGGCCCTTTTTCATCAGGCATCTATAGCCAATGTCGTTTTTGTTGTCATGGCAGCTGTAAGAAAGATCTGACAGTTGAATATATCGGAATTACTAACTAGGGGTTCGGACTTAGAGGTGAATATGTAGAACGTTCTCAGAGGGGATTTTATTGCTCTTTTAAGTTTTTCTTGTATTGAGATTTTTGTAAAGGTGACTTCATGGTCGATTTATTAAATAATGTGTAACTTTCCTACAGTAAAAGCAAGTGACGTGTTAGTTCATTGGCAGTTTTCTAATTTACGAACTTTGAATAAATCGTTTAAAATCTACATTTCTCCTCCCTTGGCTGAGTTATGAATTTTGAGAATTTTTGTATGCATTCTTTTCTAGGAAAATATTTTCTGCTTCGATTGTATTTTTCTTTATGTTCTTTATTATCCAAGAACTCTATCAAAAAAGTTTACTGCTTTCCTGGCTTTATCAAGATCATTGCATTAGAGAGGCGAACATTTTGGCTGATAAAATCCCCCTACGCTAATCATTCATACCTGTTATTGGCCCACGGAAAATCTCACAAAACGTGTCGAATCTTTGACCAAATTAGAGCACACGCAAACGTTTTGACCTTTGCGTGTTTTTTTAGTTTAATCTCAACGAAAGTTCGAACATTTTTTGATGTTTTCATAAACATTTTTAGTAAAAGTATGTTTTATTTGCCATTCGACGAAAGAAAGGCAACTTTTTCCAAAAACATGCTTAAATACATTTCTATTTTGAATGTTTTAATTACCCGCATTCAGCATGTTATAAATATTTGCACAAAATTGCCATATCGCCCTCGTTGTTAGAGTCTACAAGATATTTTCTATAAATTTTAACAACTAACAAGATAAGTACTCGCTACAGTAACACCAACAGCAGAAAAGATATTTTTTCTATTTTCGTAGGGTATATTTTTTCGTTAACATGGCTGATATGGAGAATATTGTGATAGTTAGAAAGCAACAAATACAACGGTTTTATAGCGATGGGAACACTCTCGCAAAAATGTCTGTGAAAAGATATTGTAAAAGATAAAAAAAAAATTATACGAAGGCTGATTTTTATTGTTTTTTAAAGTATTCTCCAGCTAGCACTTTTTTCACGCCGATTGAAACACCTCCAAAACATGGTTTTTGAACGCTTCAACAGCATTTTCTGGCGACGAAAATCTTTGACCACGCATTTTTTCTTGATGTGCGTGAATAGAAAGAAGTCGTTGGGTACCAAGTCAGGGCTGTATGGCGGATGACCCATCAATTCGAAGATTTGGCCGGTCAAAAAGGCACTGATTTAAGCCGATGTGTGAGAGCTCGATTGGTCTTCTCTTGTTCGTTTTTCGAATTTCTCCGAAGATTTCAGGCAAACAAATTGTGGTGTACCACTCAGAATTGACCTCCTACGTTGCTCAAGCGGAACAGTCGCCACATGACCAGCTTTGCCGAAGAGACAGGCGGTCATTTGCTTCGAAGTGCTTCTTTCACGAACAACTTTCGTTGGATTTGGCTCTCTTCGAAGACTGACACGGTCGATTGCTGTTTTGTTTCGTGCTCATATGCATAGATCCATGACTCGTTACCTGTGACGATCTTTTAATCGTCTTTTGACGTGAAATTGTGCGGGATCCAACGAGAACACACCTTTTTTAAGGCCGTGTGTTCATGCAATATCGAATGTATGCTGGTCGAAGAAATGTCCAACCAGAAATGCACGGTATGTCGATTTTTGACGACCTTCACGACCTTCGTCTTTGAGCAAGCATCGGCCACGATTGAATTCATTTAACCAGTTTTTGACAGTGCTAAAGGATGGTGCTTCATCGCCATACAAAGATTTAAGTTCATCAATGCACTCTTGTCGTGATAATCCACGTCGAAAGATGTGAAAAATGATTGCACGAAAATGTTCACGAGTTAATTCCATTTTTTTGCCAAATCGTTTTTTTCATGTCACTGTAAACAACACAAATGATGGTCGTACGTCAAAACGTTCTGAGTACGTTTATGCTAAAAAGTGTCAAATTTGTCTATGGAAATGTCAGATGGCACCAGACAATACTTAGTATTGCCTTGGCCAGAAAAATATATATAGCCATCCTCGTATGTCGCTAAACAGTACCAAAAAGACAATATCTTACGAATAATAAGAGAAAAGACGATGATATTTGGATACTATGGCATGGATCGTAACTTGAAAGGTGGGCTGTGCCACGACCTATGTCAAACATTCATTATAAGAATTTTTGTCCTTTTGTTTTTTTTTTTTTGGTTCCGATTAAGATATAGCTTCCACATAAAGTTTGATCAATCTAGCGATATTTTTTTCAATAGAAATTTTTTAAAGATTGCGCGTGATTTGTGCTAAATTTTGTGTGTTTCTCTTTTCAGTATTGTTTGCCATTTCATCACGGAGAGAAAAGATCTGGTTACGGCAACAATAGTATGTTCTCTTCAATAAAAGTATGGTCGTCGCAACCATAGTATTGTTTTTTTAATTTCATTTTGACAATTGTATGGTTGCGACAATATTAATATTGTCGAAATGTAACAATAGTATTGTTGCCAAATTTTAAAATGAAAATATGGTTGTAGCAACAATATAAATATGGTTGGTGCGACACAACTCTTGTTTCTTTTGAGTTTTATGTGAACAATAATATGATTACGGCAATCATACCGACAAAATTTATTTCTGTCGGTATAATTTAATTTTTCTTAAATTAATAATGGTATTGTTACGAATCTTACGCAATAATAGTACTTTTTATATGAAAATTAATTTTTTTCAAAACAAACTACTCTGAAATAGTATAACTGAAATATTTTTAATAAATAATTGTTTTCAACGGTTAAATAAGTTACTTCTGTTAATAAATCTTTAATGCATTTTTAAATAATTTACTTAATACAAATCTCTATTGTTGAATATCAATTTAACACAATCCTTACAAGTATTTTGGGGATCATAGTATGGTAACGTGTAAGTCAAACTACGGCTGTGAGGATCATATTATTAATATTCATGCATATTCTATGGTTGTGAGTATAATAATGTGGTTATGGGGATCATAGTATGGTTGAGTGAGAATAATAATATGATTGTGGGGATCATAGCATGGTTGTGTGTGAATAATTCAATTGTTGTAAGGATCATAATATTATTGTGCCACAACCATATACCCAACAATAGTATGATGCTCTTCGAATATTGTTATCAGAACCATACTTTTTTCTACGTGTTCATAGGACTTACACCGCGAAAACCACGGTTTGATGCCGTTTATGAACTGGTGGAATCATCGGTCCATATTTTTTCAAACGTTACCGTGAATGGTGTTCGCTGTCGCGTACATAATATCATGGCTACATGAGTTGGCCGCCTAGGTCGTGTGATATCACAACTTTAGACATTACGTGTGTCATTAACGCCATACCGGTCGAAATGCTCGAACGAGTGATCCGAAATTGGACCCGCAAAATGGACACCCTGAAGAGAAGTTGCGGCCATCATTTGAATATATTCAAACAATAAATGGCATAAAATGTCCTTTCGAATGAACAATGATTCCACACTTAATTTGAATTTTTGTATTACCAGTGATATGTTTATCCTTTTTTTTGTTTTTAGCTATAGAAGCCATATCCTACAGACAATTTGGTTGAAATTAGGCATAAGTATGTTTCTTCTGCCTAGGACGGACCAAGCTCCGACATATATGTTTAACCGAATTTCCCAAAAACATTAAAATTTCCTCACAAATTCCACTATGACATTGGTTTTTAGAACTGGGTAAATTTAAAGCTTTATGCATTTTATATTTTGTCTAAAGTTGTCCTGGCAACATTTTTACCATATGCTTTACCAATTTAGGCCACATAAATAATGTCCATTTGTATAAAATCCCCTAAGCTGGGGTGTAGGGGGTAAAAGTCACGCCGAACTTAACGTTTTATATATCTAATACACTAACATTTTTTTTTTGAGTGTTCGCCACGTCTACCGCATAAAAACACTTCCACACATTCATGCGATGCCCTGCCGTGCCATGTAACCAGTAACCATTTAAAGCAAGCCAGACTGACCAATGTTATCATGTGCCGCCTCAGCTGAACCACCGCCTTCTCCTCTCATTCTTTTGACACTTTCAAAATTGCGGCTTCTCAGGTTTGGTGAGTGAAACTCCCACGAGTGCTATTTTTGCGTTCGTTTCGTCCATGCTTTAGTGGGCCCCAACCGGCGTCCATAAACATAAGTTTGCGGGTATTTTCTTAGATTTACTCGTACCTGTGCGTGTGTGTGTCGGTGGGTATCTTGAGAATATTATTGATTTCTAATTGAAAATAGTAGCTGGGCTTGGGTTTTAAGCTTCTTAAGAGTCATAAAAATTGCCAGTGGAATGCCCACAGTGGTAAACATCAGCCGGCGTACCGTTGCCACTTGTAGGCATACGTGGAAGTAGTCACATGTAATATTTGGATTTTGTGGTTGTTTAAATATTTATGTTTCAATAAAGATACTTTAGTCTATTTGTATGCATGTAAGTCTCAACATAAGTTACTTATTTTCAATAATAACAAACAAAAGGTTTGGCATTCTAGGCTGCTTTCAGCAAATTTAGAAAATGTTGTTTGAATAAAACATGCATCGCAAAACAGAGTTTATTTTGTCTAAAACTGTCCTGGCAACATTCTTACCCTAAGGCAGAAAATTGATATTGTAGATAAAGTAATATATAGTACAAAAATGTATTTGACAACGATGCTGCCTCTAAAGATGCTAATATTTTAAAGGTCTAAGATCCCGACATTAGAGTTGAATAGGTTGCTAACCAAGCCATTCTGAATGTTATTCTCGTTTTCATTGGAGAATATTGATGCCTTTCAGGTGACCTAAAGTCCCAAAACTTTAAGTTAAACACAACGTAAGAACACTTGACCTTTTAACTTGCCGATTTTCTGAAAGATGAGGCCAAGATCTGTTAAAGATACAGTGGACTCACAACACGAAAACATAAGACCACTAAAATTGATGCATTTAGCCTGAATAATATATTCTAAGATACATCTTTTCTATCTTTTTCATTGTATTTTGCATACATTTACAGGGTCATTTGAAGTTATTTTGAAAAAAAAAAAACAAATTTTATACCAATGAAATATTTGTTATTTTATTTTAATGATTACTAGCTGACTCGGCAAACGTTGATTTGCCTTCAAATTTTATTTTCACTAAAATTCTGATTCCGTGGCGAATTGATATTTCGAAGAAGAATGACTGGTGCACTGAACCAGAATACAAATACTATTCAAATAACTTTAACTTAGAATATGTACACCAAACCATCATACCTATTTCTTTTTAAATTCCGCTAACAGAAGCAGAAATAAAAGATATTAAATTTGTGATTTGTATGGAAGGTACCGCCTTTGTCCAATCCCGCGTATTTCTAGCAGAACTTCGAAATACTAAATTTTGTTCAAATACCTTTAACAGGAGCAGAAATGATGGATTATTTATTTGTGATTTTTATGGAAGGTACCACGCCCACTGGGCCTATTTCATACAAACTACACATAAACCATCAACAGACCATCCCTAACGTACCCTAAAATGTTGTACCAGTTGGCAGCCTTCTAGCTCAAAAACAGTTTTGTCACACCTCCTCCGCCCACAGTCCAAAATTTCGACTTTTCTTTTCCCTAAACCTTCGCGTAGCAATTATGAACAAAGCCCGCAGAAGGAAGTTTCCAGTTTGTCCCAGCCTTTTTCAAGTTTTAAGCGGTGTAACAGCCTCATTCATTTAAATACACTCGTATATTGATTATAAAAGTCTGTATAAGTATACAACAAAAACTCGAAATACTCGTAATACAGAAAAAGTTATCACATCGCAAAACAAAATATATTTTTCAATCCAAATAGGGCAGCTACACTTCGCTTAGAATATAGTTGTATAGATTTGTATCCACGCTTTTCTCAATCCATTATATGGACCACACTGCATGACTTGGGAAGGACACCTAGAATATGCTAATAACTTTTCCATTCTCATCGGTTTTTGTTGTGTCGCTGTAGCAAAGTTCTTCATTTTAAAGCCGCCTAATCAATGTTTTTTCGTACCATTTTTTGTATGTTTTTTCAAATATTTTTTATCACTTTTAGGGGAGTTCTACCGAATTAGGTTAGATCTTTTAATTGGCGTCTTACAGTTGTAGTATAAACTTTAGCTCCTAGCTCAGTTTTAAACGCCCAAGGAGACCTGAAAGTGTTCCGATTTGGCAATAGCTTAATGTGGTTAGCCACTTTAGTTTAACATTTTCTTGGTCTAGCTTTCAAAATAATTTTTTTTTGTCTGGCAGCGCATGAAAAACAAAATTTAACGATCCTCAAATGTTGTCTTTGGCAATCTGAAGTTTAACAATTAATTTTTTTTATGCAATATCTCTCACTGTCCTATTGTGCTCGTCCCATATTTTTGGTATTTCATATTTTGTGAGAAGAATATACTCGTATTAGCACTTACAAAGCACTTTCTGCGGCTGAAAGTTGTTAATCTTGTAAATTATAATTGGCTATTTATTAAATTTGCCGTGGACCCTATTATTGTCTCCACATAAGGTTGACATTTTTCATGTTAAGTTATGTACCGCATTGTCTTAAATTGAAAGGCGTCGCAAGATAATAACTTCTAAAAACTGTTACCCTTCACAATAATTCCAACCAAAATTTTTTAATAGTATTACAAATTAGTCTGAAATTTTGTAATTGTGTGCTTATTACACAGTGGAACATTTTTGGGGTTATTGTCTGGGGGTGAGAAATTCCAAGTCAGGGTGATGGTACTAGGTCAGTATATTAAAACCCTCAAAGGGTTTTGCGTTGGTATGTGTCAGTTTTTTTATGACCTTTTACATTTTTTCCTTATCTTGATGTTTTTTCGCTTAGTTGTAAAATGTTGGCAAAAACGTAGTTTGACATAACTCGAGAACGACTAGTTCGATTTTGCTGAAATAAATTGAGAAAAATTAATAATTACATTTTCTTTAATCCATTAATATACTGTTTCTCTACCAAATCAACATTTTTGCAATTAGAAATAAATTTATGAAGAAAATTTCGCCAAAAAAATTTTTTTTTTTTTAAAACATATAAATCCCAAACGGAAAAACGTGTAGAGTCTTATAACTTTCACGTAAAGTCACATAACCTATAAACAAAATGCGACATAGATCATAGAAATCGATTAACGCGTTCTGCTTTTATTTACAATTAAGTGAAGGTATCCCATTTTGACAAGAATATTGATATATGATTTATTCAAAAAAGTGTCATTTATCGCCTTTTTTATAAATTTTCCCCAATAACTCCAGACTTCTGGCCATAAACAACTAAAAAAATAAAGTAACAATTTTTATAATTTTTTATTTTTATTTTATTTATTTATTTTAATAAATATTGCCTAGACTTTTTCGATGGTGGTTGTTCGGGACTAGTGGCATCGCATTCATCGTTGTCATCAGTTTCTGAACCACACATAATGTCAATGTGTGACTCCACTGCTGGCCCTTCTGCACCTCCTGAAAATTCTTTATCATCAGGATCATCCTTGTCTTGGCACACAAGCTTACTCCACCAGCAAATTTCCGCAAGTATTGCACTCGGCGACTTTTTCCCTCTATATCTCATTTCAAATGGCATAGCAACTTGATGATAGCGTTCGCCTTGTTCATCAGATTCGGTAGCCAATTGTTTGCTGAAGTAGTCCAGATGATGATGTAAATAATGGATTTTCAAGGACATGTGGACACCAATTTCCGAGAACGATCTTAACATCCTTGCGACAGGAATTTCTCACCCCCAGATTGGCTGTTGTACTGTGTTATTAGTGACCCTATTTTGTTGTCCACGACTGTATGTCAAAAGTCGTTTCCGCGACGGTATTCTAGTACTTACACGCAGAGAAAAAATATGGTTACTATATCGTCACGGCAACAATAGTATATTGTCTGCAATAAAAGTATGATCGTCGCAACCATAGTATTGTTTTTTGAATTTTATTTTGACAATAGTAAGATTGCCGCAATATTAATGTTATTGAAATGTAACAATAGTATTTTTTCCAAATTTAAATATAAAAATATGGTTGTAACAATAAAAATATTGTTGGTGGGTTTAATGTTAACAATAATATGATTACGGCAATCATACCAGCAAAATCGTATTTTTTTTTTGTAATTTGACAATGTTATTGTTACGAGTCTTACGCAATAATAGCCTTTTTTTATATGTAATTTTTTTTTTCAAAACAAACTTCTTTGGATTAGAAAGAGTATAACTGATATATTTTTAATAAGTAAATTTTTTCTACTGTTATATAAGTCACTCCTATTATTTAGTTTGATATATTTTTCCATAATTTACTCCTTAAAAAATCTCTATTGTTGAATAGCAACTTCACAAAATCCTTACAAAGAATTTTGGGGATCATAGTATGGTTGTGAGGATCATACTATGGTTGTATGTAAAACAAACTATAATTATGAGAATCATAATATGGTTATGGGGATCATAATATAGTTAAGTGTGAATAATAATATGGTTGTGGGGACCATAGTATGGTTGTGTGTGAATTATATTATTGTTGAGAGGACTATAGTATTATTGTGGGGATCATAGTATGGTTGTGTGTGAACCATACTATTGTTGTGATGATCATGATATTGTTGTGCCACAACCATATACCCAACTCGAATATTTTCACCCCAACCAGACTTTTTTTCTGCGTGTACCATTTAAAAGACCTACAAAAAAAAGTGGAAATAAGTGGTTTTGAATATGACTTCTTTTCAATTTAAATATAAGATCTAGTCGGAATAGTATAAGTCGGAAAAGTGTAAAAGTTTTTAAAACGAATAGTGTTTGGGTACTGGTATGTTTCAGTGGACTCAAACTGTTAAAGTTCATTGCCAGTAATTTTCTGCCATGCGAAATGTGAGACAACCAAATTTTGTTTAAGACGTGCATGGAGAATTGAGCCGGACCTTTGAGTGTCTGCTATATAAATTTAAGGACCGATATAGTCCACATATTACCATCGCTCTCAAACACGCAGAAAAAAAAGTATGGTTGTGTTGACAATATTCGAAGAGGATAATACTATTGTTGGGTATATGGTTGGGGTACAACAATATTATGATCCTCACAACAATAGTATGATTCAAATACAACCATACTATGATCCTCACAACAATAGTATGATTCACACATAGTCATACTATGATCCCCACAACCATAGTATGATCCCCACAACCATAGTAAGATCAACACTCAACCATACTATGATCTCCACAACCATAGTATGATCCTCACAACCATAGTATGTTTTATATACAACCATAGTATGATCCTCCCAACCATACTATGATTCACACGCAACCATGTTATGAACCCTGCAACCATAGAATTATGAAAATTATTCAAAAATACATTAAATTCCAAATAATAGGGAGTGAGTTATTTCACAGTGGAAAAAATAAGTTTCAATAAACGTAAGCGTTTCTATTAAAAATATTTCACTTAAACAAAGCCAAAGCAGCTTGTTTAAAAAATTTTAATTTCGATTAAAAAGTACTCTTATTGCATTAGATCCATACCAATAACATTTGTTCTTAAAAGCTTATTTAAATGAAGAAAAATTACAATCATACAGTAAGATTGCCGTAATCATATTTTTGTTAACATAAAACACAATACTTTTGTAGAACCAACCATATTTATATTGTGGCTTTAACCATATTTTCATTTTTAAATTCGGCAATAATACTATTGTAACATTTCAACAATATTAATATTGCAGCAATTATACTATTGTCAAAAATAAATTCAGTTAACAATGCTATGGTTGCGACGAACATACTTTTATTGCGGAATACATATTATTATTGCCGTGACCATGTAGTAACCATGTTTTTTCTCTGCGTGAAATAACTGTCAAAGCTAAGAAGTTCGGCTTTCAAATGTGACTTGCAAAACAGCAGGATCTTAATTCTGGAGCGATTTTGCATGAAAACTATTTGAAAACATGGACAAATTTGTCCAAGTTACCAGGTTTGATTATTGATGGTCGTATCTCTCGTCTAAAGAAGAACAATTTAAAATCTGGACCAAATTCTACGCCGAATTGAAGGAAACTCACCCTTATTCATCTAAAACTACGTCTAAGGTAGTTTTAATAATACACTTTTAGGGTATTTAATGGGTTGACTTACAAATTGGTCTTTACTTACAAATGTGCAGAGCCGAATTTTTATGTAACTTTGTAAGTAACAAGTCTATATCAGCTTTAAAATAGAACCCTTTTCCACACTGTGGTACAGGGTTTAATAAAATTACGCAATATTACAAAAACAAATCCTTAGTGACTGTAACTATTGTTGTTTTCCTATGGATTAGAATAAAACATACATACATGTGAGTGGGTGTATGCATGAAAGAGTTCGGTGAGTTGAGTTATTGGTGTTTAATCGTTGTGTTCTCATGAGAAATAGAGAGTAATGGGTAGGGTGAGATCAGAAAATGATTCAGAAAATGACACTGAATTAGTCCGTAGGGTGTGCAAAAAGCATAGGACCATATTACAGACTGCTAGAGATCACTTTTTTGAAGTGGGCACCAAGTTGTAAAAGCATCAACTGCATACAAGTCTAATAAGAATAACTTGTGTTTGTGTTCATTTAGATAAAAATGGCACTCGGCTTCAATGAGATCTACTTGTTATACTTATACATTTTCGATCACGAGGAGTGGTTGATTGCTTTCCGACAAGGAATAATTTTCGGCTCACATTTCAGCCAATAGGTTAGTTAGCAAAGAATTGTCATACCCTGCACCACTCTGTGAAACAGGGTATTATAAGTTAGTTTCAAGGCAAAGTTGGTGTAATGGCAAAAAAAATTCAAATCCATAGGCAGTTTCGGAAAAATTTTTGTACATGCAAAATTTAAAACCGAGTGGTAGATCTTTTCTAAAGTTATCGTGCGAACCACCCGCACTGGCGGACATAGCTTTTTTAGATGCGTTACACTTTTTCTACGTACCAAATGAAATGTACCCTCTTACCCAGGGTACATATCGAGCCATAAGCGCTAACCTATCGTAAGTGAAAAAATGCAAATTTTACAGGAGACGGTTTTTATTATTTATTTCAAACAACTTTATTAAAAATGCAAATGTTTTAATGCAAAAATTTAAGATTTCTACCTACTCATATAACTGTATCAAACAACAAAAAAAAAAATCTGAACACATTTGCGATTGCTGCAGCAATTTGATGTGTGACTTACGATAAAATTGCTACACAATAAAATTTAAACAATCATTTACGATAAAATGCAAAAGCTTTTTTTTTGATGTTTTACTAACAATTTTGTCATTTTAAAAATACAAAACGATGAGGCTTGTCCTAACGATTATTTTTCAGCAATAAAATTTTTTTTCCAAAAATTTGACTTACGATAGGTTAGCGCTTATGGCTCGATATAATCAAAAACAAAACCATTAGGATTCGTTTTTAGAGCAAACCTGAGTAATGTGCAACTTTTCGTCGAGATCGCGGCAGCTTTATATAGTCTACCTCCTAGCGTTTTAGGAGCTAACAATATCAGGACTAAGCTGTAATACACTGTACCACGGAGTGGCGTGGGGGATAAAAATCCTTAAATAAGCTGATATTCGACAAAAAGTACTTGCAAATTCTACCAACAAGTGGCAAAAGCACTGTGACGCCGAAAGTCACAACGTTCGTTTTCGGTCACACCGGCAACACGGATTTATTAAAATCAAAAATAAATATGAAATTAACCCCATTACTAAGTGTACCTCGTTGTTTTTTCCCCCCTGGTACATACGGGCCTACTTGTTGTTTACCAACTAACTACCACGTACAGTTATCCTAATGCGACAACACGTGGTAATGATCGTTGTAAACAACAAGGAGACAAATTACATTAGAACATAACAAATGTACACACACACGCTGTATGTTCGATTGGGCTCTCGAACTTGGTTCGAATAGACAAACGAACATGTTGCGTATGAGGCAGAGGATCACGGCAGAACATATTTAAGGGCGAAGACAATAGAAAAGGGGATCAGTTGGTCAACAACACAGAGAGCAGCGAACCTCAGGACTTGGTGAGTAACAGAGTGGTGAAAGTGGAAAATATAAAGTGCAGTGCCCTTACGCTAGATCGTGTGCTTGGAGTACTTACGCAGGTCTCCAGACGCCGCCTATTCGCCAGACGCGTTCTTTTTGTTTATCC
The DNA here is from genome assembly GCA_963513945.1 of Hydrotaea diabolus. NCBI lineage: Eukaryota > Metazoa > Arthropoda > Insecta > Diptera > Muscidae > Hydrotaea > Hydrotaea diabolus. The sequence continues at coordinate 190,389,883 of OY740718.1, forward strand.
GTGAGCCTACTGGAGTACTTACGCAGGTCTCCAGACGCCGCATATTCGCCAGACGCGTTCCTTTTGTCTATCCGTGAGCCTCCTGGAGTACTTACGCAGGTCTCCAGACGCCGTATATTCGCCAGACGCGCCTCTTTTTGTGTATCCGTGAGCCTCCTGGAGTACTTACGCAGGTCTCCAGACGCCGCCTATTCGCCAGACGCGTTCTTTTGTTTATCCGTGAGCCTCCTGGAGTACTTACGCAGGTCTCCAGACGTCGCATAGTTCCCAAACGCGTTTCCTTTTCATCCGTGAGCCCCCTGGAGTACTTACGCAGGTCTCCAGACGTCGCATAGTTCCCAAACGCGTTTCCTTTTCATCCGTGAGCCCCCTGGAGTACTTACGCAGGTCTCCAGACGTCGCATATTTCCCAAACGCGTTTTCTTTTCATCCGTGAGCCTCCTGGAGTACTTACGCAGGTCTCCAGACGCCGCCTATTCGCCAGACGCGTTCTTTTGTTTATCCGTGAGCCTACTGGAGTACTTACGCAGGTCTCCAGACGCCGCATATTCGCCAGACGCGTTCCTTTTGTTTATCCGTGAGCCTCCTGGAGTACTTACGCAGGTCTCCAGACGTCGCATAGTTCCCAAACGCGTTTCCTTTTCATCCGTGAGCCCCCTGGAGTACTTACGCAGGTCTCCAGACGTCGCATATTTCCCAAACGCGTTTTCTTTTCATCCGTGAGCCTCCTGGAGTACTTACGCAGGTCTCCCGACGCCGCCTATTCGCCAGACGCGTTCTTTTTGTTTATCCGTGAGCCTACTGGAGTACTTACGCAGGTCTCCAGACGCCGCCTATTCGCCAGACGCGTTCTTTTTTTGTTTATCCGTGAGCCTCCTGGAGTACTTACGCAGGTCTCCAGACGCCGCATATTCGCCAGACGCGTTCTTTTTGTCTATCCGTGAGCCTCCTGGAGTACTTACGAAGGTCTCCAGACGCCGCATATTCGCCAGACGCGCCTTCTTTTGTTTATCCGTGAGCCTCCTGGAGTACTTACGCAGGTCTCCAGACGCCGCATATTCGCCAGACGCCGCGTGTCTCCTAGTTTTCTCCAACTTAGGGATTAGGTGGTAGGACCCAGCATCGCCAGTTCTCACCCGTGAAATCGCTAAACACCGCAGAAGACGCCCTCGGAGTACTTACCCAGGTCTCCCTAGAGATAGCCCCGGAGTACTTATCCAGGTCTCCCCATAGAAGCTGTCCCGGAGTACTTACCCAGGTCTCCCCGAAGGTCGCGGGCACAGAAGTCGCCCCGAAGTACCTTATTAGGCCGCCCCGAAGTACCTTATTAGGTCGTCCCGAACACAGAAGGCTGGACGAAAGCCAACCGGAGGAAACCGACAGGTCTCACCAGAGACAAACTCTTATTTTAATACTTTACATATAAGCGGAACCCTTCCTTGAATTCTACATAATAAAACCTGAAAGTATCTTAAAAAACATACACAAACGCCTTTCTCTTACTCTCTGTCAGTAGTCTATAAATTTCTGTACGAACCCTACCCCCGCGAGCTATACCCCAGCAACCGGAGGAAACTTGTCGTTACAGTGGCGCCCGAGCAGGGACAGAGAGTAGAGAACTTGGCTATTGGCGACCACAAAGTGGTAATAAAAAACCAGGTATTCAGGGTAAATTCAGGAAAGAAGGGTCCCTTACTCACAATATTGCTAGACATCCCAGCGATATGGCAACCACACTGCGTGTATCTTGGGCGTACTGTCTACGCAAAGAGGACCTTGTTGCGTACCTCAGCGAGTTTGGCTGCGAGATTAGTGGTACAGTAGAGGAACTGCGAAAACGGTTCGCGCAGTTCCTGGCAGAGGACCATGAGATCCGCCGCTTACAGCGGTTGATCCACCTACAGGATAAACACGAGCAGTCAGGACTAGAAACTAAGCCCACAACCCCGAAAAAAATACCCGCGATCATGATCACTGAGGAAGAATGCAAGGGAGCCCATGCCCCATCGGATTCCTCCACGACACGTCGACCAGAAGGGACCAGCTCATCGGTAGGAAAACTGGTACCCGCTGCTGCCCAGGACGTTCGTCCGGAACCCCCAACTACCAGGGATAGAGGGCCTAGGAGAACCGTATCTTCAACCCTGGATGTTGGAGCGATCGCAGATCAAGTCCGGAAATGGAGCGTCAGCTTCAACGGCGAACATGAACCGCTAGAGCTCGTTGAACGTCTGGAGGAACTGGCCAGCATGTACGCGATGCAGATTGACGTCCTACCTACAATGATGCCGGAGGTGTTGACCGGGAAAGCATTGCTGTGGTACCGGAACAACAACCGGTTTTGGACCAACTGGAAGTCCTTCAAGGCAGACTTCCTGAAATTTTTCCTGCCAACACGGTATTTTGAGCAGCTGGAGGATGAAATTCGCAAGAGGAAGCAGCGTCCAAGGGAGACATTTAAGAACTATTCTTTAGCCATGCAGAACCTCATGCGACACAGCCACGACACGGAGGAGCAGCAGCTGGAAAGGATATTTCGTAATGCGCTCCCGGAATACCAATGGTATATCCGACGAAAGGACTTCGCCACATTATCAGACCTTCTGGAGATGGCGGAAGACCTCGAAAACCTACCGCCAATAGCCACACCCTCAAGAGAGCAGCATAGGCGAATGGATCCCGGAGAGAGCCAACGAATGCAGCTGCCCCGCATCAACCCCCGAACAGCATGTAGGAGGTGCGGGCAGGATGGACATTTCGCTAGCGGATGCCAAAACGAGTCGATACTCTTTTGCTGGATTTGTGGAACGCGGGATGTTCGCACGATCCAGTGCTGTCGCCAGCAACCGGGAAACGCCAATCGGACCCGTATCGAACGAGGGGTTACGGGTCCCCAGTAGGAAAATGCAACCCTCCACCAAATACAACTCTTCGGGTCGACCCTACACGACTGGTGGCCACGATCCGGTTGAGAGGACGGATGGTCGACGCCACCATCGACACAGGAGCCACAAGAAGTTTCATCAGCGAGCCATTGGCCAACGACATCCAGGAAACTAGCCCCCGAATACCCTACCTATCTGAAGTGACGCTAGCGGATGGATCTAAGAGACAGGTCAATCATGCTGTGGAGACCTCCATCGAGCTGGGAGAGCGGCACATCCCACTGCGAATGCTGGTGATGCCGGATGCCACCGAGGACGTTATACTAGGGCTAGATTTTCTAACGAAAGGAGGCGCTCGTCTCACATGTGCAGGCCTCTCGTGTACTTTCCGGCGGGCTGTCGCAATTCTTCCCCCTCAACCGACCACCGAGTACCATAGACATCTCACCGATAGACCGGAACCATCGGTAGTCACCCGCCGACCTCTTTGTGCCATCCCCGAAGAGAACGAAACCTTCCCCGTACACCTTCCGGTAAGTGAACAGGAAAAAATCGGAACATTTTTAGAGGACGAGCTACAAAGGTTTAGGGAATTACACGGCCTTTCCACGGCTGCGACTCACAGAATCGTAATGACAGATGACCGACCTTTCAAGCTACGATACGCTGCGCGAAACCCAGCCATGCAGGCTATCATCGACGCCAAAATAAATGAGCTGCTGGCAAACGGGTACATAGAGCCCTCACATAGTGCATATAGCTCGCCGATCACGTTGGCACAAAAGAAAAATGGGACTTGGAGGCTCTGTATGGACTTTCGTCACTTAAATAGTAAGTCGGACCCTGACGCCTATCCATTGCCCCGCATCTCCTCGATCCTAGATCGTTTGCGGGAGGCCAAGTACGTAAGTAGCCTTGATCTGAAGGACGGGTACTGGCAGATACCCATGGAAGAGGGTAGTAGAAAGTATACCGCATTTACCGTCGCCGGTCGAGGACTTTACCAGTGGCGGGTAATGCCCTTTGGGCTTCATTCAGCGCCGGCTACGTTCCAACGCGCTTTGGATAGCGTCATTGGGCCTGAACTAGAACCTTTTGCATTCGCGTACCTAGACGACATAATCGTCATAGGGCGGACCCTAGACGAGCACTTGGCCAACCTGAAAAAGGTATTTGAAAGACTACGAGCTGCTAATCTGAAAATAAACCCTGACAAGTGCGAGTTTTTTAAACGAGAGACCAAGTATCTCGGACACGTCGTAAGCGCCGAGGGCATTCACACTGATCCCGATAAGGTGGCAGCCATACAAGAGATGACGGCGCCACAATCACTGAAGGAGTTGCGTCGTTTTCTTGGAGTTGTCTCCTGGTATCGACGGTTCGTCCCAGCCTTCGCCACTTTAGCGCATCCCTTGACCTCGTTGCTAAAGAAGGGAAAGCACTGGAAGTGGACGGAAGACCAGCAGACAGTGTTCGAAGTGATGAAAGCAAAACTTACTCAGGCCCCGGTTTTGGCGTGCCCTGATTTTACAAAGACATTCCTACTGCAAACGGATGCAATTTCGATTAAACCCTGTCGAAGACTGCTGACATCAACAAAAGTATTGTTGATTATGAAATCTTTTATTAATAAATAGTGGTCTTTATTTTGGAGAGAAACAAAATTATGTGAGAAGACTTGCAGAAACTGCTAAAAGTCAGAAAAATACAACATTAGAAATCTTTAACCTGGATTTGAGTAAGTGGAATATGAGATTTAGACACGCATTAGTTTACTGGTATGGGGAAGTTTTAGATGAACTTTTTGATACTGGATACTTATTCAAGAATAATCACCTTTGGTTTCTAAAGGCGAAAATATTCTGTAATTCCCGTTTGTCTCCTCCTGACTATGATGAAAATCTCAATCCCATTGTAGGGGATTATTTTTATGACAATCAACTAGGAGGTATGGAGGGGATGAGGCAAAAATTATGGACGATAATAACTATCTGTTTGATAAAATTGTCAGCTGAGCAAGAAAAGCTAAATATAAATATTATGTGTCAAGGAGACAATCAAGTTGTGATGGTCAACTATCCCAACTCAGATAGAGATGACAGAAGAATACGAAGAGAAAATTTACTAGAAAATCTTGAATCCAATATGTCAAAGGTTAACCTAGTACTAAAAAGAGAAGAAACATGGTTTTCTGTTAGACTCTGTGAGTTTGGGAAGGTGAGATATTTTGATGGAGAAGCTATTTCAAATGGAGATAAAAAATGCAACAGGTATATCCCTGACATTAATGATGGGATTTGTTCAATTATGTCATCTCTATCCACCATCAACACCGTATCAGAAGCTATTTCAAAAGCAGACTATCAACCTGACAATGCTTTTTTATTAAATCAATTCATGATATTAAACTATCTTTTAAGGAAAAATATTTTTGATAAAAACCGGAACAAATTTCAAAAATTAGCATACCTTTATCATCCAACTGACTTCGGTGGTATCTCGCTTTCTACTTACTTTTCCCATGGTATAAGAGGATATGATGATAAATTGACTTTATGGATTTCATTGTTGAGAACTTTAAAAGAACAGCTTCCTCATGTTTACAACCTGACAAAAAGACTTAATAAAGGAGAGAAAAAGCCTGGTGCGATAAATCACTCTAAGCTAGTAGAAGATATATTTTCATTAAATATTGTGAATTTGCCTTCCGTGGAGAGGAAAATGAAAAACCTTGCACTAGCATACTTAAAATCTGACCAAGTAACTAATCCTGAAGTAACAAATATTTTTAATAGTAATAGTGTGATTCAGAAGGAAGAACTTGTCTCTAAGTTGATAACTATGGAACCTTTTATACCTTCTTTAGCCCATGAGCTCCTACGGAACTCTAACACAGGTATTTTGTTGGCCTTAAGAAACCAATTTAGTAACTTGTCCACTATTAACAAAATTGTCCAGGACCTCCCCCCATTAGAATTAAAAAAACATACACAAACGCCTTTCTCTTACTCTCTGTCAGTAGTCTATAAATTTCTGTACGAACCCTACCCCCGCGAGCTATACCCCAGCAACCGGAGGAAACTTGTCGTTACAGTGGCGCCCGAGCAGGGACAGAGAGTAGAGAACTTGGCTATTGGCGACCACAAAGTGGTAATAAAAAACCAGGTATTCAGGGTAAATTCAGGAAAGAAGGGTCCCTTACTCACAATATTGCTAGACATCCCAGCGATATGGCAACCACACTGCGTGTATCTTGGGCGTACTGTCTACGCAAAGAGGGCCTTGTTGCGTACCTCAGCGAGTTTGGCTGCGAGATTAGTGGTACAGTAGAGAAACTGCGAAAACGGTTCGCGCAGTTCCTGGCAGAGGACCATGAGATCCGCCGCTTACAGCGGTTGATCCACCTACAGGATAAACACGAGCAGTCAGGACTAGAAACTAAGCCCACAACCCCGATAAAAATACCCGCGATCATGATCACTGAGGAAGAATGCAAGGGAGCCCATGCCCCATCGGATTCCTCCACGACACGTCGACCAGAAGGGACCAGCTCATCGGTAGGAAAACTGGTACCCGCTGCAGCCCAGGACGTTCGTCCGGAACCCCCAACTACCAGGGATAGAGGGCCTAGGAGAACCGTATCTTCAACCCTGGATGTTGGAGCGATCGCAGATCAAGTCCGGAAATGGAGCGTCAGCTTCAACGGCGAACATGAACCGCTAGAGCTCGTTGAACGTCTGGAGGAACTGGCCAGCATGTACGCGATGCAGATTGACGTCCTACCTACAATGATGCCGGAGGTGTTGACCGGGAAAGCATTGCTGTGGTACCGGAACAACAACCGGTTTTGGACCAACTGGAAGTCCTTCAAGGCAGACTTCCTGAAATTTTTCCTGCCAACACGGTATTTTGAGCAGCTGGAGGATGAAATTCGCAAGAGGAAGCAGCGTCCAAGGGAGACATTTAAGAACTATTCTTTAGCCATGCAGAACCTCATGCGACACAGCCACGACACGGAGGAGCAGCAGCTGGAAAGGATATTTCGTAATGCGCTCCCGGAATACCAATGGTATATCCGACGAAAGGACTTCGCCACATTATCAGACCTTCTGGAGATGGCGGAAGACCTCGAAAACCTACCGCCAATAGCCACACCCTCAAGAGAGCAGCATAGGCGAATGGATCCCGGAGAGAGCCAACGAATGCAGCTGCCCGCATCAACCCCCGAACAGCATGTAGGAGGTGCGGGCAGGATGGACATTTCGCTAGCGGATGCCAAAACGAGTCGATACTCTTTTGCTGGATTTGTGGAACGCGGGATGTTCGCACGATCCAGTGCTGTCGCCAGCAACCGGGAAACGCCAATCGGACCCGTATCGAACGAGGGGTTACGGGTCCCCAGTAGGAAAATGCAACCCTCCACCAAATACAACTCTTCGGGTCGACCCTACACGACTGGTGGCCACGATCCGGTTGAGAGGACGGATGGTCGACGCCACCATCGACACAGGAGCCACAAGAAGTTTCATCAGCGAGCCATTGGCCAACGACATCCAGGAAACTAGCCCCCGAATACCCTACCTATCTGAAGTGACGCTAGCGGATGGATCTAAGAGACAGGTCAATCATGCTGTGGAGACCTCCATCGAGCTGGGAGAGCGGCACATCCCACTGCGAATGCTGGTGATGCCGGATGCCACCGAGGACGTTATACTAGGGCTAGATTTTCTAACGAAAGGAGGCGCTCGTCTCACATGTGCAGGCCTCTCGTGTACATTCCGGCGGGCTGTCGCAATTCTTCCCCCTCAACCGACCACCGAGTACCATAGACATCTCACCGATAGACCGGAACCATCGGTAGTCACCCGCCGACCTCTTTGTGCCATCCCCGAAGAGAACGAAACCTTCCCCGTACACCTTCCGGTAAGTGAACAGGAAAAAATCGGAACATTTTTAGAGGACGAGCTACAAAGGTTTAGGGAATTACACGGCCTTTCCACGGCTGCGACTCACAGAATCGTAATGACAGATGACCGACCTTTCAAGCTACGATACGCTGCGCGAAACCCAGCCATGCAGGCTATCATCGACGCCAAAATAAATGAGCTGCTGGCAAACGGGTACATAGAGCCCTCACATAGTGCATATAGCTCGCCGATCACGTTGGCACAAAAGAAAAATGGGACTTGGAGGCTCTGTATGGACTTTCGTCACTTAAATAGTAAGTCGGACCCTGACGCCTATCCATTGCCCCGCATCTCCTCGATCCTAGATCGTTTGCGGGAGGCCAAGTACGTAAGTAGCCTTGATCTGAAGGACGGGTACTGGCAGATACCCATGGAAGAGGGTAGTAGAAAGTATACCGCATTTACCGTCGCCGGTCGAGGACTTTACCAGTGGCGGGTAATGCCCTTTGGGCTTCATTCAGCGCCGGCTACGTTCCAACGCGCTTTGGATAGCGTCATTGGGCCTGAACTAGAACCTTTTGCATTCGCGTACCTAGACGACATAATCGTCATAGGGCGGACCCTAGACGAGCACTTGGCCAACCTGAAAAAGGTATTTGAAAGACTACGAGCTGCTAATCTGAAAATAAACCCTGACAAGTGCGAGTTTTTTAAACGAGAGACCAAGTATCTCGGACACGTCGTAAGCGCCGAGGGCATTCACACTGATCCCGATAAGGTGGCAGCCATACAAGAGATGACGGCGCCACAATCACTGAAGGAGTTGCGTCGTTTTCTTGGAGTTGTCTCCTGGTATCGACGGTTCGTCCCAGCCTTCGCCACTTTAGCGCATCCCTTGACCTCGTTGCTAAAGAAGGGAAAGCACTGGAAGTGGACGGAAGACCAGCAGACAGTGTTCGAAGTGATGAAAGCAAAACTTACTCAGGCCCCGGTTTTGGCGTGCCCTGATTTTACAAAGACATTCCTACTGCAAACGGATGCAACTTCGATTAAACCCTGTCGAAGACTGCTGACATCAACAAAAGTATTGTTGATTATGAAATCTTTTATTAATAAATAGGGGTCTTTATTTTGGAGAGAAACAAAATTATGTGAGAAGACTTGCAGAAACTGCTAAAAGTCAGAAAAATACAACATTAGAAATCTTTAACCTGGATTTGAGTAAGTGGAATATGAGATTTAGACACGCATTAGTTTACTGGTATGGGGAAGTTTTAGATGAACTTTTTGATACTGGATACTTATTCAAGAATAATCACCTTTGGTTTCTAAAGGCGAAAATATTCTGTAATTCCCGTTTGTCTCCTCCTGACTATGATGAAAATCTCAATCCCATTGTAGGGGATTATTTTTATGACAATCAACTAGGAGGTATGGAGGGGATGAGGCAAAAATTATGGACGATAATAACTATCTGTTTGATAAAATTGTCAGCTGAGCAAGAAAAGCTAAATATAAATATTATGTGTCAAGGAGACAATCAAGTTGTGATGGTCAACTATCCCAACTCAGATAGAGATGACAGAAGAATACGAAGAGAAAATTTACTAGAAAATCTTGAATCCAATATGTCAAAGGTTAACCTAGTACTAAAAAGAGAAGAAACATGGTTTTCTGTTAGACTCTGTGAGTTTGGGAAGGTGAGATATTTTGATGGAGAAGCTATTTCAAATGGAGATAAAAAATGCAACAGGTATATCCCTGACATTAATGATGGGATTTGTTCAATTATGTCATCTCTATCCACCATCAACACCGTATCAGAAGCTATTTCAAAAGCAGACTATCAACCTGACAATGCTTTTTTATTAAATCAATTCATGATATTAAACTATCTTTTAAGGAAAAATATTTTTGATAAAAACCGGAACAAATTTCAAAAATTAGCATACCTTTATCATCCAACTGACTTCGGTGGTATCTCGCTTTCTACTTACTCTTCCCATGGTATAAGAGGATATGAGATAAATTGACTTTATGGATTTCATTGTTGAGAACTTTAAAAGAACAGCTTCCTCATGTTTACAACCTGACAAAAAGACTTAATAAAGGAGAGAAAAAGCCTGGTGCGAAAAATCACTCTAAGCTAGTAGAAGATATATTTTCATTAAATATTGTGAATTTGCCTTCCGTGGAGAGGAAAATGAAAAACCTTGCACTAGCATACTTAAAATCTGACCAAGTAACTAATCCTGAAGTAACAAATATTTTTAATAGTAATAGTGTGATTCAGAAGGAAGAACTTGTCTCTAAGTTGATAACTATGGAACCTTTTATACCTTCTTTAGCCCATGAGCTCCTACGAAACTCTAACACAGGTATTTTGTTGGCCTTAAGAAACCAATTTAGTAACTTGTCCACTATTAACAAAATTGTCCAGGACCTCCCCCCATTAGAATTAAAAAAACATACACAAACGCCTTTCTCTTACTCTCTGTCAGTAGTCTATAAATTTCTGTACGAACCCTACCCCCGCGAGCTATACCCCAGCAACCGGAGGAAACTTGTCGTTACAGTGGCGCCCGAGCAGGGACAGAGAGTAGAGAACTTAGCTATTGGCGACCACAAAGTGGTAATAAAAAACCAGGTATTCAGGGTAAATTCAGGAAAGAAGGGTCCCTTACTCACAATATTGCTAGACATCCCAGCGATATGGCAACCACACTGCGTGTATCTTGGGCGTACTGTCTACGCAAAGAGGACCTTGTTGCGTACCTCAGCGAGTTTGGCTGCGAGATTAGTGGTACAGTAGAGGAACTGCGAAAACGGTTCGCGCAGTTCCTGGCAGAGGACCATGAGATCCGCCGCTTACAGCGGTTGATCCACCTACAGGATAAACACGAGCAGTCAGGACTAGAAACTAAGCCCACAACCCCGAAAAAAATACCCGCGATCATGATCACTGAGGAAGAATGCAAGGGAGCCCATGCCCCATCGGATTCCTCCACGACACGTCGACCAGAAGGGACCAGCTCATCGGTAGGAAAACTGGTACCCGCTGCAGCCCAGGACGTTCGTCCGGAACCCCCAACTACCAGGGATAGAGGGCCTAGGAGAACCGTATATTCAACCCTGGATGTTGGAGCGATCGCAGATCAAGTCCGGAAATGGAGCGTCAGCTTCAACGGCGAACATGAACCGCTAGAGCTCGTTGAACGTCTGGAGGAACTGGCCAGCATGTACGCGATGCAGATTGACGTCCTACCTACAATGATGCCGGAGGTGTTGACCGGGAAAGCATTGCTGTGGTACCGGAACAACAACCGGTTTTGGACCAACTGGAAGTCCTTCAAGGCAGACTTCCTGAAAATTTTCCTGCCAACACGGTATTTTGAGCAGCTGGAGGATGAAATTCGCAAGAGGAAGCAGCGTCCAAGGGAGACATTTAAGAACTATTCTTTAGCCATGCAGAACCTCATGCGACACAGCCACGACACGGAGGAGCAGCAGCTGGAAAGGATATTTCGTAATGCGCTCCCGGAATACCAATGGTATATCCGACGAAAGGACTTCGCCACATTATCAGACCTTCTGGAGATGGCGGAAGACCTCGAAAACCTACCGCCAATAGCCACACCCTCAAGAGAGCAGCATAGGCGAATGGATCCCGGAGAGAGCCAACGAATGCAGCTGCCCCGCATCAACCCCCGAACAGCATGTAGGAGGTGCGGGCAGGATGGACATTTCGCTAGCGGATGCCAAAACGAGTCGATACTCTTTTGCTGGATTTGTGGAACGCGGGATGTTCGCACGATCCAGTGCTGTCGCCAGCAACCGGGAAACGCCAATCGGACCCGTATCGAACGAGGGGTTACGGGTCCCCAGTAGGAAAATGCAACCCTCCACCAAATACAACTCTTCGGGTCGACCCTACACGACTGGTGGCCACGATCCGGTTGAGAGGACGGATGGTCGACGCCACCATCGACACAGGAGCCACAAAAAGTTTCACCAGCGAGCCATTGGCCAACGACATCCAGGAAACTAGCCCCCGAATACCCTACCTATCTGAAGTGACGCTAGCGGATGGATCTAAGAGACAGGTCAATCATGCTGTGGAGACCTCCATCGAGCTGGGAGAGCGGCACATCCCACTGCGAATGCTGGTGATGCCGGATGCCACCGAGGACGTTATACTAGGGCTAGATTTTCTAACGAAAGGAGGCGCTCGTCTCACATGTGCAGGCCTCTCGTGTACTTTCCGGCGGGCTGTCGCAATTCTTCCCCCTCAACCGACCACCGAGTACCATAGACATCTCACCGATAGACCGGAACCATCGGTAGTCACCCGCCGACCTCTTTGTGCCATCCCCGAAGAGAACGAAACCTTCCCCGTACACCTTCCGGTAAGTGAACAGGAAAAAATCGGAACATTTTTAGAGGACGAGCTACAAAGGTTTAGGGAATTACACGGCCTTTCCACGGCTGCGACTCACAGAATCGTAATGACAGATGACCGACCTTTCAAGCTACGATACGCTGCGCGAAACCCAGCCATGCAGGCTATCATCGACGCCAAAATAAATGAGCTGCTGGCAAACGGGTACGTAGAGGCCTCACATAGTGCATATAGCTCGCCGATCACGTTGGCACAAAAGAAAAATGGGACTTGGAGGCTCTGTATGGACTTTCGTCACTTAAATAGTAAGTCGGACCCTGACGCCTATCCATTGCCCCGCATCTCCTCGATCCTAGATCGTTTGCGGGAGGCCAAGTACGTAAGTAGCCTTGATCTGAAGGACGGGTACTGGCAGATACCCATGGAAGAGGGTAGTAGAAAGTATACCGCATTTACCGTCGCCGGTCGAGGACTTTACCAGTGGCGGGTAATGCCCTTTGGGCTTCATTCAGCGCCGGCTACGTTCCAACGCGCTTTGGATAGCGTCATTGGGCCTGAACTAGAACCTTTTGCATTCGCGTACCTAGACGACATAATCGTCATAGGGCGGACCCTAGACGAGCACTTGGCCAACCTGAAAAAGGTATTTGAAAGACTACGAGCTGCTAATCTGAAAATAAACCCTGACAAGTGCGAGTTTTTTAAACGAGAGACCAAGTATCTCGGACACGTCGTAAGCGCCGAGGGCATTCACACTGATCCCGATAAGGTGGCAGCCATACAAGAGATGACGGCGCCACAATCACTGAAGGAGTTGCGTCGTTTTCTTGGAGTTGTCTCCTGGTATCGACGGTTCGTCCCAGCCTTCGCCACTTTAGCGCATCCCTTGACCTCGTTGCTAAAGAAGGGAAAGCACTGGAAGTGGACGGAAGACCAGCAGACAGTGTTCGAAGTGATGAAAGCAAAACTTACTCAGGCCCCGGTTTTGGCGTGCCCTGATTTTACAAAGACATTCCTACTGCAAACGGATGCAATTTCGATTAAACCCTGTCGAAGACTGCTGACATCAACAAAAGTATTGTTGATTATGAAATCTTTTATTAATAAATAGGGGTCTTTATTTTGGAGAGAAACAAAATTATGTGAGAAGACTTGCAGAAACTGCTAAAAGTCAGAAAAATACAACATTAGAAATCTTTAACCTGGATTTGAGTAAGTGGAATATGAGATTTAGACACGCATTAGTTTACTGGTATGGGGAAGTTTTAGATGAACTTTTTGATACTGGATACTTATTCAAGAATAATCACCTTTGGTTTCTAAAGGCGAAAATATTCTGTAATTCCCGTTTGTCTCCTCCTGACTATGATGAAAATCTCAATCCCATTGTAGGGGATTATTTTTATGACAATCAACTAGGAGGTATGGAGGGGATGAGGCAAAAATTATGGACGATAATAACTATCTGTTTGATAAAATTGTCAGCTGAGCAAGAAAAGCTAAATATAAATATTATGTGTCAAGGAGACAATCAAGTTGTGATGGTCAACTATCCCAACTCAGATAGAGATGACAGAAGAATACGAAGAGAAAATTTACTAGAAAATCTTGAATCCAATATGTCAAAGGTTAACCTAGTACTAAAAAGAGAAGAAACATGGTTTTCTGTTAGACTCTGTGAGTTTGGGAAGGTGAGATATTTTGATGGAGAAGCTATTTCAAATGGAGATAAAAAATGCAACAGGTATATCCCTGACATTAATGATGGGATTTGTTCAATTATGTCATCTCTATCCACCATCAACACCGTATCAGAAGCTATTTCAAAAGCAGACTATCAACCTGACAATGCTTTTTTATTAAATCAATTCATGATATTAAACTATCTTTTAAGGAAAAATATTTTTGATAAAAACCGGAACAAATTTCAAAAATTAGCATACCTTTATCATCCAACTGACTTCGGTGGTATCTCGCTTTCTACTTACTCTTCCCATGGCATAAGAGGATATGATGATAAATTGACTTTATGGATTTCATTGTTGAGAACTTTAAAAGAACAGCTTCCTCATGTTTACAACCTGACAAAAAGACTTAATAAAGGAGAGAAAAAGCCTGGTGCGATAAATCACTCTAAGCTAGTAGAAGATATATTTTCATTAAATATTGTGAATTTGCCTTCCGTGGAGAGGAAAATGAAAAACCTTGCACTAGCATACTTAAAATCTGACCAAGTAACTAATCCTGAAGTAACAAATATTTTTAATAGTAATAGTGTGATTCAGAAGGAAGAACTTGTCTCTAAGTTGATAACTATGGAACCTTTTATACCTTCTTTAGCCCATGAGCTCCTACGAAACTCTAACACAGGTATTTTGTTGGCCTTAAGAAACCAATTTAGTAACTTGTCCACTATTAACAAAATTGTCCAGGACCTCCCCCCATTAGAATTAAAAAAACATACACAAACGCCTTTCTCTTACTCTCTGTCAGTAGTCTATAAATTTCTGTACGAACCCTACCCCCGCGAGCTATACCCCAGCAACCGGAGGAAACTTGTCGTTACAGTGGCGCCCGAGCAGGGACAGAGAGTAGAGAACTTGGCTATTGGCGACCACAAAGTGGTAATAAAAAACCAGGTATTCAGGGTAAATTCAGGAAAGAAGGGTCCCTTACTCACAATATTGCTAGACATCCCAGCGATATGGCAACCACCCTGCGTGTATCTTGGGCGTACTGTCTACGCAAAGAGGACCTTGTTGCGTACCTCAGCGAGTTTGGCTGCGAGATTAGTGGTACAGTAGAGGAACTGCGAAAACGGTTCGCGCAGTTCCTGGCAGAGGACCATGAGATCCGCCGCTTACAGCGGTTGATCCACCTACAGGATAAACACGAGCGGTCAGGACTAGAAACTAAGCCCACAACCCCGAAAAAAATACCCGCGATCATGATCACTGAGGAAGAATGCAAGGGAGCCCATGCCCCATCGGATTCCTCCACGACACGTCGACCAGAAGGGACCAGCTCATCGGTAGGAAAACTGGTACCCGCTGCAGCCCAGGACGTTCGTCCGGAACCCCCAACTACCAGGGATAGAGGGCCTAGGAGAACCGTATATTCAACCCTGGATGTTGTAGCGATCGCAGATCAAGTCCGGAAATGGAGCGTCAGCTTCAACGGCGAACATGAACCGCTAGAGCTCGTTGAACGTCTGGAGGAACTGGCCAGCATGTACGCGATGCAGATTGACGTCCTACCTACAATGATGCCGGAGGTGTTGACCGGGAAAGCATTGCTGTTGTACCGGAACAACAACCGGTTTTGGACCAACTGGAAGTCCTTCAAGGCAGACTTCCTGAAATTTTTCCTGCCAACACGGTATTTTGAGCAGCTGGAGGATGAAATTCGCAAGAGGAAGCAGCGTCCAAGGGAGACATTTAAGAACTATTCTTCAGCCATGCAGAACCTCATGCGACACAGCCACGACACGGAGGAGCAGCAGCTGGAAAGGATATTTCGTAATGCGCTCCCGGAATACCAATGGTATATCCGACGAAAGGACTTCGCCACATTATCAGACCTTCTGGAGATGGCGGAAGACCTCGAAAACCTACCGCCAATAGCCACACCCTCAAGAGAGCAGCATAGGCGAATGGATCCCGGAGAGAGCCAACGAATGCAGCTGCCCCGCATCAACCCCCGAACAGCATGTAGGAGGTGCGGGCAGGATGGACATTTCGCTAGCGGATGCCAAAACGAGTCGATACTCTTTTGCTGGATTTGTGGAACGCGGGATGTTCGCACGATCCAGTGCTGTCGCCAGCAACCGGGAAACGCCAATCGGACCCGTATCGAACGAGGGGTTACGGGTCCCCAGTAGGAAAATGCAACCCTCCACCAAATACAACTCTTCGGGTCGACCCTACACGACTGGTGGCCACGATCCGGTTGAGAGGACGGATGGTCGACGCCACCATCGACACAGGAGCCACAAGAAGTTTCATCAGCGAGCCATTGGCCAACGACATCCAGGAAACTAGCCCCCGAATACCCTACCTATCTGAAGTGACGCTAGCGGATGGATCTAAGAGACAGGTCAATCATGCTGTGGAGACCTCCATCGAGCTGGGAGAGCGGCACATCCCACTGCGAATGCTGGTGATGCCGGATGCCACCGAGGACGTTATACTAGGGCTAGATTTTCTAACGAAAGGAGGCGCTCGTCTCACATGTGCAGGCCTCTCGTGTACTTTCCGGCGGGCTGTCGCAATTCTTCCCCCTCAACCGACCACCGAGTACCATAGACATCTCACCGATAGACCGGAACCATCGGTAGTCACCCGCCGACCTCTTTGTGCCATCCCCGAAGAGAACGAAACCTTCCCCGTACACCTTCCGGTAAGTGAACAGGAAAAAATCGGAACATTTTTAGAGGACGAGCTACAAAGGTTTAGGGAATTACACGGCCTTTCCACGGCTGCGACTCACAGAATCGTAATGACAGATGACCGACCTTTCAAGCTACGATACGCTGCGCGAAACCCAGCCATGCAGGCTATCATCGACGCCAAAATAAATGAGCTGCTGGCAAACGGGTACATAGAGCCCTCACATAGTGCATATAGCTCGCCGATCACGTTGGCACAAAAGAAAAATGGGACTTGGAGGCTCTGTATGGACTTTCGTCACTTAAATAGTAAGTCGGACCCTGACGCCTATCCATTGCCCCGCATCTCCTCGATCCTAGATCGTTTGTGGGAGGCCAAGTACGTAAGTAGCCTTGATCTGAAGGACGGGTACTGGCAGATACCCATGGAAGAGGGTAGTAGAAAGTATACCGCATTTACCGTCGCCGGTCGAGGACTTTACCAGTGGCGGGTAATGCCCTTTGGGCTTCATTCAGCGCCGGCTACGTTCCAACGCGCTTTGGATAGCGTCATTGGGCCTGAACTAGAACCTTTTGCATTCGCGTACCTAGACGACATAATCGTCATAGGGCGGACCCTAGACGAGCACTTGGCCAACCTGAAAAAGGTATTTGAAAGACTACGAGCTGCTAATCTGAAAATAAACCCTGACAAGTGCGAGTTTTTTAAACGAGAGACCAAGTATCTCGGACACGTCGTAAGCGCCGAGGGCATTCACACTGATCCCGATAAGGTGGCAGCCATACAAGAGATGACGGCGCCACAATCACTGAAGGAGTTGCGTCGTTTTCTTGGAGTTGTCTCCTGGTATCGACGGTTCGTCCCAGCCTTCGCCACTTTAGCGCATACCTTGACCTCGTTGCTAAAGAAGGGAAAGCACTGGAAGTGGACGGAAGACCAGCAGACAGTGTTCGAAGTGATGAAAGCAAAACTTACTCAGGCCCCGGTTTTGGCGTGCCCTGATTTTACAAAGACATTCCTACTGCAAACGGATGCCAATGATTTCGGCCTAGGAGTGGTTCTAACCCAGGAGTTCGAAGAGGGCGAACGAGTAATCGCATACGCGAGTCGTACGTTAAATGCTGCAGAAAGAAACTACTCGGCTACAGAGAAAGAGTGCTTGGCTATCGTATGGGGTATTCGAAAGATGCGGCCTTATCTCGAGGGCTACAAATTGCAAGTCATTACGGATCACTTGGCGCTAAAATGGCTTAATTCCATCGATAACCCCACCGGTCGCCTTGCCAGGTGGGCGCTAGAACTACAGCAGTATACATTTAGTATCAAGTACCGAAAAGGTGGCCTCAACGTCATCGCCGACGCACTGTCTCGGCAACCTAGAGAATCGCTGCAACGGGCCGTTGAAGAGGCATCGCAACAGTGCGCGTGGATCCAGAGAAAAATGGAGGAGATCAAGGAACACCCATTGAAGTTCCCCGACTACGCCATAGTTGGAACCCAACTTTACCGGCACATCCCACGCCATATAAGCGACGAAGGCTGCGTATCTTGGAAGCTATGCGTCCCCACGCACCTGCGGTCCCGAGTTCTACAGGAGAACCACACCCAGCCAGCTGCCGGACACCTGGGGATCAGAAAAACGATTATACGGGTATGCAACCGATACTTCTGGCCCGGAATGATGCGAGACATCGCTAAATTCGTGCAGAATTGTGAGTCCTGCCAACGCTATAAACCCAGTCAGATGGCCCCGGCCGGTGAAATGCTAATCACAATACCCGAGGAACCCTGGGCGACGGTGTGTACGGACTTCGTGGGACCTCTACCGCGGACCAAACACGGAAACACGATGATTTTGGTATTCTTTGACCGGTTCTCTAAATGGATCGAGCTGGTAGCCCTCCGCAAGGCTACAGCAGAAGGGGTCGTCCTGGCGTTTAGAGAACGGATTTTGGCCAGATTTGGGGTTCCTAAAGTCCTGATATCAGACAATGGCAGCCAGTTCACCAGCCGAATATTCCAGAAGTACTTGGAGGGGATCGGAGTACGACACCAGTTCACAGCGCCGTACTGCCCCCAGGAAAACCCAACGGAGAGGGCAAACCGGACGATCAAGACGATGATTGCACAGCTCGCGCAGAATCAGCACAACAAGTGGGACGAACACTTGCCGGAAATAAACCTCGCGCTCAACACCAGTACATCCGACACTACGGGCTACAGTCCGGCATACCTAGTGCAGGGCCGGGAACCGAGACTCCCGAAGGCTCTCTATGACGAGGTGACAACAGGGACCGGGGCTACCCCATGCAGTCCACACGACAGGGCGGACGAGCTCCGGGATATTTTTCAGATCGTACGTGTGCAGCTAGGTCGTGCGGGCGCAGACCAACGAAGGCACTATAATCTGCGCAGACTACCGTGGAAGCCTGCCGTCGGAGATCGCGTGTTAGTCCGCCAGCACCCCCTATCGAAGGCGGTTGACGGTTTCGCCGCAAAACTAGCACCAAAATACGACGGGCCGTATGAGGTCTTAAGTTTTACGTCGCCGGTGATTGCGTGCATTCGCGGCTGTGAGAAGGGCGAGCTACGGACCGCCCACCTCAGTGATCTTAAACCTTTATTCTCTTCCACCACATCGGAGAACCGATTGACTAACCCCTTAACCAACGCCGTTTACAAACCATCCTTTTCTCCCCCAGACTCTACCACAACCTGCAAATTAAATAAGATGAGCAAAAATACTAGGAGCATGCACACGAAGGCTTACTACAAGCAGCAGTGGCAGAAACATCAGGCTTGCGACACGAGCACCTCACCCGCCATCAAACCGTGTGTCGTCCGGCTCGAGCGGCTGCCGAAGCAGGGAACTCGGCAAGACGGTATAGGCAGACACCAGCCAGTACAGACAAGAAGAGTACCGAGCCTGGAGTTGGAAACAATTTCTATTTCCAGTGACAGCGATGGGCATGTCACTCCACCCAGGCCTCGGAGAAGACGTCAGTCTAATCCGATGACCCCTTCCCCAACGGTGTCCGCCTTCCTGGTGTCAGACGACTCTATGGACGGGCCTCCAGTCACCCCTGGTCGAAATTTGATGCGGGCAAACACGCCAGAGATTTCCTCCAGGTCGCCCGATCACGAGGAGGGCCATGCACGGCAGAACATCCGGCTAACCCGGACACGAGACACGACGCCGCCACCTCAAATGCCGCTTCGAGTGCAGAGCATTATTGTGGTTCCGACCGAGACGCGAGAGGACACTGCGACAGCGAAACAACCGGGTTTCCAGTGCCATGAGGAACTGTCCAGCGAGGTTAGACAGGGTCTGCAACCTCATATTGTGGCCGCCCTGGCTGCACACCGGGCTCCTACCCAATACAAACGGGTCGTGGAGGTGGCAGGCCGAATTTTGGTCGGCCGCAGGGGGCACGTCGTGGTTATGCCCCGCTGAACCGACTCGTATTGGAGGGGGGTAGTGTGACGCCGAAAGTCACAACGTTCGTTTTCGGTCACACCGGCAACACGGATTTATTAAAATCAAAAATAAATATGAAATTAACCCCATTACTAAGTGTACCTCGTTGTTTTTTCCCCCTGGTACATACGGGCCTCCTTGTTGTTTACCAACTAACTACCACGTACAGTTATCCTAATGCGACAACACGTGGTAATGATCGTTGTAAACAACAAGGAGACAAATTACATTAGAACATAACAAATGTACACACACACGCTGTATGTTAGATTGGGCTCTCGAACTTGGTTCGAATAGACAAACGAACATGTTGCGTATGAGGCAGAGGATCACGGCAGAACATATTTAAGGGCGAAGACAATAGAAAAGGGGGTCAGTTGGTCAACAACACAGAGAGCAGCGAACCTCAGGACTTGGTGAGTAACAGAGTGGTGAAAGTGGAAAATATAAAGTGCAGTGCCCTTACGCTAGATCGTGTGCTTGGAGTACTTACGCAGGTCTCCAGACGCCGCCTATTCGCCAGACGCGTTCTTTTTGTTTATCCGTGAGCCTACTGGAGTACTTACGCAGGTCTCCAGACGCCGCATATTCGCCAGACGCGTTCCTTTTGTCTATCCGTGAGCCTCCTGGAGTACTTACGCAGGTCTCCAGACGCCGTATATTCGCCAGACGCGCCTCTTTTTGTGTATCCGTGAGCCTCCTGGAGTACTTACGCAGGTCTCCAGACGCCGCCTATTCGCCAGACGCGTTCTTTTGTTTATCCGTGAGCCTCCTGGAGTACTTACGCAGGTCTCCAGACGTCGCATAGTTCCCAAACGCGTTTCCTTTTCATCCGTGAGCCCCCTGGAGTACTTACGCAGGTCTCCAGACGTCGCATAGTTCCCAAACGCGTTTCCTTTTCATCCGTGAGCCCCCTGGAGTACTTACGCAGGTCTCCAGACGTCGCATATTTCCCAAACGCGTTTTCTTTTCATCCGTGAGCCTCCTGGAGTACTTACGCAGGTCTCCAGACGCCGCCTATTCGCCAGACGCGTTCTTTTGTTTATCCGTGAGCCTACTGGAGTACTTACGCAGGTCTCCAGACGCCGCATATTCGCCAGACGCGTTCCTTTTGTCTATCCGTGAGCCTCCTGGAGTACTTACGCAGGTCTCCAGGCGCCGTATATTCGCCAGACGCGCCTCTTTTTGTGTATCCGTGAGCCTCCTGGAGTACTTACGCAGGTCTCCAGACGCCGCCTATTCGCCAGACGCGTTCTTTTTGTTTATCCGTGAGCCTACTGGAGTACTTACGCAGGTCTCCAGACGCCGCATATTCGCCAGACGCGTTCCTTCTGTCTATCCGTGAGCCTCCTGGAGTACTTACGCAGGTCTCCAGACGCCGTATATTCGCCAGACGCGCCTCTTTTTGTGTATCCGTGAGCCTCCTGGAGTACTTACGCAGGTCTCCAGACGCCGCCTATTCGCCAGACGCGTTCTTTTGTTTATCCGTGAGCCTCCTGGAGTACTTACGCAGGTCTCCAGACGTCGCATAGTTCCCAAACGCGTTTCCTTTTCATGCGTGAGCCCCCTGGAGTACTTACGCAGGTCTCCAGACGTCGCATAGTTCCCAAACGCTTTTCCTTTTCATCCGTGAGCCCCCTGGAGTACTTACGCAGGTCTCCAGACGTCGCATATTTCCCAAACGCGTTTTCTTTTCATCCGTGAGCCTCCTGGAGTACTTACGCAGGTCTCCAGACGCCGCCTATTCGCCAGACGCGTTCTTTTGTTTATCCGTGAGCCTACTGGAGTACTTACGCAGGTCTCCAGACGCGGCATATTCGCCAGACGCGTTCCTTTTGTCTATCCGTGAGCCTCCTGGAGTACTTACGCAGGTCTCCAGACGCCGTATATTCGCCAGACGCGCCTCTTTTTGTGTATCCGTGAGCCTCCTGCAGTACTTACGCAGGTCTCCAGACGCCGCCTATTCGCCAGACGCGTTCTTTTGTTTATCCGTGAGCCTCCTGGAGTACTTACGCAGGTCTCCAGACGTCGCATAGTTCCCAAACGCGTTTCCTTTTCATCCGTGAGCCCCCTGGAGTACTTACGCAGGTCTCCCGACGCCGCCTATTCGCCAGACGCGTTCTTTTTGTTTATCCGTGAGCCTACTGGAGTACTTACGCAGGTCTCCAGACGCCGCCTATTCGCCAGACGCGTTCTTTTTTTGTTTATCCGTGAGCCTCCTGGAGTACTTACGCAGGTCTCCAGACGCCGCATATTCGCCAGACGCGTTCCTTTTGTCTATCCGTGAGCCTCCTGGAGTACTTACGAAGGTCTCCAGACGCCGCATATTCGCCAGACGCGCCTTCTTTTGTTTATCCGTGAGCCTCCTGGAGTACTTACGCAGGTCTCCAGACGCCGCATATTCGCCAGACGCCGCGTGTCTCCTAGTTTTCTCCAACTTAGGGATTAGGTGGTAGGACCCAGCATCGCCAGTTCTCACCCGTGAAATCGCTAAACACCGCAGAAGACGCCCTCGGAGTACTTACCCAGGTCTCCCTAGAGATAGCCCCGGAGTACTTATCCAGGTCTCCCCATAGAAGCTGTCCCGGAGTACTTACCCAGGTCTCCCCGAAGGTCGCGGGCACAGAAGTCGCCCCGAAGTACCTTATTAGGCCGCCCCGAAGTACCTTATTAGGTCGTCCCGAACACAGAAGGCTGGACGAAAGCCAACCGGAGGAAACCGACAGGTCTCACCAGAGACAAACTCTTATTTTAATACTTTACATATAAGCGGAACCCTTCCTTGAATTCTACATAATAAAACCTGAAAGTATCTTAAAAAACATACACAAACGCCTTTCTCTTACTCTCTGTCAGTAGTCTATAAATTTCTGTACGAACCCTACCCCCGCGAGCTATACCCCAGCAACCGGAGGAAACTTGTCGTTACAGCACAGTGCGGTTGTTTTGGCCTCACCGATGCATTCCTGATTTACTATAGCTCATTTTGTGACATTTCTTCTATGGCTGCTGTAGAACATTGGCCAGGCGTCTTTTTTATTCCGGACAGTCCTTACGTTATCTACCAAGCATGTTTGGTGAAAACTAAACACAAATTAGCATCCTGCACGTTTGTCAGAATTATCATTGGACCTCGTCTATTTAGTAAAAACAAATATAATCGAACAGACAGACACACACTGTAGAAAATGTGTTTGGCCAGATTTTGGTTAATGTTGACCACACTCGATAAGACTGCGAATGTGTGTTTGGGCACACAATAAGCAACACCCTTCTGGCCATTAACGAAGCCTATCGTTCGGCTTGAATTAAGTTTTCCCAAATGACCTATGATATACTACAAATTTCCGGAAAAATGAAATAAAAACCAATTCAAGCTGATGTGAAAAGTTTTCCAATGAATATTTAAAACATTAAATATTTTTGGGGCCAAACAAATAAGTGACCTTTAATTTTGGTTTCTCTTTTTGGGGGCAAATTTTAAACCGCATTTTGGGATAACTCGATGTACGACGCACTCTATGAAATTAAAACTTTAATTAAATTGTTGAAATACACTTTTTTCGAGTTTGCTGAATCAGCGAGTGAAATGAAATTGTTTGTGACTTGTGGACTCCCCCTCTTCCCAGCTCTGGCACCACATACAGCAAAAGCACAAAGTTGTGCTCGACGGCCAGAGTGCTAGTAATGTTAGCCTAGATCTGTAAATTATTATTAACCCAGATATAGACAAACAATTGGAAACATTAAACTAAATTATAATAAAATACGCAACACAATTTGTGTGGCGACTAGTGCCAAAAATACAACCCGGAGATGGCGAGAGACGGTGAGCAAAAAGTTGGCGGCACTCAGTTGTCGCCGCCATATTCCGCATTTCAAATGACGCCATTTGTAAAAATGTGTTTATTGTATTGTTTCATATCCTGGCAACATTCACAGAGAGCAGCACACCAAAACACACACACATTCGCACAACGACATTGGACAAAGAAGCACATACACATGCACACGCCCTCATAGTTTCATCTTAACCTATATTTGAGAAGGACACAAGAGGCAAAGTCACAACTTTGCAAAGTCCTTTGATATCCTACGAGTAATTTCTCTAAGCTTTTTAACAAATTCTCTTTAGCATTTTTCTGCTAATGAGCAACAAAAAAGCGGGCAGTTTTGCAATTTTATTTCTTTTAATAAAATTTTACAACGACCAAACGTGTCCTTGAAGTCTATGTCTGCATAAGGGAATCAGTACATGCGGCCATCCGGCCATCTCAAAGGACAATGGGATTAGGCAATATACGAAATTTACTTTACAGTCATTTGTATCTCGAAACGAAAGACTCAGAGGAGCACGACGATGCAAATATGAACAAGGCAAAAGTTCAAGATAGAGATGACAATGCGATGATGACGATGGAATGTCCCCTGGAAGCGGTTCTTATTGATTTTAATGTCATTTCCTTTTTTTGTACTATTTGCGTTATTCCTACACAAACAAATTTCATTTTCTGTTTTCATCACATTTATCAAATCCTTGTTCCTTTTCCACTCACATGATTGCAAAAGAATGAACACACACATTCAACTGTGATGGGGTGGCCAGAGGGGAGACTCGAAAGCAAATGTCATTTTGTGTTTGTTATATTTCCTTTGTGGATCCTGCTCACAGCCACACCGACACACACACGTAGTAACATCCAAACGATGATAGCACAAAGCCCAACTGTAAAATCTTCATTTCCGGTTGCAACCGTAGCTTTGTTCCTCGTTTGTGTGAGTGCCTCTTCAAATATGAATGGATGCTGTTGAAGAATAAAACAAATGTGCACAAACCCATGCACACGTGTACACGTACAATTCCGTCTCTCCTTCACATAAAGTCCTTTAAAGGAGGACAACGAGCGAAGGCAGAGCGTGCCGCTGAGCACAGTAGACTCTTCCAACGACTTTTAGTGATTGTTAGAGTTTAAGGAAATAGCGCCTCTTTGGAACCCGAATACTACTGAAGGGGTTCCTTATGATTTCAGCATTTTTTAATTTTAAGTAAAAGTCTTAGACTAGATTTGGATGTCGGAGTCTTTATTATGATCCTAGAAATGAATCTCTGAGTGGGCTGTACCACGCACCGTTTGATAAAATCGCATTTATGGCCTAAATAATGGACCGATCGTTATCAAACTTTAACAAACTGTATTAAACGAATAGCGAATTGATATAAACTATGTTATGGTTAAACTGGACAAAGGGGCGGGGCATCATCCACACGACCCAAAACTTAAAAAGACAATATCTCATGAACTATTGGAGATATGACATTGGTATTTGGAGCAAGAGTGGGTGTTGCTGCTCCCCTTTAAAAATAGAACAGAACAGAATGAATTCAATGATTATAAATAAATGTTTGACAAAAGGGCGTGTCCCGCACAAATAACCCTGAACTTTGACAGGCTATATCTCGTGAACTAATTCCAATGCGATGATAGTAATGGATGATCCAAGTAGAAATACTTTTTTCAATAACCTTTTTTTGACAGATCAAGTGTGAGTCGTATCATGCTGTCATGTTATTTTTGTTAAGTATTTTTGGCATTTCATCATGGAAAGACTGCCGTCTGAACAACGTTTACAAATAGTTCAACTTTATTACGAAAATTCACGTTCTGTAGGAATGTGTTTCGTGCGTTTTCAAGCAAAATTTTGTTCAGCGATGAAGCCCATTTCTGGCTCAATGGGTATGCAAACAAGCAAAATTGCTGCATTTAGGACGAAGAGCAACCAGAAGAGGTTCAAGAGCTGCCACTTCATCCAGAAAAAACAGCGGTTTGGTGTGGTTTGTGGGCCGGTGGAATCAACGGTTCATATTTCTTCAAAAAGGATGCCGGTGAGAATGTAACCGTCAATGACGACCGTTATCGTGCCATGATATCCGACTATTTGATGCCTGATTTTGAAGCTCAAGATATCCTCGACATTTGGTTTCAACAAGACGGTGTCACTTCCCACACATCGCATCAATCAATGGATTTATTGAGAGAACACTTCGGTGAACAGATAATATCACGTTTTGGGCCGGTCGATTGGTCACCAAGATCGTGTGACGTCACACCGTTAAACTTTTTAATGTGGGTATATGTAAAGTCTAAAGTTTATGCGGACAAACCCGCTTCGATGCAGGCCTTGGATCAAAACATCACGCGTGTCATTCGCTAGTTACCAGTCGATATGCTCGAACGAGTCATCGAAAATTGGACTCAACGGATGGACCATCTGAGACGTAGTCGGCCAACATTTGATAGACATTATCTTCAAAAAGAAAATAAAGAATGTTCTTTCAAATGATAATAAACATTCCACATTCAATTCGAATTTTCTGCGTTTTTTTCTTTAAAAAAGTAGGGAACCTCGAAATGGATTACGCGTTACCCAACAAACCAAAACGCTTAAGAAATAGTTTGTAACAAACTTACTATCATAAGCCTTAAGCTTAGAAAAGTGTTGTGACAACTATTGTAAAAGGCTTGTTTTATTGCATAATCAACAAAAACGATCCCTTGTGATAAGTGTTCTAGTCTGTAGTATACAACAAGCATAGAAATGTAATTGCAGAACAACTCTTTCTAATCATGCTTATAATACGCTTATTTTTGTAAGTGTTTTTCAAAATTATGAATACAATTAAGCAATAATAGCCTTGTTCATAACGGCTAGCTATTATGAATTAGGTTGTTGTTATTTTCTATATGGTTACTATATGGTCACCGCAATAATAATATGTTCTCTACAATAAAAGCATTGTCGCCGCAACCATAGTATTGTTTTCCAAATTTTGGTTTGACAACAGTATGATTGCGGCAATAATAATATTGTGGATATGCAACAATACTATTTTTGCTACACATAGAAATGAAAATATGGTTGTAGCAACCATGTAAATATTGTTGGTGCGACAAAAGTATTGTTGTTTAAGATTTATGTTAACAATAATATGATTACGACAATCATACTCTATGGTTGAGCCTAAGTACAAAGCATAACAGATTTTAAAGCCTATGTGTGTATGTTTTTTTGGTAAATTTCGCCACGAGATGCAGTGCATGGCTGTTGTCCATTATAAAAAACAACAACAATCGGAAGGTAGTTCGAGGGATTTTTTTTGTGTTTACTTTGTTCGGTGAAATACTCTACTACCGACTGGTTCTCATTTATTTAAAATCTGCCTGCACTTAAGTATATTGCCATTGATCATGGTTTAATCACATTCGTTACTGCGGTCTTCGGATGGTGAAGTAGCATTCACCCCTGCTGACAACTAAAAGTATTTCCGACTATGACTATGAACTAATTGTAATGCAATTTAAAATAACTAAGTTGATAAAAACCTCTATATTTGAATAAGAACCTAATCTTAATAAATAATTTTGGGGATCATAGTATGATTAAGTGTGAATCAAACTATAGTTGTGAGGATCATACTATGGTTGTATGAAAAACATACTATGGTTGTAGAAATCATAATATGGTTGTGTTTGAGTGGCGGCTTCATTGGGTCATTTTACTTCGAAAATAAGCAAGGATCAACAAATTTTTGTTTCCAAAACTTAAGAGAATAACAAAGGCGACATTTGGTTTCACTTTTACACAGCAATCGCTATTCAATCGATTTTTAACGCACTGTTTTTGAAATTCCTTTGGTACATTTTTTTCATTTCTCGTCAATGTCTGTCTGCTTGCTGGCTAAAGCTCTATAAGAAGGTACTCGTACTTAAGTTTTAACCCTTCCTCGGTGGGATAAATTGCATGCACAACTATAATGTCGACCACCCGACTAAATTCGCATTGTGAGTTTATAATTTTACTGGTACAGGGTGGCGCACCAATTGTTCTATAATAAAAAAATTCAAAAAATTTTGTTTTAATCAATGTATTTCATTTATTTTTATTCTGTACAGACAATTCTACTTATATTCATTTTTATATGAGTAAATGATTACGAAGATGATAGACCGTAAATGACCCGCATATTCATTAACGCATTTGCGACACATGGTCAGAAAATTATTTATTGCGACTTGAAGGGTTGAAGTTGGGATCACTTCAATTATTATTTTAATTGACTGCTTCAATTCAGTTAAATTTCTTGGTTTTATTTTAAACAGCTCTGGCTTGACATAATCGTATAAAAAAAGTTGGGTGCAGTCAGGACCGGTGCTCGCGGAGGCCAGCGGAAAGTTGAATTTCTGGATATTAACTTGTTTAGAAATTTCCATTGGAGCTCTGCCATAACCGGTCTGCCTATAAGTGTCTCGTCAGTATCCGTCTCGCTGGAACCAAATGCTGTTTAATCGTTTACGTATACGGCGCTGTTCTAGGTAAAAAAGCTCCTTCAACATCTTTAAAAAACGACCCCATTGACAGTCACTGTTACACCTTTTTCATCAAAGAAGTATGGTCCCACAATGCAGCTTGATGAAACTGAGCACCACACAGTAACTCGTGCTGGGAGCAGTTTCTTCTCATGGAGTATTTGTGAATTATATTCACTACATATACGGCAATTTTGCTTGCTTACAGTGCCGTTTAGATCAAAATGGGCCTTATCAGACATAAAAAGCAATTTATCAAGATGTTGTCTTCTTCGGACATTTCAATAATTTTTTTTGAAAAACTCCTTTCAAATAGGCAAATACAGAAGGTTTAACTTGTTTGTAATTTGAACTTTGTACGGAAATAAGCTTTAGTCACCATGAATTATTCGTTGTAATAACCGTCGGCTAAGTGCAATTTTTGCCGACAAGTGTCGAGTCGAAACGCTTGGATTTGCCTGAATTGACGACGCTACAGCCGCGATAGTGCCTTGGACCCAGACATATGTAGGTAACTCTATGATACGGTCTTCGTGCGATGCTGCCAGATTCGGCAAAAATGTTTACCAGCCTCTTAATGGTCCATCTACTCGGGGAATTTCCGCCAAACTGCCGCCTAAATTTTCTTTGAACGAAAATGCTGAACTGCAAAGCACTATCCAAACCTCTATTCAGCATTCATTTTAATAAATCTAAATACTCGTAGTAACCTTCCCAATAAAAAAAAATATGCCAATTGCTCACACAGAAAAACAGTTATTACACACGATTCCAGCGCCACCCTGTATTAGTAAATCTAAGAACCGCTCGATCGACCATTAGCTGTCATGCTTAACGATCAACCAAAGTCATCGAGGTAAACGATCAGCTTAGGTGGCCGTGGAAGTAAACGATCTACCAAGTCGTTTAGGTAAATGATCAACCGGCGTTAGTGAAAGATCGACCGATGTCTTAGATGCAAACGATCAGCCGAGGATTCTAAAGTCTTATGAAAAGAACGAGTCTTCTGAAATGAACACGCTACTACACCTCTAATTATTTTCATATAACCATTTTTAGTCCGAACGAGAAGTACTTTCTCGCTTGTATGTGGTCTTTATGTTATACTTTCATGCTAAAACAAATTTGTCACGTCAATGCGACAAAATACCATATGTGACGCGCAACATAGAAAGGGACCTAAGGGTAAAAACCAGTTTTGTTCAGGAGAGTCATTTCAAAGATTTAAATACGTATAAATTTGGTGTTCCATCACTTTTATAAAACGCGCATATCTCTGGAGCATCTCATTCGATGTTATCCACATCAAAAAAGTGATAATTGATTTTTTTACCCTTAGGTCCCTTTCTCTATGCGCTGTCACATATTGTTCTCCACCATTGCATGTACAAGTAGAAACCTCTTGACGATCATTTGCCTATACCTGAAGTCTTTTTCCTATCGGGAGTCCTGGTTCATGATAAATTTTTTTGTACGGACATTGGAGGGACGCATTGCCGTTTGGTGGACCGGTAAATTATTCAGAAAATCTAGATTACAATTTCCAACTGTTCTCAAATTATTTTTCTTTAATAGTATTTGCCTATTTTAGTATTCGCCAATCAAATTTTTACGAAATACAAAGACTCGTTGTTTTCGAGCGAAAGCAAGTTTGCTTTATATGATTGTAAATTATTATCAAATACAACATTGGCTTGACAATGTTGTAACAGGCTTCTCGTGAAGACTGATGAAAAACTCTTCATATGCAAGAGATACTAAATCAGATTACTTTTAACGACATAGAAATTCTGAGTATCCGCTCAAGTTTGGGGGAAATATCAGTTTTTTCAATGGTAGAGGCAGCAAAAACAACCATATTGGTTATTATTAAACAGTGTCTATTCCATTTACTGGGGGGATTCCCGCCAAACTCCGCCTTATCTCCCTTTGGACTAAAATGAAGGACTGCAAAGCATTATACCGCTGCACTTTCCAAGTCCTCTTTTCGGTATCCCAAGCAAAATTTTACTAAATGTAAATACTGACCTTCCAAAATAAATAAAGAACAAGTCGATTGCTCAAACAGAAAAGTTATAACGTTTTGTTTTTTGTTGCACAATTCGTGCGCCACCCTGTATTTCAGATATATGTTTTAATAATTTCTACAAGTTAAGTAAACGTTGCTTTCTTAATTGACATTCCTAACTAAATATTTAAAAAAAAAACCGAAAGGCATTGATAACTTTGACAGCTTTTAAAAAATATAACAAAAAAAACTGAAAAAACTATCATTTCTATCTGGTTACTCTTTAAATGCCACAACTCCTATTTTAATGAAATATGATGAAAAGTTCCTTCGAGAGTTACATTGGGATGGCGGTATATCAATCTAGGGCTATCTGAGAGTTAGCAGCAACTGGTAAGCACGGTACAAATGGGCATAAGGGAATTGTGTGAAATGAAAAAATTTTTAAAATGTTTCGTATACACCAATCTTGATCGTACTTTAAGAATTAACAAAACTCATTTAGAAGCGCATCTACGATGTCCGTTATTTAAGGGATAGTCCTGAATTTCCAAATCACACCATTTGTTCCACTGTACCTTTAGCACTGCCATTATACAGAACGTATAAATGAATTCCGCATACACATCGTATATTCGGTAATATTTTCAGCTACCTTATGATATGATTGTCCCACAAAAATTTATGTTGGAAAAATACGAAAAAAAAGAAGAACAAAGGAGAGACGAAATATACACCAAACTAAAATTGAGAAAAATTTTCTAATAAAAATTCAGCAGGAAAATGAGCAGAAGAAACATGTTCAGTCATACTTCCGTACAAATAGACAAATGTTCACACACTTACACAACTCACATGCATAGGATAGGAGCAATGGCTGAAAGTGCCTAGCGAGGAAGTAATATTATCCAGGCCATAATGTGGAACGTGCTCCTGCACCAACATGCCACCAACCATCCGGAAAGCCAAATTGAACGAGGGGTAACAAATGAACAATCCGACAAAACGGCTAAGGAATGTTTGTAGGATGAATTTACCTGCATGGTATGATGTGTGCTGGAAATGTGGTCGACTCCAGGCTGGTACGAGTACTTGTACGATTGCAATATACCCAAGAACTAAATTAGGCAGCAAAAAAAAATAATGTTTTAGAATTCAAACTGTATTGGCTTAAGAAGACATTTCTTTCCAAAACCTGCAAATGGTATATTGAAATCTGATTGGGACTTTACCATTAAAAAAAACTCTTAAAATCGGCATGGAAAACGTCGTAAATTTGGACCGAGCTTTATCGTCACACCAATCAACATCTTGCGAATTGCTATTCTCCATGCCGTAATACTTTCGGTCATATGTTCAAATACTAACATTTCTTTTTGGCATTTTAATTCTGAAATCAGGATAAGTACGAGTATATTGTACGTTTTAAGAGTAAGCAGAGAAACCTTACTCTAGCTTGTTAAGATGGGACCCTACACGTAAACTTCACCGATGAATTCACTAGTTTAGTAAGCAAATATACCGTTTTACATTACAAGGCAAAAATCAATGGTTGGGTTGACAATATTCAAAGAGCATCATACTATTCCAGGGTTTATTGTTGGGGCACAACAATATTATGATCCCCTCAATCAAATTTAGATTCAGACCCAAATATGCTAAGATCCCACCAGCCATGTTATGCTTCCACAACCAAAGTATAGTTGATTCACACCTAACCATGTTATGATCCCTACAACCATCGTATGACCCCACACAAGCATACTATGATCGGCAAAAATATTTATTAGGACTGGGTCATGCTATCCAACAAATGACTTTTATTAAGTAAATTATTTGAAAATGTAGGGTGGGCGATTTAAGATTTAAATTTTTAAATTTATAAAATAAATCATGCAATTGGCAGGGGATTCTAGGTACCGTAAGATTTGAGAAATTTTAGAAAACTATTTTGCTAGATGTAATAGGACCAAACTTTATGTTTTAGGACATTGGGCGAAGTAGGCGTTTCCTTTCACCGATTTGAACCAAACTTTGTATTTTTTTCTTTTTTTTACTTAAAAACTGTCTAAGTTAATAACTTAGTTCTAGTTCTAGCTACAATGTTAGTTCTAGCTACAATGGTTGAAGAAATGTTTTACAAAGACTATTGCATTAAAACATTTGAAAAAACTTTTTTAAAATGACACTGTTGTTCTAAAATTAAGTTTATTATTGGTACACTGTATGTCTTAAACAATTTCTTTGATGAAATAGGCTGGATTCCAGTGCCAAGCTACTTGGATGGATTATGGTAATTGACACAATGTTATAAGTTGCATATAATGTATAAATGTTATAATGTATTAATTTTAAAGTAGTAAACGTGACTAGTCCTTTTGAAATGACAAAACTATAAAGTTGTGGTAGCAATATGAATGATGTTGTGTTCCATTAAATCCATTAAATGACAAAGTTCAACATTTCCAATAAAACCAGAAATTTAAAAAAGTACTTTTTTTACAGCCGATTTAAATTTAAAATCTTAAATCGCCCATCCTGCACATTAAATTTAAAAAAAAGAAAACAAATGATTTACTAAAATTATTTTAGTTACACTTAGTAGGGACATAAATACTGTTACAATATTGAACACACTCATTTCAATAGTAGAACTGAACATATCCCGTTAATGTCATATGGGTTTTAAAAGCTAACCTCAATAGCGTTAGTCTGTAACGGTATTTTAAAATAGTTGCAACTTTCATCATGGAGTGGTCAGGTAATGAGATCCGTATCGCTGTAATAGCGCTTTTCAAGTGTGAAATGAAATAAAGCGATATTTTCTAAACGCTCCGGCCACTAGGGATTAGCCGCATGTTCGTCTACCGATGCATAAAACTGTTTGAGGAGACTGCAAATGTAAAAGACCGCCACCGGTCGGGCAGCCCACGCTCTGTTCGAACACCGCATGTCATCAAAGTCGTTAAATCAAGAATTCAAAGAAATCCGCTTCGAAAGCAGAAAATCATGGCCCGTGAGATGAATATCTCACAAAAGTCCATGAGTCTAAACATTAAAATAGACTTTATTGACTGCAGCTTTAAAAAAATAGGATTGCAAAAATGCAAACGTCTTTTGGTGAATCACGCTGATAACTTGCACAGAAAAATTTAGTTCACCAGTGAAAAAATGTGTACGTTTCAGGAAAAATTTAACAAGCAAAATGATAGAGTGTATGCGCGGTCATCTAAGGAAGCATCTGAACTGATCCCAAGGGTGGAAAAGGGTCATCACCCAGCTTCAGTCATGGTTTGGTTGGGTGTCTCTTACGATGGGGTCACTGACCTGCATTTCTGCGAACAAGGTGTCAAAACATGGGCCAAAGTTTACCAAGAAACCGTTTTGGAAACTGTTGTGAAGCCTCTTAACAATTGCCTGTTCTGCGCTGGCCCATAAGGCTAAAACGTCCCAGGCCTGGCTTCGAAACAATTTGCCAGCGTTCATTTCCTCTGAAGAATAACCGTTAGGCAGTCCAGATTTGAACCTATTGGATTACAAATTGTGAACCGTTTTAGAGGACAAGGTTTGTCACAAAAGATACCCCAACATTGGATCTCTTAAGACTGTTTTGGTTTAGCACGTTTAGGCGAAGCACGCTGAAAACTTTCACAGAAAAATGTTGTTCACCGAAGATAAAATTTTTACAGTTCAGGAAAAATTTAACAAGCAAAATGATAGAGTGTTTGCGCGGTCATCTAAGGAAGCATCTGAACTGATCCCAAGGGTAAAAAAGGGTCATCACCCAGCTTCAGTCATGGTTTGGTGGTGTGTCTCTTAAGATGGGGTCACTGACCTGCATTTCTGCGAACAAGGAGTCAAAACATGGGCCAAAGTTTACCAAGAAACCGTTTTGGACGATGTTGTGAAGCCTCTTAACAATTCTCTGTTCTGCGCCGGCCCAGAAGGCTAAAACGTCCCAGGCCTGGCTTCGAAACAATTTGCCAGCATTCATTTCCTCATTTCCTCAGATTTGAACCCATTGGATTACAAATTGTGAAAGGTTTTAGAGGACAAGTTTTGTCACAAAAGATACCCCATCATTGGATCTCTTAAGACTGCTTTGGTGCGAGCTGTGGCCAATTTTCCAATGGACGAGGTTCGTGCAGCTATTGACGATTGGCCAGTGCGACTTAAGGCGTGTGTAAAGGCAAAAGGCGGACATTTAGAATAAGTAGATTCTTTTTAGATACAATATACATCAATTAATATATTTAAAAACATTCAGCATGAATCGTATGTAGCAGTATTTATGTCCCTGCTTAGTACAAAATCAAAGCATTTTGCTTTGAAAAATAATTTACAAATAAAAATTTCTTTAATTACGTAAGACTCATAACTATAGTGTAATACACTGTTTTTTCTATGAAAATCTATATATAATAGCGCCGTTTATCCTCGACCCTAAAAACAGTAAGTTCCCACAACTTTCCAGGACAAAAAAATAAAAAAGCATTATTGTATCACATTTTCAATAGTCTTTTCTTGTTAGACATCGTTTAAAATATCCAACTTCAATTGCGTGTGAAAAAAATCGTACTGAGCAAAAGAAAACCCTTGAAGGTTTTGTTATGGATAATGTCAACTTTCATTTGCAATTGGTCTCATAACATTCGCATTTTAGTTGTGAACTTAAACGTTGTAACCATATTTTTTCTCTGCGTGTTCCCACTAGTAATGATAAAATATTGAATCTGCCCTCGTATGTGAACCATTCTAAGTTCAAATTTTTAAAGAAGCGGAAAGATGTCTGTATGCACATACACGAAAAGTGCTCCTGGTATGAAAATACAGTCCCCCACAAATATAAGTATAATATTTCTTAAGATAAGCCGAAATTTTTATCAAAAATGTTTCTAATTTTTGAAAACCTTAGTAGGTATTGGGGTGGCAAAATAATTTTTTTGTGGAAAAAAAACTATACAAAATAAAACTAAACTAAAAAATTATAAAGAACTAGTAGGTAAATATTTTGAAATATTCTTTAACGTTAGCAATGCAATGCATTTTCCTAAGTTCGAATCTTCACACAAGTGACAAAAATCACAAAATTAGGAAGTCATAAAAAATATATTTTTCAATGAAAATATTGTATTTTAATGTAAACACACTGAGTCGAAAGTTACTTTTAGAATGGATTTAACATTGTCCTTCTGCCCATCTATTTTTGCAGTCAAAGTGCGGTCGCCAATATTTCTGATCTTATTATCAGGTGGGCGATATCTACAAAATAAGCAAGTTATTGTCGAAAGATCCACCTCACATA
The DNA here is from genome assembly GCA_963513945.1 of Hydrotaea diabolus. Taxonomy (NCBI): domain Eukaryota; kingdom Metazoa; phylum Arthropoda; class Insecta; order Diptera; family Muscidae; genus Hydrotaea; species Hydrotaea diabolus. The sequence continues at coordinate 190,425,619 of OY740718.1, forward strand.
TTTCCCCACCCAATGGATTAAACATTTTAATGAAATATTAAAAAAAACTCGTTTGTGGTTTGTGTGAGGAGAGAGAATGGGGCGTGGCATCCATTTTTTTATTTTGCGCATACAAAGATGAAATTGCAGAAAACCAAATTTAACCGAAATGCATGCCTTTGTTTAAAGAAAAGTATGTGGTCTTCAATCTACGATCTATCATAGTTTAAGTTGTAGGGACAGAAAGGGACATGGCTAAGGGTTAAATTTTTTGTTAGGAAGTCTTATTTGTAATCAATTTTCTCATTATAATTCTATCATAAGATTATCACATTTCACATCTCAATGGAAGCAGGCAAAGATCATCATGGTGAAGAAGCCAAATAAGCCCGAAAATATGCTAAGTTCATATCGACGATAAGCTTGCTCCCAATTTTCTCAAAAATTGTTGAAAGGCTTTTCCAGAAAATACTTCTTCCGCTATTGGACGCAATGAACATTATACCAGACTATCAGTTTGGTTTTAGGCCTAATCACGGTACACCTGAGCAATGCCACAGGATCATCAAAGTTATCAGAGACCCTCTAGAGATGAAACTGTACTGCTCATCAATCTTTCTGGATATCAAACAAGGCTTTGACCGGGTATGGCACAGTGGATTACTTTTTAAACTTAAAAAAATGCTACCAACTCCATATTATTTACTGTTTAAATCGTATTTAAGCCTGCGAATTTTTTTTTTTGTATGTTAATGGTGAAGAGTCTGAAGTTGGAAATATTAAATCTGGAATACCACAAGGAAGCGTTATGGGTCCGTTGCTTTATACGATATACACTTCTGACATGCCTGTTAACACGGATATCACCATCGCTACATACGCTGATGACACCGCTATTTTGGCTACAGGTTCGTTTCCTGCGGAAGCATCATCTAAAGTTCAAGTACTTGGAACATTAAAGTCAACGCTGACAAATCCAGCAATGTAACTTTTACATTGCGAAAAGAAGACTGCCCTCCACTCACTTTAAATGGCGTTGTGATTCCAAAATCTAATCACGTAAAATATCTTGGACTTCGAATAGATCAGCGGCTTAACTGGAGAGAACATATAAGGATGAAAAGGAAGGAAGTTGAGATGAAAACCAAAAAAATGTACTGGTTAATTGGCCCTAAATCACAATTAAGCTTAGAAAATAAAGTCATCCTTTATAAAACTATTTTGAAACCAGTGTGGACTTATGGAATCGAACTATGGGGAACATCCAGCAATTCCAACTTGGAAATTTTACAAAGGTATCAGTCCAAGACTCTCCGACTAATTTCTAATGCACCATGGTTTGTGAATAACCGCTGTATTCACAACGATCTTGGTTTTAATTTTTTTAAGGACGAAATTGCTAGGGTTAGTGCCAACTACTTAGACAGACTAAGTAATCACTCTAATATTCTGGCTATATCTCTTTTAAATGACAGTGACGAGATTAAAAGACTAAAAAGAAATCATATACTAGATCTCCCTTTTTTAAAATAAATGTATGTACATAATTGCAATAATATAAGTTAACAATGTAAAATATATTAATGCTGAGGCCACTAGGTTTTAGCTGTACTGTCATTAATTGATTTATTACTAAATTTGCTTATTATTTTTGTATATAAAATAGATTGCAAATAAATATGTTGTTGAAAAAAAATGCTCATTACTAATTTTCAGCAGAATTGTGTAAATACGAGTAGTATTAAAATTACTTTGCGCAGAGTGATGCATTTGCACTGGAGGTTGACCCTTTTACCCAGTAAGGCTCCCAAATCATTTATATAGGAACTATCTAAAAAAGAAGCTATTACGGTCTAAATTGGTTGAAGATTGATTGTTGTCAATTCTCACACTCTATATTAATTTTAATAATACTCAAAATCGAATTAAAAATCCAGAGCGGTTGTTTGTAAAATCAGGAGGGAAGTTTAACCATTTTAGTGAGCTGGTAACTCGTTGGTCGTAGTGCTCTATGCCAAATTTCATCAAGACTCAATGTTCTATGTGGCTCCTAAAGACACATATTCGGTGAAACATATCAATTCACTTCATTTCTTCAATTTCAATAAAGTCCACAATATTGCCACAAAAGTGTTATCTAGATTAGATATCTTATGTGGATTTAACATCAAAAGATTTATAATATGGGTGCTATATCTAAATCTTAACCGGTTTTCTTCCATTCCAACAGCGTCCGTCCTTAGTCCAAAAACTTACTTCTTACCTCTTTTATCAAGATTGGATGCTATATTTGCCTTGGAGGTAAAACAAAAAATCGGATGAATATAAATGTGTGGGAGCAATATGTAATTCTAAACGGATTTTTATCAATTTCAAGAACGTTCTTCCTTGGGCAAAGAAATTTACTTAAGATTGGATATTAGATGTGGCTTCCAGAGCTAAAACATAACAATCGGATACACATAAGTGTGGAAGCCATAACGAAAGCTTCACCGATCTTCTGCAATTTCCACAATGCCCGGACATAGTCCAAAAACAATACTTCTGCCATTCATAATGGAAGGACCGATAGACGGACAGACATTGTTTAATTGAAACAGCTGTTGATTATTCGTCAATCGGTATTCTTAAAGATGGGTCTAGCTCAAATATTTAGACCCTGCACCACACTGTGAAACGTGGTATTTTAAGTTATTTTAATGGCCAATGAATAATCCAATCTTGATGATATTTGAAGCAAGTAAATAACTGTTAAAATTGTTGAAAATCGGTTCTGAATACCCAGAAAGGAGGCTATAATATAGTCAGTCACGGCCGACTTTAGCTCTTTGTTCTAGCTTTAGTAGTAACAAAAATTTGCCATGCAACAAACTTATAATGTGCAGGGTATAAAAATCTGGTTAAGATACTTAAAATTCGTGACTTCATGCCACTCATAGTACTTATACTCTGTAAGGCTTCTCATGTCATGCTAGTGACGCAGCTCTCGAAATTGTTAAAAATAAATTGGAGCCAAGGTCAAAAAAATGTTATCTATAATTTAGGTATTGGCAGCAGCTATTATGCGACCTAAATTCAATCGATTCTTTCTCTCCGAATCTTTATCAAGTCCTATGTTTTCGAAATGATATTGTCAAAATAACAAAAATAGTGAGACATAAATACTGTTACACACATTTTAGGCTGTAAAATAAAAAGTACTGAATGTTTTTGGACCAAATATTTTTTAATATATAAATTGATGTATATTGTAACCAAAAAGAATCTACTTTGCCTTTACACATGCCTTAAGACGCACTGGCCAATCGTCAATAGATGCAGAAACCTCGTCCATTGAAAAATTGGCCGCAGCTCGAACCAAAGCAATCTTAAGAGATCCAATGTTGAGGTATCTTTTGTGACAAACCTTGTCCACTAAAACCGTCCACAATTTGTAATCCAATGGGTTCAAATCTGGACTGCCTGAGGGCCATTCTTCAGAATAAATGAACGCTGGAAAATTGTTTCGAAGCCAGGCCTGGGATGTTTTCGCCTTATGGGCCGGCGCAGAATCCTGCTGGAAAGTCCATGGCTGGTTTTGGAACAGGGAATTGTAAATAGGCTTTACAACAGCTTCCAAAACGGTTTATTGGTAAAGATTGGCCGATGTTTTGACTCCTTGTTCGCAGAAATGCAGGCCAGTGACCCCATCGTAAGAGACACCCCACCAAACCATGACTGAAGCTGGGTGATCACCCTTTTCCACCCTTAGGGTCAGTTCAGATGCTTCCTTAGATGACCGCGCATACACTCTATCATGCAAGTTATCAGCGTGCTTCACCAAAAGACGTTTGCATTTTTCAATCCTATTTTTTTAAAGCTGTAGTCAATAAATGTCCGGTACGTCGTTTGAAAGCCCCATGTCCCAAGTCTTTTTTAATGATTCGACTCATGGACTTTTGCATGATATTCATCTCACGGGCCATGATTTTCTGTTTTCGGAACGTATTTCTGTGAATTCTTGATTTAACGGCTTTGATGACATGCGGTGTTCGAACAGAGCGTGGGCGGCCCGGCCGGTGGCGGTCTTTTACATTTCTAGTCTCCTCAAACAGTTTAATGCATCGGTAGACTAACATGCGGCTAATCTAGTGGCCGGAGTGTTTTTAAAAAATCGCTTTTTTCATTTCACGCTTGAAAAACGCTATTGCATCGATACGGTTCTCATTATCTGACCACTCCATAATGAAAGTTGAAACAATTTTAAAATCTACTACTATTGAAATGGGTGTGTTCAATGTTGTAACAGTATTTATTCCCTACTAAGTACATCATTTTCTAAAAATATCTTCAAAACGAGGCCAGAATCAAACTTATATTTCAATCTGGTGTTGGAGAAATTTAATTCCTTTCCCATTCCTTATATCAGGGCACCATTTATTTCTGCATTTTAAAAATGGATTGACAAACGTGGGATGCAACTTACCTTAATGTAAGACTAGGATAGCGGATCAATATTAATAGGGCTCTACTATAGACGGTGGCACAGGATGTTATAAATTCATCCTGACTATTGTTTGCCGTTTTGAGGTTGGAACCACTATGGGATCGACAAATAATATTTTGTGAACGTTATAAGCGATCAATGACCAACTTCGATGTAATAGAACCACATCTGCAGATAAACATGTTTATAAAGGCTGTTTTATTAGACGTTTTCAATCGGTCGAACAAAAAACACAAATTGTTGAAGAGTAGTCGCTTCATGTCAATCTGGTGCATACTCGTAGAACCGGCAGTCGCGGAATTAGTTAGACTTTTTTTAAGCTCACTTGATTAATGTTCACTTGGGTTTGCCATTTCGGAATAAATAGACTTACTCCGGAACAACGTTTGCAAATCGTGGTGAATGACAACACAACGAGATGGCCACCGATCCTGATTTTTACAAGAAAACATATTTTTCATTCAATCTTGGATCATATCATTTCATTTTTTCATGTAGCCCTCGTTCTAAAGTCATAACTGATGTTAGGTACCACCTCACATATCAAATCGGATCTTACTTAAGTTTAGCATACTGCGTTATGAGCTACCACAAACAAAGCCTACCGAAGATAGAACATATTGGTCCATCTAGTTCAAATACAGCATAGTGCCTAATGCGTGACCGATGTCCAAGCCGGGTCTTTCTCTTTATATTGCAAGCGATACTGCCTAATACATTTTTCTGGTTTTTCCATTGAGAAACTATTTATTTTTTACGGCAAATATTATTCTCGACAATCTCCTTTAACCGACTGTCGCCTGTATTCATGGGATGAACCACGAAACTGATATGTTTGAAGTTCACCTGCGAACGAATATCCTGTGAGTGCAAATATCCTCACATGCCTTCGGTTTGATTTTTCCTTCCAACGTTTTTCCATTTTTTTTTTCAAACAAAACAAAGAATATGAGTGTAAGCAAGTTTTTTGCCCCTACTATTCATAAAACCTTTGTGCCTGTTTCAATGTCCTGTTTTTAGTTTCTTTTTCACTTGAGCCTCCTCCTTGTCGTCGGCGACGACTTGAAATGTTGGAGTTGCCGTTGATGGCATTGAGATGATGTCTGCTGTTTTTTTCTCTTTGACTCCGGCACAGTGGGTGGTGGTGGACAGCGGATGGGTGCCGTTGGCTAGCATACAAAGAAACAGCAACAACACAAAAAACAAAGGCTACAAACTCGGAAAACGCTTGAGCGCACAATACTTAAATTAAGCATTTTTACGACAATTTAATACAACAAACCAGATTCAATATAACCAATCATTCGACCGTGCCGCAAAGCCTTCATTAGGTCATCTATATTGCATGGACGCTGGAGTTGGAGGAGGTGGTGGTGGCGGCGACGACGCTGCTGCACAGAATGTGACAGGCCACAAATTGAAAAAATCTCCCCGAAAAGTTTGGCAGCCCACTTTCCAGCAAGTTTTACTGAAACTGCTTACATACGTACATACGTAGTTTTACAGGAAAAGAAAAAGTTTTTTGTTTTTTTCCAGTTTTTCCTTTCTCCCTCCTGGGTTCATGCTCGGGTCTTTGCTCAAATCAATAATTATTGGCAATCGATAAACGTTTGTCATTAAACTATTCGATGGAGTGTGTCACCGGACTCGGGCATGTCTGATGCGAAGGTATCATAAATTTCAACGTCTGCATGTAACAGGACAGAGGCAATGTATGGTCGTTGGCACGCTACGCTTGAATGATGCTCCCTGAGCTATTTAATTATGTTCTTATGTCTTGCTTTGTGAGCCCATTTATCTCCAAGTGGCGCTCCTCGGAATGAAAAGAGAAGGCCAATAAATTATTTACAAGGGTACAAACGAATGTTGTCTCTAAGATGGTTTTATTAAATAACAGTTGGGGTGTGCGAACGTAGTGTGCTCTGGAATCGGTTTGTAACATCATCATCTCGCTGGCAGTTGGAAAAGTTTGTCCTGACCAGGTTACTGACTGGTGGCGTATTTTCTCTCCATCACCACTGCCGCTAGTGCTTATTTTTGCTTAGCTCTACTTTTGAAAGTTTTCCGGTTCTCCGTTTGCTAGGCTAGAGTGTTTGGCACATTTGTTACGCTTGTCTTGGCCGGCAGACTCAATGCCTGGCTCGCTGGCTGCCTAAGAACGCCTTTTCATTGTTCGGCCCGTGTCCCCTGCACCCATGGCAGCCCGTTGGAGAAGGGGAAACGAATCACTATAACTCTGGGTAGAAAAATACAAGTTGACAATAAATCCGTTTATACTTAGGGTTTTGTTAAAGTGAAAAAGAACATTTTTTTTATTTTCGCCAAAACTTCACTCGCTCATTGCAGGGCACAGCCCAGCACACCGCACCGTACCGCACCGCACCGCAGCACTGCAGAAATTGTTTGCAAAACTTTTTCAAAGTGTAACGTTCGTTATTTGGCTAGAGCAGGGCAGGCGACAGAACAAAACAAGTGTGTGCGGCAAAATAGAAAGAAGCTGGAGAAAGAAAGAAAAAGAAGAAGCACAATGACAGAACTAGAAATAAAGTTGAAAAAAATAAAGTCGTCTGCAACTTTACGTCCAACATTGTGTCATTGTGACAAGTGATCTAAAGTATCACACACTTCAAATGAAATTCCATCCAACAGCACAGTACAACTACAACAAAAACAACAACAATAGCTACATCTACAACAACAACGTGGCCAACAAACAAAGACCAACAAACAAAGCGAGCAAACAAAGGACGAACGTTAAAGCACAAAAGATGACGAAAGTTTTCGGCCATAAAGATAGCAGAACGGAGCCCGGTTAGCATACGTTAACTACAAAACCAATTTGTAAACACACCGTCGTTGCATGCATAGACCTTCGGTCCGTCCGTCCGTCCATACTAACACCGTCCTTTCTTTCTGTCCATCATCTAGCCAGCCGTGCCATTCATCCAACCAGCGAACCCAAAGACGACACGCGTACACCTTTAGTTAGAGCAGTCAACCCATTTCGTTCGCCTCTTTTTCTGCTCTGCTCGTTTTGAAATTCCCATAAATTTTGAAAATACGGCCAAGAAAAAATGGAGGAAGAGTCTACACCGTTTCATTTTAATATTTTAAAATTATAATCAACGAATTGATATTTGAAATTTGTAATTAAAACCAATTAGTGAATTGTAGCCGGTTGTGCCGAACCAACATTTTCTATATGTGACAGCGCATAGAGAAAGGGACCTAAGGGTAAAAAAAATCAATTTTCACTTTTATTTTTTGATGTGGACAACATCTGAGCATCGAATGAGACCGATCCCATGCCACAAAAGTGTTCCCTCCCAGAGATATGCGCGTTTAATGAAAATGATGGTACACCAAAGATACACGTGTTTAAACCTTTAAAATGGCTCTCCTGAACAAAACGGGTTTTTACCCTTAGGTCCTTTCTATTTTGCGCATCACATATGGCGCCTTAAATTTATGAATCGGCTACGACAACAACAGGCTATCCTAGTCTATTTATTAAGCGACATACAGTGGCTCAGAATCGATTTTTACTGGCCAAAACTCTGTGGCTTTGGAACTGGTAGAGACATTTTAGTAATTATTTTCCACTTTTCTCTACTTTTAATTTCAGTAGTTTAAACTGTTACCCATGGAATTAAGGGTTTTATTGTTTTTTCATCTTCGTTATCTATAAAAAAAAGTTCATACGTCAAACAAAAAAAAATATTTAAAAAATTTGAAATATTTAAAAAAAAATCAAACGAAATTCTTTTCCTCGATATTTTAAAAAAAAAATAATTTGTATAGCAAAGCGTTTACGCAAAATATAGTTCTTGACAATCTCCTCTAACCGACAGTCGTTATTTATGGGATGAACCACGAAACTGATATGTTTGAAGTTTATCTGTGAACGAATATCCTGTAAGTGCAAATACGCTCACATGCCATCGGTTTTATTTTTCCTTTCAACAATATTTTATTTATTAAAAGAAGGTCATACGTTAATGAAAAAAAAATATTAATAAATTTTGAAAAATTAAACAAAAAAATCGCCAAAAAATTTTTCTCGATATTTTTACGACAAAAAAATTAATTTGTAATTGTTTTTCATTAAATAACATTAAGGGAAAAATTTATTTTTTTCCTATAAGTGAGAATCGTCTATTAGTGGGACTGTTTTGGCGGTGTCTGCACACTTTGAACAATAAAATAAAAAATTTTTTAGCATTCCACCTCTTTCAAGTCCCACTTCTTTAAGTGGGACTTGATTTTTTAGAATTCACCTCTATAAATGGAAATTTGTTGTCGTTTACCTCTACGAGTGGGATTTTTTTTTATTTACACTATCATAGTTACAGAGTAAAAATATATGCATTTCATTAATAACTTATTTTGAGTTTTTACATGTAGTATTGCAGCAAATAAGGCTTATAATATATTAAAAATAATCGTTGTATGTGAACAATTTAAGGGAAAAGATAGGGAAAACATTTAATATGTTAAAGACATTTTGAGTACACCATTTCATTTCATCTTCTTTCCAGAAGATGATAAAATGGTTATACGTACGAATGTCTTATTAAGTCTATTTCTGAAGGTCTACATTTGGATGCATTTCAAGTTTTTGTTTTGTATTATTTGGAGTTTTTTAAGGGTTTTTTTTATGTTCTTGACAATAGCATTTGAAACCTTTCCTGTTACGATTAAAGCAGAATCATCCGCAAAAAATGCAGCCTTTTGGGTTTTTGGTATTTTAAAGTCCGATGTAAAAATTCAATATAAGTGCGGTGATAGTAATGACCCCTGAGGCACACCGGCTGGGATTAGTCTTTGTGTGGAAAAACCTTCACCCACAGTTACCACAAATGATCTTTCACATAGAAAGCTTTTTATTATTTTCTTCAAATAGACTGGATAACCAAACTGGTTCATTTTAAAAATAAGGCCATTGTGCCAAATGGAATCGAATGCCTTTTCTATGTCTAGATACACAACTCCAGTGGACTTTCGGTTTTGTTTGTTGGATTCAATATAGTTATATACTCTTTTACGAGTGGGATTTCCCTTCTCATACGACTTCTGTTTTTTTATTTTCTCCAGTTTTTGCTATTTACTAAGATAGTTTTTTGCAGAGTGCGATGAAGGGGTTTCAGGTTTGACTATTTCTGGCCAAATATAGCGAGATCAATGACTTTTGACGACTTCTATTTTGGTGATTTCACTTTTTGTGATCTTAACTTTAAATGATCTTAATAAAAAAGTAGTCGGCATTTTAGCTCATATCCCATTAAATGACTCCATTCTATTTCTGTGTTCCTTCCATCATAGGATAAAAAGGCATCGATATCGTCAATAGTATCACTGCGGATATAGTTAAACAATTTTTTTTTGGTAACCAACAATTTGGTGACGGAGGCCAAAAAAGCGATCGGGAAAAAATACAACTTGAGTTATTGTTGTTACATTGAATAAACAGAATCTAAGAAAATATAACACAAAATCTGTCTTTTTCTAAAAAAAAACAATAAGCATGCCTAACTTCATTAAGTGGAAAAAAAAATCAAATTACCTGTATAAGTGTTAAACTGTATTAGTGGGAATCCCCTTTAAGTAAGAATAATCAGGCCGTCCCTTGCGATTCCACTTATCCAGGTTCGACTTTATGCTTTCGGTTGAAAAATTGCCTGCAAATATTTCATGTTCAGTTCCGTATTATTTCTGTCTGATCCTAGAGCCTTTAAGCTTCTTCATCTACGAGTATTTCAAATGCTAGAGATGAGTGAATCAAACGTTGACAACAAAATATGAAATAGATCTAGATTTTGGTAATGATGCTGTAAAAATGCTGATGATGATTTTTGTTTTTTTTTTCTGAAGATTTCTGGACTCTCAGTTCGACCTCGTACAAGTTTGCAAAGGTGCTATACAATCTATGGTTACTCCATCGAAATTTGTTGTAGCTTCTTATTAGGTTCTTGACGAAATCATTAATTTAATTTTGCAGTTTAAATTGTATTTCGGTGTTGCAGGAATTTTCTTTTCATTGAACGTAACTTTTTTTTTTTTTATATAACCTTTATTTGAATTATTGAATCTGCTCCAAAGGAGCCTAACAATAAGTATACGAATCTTAATTATAATTCAATAATGAATCCTAGTATGGATTTCTTGTAATGTGGATCTCTTGTTGTCAATTGGCAGGAATTTTAATTAATTTGGTCGAAATAGTATATAACTGGTATGGATCTCATCTCTGAGAATTTTAAACCTGGTTTGGCTTAAACCTCGTGATAAAGGTCCAGAGGACCCTTACAGTCATTTATAGAGTGTTCGCGATATTATGTAGAGTGAAGAACTCTAGTTATGTTTGTATAACGGATAACTCTAGAATAGCAGAGTGGACGAAGTAATTTAGGTTATGTAGGTTTTTCGCGTTGACTGTTTTAAGGATCACGTATGAGAGCATTTAAGCCACGTGACGTAGAATAAAGGATTCTACAAGTCTTTTTTGAGTGTTCGTCCGCGATTGATATTGACTGTTTTAAAGATCACGTATAAGAGCGTTTAAGCCACGTGACGTAGAATAAGGGATTCTACACAGTCTTTCGGGCGCGTGTGTTCGCGATTACTGTTACGGATGAAGATTAGAAAACACGGCGTTCGTTTCTCCGGAGTCTTAAAGAGCTTGGACTGCATAATAATTGTCTAACAAGTATGTTATCATGACGTTCGAGCTTCTCTTTGAGCTTTATATTGATTTTTTGAACTGCCTCTTTGACGAGAGGTATTTTCAAGTCTCGGTGGATGTTTTCATTCCTCATATACCAAGGGGCACCGGTAATAAGCCGCAATGTCTTCGATTGGACTCTTTGTATTTTGTCGAGATTGCTCGAACTTGCTTTGCCCCATAGCTGGGCACCGTATAACCAGATAGGTTTGATTGCACTGTTGTATAGCAGGACCTTATATTCAAGGCTTAGTTTTGAGTTCGCGTTTAGGAGCCACTGCAGTTGATGGACCTTAAGTTTCAGTTGAGTTTTCTTGGCTTCGATATGACTTCTCCAGGTGAGTCGGCGATCCAGGTGGATTCCAAGGTATGAAACATGATCAGATTGAGAAAAAGGGATATTGTTTAGTTTCAATGTCGGACAAGTGCTAAAATTCAGTGTGAAAGTTACCTGTGTGCATTTAGCCTCATTGACTTTTATTCTCCAGTCAGAGAGCCAAGATTCTACTCGTCTGAGATGTACACCTAGATTCATAGATGCAATATCCTGCTTTTTATGTGTGGCCATTATAGCGGTATCATCGGCAAAAGTAGATATTAGCACGTTTGGGCTGGTAGGGATTTCTGCGGTAAACAGAAGGTAAAGGATAGACCCCATGACGCTTCCCTGGGGAAAACCTGCTAGTATTTCGCGGTCATCGGTGACGTGTTGTCCACATTTGACTCTGAATCTGCGGTTTTCTAAGTAAGACTCAAGAATTCGATGCGTATTTGCCGGTAAGTATTTGCAAATTTTGTAGGTCAAGCCAAAGTGCCAGACTTTGTCAAATGCTTGAGCAACATCCAGGAATACTGCGCAGCAATATTCTCGCCGTTCAAATGATTTTTCAATTGCTTGGGTCAGACGGTTTACTTGTTCGATAGTGCTGTGACCTTCGTTATGTTATTTGACACGAGAAACGGTTTTATTTTCGATAAAAAAAACTTTTTCAAATAGTTTGGATAAGCAGGGAAGCAAACTGATCGGCCTATACGAGGAAGGTATTGATTTGTCCTTTCCTGGCTTTAAAATCATTTGAATCACAGAAATTTTCCACACTTTAGGAAAGTAACCATGTCTCAAAATAGAGTTAAATAATTTTGCCAGGAACTTCACAGCAATATAGGGAAGTTCCAAGATCATTTTAGGCGTGATAAGATCATATCCAGGTGCTTTACCTGGATTCACGGTTTCTTTAATGACATTCAGAACTTCATTTGCGTTTGTAAACAATGGAATTACGGCAGACATTTTATCATCAGGTGGAAGGAGGTCGCTACTTGCAGGATTTGGCCGAAATACCTGAGACAGATGGTTTGCAAACCATTGGCTTTTTCCTCTCTTGATATAGCCCACTTGCCATTTGCGTCGCGTATTGGAAATTCCGTTTCGGTGGGCATACTAGTATTTCTTAATGTTTTCCATAATGAGAATTTGGTTGAAGCTGTCGGAGTTAAACTTGCAATGAAACTAGCCTGCTGTCTACTGTCTTCTTTTCTAAGTGCGCTTTGCAACCTTTTAGTAGCTTCAGTCAGTCTTAGTCGTGCCGCTGGTGACCTATTTCGCTGCCATTCGCGACGGAACGTCCTTTTTTCACTTACAAGGTGCTCTATTTCCCGGTTAGTGTAAGTATTTAAATTATTTGTCGCTTTTATTTGTCTGTGTGTAGCGTGAATGGCCGCCTGTTCCAGGATCACGTTCAAGTTGGAAACGTTGTTATCGATCTCATCCGCGTTAGAAAGTAGATGATTCGAATCTAAATGACTACTAATGTACTTCCTGTATTTTAACCAGTTAGTTGTGTATGAAGTAAGCCTTAGTGGGTCATCTACAAGTACTGTCTTCTCGTAAAGAAGAAATATAACTGGCGAGTGGTCTGACGATAAGTCAGTGCAGGTACTAGCAGATAAGTTGATTTACTAACTCCTCTTATTATACCGAAGTCTATCAAGTCAGGCTTTTTGTTAATATCAGAAGGCCAATATGTAGGTTGACTGGGAGATATAAAGTCCAATTTATTTTGACGTCGCATTAGACATTTGTACAGCTGGTTTGCTAAACGGGATCCCCAGTGCGTATGTTTGGCATTGTAGTCACCAGCAGCAATAAAGTTGCGTCCGAGACCATTGAAGAAGTTCAGAAGTATATCTTCTGATATCGCGAACCGCGGGGGGAAATATATTGCTGAAATGGTAAGAAAACTACCTTGAATCTGGATACGAATTGTTGTCGCTTGAAGGTAGTTTTGTGAGACTCCTTCAGCGACTTCATGTTTCATACGTTTTCGTATTAGGATACCAGTGCCCCCATGAGCCTTACCGTCGGGGAGGTGAGTACCATAAAATCTAAAATTAAGTATCTGAAAATTGTATTTGTCTGTAAGATGCGTTTCTGATAGTAGCATTATATCAATATTCTGCCGATCTAGGTACTCGGTCAGCTCGAGTCTATGTTGGTTCACACCGTTTGCGTTCCATGTACATATCTTAAGAGGGCCTATTTTTTGGTAAGTAGAATTTGAATTAACTGATTCTGGTTTCGCATGAATTCTTGTATCATTGATTGCATAGTTGACATGAACATGTTTATACCAGTTGTTGAATCATTGATTCAGAGTTACCATTTTGTTGCACTGGGGCATTAGGTGTATGCGCCCTTAGAACATTCGCGTATGTTATACCGTTAGTAATACCGTTTCCGTCGCTAGAGTAAACTGGAGTCTGTTGGATGTCGATTATACGATTCGGCGCGTTTCGGTTAGAAATGAGTTTACGCTTCTCTTCTAGTTTATGCTTAAGTTCTTTGTAAACCCTACAACCCCTGTAATTTGCGGTATGTTGTTCCCCGCAATTACTGCACTTTTTCTGTTCCTGCGATTTAACTTTGCATACAACACAAACGGTTGGCAAAGTGCAGTATGATTTTGTGTGTCCATACTCTTGAACGGACCATTTCTTTTGTGGGGTTCTTCGACCGTAATTCTTCTATATAACAAATATTGAAGTTTGTATATAGGATGAACTTCATTTTTCTTTAGTTTCCGCGAGTCAGGTTGAAGTTCGACCTTGAACATTGGTTGGGGAACCTTTTTATTGTTAAGAATTGAACGTAACTTAAAACATTTTCTTCTTCTTGTTGTTTTAAAACTACTCCTATGACAATTGATTATAGCTGAAGTTCTCTATTTCTTATTAAATTTTGTAGAAAATTAGAAGAGGGGATAAAAAGGGGCAAAATACAAAAAAATAGGGAAAATATATCAAATCACCAGGAGGGCATATAAAAAACAAATATGCGAACAGAGCAAAAAGAAATAGAGAAAACATATTCAATAAACAAGATGGTGCAGAACAAAGAAATGGGAATAAAAAGGTGCCGAAATAGGTGAGATATCAAAATGTTCCTGAAAATGGTTCAAAAAATCCTGATAAAATAAACATAGAATAAATAAATAGAAAAAAGGTTAAAAGGGACTTAAAAAATACCAAAATGTTAGAAAAACAATATTCCTTCAACTCGATGATATAAGAGATATAAGTGGGAATAAAGAGTGATAAAAATGTAAAAAAGGGTTAAAATATAAAATATTAGAAAAACTATCTTAAACAATCATGTTCGGCGTAGATAAAAAATAGGCATAAAAAGTACAAAACTGGTGAAATTTTGAAATAAGAGATGAATACTTTTAAATCAACAGGATGGCGCCTCATTACATGTAATATGGGACTTCTTGAACAAAAGACAGCAAAGACAGCGGTTGAGCATTTGTGTAAGAGCTTTATTAAAATCTGAACAGATTTCCTTTAATTCAATAACGTGTGTTCTTGGCCCAAAAAATGTACTTCTAGCAAATTTCATGAACCTTAGTTTAGTTATAAAAGTTAAATCGAGTCAGCTCCTGATTCCGAGTGGGTAGGGGGTACCCTTAAATGCAGGTCTTGCTTGTTTTATGTGGCTTCTACAACTTAAGGCGTACAATCTGTTGAATATCTGTGTAAGAATTATATATATCTGAACCGATTTTATCAATTTGAATAGCGTCTGTTCTTTGTCCAAATAACTTACCTCTGCCAAATTTCATTAAGATTCGAAGAAATAATTGGCAAAAAAGACGCATAAAATCAATTGAACACATATGTGTTGGAGGTATATCTAAATCTGAACCGATTTTTCCTTCGGTTTCGATAGCTTCCGCTCTTAGCCTAAAAAACTAAGTTGTGCCTGATTTATGAAGATCGGACAACAATTGCGATATTTATTAAGTTAGTTTTTTGGTTTCAAACATAAGATGGACAGCAGACGGACTAGGACTGATAGGCAGACATCTTTAAAAAGAGTCGGCTGCAGTTATCTGATTTTATTTTATTTTTGTTCACGCGCTAATTGGGAACCACTGTGGCGGCCATTAAGGGCCTCACCCAGCACTGATATTAAGTGTCATCCCTGGTGCGTGAACGTATCGCTCCCCTCTCACCCGTTGCTGGCCCTTGTTCTTTGCCTCTCTTCATATGTGGCTGAATTGCCAAAAACATAACTGTTCGCAGTCAATCATCGCTAAGCAGCACGCGCACTTTGCGTTGTAATTTTAATTGTTTTCTAATAGTTGAGCGAGACGGACACCAAGGCCAGCAACCGGGAAAATTAGTGTAACACAATCATTGTAAAATTATATTTATAAGTGAATTTGGAAATAATAGGCCGTTGAAGAGCCAAAATAAAAAAAGAGCACAAAATCAAATTCGTCAACCAGTGCGGTGGTTTTTGTATTGTTGACCATCAATAGTGCTGCAGTTTATTTCTCTCGTTCTGCCTCACACTTTGGTGTATTCGAGCATCCCTCTGTCCCGATCAACATACTCACATATGTACGTACGTATACAATCTTAAGTGTGTGTCGCTGTGGAAGAGACCGGCAAGCCGTGGCCGTTGAAATTGGAAGCGGAGAAACATTTGCCAGTGGCGTAGCCAGCCAGGAGGGTCGAAAGCGACGAGACAGTGTCGTAACTGGTGAGGACGGACAAAACCACGGAAGACATTTTTGGTGAGTGGAGAAATCTCTATAAAGTGTTAGGGAGCGCCCTAACATATTGGTCCTTCGAACCGGATCTTTCCATATTGGTCCTAACGAAGCCGTCTTGGAAATCATCGAAACCAGCAGACGAAAGACAGGAGGTACAAAAAACCAAGGTACGTACAATATATTTTCCTTATATTTGAATTGTGGTGCTTTTTTTTGTTGTATCGACCTTGAAAGATTTTTCTGTCCTTAATTGTCTTCCAAAAGTAAAGTTACAAATTGCGTAACCTTGATACTTTATTGCATAATTTTTTTTTCTTTGTGAAGTAAAATTTTGAGAACCGTTTTAGAAAATAACAGTTACTCGTTACTTCATGTGCCAAAATTGTTGTTGTGCGAAATCGGCGTTTATTTTTTCGCCAATTTTTTGTCTCGCTCTTACGCACCAGTCACATTACTTTGTTTTTGTAACCAAACGGCATTTTTTTTTCTATCATTTGCCTTTGTGGTCTGCGTGAACAAAACAAATCTTTGCTATTTCGGCAAATCGGAAATTTATCTCTGTTACCAAATATCCGCACAGTGGGTCCGGACTATTTTGGAGAAGATTTTTTCCTCTTTAAAAATAATTATTTTTTAAATTGTGCTTGGTTTTTGTGTTGGTTTGCCTATTTTCGGCACAGTGGGCAAAAGCAAATATCAGGCGAAATTTATTTTTTGTAGGAAATTAATATTTTTTATTCATTTATTTATTAATTGTCATTTTTTCTTATTTTTTTGAACGTTCGTTTTAAGTCCCTGCCTTTCTAGGAGAATATTAAGTTTCGAACAGTGGGTCGAAAATATTTTATTGATTTTTTCAATATAGTTTTTTTTCATCTGTCGTCAACCTCTAGTTGTGTATACAATATCTGCCCCTTTTCTAGAAAATTCTTTTCTGAGATCATCTGCACAGTAGTTAAGCAAATCATTTGAAAAAAAAAAAAAAAAAAAAAGAAAAAAAAAAAAAAAAAAAAAAAAAAAAAAAAAAAATTTTGATGAAATTTTGCTGTCAGTGTCACATTTTTAGAAGTTGGCACAGTGGGTTAGAGGCTAAATTTTGAAAAATTTATTGAATTTCCTCAAATTTTTTTTTTGTACAGAATGGGTCTGTTGGAGGTTTATTTGCAGCAATGTGAAGAGATCATTGCGTTAGAAAAGGAATTAGAAAAGGCTGATGCGGCGAAATATAATGAGGTAGCCTTAGAAGCAGAAAAGCAGGAGGTTCAAAGTTTGTGGGCGGACTGGAAAGAGAGTTATAGAAACTGTATTTCTGACCCTGATGGATCGAAATCAGATAAGATTACTATAAAGGCTAAGAAAATTGAGGTTCATGATAGTTACATTAGATGTATGAGCATTATTGGTGAATTAAAAGATAAACTAAAATTTACTGTACCCGCAAATCAAAAGCCTAGCTCGTCAATTTCTGTCCCGCCTTGTGATACCGAAATTTTTCACGGTGATTACGTGAACTGGCCCAGCTTTAGAGACTTGTTCACGGCAATATATGTGAACAACAAAAAATTAAGCTCGGTAGAAAAATTGTATCATTTGTTTCAGAAAACTAGTGGTGAGGCGAGGGAAATAAATAGGCATATTCCACTGACAGCCGAAGGGTTCGAGATAGCTTGGGGAAACTTGAAGAATCAATATGAGAATAAGCGTATTCTCATAAATAATCAGTTACGCACCTTATTTAATCTGCCCCAATGTTCTCAAGAAACTGCAAGTGGCTTAAAGAGACTGCAAAGAGACATTACTAATGCGATTTCTGTTCTTAAACTGTATGAAATTGACGTCGGATCATGGGATCCCATTTTTGTCTACCAGTGCTCTACTAAATTGCCGAAACTCACTCTGTCCCTGTGGGAACAATCGATGGCAAAGAAAACGAGAATGCCAAAGTGGGAAGAGTTGGATAAATTTTTGACGGAAAGATTCCAGGCATTAGAAAGCGTTTCTGATATGTACGCTTCAAGTTCGTCTGCCCCTGCTCAGGTCCCGCGACCAAAGTACAACAACTTCGAAAAATCAAAGAACTTTAAGGTTCATCACACGAAAGTAGATGCTACGAAATGCAACTTGTGCACGGGAAATCATATTTTACGATCCTGTCCCAAATTCTTGAACATGGAATTCAAAAATAGATTGTCAATTGTTAAAAGGGACAAGCATTGCTTAAATTGTCTAGCCCCTGGTCATATGGCCTCAGAGTGTCCAAGCAAGAATACTTGTACAGAATGCAATTCAAGGCATCATACACTCCTACATAGGAATAAGGAGTCTCAGAAGAATGATAGAAGAAATGGGAAACACAGTTTGTCCCAAATTACGCAAGATCGAAATATACAGTCCACTCATTCGTCTTTGACACCGGAAAATGTCAGGACATATCACACTTCTGTTGCGAATAGGACGATGTTAGCCACCGCATGGGTAACAATCTTGAAGAATGGTCTGTCCCATAAGGTTCGGGCTCTAATCGACCCTTGCTCCGATGATACATTTATATCATCAAGGCTTCAAAGGCTTTTGAAATTGCCGACGAGGCCAATTTCGGCAGAAATATCTGGGTTAGGAGGAGAGCACCTAACAAAATGTTTACAAATCGCCATTTTTACATTTGGTTCTACGAAAATGTCGAAATTTTCGATTGACATTGATGCGCTTGTGGTATCAGATGTCACAGGAAACATCCCAACACATTCGTTCGAGAATGTTGCTTCGGGACATCTTCCAAACTTGGAGTTCGCTGACCCTGAATTTTACAAAAGTGCCCCTGTAGATATTCTATTAGGCGGAAATTTGTATCCACTAATATTGCGTGGTGGGGTTGAGCACGGCATTCTAGGATCGCTCGTGGCTCAGGAAACAGTCTTCGGGTGGATTGTGACTGGCCCAACGACCCAGAGGACCTCGAAATGTATAGTTCGAGTCTCTCATTGTACGAGAGTGTCATTAGTTTATCCTTAAGTTATGATGGCGTCATTAGTGTTCCTTTGGGGACAGTTGTGGACTACTCAGCGCAACATCCTTTAACACGGGCAGTGGGCCAAACAGAGCCCAACCAAAGATCGTGTTTTGGGCAATCGGCATGTCGGCATCCTCCTGAGGCAGACCCATATACACCTTGCTGGCAACGTCCGATCCCAAAATGAGGCAGCAAGCGCCCGGGTAAAAGAAGTTGCAGTTGGCTAGCTCGTCGTGGTGGTATTTGTCTTGGACGGCAAGTGGAGAGCAGTAGCGATGCGGGGTGAACGGCGGGGCCCCACGGTAAACTTCGAAAGTGGCGGTAAGGGTGTGAACTGACTCAAAACCTTTCGTAAGCTGCAGCTTTAAATAGCCCAAGTGGTCTGGGACAGAAAAGGGAAATTTCGGGGCCGACACAATCACCTGGCTGACCGGCTGGTTCGGATCCATTAGGATGCGCACACAGTATTTCTTGTCATCCACTCCTGGGCGATGGATGTTCACCAGTGCTGTCATCTGCAGCCACTCATAACTCGAAACATCTAGTGGGTGAAGCAGTGTGTGGTGACGTACCCGACAAATGTGGCACCGGTATTTGCTGCGACATTCACGTTGCTCGTGGGACAGTCCAAGGCAATTAATACAGGCATGATATCGCTCGATAAGTTGCGTTCTGTCAGCCGGGGCAAGTGCAAGGAAACGTCGACACGTTCTGAAAGGGTGGCGTGTGGTGCACACGGGGCAGCGGTAGTCCTCTAGGTACTCCATTTCTGTAGAACAAAAACACATTAGAATTATAGGTACAACTATTTGTGGTGATACGAAAAAGGCGAATAGGGACAGAACGGCTGCTATAAGAAAGGGTCAGATGGCCCGTGGCAGAAGGACGAGTTTATGGATGGGCCGCGTAATCGTGCCAGACTGCGTTTTTACGTCAACAACCCTGATTTGATTATCCTTGCCGGGATAGAGTTTCACGACTCGTCCAAGGCGCCACTCATTCGGGCCCCTAGTTTCTTGTCGTAGGACTACCAGATCATCCTCTTGTAGATTATACTTGATTTGTTTCCACTTATTTCTTTTGTGTAACTCTTTTAAGTAGTCCGACTTCCATATACGGCAAAAGTCTTGTTGAACTACTTTTAACCGCCTCCAGCGGTTTAGGAGAGCCGTTTGAGAAGGCATAGTTTCTGGCTCGGCCGGGGACAGTAAAGCGGACCCAACCAAAAAGTGACCCGGGGTCAGAGCACCTACATCATCGATATCGTCCGATAGAGGAGTTAGAGGTCTCGAGTTGAGACAGGATTCAATAGACGCTAAAATAGTGCTCAGTTCCTCAAAGGTATGTCGAATTTGACCAGAGATTTTCTTTAAATGTGTCTTACAGCTTTTGACTCCTGCCTCCCAAAGCCCTCCCATGTGAGGGGCGGAGGCCGGAATAAAATGCCATTCCAATTTTTGGAACCCATACCGCACGACTGCTTCGTCCTTAACTTCGGAAATGACCTTCATCAGGTTAGATCTGATTTCTTTAGCGGCACCCACAAAATTCCGACCATTATCGGAATAAATTCTACTGGGACAGCCACGGCGGGAAACGAAACGGGTAAGGGCGGCCAAGAAAGCTGGAGTCGATAGATCACTAACTGCTTCCAAATGAATAGCTCTCGTAGCGAAGCAGACAAAGAGACAGACATACCCTTTAGATATGCGACATCCGCGACCAGAGAAGTTTTTAATATCGAATGGGCCAGCGAAATCTACCCCAGTATTGCAGAATGGGCGGCTTAATGAAGTTCTTTCGGGGGGCAAAGCGGCCATAACTTGACTTTGAAGATTTTTCCGTGCAATGACACACACCTTGCAATTGTGAATGTGTGTTTTTATTAAATTCCTTGCCTTTATGATCCAACATTCTAACCGAACCGTAGTTAGCATGAGGCGAATTCCCCCATGTAGGGTCAGTTGATGAATAAAAGCAATATATAACTTTGCAAATCGACTTTGATGGGACAGAATAACCGGATGCCTTTCACTATATGACAAAGATAGAGTGGAGCCTAGGCGACCATTGGCACGGATTAGCTGGTCCTTGTCCAAAAAGGGCGTTAGGGTTAGAATAGGACTTTTTGATTCGATACTCCGTTTCTGGGACAGACAGTTATATTCACCTGGAAAATGAATCTTCTGAGACAAAACCATTAGTCGAGTCCTTACCGAGGCCAACTCCTGACCAGATAGCTTGGTACCTTTGGGTCGTGCTTTTTCCTTGGAGACAGGGTGAGTTGCTTTGAAAAAGCGAAATATATAGCCGACTACGTGTATAGCCTTCGACAAACATGAAAAGCGATCCAAAATATCTTCGATCTCGGATGATCTAGCTACATGAGTTCGGATAGGTTTCGCCTCCAGAGTCGTTTCCGGAATATCTAGGTTTGAGGGCCAGAAACTAGCATCTTCCTGTAACCATGGTGGTCCATACCACCAGAGCCTTTTCTCCTTTAATTCTGAAGGAGTCAGCCCCCGGGTTGCTAGATCAGCCGGATTATCGTTTGATGATACGTGCTTCCAGCTATTTCCTACCTTCTTATGAATTTTGGCAACCCTATTTGCGACGAACGTCGTCCAAGTATGCGAGGGCTTCTTTAGCCATGCCAACACAATTGTCGAGTCAGACCAGAGAAACAGAGAGGCTTTAGCAATTTTCAATTGAGGCAGAATCGCATTTATTAATTCTGACAGAAGCAAAGCTCCGCAAAGTTCCAACCTTGGCAGAGAGACCTTTTTAATGGGCGCGACCTTAGATTTCGAAACAAGTAAATTCGAGTAAATTTTGTTGCCTACAATTACTCTCGCGTATAACGTAGCAGCGTAAGCCAACTCTGATGAGTCGCAAAAACCATGAAGTTCTATGATACACTGAGGAGAATAACGTACCCAACGTGGTATGTGAATTTGGTCTATTTCACAGTATTTCTCCACAAATGCCTTCCATTTCAATAGGGACAGAGGTTTCAAATGGTCATCCCACTTGATATCATCGAGCCAAAGCTGCTGCATGAATACCTTTGCAGTTATTACGACCGGTGCTAGCCATCCTAGCGGATCGAATAACCTCGCAATTACAGACAAAACTTCTCTCTTAGTGAACGAATTCTTGTCTTGCAGCTTTTCCGTTACGAAATAGAAACAGTCGGAAGCCGCATTCCATCGAATCCCTAGAGTTTTGGCTGTACTTTTATCATCAAAATCAAAAAATGCGTCATTCAAAAGATGGCTACGGGGCAGACCATCAAGAATTTCCTTATTGTTTGATGTCCATTTTCGAAGCTGAAAACCAGCTGACATCAAAATTTTTTCCAACTGGACTCGAGCCTCTACGCCTTCTGGAACAGAATGAGCGCCTACTAATGCATCATCAACATACATATTTTCTCTCAAAATTTTGGCACCCACAGGAAACCTATGTTCCTCATCGTCTGCCAATTGCAGCAATGTCCTTAGGGCCAGGTAGGGAGCGCAATTTAGCCCGAAAGTCACTGTTTTTAGCTGGTAATCTCGAATCTCCTCGTCTGGTGACGATCGGAAGAGTATTCGCTGGTATTTTGCGTGTGCAGGATTTACCAGTATCTGCCTGTACATTTTTGTTATATCCGCATTGAAGACGAATTTGCACAGGCGCCAATTTAAAATTAATGTAATTATGTCCTTCTGAAGGACTGGGCCGACAGACAGAAAGTCGTTTAGACTTTTCCCACCAGCTGATGGGCAAGAGGCGTTAAAAACTACCCTCAACTTCGTTGTGGCGCTGTCAGGTTTGAAGACGCCGTGATGGGGCAGATAAAACCAGTCCTCCGAATTATCCTTTGGAGCCTCAACTTGCTCCATATGTCCCAGAGTTAGATATTCCCGTATGACCTCATCATACATCGCTTTAAACTCCGGTTTGTGGGACAGGGATTTTTCATTTCTAAGAAATTGGCTAAGTGCAATATATCTATTCGAGTTGGTAGCCAAATTTATCGGATAAGCAGACCTAAAAGGCAAATCCACGACGTACCTTCCGTCCGAATTCCGTACCGTTGTACGTTGATAAGTTCGCTCACAATTCGCATCCTCTTCTGAGACCATTGGCTCCCTCGGAACCTCCTCAATTTCCCAGAATTTCTCTAATTGTTGATTTATAGACACTCTCGTACAATGAGAGACTCGAACTATACATTTCGAGGTCCTCTGGGTCGTTGGGCCAGTCACAATCCACCCGAAGACTGTTTCCTGAGCCACGAGCGATCCTAGAATGCCGTGCTCAACCCCACCACGCAATATTAGTGGATACAAATTTCCGCCTAATAGAATATCTACAGGGGCACTTTTGTAAAATTCAGGGTCAGCGAACTCCAAGTTTGGAAGATGTCCCGAAGCAACATTCTCGAACGAATGTGTTGGGATGTTTCCTGTGACATCTGATACCACAAGCGCATCAATGTCAATCGAAAATTTCGACATTTTCGTAGAACCAAGTGTAAAAATGGCGATTTGTGAACATTTTGTTAGGTGCTCACCTCCTAACCCAGATATTTCTGCCGAAATTGGCCTCGTCGGCAATTTCAAAAGCCTTTGAAGCCTTGATGATATAAATGTATCATCGGAGCAAGGGTCGATTAGAGCCCGAACCTTATGGGACAGACCATTCTTCAAGATTGTTACCCATGCGGTGGCTAACATCGTCCTATTCGCAACAGAAGTGTGATATGTCCTGACATTTTCCGGTGTCAAAGACGAATGAGTGGACTGTATATTTCGATCTTGCGTAATTTGGGACAAACTATGTTTCTCATTTCTTCTATCATTCTTCTGAGACTCCTTATTCCTATGTAGGAGTGTATGATGTCTTGAATTGCATTCTGTACAAGTATTCTTGCTTGGACACTCTGAGGCCATATGACCAGGGGCTAGACAATTTAAGCAATGCTTGTCCCTTTTAACAATTGACAATCTATTTTTGAATTCCATGTTCAAGAATTTGGGACAGGATCGTAAAATATGATTTCCCGCGCACAAGTTGCATTTCGTAGCATCTACTTTCGTGTGATGAACCTTAAAGTTCTTTGATTTTTCGAAGTTGTTGTACTTTGGTCGCGGGACCTGAGCAGGGGCAGACGAACTTGAAGCGTACATATCAGAAACGCTTTCTAATGCCTGGAATCTTTCCGTCAAAAATTTATCCAACTCTTCCCACTTTGGCATTCTCGTTTTCTTTGTCATCGATTGTTCCCACAGGGACAGAGTGAGTTTCGGCAATTTAGTAGAGCACTGGTAGACAAAAATGCCCCTGTAGATATTCTATTAGGCGGAAATTTGTATCCACTAATATTGCGTGGTGGGGTTGAGCACGGCATTCTAGGATCGCTCGTGGCTCAGGAAACAGTCTTCGGGTGGATTGTGACTGGCCCAACGACCCAGAGGACCTCGAAATGTATAGTTCGAGTCTCTCATTGTACGAGAGTGTCCATAAATCAACAATTAGAGAAATTCTGGGAAATTGAGGAGGTTCCGAGGGAGCCAATGGTCTCAGAAGAGGATGCGAATTGTGAGCGAATTTATCAACGTACAACGGTAAGGAATTCGGACGGAAGGTACGTCGTGGATTTGCCTTTTAGGTCTGCTTATCCGATAAATTTGGCTACCAACTCGAATAGATATATTGCACTTAGCCAATTTCTTAGAAATGAAAAATCCCTGTCCCGCAAACCGGAGTTTAAAGCGATGTATGATGAGGTCATACGGGAATATCTAACTCTGG
This sequence comes from Hydrotaea diabolus, assembly GCA_963513945.1. NCBI lineage: Eukaryota > Metazoa > Arthropoda > Insecta > Diptera > Muscidae > Hydrotaea > Hydrotaea diabolus. The sequence goes on from OY740718.1 coordinate 190,450,677, forward strand.
GACATATGGAGCAAGTTGAGGCTCCAAAGGATAATTCGGAGGACTGGTTTTATCTGCCCCATCACGGCGTCTTCAAACCTGACAGCGCCACAACGAAGTTGAGGGTAGTTTTTAACGCCTCCTGCCCATCAGCTGGTGGGAAAAGTCTAAACGACTTTCTGTCTGTCGGCCCAGTCCTTCAGAAGGACATAATTACATTAATTTTGAATTGGCGCCTGTACAAATTCGTCTTCAATGCGGATATAACAAAAATGTACAGGCAGATACTGGTAAATCCTGCACACGCAAAATACCAGCGAATACTCTTCCGATCGTCACCAGACGAGGAGATTCGAGATTACCAGCTAAAAACAGTGACTTTCGGGCTAAATTGCGCTCCCTACCTGGCCCTAAGGACATTGCTGCAATTGGCAGACGATGAGGAACATAGGTTTCCTATGGGTGCCAAAATTTTGAGAGAAAATATGTATGTTGATGATGCATTAGTAGGCGCTCATTCTGTTCCAGAAGGCGTAGAGGCTCGATTCCAGTTGGAAAAAATTTTGATGTCAGCTGGTTTTCAGCTTCGAAAATGGACATCAAACAATAAGGAAATTCTTGATGGTCTGCCCCGTAGCCATCTTTTGAATGACGCATTTTTTGATTTTGATGATAAAAGTACAGCCAAAACTCTAGGGATTCGATGGAATGCGGCTTCCGACTGTTTCTATTTCGTAACGGAAAAGCTGCAAGACAAGAATTCGTTCACTAAGAGAGAAGTTTTGTCTGTAATTGCGAGGTTATTCGATCCGCTAGGATGGCTAGCACCGGTCGTAATAACTGCAAAGGTATTCATGCAGCAGCTTTGGCTCGATGATATCAAGTGGGATGACCATTTGAAACCTCTGTCCCTATTGAAATGGAAGGCATTTGTGGAGAAATACTGTGAAATAGACCAAATTCACATACCACGTTGGGTACGTTATTCTCCTCAGTGTATCATAGAACTTCATGGTTTTTGCGACTCATCAGAGTTGGCTTACGCTGCTACGTTATACGCGAGAGTAATTGTAGGCAACAAAATTTACTCGAATTTACTTGTTTCGAAATCTAAGGTCGCGCCCATTAAAAAGGTCTCTCTGCCAAGGTTGGAACTTTGCGGAGCTTTGCTTCTGTCAGAATTAATAAATGCGATTCTGCCTCAATTGAAAATTGCTAAAGCCTCTCTGTTTCTCTGGTCTGACTCGACAATTGTGTTGGCATGGCTAAAGAAGCCCTCGCATACTTGGACGACGTTCGTCGCAAATAGGGTTGCCAAAATTCATAAGAAGGTAGGAAATAGCTGGAAGCACGTATCATCAAACGATAATCCGGCTGATCTAGCAACCCGGGGGCTGACTCCTTCAGAATTAAAGGAGAAAAGGCTCTGGTGGTATGGACCACCATGGTTACAGGAAGATGCTAGTTTCTGGCCCTCAAACCTAGATATTCCGGAAACGACTCTGGAGGCGAAACCTATCCGAACTCATGTAGCTAGATCATCCGAGATCGAAGATATTTTGGATCGCTTTTCATGTTTGTCGAAGGCTATACACGTAGTCGGCTATATATTTCGCTTTTTCAAAGCAACTCACCCTGTCTCCAAGGAAAAAGCACGACCCAAAGGTACCAAGCTATCTGGTCAGGAGTTGGCCTCGGTAAGGACTCGACTAATGGTTTTGTCTCAGAAGATTCATTTTCCAGGTGAATATAACTGTCTGTCCCAGAAACGGAGTATCGAATCAAAAAGTCCTATTCTAACCCTAACGCCCTTTTTGGACAAGGACCAGCTAATCCGTGCCAATGGTCGCCTAGGCTCCACTCTATCTTTGTCATATAGTGAAAGGCATCCGGTTATTCTGTCCCATCAAAGTCGATTTGCAAAGTTATATATTGCTTTTATTCATCAACTGACCCTACATGGGGGAATTCGCCTCATGCTAACTACGGTTCGGTTAGAATGTTGGATCATAAAGGCAAGGAATTTAATAAAAACACACATTCACAATTGCAAGGTGTGTGTCATTGCACGGAAAAATCTTCAAAGTCAAGTTATGGCCGCTTTGCCCCCCGAAAGAACTTCATTAAGCCGCCCATTCTGCAATACTGGGGTAGATTTCGCTGGCCCATTCGATATTAAAAACTTCTCTGGTCGCGGATGTCGCATATCTAAAGGGTATGTCTGTCTCTTTGTCTGCTTCGCTACGAGAGCTATTCATTTGGAAGCAGTTAGTGATCTATCGACTCCAGCTTTCTTGGCCGCCCTTACCCGTTTCGTTTCCCGCCGTGGCTGTCCCAGTAGAATTTATTCCGATAATGGTAGGAATTTTGTGGGTGCCGCTAAAGAAATCAGATCTAACCTGATGAAGGTCATTTCCGAAGTTAAGGACGAAGCAGTCGTGCGGTATGGGTTCCAAAAATTGGAATGGCATTTTATTCCGGCCTCCGCCCCTCACATGGGAGGGCTTTGGGAGGCAGGAGTCAAAAGCTGTAAGACGCATTTAAAGAAAATCTCTGGTCAAATTCGACATACCTTTGAAGAACTGAGCACTATTTTAGCGTCTATTGAATCCTGTCTCAACTCGAGACCTCTAACTCCTCTATCGGATGATATCGATGATGTAGGTGCTCTGACCCCGGGTCACTTTTTGGTTGGGTCCGCTTTACTGTCCCCGGCCGAGCCAGAAACTATGCCTTCTCAAACGGCTCTCCTAAACCGCTGGAGGCGGTTAAAAGTAGTTCAACAAGACTTTTGCCGTATATGGAAGTCGGACTACTTAAAAGAGTTACACAAAAGAAATAAGTGGAAACAAATCAAGTATAATCTACAAGAGGATGATCTGGTAGTCCTACGACAAGAAACTGGGGGCCCGAATGAGTGGCGCCTTGGACGAGTCGTGAAACTCTATCCCGGCAAGGATAATCAAATCAGGGTTGTTGACGTAAAAACGCAGTCTGGCACGATTACGCGGCCCATCCATAAACTCGTCCTTCTGCCACGGGCCATCTGACCCTTTCTTCTAGTAGCCGTTCTGTCCCTATTCGCCTTTTTCGTATCACCACAAATAGTTCTACCTATAATTCTAATGTGTTTTTGTTCTACAGAAATGGAATACCTAGAGGACTACCGCTGCCCCGTGTGCACCACACGCCACCCTTTCAGAACGTGTCGACGTTTCCTTGCACTTGCCCCGGCTGACAGAACGCAACTTATCGAGCGATATCATGCCTGTATTAATTGCCTTGGACTGTCCCACGAGCAACGTGAATGTCGCAGCAAATACCGGTGCCACATTTGTCGGGTACGTCACCACACACTGCTTCACCCACTAGATGTTTCGAGTTTTGAGTGGCTGCAGATGACAGCACTGGTGAACATCCATCGCCCAGGAGTGGATGACAAGAAATACTGTGTGCGCATCCTAATGGATCCGAACCAGCCGGTCAGCCAGGTGATTGTGTCGGCCCCGAAATTTCCCTTTTCTGTCCCAGACCACTTGGGCTATTTAAAGCTGCAGCTTACGAAAGGTTTTGAGTCAGTTCACACCCTTACCGCCACTTTCGAAGTTTACCGTGGGGCCCCGCCGTTCACCCCGCATCGCTACTGCTCTCCACTTGCCGTCCAAGACAAATACCACCACGACGAGCTAGCCAACTGCAACTTCTTTTACCCGGGCGCTTGCTGCCTCATTTTGGGATCGGACGTTGCCAGCAAGGTGTATATGGGTCTGCCTCAGGAGGATGCCGACTGCCCAAAACACGATCTTTGGTTGGGCTCTGTTTGGCCCACTGCCCGTGTTAAAGGATGTTGCGCTGAGTAGTCCACAACTGTCCCCAAAGGAACACTAATGAAGCCATCATAACTTTAGGATAAACTAAATGATCTCGTATTCTATTATTATTTTATTTTGTTATTGAAACCCCCTTTATTTTTCTTTATTTTGTATCTTATTTCTTTGTTTTTGTAATACTTTTCCCAAAAATTAATGAATGAATTATTATGAATTATATTATTTTGCACAATTCGTGCAAAGGGGGGCGGTATGTTCACGCGCTAATTGGGAACCACTGTGGCGGCCATTAAGGGCCTCACCCAGCACTGATATTAAGTGTCATCCCTGGTGCGTGAACGTATCGCTCCCCTCTCACCCGTTGCTGGCCCTTGTTCTTTGCCTCTCTTCATATGTGGCTGAATTGCCAAAAACATAACTGTTCGCAGTCAATCATCGCTAAGCAGCACGCGCACTTTGCGTTGTAATTTTAATTGTTTTCTAATAGTTGAGCGAGACGGACACCAAGGCCAGCAACCGGGAAAATTAGTGTAACACAATCATTGTAAAATTATATTTATAAGTGAATTTGGAAATAATAGGCCGTTGAAGAGCCAAAATAAAAAAAGAGCACAAAATCAAATTCGTCAACCAGTGCGGTGGTTTTTGTATTGTTGACCATCAATAGTGCTGCAGTTTATTTCTCTCGTTCTGCCTCACACTTTGGTGTATTCGAGCATCCCTCTGTCCCGATCAACATACTCACATATGTACGTACGTATACAATCTTAAGTGTGTGTCGCTGTGGAAGAGACCGGCAAGCCGTGGCCGTTGAAATTGGAAGCGGAGAAACATTTGCCAGTGGCGTAGCCAGCCAGGAGGGTCGAAAGCGACGAGACAGTGTCGTAACTGGTGAGGACGGACAAAACCACGGAAGACATTTTTGGTGAGTGGAGAAATCTCTATAAAGTGTTAGGGAGCGCCCTAACAATTTTAATTATTCTTAACAAGAAACCATTTCAATTCGTGATCGTATATACTTGCTCATCACTCTCATCAACTTTCGTTAATGTTTGCTAACGAAACGGTGTAGAAATACGTCGAAAGGATAACTGAAATGTGCTATGACGTGTCTGAAAAGGATATGGATGACAACATGCGAAGTCAAACACAACTCAAACTCAACTTGACAAAACTCAATTCAAGACGTAGAAAACACACACACACACGCAGAGAAAGAGAGACACAGCAAGGAGTGTGAATTGTTTATGACAATGGTCTAAAGGATGACGAATGGCTGTGTGTTGACAATTATGACGACCGTCGCCAACAACACCACCAAAGACAGCGACCACAATGAGAACGATGACGACGCCGGCACCGTTCATGATAACGATGAGTGTGCGGCTCAAGGATGCCAGCAGACGATGGAATGAAGTAAGGAGGGGTGCCTCCCTTCAACCTCCAACCGAGCCTCATTACAAAAGAATTATATTTACCTTATACTCGTATTTGTACCACCTTCAGGCTGAGAACCAAAACGGAAGGAACACCTTCGACGCACACCAAACCGCTTATGTCTGCATAAACTAAACGCCGGGAAAGGGGGGGGGATGATATTCCCAATGTGTTTATTAACGTAAATAGCAGGTTTTGTGCTTTGGCGTTTTGTGGATTTTAGGACAGCGAAATTTATTATTTCCAAAGAAATTATTCAGAAAATACCACAAACTTCAACACTCCATTTGTTTTAGCTTTTCAAGAATGCTCTCGTGTCTCGTGCCACTACTTTGGCGGGCAGCTATCGTTCGGCTGATGGAAATGACAAATATTTCGTAATTTATACTTTTCACAACAAGGTAAGGAAATGCTTGGTGGACCCAGCACAAGTGTCCAGGTTGGTTTGTGTACTCGACGCCATCATTTATCGCCAGCGCCACCTTTTATAAATCATTGAAATAAACATTTTGCATACCGCCATCAATTTGTTGCAAATCTTAGCGAAACACTTAAACTCACGCACGATATTCAAAAGTTTAATGAACAAAGCATCCAGATATGTTTTCTTTGTTTTAAGATTTGGGTAAAAGACTGATTAATTTATGGACTATAAAAAAAGGACAATGAAATATGGCCAGAGATGTTGAAAATTATATCCATCGTATGCAGGCATCTGCAAGCATAATTATTCAAATGCGTCGTTAATATACATAAGCAGAGATCAGGTTTAATTGTGATATCAAAATATTCGATACAACCGTGAATTAATTGGTGTAGTGCAAAATATTGGCAGTCTGCTAAGCCATTTTGGAGCTTGAGCATTATTTTGGGTGATTTTCTTATTTTAGACACTGTGATCTTTGGGTTTTTTTAACGAGTGTATTACCCAGTGCTTTTTTAGTTTGTCGGTAATTGCAGGGCATCTCTGACGTCGTAATTAAGCACTATAATTTGAGTGGACAGAAGGCGAAAAAAAACAGAGATTTAATTTGAAGAATTTTGGCGTGTTTGCACTAACAAAAGTGCTTAAAATCCATCAGATCGAAAAAAGTCATGGAATAATATAAGTAATTGGAGATGCCGGTTGGAAAGATCACCAAATGAGAATGCACGTTAGCTGATAGATTCGGCTTTTACTTTGGCCAAAAAGTGTTATCTGAAAGCGATTCGGCGAAATACCCTACTGAGAAGAAAAATAACCTTTTATAAGGTTAACTTAATCATAAATAAACATGATTTGGAGTCTGCTTTATATTAGGTCAATTTGAACATTTCGTTGTTGACTGGTATTTAACAATAATTATAGTTAATTTAACTATTCGATGATGTAATTTTTTAACCATGAAAATTGTTAATTTTAAAAAAATTATTGTTGTTATAACAATGCATTGTTTTTAACCATGAAAATTGTTAATATTCAAATTTCATAGTTAGTTTATTGAAACAATACATGTTCAGTTTAACAATGAAATTGTTAATATTACTAACTATGAAGATTGTTATAGAAATCATTTTTATTGTTAGTTAACTAATTATTGATTACCTCTTTCAAACAGAAATATAGTTGCTGTTACAATTTCTAATATTAAATTAACCTACAAACTATGTTTTTGTTTACATTTATTCGGTCTTTTTTCATTATTATGAGTTGAATAGTTTTTATTCTACTTCTTAACCTTTTTGTTGTTTTTTTTTCAGAATCAACTAAAAAATTGGCTAGCATTTGCATTTGGTGTTAGTTTTTTTTTAAAAAAGCAGAGATAAATTGTCGTTAAATCGTCATGATTTTTCTCACAATTACAAACGTGCTGAGCAGAGGAAGAAAGGAAAAGAGTGGGGATAAGACAGTAGCAATCGTTACAACTTCGTGTAACATAATTCTAAACTTCGTATAATACAATGTTTTGTTTATGTCGTACATTTTTCTGCCTCTCTCTTGAAATATCCAACCCTATATAACGTTAACTCAACTATTGTGTATGTACATTTGACCTTATGAAAAAATGCCTCTAGATGGATCACCCTGATCCATCTAGAGGTATTTTTTTCAGAATCTTGAATCTTTGAATCTTTATTGGTAATTTCTAAGGACATTTTATTGCATTTATTTTTTGAATATAATTTCCTTCAAAAGTTTGATCGCAACTACGCCTCAGGGTTTCCATTCTGAGGTTCCAATTTTGGATGACTCGATGAGCATTTCGTCAAGATTACGGGCTTCAATTTAAGGTAGCATAAAGATCAATATCATGGCGCGATAGCGAGCACCAATCACGGTTCCGTTCCGGCCATCATAATTTTTGAAAAAATATGCACCGATGATTCCACCAGCTTATAAACCGAACCAAGCCGTGGTTTTCTCTGGGTGTAATGGCACCTCTTGAACCTTTTCTTGTAGCTCTTCAGCCCAAATGCGGCAATTTTGTTTGTTGACTTTGTCGTTGAGCCAGAAATGGGCCTCATCACTGAACAAAACCTTCGTTGAAAACAGCGGATCTTCCCGTTTCTCACCGAACGCTCATTTCCATAATAAAGTTCCCAACATTTGCAGGTAATTATCTTCAAAAAATATATGTCATTAAATGTCCTTTCAAATTACCAATGAAGATTCCACACTTGATTTGAATTTTTATATTTTTTTGTTGTTCTGAACGAATACATCTAGATGAATCACCATATATAACGTTATTACACTAAATAATTATCATGAAAAATGGCTCTCGAAGCCATAGCCGTAGATACAGTATAAATCCTATATATAAACGTAGTTATTGGGTGCTGGGGCCCTAGATACAGTGTGGGCGATTTAAGATTTTAAATTTGAATCGGCAGTAAAAAAAGACTAGATCATTTTTTAAAATTTTTGCTGTTATTGGAAAGGTTGAACTTTGACATTAAATAATGCAGCACCAGCCGATGCGTTTTCCCTTCGCCCAATGGGCTGAAGATTTTTACCAAAAAATCGTGTTTTCAGATGAAGCTTATTTTCATCTAGGTGGCTATGTCAATAAGCAAAATTGCCGCCTATGGTGTTCAGAGAAGCCTATGGTGTTCAGAAGGTACTGTTTCTAGTGGATTTAGGGTTGGAGGCATTATTGGCCCATTTTTTTTTAGAAAATGAGTAAGGAGCCGACATTACCGTCAACGTTGAGTGTTACCGCGCAATGATCAAGGAATTTTTGTTTCAAAAATTCAAGAGAATGACATGGACGACATTTGGTTTGAACAAGACGATGCCACATGTCACACAGCCTGATATTTGACGCATCGTTTTTGAAATTCGAGTAATCATCCGAAATTGTTATGTCAATTGGCCGCCTCAGAACTGTGATTTGAGCCCTTTGGATCATTTTCGTTGCAGAGCCATTAGGGATTAATGTCACGCGAAGCATTCAGAGACAATAAAAGCGTTGAAACATAAAATCGAAGTAGCAATTGAATAGATTCAACCCGAACCCGAACAATGTTTAAGCGCCAACACTGTATGAACGCCAATACTGTATAAGCAGCGTAACTCTTAGCTTGACAGGCTTTCTAACCCATCTCAATTTTAAGGATTTCTAAATTTAGTTCTTAATTTTGTTATCAGCGAGAGCACTTTTCCTATAGAAAAGCTAATCTTTAAATTCAACGAAATCAGAAAATTTTGTTCTTATGTGGGATAAGAATGACACAATCTAATCACAAGCGTAAATTGACTACACTTTTTATAACATCGTCCAAAGGATATTAACTCCTTTAATTTCCCCAACATACTATTGAAAACTAATTGGAAACTTTTCTCAAATAAGCGAACTCGAACAACTTATTATGCTTACTGGTCGTGTTCTAACCTTTAACGCCAGCTCCGAATATTTAATGCCTTTAATAAAGGAGTTTCGTTTCGATTACAGATTAACAACTTTGAAAACTCACCGTCAGTTTTAACATTTCACGTACTGTTTATGAAAACCAACCAATTTTTAAGTACATGTAACTTTGGCAATAATAATTGTGGGTACAAGTTTTTTGTATTACCAACATTCAGTGGCCAAAAAATTCGGTTGTGGCAACAAAACTGTTCTTTGTGTATACATATCCATAGATTTTTTTGTGAGATATAAGGGTCTGAAGCTTGGGCCGAAGGGATCCAAAAACGGGCCGCTTTTTTCGCTTAAGTAGCATAGTGGAGGTGGAGGCTATATGTGGTTTGGCTTGGCAAAACATAACGACGTTTTTTACTACTTTTACAGCCTTCACAGAAGGATGGATTTAAGAAATACGAATTTGTTTTTATGATTTGTCTGAGAAGGGGTTTAATAAATCAGTCATTTCGATAGCAAATACACGATCGACGGTGTCTAAGGTTCCGACAAAGTGTTAGCTTGAATTTATTTCAATGATGGATCAAAAAATGCTGGCAACTAACGTCAGAGGGCTACGATTTGAACCCTGCACGCAGAAAAAAAGTATGGTTGGGGTGACAATATTCAAAGAGGATCATACTATTGTTGGGTATGTGGTTGTGGCACAACAATATTATGATCCTCACAACAATAGTATGATTCACACATAACCATAATATGATCCCCACAACCATAGTATGATTCACACTCAACCATACTATGATCTTCGCAACCATACTATTATCCTCACAACAATAGTATAATTCACACTCAACCATACTATTATCTCCACAACCATATTATGATACTCACAACCATAGTATGTTTCTCGTACAACCATAGTATGATCCTCACAACAATAGTATGATTCACACTCAACCATACTATTATCCCTACAACCATAGTATGATTCACTCAACCATACCAAATACCCAAAATTATTTATTAGGATTGGGTTGTTATTCAAAAATAGAGATTTTTATGAAGCAAGTTTTTTTAAATCTCATTACACTTAGTTCATAGCTAGATTTGAGGCCATGTTTTAATTGAACATTTCATTCAAAAAACAAAAATATATTTTGCAACGGCAGTCTTCGACTTTTAGTTGCCAGCAGGGTGGATGCTACTTCAAAATCCGTAGACCCCAAGTAACGAATGTGACTAAACCATGGTCAATGGCTATATACTTAAGTGCAGGCAGATTTTAAATAAACGGGAACCAGTCGGTAGTAGAGTATTTCACAGAACAAAGTAAACACAATAAAAATCCCTCGAACTACCTTCCGATTGTTGTTGTTTTTTATAATAGACAACAACCACGCACTGTTTCGTGTGTATGTGTTTGTTTGGTATATCAAAAAAACATAAGCATACACATGCATGTATGCTCTATAAAACCTGTTTTGTTATGTTCATAGTCGCAACCATACGGTATGATTGCCGTAATCATATTATTGTTAACGTAAATTTTAAACAACAATACTTTTGTAACCACAACCATGTTTATATGGTTGCTACAACCATATTTTCATTTCTAAATTTGACAATAATACTATTGTTACATTTTAACAATATTAATATTACCGCAATCATACTATTGTCAAAATAAAATTTCAAAAACAATACTATGGTTGCGATGAACATGGTTTTATTGTAGAGAACATAGTATTGTTGCGGTGACCATATAGTAACCAAATCTTTTCTCTGCGTGTGTGCGCCCAACATTATTAATTTGCTATTATCTCTCACTGTGTATACCCAATTACCTTTACTTCTTCATTTATTGATTTATGACCGATAAATACCCATTAATCTTTTCCGAAACAAAAAAGGAAAGAAAACAACTGAACAACTTAAGTTGTTCGGTTTTAGTCTAGCCTAAAATGCCTACAAGAGAAACACCATAAATATCATATTTCTTTATTCCAATCTTGAACTGGTGCATATCCCTACAAAGCATAACCTTTTATTATCTGATTTAAAGATTTCGCATCGAATCGAATAAACTGGCCAACAAAGTTTTTCCAAACCACCGCACACTAGCATCGCATGTGCCGCATGTGTCTTTCTTTGCTGGTGGCCCAAAGACAAAGTAAATCAAACGTTAGACGCTAACGAACCGAAAGGCGAAGTGGACCAACTGCTCTCGCACACAAACGCATACACTCTGGTCGACCGAATCGTTATCCTTAGACACGTAACCGAATTATACGCCCCTTATTGATTTCCTCCGTCTAACCCACACTCTGGCAAACGGCACGAAATGTATGTGATTTGCAAAAGCGTATTTTTGCCAAATCACTCACACACACACGGAAACCTTCGCCTGCTCATAGATTTTCACCTGAATTATGAATTCACCAGACGTAGCGTTTACATCCTTTTCTTAAAAATGCTTATCACAAGCGGTGAATAATTCAAAATATATGAATGTCAGTCCGCTTGGTGTAATGTAGGTGAGGCGAGTCAGTAAATATGTATTTTTTTATTGACTTTTGTAAAGTTAAACACGCACCGGATCCCGCTCACGCACTTTCGCAGCGCACATCTGGCATTGGCACTGTCCCACGTGCCTTCTAAGCGCCAGTACGCGCTCTGGAGCCTTGTTCTTGTGCTCTTGTTTCATTTCAAATCTATTCGAAAGTAATTTTGATTTTACTTTGAATCCATTAACACTTATAAATGTTTTATGATGCATTTACAAAGGGAGCATATTGTTTTATTCCTTTTCTCCTTTTGTTACAGCAACAAAAAACAATCAATTCTTACTCAAATTTCGCCCCACCCATGCCTAGTGCACTTCCCGGACACGCAAATGAATGAGAAAAACGCTTATGAAAAAAACTCAATTCATGTTATGTGTTTGTTTTTTTTTTGACCGCATTATGAATATTTTGTATGTTTTTATTAAAAATTCATTATGACTAATAGACCGTGCGCGTATGTATTTGTGAGGTCCATATAAAACACTGCGAGGGTGGCATAAAAAGTCCGCAGCGTCTAGATCTTAAACAACAATCAAATGGAAGAGCTATTTTAACTCTACACCCAATATGACCGTACTTATCGTACTTAAGCTGGTTCCACTGTCTATAGATTGCTACGCCCAAGCTGGAACCAGCTGCTAAATACACGACTTTCAAGAACTTCGGACATATACTAGGAACTCATTGCTCAAACTTCAAACCTCGATATTCCCTATCTGTGACGCGCAAAATAGAAAGGGTAAGAACCAGTTTTGTTCAGGAGAGCCATTTTAAAGATTTAAAAACGTGTATCTTTGGTGTACCATCACTTTCATAAAACGCGCATATCTCTGGGAGGGAACACTTTTGGGGCATGGGATCGGTCTCATTTGATGCTCAGATGTTGTCCACATCAAAAAAAAAAAGTGAAAATGGATTTTTTTACCCTTAGGTCCCTTTCTCTATGAGCTGTCACATATACGCTTTTGTTTTGCTTCTATTCGATTTACTAGCCCTATTCGGTGCTGTATTTAAAAAGTCATAGTTAGACCATCTTTTGGCTGCATAGTCTAGAAAAACTAAATGAGTAAGAAAATACTGAAAAAGTTCAAAGACTTGCTTGTCTATCCAAGTCTTATTCCTGCACTTGGAACCAATTGCGGATTCGCACCAGGTGTGGTGGTGAGAGGGGCGTTGAAAATCTAAGAGGCAGGTGTTTGATCACAGTTACTAACTTAACACTTAAGGTGTGGGAATTAGAGAAACCACTTCTTTGTATTTCAGTCTACAATGATGGGTCAGAGATAAAGGTAGGGCCAGGAGCTGGTGTTTGTTCAAACGATTTTTAAATACGAGAGTCAAATCGATTAAATTATTGTTGTAGTGTTTTCCAAGTCGATATATAGGGCGATCAATCCAAAGGTATTTATTTCAAAACAAAAGAACAAATCAAGTGAGGAATCTTTATTGTTCATTCGAAATTACATTTTATGACACGGCAACATTTTAGCTAGACAATTACTTTGTACTCCAAGCACGTCAACTTTGGAGGCTTTATAGAAATGAACGCCAGGTATTCTGGTCTATACCTACACACAGAAAAAAAATCAGTTGGAAATCGGTCCGAACTACAAAACCTGGTTGTATAAACCGACTTTCAGTTGCAGTTATCACCATTCCATAGTACTGATGGTAACATGGCTTGAGAAATCAAATGATGGTTGTTACAACCATATCACTGTTTTGAAGTCAATAATCCAGTTATACCAACGGAATTCCTTTTAACTATTGGTTGGGACAACTGGCGGATATGGCCACCAACCAATTGTGATGTACATGTTACTTTGCTACCAATAATTGGTGATGACAACAGATTTGTAAAAAAAAATTAAAAACAAGGAAAAAATTGTAAGACAGTTTAAATTTCATGGGTTAGAAGGTTAATGCTTTTAAACGATAATGCCATATAAATAAACAAACTATAAATAGAACAATATTTTCCAGAATATAGAAATAGCTTTAACTGTAATTAAGTGACATTACTCAGACTTGATCAGAACTTTCGCCGTATATAGGTGGCTTTTATGAAGACCCATTTTTACCGAGTTACAGCCACCTAAAGCTAGACAATAAATATTATGATATACCTTTAATTATTATTTTTAGTTTGCGGTTTAATTGCAATGCTTATCAAAGCATCTATCGAAAGACTTATTTTTTTACTCAGTTGACCCATTGCAAGGTGGTAAAATATATATATTTTTTTTAAGTACTTGTAACCAAAAATCTTTAACAACAACCAAAACATATACAAATTCAGTTCCAATAATCATCTTAGTCTGTTGTGATTACCAATACTAGTTTTCTGCAACCAAAAGTGTCAGTTCCTTGAATTGAAAATTGATGTGTACCCAATCAACATTCGGTTGTAGCGATAGATACATGGATAGTACGTGCAACCTCCAACATTTGGTTGGCAACAAATTCGGCTGTGGCAACAAATCTGTTCTCTGTGTGTACGAGTCTCTCGTCACAGTATATCGTTAATATACGCTCACAAAAAAACTGTTAAGAATCCTCATTTCTACTTCACTAGGTTTAAACCAAACTGGAATAAGGATCACAGGTGATCCTTATTCCAGTACAAAACACAAAACGGAAATGGGTGGCTATAGACGCCTCAACCTCTGTTTCACAAATTTTGGCTCAAAGGCCAACAGTAGTACGTACAATACCGCGCATAAGAATAAAATCGACTCTATCAATCAAGAGTTATTTAAAATTAGAGTTCTTCAATCTACAAGCCTAGAGTTCTTTACTCTGCAATCAAAATTATCAACCTTACTTGAAATTATTGAATTTTACTTTAAGATTCGTATTCTTATCGTTAGGCTCAGATGGAGCTGATCCAATAATGCCAAATAAAGCATTAATAAAAAACAAAAAAATTTAATATAATTTCCTTCAAATGTTGGGTCCAATTTTGAATGACTCGTTCGAGCATTTCGCATTTCGGTCGATATGCTCAAAGTGGTTTTCGCCATGATGAAATGGCAAAGAATACCGAAAAGAAAAAAAACCCTATAGAAAAGTCACCCTTTACTAGCTATAGAAAAAACAGCACAATTTCTTCGACAGATTAACCCGCTGAATAACAAAGGTCACCCCTGCAAAAGGTCAGTTAGCATCTTTACAAACCGTCCAAGTCCAAGGTTATCTTAGCATGGACTAAGACCAAAAAAATGCAAGTTGTTAGGCTTCGGCTTAAACTAGAATTAAACTGTTCTTAGAATCAAAACTAGACTGCTAGAAAATAACAAAAGTGATGTCCGATTGCTCGTAGGTGTCCTGTCGGGACATTGTAAAGTTTGAGAAATGACTAGAAAATGGCAGACGCTAGTAGTCGACTACTGTGCCTGTCTAAGGAGGAGATTAAGACATACACGCAGAGAAAAGATATGGTTACACTATGGTCTCCGCAACAATAATATGTTCTCTCCAATAAAAGCATGTTCATCACAACCATAGTATTGTTTTTTGAATTTCATTTTGACAATAGTATGATTGCGACAATATTGCTATTGTTGAAATGTAACAATAGTATTATTGCCAAATTTAGAAATGAAAATATGGTTGTAGCAACCATATAAACATGGTTAGTGCAACAAAAGTATTGTTGTTTAAAATTTACGTTAACAAAAATATGATTACGGCAATCATACAGTATGGTTGTGAAAAAACAGGTTTTGCAGAGAATACATGTATGTGTGTGCGTATGTTTTTTTGATATACAAAAAAAACACATACACACGATACAGTGAATGGTTGCTGTCCATTAAAAAAAATAACAATCGGAAAGTAGTTCGAGGGATTTTTATTGTGTTTACTTTGTTCGTTGAAATACTCTAATACCGACTGCTTCTCGTTCATTTAAAATCTGCCTGCAAGTAAGTATAAAGCCATTGATCATGGTTTTATCACATTCGTTACTTGGTGTCTACGGATGGTGAAGTAGGATTCACCTCTGCTGGAAACTAAAAGTATTTTTGACCGTTGGAATATATATTTTGGTTTCTTGAATGAAATGTTCAATAAAAACGTGGTAATGCAATTTATAATAACTTGCTTGATAAAAATCTCTATTTTTGAATAACAACATTACCCAATCCTAATAAATAATTTTGGGGATCATAGTATGGTAGAGTGTGAATCATACTATGGTTGTGGGGATCATAGTATGGTTGTATGAGAAACATATATGGTTGTGAGGATCATAATATGGTTGTGAAGATAATAGTATGGTTGAGTATGAATCATACTATTGTTGTGATGATCATAGTATGGTTGTGGAGATCATAGTATGGTTGAGTGTGAATCATACTATGGTTGTGGGGATCATAGTATGGTTATGTGTGAATAATACTATTGTTGTGAGGATCATAATATTGTTGTATCATAATATATGTAGATGCCCGTTGATCCAGATATGGCGACATAATTACCTAAGGAAGTACTTTATTAAAGACCTGGACGAGTTATCCTCCTGCAAGACATTAGATCTGCTGATTTTTTAAAGCTCAAGTGTCGCTTCCTGCAGATCTTATTGTAAAATTTCTTAATGCTAAAGGACGATCACAATGGACGCTCTATGGGTCATCAAGTGAATGTATTATGTGTCAAACATGTCAAGGTCAGACATTGGAACAAGTCCTTTTTACCTGTTTTATTGGTGTTCTCGAAACTTCGTTAAAGGTGTATGATAGAGTTCCAGTTAGCAGCAGTTAACATAGCCCAAAGTTACACCAATTTGTTAATGTCTCATGTCTCATGAAAGACGGTTTTCGTATTTGTTTATAGCAGATCCGACATTATCGAACATAGGGTCTATCTCGAAATCGCTTCATTAACTTCGGGAATATTTTATTTTTAGTAATAGTAGATACAACCAAAAACTTTATCCAGTGCCCGTTAATAGGAATCCCATTTTCGCCCATTCCTTGTCTACACTAGTAAACAGATTATGACGGTTTATCTGCGCAAGCGAGAAGCATGTTCTGGCACGGTGTCACTGTGCTCCCTATGTTCAATTCTGTCGGGTTAATCAGTAGAAAATCACTGGACAATTGGCTGGATCGATTATTATCTTGCATCGAATTATTACGTATCGAATTGCAATATGTGACAGCGCATAGAGAAAGGCATCGAACGAGACCGATCCCATGCCACAAAAGTGTTCCCGCCCAGAGATATGCGCGTTTTTTGAAAGTGAAGTCGAGGATTCTAAGCGCAAATAGAAAGGGACCTAATCTTTAAAATGGCTCTCCTGAACAAAACTGGTTTTTGACCTTAGGTCCCTTTCTATTTTGCGCGTCACATATATATTTCTGGTCTAGGCAATACTAAGTGTTGCCTGGCGCCATCTAACATTTCCATTGGAAAGTTTGACATTTTTTAGCATAAACGTACTCAGAACGTTTTGGTGTAGGACCATCGTTTGTGTTGTTTACAGTGACATGAAAAAATCAATTTGGCAAAAAAATGGAATTAACTCGTGGACATTTTCGTGCGACTATTTTCACAACTTTTGACGTGAACTATCACGTAAAGAGTGCATCGATGAACTTAAATCTTTGTAGCACTGTGAAAAACTGGCTCAAAGCCGAAGATTGTGAAGGTCGTCCAAAAAACGCCCGCAGTGCCAGAGAATATTAATGCCGTGAGTGAACTGATAATGCAAGATCGTCATGTGACGTACCGTGAGATAGAGGCATCCTTGGACATTTCTTGCACTAGCATACATTCGATATTGCATGAACACCTGGCCTTAAAAAAGGTTTGTTCTCGTTGGATCCCGCACAATTTGACAATCGCTCAAAAAAAGGCTTGTGTCGATTGGTGCAAAAAAATTTTGAAAAAATACGATCGCGGTGCTTCAAAAGACGTTTATAAGATAGCCATATGTGATGAATCGTGGTTCCGTGTGATCTTCGAAAACGAGCCAAATCCAACGATAGTTGTTCGTGGAAGAAGCTCTTCGAAGCGAATGGTCGCCTGTGTCTTCGACAAAACTGGTCATGTGGCGCCTACTTCGCTTGAGCAACGTAGGACGGTCAATTGTGAGTGGTACACCACAATTTCTTTGCCTGAAGTCTTCGGAAAAATGAACAAGAGAAGACGAATTATTGTGCACCATGACAATGTGAGCTCTCACACATCGGCTCAAACGAGTGCTTTTTGATCGGCCAAAACGTCGAATTGATGGGTCATCCGCCGTACAGCCCTGATTTGACACCCAATGACTTCTTTTTATTCCCACATATTAAGAAAAAAATGATTGGTCAAAGATTTTCGTTGCCAGAAGATGTTGTTGAAGCGTTCAAAAACCATGTTTTGAGGGTGTCTCAATCGGAATGGAAAAAGTGCTTCGACAATTTGTTTAAGCGCATGCAAAACTGTATAAATCATGCTGGAGAATAATTTGAAAAACAATAAAACCATTTTTGATGATAAATATTCAAGTTCATTATTAGACCAAAAATATATATAGCAGCCCTCGTATCTTTTCCAATTTTAAATTCAGATTTTGAGTCAGTTTGCGTAGTTTTGTGTAAAGACGTACTAGTTTCGAGATTATATGAAAGTCAACAGGGTTTGTAATAGCGTTCATCTAAGAAATAGGGTTGCACAAGAGTTAGCCTTAGAGGTATTATGTCGTAATTGCATACTAATATTTTCGGGACTTCACCATCAGATCGGAGTTGTACATTTACCAGACCTTGAACCACATGATATTTTCCACACAAGGGTTAAGTAGTTCACATAATGCGCTCTACAGGGTTAGCAATTTGTAGTAAACTATTGATGCGATACTCTCAGGTTTGCTTTCTTTTAAGTTAAAAATGAGTTCAAACTTTTAACCCAATTGTGCAGATAACCAACTCATTCCCTACGACTTTGAACTCATGAGCCTCGGCAACATTCTGATGTTCGAAGTATGTGATTGCAAACTTGACATGGAATATTTCCCCATCACCTGTGATTGGTATTAGTTTGTCTTCGCCAAAAGTTTTAAGGGAAGTGAATGGGTTTTCTCCATGTTCCCATTATCCATTCGTCCCCAGATTATCATTATCAGGCTGTACTACCATTATTACCTGTAAATCAGCAATATCTATGGGCCCTGCTTAATTGTATCGAGACATATCGATTACACAAGTAATTGTTAGAGGACAACAAAATTTGCGGATTGGATAGACCGAGACTCAGGTTACAGAAGCAGGCTAGACAAATCCAAGGTATAAGTCTGGTATTTCGAACTGATAAAATCATTCTTAAATAAGACCAAAACTAACAACTAATTGTGGTACGCTTAAGTAAGTAGCATTTAATAGCAAATACGAGTTGCAAATATTGTGTTGAAGGGTAACAAAAAGTGGGCCGCGTTCTCTCTGAGAAGAACAATGAACCTGATAAGGTTATACATACAAATGTTCGACAATACTTTGAGCAATTTTTAGACATTAAAAATAGATATGAAAGCTTCAATATAACAAAAACAATATTTTGTCCAACCTTCAATGCTAACGGATTAAACATTTCCCAGGATGATAATTTCTTTATATCACCTTGTGATTTAGAGGACATATTACATAAGTTAAAAAATAAATTAACATCAGGAATTGACCAGGTTCCAAATATTGTTCTGCAAGAACTCCCCTCTGAAATTGACTTAGAATATTGCTCCCTTTTCAACAATATGTTGAACAATTCCTATTTTCCACCCAATTGGAAAATAGCCAAGCTAATTGTAATTCCTAAAAAAGACAAAGACGGAACAATCTAAACAATCTCCGACCGATTAGTATGCTGCCAAACATAAGCAAAGTATTTGAAATTTTAATAAACAAACACATAATCAAGGTCATTCAAGAAAATACTCTACACTCATTTTAGCAATTCGGCTTTAAATACGAGGGCAGTTCGGAATCTTCTTAGCCTAGCACAAAATGCGCGGTATAAACAGAAAAAAGTTAAGTGTTTTGGAAACTTACATCTCTGCTATGAACACATGTTAAATTTTGTTTCGATCTGGCAAATCCTTCATATAAAAACAGGTGCTAACAAAAAACGCATCCGCGATTTTTTTACAATGGAAAAATTGGAAATGCGTGGTGTCATTAAATATTTACATAAAAAAGGTTTATCGGGACAAGAAATTCATAATGATATGGTGAATGTGTCAGGTGAAAGTGCTCCTTCATATGCAACAGTAAAAAATTGAGTTGCTGAATTTAAACGTGGTCGTACAAGCATTGAAGATGAACCACGTAGTGGACGTCCAAAAACAGCAACAACAACAGAAATTGTAGCCAAAGTGCATGATTTGGTATTAAATGATCGACGAATAAAAGTGCGTGAAATAGCCAATATCATGGACTTCTCCAATGATCGAGTCCATTTAATTTTGCATGAAGACCTACAGATGAAAAAGCTTTCTGCAAGATGGGTGCCGCACTTGTTAACAGTCGACCAAAAACGCATAAGAATGAACATTTCTCAAGCTTGCTTGAATCGTTTTTAGCGAAATAAAATGGATTTTAAGCGTCGTTTCATAACTGTTGATGAGACATGGATCCACCACTATACTCCAGAGACAAAAGAACAATCCAAACAATGGACTGAAGCTGGAGGAAGTGCCCCAAAGAAGGCAAAAACAATTCAATCGGCTGGTAAGGTTATGGTAACGGTTTTTTGGGACTTCAAAGGTATTTTATTGATTGACTATCTGCAAAAGGGTAAAACAATAAATTCAGAGTAAATGTACAAATTCGAGAAAAACGTCCTGGCTTACAACACAAAAAAATAATTTTTCATCAGGACAACGCACCAGCGCACAAGAGTGTTTTAACAATGGCTAAAATCAACGAATTTAAGTACGAGTTGCTTGACCACCCACCTAGTCAACAATTTGATGTAATTAATGGTCTTCAGCAGGGCACAGTCAATGCGCCTATCATTTTTAGCATATTTTTAATGACTTACTAGAAAAAATAGACAATATAATAGCTTTTGCCGACGACATTGTCATATTTCATTCCAGCAATAATATATCAGAAGTAAATTTTCATCTACAGAACAAATTTGACGTAATAGAAAAATATTCTTTAAACTGGCATCTTAAAGTTAACGTTAATAAATGCGAAAGCATTCTCTTCCGCCCACCCGTTAACCAATGCAACAATAATGTCCGAAAATGTTGGAAACAGTTCGGGATATCATCAAGACAGTCTCATGCTACTATACTCCTTTTTGAACGAGTTAAATACTTAGGTATCCACCTTGAAAAATTCCCATACTTTAACCACCATGTTAGTCTTCAAATAGAAAAAAGACTGCTAGAAAACAGACTAAAATTGATAATGTATCAATCTCTAGTAAGACCAATTTTGTTCTATGGCTGTTCCATCTGGTTCAGTATTTCTCCTTCGTATATGGAACGTTTAAGGATATGTGAAAGAAAAATATTAGGGTCTTGCATGTCAATGTACAGGACCGAAAACAGTGACTCTACTAAATACATTTCTAACGTAAGACTGTATAATGCAGCGAAAATAGTTCGAATAGACAATCACATTACCCATTTAACTAGAAACCACATGTTACGATGCCTCAATAACACGGATAATCCTTTAATTATAGCACAATATTATGAAAGTGACGAATACTTTACCGTAGCTATTAAAAATGGTTTCGTTCCTCCTGAAGGTTTTTTATAGTTGGACAGAAAAGGTTATATTCAAAACTCTGAATGTGTACCATTGTTATATCATATTTACAGAAGGGCCAACAATAAACTTATAAATTGTCGCGTTTTAAATGACGAAAATAAAAGATATTACACTTCCATCTCTAAAAGGGACAAAATCATATCTACCTCTACCAGGAAAAAATGCTGGTGGCTGACACCCTAGTACATTCCGTCTGGGAACTTTTTCCTTCTTTTAATTCCTCTTTTATCTTATACATCAATATTTATGCAACGTTTTTTTTAAATTTTTCTTTGCAACATAGTATTTTCATAACGTGTATGTATACAATAACTATACCGTTTTCTAAAAAGAAAGTTATATGCATTTATTAATTGAACGGACAGCTCGATTAGAGACTAGTTTTAAGTTAAAATTTGTTAATTACACTTTTGATTGTTTAAGCATGTAAGGAAATACTTTTGCTGAAATAAATATTCATTTAAAAAAAAAGTGGGCCGCGCCCCTTTTTTTTGCTATTATTCACCAACTTCAAAGTTCTGCTTCTTGAAAGGTTCAAAATTAAATTCCTGCACAGAGCGACCCAAAACCAGTCCTTTTTACTTCAGCTCACTATGGGTTGAAGTCTTCACGGTGTCTATTAGAGCGTGTCCGATCTTTTTAGACCATCCTCGTGGAGGACCCAGCCACACGCACACACACACACATGCATACATATGCAGACCAGAATGTGTTTGAGTTAAATGGTTTGTAATGTGTTTGTTTGTTGGTTTTTATTTTTGTCATATTATGTTTTTGTTATTTTCGTTTCGTTTTTATCGGAGAATTTCTTTCCTTCTTATTGCGTGATATTTTAACATAGAAAAACAAGACATGGCGCTACAAAGAAGCAATAAACCGCCCTCGTAGCAGGCCTTTAATCACGCTCGGCGGATATGTCAAATCCATTTCATAATTCTTTTATTTTACATTCATTCCAATTGAAATGTATCCATAGCGGTCCATGTTGTGATACAAGACCGAGATTGTTTTCGATTTCTTACCCTCCAGCTTTAAATTCGACGTATTTAATCAAATCATACTAACGTCATTTACTCTCATAACTAATTGTAAAAAAATTGGACGTCAATCTTGAGGTTATAATAACTTATTAGCGACCAACCACCCCTCATACATAATATCCCTCGTTTTATCCTTGGCTATAGACTAAAGATGATAAGGCCCTGCTGCTCCAACATTGCACTGTGCATTATGTGCTAGTTGCCAATCCTGATAATGTTGATATTTTTTATATAGCTCCTCTTACGAAGATCGCTATCGAACGAAAGTGCCGCTGATCTATCGGCCACATTTTAAATCTGATATATCTCAAATTAGACTCGTTATGTCGTGCTAGGAACCATTCCTGATGAAATAAGGCGAGATTGGTTCAGGTTTTCTTATAGCCTTCATACAAAAGTTGCAACCTATATATGGTCCAACTATTTTTTTCTCAAATTTACCATCATGGTTAAGATATACCGAATTTTTTATTAAAGACCCAATATAAAATTCCCATCCGATTTAAGGTCCTTCTACATTTTAAATTTTATCTAACTCAAAATGAGAATAGTAAATTATGGCTGACCTATCACCAATCGGTACATGTTTTAAAATAGCCTACATAAAATAGGTTGCTCCAGTTCTACATAGAAGTCACATATTAGGTTCGAACTTTTTCCAATTACATACAAGGGGATGAGACTTCTATACAAACATAAATGTCGAAAGGATGTTGTTTAGGCTGCCCGACGATTGGTTTGTAGATGAAGCGGAGGGTCTCGTCGGCCATGAAAGAAAACCGCTGATGAGCGAGTGTGTCACATCTAGGCTGCAATCGATATGGGATTCCAGTGTGAAGTGGATATTAATGCAGTCCTCGCCTGCCAGAATTGTTGGTTGTTTTGTCTCAGTTTGGCCTAGCCTTAGTACATGGTTGCCATTTACCAACATCAAACGGAGATAGACTTTGCGGTGAGAATGCCATATCGTTATACAACGTGGCTTAGTCCGAAATACTTACATGTACTTATAGATACGTGCATCTGTAAAATGGCTGGACAACTAAAACGCACGATGGTAATTGTACGACGTAAGAATTCTGCTATATATATTTCTGGCCTAGTAATGAAAAGGCGAATATTTATCATCAAAAATGGTTTATTGTTTTTCAAAGTATTCTCCAGCATGATTTATAGACTTTTGCATGCGCTCAAACCAATTTTCGAAGCACTTTTTCCATTCCGAGACACCTCCAAAACATGGTTTTTGAACGCTTTAACAGCATCTTCTGGCTTCGAAAATCGTTGACCACGCATTTTTCTCTAGATGTGCGGGAATAAAACGAAGTCATTGGGTGCCAAGTCAGGGCTGTACGGCGGATGACCCATTAATTTGACGTTTTGGCCGGTCAAAAAGGCGCTGGTTTGAGCCGATGTGTGCGAGCTCGCATTGTCATGATGCACAATGATTCGTCTTCTCTTGTTCCTTTTTCGAATTTCTTTGAAGACAAATTGTGGTGTAACACAGAATTAACCATTCTACGTCGCTCAAGCGGAACAGTCGCTACATGACCAGTTTTGCCGAATAAACAGGCGACCATTTGCTTCGAAGTGCTTCTTCCACGCTGTTATTTTTCGGGCTCATACGCATAGATCCATGATTCGTCACCTGTGACGATCATATAAACGTCTTTTGAAGCACCGCGATCGTGTTTTTTCAAAAATCGACACGAGCCTTTTTTTGAGCTATTGTCAAATTGTGCGGGATCCAACGAGAACAAACCTTTTTTACGGCCAGGTGTTCATGCAATATCGAATGTATGCAGGTGGAAGAAATGCCCAATGATGCCTCTATCTCACGGTATGTCACATGACGATCTTGCATTTCCAGTTCATGCACGGCATCAATGTTCTCTGGCATTTTGGACGACCTTCGTTTTTGAGCGAGCGTCGGCCACGATTAAACCAGTTTTTCACAGTGATATAGGATGGTGCTTTATCGCCATGCAAAGATTTAAGTTCATCGATGAACTCTTGTCGTGAAGTTGTCGAAAGTTGTGAAAAATGATCGCACGAAAATGTTCACGAGTTAATTCCATTCACGAGTTAATTCCATTCACTGTAAACAACACAAATGATGGTCGTAGGCCAAAACCTTCTGAGTACGTTTATGCTAAAAAATGTCAAACTTTCCAATGACAATGTCAGATGGCGCCAGGCAACACTTTGTGTTGCCTATTCCTGAAAGATATATAACGACCCTCGTACACTTTTTTTCAATATTCCCAAAGAAGGAAGTCCTACATGATCGTGGCAGCCAATTAACACTGCCGCTTGATTTTTTCGCGCAAAAGAGCTATTGTTTCGTTGGCTGTATGGATTGGGTCTATAACCTTAATTTCTGGCATCAAGAAATCTGTTATCATCTCGCGATTGCGTACATCATTCACGAGCCGCGGCTGACGACTATGCTGCCACACTATAGCGAAAAATATCAATGTTTACTACTGAGCCGCTTTGCTGAAACTTGAGCACAATTCTCCCAATAATGGACAAATTTGGTCGATTATGCTGACCAACAAAATCACGAAGTGTACGAAATGCATATAAATTTGAACGTCGATTTTTGTAAAAAACTTCAACAATCTTCACACGCTGCTCAAAAGTGCCTTTCCGTGGTTGGATTTGTCTAACACTGAAACAAAGAAATGTCAAATTAAGTTGGGCAACAAAGTTGAAGTTAATGTGTGACTCACAATTTACATCGTGCTTTTTAGTTGGACCAACTTATTATTTGATAACTAACAACAAATGTCTGTAATTTTGGGTACCATTCCCGCATTTATAGATCGCAAGCTGGTAGTAAACTTAAATCCCGGAAAGGGTTTCGTCTCGGAGTAGAATCTCATCGCATCTGCATACTCTTATCTATGCTGAGACCCATAGAACAGTAGATGCGTAAGGCCCCAGCCCTGCAAACAGAAAAATATACAGTTGGCAATCGGTTCGAACAACAAGATTTCAGTAAGATGAGAGGACTTTCAGTGGCAATCATGATGAAAATTCAGATTGATGTACCATAAGATGATTGTAGTGCCAATTTAATGGTACAGGCAACTTACTTTTCGGTCACATTGCCCTAGATCAAATTATTGGTTGCCAGAACCATCTGTTACGACAACAAATAGTTTTGTATAGCACGATAGTTCGATTGGTAATTAGATAAAATGGTAAAAATAATATATAAAAATAGTTATTACAACAAAATTTTAAGTTGTCTTACGTAAACATCATATCTTCGAAGGGCAAATTAGAAAACATCTTCCTCCGACTGCCAAGCGGACCGGAAAAGTATATCATTAAATCTCGAAATTGGACATTTAGACTTATAATTATTATCTAGATTTGACTAATTTTTTTAATTGGGCTTTAAAGTTTTTAAATGAAAATTCTAATCCGGATAACATTCGTTACTGAAGTCTCACAACATCACATTAAGGAAAAAGTAGGAACTTTTCTTAAAAT
Source organism: Hydrotaea diabolus (assembly GCA_963513945.1). Taxonomy (NCBI): domain Eukaryota; kingdom Metazoa; phylum Arthropoda; class Insecta; order Diptera; family Muscidae; genus Hydrotaea; species Hydrotaea diabolus. Next base: position 190,476,646 of record OY740718.1, read on the forward strand.
CGTATACTTAATAAACGGGAACTACTGTTTAACGCTGACTCTGAACTGCTTATGCTGTTTATAGGAAAGATTTTACATGGCTTAGAAAAAAAATCTCTTACTCGTCAAGTCGCCGGCATTAACGAGGTGGAAACCCGCTGCTGAAAATTTATTAGATGCTCTTAGCCGGGGTTGAACCTGGATTTACTGGAATGCCAGTAGAGCACAACTCCATCACACCACGGCAATCGAAATTCGGATTACACTAATTATGTTAAAACTGAAACTCAAATATCATTTCAATTTTCTTAGGATTCTACTTAGTTACTTTCATTGAAATATTTAGTTGCATTTGCTTAACATTTCAGTGCATTAACTAATATTTGGTTGTAATAATGGAAAGTTGATTGTACATGCAAACTCAATCGTTTGGTTGAAAAAAACATTCGGTTGTGACATCACATCTGTTCCTTGTATGGCAAGTTGTATCCTTATGCTTCGAATTGGTACCAGCAATAACGGCACTGGAATTAACTGAAGGGCGGAGAATAATGTAAAACACAAGGATGATGTTTATCAAAGAGTTGTAGGGTACCATAAAGTCGGTGGGTGTTAACTTTAAGTCCAGCTAACAGACCTCATACTCTAGGTATCTAGCCTGAATATATTTCGGATCTTTTGGAACCCTTAAAAATATACTAGAATATTTCTTTCTACAAGGCCCCGTTTATTCGCCCGCTGAGACGTTAACAAACACATACATACAGACATATATGTCTATACATCTCTACGTCCATATCTCTTATCTTGTTGCTAACAAACCCAATACGGACACATACATGTACTTATGATTATACGGATGTCTGTATGTGTTATTATTGGATATTTCATATTTCCATTTTGGCTCCTCCGTGTTTGTGTTGTCCTTCTTGTTCCCCTACAGACACACACACACACACTTACACACAAAACCATAAACCTCTTACAAACGAGTACGAGTATGTGTCCTTTTTGCCACTGTTCCATTTCGTCCGTTCGTCGGTGTTGTTGTTGCTGCTTATTATAATATCTCGTCGCCAGATGAGAAATGTTGGAGGAGGGAGCTCCGGTTAAATAAACCCGTATGTTGTTAATAAAAAATAAACTACTAAAGGAAATAGGAAAAAAATAAAATACGACTATTATACGAAAATATGCACAGACCAAGAAGAAGAGAGAGTGCGAAAAAGTGAAATAATAAGAAAAAAACGGCGATATTCGTATGGCACTGCCATCAAAAACCACTCACACATACGCAACGATGATACCCAGTAAAATATTTTATTACTCGTAGGATGCCTAACGAGGACATTGTCATCAATTTCGTCCTCCTACATACACCCATGCATATGTTATGTGTTCGTTAACCTAATCCGGAAACCATTTCCAATGTGCTCTCCATTTAAGTTCTGATGGACTTAATATTTATAAAACCCCAATATTCGTTTTTGCTCCACGACAGATACTTACATTGTTGTTCAATTATTCAAAACGGATGGAAAACTTTTATTCAAAACAGATTGAAAACTTGTTTAAAAACAAATACAAAGTAATCTCGTTTAGTAACCTCATGGGAAACTTCTTCTGTATCAGTAAGTTGAGCGCAATTTAATTTGATGCCATCATCTACGTAATGGAATATTCGTCAGAGAGCCTATTACAGGGGGCTTTCCCTATGAAGAGCGCATAGAGTTTGAACACGCAGGTAAATATCAGCGGGATGCCAAGGCAAACAGTGGTTTTAAATCGAAAAGCTTTAGAAAATAATTCTATAACTTTTGAACGAACACACGCACACACTGAGAACAGATTTGTTATGCCAACCGAATGTTGGTGATGTCACGTACTGTCCATGTATTCCATAGCTACAGCCAAATGTTGATTGTGCAGTTTCCAGTAATAGACTAAGTATTGGAAATTCCAACTAATAAAAATGATTATTGGAAAGAAATTAATTATAATTATAAAATGTTAGTTTTAAGAAATCTTTTAATTCGGTTAACATTATCACATACATTTGTGAACTGGACCAACAGATGGTTACATTTATGTTTTCCATTTATATTGGATATGTACGAGTATAAGTGTTAATACAATTTGTAATAGATATTCGGCGAAAAAAATTACTCTTTTCAAACTTTTAAATCTAATTATAAAAAAAATAATTGAAATTCAAAAATATTTAATAAAATTATTTATGATTTTTTATTTCCACGAGGGTTGCTATTTATATTTCGGGTCCGGCAATAAAAACACAATAATTTATCATTGGAAATGTTTTTTTCAAAATATTCTCCTTTAAGATCCATACACTTTTGAATGAGCACAAACCAATTTTCAAAGTACTTTTTCAACTCCGATTGAGACACCTCCTTAACATGATTTTTGAACGCTTCAACAGTGTCTCTTAGTGACGAAAATCATTGACCACGCATTTTTTTCTTGATGCTAGAGAATAAGAAGAAGTCATAGGGCGCCAAATCAGGGCTGTACGGTGAATGGTCCATCAATTCGACATCTTGAGTAGTCAAATAGCTCATCGTTTCAGCTGATGTGTGAGAGCTCGCAATGTCGAGATGCAAAATGACCCGTCTTCTCTTATTATCTCTCCTCATTCTGCGAACACTGTTGGCAAACAGATGGTTGTATACCACTCAGAATTGACCGTCCTACGTTCCACTAAAGGCAATGTGGCAAAATGACCGGATATACCAAAAAAAACGCAATCATTTGCTTCGATGTACCACTTCCACGAACAACTTTTTTGGATTTGGCTCGTCTTGAAAAACCCATACGGACGATTGCTGTTTTGTTCAGGTTCATATGCTTAGCTCCATGATTCGTCACCTGTGACAATGTTATACACTGCCTTTGAGCAACCGCAGTTATCCTTTTTAACATCTCTTTGCCTTGTTTTTTGAGTATTCGTCAAATTATGTGGGATCCACCGCGAACAATTTTTTTTCACTCCCCAATGAAAATGCAATATCTTATTGATGCTTGTCATACTAACTCCCAAGGTTGCCTTAATCTCACATGTTGGTCTTTCTTAATCAGTTCACGCAAAGCATCGATGGTTTCTGGCAAAGTGACCGAAGTTGGACGTCCTTCACGAAATTCATCCTGTAGCGAACGGCGGCCGAGACTGAACTCTTGGTACCAGCGATTAAGAGTTGTTTTTGTTGGTGCTTCATCGCCAAAAGTCGAAGCAAGTTGATTTAAACACTCTTGACGCGATAACCCGCGCCGAAAATCGTATAAAATCAAGGCAAGAAAATGTCCACGGGATAATTCCATTTATTGACTGAGATAATTTTTTCAACACACTGTAAACAACAAAATTCGCCCTTAAATGACACAACGTTCTGAGTGAAGTTATGCTAAAAAAGTAAAAGTTTCCAATTTAAATTCCAGTTTGCATCTGGGAACACTAGTATTGTCAGGACCCGAAATATAAACACCAACCCTCCCTATTTTTGTATTGTCGTCTTAAACTAAGATTTTGTTAGGCACTACAAACCTTTAATTTTTACGAGTATAGGGATACTACTCAAAAATGGAATGACCAATGTTTGGTTACAACAGTGAACAAAACGGGGTTTGGTTATAACAATAAACGCATCTGTCAATGGTATCAAAGTAAAATGTACTTCATTCATAACCTCCCGTTACGGGAACAAACAGTTTTACTGAATTCGGTTTGTGTAACCGATTTATGGCTGTGTGAGTACTGTACTATTTTCTCAGCTACCGTCTTAAGGTATGTCGAACCATGCAAGCACCAATACCATGGAAAGCTGATGATGGCATCAGAAAGTGCGGTTATCCAACCGAATTTTTGTAGTTCGGACCGAATTCCAACAAATTTTTTCCTAGTGTGCAGATATTTTAATGCAATTGCTCACACTTAGATCAAAGACGATTTATATATAATCTTTTTTATAATCTGATTTGGTATGGAATGACACTACAAAGTTGGATCTTACCTTACTTACTTAAGTCCCACAACATCCCATAAAAGAACAAGAGGGGGACGTCTCTCAAATAATTGACCTGTGCACGATACAATTCTTATACTCAATGACTGTGACCTACTGTTTAACGCCGGCTCTAAACGACCAATGCATTTAATAGAGGACTTTTACCATGGCATAGAGATAAATCTCTTACTCGTAAATGCCTGTGGAAATCCGCCGCTTAAAAATGGAAGGATATTCCTAAACTGGGTTTACTGGAATGGTAGTCGTGCACACTTCCATCAGTATACTAAAAATTATGAATCTAACCAGTAAACCAATAAATATGACCTTTGGAATGACAATATTTCGAGTTATTGTCTTTTCGAGAACAATTGTTAAGGGTGGTTACATTTGAAGGGCCGATGTTTAATGGGAACCACACCTAAACGTCAATCTTTTTTTCTGCATTTTATTTGATATTTCTCAATTTCAGACTACATCAATTTGAAGCATGGAAAGATACACAAGCGTCAAAAACGTCATCAATGGTCAGAATATGGTGGCAAGAAATGACAACAGTGGATGATCAATTTTCGAATAAAATCATCTTCAGTGATGAGGCACACTTTCACCTCAGTGTATTGGTCAACATGTAGAATTGCCGCATTTGGCGGAAGATAATCCTAAAGTGATTGTCGAAAAAACAATGCACCCATAAAGAGTGACTATGCGGTTTATGGGCTGGCGGTATAATCGGGCCGTATTTTTTCCAAAATGAGGCCGGTCAGGCAGTTACTGTGAATGGTGTTCGCTATCGTGAGCTGATAACGAACTTTTTATGACCCGACTTTGAAGATATGGATGCGGACGATATGTGGTTTCACCAGGACGGTGCCACACAGGTAACGAAAGAATGACTCTTTTGCGCGTCAAATTCAATGGCCGTGTTATCTCACGTCGTGGCGATGTTAATTGGCCGCCAAGATCATGTATCATATCACATGATCTTGGCGGCCAACGACAACGTTGGACTTATTTCTTTGGGGTTATTTAGAAAATTATTTGTACGTCGATTAGCCAGCAACAATTCAAGAGCTAAAGGATGAGATAATTCAGCACATTAACGGCATACAACCTCAATTATGCCTTAGCGTCATCGAAAATCTGGACCATCGGATGGAGGTGACCGAGGTCGCGGCAGGTGACCGAGGTCGCGGCAGGTGACCGAGGTCGCGGAACTATACCAATATTATCATAACAAAAAGAAATGATAATAATTTCCTAAATAATTTGTGTTTTATACAAAATCAACATCGGCCCTTAAAATTTAACCATCCTTTAGACGGAACTCTCCCACACACAATTAATAGCCACAATATTGCCAGATTGCAACTAATTTCAAGGAGCTTTTCCACTTTTCTCCAGACTAGTTCTAAACAAGGGTACGAGGAGGACCTTAACATATAAAGAGCGAGTCCGCACATACATTACACTTTTACACACAGAGAAATCATTTGTTGCCACAACCGAACTTTTGGCCAACTAAATGTTGATGGTTCCACGTACTATCCACGTATTCAATCACTACAACCAACATTTTTTTGGGTACACGGCAAGTTTCAGGGAGCTGACGCTATTGGTAAATTAGACAAATTATTGGTAATCAGAACTAATTAACGTGATTATTAGAACTAAATTTAGACATGTAAAAAGTCTTTGAATTCCGTTGTCATTACCACGAACATTTGTGCACTGGACCAAGTAATGATTTTGTGTATTCGATTCTGGCCAAAATAAAAACCATATTTTATTAAAATTATTTTGAACTATTTTTAAATATTCTTTCTATTAGTTATAGATTTAAACCTGGCTTTTACTTCTACTTTTAAATGAACAATAGAGACGATTAACTGCATAAAATTGGTAATGTGGACCATAAAATAAAAATAGATTTGACCTATCAGCTAGTGGGCCCACTTACAAAATTGTTAGCCTATATATTTCCGCCTAATTAATTCTTGATACACACGAGGCTACCGTTGCAGCAATACATGTTAAATAAAACTTTACTTCGTGTGTAGCTGAGTTGCCACGTGTTTTGGGAGCAAAGAAAAAATAAAATTGGTACAATACGTTGCTCTCTACGTTTGCCTCGTGAGCACCTAGCATAAGTGCTAGTACGACACAGAAAATCTTAAATGAATCCTTGAAGTATTGGCTACAGATACCAGATAAAAAAAATATATTTTTATTCCGGTCATATTTCAACAAAGAGGGCGTCTTTGAATAAATTTCTAATAAGCTGTCCAATAAAACCTATTGTCCTAATATGATTGAAATTAAAAATGTACAACAATATTATTTGTTAAGTTTGCACCGATTTCCAACAGATTTTTTCGCTGTGTGTAGTTAAAATGAAGAGGACATTTCCACGATTACCATACAAACCCGCTGTTTGTGTCCTGGGCAAGATCTACTCTCGCAAGTCATTCTCTAGTCGCAGGTCAGTTCATTCTCCAAATTTAGATTTAACGAAGAAACGCCACAGTTTTCCATTACTTGTCTTTAGTCCAAGAATGTGTGACATTCGCCAGACCAATTTCCCAAATAGAAAAATGTTTGTTGTGTAAACGAACTTGCAGTTGCTCAACCTCGAAAGGTGTTATACACGTACATACGTATCCTACTCTTCTAAGCTCTCAAGGAGGCAAGTGGATGGATGTGGGTTTATATGCTAGACTAAACTTATGGGTTCATTCAGACGACAGCGTCGACAACTGCCAACAACATTTTTGCCACACTTGCCAACACCAGAGCAACATAAAAAATATTTACTCACATATACACATAAACAAACGTACACTTATTAATACATACATACGTACATACATATATTTTATAAAGGAGAAAATAGCACATAAGAGCTTTAACCAGACTCGGCGATTATTCATGTCGATGATGAACATATTCGCCATGTTTCTCGGATATATTTGAATAGACGCCATAACAAACTCCCAGCGTCCTAAGTCAAACACCCACCCACCCATAACATGGCTCCAACAGACCCGCCAACCATCGTCGATCTGGAACGATAATAAAATAAATTGTATGAAAATAGAACAATTGAGTTTTAAAAACAACAGCACATTCAGCACAGAACAGAACGCAAAAGAACGGAACAGTTAATAAAAATGAAGGCTGCGCGCCATCGATGGCGGACGCCTGTAGCGGCGACGATGCCATCCATGGCGGACAGACAAGGGCACAAAAAGAAAAGAAATTAAACGGCATTACCCAGACCAGAACCGACCAAAGCGGAGCTGGCAAGAGTGAGAGTAAAATGAAATGTGACCAAAAGCGGAAACGGAATAATCGGGTGTTGTGTGCAAGTGTGAGTAAAAGCTGATAACAATTCTTGATATTCGGCTCGATTCTATTCGATTCGTGTCACATGTGTCAAATTTGACTGCTCATCCAGTCACGGATGAGCAATTTCTGATCGGAGATTAAACACAAATAAATGGAAAAATGTTAATTGGAAAAGTTCAGCAGTGTGTGAGAGCTCTGGTGGAGCAGCAATGACGGATATTCCACAAAAGGACACGAAGACAATCCTTTGTATAGTGGCTGAAAACACGGTTGACTTAATAATCAATCCGTACCTTATGTAGTTCATGAAATATATTTCCACGTAAACATGGTGTGGGACGTAAAATTCCTATAAAAAGAAATTCCTATGAAGTTTTTGAAATATTAATCAGATACAATGAGTTTTTACAATTATAAATATCGTATTACACAGAAAATATGATATTTTTTATCTCCCTACCCGCAGAACGGAGATAATCACAGAAATAGCTTATTTTTCAGATCAAGAGAAATATGGCCTCCACCGAATAGTGGATGGTATACTCAATTTGTCATTCCGTTTGCAACATCACGAAATGTTGATCGGAGAACCTATAAAGTGGACCTTATAAAGATAAACTTGCTATGTCCGTGTGTTTGTTGGAAGCGGCCCTGGGGGAAAAACGTTCTCTTTAAGGAACTAAAGGTAACAAATCATAATCTTTTGTGGGAAAACTATCATTAAAATTGTGGCTGAAGAAATCTTGTACCAGATTTCCCTTTCCATCTCCACACGAAGCGATGCCAAAAGTCGATACATATGTTTGGTGTTTGACTTTTCAATAAATTTTTCATTTTATTTGTACCATGCCCTCTTCATCTTATCTTCGGATGGTGGTCCATGAAAAATATGAGGCTGCCTAGATATTAAAAAAACGTTAACAAGCTTAGCTACCTTCACTGCGCTACAAAACTGCAACCAAAGTGATCCTTTTTTACCGCCCCTTCGGTTTCAGCCAAAACTTGAACAAAATCTGAAGGGTCTAAATAAAGGGGTTTGCCCACACTTTCATTGGAGTTGGTCTTTTTGACAGATGCCACTTGATTTATGCTCAGTTTGGTTTGCCATTTCATAATTAATAGACCTACTCCGGAACAACGTTTTCAAATAGTGGTGAATAGGACCAAAAAGAGATGGCCACCGATCCTGATTTTTACAAGAAAATTTTGTTCGGCAATGAAGCTCACTTTTGAGTTAATTGGGATGTCAATAGCCAAAATTGTCGCACTTGGAGCAAATCCATCCTCAAAACGTGACTGTTTGGTGTACTTATTGGGCAGAGGCAATCATTGGTCCATATTTCTTCAAAAACGAAGCCGTCCATAATGTTACAGTCAATGGGGATCGCTATAGAGCCATGGTTAATGGCTTTTTCGTGCCTGAATTCGAGGACGTTGATGTGGACGACATTTGGTTCCAACAATACGGCTCTACATGCTATACAGCCAATGAAAAAATTAATTTATTAAGGAAAAGTTTTGGTGAGCGCATTATCTTGCGTCTTGGGCCTGTAGCGTGTCCTCCAAGATCGTGCGATTTTACCGCTGTGCTATTTTTTGTAGGGTTATGTCAAGTCGCTTGTCTACACAGATAAGTCCGACACGATTGACGCCTTGGAAGAAGATATTCGGTGCGTTATCGCTGATTTACGGCCCCAAGATGCTGCAAAAAGTGGTCGACAATTGGGCCTTTCAGCTGGAATATATTCGACCCGCGGCGAATAAATTCCGAAATCATTTTTAAAGCATAATAGCAAACCCTTATCTTAATAATAAAGCCAAATTTTTAGCCATAACATCAAATTATATGCGTTTTATTTTATCTTGAAAACCACACGTCTGAAAAAAACACCCTTTACATTTGGATTCGTAGCAAAACTTGATTTAACTTAAAAACCCACACAGAGAAAAAATTAGTTGAAAATCGGTCCGAACTACAAAAATTCGTTTGGAAAAACCCAATTTCTGTTGCAATAACAAACATTCCATCGTATTAATGGTATCATGGTTCGAGATATCATGTGATGGTTGATACAACCATATCACATTATTCACAGCCAATAGCACAGTTATACCAACCGAATTCAGTTTAACTATTGGTTTCAACAACTGACGGTTATGGCAACCAAACCAATGACTTACATGTTACTTTGGTACCAATAATTGGTGGGGACAACAGATAACTTCTTTGTAGTGACCAAATCCCTTTTAGTTGGCTGTTGTAACGTAATAATGGTTCTTTCAATATCAACATATAAACCCTATAATATTTTATCGGTTCTAGTCACAAAAAAAATCCTCGTTTACGACGAAAGCATATGTGACGCGCAAAATAGAAAGGGACCTAAGGGTAAAAACCAGTTTTGTTCAGATGAGCCATTTTAAAGATTTAAATACGTGTATCTTTGGTGTACCATCACTTTCATAAAACGCGCATATCTCTGGTAGGGAACACTTTTGGGGCATGGGATCGGTCTCAAGGAAGTAAACATATTGACCTACTTGTACCAAAATATTTTAAAATTCACATGACCCTACAGATTATCGCTTTTAACATAAGAGCGAAAGCTGGCAGCTCCCTCCTGTTCCAGCCAATGAATCTTCCTCCCTATCATTTGCAGCACCTGTTCGACGTAGTTTAGCCGAGCAGCACTGCGCGCACCAACATTATTGATTTTCTCCCTTCCAATATTGGCTGTGTGTGTACTTTTTCGTGTTTTTCCGAAAATTACTTAATAATAATTTATCAAAGTCAAAACAAATTTTACACTCTTCAGATGAGGTCGGTGTGGTGGAAGTGGTGGTGGCGAAGTGGTATGGCGCTGGTGCACTGCTGGAGTTCGTTGGAGTGTTACTTCTGACAGTTCCCATTGACTTTAAAAAATTTCTAATAATTTTGTTTTGAATGGAAAATTTGTTTTCGAACCAAAAAAAAAATAAAAATCGTTAACTTTTCTCCTTGAACAACAGCAGCAGTAGGAGAAATGGCATGAGGAGCACTTTTGTACATTTCTTTCGTTGTAAGTCAGAGGATTCCTTCTTTGAGTGCACAGTTCACAAAAGTTTAGGATGAAACGCCGCTCGATGGCAGTATCGGCGGCACACAGGCAGCAACGCGCCGCAGCGGCAACAATTACACACAAGACGGCAGTTTTACGACTTGAAATTTTACGATTTTGTAAATAACGATCAAAATGAGTTTTCAGTTTTCCTCTACTACTTCTGACTGCTGCTGCTGCTGCTTCCTCTTCTAGAGTTCTTGCTGGCTGGCTGGTTCGTTCTATTTTCTCGCATTTAGCGCTCCGTATTTTTTGTGTGGATTTTTTTTTTATTTGTTGACGAAGAGTTATTGTTCCCCTATTTTGTTTTTTTTTATATGTAGTTTAAAATAATTTTATGGTTCCACAATCAGATGATGTTGGTCGGTGGTATCGCGTCGTGGTGGCTTGGCTTGGTTTGACTTCTTTGGTTACTGCTGCCGGAGGAAAGAATAAAAATATACAGTTCGGTTTCCTATGCATCCATCTATTTATTTCTGATGCTGTCTTTTCCGTTGAATTGAAATGATTCAGTCTGTGTCTTGAGCTCAACTTTTGTGGCAGTGTTGGTGTTCAGCTCTTACGAGGATGGTATAGAAATGTTGGTAAAGACTACTTACTTGGGCTGGCTCCACAACCTCTTGTTGGGTCGTGCCTACCTAAAAAATGGGCAGGCACGACCCAAATTGGTCATATAGTTCATTGTAGGGCTAGGTCCATATATTTTGTCAGCTCCCCTTTTTGATAAATTCCGCAATATGTACCAAAAATTGATAAACAACAATGATCAATGTTGTTGTGTTACTGTTTTGTTTCGTTCGTGTTAAGTTAAAACAAAGGAAGTTAAAACTGAAAATGGACTATTTAGTTTATCAATTTTGCAATTTTTTAATTCTGGATATAAACTAACATTCAAAAAATGCCGAGCTATCAGACTACGAAAAAAAAATTTTGTATAGCCTAGACATACGGCAGCGTGCATTAACTGTATTAACTCTGTCGTAAAAGCACAAAATAAAACTGCATTTAGGAATTTCAATCTGGCAACAGTGTCACAATTTATCAAAAATTAATCCGCTCTTGAGTTGGTAGCAGGGTTGATACATGTGGTTAGCGATTACGTACAAAAAAAGGAATAAAAAAGTACTTTCTAAGCCGAAAAGGTACAACATTTTTATACCCCACATCGCTCAATATTTTCAACCCCAAAATACGAGGGCTGCTATATATATTTCTGGCATAAAAAATCAAAATGCGAATATTTATCATCAAAAATGGTTTTATTGTTATAAGTATTCTCCAGCATGATTTATACACTTTTGCATGCGCTTAAACCAATTGTCGAAACATTTTTCCCACTCCGATTGAGACACCTCCAATACATGGTTTTTGAACGCTTCAACAGCATCTTCTGGCGACGAAAATCATTGATCACGCATTTTCTTCTTGATGTGCGGGAATAAAAAGAAGATTTTAGCCGATCAAAAAGGCGCTGGTTTGGGCCGATGTGTGAGAGCTCGCATTGTCATGGTGCACAATGATTCGTCTTCTTTTGTTCGTTTTTCGAATTTCTCCGAAGACTTTAGGCTAACAAATTGTGGTGTACCACTCACCATTGACCTCCAATGTTGATCAAGCGGAACAGTCGCCAAGTGACCAGTTTGCCGAAGAACCAGGCGACCATTTGCTTCGAAGTGCTTCCTCCACGTTATGTTTTAAGCTCATATGCATAGATCCATGATTCGTCACCCATGAATATCTTATAAACGTCTGTTGAAGCACCGCGATCGTATTTTTTCAAAATTTCTTTGCACCAATCGACGAGAGCCTTGTTTTGGGCGATTGTTAATTTTTGCGGGATCCAACGAGAACAAACCTTTTTTACGGCCAGGTGTTCACTCAATATCGAATGTATGCTGCTGGAAGAAATGCCCAAGGATGCCTCTATCTCACATGACGATCTTGCATTATCAGTTCACGCACGGCATCAATGTTCGTCCACGTTTTGCGACGACCTTCACGACTTTTGTCTTTGAACGAGCGTCAGCCACTATTGAATTCATTAAACCAGTTGTTCACAGTGCTAATGGATGGTGCTTCATAGCCATCGATGTACTCTTGTCGTGACAATCCACGTCGAATGTTGTGAAAAATTATCGCACGAAAATGTTCACGAGTTAAATCCATTTTTTTGCCAAATTGATTTTTTCAAGTCACTGTAAGCAACACAAATGATAGCAACACTTAGTTTAGCCTAGGCTAGATTATATTTATAGCACCCTTGTTCAAGGAGATAGACCCGAATCGATTCAGAACCCCTATTTAAAATCCGCAGCTGGAAAGGTCACATACGAGTATTACATCCAACTCTGACCAAATATTGTACATAGCGTGACGAGTCACTAAAAGTTCATGTTTTGGGATAGCCCTGCACAAAGGTTTTTACAGATTCGTCTCCTGTCGGTAAAACTATTGCATGGTACGTTCGACCATATCGCCCAATGACCATGCACCCATGCAAAGGTCTTTCCAAATTTAAGGTCCTGTCATTCCACAAGCCACATTTAAAATTCGGTCATCGTCGAATTTAGTTTAGTGCAAATATGAAAGATCTATTATCAATCTTGGTAATATTGGTTCACGTTTTCATGTAGCTCCCATATATAGGTAAATGCCGAGGCCCGGTCTACAATTCCTCTATTTTAACCGATCTCACTCAAATTTATAATAGGGCGTTATGATCGACTTAAACCAAATCTACCGAAGCTCGACCATATTGGTCCATCTTTTAAAGTAGCCCTGCCGCCCTTTATTTACGTGCTTTAAATTCAATTCTATTCAGAGAATTTGTTGTTGATATAAGCATTTATTTAAGCAATAAGAAACACTTAGTTCTTAAAAAATAAAATATTCAAGTGGGCAAAATGCACTTTTTTCGGAGTACTGAAAAAGGTATCAAAAGATTTGCGGTGGTACCACGGTACTTTTCAAGTCAAAAAGTATCAAATATGTTCCAAAGTATTAACTTTTTGCAATAGTAATTTCAGCTTTCTTTCAAATAAAATATATTTTTTTTGCCAACAGCATTACTGTTAACCGTAACCATTTTATATCGAAGTAAATTGCAAAAAATATTTGACAAGCAGTTATTTATAATGAAACAGCTGTTTACTAAATGCAGTTAGATAAATGCAAATACTGTCGCCATAAAATTTTAATTTGTATTAGTGGATTATTAATGCACTTTAACGCTGTCGTCTGTCTAGGGTAATAGTTATCTTGTTAGATTTTAATTTAGTCAGCAGGCAACATTGAACAAAATTGTGAGTAATATGGCAACATTGTGTCCCTGCGTTTACACCAAAGATAATTGAACAGCAAGAGGATCGACATGAAGATCGACGTGAAAAGCTGACAATGAAAATCTAAAAATTGCAATAAAATAACACAGGGTGACAAAATTTCGATTATTTTCTGCGGTTCAACTTTTTGGAGTCAATTTAGTTGTATGAGATAGTGATATTCTTATCCTATAATTCACTTTTTTTGAATTGACTCTGGTTCTCGAGATAAACCGCTGTTTTAAAAATGAAGGAGGTTTCACCATATATTTTAGCATAACTCAGGAACAGTTTTTCCGATTTGGTAAAGAAAAAAATTTTAAAATCCGCAACTAAATTACATTCAAGTTACCCCTACAATGTTTTTTGATAAAGTCAATAATTTCGAAAATATTCAAAAACTTCTTCCAAAAAAAATTTTTTTCATAGAAAATTGAAAACTTTTTTCTATTTGTTAAATGCATATAAAATCAAAAAAGTCACAAATGCCAATTTTTGATCTTTAATTATAAACATAGATATGTTACAAATAAAAGTAGCCATATTTCAATAAAATCGATTAACAAGTTTTGGATTAATTCACAATTTAGTGATGGTATCTCATTGTGATAAATTTTTGAAATGAACTTTAATAACACAAATATTCCATAATTATAAGAAACACGAGTTAAGACAACCGTTTTGTATGGGATTTTCTTTGGTACTTTTTGTTGGGACAGTCCCGTTGTAGGTTCCAACAGTAGTCTGCCATCATATGGATATCCCACCGTCCTTGGTATCTTTCCTCCATGATCTTGATGTCCTGGTGGAATCGTTCCCCTTGTTCTTCACTATAATCGCCGAGGTTGTCAGGAAATTTATCCAAATGACTGTGCAGATAATGCACTTTTATACTCATATTAACTCCTAGTTTTTGGAAATTCTGGAGCATTTTGCTAACAATTTCTGCATAGTTCTTAGCTTTGTTATTCCCCAAAAAATTGTTGACAACTGAGTCATGAGATTTGTGAAATCATCGTTGTTTATAAGAGTACGGTTTTGTGGCCCGTCAAAAACACCTGCTTTTAACTTTTCTGTACTAAGACCAGGAAATGTTTGACAAATATATTTAAAGCAATCGTCATTCGTATCGAGTGCTCTTACAAACTGTTTCATAAGGCCAAGTTTAATGTGGAGTGGTGGAAGAATGATTTTTTCTCGACTTATCAAAGGTTCATGAACGATGTTATCTTTTCCTACAGTCATGTTCAGTCTTGACGGCAAGTCTGTCCTGCTCCAGTGTTCATTTTTTGCACGACTGTCCCATAGACATAGAAAACAGGGATATTTAGTGTATCCACTTTGCTGGCCCAATAAAAAGTTTACCATCTTTAAATCTAAACAGACGGACCACTTGTGTTGATAATATGAAATCTTCTCTAACACCAGCTTGACGTTTTCATAGTCCTCTTTAAGTTTAGTCGAATGACCTACTGGAATCGAAGCCACTTTATTTCCATTATGTAGTAATACACACTTCAAACTTTTTTTGAGCTGTCTATAAAAAGTCTCCAGTCTTTTGGTTGGTATATTGGAAGGCCCATTAAATTCAAAAGCCCAGAAATATCATTACAATATACAATATCATTCGCTTCGGTAAAGAATGGAAGAATGTCTCGCTCTCTGTTTCGGTAAGTAGTTATTCTTACGCCAGGCTGAATGCAACGTTTTTCTTTTAGTCTTGATGCAAGAAGTTCAGCTGATTTTTTCGATAAATTTAAATTTCGAATTAAGTCATTCTGCTCACCTTGAGAAAATCCTTGATAAGTAGAACTGCATTCTTCGTACTCATTCTCACTGCTGTTCTCATTCTGACTATCTAACATTTCAACATCATTAGAATATTTGGATGCTACTGAAGTAAATACCGGTATTGGTAAATTTTCACTATGCAGCGTTGGTGGTTTAACGGATTGAACGTTTGGGTACAACCAAGACCGCTTTTTATATCGGTTCATGCCTTTTACATTTACAGCGCAAAAGTAACAATCATCAAGGTGGCTTCTTGGCTCTGCCCACGTCATCGGTATTCCAAACGGAAGCCCTTTGCGTTCTCCTTTGCTCCAATATCGAAGAGACTCGACACAAGTTTTACAAACTTTATGTGGGACCCAACATTTGTCTTGTTGTCCAAGTTGTTCTCCAAAATAAGCCTTATAAGCTTGTTTTACAAAAGCATTAATATTATTTAGTTGCTTTTCTGCACAATATTTACCACATATGTAGCAGAAATGGTCAGGGTTATTAGCACAAGATTTACGTGAAGAGTTCATCATAAGCAATGCCTTATAAATTGAGAAACTTTATTATTTCTTAATATTTTTTTAATTTTATTGTGGATAAGTCTCACCTTTTCACTTTCAACACAACGATTAACGAGGTCTTAGATTTTTTTTTTGACATATATACGTATTTATTCACTTGTCTGTCACATATCGTCTTTTCGGCCTACTTAAGTTGTTATAATTATGTGTCGTGTTTTTTATAGCTATGGAATATTTCTGTTATTAATGTTCATTTCAAAAATTTATCACAATGAGATACCATCACTAAATTGTGAATTAATCCAAAACTTGTTAATCGATTTTATTGAAATATGGCTACTTTTATTTGTAACATATCTATGTTTATAATTAAAGATCAAAAATTGGCATTTGTGACTTTTTTGATTTTATATGCATTTAACAAATAGAAAAAAGTTTTCAATTTTGCATGAAAAAAAAAATTTTTTTGAAAAAGTTTCTCAATATTTTCGAAACTATTGACTATATCAAAAAACATTGTAGGTGTAACCTGAAGGTAATTTAGCTGCGGATTTTTTACTTAACCAAATCGGACAAACTTTTCCATAGTTATGCTAAAATATTTGGTCAAACCTCCTTCATTTTTAAAATAACGGTTTATCTCGAGAACCAGAGTCAATTTAAAAAAAGTAAATTATAGCCTTAGATCTTCATCAACATATTCACCAAAATTTCCTTACAAACACCGCACCGCAGAATCACTGTTGCCCTGTGTAATCAATGAAATTGTATACTTATACACTATACACCATTACATTTTCAACGAATAGCTACAAAATGTATACATTTATTTAAGCTATCAGTTTGATTTCAAAGTGCATAGGAATTCGCCGATGAGACCTCTTTTCGTTGGATTATTTTTTGTATACATAACAAAATTAATGGTTTTAAAACGTAGAATGTGTCATGTTTAATAGTTTGTAGAAAGTAATGTTTAAAAGTATGTTTAATATTTTGTAGACAATGTAAGTGTGGTAGCTCGTTGGCATCCGAGTAATTTCTTTAAAAATGCCAGTTTACTGACCAAAAAAGAACACGGCTAATGAATACCTTTTTCATAGTCATTTTCATAGTCAGGTTTGAGACCTTGTTTCTTTTTTAACCTTTTTCATTTTGAATAACTTTTTGGCTTTCTTTTTGAACAAATGTTCAGATTGAAACATGGTCTCAAATCTGACTATGAACTAAGCATTACAGTTTTCATAGTTTACACCTATACATACCAAGAAACACTTTAAACTTTTAAATCATACTGATGACAAAGGAGAAGCCCTTCTTTCATTTTTGTTAATCAAACCTGTTAAAAGGTAAAACGGATTTAAGTAAGATTGGTAAAAATATGAAACTTTTAAAGTGGCTTGCCTTACTTGGGGAAGGAGCTTTGCATGGGGATACTTTATAACAGTATAGTATATTTCAGAAGCGACAGAGCTTTGAGTTGTTAGGGGCTAATCAATAGATTATATACTGAAAATAACGTGTCACTCATAAGGCTCTAAGTGAAATTTGAGAATTTAATTTGTGACGTCTAGAGCTGCAGGGAAACAAATTGCCTGCATATGAAACTTCTAGGTTGGTTGTTGTGACCACTATCGTGCTTGCAACAGACACACTGACGGACGGACGGTCGAACATCGCTAGAGCGTCTGAGAATTGGACGCTGATCAAAAACATATTTACTTTGTAGGGTATCGGATGAGTATTTTGAGATGTACCAAACGAAATGATTACAACAGCCGATAGGTTCAGCAACCATGCCCCTGTCAGTATTAAGCGACCCCATTTATGCCATAGGTTGTACAGTTTAAACATATTAGATATATTGAGCAAATACATAAGAATGTGTCTTTTTCTTTGCTTTCCCACTATGTCGATTTAGAATATTTACAATTCGAAACAGCGTACGACTATAAGCCATCATCGATTCAGTTTTTAGAATCTTAACGAACCAAACGGCACTAGCTTAATAATCTTAGAGTATACTTTATAGGTTCTTTGAACAAAATTTTGAGGAAACAAAATGACAAAATTAATATACATTCTATGGTGGAGGGAATAAAAAAAAATCAATACTTTCAAATATTTTTCCGATATTGAACGGTATAAAATGTTCTGGTCTTAAAGAGCTGCGAAGCTTTCTGATGAAGGTCGTCACGGATCTGAAACCGCGATAATATCATTGTGCAGCCACGAAATTCAATTTCACTTTGCCATTTTGTTTAAAACTTGTCTTCTATTCAAATGGGGATGCAAGAGGTCTCGAGCCGCATAATCCCTGTTCAATGTTTCAAAGCAAAAGACCGAAATAAAACAAAGGAGCACAAAATCTATAATAGTTACGAAAAACGTCATTGATTTAATAAATTATATTGCATAGATTTTACAAACAACATTTTTTTCAGTGCGCTTAATTTGTCAACTTCCAAAACTCATCATGCTACACCCGAAATGAAATCACTTCACTTCAAATACAAAAACATTTCCAAGAATGTTTCTTGTAAAATCTCCAATTGTTGTTAGTTGTGTTGTTGTTGCTGTTGTTACTGCCATTCCAGTTGAAGTTTATTAAAATTTATTTCAAGGAAAAACTCATGAAAATATGTATGAATGGTCCCTGTGTACTTTTGAGATTAGAAAAGGATTTATTTTTTTAATAGTTTTCCATTGCCATCTTCCTGATACACTCAGTCACTCACCCTCTCTCTCTCACCCATTATGCACTCTCTCGCCTATTTAAACACGCTTTGACAGTGGGCGACGACTTGCACAGTTTTATTTCACTTTCTTCGAGCCCGGGTTTCGAGTAAAAGTAATTTATATCTGTGTGTGTGTGTGTGTGTATTTATGAGAGTGTATGCGAGTATGTGTTAAAGATGTATTTTAAATATTTAAGAAAGTCAAAGTTTAACGAAGGAACAGCATCGGGCCGAGCAGATGAACGCCACCAGAGTGCCACCAGAGTGAGATTGTCCAAAGCTGGAAAAAAGAACCGTAAGAAAAATAAAACATATTAAATTAATGTCTGGGGTAAAATAATAATACTTGCACGCAGTAGTTTAAAAGTATATACTTACATACATATGTGTATGTATAAGAAACACATACAGTCATGCTTTATATGAATGAAGAAGAAAAGTAAAAAAAGACAAACGGTAATACATACTTACGTAGAAATATGTGAGCAAGTGTGTGTGTTATTTAATACGAACGAAAAGACAGATGTACTTCAGCATATGACATATCTAGGTCTGTATGTAATCGTAGCTATGTGTCCGCCAGTAAGTCGCTCGGTAGTCTAGCGAATTTATACGAGGCTAATTTAGAAAATATGTAAAATATGCACAAAATGGCAGGGGTATACCATTCGGAATTTCAAATATTTCTACACCAATCCCCCACAGATAATAGATTCACAATAGTACCAGTAACGAAAAATTATCTCTGGAAGTGAAAAAGTATCGGCGTTTCTTTATAATGGCATGATTATTGTAACGCAATTTTCACATTTGTTAATAATTGTAAATGCCATTTCTTGGAAATAACGTCAAAGAGTTTACGTGAAGGCAAATAATTGGATGTATCCTACTGACACACTGAGAAGAAAAATAACCTTATATAAGGTTAACTTAACTATAAATAAACTTGATTTAGAGTCTACTACTTTAAAGTGCGAAAATGGTTCAAAAATTTCGTTGTTGGAGCTAAATCTCTTTCTACCGAGAAATTTCTTAAGGTTTGGAAATAGTCACTGGGGGCTAAATTCGGAGAAAATGGCTGAACCCAATTCGTAGCCCAATTCATGCAATTCTGCCATTGACACTGCACACGTGTGCACCCGTGCATTATCTTAATGAAATGGTAATCGCGGCACGCATCTTTCAGACTGCTTTCTTAAACCCAACTGATCATGTAAAATCGAAACCACACTGATTTATGGAACGGCATCAACAATCTCACGCACTTTTACTCCTCGATCGGCTAAGACCATATCGTGGATTTTTCGACATTATCGGTTGTATTGACCCTAACTGGCCGTCCAGAAGCTATAGCGTCATTAGTACTTGTGCGACCACAACGCAAATCATTAAATTACTTTTTTACCATTGAAATCAATGTACAGAGTTCCCATAGTATTTATCAAGCTTTTCCTTGATGTTTCCAGAAAAAATAATGTTTAATGAGCACTCGAAATTTACTTTTGTCCATTTTTAACAAAATCCACGAGGTTGTATGTTTTGAACAGCTGTTAAACACAAACGAGATGACGGAACTCTCTCAAAATTTGACAGATGTCTATTAACAGATGGTACTTGATGGGAGCACTGTTGCATTTCATATAACCACGAGGGAAGTTAGAAAACGAAAATATTGCTCTGAACATACTTTTGAGCATACAGAACTGGCTTCATAACTTTTTTCTGACGTCAACAAACACTTTAAAATATAAATCGTTGAGTGCAAGAGATTTATCTCAGCACCTCAGCCTGTTATGAATGTTGCACAAAAATTTCGACTAATTCTCGTAAAATAACTCAGCTACTGAATTCAACATGACCGTCTTCTTTCGTTGTAGCAACTTATTCCTTCGAGCAACGATTTTGCTCTAAAAATCATTTTTTCTAACAAAGCGTATTTTTATCTCGCCTGATATGTTTACGAATAAAACTGCCTAACTCAAACTCAAAAGTGATCGTCGAAAAGCCAATGTATCCGCAGAGAATAATAATTGGTGCGGTTTTTGGAGCCACCACTCATTTGTCAATTTTTTTGTTTTGCGAATGCACACGCAGAGAAATGATATGGCTACACTATGGTCACCGCAACAATAATATGTTCTCTACAATAAAAGCATGTTCGTCGCAACCATAGTATTGTTTTTTGAATTTCATTTTGACAACAGTATGATTGCGACAATATTGCTATTGTTGAAATGTAACAATAAATAGTATTATTGCCAAATTTTAGAAATGGTAATATGGTTGTAGCAGCCATATAAACATGGTTGGTGCAACAAAAGTATTGTTGTTTAAAATATACGCTAACAATAATTTGATTACGGCAATCATACAGTATGGTTGCGACTATGAACATAACAAAACAGGTTTTATAGAGCATACATGTATGTGTGTGCCTATGAGTTTTTGATATACAAAAAAAAAACACATCCACCCGAAACAGTGAATGGTTGGTGTCCATTAAAAAAAAAAACAACAACAATCGGAAGGTAGTTCGAGGGATTTTTATTGTGTTTACTTTGTTCGGTGAAATACTCTAATACCAACTGGTTCTCGTTTATTTAAAATCTGCCTGCATATGTATAAGTATATGTGACAGCGCATAGAGAAAGGCACCTAAGGGTAAACAAATCAATTTTCATTTTTTTTAATGTAGACAACATCTGAGCATAGTATGCTCCCTCCCAGAGATTTGAGAGTTTTATGAAAATGATGGTACACCAAAGATACACGTATTTAAATCTTTAAAATGGCTCTCCAGAACAAAACTGGGTTTTACCCTTAGGTCCATTTCTATTTTGCGCGTCACATATAGCAATTGATCATGGTTTAATCATAATCGTTACTTCGTGTCTATGGATGGTGAAGTAGCATTCATTCTTGAATGAAATGTTTAATAAAAACATGGCTATGAACTAATGGAAATGCAATTTCGAATTGTTATTCGATATACTTGATAAAAATCTCTATTTTTGAATAACAACAATAACCAATCCTAATAAATAATTTTGGGGATTATAGTATGGTTGAGTGTGAATCATACTATGGTTGTGGGGATCATAGTATGGTTGCGTGTGAATCATACTATGGTTGTGAGGATCATACTATGGTTGTATGAGAAACATACCATGGTTGTGAGGATCATATTATGGTTGTGGAGATAATAGTATGGTTGAGATAATAGTATGGTTGTGTGGATCATAGTATGGTTGCTTGTGAATCATACTATAGTTGTAAGGATCATATTATGGTTGTATGAGAAATATACTATGGTTGTGAGGAGCATAATATGATTGTGAGGATAATGGTATGGTTGAGTGTGAATTATACTATTGTTGTGAGGATCATAGTATAGTTGTGGAGATCATAGTATGGTTGAGTGTGAATCATACTATGGTTGTGGGGATCATGATATGGTTATGTGTGAATCATACTATTGTTGTGAGGATCATAATATTGTTGTGTCACAACCATATACACAACAATAGTATGATCATATTCGAATATTGTCACCCCAACCATACTTTTTTTCTGCGTGCATTGGTTAGCGGAGGCCATAGATTAAAGACATGGACTTAGAGATTATTTTTTTAGCGCATTGTAACACCGCCATAGATAGTCCGTCCTATGTTTGGTAATAGTGCTTTAGCCGTCTTGGCGATGTCGATTTTTCGCCTCGTGGCTCAATCTTAAAGACTTTAAGCTTTTGTGGCGAATATCTAGCAAGTCATTCGTGAAGTAGAGCCAGAAACAATTAACAAGATCTTAGAAAAAGAAATAGGGCCAGAGACCACTACTAATATCTTAGAAAATTAGATCGAGAGGATGAGCTACTGTCAAGCCAGCCAATACAGGCAAATAAAATTCATTGTGTTTTATAAATGATCCCAATGTTTGTTCCTTAAAATAAAATATAACAGGCCGAAAACAACAATGTTTGATTAAGTTGAAAAAAAATCAGAATTTGACCTTCCAGTCCTAAATCGGACGTTTATATGGGCGTTGATTTATTGTATGCTCCAAATTGTTTGCTCCAATTGGTTAGCATCGCTCATCGAATACTGACATTATATTCAGCACAGTTCACAAGTTCTTTGTCGATTTCACAATGTGTTGTTTTAGGAAACATAGGAGACTTTCTCAACTCTTCGGTTTACGTAGCCTCTACGATTTTCGATCCTACCTCGTAGGATGGTAACCATTTTCCTTACGTATGGCAAAAGTGTGTGCAAAAGTCTATACATACATATGTACATTTCGAAATGTCATTCCTAGTAAAGCGTATATCATATGGTGGGCTTAAGGGAGAGCAACCGAACTTACTAGTACGAGGCCACTCATAATTTATTTCGTGAAAGTGTGTGTTTAAGGTGAAATAGAAATGAAGCCCGGCATGGCAAGCAAATGTAGTGAAAACGAGTGGGCCCACAATTAAAGAAACGGATTTAATCTTCGTTCATTCCCATTCGTACGTTTTGTTCCCAAAAAAGAAATTACCCCAGACATTAACCAACAGACATATTTCTGAGCTCAACACTTACGCCGGCAAACACACAAACTCACTCATGTACTTATATGTGTCTGTATGTGTGCCAGGATATAAACCATGCCCCAGACATGACTGCAAGTAGTATGAAAGTGCCGATGTTTGCCTGTTCGCTATTCGGAATGAATGATTTCATTTGTAAATAGTGTGTCATGATGCCATTTTCTTATTCAAATAAAAACAGAACCGAACCGCACCGCACCGTCCGTTTTCTTTTTGGCTGGGCCCATGTCGTCCCATCTTCTACGGCGGTTGGTGGCAGGACTTGGAGTGGGTCTGCATGAGGATTTCGTATTTCTTTGCATATCATATATTACATATTTACCCATCTACGTCATCTACTTATATTCATTTTGCATACATACGCATATGTGCGAAAGCTGTACGAAGGTGGTATGTTGTGTCCAGCCACTGGATGCATGAACTTGGACTAGCTTCAATGGATCTGCCCAAGCACAGTAAGGTCGTTCAAATAAAGAGTTTGTAAAAATAAGCTTCGAAAATATTATTGAGCAGAAACGAGGATATTGCTTTCACTGTCACACTCTAATAAAAGGTTAAATTCAAAGTCATCATCGATTTCTAAAACGTTATTGCATTTCAATATCAAACATAAAAAACTAAGGCAGCCAAAAAATTAGATCAACATATTTGAAATTGTGGGCGTGGTGTGTTGCTGAAATCAAATATTCTACGTCTTTTTTGTAAATTGCCGTCGCAAACTATTATCGATAAAGGGATAATTTTAGGTAGGTATCATCATCGATTTCTAAAACGTTATTGCATTTCAATATCAAACATAAAAAACTAAGGCAGCCAAAAAATTAATTATTATTATCAACATATTTGAAATTGTGGGCGTGGTGTGTTGCTGAAATCAAATATTTTACGCCTTTTTTGTAAATTGTTGTCGCAAACTAAAGTATTATCGATAAAGGGATAATTTTAGGTAGGTAGGATAGTAGTCTTTAAAAACTTTTTTGTGTTGCTGTACTATTACCACGTGGTGTATTAGTATATGTTTCCACAGGTAAGGAATCGAACTTCTGAGGGTAACATGGGTTCAAGAGAGACCAACAGAAAAGGTAAATGTGTCCTCTTTAAGCCCATATATACATTTGTACCTGGCTTGACCCGTCTGTTGAACACTTTTTAATTTAAATAAAAAACTCGAAAAATAAAGCTTTTCTTTTTTATTTTACCTGTTCATATCGTTATACAAATTTGTAGGATTTTATACGTATTTATAGTTTTTAAGATTTTTTACTTATAATTATGTTGTTGCTACCTATGAACACAGTATGACATTATTCATGTAAAATAGAATAAAGCCTAGTGGCATTCCAATACAAACTCAGTTGCATCTAAGCAAAAACATTAGAATTTTAAAATATTGATAAATGCAGAACAGCTATAAAAATTGTCCGAAGAGTATTTTAGAATAAAGAAGCAGAAGAGCTGCTAGAGGATATAGGGAACTAAATATGAAATATTTTTATGCAATTTTTCAGCTGAACGAATAAAAATTATAATTTACTGATTTGTCCTAAAATAAGTAAAATATATTTTAATATTTTTTCACAATGTTATTGAAGAGAAAAACAATATGAACATTAAACAAATTTTTTTCTCGAAAATTTGGTGAAATTCTTTTTAAAAGTTGTTTATTTGTTAACGTTTGACCATCTTTTGATAAAAAAAAGAAAATGGTATATACAAAAAAACCCCACATTTTCATGATAAATATTAAAAAATCCAAATATGAACTTTGACCTTAAATTCCTCAACAACTTCTTAACTTATTTTATTGATATTAGAACTCCATCAGTTCAAAAGTTACAGAGTTTCAATCGCCGGTACAAATGATTCTGATGCAGTGTATAAACCACCTTCGGCGAAAATATGAACATCATTCACTATTCGGCCAAGGGTGAACCTGTTGAAATTGGTCAATGTTTTAATATCATATTATAGGTATATTCCGATTTCATAGCCTGCAGCTGAAAATAATAAATGTAATAACAAACTCTGGTAAATAAAAAATTAAAATTCGATCGTGTACAAATTTGGCATGCTGAAATCGGACCATAATGGTGAATATTTTTTTACTCCTCCCCCATAGGATGAGAGTATATATTAGTTTGTCATTCCGTTTGTAATACCTCGAAATAGATATATTAGTATTCATCATCATAAAATTCTAAGACGATATACGTAGCCCTCCGTCTACCCGTTTGTTGAAAGCACGATTCAGTTCAAACTGAATCCTGACACTCTGAAGTCCAAACGAGAGAGTCTTTAAACTTACCAAATATATGTCTTATAGTCTTATATATGTCTTATATCAGCCAAAAGGGATGAACGTTTCTCTTAAAGGGACTTCAAAAAGTTCTGATCAAGTTTATATTTTTTACATTGTTGCTACGAAATTTTGATAATAACTTTAAAAAAAAGCTTTTTCGAAAGTGGTAGGTATAGATTCTTTGAACTTTTCTTCAATGGACGTGGCTTTTCTTCAGTGGACGGTGTTTGACGTGATCCCCAAAAACCGTCCCATAACGTTCGGGGAAAGTTTTTTGTCCAGAAACAATGAAATCTTCTAACTTATCCAAATATGTTCCTATATTTAAGATTTAGAACAACTTGATCTTGAGACCATATAGGTCAAGAGGGCCATAAGGACTCTAAGCGGACCTATGGACATATGGGCATTTAAAAACAATAAAATTTAGTCACAGATCAGAATATAACATCAATTTTACGATGAAAAAAATTTAAAAATTTACCCATGAAGCCCCCTTAACCAAAAATCGGCCTTCCTAAAACATGTGCCTCCTTGAATTGTGGACATATGGGTATTAAAAAACATTTAAATTTTGTCAGGTATCCAAATGTTATATTTATTTTACAATTCTATTAACTTTAAGTCCTAGATCCATGGGTCAAAGGTCCCTGCAGCTCGGCTGAATTGGAGGTCTTGATCTAGAGTGGTGAATGTTCTCTGGGGCCCAAAAACAATACCGTAATGTTCGGAGACATATGTGTATCCATAAACAGTGAAGTTCCCTCAAAAATCAAAACAAGTACCTAGATTTAAGATTTGGGCCAATTTTACACTCGAACTTGCCCATAAGGGTCCTTCAACTATGGGCATATGTGACGCGCAAAACAGAAAGGGACCTAAGGGTAAAACACAGTTTTGTTCAAGAGAGCCATTTTAAAGATTTAAATACGTGTATCTTTGGTGTACCATCACTTTCATAAAACGCTTTTATCTCTAGGAGGGAACACTTTTAGGGTATGGGATCGGTCTCATTCGATGCTCAGATGTTGTCCACATCAAAATAAAAAAAAGTAAAAATTGTTTTTTTTTACCCTTAGGTCCCTTTCTCTATGCGCTGGCACATATGGTTATTAAAAAACAACCAAACGTATTATTACAAATCCAAAACTAACAAACAGTCCATGGTAGATAGTATAAAAGCTTCTGCCTGGATAAACTTACGAATTGAACACTTGCTTAATATACAGGGTGGCCCAGATGAGACCTAGTGATGTTAAACACGTATAACTCTTGTAATAACGGTTTTTTTTAAATGATTTATTTTTATATGTTAAATACATTTCATGGAAATTTAACGTGACTATGTGTGAAACATGACATCAGACAAATGACCACCATTTCGCTCGCTACAGGCATTGGCTCTTTTTAGCGCATTTTGCCTTACACGGCGTAATGTTTCTGGTTGCAGGCGCCGTATTTCGTCTCGAATATTCTGCTTGAGCTGTCCAAGTGTCTTTGTCTTTTAAATATCCCCATAAAAAAAAAATTGGGCGCAGTTAAATCTGGTGAACGAGGAGGCCAGGGAAATCTGAATATTTTTTAAATTATGCGTTCACCAAAAATTTCACGCAGCATGTGCATAGTTTGCCTAGCAGTATGCGCAGTGGCTCCATCTTGTTGAAACCACAAATTAGGATGTTGCTCCACTATTGGCCGCAAAAAGTTGTCGATCATTGTTCTGTAAGAAGCCCCGGAGACCGTTTATGGCGTTTCATCCTCATTCTCAAAGAAATATGGGCCGATGATTTTTGTGGCCATAACACTCTCTTCAGTACGAATATTTCGATGAGCATCTCTTCCTGGACGGTCGTCAACTGCACCCAGTTCCTCAAAACGGCGAACTAAATTTGTAATCATGGATGATGTGGGCGCTAACGCTTACGTTAAAAAAATGGCGATAATTTCGCTGCGTCAGAACAATTGATCGTTGAGAAGAATAATAAAAATTGATAATTTTAATGCGTTGTTGTGGACTGTACGTATTCATTTTAAATTTCCAAGAGTTCAGTTATAATTTGTAAAAAGAAAAAATAAATTATGTTAAAAAATAAAAAAGTTATTTGTGTTTCACATCAGCTGGTCTTATTTGGGCCACCCTGTACTTGTATCACCTATGAAAATGTCCAGCCGTGAAGGTGGTCCAGCCTATCTACAAGCTACATATATTTCTTTTGATATAACTCTTGAAAACAATGCAACGTACAAAGTTAAGAGGGAAAAGGTTGACTACCGGGCGAGCATTCACCAATATACCGACTCGATCATTCGACTTGACAACCTTCAATTAATTTCTCCGGGGGTGCGGCAATTCTTTAGTAAATGTTAACTAGTTTAACTACTTTAGAGCTTGAGCCAACATTTGAGATGCTAGTGCAAGAATTGCGGCGTACTTTTTATACGGAGTCATTAAAAAAATGGAACGTATATGTTGAATAATAACCTTAATTTGTTTTTATAAGTAAACATGAACTGATATTGTCAATTTTTTTCAACAGTTAGTTAAAGGTCACTTAAGTAAGTCATATTTGTAAACCATGGTTTCATTTCCGGGTAAAAACATCTGACAATTTT
This sequence comes from Hydrotaea diabolus, assembly GCA_963513945.1. NCBI lineage: Eukaryota > Metazoa > Arthropoda > Insecta > Diptera > Muscidae > Hydrotaea > Hydrotaea diabolus. Next base: position 190,504,948 of record OY740718.1, read on the forward strand.
TTCAGTGGCAAGCTTCAGCTACTTTACGAATAAGAGTGCCAGCTACTTTACGAATAAGAGAAGAACCTCTAATCTTTGTAAAAACTTCTCTATACAATACATGAGATAGTATGAGAATTATATCGTGAAGTTTCCCTTTGCTTCTAAATTGCATGTTATGGGAACTATGTTCGTTCGTAACTATATGCAGAAAACAAATATTGTTTCTATATGGTCACGGCAATAAAAATATGTTCTCCGCAATTAACGTATTTTCGTCGCAACCATAGTATTGTGTTTTAAATTAAATTTTGACAATAGTGGCAATAGATTGCCACAACATAAATATTGTTGAAATGTAACTATATTTTTACTGCCAAACTTAAAAATAATAATATAGTTGAAGCAACAAAATTAATATGGTTGGTTCGACAATTGTATTGTTTTTTGGGTTTTATGTTAACAATAATATGATGACGGCAATCTTACTGTATGTTTGTAATTTTTCTTTATCTGAATATGCTTTTAAGAACAATCTTATTGTTACGGATCCAATGCAATAATAGTACTATTTATATAGAAATTAAAGTTTTTGAAACAAACTACTTTGATATTGTTTAACTGAAATATATTTAATAAAAACACTTACGTTTTTTAAACTGATTTTTTCTACTGTTAAAAAAATCGGGCCCCATCGGTCCATCAGTCCTACTTTAATCTCAGCCAAAAATTAAAAATATATTTAACAGTGTATTCGTTGTATTCGTGCCGCCGTGATGTGTTGGATTTGTGCACGACTATCAAGTCAGGTTCAATCCCGGGAATGAAATCTAACAAGCAACGGGGGTTTTCCACTCGTTAAATGCCGGCGACTTAACGAGTAGGAGATTTATCTCTATGTCAGGTTGAAAGTCTCTGTAAAATGCATTTGCCGTTCGGAGCCAACGTTACAATAGGTTCCGGTCAGTGAGTACAAGAATTAAATCGTGCACAGCTCCCTGATTTGCGAGAAGTTCCCTCTTTATCTTTAATATGATGTATGATGAATTCCACAGTGACAGTTGATCGCTCGCCAAAACGTACAGCAACTATGTCATTTTTTAAGGAATTAGGTGGGTCTTAGCCACATTTCGTCTACGTACAACAAAATTGTTTTAGAAAATACTCCAAAAACTTCCTTTGTATTTCCATCTGTACCAATTTCCTCATCCCAAGTAGCGTATGCTCAAAGCTAAAATCACCATTATTATCATGTTAAATTTGAGGATCCAACGCCAATAACTATATCTAATGCCAGATCTATTTTAATTTTATGATCATCGACTAAGAAGAAGTAAAGTGTTTTGTGGGAATATTCAATTTTGTCGGGGACTCCACTTAAAAATGCCCGAACAAAGGGAAAACATTAATATTCCTAAGAAGTTCCTGGCGAATAAACACCGATTCCTTGCACATAATTGCCTTTTTTTAAAAGTAAAAAACTGAAGTGGAATTTTTAAACTTGTATTTTATCATTTACAGTTGTTAAAAGCAGGTTATGCACTGACAATCCAACAAGAACTAAGAATGTACTTCTCCTTACCATTTGTTTTACCAGGTAATGGCCTCTCATTACCCTCTGCATTATTTTAAAATAAAAATAAGTACCTCCCGACAATAATAAATAAGTACTTGTACTTATCAGTATTATGTGTGGCTATACTCCAATCGAAAGACCAATCGCTAAACACAATTTCGTTCTTCAGTTCTCTTCCAATTTTACTCACACTCGCACGCAAACCACATCGTAAATTTCAAGTTATTGTTATGAGGGCTAAAAGAGAAAAAGAAAGCAACAAACAACTACCATCTGGTATGACCAACTGCGGCGCAGAGCAATTGACAGCGTCCACCAACCGAATCGTCTATGTTCAAATCCCCGCAGAAAAACATTTTTATTTATTTCAATAAATATTCAAAACTTACTCACTCTCGCACACAGGCTACTTATTCTGAAGCTCGAGTATGCTAAGTACATACCTCCAATGACATCACCATGCTTAAGTAGTCCGAAATTGCTCCGTCAAAGACTCGAAACGGATCAAAGGGAAGACTTTTGATTTCAACTTACTTTACTCTAGTAATGAGAGTTTTTACTCAGAATATAAACCATTTGTTAAATTTACCTTGTATTCCCTTTAGATCTGATGCGAATTCATCCAATAACATAACCATGCACCGGCTGTAAATGATATGTCACCGATTTTCTATAGTCTAGACCGACTCTTCACACGTCCATCCTTTGTGAGCGAATGTGCATATGTGTCTGTTTATTGTACACTAATAAATATTAATTTCCCACCCGAAAAAAGAACACTCACTGCAAAACGAAAAGAAATTGTGAAAGAAAATATATGAACGTACATTTATACACACATACAGTGATACAATCACACACACACACATGGCTACAAACATTCATACGAGAACATATGAAGTTAAGGGGAAAGAAAAACATTTGTGTATTAAGTGTTTGCTTAAATTAACTTTCATTAAATGAAGAGCATCAAGTCAACCAACGTTAAATAATAAAGAAATATGAGGACATTTGGAAACTTTACTTACCATCCTGATATCGCACATAAACACCCACACACACACAGAGACACACCAGCACACACTACTCGAACGAAAATGCTAGCATGCTCATAAGAAGCATATATCCTTCATCCGATCCCATACCCACTCACACACACTCACATGTGCGTGTGTGTGTTTGCTAGCCAGTGTATCTACAGGATAATGCTAAACCATAAAATAGATATATTCCGACACACAAACACACGCACACAGCCTCACTGGTTCTTTGGCTGACTGACACTCCGAAACGAATGAGTGTGTGTGTGTGTGAGTGTACACCGTTCCAACCACATATGGATTTCATATACAAGTGGGATTCTATTTAATGGGAGCCATGAGCAAAACTAACAGATACCGACTCAGTCGGTTTGTTAATTTAATATTATGGGTAAACATTTAATTTCCTTAAGACACACCGAGAGCTCCAGATACCGGGCGACGTTTAGCTTGGCACGAAGGACATGCCCGCCGCCTGTTCGAAGGGGTTCGTTCGGTCTAAACGGCATGTGGCTGTGCCAATGCCGACATTATTAAATCTACTTTTTTTTTGTGCCCAAGTTAATGCGTTTATTGATTTCCGGAAACGTATGAGGACTTGACTTCAAAGCATAAGCCAACAGGAAGAATTACCGAATGTGGCGTAACTGCGGTTTGCAGGCTTCAGAGTTTGGACAAAAGGTGGCAGAAACCTCTTAAATTATCCGATATTTAAGAAAGCATTCTTAATCTAAATAAACCCAGTAAACAAGCAAAGCAATTTTCATTAGAGTTGATGAATTAAAAGATGACGACGAAAAGATGAAGACATAAGAAGAACTGGAGAAAGCAGCAGGCTTCCAGTCATAAATGAGATTGTTTAATTTCGTGAATTAATTAATACACTTCGTTAATTGTAATAAATATGTGAAAAAATAAATACATAAAAAATACACTTCGAACCTTTTTTTATTATTTCTCTTCTAAGCGGTTTCTTGAAACCACATAGCGACCTGATTAGTTTTCGTAAAACAATTGACAGGTTACTGGTTTCAGTACATGAACGATTGACATAATTATTGAAATCTATGGATTTACTATACCATTGCTTAATTAAAAATTATTTTAAAAATGTTGGGAAATACTTATTATTCAATTGTGCGGGTAAGAGCAATCACTGTCAAAATAACATATAAGATAGGGCACACGATACTTAAGACAACGTCGATCATGTTCAATGCAGCGGTAAGTTTCACTGTGTAATATTTTTTCTGGGGATTGATAATTCTTTTGAAATACGAAAAATTAGGTGTATACTACAGTAAAAAGGCTGACTTGCGGTAGGTCTCACTTAATTTTTTTAGGCAGTTGTTCAACTTCTGTGTCTTTTTTAGTTTCCTTAAATTTAAAAAAAAAGCAAACAAAAATAATAAATTTCCGACGTTCTCTGTCACAATAAAATGATAGAGTGATATTTTATCAAAATATTTGAACCCAAACAAGTGGACAATTCGTAAGTTCGGCGGCGAAAAACGGTAACATCATGGAGGATATAGATGCTGGTGTTGGGTATCTATTTCACAGGACATAAGTTTCGGAGTGCTTTTGACCATCAAGGCCTTCAAATTAGCTAAACCGTAAATTTAAGGTCAAATTCAAGAAAAATGATTTTTGGGGCCCTTGGTCGTAGAGCCAAAGTTTAGAAAAATATTGAAGGTAAGTGCATATTTTGAACATTTTTAAAAGGAGATTTTTTCAGTGCCCTATGGACCTATGGACAATTTTAGATAATTTACTGAAAACTTTCTGTTTTTTTTTGCCAACAAACATTGTGCGTTTTAGTTGGACAGCGCTTTAGTATATAGGCTTGTGAAAAAATCACTGTTCCAAGATACCCAAATATCCTAGTACATAAGGGGGCATTTTTTGCACCACCTAGTCCAGAACTATTGACTTGACCCTGCGGGTAAGGCAGGTGTGCCATGTCTGCAACGATATATTTGAAACGTGTAATCAATCATTTTTAAATTTTGAGTGTCGGATTAAAATAATGGGCCGTATTGCCTTTTGGTACACACAGAAAACAAGTATGATTGGGGTGACAATATTCAAAGAGGATCATACGAGTACTATTGTTGGGTATATGGTTGCGGCACAACAATATAATGATCCTCGCAACAATAGTATGATTCACACATAACCATACTATGATCCCCACAACCATAGTATGATTCACACTCAACCATACTATGATCCTTACAACAATAGTATGATTCACACTCAACCATACTATTATCTCCACAACCATATTATGTTCGTCACAACCATAGCATGTTTCTCATACAATAATAGTATGATCCTCACAACCATAGTATGATCCTCACAACCAAAGTATGATTCACACGCAACCATACTATTATCCCCACAACCATAGTATGATTAACACCACCATACTATTATGAATACAATTTTGGTATGATTAACACTCCACCATACTTTTATCTCTACAATTATAGTATGATTCACTCAACCATACTATTTACATTAAATTTATTAATATTAATTTATTAGGTTTGGGTAATGTTATTCAAAAATAGAGCAAGCTATTTTAAATCGCATTACACTTAGTTGATAGCCAGATTTGAGGCCATTTTTTTATTGAACATTTCATTCAAGAAACAAAAATATGTATATAATCCAACGGCATTTGAAAATTAAAGTTTCCAGCAGGGGTAAATGCTACTTCACCATCCGTAGACCCCAAGTAACGAATGTGATTAAACCATGATCAATGGCTATGCACTTAAGTGCAGGCAGATTTTAAATAAACGAGAACCAGTCGGTAGTAGAGTATTTCGCCGAACAAAGTAAGCACAATAAAAATCTTTCAAACTACCATCCGATTGTTGTTTTTTATAATGGACAACAACCATGCACTGTATTTTTGGTATATCAAAAAAAATACGCACACACATACATGTACGCTCTATAAAACCTGTGTTATGTCCATAGTTGCAACCATACGGTATGAATGCCGTAATCATATTATTGTTAACGAAAATTTTGAACTACAATACTTTTGTTGCACAAACCATGTATATATGGTTTCGACAGCCATAGTCCATTTCTAAATTTGGCAATAATACTATTGTTACATTTTAACGATATTAATATTGCCGCAATCATACTGTTGTCAAAATAAAATTCAAAAAACAATACTATGGTTGCGGCGGACATGCTTCTATTGAAGAGAACATACTACTGTTGCGGTGACCATATAGTAACCATATCTTTTCTCTGAGTATATTGCGCGTTATTCTTGTAATATTTTAAATAAATACTATTCACAGGACCATTTACAAATCGATTAATGAGTAAGTTATGGCCAAAACGCCCTGAAAAAATATGGATTCTTAGCGAAGCCCTTTCAAGTTCTGTTGAAATAAATGATCCTGTTCCAGTGTAGATTACAGCCCACATAACTTAACACCTAGTCATACCCAAAGTAGTAAGGGCGCATCATAAGTTCGTGCAGATGCTTGTAAAACCCAGAATAATTTTCTGAGTTGATTTAGTTAGACATGACCGTTTGCATGTCTGACCTTCTCTCTATATATGCTTGCAATGAATGTAAAGGTCGCATATGCAAGCAGTAAAAAGTATGACTGGGATAACAATGTTCGAAGAGCATCATACTATTGTTAGGCAAATGGTTGTGGCACAACAATATTATGATCCTTACAAGACTGGTATGGTCCACAAACTGGTTGTTTGTGAACCATACTATGAACCCCACAACCATATTATGATCCTCAAAATAAGAACGTAATTCACACCCAACCATACTATGATTGTTACAACCATAGTATGACTTACGCTTAACCATACTATGATCCCCAACCATATTCTAACCCTTACAACCATAGTATGTTTCATATACAATAGAGCGCCCCTATAACAAAAAGTGTTATTTTTTCCGCTCCCCGCTCATTTTCTAGTATATTGGGCATCAAAAATAATATCCGTGCAAACATTTTTTTCGATCGGATGGAAACCGGCCAGTCCGTCGCGACTTTTAGCCCTAAAAATGGAGTAAAACTAGTTGCAAGCTTTGATGAGCTTTGACTCGTAAGCCAGAAGTCTTTCGGAAAATACACCTTAATCATTTGTTTTGCAAATATACAGGCCATAGCTAGGTGAAAAATTGTGTAAGAGAAAACTGTTTGCCTGTATATTTGCAACACAAATGCTTAAGGTGTATTTGCCAAAAGACGTATGGCTTACGAGTCAAAGCTCATCAAAAAAATTTAATTTACGTATAAAAAGTACTTTAATGGCATAAGATTCCTAACAAAAACATTTCTCTGAAACCCATATTCATATTAAGAAAAATTACAATCATACAGTATGGTAGCCCTAATCATATTACTATTAATACCATATTTCTATTGTTGTTAGAACCATATTTTATTTTTTTAGTTTGGCACTAATACTATTGTTAAGTTTCAACAATATTAATATTGCCTTAATCATACTATTGTCGAAATGAAATACAGAAAACAATACTATTGTTGCGACATATATAATTTTATTGCAGAGATCACATTATTGTTGTTGTGACCATATAGTAACCATATTTTTTCTCTGCGTGTATAAACCGATTTCGATAAAACTTTGCTCATTATTAAGATTTCTGCCAATGAAGATCGGTATCAACCTTGGGAAAAATCGGCGATGGATTTCAACGAAATTCGGTTTGTAGCATTAGTTTGCACACAGGAAAAACATTGCTTAAAAATATCAAACCTGTCCCAATCTTAATACAGCCTCCATAAAAATGTTCCTCCGTATTGTTGTCCAACGGACCGGAGATCGGAAAAGTTGATCAGACTCTAATCAGATCCTTAGGATAAAAATAGAGACACGACGTATCATGAGTCTCCCGACCTTAAGTAAACTTGATCGGTTGGCCGACAATCGATTTTAAGTCTCGGTTACCAATCACTAATGTTCCTTACCACGCAGCCACTTCGATGTCAGTGCCCTGAAAAAATTATTATTATATCGCCCATTACTTAGTTTCAGAAAATGGGCAATGTTACACCTCCTTGTGGAATGCCTTAAGTAAAAAAGCGAAATCAGCTTTCCCATCACCCACTGTGCATATGTTCGAGTATTTATGATGGTGATGGAAATTAAAATAGCGGCGCTGAGGAGCAGGACGGCTATGATGGTGTTGGTGGTGAGTGAAGCTTTGTAAATGCGATTACACACAATTAAAATAAGATTTCATGCAAATAACGATGCATTAAAGTGTACTTTCGATTCGATGATACTGCGGCGTATGTGCCACCACTGAATGCAACAGATTTATTTATACCTACACACACACGCACACACACCGTGGCGGAGTGGCTGTGAAGGGAGGCGCGTAGAAAATCAATTTAATTATGGCTGCTATTGAGTGGCATTGTAGTTCTCCCTAACAAGGATGTACTGAAGTGCAAGACCATTGAATAGCCAGACACACGTAGACACTCGTTGAGCTGGAGTTACATCTGTCCGCAATTTTAAAATTATTAATTCAAACCCCAGGGAGGAGGAAAGCGACTGTGCGTTTCTTAATTAAGGATTGCGTAATAAATATTTATTAATGGACGGCCGGGCAAGCGAACGCTCCTCGCTCAGTGCCATGATCATTGATAGTTAAATTAGATAATATTACTTAAGTGGCTTCGTCTTCGGTTACTTAATAGCGAAATGTGCCTTTTAATTGTTAATGATAATGTGGACCACTACGCGTGTGTGAGTTCGTATGATTTGGCAGTAGCGTGAGGGTGTGTGTGTGTGTTAGTCTTGAGCTTATGAAACGTCTGAACGAATATCATGAATATATCAGATTCTACTTCTGGTATAAATTTTATATGGCAATTGGGTATCATTTTAATTAAAAATTATGAGTTTGATAATTTTCCAAGTATTTTATCATGATTATCATGAGATATGAAGATGAAAATGTATGGGTGTCAAGACGACATACATACATCCATACCCCTCACTCTACTTTGCTACTTGAATAATTGCTAAATATAATGAGGAGGCTGCCGATTGAAGTGTACATGTGATTATTCAATGGGGGAGGTGGTAAGGGGCATGGCAAGTAGCGGCAGTGGCTTCGAAGCTTTATTAATTTGTCAGAGTCGAAGCAGAAGTCTAACTCCTGGATTATATTTGCCCAAAATTTCATTTGATTTCTCAACTAGATATCGGTAATAGCTCAGTACAGCGATGCCAATTTAAAGGCTTTCCAGCGACTTATATTATTTTCCCAGGGGCTAGTACAGGGATTGACACACTCATACAGCCTTAATTTGTGCGCATATGGGTAAATTGGAGCTCTCCTTCTCTCAAGGCACTGATTCAAATGCATTGAAAGAAGGAGTTTTGTCCATGCGCGACGTCGAGCCAAAAAGTTCAGTATATATGCCCGTCTTTAAATTATTTAGTGCTTACTAACTAACAGTACACATTTAACTATTTTATGTCCATATATACTCAAAAAATGTACTTTTTTCGGGGTATCTTTAGTCCCTTCAAGGGGAACTCTTTTCCAGATGGCTGATTTCACCAATTTATAACCCCCAAACAGCTTATGACCATAAAATATCATCAAACAAAATTTCAGGATTCTAGGTTGATTCGATTGAACGCTATCGTACATGGTTGGGATTGGCTCATATTTGCGACCTTCGAAAAATTATTCTAATGCGATCTATAAAGCAATTGTCGATCACACTTGCTTGCTTCTTGGTAAAACAATTATCACTCAAAACTTGCCCACAGAGAACAGATTTGTTGCAGTAGAAGGAACTGACACTTTCAGTTGAAGAAAACAAGTATCGGTTATTCTAACAGGCGGAATTTAGAACTAAATTTGTACATGTATTGGTTGTTGTTATATATTGTTGGTTATAGGTAAACTTTTAACCGCCCTGCAATGGGTCAACTGGTCAGTAAAAAAAATACGTCTTTGGATAAATGTTTTGATATGCATTGCAGGGATGCCCCAGTAGGAAAAGAATTAATTACGATATAATACTCGTACAATATTTATTGTCGATCTTTGGGTCGCCGTAATAAGGGAACAAACAAAAAAAGAATTGGTTGTTGTTTTGAATAAAAAGGTGGGGTACCTATGGCAAAAATTCTGATCAAGTCTGAATCATGTGGCTAAATAGCAGTAAAGCCTCTTTCTATAAGTATATTCTGAAAAATATTTTTTTATTTATATTTTATTATTTTAATTTGTAATTACTTAGAAGGGACATAAATACTATTGCCAACATTGAACACACCCATTTCAATAGTAGAACTGAACATACCCCGTTAATGTCATATGGGTTTTGAAAGCTAACCTCAATAGCGTTAGTCTGTAACGGGATTTTAAAATTGTTTCAACTTCCATCATGGAGTGGTCAGATAATGAGAACCGTATCGCTGTAATAGAGAACCGTATCGCTGATATTTTCAAAACGTTCCGGCCACTAGGGATTAGCCGCATGTTCGTCTACCGATGCATAAAACTGTTTGAGGAAACTGGAGATGTAAAAGAGATATCCGCCCGCGCTGACTGTAAATACCGTGCTATGGTTGAAGCAACCATCTTATCTTATTTTGAACCATCAAACCTATGGAATGTTGGTTACTGCAACAGAAATTCGGTTTATGAAGTCGAATTTTTGTAGACGTTAGCGATTTCCAACAGATTTTTTTTCTGTGTGTATAAAACCTATGTTCCGCAGTGTACTTTAGACTTAGTCGCTCAAGTCTCTTAATATTATCTAAGCAAAACAAATCAAAAGTAGGCGAATACAAATTCTGCTAATTCAAAAGTTTTCAAATAGGATAGGTTATACGAGAGCAATTGCAGTAAATAAGAAAATATCACCAACATCGGTATTATATTCAGAAAATTTTAAAAATCCGAAAGCCGTTTAAAAAGAATTATTCAAATACGATAACTCCACGCACTCGAACGCTTTTGACTACCAGAAGAACTCTTTTGGGATTCGTATAAATACCTGCATGCAAAGAAAAATCAGTTGGAAATCGGTCCGAGTTACAAATATTCGGTTAAAAAAAACAGACTTTCTGTTGCAATTACCAACATTCGATAGAAATGATGGTTACATGATTCTCATAACAAAAATATGGTTGCCACAATAGTAACAATAACAACTCGATTATAGCAAATAAATTTAGTTAATTTGTTGGTTGACACAACTGGTGGTTATGCCAACCAACCAATTTTAAAGTTCATGAAACTTTCGACCAATAATTGGTTGTGACAACAGATTAGTTTTTTGTAGAAACTAAAGACAGTTTAATTCACTGTTATCCGTTTATCACCACATCAGAGTATAATCTCTATAATACATTTATCGGTTTTTTATTTATTTTCTTTTATTTTATCTAAATCAAAAACACTTTTAAGACTCGGGCCCAATGAAGCCTTTTTTCTTACACTGCGTATTTTTCTATTTCCGATAGTCTAAAAACCCACAAAACAAGCGTAAAACACTTAAATGAATATATAAAAGGGCTTTTCTGCTCAGACACTGCAATAACATTTACTTTTTATAAGTTCTTAATATATATTTCAATTGTTTTAAGACAACCGGAAATTAAGAAAAACGCAATTTTTGCTCTACCGGACCATTTACGTCCAAAATTAACACTTTTTCACTAGCTATGCTATTTTTAACCAAAGACCATTACGTTTTATTAGTTGTTTTAAAAATATTTGTAGCCGAAAGAAAATCATTTTCTACAGAGTTTCTTAACAAGCGCATATATATTTTTTATTTCGGGACACTCCGCTATTCGATTCAGATTGTTTAAATAAAATATCTGCTTCTGAAATATTTACTCTAGGACAATATTTACATTTTTAATCAGAGATTAAATAATAGATAGTGTCGAGTGGAAGATAATAAAAAAAACACTAAGAGCAATTATAAGCGTTTTATGTAGAAGAAGCATTTTCTCAAATCTTCCAACTGATTTAGGTATTTTAATCATAATGAGCTTTTTCATCGGACACTTTATAACCGAAATTTCACTTTATGGCCCACTACATTAATTTGATGCAGAAAATCCGCCCACTTGTACATTCAAACTTAACAGATTTATTATTTTGGTCATACGGTATGAACCAAATTCATAAAATGTTACCATCAGTTGGTCCAGTTCACAAACGTTCGTGGTTATGACAACCGAATTCACAGAGAATTTCTAACCAAGAATTTGTAACAACAACCAATACATGTAAAAATTCAGTTGCAATTATCACCTTAACTGGTTAGAATTATCGATACTTTGCCTCCTCGATCGATAGGGTCAGTTGCCTTTACTAATAATTACCATGAACCCAATTGGTTGCAGCAATGGAATACAAGGATAGTAGTGCAACCACCAACATTCGGTTGGCAATCAATTCGGTGGTGGGAACAAATCTGTTATCTGTGTGTGGTACACGGCGAATAAACCCACCTTGTTTTTCTTACTCCGCTGCTTCTATCCGTTTCGGGGGGTTGACATTCAAAGCAACGCCTATAATGGGTTGCATACGCGTATTTATTTCATCGACAGAAACTTCGTTCGCTACAAAGTTAGACAAGGTACATCTTTTACTAAATTTCTATTTTCAACAAGTTACAAAGTTTTGCTCCTTGGTAGAGTTATCGCCATATTTCTATTCCCGTAGAGCTCAATCTTTTCACATTGGCGTATGTTTGTTTAAATGTTCATTTTTTAAAAATACATTATCCTCCATTCTCAATTCCCGGAATCTAGACCTGCTGGCGTAGTCACAGACTCTTATTATCAGAAGCGACTTTACAGTCCATATCGTACGTGTAGTTTAACCCTTTCCGTACCAATAGAGTTTAAATTAATTTGTTGAAAAATACTGTAATATCAAAATTTCAAGTGATATGAAGTAAATTTTAAATGTTTGAATAAGACAGAACCAAAAGTGGGTTTTAAATGAATTTAGGCTTAATTTAGGCATAAGACAGTTATTTCTTACAATAAATACAAACAGATCTGTAACGATCATTTTTGTTGCGCATCAAAAAATACTGAAGGGTTGCTCTTTCATTTAAGTGGAGGCGCAGGTGATATCGGCTTCGTTTTTATGCCGGTGGATGCGGTAATTTGCTCGAGACTTTACGGCAGAAAATCAGAACATGATTTAGAAAAACAACTTAAAATTTGAAAGAAAAAACAAGTTAACCTTAAGTAATTGGTCTATACGACTTTTTTTAATTCAAGTTTAACAGTGACCCGAATTCACTGCCTAGTACGAATAGGGTTAATGTTTGCATCAAATCTCTGTCATGATTCCAGGCTGCATCAGGTGCTACCTCGTCACCGGAAAGAGTAAGAAATGAAAAGACTAAAACATGTAAGCCTCATTTAAGGACCCAGAATGTAAAATTAGTTTCTTCACCGTTCATTGACCCTAAATTAACAAAAATGGGACATCCATAAATAATATATAAAATTCCTTTGAAATGTTTTACTTTAGAATCGTGAATTTTGTTTGAACAAAATGCGAAATTACCTCAGGTGAACACTTTGAGGGATTTGCAGTAATGGATGGTAGCAATTTCCCAAAATCACCTTTTGTATTTAAAACAAATCCGTACCTTTTTATGGGTAGACAGGCAGGCTTTTGTGCGCACCATTTGTTTGTCATAAATATTCCGATCTTAGACAAGGCTTCCTTTCCTTATTCTGTTCTTTCTTACTTCCGTTGCGTAAACATATCCCAATTGTGTGATTTCTTGTAATTCCTGGCTCTCATTTCCGCCGAACTGCTTCTACTTTGAGGAATAATGAATCGTTTAAAGGTCATGTGGAAATTTCGAAACGGTTCGTAAATATCAGCTGTGTGAAGTAGCACACATTCCATTTGGAAACTATTGAGAACATATTTGAAAAAATACACACCTGGAGTATTGAAAGTGGCTGTATGTTTTCGGTGTTCCGAATTTAAATATCAGTACATATAAACAATAGTTTTACATTGAAAACAGTTCTGCAAAAAAAGAAGTCGTTAACAAAATCGATTTGCAAACTTTAAAACACATAGTTTTTCACTTCACAAGTTAAGACGGTTTTGTTCCAGTAAAAGTATAAGAACACAAAGTTTTTGAAATATCTCTCTCATACAGTTTCTAGTTAAATCTGATTTAAGTGACAATAAAATGAGTCCATCCATATGTTACAAGGTAATGTTCTATATTCGCTTCACCACCGTTTTTCAAATTTGTGCATGCAGTGTAGGTATTGGAGGTCGTTAAAGCGGGGTCATAGCTTAAATAATGATTTTAGAAAAATCTTGAAATGAAATGCACTTGATAACCAATCTTGTATGACAAAATACATGTTCTGTTATATTGAAAAATATTGAATCAATGAAAATTGTAATATGCGCTCAAAAATTTCTTAGAGTTTGATTTATATAGGGTGATCCATCTAGAGGTATTTTCATGGAACAAAAAACATATTTAAAAATTCAAACCAAGTGTGGAAATTTATTGGTAATTTGAAAGGACATTTTATGGCATTTATTTTTTGAATATAATTTCCTTCCAATGTTGGCTTCCAAAACCTGAATCGTAGCTGGTTTGTCAGCATAGACTTTGGACTTTACGTAACCCCAAAGAAAAATGTCTAATGGTGTGATATCACTCGATCTAGGCGGCCAAGTCACCTGTCCAAAACGTGAAATTAGCTACTTTTCGAAATGATCTCCCAATAGATCCATTCTTTGAGCAGCTGTGTGGCAAGTGGCACCGTCCTGTTGAAACCAAGTGTCGTCAAGATTACGGGCTTCAATTTCAGGTAGCATAAAGATCGATATCATGGTGCGATAGCGAGCACCATTCAGGGTTACGTTCCGGCCATTATCATTTTTGAAAAAATATGCACCGATGATTCTACCAGCTTATAAATGGCACCTCTTCAACCTCTTATTGTTGCTCTTCAGTCCAAATGCGGCAATTTTGTTTATTGACTTTGCCGTGGGCCTCATCACTGAACAACATTTTGGTCGAAACAGCGGATCTTCCCGTTTCTCACCGAACGCTGATTTCCATGTATTATGGCCAACATTTAAAGTTTATTATATTTAAAAAATAAATACCATAAAATGTCCTTTCATATTACCAATAAAGATTTCACACTTGATTTGTAATTTTTATATATTTTTTTGTTCTGAAAAATTACCTATAAATGCATCACCCTATATAAGGGCAGGGACACATTTTGAAACTTTATGAAAACGTAGACCGCTGTGGTCCGATTTCCGCTTAGCAAGTTAAATATTTACACCGTACGAATTTTATAAGCTAGCTTCAAATGTACATGTAGCGACAGGACCTCAAATCGGCAAGGATCTTATATAAAGGGGCTGTATTAAAAGATAAACAAATATAGTCGAGATTATTACTTTTCCAAACAACATTAGATTTGATAGGTGATATTAGGGCGGCCGGGGCTTACATCGTGGCAGACCTTAGTATGAGGGCTACATGGAAACCTGAAATGGCACAGTCCAATTTTACTATTAGGTCATGGACAACTCGTCATGGACAACTCGATGAGCCAACTTCAAAAGATTGAAGATTATTTAGCGGCAGGATTTCAAATCGGTCGGGTCTTTTGTATGGCCGTGCAATATCAGCATTCGTTCGTAATAGATCTTTCGTTACTCACCATATTAAATTTGAGTACGATTGGACATAAAGTGTTCCTTTTTACGAGACAGGACCTCAATTGTGATATCCCTTTGCATGATCCAATATAGTCCAATTTTACTAATTTGGGAACTTTTCGAACGTAACGTACCATGCAAGTATTTTTGATAAGAAAATGATTTTATTTGTTACTTCTGGAGGCTATAAGTACAAAAACATGAATCGATATTGTCCAGAACTATTTACAGATCACTTAAATGTGTAAATTACAAAGCGACGAGATCTTAAATCGACAAGCATTTTAAATTGTGAATGTCATCGTAAACCTTAAACCATATTGTCCAGTTTAATCAGAGTTAATTATTGCTCGCTTGTGGTCCACCGTGGGGTAGTTGGTTCACGCGAATATCATACAAGTTGAGCCAGGTTCTACTTTAGGAAAGAACATCTAAAAAAATAAACAAGTAAAATCGTCGTTAAGTTTGCCAGGCCGAGCCTTTTTTACTCTCCATCTCTCTACGCTACTATAAAACTCAAAAATACGCCCTTTTCTGGGCCCTTTCGGCCCATGCGTCCGTCCCTAATCTCAGCCAAAACTTCAAGATTAATCCAAACATGAATTGGTAGAAAATGAAAGTACTCATATGTCGATATAAGCAAATACCCACTACTTCGTGAGCGGAACACTGTCATATTAAATTATAATTATTCTATTTCATAACATATACCTAATGTCACTTTCTTTTGAGTCATATTTTCCTACCATGAACTACTTACAGTACTTACAAATACTCAAATGATTATTTTTTTCTAAGTTGTCAAATGTATTAAGGCTTGTTAATTTTCATCCTGTTTAAGGACATACATTTGGGTAAATTCTCTGTTGCGGACGTTACTTCCGTACGCTTGTATATTTTGCCAATATTCCGTTGCCGTTCTGAGAGCGATATTTTCCAGATACTTTCAACAACTCCACTTGTTTGTAAGTACTTTGAAATGGCATTCAGTTTTTTTGCTTAACAATTTTTGAGGATAACAATTTTCGTGCCCAAAGTGCAGTTGCCCATTATATTAATAACAAATAGAATTAATGCTTGTTTAACAACGTAAAGAACACTACCCATTATCAAGCAAATACAAGGGTTGCTATTTTTTAGGTCCGACAACAAAAACACAATAATTTATCATTGGAAATGGTTTAATTGTTTTTAAAAATATTCTCCTTTAAGATCAATACACTTTTGCATGCGCACAAACCAATTTTCGAAGCTCTTTTTCCACTCCGATTGAGACACCTCCAAAACATGATTAACGCTTCAACAGCTGCTTCGGGAGATGACCACGCATTTTATTCTTGATGCTATGGAATAAGAAGAAGTCATTGAGTTCCAAATCAGGGCTGTACGGTGGATGGCCCATCAATTCGAAATCTTGAGTGGTCAAATAGCTGATCGTTTCAGCTGATGTGTGAGAGCTTGCATTGTCGTGATGCAAAATGATCAGTCTTCTCTTATTATCTTTCGTCATTTCTTCGAACACTGTTGGCAAACAGATGGTTCTATACCACTCAGAATTGACCGCCCTATGTTCCACTAAAGGCACTGCAACTTTTTGGCTCGTCTTTAAAGACTTATACGGTCGATTGCTGTTTTGTTTCGGGTTCATATGCATAGATCCATGTTTCGTCACCTGTGACAATATTGTACACTGCCTTTGATCTACCGCAGTTATACTTTTTCAACATCACTTTGCACCATTCCATACGAGCCTTTTTTTGAGCATTCGTCAAATTATGTGGGATCCAACGAGAACAACTTTTTTACACGGCCAAATAAACATGAAATATCTTATTGGTTGGTTGTCATACTAATGCCCAAGGATGCCCCTATCGCACGGTATGTCACATGTCGGTATTGCTTAATTAGTTCCCGCATAGCATCGACGGTTTCTGGCAAAGTGACCGATGTTGGACGTCCTTCACGAAATTCATCCTGGAGCGAACGGCGAGACTGAAATCTTGGTACCAGCGATTACAGTGGTTTCTGATGGTGCTTCATCGCCAAAAGTCGAAACAAGTGATTTAAACACTCTTGTCTCCTTAAACCACGCCGAAACTCGTAACAAATCATCGCAAAAAATTGTTCACGGAATAATACCATTTTTTGACTGAGATGAATTTTTCAACACACTGTAAAAAAACAATTCGCCCTTAAATGACAAAACGTTCAGAGTGAAGTTATGCTAAAAAATGTCAAAGTTTCCAATGGAAGTTCCAGTTTGCAACTGGGAACACTAGTATTGCCAGGACCTGAAAGCAACAGTCATTCTTAAAATTGGAAAATGGATTCTTCCTATTAAGAGCACCATCAAAATCTTCGAAATTATGTAAGCCTTACAAATCTAATTGCATCAGCTTAAATCGGTTAAATTAAATCAGAATTAAATCACAATTAAATCTTAAATTATTTCTCTTTCATATTTACTTTTATAAAGTCTTATTTATAATAGTGTTATTTTAAATTATGCCACATACAACCATAAAAAAGTGACTTAAAAAGAGTAAAATCTTCGCCAGGCCGAAACTTTTATACCCTCCACAGTTTGAAAGCTAATAAAGCTTAAAAAAAATTACAGTACAAATCAGAATGCCACTTGAGTTAGGACTCAAGGAAATGTAAGGCCTTGACCGATGGGGTCCCAAGGGCGCAGCAAAATACGACCTTTCTAACATCGACATATGGGTACTCAAAAACATATTTGAATAAGTCATACATTTTTACGATTTCTTTGGGCCCTGGGATATAAGATCCAGAAACAATACAAATTATACCTATATTAAGATTTGAAGAAATTTGGAACTCGGTCAGGCCTACTTCATATGAGTCCTAGGGCAGAAAAATCGGTCTCCTTGAACTATGGAAATATGGATATAACAACACAATTAAAATTTCATTGCGGATCCTTATTTTAAATCATTGACCATTGAGGTAGAAGGTCCCTGGGTAGCCCGAAGTAGGTCCTTTCAAACATAGACATATGAGTACTCGGCCTTCTTGAACTATTGATATATGGGTAATAGAAAACAATAAAAGTTCACAACGGATTCGAATATCATATTAACTCTTCGATTGGATTTATTTTAAGTTCTTGACCCATGGTCCCTAAGATGCCAAAAATAGCTTCATTCGAAAATGGACATATGGGTACTCAGAAACAGTAGGGATTTTGGTTTCTTAATATGTCATTAATTTTACTATTTGGTATATGAGCTCTAGGGCCCAAACCCGTCACATTTTGTCCACAGACATATGGTTTTTCAGAAACAGGGAAAGTTTCTCACAAGTCCAAATATTTACCTGTATTTAAGATTTGGGCTAATTTTGCTCTCGGACTTGGTTCTAAAAATATGTGTCCTACATGCGTCGACATGTAAATGTTGTAAAAAGCAGAAAGTTTTCAAGAATCCAAACATTACATTAATTTTACGATTTGACTGTATTCGAGGGTTGACCAATTCGTCGAAGGTAGAAAGAGCGCCGAAAGTGTAATCCCATTGAACATTGGCATATGGTTACTAAGAAACAGTTACGTTTTCTTACTAATCTCAATACGCAATTACTTTTAAAGCAAATTTTAGTTCAAATAGGTGGTTATTTTGAAATTACGTTGGCCAAAGGAGCCCTAAAAACGTCAATTATGACCAAAAGTAAAAAAAAAAGTAAATTATATTGATAAAATCAAATCAATTTTCGTAACAAATTCTAATTAATGGACCCAAAAGGCCACAAAAGAAGTGCCACTTTTAGGTATACTAAGGGGTGTTTTTTGTTGGGGTATAGAACTTTAAGTTGGCATCACTTTTTTAACTGGCGGCCATTTTGTCAGCTGTCAAGTGATTAATATTTAGTTTGGTTTGCCATTTCATCATGAACAGGTTGACAAAAGAACAACGCTTGCAAATCGTGCAAATTTATTTCGAAAGTAATGGTTCAGTTCGCGAAGTTCACCGCAAGCTCCGTCCATTTTATGGTCGACATAATCGTCCATCAGAGCAATTAATTCGGTTAACCATGGATCGGTTAACATGGACCATTGGATTATTTTCTTTGGGGATATGTGAAGTCGCTCGTCTACGCCAACATACCAGAAACACGTTAGGGGACTTGGAAGCCAACATTCGTGGCGTTATTGTCAACATACGACCCCATATGCTCGAAAAAGTGGTTGAAAATTGGACCTGTAGAATTGGCTTTATTCGAGCCAGCCGCGGCGGCCACATGCCCGAAATCATATTTAAACATTAATGGCATAAAATTATCCTTCCAAAAAAGCCAAATTGATGGACATTAAAACGATTTTCTTGTGTTTTATTTCAATTCGAAGTTCTATACCTCAATAAAAAACACCCTTTACTTATATAATAGAGTAGTCACGGTGCAATTTAGTCACGGTAATATTCCGACTGGCGGAAGTTAACGACGTTTTTTAACTACGTTTGTTTAGATTTTTCCCAGATATTCTATACGAGTAGTGCGTGACTAGTCACTGGAAACTAGTTGAAATCTTGGGCAGTCAACAATTAGGAAAAGGGATAGCTAAACCAGATTAATAACTAGTCTCTTCTCCCAGAATCATCGAAAGACAAAGACTCCGTTTTTAAACTAATCTTCTCTCAATAAATTAATTGGACTGATTTCAAAGCCAGCTGTAAAGTGCTATATTTTACAAGGTTTTCCGACTTATATGTATTTCGTGGTGTTGCAAACGGAATGACAAATTTGATATACCATCTACCCTTTCCGTGGAGGGCATAAAAAGAATCATTGCAGAAAAAAGTGACAAAAATGCCACCTACGTGGTACGACGGTAACACGAGCAGGGTATCACATAGTCAGCCGTGTTCGCCTTTTAATTTGTTATACTTGTTTGCTATCATGGTATTGAAGGCTCAGCCCTCATGTAGGGTGCGCATTATTAATTGAAGTGTGTATTGTCTTTCGAAATGTGTCCATTGTTTCGATTAATTTATTAAAAAATTTAAAGTGCGGGTGAATTCGGTTTCTTAAATTGCCGGCACACTTTTTATTTATTAACTCAAAATTCTATAGACAGGGGGAATGAACAGAGAGAATGAATGAACGAACAAACGGACCGTCAAATGCTTTTCATTAATTTATGTTAATTTGCTACTAAATTGTTTTCAAAACTTCAATTAAATCCGCATATAGCCGGCATAACAAGACAATAACAACACAACAACGACAACGACAACAGTAATAATGACAATCGAGCGGAATCGAATTTTATGACACGCACACAAACGAAAACGAACCCCCCTCAGAGTAAAAAACGCACATACACACACACACTGGTAAGTACCCCTAGCACAATGCGAGTATTAAACTTACATACAAACTTAAATATCCCACCAACGGAAAGTTGACGAAATCCCAGGTATGTATGTCTGTCTGTCTGCCTGCCAGCCGCTGCCAGTCCGTCCATTCCGCATGTTGGTTCATTGGCATAAAAAGAGGGGGTTAATATGGAAATGTGTACTTACGCCGTACTTTCGCAGAGGATGACAGCACACACACACACCCATGCACAAACCATGAGACACAGCCATGCAAAGTGAACCAGAAAACAGCTGTAAACTTTTCATTTGTAGCGGTTCTTCATGCCATTGTGAAAACAAAGAGCTGTACTTGGGTCTTGGGTAAAGAGTCACAAACATATGGTGTGTGTTTTGAAGAGCAACATTACATTCAAGAGTGCAGAGAATGTGTTGAGATTTTTCTTTTGGTCTGTCGTTCAAAGAGAATTTTCCCAAGCTAAGAGCAGCACTTGTTTCTCTTTGGTAAGTCTGCAAACTGGTTGGCTTTCTCTTAATACCTCAGACCGACTCGGTCTGCAAAGAAGAGAAATCTGTACAAATTGTTAAGAGCTCCACTAATTCTCTTAAGCCCGGTGGCCAAATGAATTGTAAATAAGTTGATTGGTAATAAAATATGCTTCGGACTGACGCTCACACACAAAAGACAAAGGGGACGAGCCTTGCCAGCAGCCACCACCGCACAGCAGAATCGATGATGTTCATCATTGATTTTTCTTGACTTCGATTAAACAAGCGAGTTCCTGCTTTTCGAAATCGATATAGTATTTTCATCAGCTGCTGCTGTCGTATCGTCTAGGAAAGTGTACACATTTAAACTAGGCAAGAGGGCTAACTGAGGCGCTTAGCCACAGTGCCTGGCAAGCCAACCCAACAGCCGGCCGCCTTTCACTTTGTTCAGCTTTTGTGTCTCTGTGTGAACTGTGTTTGTGATGTTTTGAATTGTAATTAACATGTTGCAAACATGACCGAGTCCTAATCAAAATGTCAAATACCAGAAGAACAAGAGAGAGCAAAACACATTGTGTAGGTACGAACAAGAAACAACAAAACAAAAACTAAACATGAGCTACACATGTAGCTACACAACAATAAGAGCAGCAGACAGACAGACAGACAGGGCACCTCTTGCAGATGCGGATGATGATTCGTGTAAACTGAAAATATGTTTCAGAAAATTGTTCATGGGTCATCATAACCCAAAAACCCACTTCCACTCTTTCTCATTTCTCCATGACAGGCAACGGTAACAACAACGAACGGCATGACATGTTGCTGCTGCTGACTGTTGTTGGTCTCCCTACACTCGCTCATCCATCCTCTTGTTCACATTCGATTCCAATGACTCCCACTTTTCAACGTTAATCCACCAACTCGACTATACTGCACGTGTGTGCGATTCATCCATGTGTTTTCTGCTGGTTCTTTTATTCTTCATTGCTTGCTTTTTAGGGATTCGGTTCTTCTCCAGTCCCTCTCCCCCCACACAATGTCCAACTTTTGCTCTGGCTCTTTAAATCAAATGTAAATTTTATTCATAAACATAAGAATGCGCTCGTATGTATGCATGTGTTTTTGTATGTGTATGCGGATATATGTTTGCGCATACATACTTGTGCATACATATACATCATCCCAGGCTTAACTCCAACACGAACGGACCGACGGACACTCATTTTGTTTACAAAATTAGTCCCCAGTGTTAATGTTGCCGGTGTGGTTGTTGTACCGCAACCGGCGTACCCATACGGTCGGCCAGCCAGCCCACCTTCCTTTAAACTCCAGCATATTTACCCACACACACACACATTTGTGATCTGCACTTGGGTTTCAAAAACATCTGAAGTTGAAAAGTAAAAATCTGTTCTGCTCTTACGTTTCCAACGTAGATTTAAAGTAACTTCTGAACAAAACGCTATGGGCATTTATGAATACCGGCGCACCAGAAAGGAAGACTGACTTGACTAACTGACTGACTGACTGGCTGTGTTTTCATTTGTACGAGTGCGCTGCATTAGGTCTGGGTAATATTTTCCACTTTCAGTTTTACTTTCAATGAAGGCAACTCAATAAAAAAACAAAGAAATTCACAAATTTTACGAAAAAAAAAATTTACAGGGTGGCTGATAAAAGCCGCTTTAATAACTTTTTTCTATTTAATGAATCTGGTGAATATTTTTTTTATTTTGCTGATCGACTTTTAGATTTAACGCAAGTGGCTAAATGGGACACTGAAACAAGAATTCACGCACTGGAGTCCTTAGTTTCGGTTCAAAGAGAGTATAGGCGCACGCTTGCCGACAATCCTCGGAGCATGTTAACAATTTTGCCGAGCATGGACTAGTCAACAGAAGACCTTACCATCGAACCCCTTCAGTTCGGACAAGGAAAACAAATGCTGCTGTAGCTGCTGCCGTACAAAACAACCCAAGGGTTTCGACAGAAGCTTATCTGCTCAAATGGCTATAAGCAGACAGTCATTGCAGTCAATTGTGCACATAGATTTGGACTTATTTCCATATAAAATTCATATGACCAACAAACTGAATGCAGCATACTTCCCGATTCGCTTGAAATTTTGCCAGAGGATGCTTCAAATGGTGGAAGAGGACGGACACATATTGAAATGTCTTTTCATGTCTGACGAGACCCATTTCGATTTAAACGGCAACGTAAACCAACAAAATTGACGGGTTGGAGGCCTTCCAACCCACAGATACAACATGAGACGGATTTGCATCCACTTCGTGTTACAGTTTGGTGTGCAGTTTCACCACGCTGCATTGTCGGTCCCTACTTCTTCGAATAAAACGGTCCCTACTTCTTCGAATAAAACGGTCACACCGTTACGGTTACTGGAGACCGTTACTTGAGCATGTTGAGAGAGTTTTTCTATCCAGAATTAGGCCGAATGAGAATTTCTTTCAACTCTGTGTAGTTTCAGCAAGATGGTGGAACTCCTTACATGGCCCAGCCTGTTAAGACAGAATTGCGACGAAAAGTTCCCAATTAACTGATATCCAGAAACTCCACATTCCGTTGGCTCCCCAGGTCGCCTGACTTTTTCTTGTGGTGTTATTATAATACAAAGCAAAACCATGAACTTTGATTGAACTAAAGCAATCCATTGCGGCTATTGCACTCAACTCTCCAATAAGTAATGAACAACGTTTTGTTAAGATTCCATTTCATTAAATTCCATTCTTTCTAAAACTAATTAAGCTATCTTTAATAAATTTGAATGAGCTTTAACATGAATAAAGAATAAAAAATGAAATCCATACACTGATAAAAAAAAAGTTATTTGATTTACTTAATGTAACAATGTTCATCAGCCACCCTGTACTTTATAAGTATACAAAAATTATGTTAGAGAGATAGTGGATGTCCTGACGGGACATTGTAATGTTAAAGAGGTGACAGGTGGCAGTGGTCGCATACTGACGAGGCGTCAAAGAGGCTATGAAGATGAGGAGCAGATTGAAAAAAGAAGAAATAGTTACCTAAGGACTATACTTATAGATGCCCTTCGTTTTAGAAAAGAGGGAGTAGTTACCTAGGAAAGTACTTTTTTAAAGATCTCTTAAAGGGAGTAGTTACCTGGGAAAGTACTTTTTTAAAGATCTCTTCCTTTATCCACTAACAATATGGTACATTTACAACAAACATGTTAACAATTGGTAATTGTAATTTTTTACGAATTGCCAACAAAAGAAAACTCATCAAAACGACGTCGGAAATAGTCACTCATGCTTGCATGAAGAAGTCATTAAAATAAATACGGCTTACGAAGGGGTTTAAAAGAAAATCTCTCGGAAAAAGACATTGTGTAAAACAACAGCGTTTTAAAAAAGCAACTTGTTGTTGCTCAAGGTTCTACGGAACTTATGCCAAAATTTGTATAATAGACAAGGTTTCAAAATGCACCCTCTATGGGTCAGCGAGTGGATGAACTGCGAGTCAACTTCATAAGGTTAGATACCAGTACAAGTCCTACCAAACTTAACTAACCGAGTATCAGCAAAAAATTATTGTACAAGGGTTAACATTAAGACCCCTTCATACTCCCTCCACAGCAATCTTTACTAAATTTGTCACTCCTTTTGTAACACCTCGAATTTATCGAGGTGTATTATCTTAACCATCTGTGGTGAAAGAACTATATCGGCCTTAGGAAATGAGCTAGCGCCCTGAAATTTCGCGATAATGACTTAGAGTCATAAGCTGTTTAGGATCATAAATAGGTGAAATCGATCAAGGCAGAAAATAGTACGTTTTTAAATAATTTGCATAAAGGTGTAGGGTGACTAAGATTCTTCATGGCCAAACTTAACGACTTTATAACTTGTTAACACTTCTAATAAATTTGGATATCGGAATCTTTAGAAAGAGCTGAAAAAACAATCTTCAACTATTATTGTTGTCGTTGTAGCGGCAACTGTGTGCCGGGATGACTCCGGTCCATAGAATCGTCTGTCATGGGATTATATAGGGTTCAACCTTTGTTATTAAGGGTGGCGTATGGATTAAAAACAAAACGTAATAACTTTCTTTTCTGTTTGAGCAATCGGCTTATCCTTTATTTTATTTGGAAGGATATCGAAAAGAGGATCTATATAGCGCAGAAGGATATCGAAAAGAGGATCTATATAACGCAGCGGTACCATGCTTTACAGTCCTGCATTTTAGTCCAAATGGTATTTAGGCGGGAGTTTGGCCCAACTCCCCCGAGTGGATGGACTATTAGGAGGCTGGTAAACATGTTTGCCGAATCTGGAAGCATCGCAAGAAGACCGTTCCATCGAGAGCCCTATGTTCGGGTTCAAGGTACCATCGCTGCTGTTGCATCGTCAATTCTGGCAAATCCAAGAGTTTCGACTCGAAACTTGTTGGCGCAAATTGCACGATAATGATAACTTAAACTTGTTTCCGCACAAAGTCTTAATTACAAACAAGTTAACCCCCTGTATTTGCCTATTCGAATGAAAACTTGCCAAAAAATTATTGAAACTACCGAAGAAGACAACAGCTTAATAAATGGCTTGTTTACGAGTCTAATGAGGTCCATTTTGATATAAACGGCAATGTAAACTAGTAAAATTTCCATATATACGTAGAGTGAATCTAATCCAGAAAAACTCCATCAGACGAAAAACCCAGAACGAGTTACTGTGTGGTGCGCAGTTTCATCAAGCAGCACAATAATTGAAGCGATCCCAACTTCAACCCTTCAGAACACAATGAAAAATTTTCTGATCAGTGTCGCATTAGCGTGGGTGAACATGGAGGTCATTTACGGTCCTCACATTCAAACACAATTTTTTATATAAAATTAAATTGTATTTTCTATACAATAAAAAAATGAAATGAAATATATTGATTAAAAAAAATTCATTTAAATTTCTTATTGTAAAACAATTGGTGCGCCACCCTGTACCCTCCACCAAAGGATATAGTTTATTTCGACTGCAACACCCCGAAAATTCGACGATTTGCAATACTGAATCTTCGTAAAATTCTATGATGATCTAGCCATAACCAACTTTAAGTAAAGGGTGGACCAACTAAAACGCTTGATGTAAACTGTGAATAATACAAAAAGTTTTCAGAGAATTATCTTAAAATTATTTGTTATTATAGAAGGACAATTATGTGTCACACATAATATCGGCGAAAAGTTTCCTTACGGCTTTGGTGGCACACCTCTTTTTGATGGTTCATATTTGCATGACTCTGCTACATAATGGAGGTTTAATGTCGTTTATGTGCTGAATTATTTTATCCTTTAGCTCGTGAATAGTTCTTGGCTTATTTTGGCAGAAATACGACCCGATGACGTCGCCAGACAATAAACCGCACCAATAAGTCACTTTTTGTTGATGCATCGTCTTTCCAACCATCACTAGTGGAAGAACTATTGCACAAATGCGGCAATTCTGTTTGTTAACGAATTCCCTAAGGTTTGTGCCTAGTAGCTGAAGATAATTTTCTTTCTAAGGTCACTATTCACTTCTGTCTGTTCAATCAACCATTCGTCGTACTGATGATGCTTGAAATGATAGAGGCTTCAGCTCTTGAGTCAATTGAACCGTGTAAGCCGGAAAACTTAAATATTAATTCATAATTCGCGTACCAAGCGTCATCAGTGGCATTAGCCTTGCTTTACACTTTTTTGATGCACCAAATTATATAATTCTTGTACCCGAAAAAGTGGTGGTATAGCACAATCTTTCTTACTCAACATTCCAGTAAGAAACAAGGGAAAACTTCTATCAAATTAGTGAAATGTGCACGGTATAATTCTAATACTTACTGATTGAAACCTACAGTTTAACACTGGCTGCGAATGGCTAATGCATTTAAGAAAAAGTTTTTTCGTGCCGTCATTTACGAGGTTGGAACCCGCCGCTGTAACACTGTTAGATGTTCTTACCCGGTTTTAAACATGAGTTTATTGGAATGATAGCCGCGCACACTATAATCACACCTCGACACCCAAAAAGTTCCTTAGTCTGGAAAACCCAACCTTACTAAACCGGCCTCGCACTTTCCTAAATCTTTGAACTGTCAGTGTATATTAATTTTAGGAATTATAAGCATAAGCAGCACAGATTAAGCATTTAAATATTAAGAACAACATCATTGTATCGAGCAGGAAGTGTGAGGTGGGTGTGCTGGCATTAGTGAAGTTTAATACAACTCGACCAAGTTTTAAAGGAAACAACTTAAAGGCCGGAATCGTTATCACTTTCTCTCTCTCTCTCCCCCCTGGGCGTTGCATAACTTGGACGGAAACGATAAAAACTTGAAGTGGCATTTCCCATTAGTCGGTGTTATCCTTTCAAAGCATTGCCCTTGAAAGTTTCAAATGTTTTCCGAAATGTCAGCCAAAAACCGGCGTATGAGCGAGTGTGTGCCAATGTTAGAATTTTCTTCTTTGTACTGTCAGCAGCTTTACAGAATCCCTTGAAAGTGGCATTGTCTGGTTTAGGGCCACGAACGTTTGCTACGGCATCGAATGAAACATTGTGAACCACAAAATGAGTGCAAGCAAACACAGTCGTTCTACTTAAATCATATGTCGTATCTTGTTTAATTTACAGTGATTGTAATTAAATTATTCTACTCGTTACTATTCATTTGTAAGAGACAAGCTGCCAGAGGCCCTCTGCGGGGTTTGAAAGACCGAGAAAGCCAAAGTGTAAAATGTTATATCGTACACCGAACACCAAATAAGTAGATTCACTTAAAAAATTAATTACAACTAAAATTTTTGTTAAATTGAAACACATATGACAAGTGTTTTTTTTTTGATTTACAACTAAAATGGTAATAGGTCCAAATAAATTATTTCCTCAAACGGTTATATTTACAGAATACCAAATAATTGTTTTTTGACTGGATAATGTTTGCGAATTGTTTTTTTCTTTGATTAAGCAATTTATCAAACCAACATTTTCCTTTGTTGGATTTGTCGTGACTCTCAATTTATATCTCCAACATTAATTCGTAGTGACGGTATATAAATTGAATGATTTACGCTACTAATTGCTAACATCGCACATTGGGGTATCTGACCCTCAAAACGGAGAATAATTATGGGAAACATTTAATCTTGAATATAAATGATCTTGAATAAAAAACCGTGACAAGACAGAGTCACGGTTTTCATACTCGAAATCTCCATAGAAAGTCGCTTTCATATCTCCGTGAAACGAACTGAATTGCTTACTTGCTTAAGTTGGCTCTACAACCAGTTGTTGGTCTTAGCTTGTTGCATTAATGACCTCCAAGCACTTCGGTCTTGTGCGTGCTGTATACAGTTTGTATTACCAAGGATTCTCACATATACTTCAACTTAATCCTTCAACCCGAGTCTCGGTCTTTCCTCTCTGCGTTTTCTGTGGTAGTTGCCATCCAATGCATTTCTCTCTGGAGAATTCGTTTGCATTCGCTCGACATGTTCTAGCCAGCGCTATCGCTGTGTTTTGATGCGCTTAACTACATTTATGCCGGGATACAGCTCGTAAAGCTCACGGTTCGTTCGACATCTATACTCTCCGTTCACGCCGATGGGCCTATAGTTTAAACGAAGGATCTTTCTCGAGAGAGGTCTCTGCTCTGAAGCTGCTTACCGATCCTAAAATATTAGTTTTTAGCCTGCACGATCCTTCTTTTTATCTTAGTGCTGGCATCGTTCTTTTGGTTTATGGAGGATCCGAGGTATACGAAATCATCTACTAATCAACTATCTCGCCTTCCTTTCGTCGCAGTGCCCCTCTAGCAGTTGCCAGCATCATCTTCGTATTGTCCTCATTAACCACCAGACCCATTTCTGACGACTTTATCTCAATTTTAAAAAAAC
Organism: Hydrotaea diabolus; assembly: GCA_963513945.1. Classification (NCBI taxonomy): domain Eukaryota; kingdom Metazoa; phylum Arthropoda; class Insecta; order Diptera; family Muscidae; genus Hydrotaea; species Hydrotaea diabolus. The sequence goes on from OY740718.1 coordinate 190,534,046, forward strand.
GCTCCTGTAACCTATTTTTTAGTCCTTCCGACGATGTCAATGTCGTCCGCATACGCGAGTAGAAAGTGGCCCTTGCCGTTGACTTTGCCTGTTTTAATACGATGTGTTTTCCAAAATGTTCTCCGTCAGGATGTTAAAGAAATAACACGATAAAATGAAAGTAGAAAGTGGCCCTTGCCGTTGACTTTGCCTGTTTTAATAACTTTTGCGTTTTCCAAAATGTTCTCCATCAGGATGTTAAAGAAATTACACGATAAGCTGTCATCCTGTCTGAGACCTCTTGCAGTACCGAATGGTTCGGATATGTCACTTCCAATTTTTACTAAGGATTTCGTGTCACTCAGTGTCATTCTACAAAGGCGTACAAGTTTTGCCTGTATACCATACACACCCATGGCTTCATATGCAGCCTTATAATCGATGAAAATGTGGTATGCATCGTTCTGCTTCACGGGGGTCTTTTCCACGATTTGTCGCAGGGTGATGATTTGGTCGATTGTTGACTTATTCGGCCTGAAGCCACTCTGATTGGGTTGAATCAGATCGGTGAGTTTGGGCCTCAACTTTTCACACAGTATATATGACAGTACCTTATATGCGACGGATAGAAGACTTATTCCACGTTAGTTGGCGCAAACTATATTGTCTTTTTTTGTGGACTGGACATAGCAAACTGAGGTTACAATCTTTGGGTATGCGTTCATCCTTTCAGATTGTAGAGATTAGCTGAGATCAGCTCGTTTGCTCCAGTCTTATACAGCTATGCCGGCGTTCCGTCGGACCCTGCGGCTTTATTGTTCTTGAACCGGGATATTGCTTTTTGAGCCTCCTGCTGGGTGGGAGGTGTACGAGGGCGACCGCAAAACTAACTGGCTTGGCACATTTTCTGTTTTACTAGCAACTTTTTTCTTTGTTTTTTAAAAGCAATCTTTTATAAGCCATCTGTCAAAATTTCCGAAATATTTAATGATTATTTTCTTTGTTACAGGTGATTGAAGTAAACAAGTTTTATAATTTTTAAAAAATGGAAAATAAAGAGTTTCGTGCGGTAATTAAACACTTTTATATGAAAGGTTATACGCCACAATTAATCAAAGATGAATTGGATTCTGTTCATGGTGATAATGCACCATCATACTCGACCGTGAAATCATGGGTTCAACAATTTTAAATGGGTCGTTCAAGTACGGAAGATGAACGACGCTCTGGAAGACCGAAAACTGCTACTACTATTGAAAACATTTGAAAAATATTTAATGAAGTGACTAAAGATAGACGAATAAAGCTCAGAGAGCTTGCTGATATTGTTAAAATACACGAAAAACAAGTTTGGAGTATTTTACATGATGAATTCCACATGAAAAAGCTATCCACAAGATGGGTGCAGCGTTTGTTGACTTTGCCCCAAAAAGTCGTCCGTTGGACCAATTCCGAGGAGCTTTTAGCGATTTATTAGCGTAATCCAATAGAGTTCTTGCGCCGATTCATAACTGTTGATGAAACATGGATCCATCTCTACATCCCAGAATGCAAAGAACAGTCAAAACAATGGATAGAAGCTGGTAAAAGTGGTCCCAAGAAGGCGAAAACTGTTAAGTCAGCAGGAAAAGTAATGGTAACAGTATTTTGGGTGCAAGGGGTATAATATTTATTGATTATCTTTAGAAAGGAAAAACTGTAAATAGTGAAGATTATTGTGCATTATTGGATCGGTTGAGTGAAGAAATCAAGATTAAACGACCGCATTTAGAAAAAAAAAAAACGTTCTTCTTCATCAAGATAATGATCCTTCACACACTGCATTTTTAACTCAACAAAAACTGGCCGAATTACGATTTGAAATTGCTCCGCATCTACCATATAGTCCAGATTTAGCTCATTCTGATTATTTCTTGTTTCCAAATTTAAAAAAAATTTCGGTGGCAAAAAATGTTCGTCCAATAGCGAGGTTATTGCTGAAACTGAGGCATATTTTGAAGGTCTTGAAAAATCTTATTTTTTGGATGGAATTAAAAAACTTGAAAAACGTTTGATGAAGTGTATTGAGTTGGAAGGAGATTATGTTGAAAAATAAATAATAATAATTCCAAAAAACGGTTCATTTTATGTTAGGCCAGTTACTTTTGCGGTCGCCCTCGTACATTCAACTCTATCTTCTATGATTGGTTAATAGCTGCATGCCACAGATGGATATGCAACCGCCAGTAAAAAGGAAAAGTGTTCTTTCCAAATCCTCAGCGCACTCGGCGTATTTGTCACCAGATTTCCATTTGTATCTCGACACGAAGCTATACCTGTAGACGCGTCTTTTGCCTGGTATTTGACGCGTTGGAAGAACTTTTTGGAATCGTTTCTGCTACCATAAATCTCTTTTTCCTCACATTATCGCCTTTCCAACTTCATCTTCTTTATTAGTGTTGCCTTGTATATCACGTTCTTAGCTTTTGTGTCGGCTCTACACTTCTCCTCGTACCATAGGTTACTTTCTTGCCGCTTGCGATAATCAGTTTCTTCTTCGGCGGCTTTTTTCGAGCGCTAATATCATAAGGCTTTTCTTGTTGTTGTTGCTACGTACTAGCTTCGCTAAACTTATCCTCGTGCGTACCTTTGCTGCTACAAGATAGTGGTCGAAATTAATGTTAGCTGATAGAAAAGTTCGTAGATCCGATACGTTGGATACATGACGACTCTTGATTACAGTATGGTCGATCTGATTCTCCGTCTTTACATTCGGTGGCAGCCATGTAGCCTTATGGATATTGCGATGTTTAAATCCGGTGCTGCTTCTAACCATGTTCCTTGCAGCGGTGAAATCTATCAGTCTCATTCCATTATCAGAAGTGTCAGCATGGAGACTGAATTTTCCGACGGTCGGACCAAAGATACCTTCCCTGCCTACTTTGTCATTAAAACCCCCGGGCACGATTTTAATGACATGACCATGGCAGTGGATCTAGGCGCTCGTAAAACGTAGCTTTAGTCTCTTCGTCATTATCATCTGTCAGCGCATGCGCACAAATTAGGCTAATGTAAAAGAAATTAGCCTTGATGTGGATTGTGGCCAGCCGTTTGTCTACTGGGGTAAAACTAACGACTAGATGACATATTCGCTTCTTGTTAACGACTTCTATCGGTTATTCCAAAACCATTCCATATCTTTTAAAAGCCCTTTGTATGCAAGAGATTAAAAATCTGATTACTTTTAATGACATAGAAATTCTGATTATCTAGTCAACTGACAGGCTAATATCAGCTTCTAAAATGACAGACTAAGAAAAATCAACCATAATCGTTTTTTATTAACAAGTGTCCACTCCTTGACACAAAATGACAGTTCTGTGGAATAGGAAATTGAAAAGACATCCGGAGATCATAAATAGTTATCGGGAAGAAGCAACATGAGTACTTTTTCAATAACTATGAAATTTTATACGATGTAGCATTAACGTTGCAACTAGCTCTTTTGGATTTGTCGATCTTAAAAAATTATTGTAATTGTTCAAGGTAGAAAAACGATTAAGGAACAATTTTAATGTAACTCTTTACGTCGCTTTCGAAATGCTTTATAGTGCTGACATTAGTGTGTCCCGCAAAACTTAAGCTAAGAATTGTTATTTACTTTTTATTGGGAATAAAATTAAATCTTTAGAAACACATTTAAATTTAAAGAAACAAATTATTCAAGAAAAACGTTAAGCGAATTCATATAGGTTACGCTAAAGTCCACTCAACTCTTTTTAAATTTGAAAATGATTAAGGTTTATTAGATTTAGCAAACCTTGCCATCTAGCGGGGTTTTAAGCTGTTTTTCTTCGCTTATCCCATAAAACAAGACTATTGTTAGGAGAAATAATAAAGTACCCACAGATAAAACAAATCAGTTGGAAATCGGTCAGAAACACAACAGTTCATTTGAACAAGAAGATTTTTCGAAGCAATTACCAGATGGAACTTATCTTGATAGAAATACGCTTTGACATACCATTTTTTGAATGCTATGATAATTTGATGGTACAGGCAATCAATAATTCGCTTAAAACTATACATATGTATTCAAAACAGTTGGTTGTGGTTATTTTATATCATTTCCAAAAGTTCCATATTGACATAACAAGTGGACCATAGCAAATATGGACATATGACATATGCTCACTTTGCTTCGTTTGAGCAGGATTAGGTTTACAATAGCTTTGTTTTTTTAAAAGGTTAATAAACTCGCATTTGTATAAAGGTACTAATTAGCTTTAAGTAGCTAAATAAAGGGGTACGAGTTACTACACTTATTTTCCCAGAAAAAGTCAAACATGACACACCCTGCTATATAAAAACATAAGTTTAATATAGATTTATTTATATACCCTGCATCAATATCTCATTCGATTGAGCAACATCCGCCTGTGCATCTATAAGTAGTTGTAAGCAGATTGCAGGCAGTATTTATATGGATACAACTTAGTACATTCATTAAGTTTGAGCCCTCGGACTTTCCCGATTTCAGAATGTACAGCCCTAAAAGACATATATTACAGGGTGGGTAATTTAAGATTTTAAATTTGAATTAACTGTAAATTAAATTACTGTTAATTTTTTCAAATTTCTGGATTTATTGAAAAGGTTGAACTTTGTCATCTAATATCCATTAAATGACTACCACTACTGACTCGGAACTTATCTCACCCGATCAACAAAATTTTTCTGTACATTTTCGATTTTTTCGGGTGGAACCTCTTCAATGGTAACTTCGATTTAAAGTTTTACGACTTCAATTGTCACTGATCGCTTTTCGTAACATTTTTCCAAAATATCTGCCCACAGACAATAAGCCTAAGGGCTCAAATTACAGTTCCGAGGCGGCCAATTGACATTACAATTTCCGCTGATTATTCGATTTTTAAAAACAGTGCGTATATCGATAGTTTCGTTGGCTGTATGTATTTTTGGAATCAAACATTCGTTGATCATGGCGTGGTAGTGCTCACCGTTGACGGTAAGGTTTACGTGTGGGCTCTCTGAGTCCCATATGCTGCAATTTTACGTATTGACATAGCCACCGAGATCAAAATGAGGTTCAGCTGAAAACACTATTTTTCGGTAAAATTCTTCAGGCCATTAGGCGAAGCTAAAACGCATCGGTTCCATTATTAAAAGACAACCTTCCAAAAACAAAAATTTGGAAAAAGATCCGTACTTTTTTACAGGCGGTTTAAATTTAACATTTTAAATGGCCCACTCTATATAAGTACATCTAATTCTAACCAAATTTTGCAAACAGCATACGAACAACCAACACCTACCTCTAGTGGAAGCGGTCGAAGTTTTTGAATAGCCTCTACACAAATGTTCCTCCCGATTTCCTGCAGCGAACAAGCTTCATTTTTGCATTGTATGTTATGAGAGCCCAATAATTTACTCAGTGAAAGTGGGCCAAATATGGTATATCCATACCCAATGTCAAAACCTAAAGCTCATGGTCCATAAAGAGCAACCACAATCACCTGCTAAAACTGGACCATGTCGATCCATATATTAAGCACAGTGCATCGTATGCGGCCAATAGCAATACCTGAAATTAGATCGGCCTGTGCTTTATACAGGATGGGCCAAAAGTTACCATGGAGTTTAAAAATTTAATAACTTTTTCGTTTATATATTTTTTTTATTTTTTTTTAGATTATATAAATAACACTTGGAGAATAAATAATGGAGAGATTCACAACTGAGCAAAGAACCAGAATAATAGATTTTTTTTATTTAAATCAGGAAACAATTATTTTAGGGCAAACGCATAGTGATGAAGCTCATATCCATTTAAATGGCTTTGTTAATAAGCAGAACTGTAGGTTCATCATCCCATTAGGTGTACAGTGTGGGTGGTGTGGGATCACATCTGTAAATATTCTTTGAGAATGAAGATGGTTGTGTAACCGTAAATGGAGAGCGGTATAGGTTTCTGATAGAACATTTTTTACGTTCTGCCCTTGAAAACAGGCCAGAGACCTGGTTTCAGCAGGACGGAGCCACTCCCCACTCTGCCCGAGACACAATTGCACTTTTTAGAAATTCGGAAATTATTTGGCCAGCGCGATCGCCAGATTTGTCAGCACTCGACTATTTTCTTTGGAGTTATTTAAAGAAGCGACCCACAAATTTTGAAAGATGTAATGGAAATTGGTCTAAAATGAGCCCACCATTGCGAAGCTGAAATCGGGGATCATCAAAGTGACATTTTTTTATACTGAGTGCAAAAAATAATTTTCATTTTGTATATTATATAATCTAAAAAAAGCAAATAAAAAAATTAATAAACGAAAAAGTTATTAACCCCATGGTAACTTTTGGCCCACCCTGTACTATTTACATTAATTTATAAATTAAAAGTACATCAGAACATCAGACTAGCGAATATCAAAATAGTTGCCCACGACCTACTTTAAACTTTTCAAAAGCGAAGTTGAAATGATTTGGCCTGGTCGAACTTAACACAGTTGGAACTGGAAAATCTTACAATCGGAGTAGTGCCACCCTAATGTCTACACATTGTATGTATTCCCTGCCGACATGCATAATGACTATTTAAGCAGTACATACTTGTATTTCTTTCATAACTTTCAGACAATTTTATTCGTCATATTCAATCATTGTGCTATGCCATCAAGGAGCTTTCACATCTTTCTTTCTCCCTTTGCGACAAAAATCTTTAGCCATTGGCATGGTGGCGTTGTGGTGGTCACTCGAGGTAGGATAGACGTGGAGTGGCATGCTTGGCACTTTGCGTTAAAAGCTGCATTGCTTTGTTGTTTTTTGCGCGATGTGCAACTGATAATTGTGCATGGTGAAATAATTTGATCATTTGTCGCCTTAAGGTTTCATTTATGGATATGCATACACATGTATGTGTGTGCGTATGTTTATGGACGCACTGATCAGCCGCTGAACAAGCGATGGTGTTGTTGCAATTGTTGTTGGTGCTGCTTTTTGTCGGTCGCTTGTTTTGCTACACTTAGTTTTGCGGTGATTTCAACTTGTTTCTTCTTGTTCCCGGTTGCAGTGGTCAGCAGGCACATCGAGCGTGGCCATCGCCATCACCATCGTCATCGCCGTTGATGTGTAGCAATGTGTGAAGACACGATCACATCGACTGGTGGCCGCATGTTAGTGGCGGCAGCAGCATCAGCGGCAACAAGAATTTCAGTTGCAGCATCATTACCAGGACATAAAATGCAATCTAAGAGAATGAATTGGACTTTCAATGGCATCACATCAGCATCGATTGTCCCATCTTGGCATCTCTCCGTGTGTGTATTTTAGCATGTATCGGTGTGTGTGTTTGCGTAAATCGATGTGTTCGATTGCTTTTGCGAGGTGGACAGAAAGGAGCAGATGTACACGCAATTGGAAAAATATATATAACAACGCATCGCCTTAAATCACCGAAACAAGAATGAAATGAAAATAGCAACAGCAACAAAACCACCGGGAAACGATGATAACATTTTTAAATTTCGCACATACACACGCACACACAGACGTACTCGCAGAAGTAAAGAAAACCTGTAAACGATACAAATCACACTGAAACCGCATTCATTCACTTACACACACTCAACACAGCGCCATTGATACTAACACAGATGCGCACACATGCTGTGATGTATGTGTGTACTCACACTCGCATACATCACCGGGATCAGAGGCACAACAGATGTGCATTCGTTTGATACCCTGGGATGCTGCAGTTGCGTTTTTGCTGGCGTTGTTGTTCAGCTTAAGGGCCTCCCCATCTGGTGCTGATGCCGGTCCTAGCTCGGGCTCTGGACGGTGCGGCGCAATCGAAAATGATTGCTTGTAGCATAAGCATAATATCGATGACGTTATTCGGTCGGTTGTTGTTGCTGCTGTTGTCTGTGGTGGGCCTGTTGTCTATTACCTGCTTCAAACATCTCAGGTTGCTCTTAGGGATGTCCAACAAAGGCCAATCTCTTGCTGATATGGATTTTGGGATCTTTAAAAATTCTTCGGCTAGTGTTGTAGCTATTATGGGTGATATTATTTATGACTTCAGATTGTCAGCACTAAAGTCCGATACAAGATATTTACTGGAAAATCGACTTTCGACAGACCGATAAGCTTATTTCATTTGCTTAATCCAAAAAAAGAAGATGGACTAATAAGCTTTTACGAGATATTGAAATCACATGATAAGTAGCATCTCAAAATCTCCTAATATCGTAGAAAAATAGCAACTGTGAATGAACCACGAAGACTGGAAATAAACAAAACTAGAAAATTAAAATACGTTTTTGTGAAAAGAACATGTATGCCAGGAAAGTTTATTTAAAATGAATTTATAAACTGTTATTATATAACGCGTGATCCATTTCGAGGTTCCCCACTTTTTTTAAAGAAAAAAACACAGAAAATTCGACTTGAATGGGGAATGTTTATTATCATTTGAAAGAACATTCTTTGGCATTTATTTTTTAAAAATTATGTCTTTCAAATGCTGGTCGCGGCTACGTCTCAGATGGTCCATTCGTTGAGTCCAATTTTCAATGACTCGTTCGAGCATTTCGACTGGTAATTGGCGAATGACACGCGTGATGTTTTGCTCCAAGGCCTGAATCAAAGCGGGTTTGTCCGCATAAACTTTAGACTTTACATATCCCCACAGGGAAAAGTGTAACGATGTGATATCTCACGATCATGGTGGCCAATCGACCGGCCCAAAACGTGAAAGTATCTGTTCACCGAAGTGTTAGCTCAATAAATCCATTGATTAATGCAATGTGTGGGAAGTGGCGCCGTCTTGTTGACGCTAAATGTCGCCAAGATCACCAGCTTCAATTTCAGGCATCGAATAGTCGTTTATCATGGCACGATAACGGTCGCCATTGACGGTTACGTTCTCACTAGCATCATTTTTGAAGAAATATGAACCGATGATTCCACCGGCCCACAAACCACACCAAACCGTTGTTTTTTCTGGATGAAGTGGCAGCTATAGAACCTCTTCTGGTTGCTCTTCGTTTCAAAAGCGGCAATTTTGCTTGCTTACATACCCATTGAGCTAGGAATGGGCCACATCGTTTTACAAAATTTGGCTCGAAGACGTCGGATCTCCTTGGAACTTTTCAACAGCCCATAGAGCGAAGCGATGTCGCTTGGGAACGTCGGGCGACTTCAGTTCTTGCACAAGCTGTATTTTTTACGCTTTCAATTTAAGATCTCGACGTAAAATGCGCCAAGTCGTTCCAAACGTTAGTCCGAGTTGCTGCGAACGGCACTGAGCGCTACATTTTCTTCACGGCGTGCTGGACCTGGTCTGCTCGGTCGAATATTATCCAATAATGAATGCTGGGTGCAAGCTGGGTGATGGTATTGCGAATAGTACGCTCAGTAGGCGGATTATGTTGACCAAAGGTTGAACGAAGTGCACGAGACACATTCCTCACAGAACGTGAAGTTGAACGATTTGTGTTTGATGTTGTCCACATCAAAATAAAAAAAGTGAAAAGTTGATGAAAAGTTTTGTTCAGGATAGCCATTTTAAAGATTCCCTTTCTATTTGCGCTTAGAATCGTCGACTTCACTTTCACAAAACGCGCATATCTCTGGGAGGGAATACTTTTGGTGCATGGGATCGGTCTCATTCGATGATCAGATGTTGTCCACATCAAAAAAAGAAAAAAAATTAAAATTGATTATTTTACCCTTAGTTCCCTTTCTCTATGCGCTGTCACATATACTTTTTCTTAAGATATGGTATTTTTAAGTTCAGAGTATGAGGCGTGGCACCGCCTCTTTTTTTTTAAAAGACGCGATGTACCCTGAAAGAATTTAGCGGCCGTATAAAGTAATATAAAAATTGCGAATTGCTACCTAATCCAGCATATTCCTGCGTCAATCAAGGATTTCCTCCAGGACAGTATTTTGATGTTCGCTTCCTATGACTCATACTTATTGAAGTCTGTTTGTCGTATTCGATAATGATGTACTTTTAAAGTTACGTGTCCTGTTAAAAGGATGCTTTTTCTTGGCTATGTCTTGCTTAGTTCCAACAGATTTCTAGTACACCTTTCATCCGGATATTTCCTTAAAATTTTAGTAGTTTAATCCACTTTGGATTCATAACATTGTTGCAGTCGTGGCAAAACGAAAAAGTGATAACAAAATATCTCGCATTGCTATCACGCTCAGCATATTTAATTTATATTTCTTATGATGGAAATATAAGGTCCTTGCCGGGGAGTATAGCAGATATTTAAATGTCGTTATAGCTGAATTAACTGTGGTTCACGGTCTGGTCTTCAATATGTCGGCATCAGAATTAGGCTAAAGCAATACATGGGGCACCATAAAGTACAGCAACCCAATAAAATGTCAGCAATGCCTCTAGAGACTCATCTGTAAAAAAAACTATCCTTTAGGCATTTTCAAACTGCCACCAGCCGGCAACGAGCAGCGATTCTAGCAGCGAATGTTGTCAGAACAACTGGAAAACTAGAGAGCAAAGTTGTGAATGTCCTCCATAGTGCACAATCATCTAAGGCGCCGGGTACAGACGGAATCTCCAAGCTGGTAATGAATTACTTGGATACCACGGATCTAGAGTTCCAGACCAAAGTGCTCAATTTGTCGTTAGCCACTCTTGTAGCTTCTGATGGCTGAAAAAATATCTCAGAGGTATCGCCAGACGTAAACTATAGCGAATTATAAAGGCCGATCTTCTTGATTTCGACAGTTACAAAAAGCACAGCTTCTCCCCGGACTGTTCAAACATCATTAATTTGCTTATCATCAGCATGGTTTTTGTAAGCCGCACAGTAGTACACATCTTAATTGCGGCCTTAACCAGAACAAGCCCAACGACAAGACGGATCTCATGGCACTTGACCTCACCCTGGACTTTAACACATTAAATTATGCCATTTAATAGGAAATTATATATGTGGGCTCCAGTTGTACGTGGAATTTTAGAGACAGGAAGTCGAAGTCAATGGTTAACCTCCTTCTTTTTTAAATGCCTGCACCATCAGAAGGCGTCGAAATCGTGTCATATAAAAAAGATTGCTAAATCCAGCATCAGACCCTAAAGTACATGCTATATTGAACAAAATCAAATATTGTCTTACTGATTTAGCACGAGTCTTCGCTGTTACGGATATAAAAACATTCGCTTTCTAAACATCAGTCTCACTGTTTACTACATGGACTGCATGAATACATGAAGTGCGGCTGTCCCTTAATGTTAAAGTCGATGATATCAACATTTCGAGTAACAACTACCGCGAAATCCTAGACATCACATTGGACAACCCTAAACGAGCATGTCACAGCTTTCGAAAAGTAGGAACAGATCCTTAAGTCACTTGCTGATAAAAAAAACCTTGGCCTCTTACCAATACGAGAGAGAGGTTGGTCTGTAGCGGACTATGTAGCGGCGGTATGGTTGGCGAATGTGTTTGAGGCAGTGGAAGAAAATTAAAACCTGCCAGAAAATCGCCCTCAGAATCTCCTCATGTCATCCGAGGACCATCTGCACGACGGAACGAGGAAATTTGGCAGAAGCAAGTTTTTTGGGCCAGAATGGACGTTAGTCAAATTGAAGAAAATCGGTTCAGATTTATATATATCTCCTACACACAAATGTTTCGACTAAAGGACTAATGATCGAAGTAATGGAAATCGGCTTAGGTTTGAATATATCTTCTATGCATATTTACATCGGATTTTATGTTTTTAGCTCTAGAAGCCACATATTGCATTAAATCTTGAAGATATTTGGCACAAGTTAATTTGTTGGATAAAAAGCGGGTGCTATTTAAGTTAATGATCGGACAAAGTACGCTTGGTATTGTAATTGAAAGAAATCGGTTCAGATTGAGATATAGCATAGCTATATCACAGTTGTTTACCCGATTTTATGATCTTAGCTCTAAAGACGCATATTACGCCAAATCGCAACGAAACGTGCTATTGAAATTGAAGAAAATCGATGCAGAGTTGGATATAGCTCCTTCACATATGTTTATCCGATTTTATGTTTTTTTGTTCTAAAAGCCACATATGACATCCAATTTTCTGAATGTTTGCAGTTTTAAAGACAAGTTTTAAAGACAAATCATACACTTTTAAGAAATTGAAAAAAAATAGGTTTAGATTCAGATAGAGACAGCTCATACGAGTATATATTCAACAGAGTTTATATCTTTATCTCTAATAGTTATATTAAACATTCAATCTTTATGAAATTGAGTACAGTTTATTTCGATCTTAGAAGTCAATACCATTTCATAAAAATGGGTTATTAAAAAAACAACAAAAACGCATATTCATTTGGCTGAACATCCATAAATGTAGGGTATATAGGTAATATAGACGACCTCAAAAAATATTATACCAATTACAACTTCCCCATACTGCTGTTACAAAAACAATCCCGACTAAAACTCCGGTAACGTATAGCAATCCCACGACAGTCTGTTCTATGCACCGGATTGACCCGATGCAGCAATTCCTCGGCCAAGGGCTGTCACTGTGTGTGCCGTTACAACAACAACAACGAAGAATAAAAAATGGTTGGGGCAACAATATTCAAAGAGTATCATAGTACTGTTGGGTATATAGTTGTGCCATCTACTCAAAACAATAGTATGATTTACACACAACCATATTACGAGCATCACAACCATAGTATGTGTCACGTACAGTTATAGTATGGTCCTCTTAACCATTGTATGATTCACACGCAACCATACTATGATTGCCAAACAATATATTTTTATTAAATAAATCATTAATATATACAGTTATTTTATGTAAAAAAGAGTGATTTGTTTTACAATAAAAAATCAGATTAAAATTGCTTTAATCATATTATTGTTAACATAAAATCTAAAACAATATTTTTTTCGCACCAATAATAAGTATATTTTTGCTACAGCCATATTTTAATTTTTAAATTGGGCAAATATTATTGTTAAATTTCAAAATTATTAGTATTACCACAATCATACCATTGTCAAACTGAAATTCAAAAACAATACTATGATTGCGACGATCATACTTTTATTGCATAGAACTTTATTTTGTGCCGTGACCATATCTTTTCTCTGCGACACGAGAGAAGACATTTTCCCATTTCCTTTGATGGAAAGTTGTTGGAAGAAGCACAACTTTTCATCTGCTGTCGACGATAAAAAAGGAACACAAGGTTCCAGGTAATATCGTACCTTTTCAATATTCTTGGGTAGTGCGCCAAAATTGACGTGATTTTTACCAACCAGTTGGTGGGTTCAAAAGTAGAATACTCATCCGGTTTACTTCTTATCAAAGAGAAATTGCCAATGACTATCCCACACACGACTGAATAAAACCTCTATGCCGACATCCCTAAAACTTGAACAGCTTGACAAGAAAACGAGAATGGAGAACACACAACAACGACAACAAGAACAACATCGGCTGCAGCACCACCACCTATTCCAGTTGCCACAACCAGAAGATGCAGACGCAAACAAAAATAAAGGTTTAAACAGGAGGCAAAGTGATTAACCGAACGGGAGCGGGCTCGCGCGCCCATTTCGTAGGCATATTCAATTGATTGTATACCAGCGGTACTCTGAAACTGACTGGACGACAGACTGACGTACCGAAACACCAACAAGCCGCCCGTCCGACCGTCATACCCGGTTAAAACCTGTTCCGATCTGTTCGCTTGTGCTGTGAAATGCACATTTGTGGTTATGGGATGAAATGTGTTTCCAATGCAGTGCCCGGGCAACGGCATAAATCTGGTTTGGTTACCACACAACCGGGCCATCGCTACAGAAGGCAAACTGATCTCATAAGCTGCCGACATTAATGGGAGACCGGAGACCCAAGGAAATCACAGTCGTCCATGTGGTCGGACGACTGACTGGTTGCAAATGTAGCAACATTTGCCAAGTCTTCGATGCAGATCAAATTATTGGTTTCGCTCTCCCAATTTCGCACGATTTTAAATAAATGGGCTTTTGAGGAGCAGCTGTTGCTGCGCCTGCTGCTGCCGCTCTGTGTGTGTGAATATGTTGGACGTACGTACTGTGCCGTGCCATGGCAAACTTCAAGTTTCATTGATGCCCACTGGTGTGTGTGTGTTTGTGTGGCGGTACTGTCGGGGGGCCTCTATGTCCGTGTGGTCTACTTGTTCCTCTTGCCATTGTTGTTTGGCTGGGACGGACGGGTGGACGGGATGCTGTTGTTATTGCAACAGTTGGCTGTTGTTGTTGGCCGTGTTGTTAGCGTGTTGTTTTATGAGTTTAAAGGAGCGACGTCGACGACATGATCACACCTGTGCTAAGCTTTTGACATTTCGAAAAAGCAACGATCTTATTCACAACCTCCTCACTCCGCGTTCACAAGTCTCGCTGTTTTGGCCACTCACTGGTGCCCATTGACGTTTGGGGTTTGCTGACTGTTGCATATGTACGTACATAAGTACTTTCATTCCAGATATCTTAGCCTCTGTTGCTGTGAATGTGTGTATGTGTCTGTAGCAATATTTTAATATCCACACACATGTACATTCATCAATTTACGAATCACTCGTGTAATTTAATTATACGTCCGTTCTCATTCTCATTACTCCACTTAATAATCCTCCAATCGTATTTGTTGTAATGACCAAAAACCAGAAAGTGGTCAGAGCTATTCAGCAACTTCAGCAATTTAGTTGGGCCTCCGTTTCTATGATAAATCGTCTAAAGCGCTGTCATTTCAGGCTATTGGCATTGTGGTCCATTAGCTTAATTATTCAATTCGAAATCTTGCACAATGCCTATAATTGCGAATCAACACGATTGTGGTCGTTGAAGGAATCATTGTGCTTTGAATGTATGGCAATTCCTGAATGCAATTCAGAGAACTATGGTGCAGAAAGAAAGATGCTCTGCGGGTATCCTTATTTTTGAGGTTAAGGCTTCTCAAGCTCATTATACCCATTTTAATTTTATATGAGTTAATGTATATTTAAGAGAGGGTCCGGTTGTTTATTCATCTGTTCTTTTTAATTGTGGTTTTGTATTTAAGGAGGTGGCTGACAAAGCCCACGCACCAAATCATAATTTTTAACATTCGGTTAGCTAACTACCCCATCGGATGTTGGATTAGCCACCTAGGTGACACCTGATCTACTATAGGAGGTCAATTGCCACTTGCAGCGAAGAATGACTAAGACAAGTACTAAATTTTGCGAGCTAAAAACCAAGCACCGTTCCCTGATATTACAACATCCGCTAAGAAATAAGTTATTTTAAAAATAAGCATTTGACAATCTTAATTAAAAACAATTTCAGAAACTATAAATTCGCAGCAGGCTCGTGTGTAGTCCACAATGTTTAAAATTTGCACATAGTGCATGGGTGCAGCCGTGGCCGAAGAATTGCTGCTTCGTCAACGCCTTGAATGAAGAAAATGACAACCCCTTTAGGATGATGCAGGGAACGAAAAAATCCACATGAATATTGTTTACGTCGGTACAATAAGATTGATGAAAGTCATTTACCGCTTTACGGATATGGCATGTTTGAGGCCCGCAAGACCTATTTTAGTGGACCATAGAACAGCTTAGGGTGCAACACCCGGATTATTGTGAAAGGTATGAAAGAAGAAATGAAATGGTATTGTCATCTTTGGATATGCTGCTACTAAAGGCCAGCAGAATGTAACCTAAAAACGCGAGTAACTTAAACAATGATGCGGTAGCCAAGCCTCATGCGAGTTTAGATCGATTCTAGGAATTGGGATGTTATCTAGAGAATTCTAGTCCCAGTGGGGGAGGACTACGTGCAGCCTGAGTTCTCGTACCAAGCGGCTGCAAAAGACGTCTGACTCCAGAGGAGCAGCCTGATAACAGTGAAGCGAACCACATCCCGACAATTATCTGTTTGAACAAAACCTATGCTCATTACAAATGCTTGGAAGGCGCTTAAAAAGACAATATCTCAGTATAAGAGATGATATTTAGAACATATGATATGCCTAGGAAAGTATTATAGACAATGTTATGGTAAAATTGGTTTAAATGACGTGGGCCCGATCATACAACCCAGAACTTTGAAATGCCATAGGAAAAGAAACACACCTAGCTTGAAAAAAGACCGATGCAACGCTCCATTTTTAAAATTGAACCGTAAGTCCAATATTAAACGTATATAATCCTGGCCGATCGTACTCTGTCCACTTGTTGCTCATGCTAGAGAGCTCATCTACAAAAGGCGTGTTCTAATGATACTTACTTATTAAACCACTAAGTGGTCGATAAGGCGATAACTTCAAAGCAGTACGAGAAATTTTTGAAACTTGATTTGAAAATTTGTAAAAAAAAATTATTTCAGAAATAATTAAAGCGAGTAATAACCGAGCTCGCTCGGTTATTATTGAATAACTTTCTTCCTAAAATTTTAATTATTAAACCAAATTATCTATACTTATCTCCAATCATTCTTTATGTTAGTACAATCGTGTAAAGTTATCGCGTTAGCGACCTCCTAGCAAACGACCTTCATTAGAACCAAATTCTAATTATGGCATGGGTGAAATCTGGTTTCAACCAGCGAAAGTCGGGTTTAGAAAAGAATTTGAGTTCAGTGATTTTTTTGTCATTCGTTAAATTTTTTGTTGATTGTTAACACGTTTGGTATTTACCCTTGATCTCAATTGCTTATACAACGATTTAATGTTTCTGTAAAGGAACCGATACAAAGTTTAAAGCAGTATGTCCAATGAGCTGATCAATCTCGTACTACACGCTGAGAAAAAACATGGTTACTTCACGGCAATAATAATATGTTCTCCGCAATAAAAGTATGTTTTTTGCAACCATAGTATTGTTTACTGAATTTAACTTGACATTAGTATGATTGCCGCAATATTAATATTGTTGAAATGTAACAATAGTATGATTGCCACAATATTAATATTTTTGAATTGTAACAATAGTATTATTGCAAAATTAAAGAATTAAAATATGATTGTAGCAACACTATAAATATGGTTAGTGCGACAATATTATTTGGGTTTTATGTTAACAATAATATAATTGCGGCAATCATACTGTATGATTGTAATTTTTCTTCATGAATATGCTTTTTCGAACAATATTATTGTTACGGATCTAATGCAATAATCGTACTTTTTATATGGAAATCAAAAATTTTCAGACGAACTGCTTTGACTTTGGTAAACGGAAATAGTTTTAATAAAAACGCTCACGTTTTTTTAAATTGATTTTTTCTACTGTTAAAAAAATCACTCCTATTATTTTAAATTTAATGTATTTTTAAATAATTTTCATAATTCAAATGCATTGTTGACAACTTAACCCAATCCTAATAAATAATGTTGGGGATCATAGTATAATTGTGTGTGCTCATACTATGGTTGTAGGGATCATAACATGGTTGCATGTGAATCATACTATGGTTGTAAGGAGCGTTCTATGGTTGTATGTGAAACATACTATGGTTGTGAGGATCATAGTATGGTTGTGTATGCCATAGTATGGTTAAGTGTAAATCATACTATGGTTGTGAGGATCATAGTATGGGTATGTGTGAATAATACTATTGTTGTGAGGATCATAGTGTGGTTGTGACGATTATAGTATGGTTGTATGTAAATAATACTTTTGTTGGGAGGATCATAAAATTGTTGCACCCCAACCATATACCCGACAATAGTATGATGCTCTTCGAATATTGTTATCCCAACCATACTTTTTTTCTACGTGTACAATGTTAAAACTACGTTTATTTTGGATCTCTCAAATCTATGAGCTGTACACTATACAGGGTGATTCATTTACGACTGGACAAATTTCACCAGCGTGAAAATATGTCCACCTACGACTATGCCCGAAAATTTAAAGGAGCGAAAAGAGGTTTGAAAATTTTCGGATTGGTGGTCGGATGGTACTATCGTACCACTGCTATGTTCTGAACCAGTTTGTGTTAATTTGCAATAACAAATAAACGGAGATGTTTTTTTACTTCAAAAACAAAAAAAAATGCATTTCAGTCAAATTGTCATAGCTTTGGAACGGTAGGACCTATGGACTCTGTTGACAAAAAACAAAAAAACGACCACTGGTGCAGAACTTACCACTTTAATCGGAGTTGACAAAAAACGGCCACTGTTTCAGAATTTACCTATTTTATCGGAGTACGCTCTGAGCACCAATCCTAAAGTTTTCAAACCGCTGCATTTCGGGCATGGTCGTAGATGGACATATTTTCATGAAATAAGCCAAGACATGTTGTGTCGTGAACGAATTACCCTATATAATTCGTAAAATAACTCACAGGGATCTAATCCTTCAAGCGAGCTTCCACATGGATTAGATAACAGTCGTAAACTGGCATTTACGAGATAATAAGCTCACCGCATGAAAAGTGATATGTGCAACTTGGATATACTCGTAAGATGGGGTCTGCCGGTAGGATAGTCGGACGCAGTACTCCCTACTAGGCACAGGCCTTAAATATATTGCGAGCTAGTTTTACTGAAAAATATTGCGCTTTAATTAATACAATTTCATCGACAGTAGCCATGCTTTTTGATTTGGTCTAATCTGTCGGATTTCAATTTCAATGTCGACATAATTTGCCTCTACAACTTTGAAAATATTGAAAATTAAACCCCCATCGATTTTTGGAATACACTTTAGAAGTAAGTAAAGCACGTCAATCCACACCATTTTGAATCGATTAAAATCGCATGTGTTGTCATGCGAAGAAAGCGCTTGTATTGGCCGGTCAATGCAAATGTATTTATCAGTCCGACCGTTCGTCCGTCAGCTGGTCAATCACACGAGTACGGCCCGCGAGCCGCGAACCGTGTCCAGATGTGTGTAAAGGTTAAGCGGTGTCCACTGATATGTAATTAATCTCTAAAAGATTTATTATGTGATTGTTCGCCCATTTTTAACATTTTTTTGTTTGTTTCTGTTGAAAACTACAACAGATGCTCGGACACCACACGTACAGCATCATCACCTGGAGAACTGTATATACACATCTTATATACATACGCACGTATGTATGTATGTCGACACATACATACATAAGAGTATGTATGGCGAATCGTCATCATCGTTGTCATGCCTTGAAGCGTTAATGTGTCACACATCTATTTATCATTGGACAGGTACAATTAAAAAAAAAGCCAAAACGAAACGAAACAAAGCCGGGCAGCAGCAGCACCTTCGACCATCGCCACCATCACCAGCCATCCCCGCCATCATCATCAGTCAGTTAGGCTCCCATTAGCATTAAATTGGTTTTTGTGGCTATTGTATCGGCATTAAGTGCCACCGGTGTATGGAAAACCTTCAATTTTGTACACTTTGGGATTTTGTTTCCTTCCATCGGCCTCATCACCACGACCACCAGCACCATCATTTATTCATCCATCCATTCATCCACCCATACGGCATCCATGGTCTTTTTTATTTTTGTTTTTTTTTTGGCAACTCGCAACTATGGCCAAAGAAGAAATGTTTCCACTGCCCTTTGCAGGGTACAATCAGTCCGTCAGCCAGCCAGCCAGCATCAAAAGTCATCACCTGAGCAATTGATCTGGGCCGTTGGTGGCCATCAAAGTCAATTGAATCTCAAGACTCATAATCATCCGAGAGTAAGAAGCGCACGTGCCTAGCCGCGCCATGCCGTTTACATTTCACGCACTTTTTCTCCGTTTTCTTTCCAAAATGATTTTTATTATCATTATTTGTATGATTATTATCTTTAGCATCGCATTGTTGAAACAAAAGGCAGACGTTTGGAATTATTGAATAGATACCAAACTGGATGAACTGCTGATGATGCGAGGAGCGGGTGAGAGAGCGGGTGATTGGTATAATCTATTAAAATTTGATATGGGGTTTCGCTTGATTGGACAATTGATTCATTGTCGTTCATTAAATGATACTTTCATCGAAAAATAAAACAACATCGCTTTACGACTGAAAAAAACAGCTACAAAAAAGCGATTTAATTTTATTTTATCTTAATAAATTGCTTGTATTTGATTTCTTAACGCATAAACACCAGCGCTATTATCGACATCCAGGGCAAGCCAAGCAAACCTTTTGGGATGCGACCCAACACGACGCTTTGGCTTTGGACAAAGCACTTGCTTCCCCTAGCAAATTGTGATGCCGTAGTGCGGAAGATCAGATATTTGAAAGATGGTCGAAGAAGAACAACACCGTTTAACACATAGATTCGTTGTCACAACCGAATTTCATTGCGACCAAATAATAGTGGTTGCGTCCACCTAGACTTTTATTTGATTCTGCTAAAATTAAATAACGATTGGTTTATTTTTTGAGCATTAATACGATTTTTTTAACACGCGTAACACCGCCTACCTACCGTTGTGCGTCTCGTTTCATGCCAATATTATACAGGGTGGAACGCGTAAATTTGCTTATTTGTAAATGAAATAAAAAAATTATGAATATTAGAAAAATTAATTCTATATTTTAGTTATACTCGTATCGAACAGTAAGAAAATTTTTAAATTACATGGTTTTAAAAAGTGTATCTAGCTACTATCGATCTTCGCTATCCACACACTGATGCATACGTGTCCTGAAGTTTTCATGAACTCTTTACAAGCATGTCGACTGGTATTTTGCCGATTTCAGCCTCAATATTGTTAATAAGGTCTTCCAAGGTGTTGAGACGGTTGATATACAACTTCGACTTCAAGTAACCCCAAAGTACAAATCGCATTGGGCTAAGTCTGGTGAGCGTGCTGGCCAGTTCACATCACCCCTCAAAGAGATAAGCCGTCCAAGAAGCATTTGCCGCAAACAATGCATTTTAACCCCCGCTGTGTGTGCAGTGCCACCATCCTGTTGGAATCATGTATCCTCTAAGTGTATTGACTCAAGAGCCGGCTTAAAAAAATACTGTACCATAGTCAAGTACCGTTCGGAGTGCACATTTAGGGCAAGATGGTTATCCTGGAAAAAGTAAGGGCCAATGATGTCTACTCGTGTTTTGGCGCACCACACAGTGACGCGGTCCGAATGCAGAGGTCTCTGGTGAAGTTCTCTGGGGTTTGTTTCACTCCAGTACCGCATATTTTGTTTGTTTACACATCCGCTGAGGTGAAAATGTGCCTCAGAAAAGAACACAATTGCATTACGGGGTAAAGTTGCTCCAGTGCGCATTTGAAAAATACGCATCAACACCAAATTACCTTTTCTCACGTGTCCAAGTGTGCAAGATGGCAACTGAAAGGCTGACGAATCTCCCGTCAGCCACTATAAGCCACGCACACTCTCTACTCTCGTCGACTAACAGTGCCGCCACAACATGCAGTGCAAAAAATCAACTTACGCGCTCCACCCTGTACATTTCAAATATCATCTTCACAAGTATTGGGGGTGGGCGATACCACGACCCCTTTCTCCAATCACATTGTAATGTACCCCCCAATTATTGACTGGTCAAACGTAACACAATGTGCAACTTTTTAACGATCGGAGTTCATAGTGGTGATTTATAAAAGAAAAGACACAGAGCTCGTATTTGTCGCCACAAACAAATTTGTTGTTTGCACATACTATCCATGAAGCCCATCGCCACAGCCATGTATAAATTATGCTGACGAGAGTGTTCACTACAGGGAAATGATACTGCCGGTTCAAGAGATAACGTATCAACTAAACGATCGGTGTTGATACGAGTAGAGGTGATTTATAAAAGGAAAGACACAGAAATCATACTTGTCGCCAGAACCAAATTTGTTGTTGGCACATACTATCCATGCATTCCATCTATACAGGAAATTTTCAGTAATGAGGACCGGTAGTATAGGTTGAAGAGACAAAGTATCGGTAAACCCAACTACTTAGTAGGGACATAAATACTGTTACACACGTTTTATGCTGTAAAATAAAAAGTACTGAATGTTTTCGGAACAAATATTTTTTTAATATATTTATTGATGTATACTTATTGTATCCAAAAAAATCTACTTATTCGCAATTTCCGCCTTTTGCCTTTACACACGCCTTAAATCGCACCGGCCAATCGTCAATAGCTGCACGAACCTCGTTTATTGCAAAATTGGCCACAGCTCGATCCAAGCAGTCTAAAGAGATCCAATGTTGGGGTATCTTTTGTGACAAACCTTGTCCTCTAAAACCGCCAACAATTTGTAATCCAATGGGTTTAAATCTGGACTGCCTGAGGACCATTCTTAAGAGGAAATGAACGCTGGCAAGGTGTTTCGAAGCCAGGCCTGGGACGTGTTAGCCATATGGGTCGGCGTAGAATCCTGCTGGAAAGGCCATGGGTTTGGAACAGGGAATTGTTAAGAGGCTTCACAACAGCTTCCAAAACGGTTTCTTGGTAAACTTTGGCCGATGTTTTGACTCCTTGTTCGCAGAAATGTAGGTCAGTGACCCGATCGTATGATACACCGCACCAAACCATAACTGAAGCTGGGCGATGACCCTTTTCCGCCCCTGGGATCAGGTCAGATGCTTCCTTAGATGACCGCGCACACATTCTATCATTTTGCTTGTTAAATTTTTCCTGAACGGTAAAAAATTTTTCATCGGTGAACAAAATTTTTCTGTGCAAGTTATCAGCGTGCTTCACCAAAACACGTTTGCATTTTTCAATCCTATTTTTTTTTTAAAGCTGCAGTCAATAAATGACCGGTACGTCGTTTGAAAGGCCCAAGTCCCAAGTCTTTTTTAATGATTCGACTTATGGACTTTTGCGTGATATTCATCTCACGGGCCATGATTTTCCGTTTTCGGAGCGTATTTCTGTGAATTCTTCATTTAACGGCTTTGATGACATGCGGTGTTCGAACAGAGCGTGGGCGGCCCGACCGGTGGCGGTCTTTTGCATCTCCAGTCTCCTCAAACATTTTTATGCATCGGTAGACGAAAATGCGGCTAATTCCTAGTGGCCGGAGCATTTTGAAAACATCGCTTTTTTACACTTGAAAAGCGCTATTAGAGCGATACGGTTCTCAGTATCTGACCACTCCATGATAAAAGTTGAAACAATTTAAAAATCCCGTTACAGACTAACGATATTGAGGTTAGCTTTCAAAACCCATATGACATTAACGGGGTATGTTCAGTTCTACTATTGAAATGGGTGTATTCAATGTTGTAACAGTATTTATGTCCCTACTAAGTAAAAAAAAAAGTTATTGGAACTGAATTGATATAGATTTTTGGCATAAAGTACAAGTAAAGTACATTTTTGGCACTAGACGAACCGATGGCTAAATTCATTGTATTCGGTTTAACTGGATAATCTATAAGTTCTAAAACAAAGTGCAAAAGGACAAAATTCAAGAATATTTCTTATTTATAAAACTTTAAACCCCAGCTTTGAAAAAATACTAAAAATTCTAAAATAATTTAAATAATAATTCAGTACTTGCTTCTATGCCCTTTTTTAGGATTACTTTATGCGTTTAAATCTTAAACATAGATTTTGCAGTAACTATAAGCAATAAATTATTATAGATATTATATAAAGTCGATGGGATCATAAAATTTTTGTTACACCAGTGAAATAAACGGATTTCGTTTGCTACAAAAAACGTTTCTGTTGTCACTACTAATTATATGAACCAAAGTAATACTCGTATATAAAGTGTGATTAATTTTGAGGTTCCCTACTTTTTTAAAGTAGAAAACACAGAAAATTCTAATTGAATGGGGAATGTTTATTATCATTTAAAAGAACATTCTTTGCCATTTATTTTTTGAAGATTATCAAATGTTCAAATGTTGGCCGCGGCTACGTCTCAGATGGCCTATCCGTTGAGTCCAATTTTCGATGACTCGTTCGGGCATTTCGACTGGTAACTAGCGAATGACACGCTTGATGTTTTGCTCCAAGGCCTGAATCAAAGCGGGTTTGTCCGCATAAACTTTAGACTTTACATATCCCAACAGGAAAAAGTCTAACGGTGTGGTATCACGATCTTGGTGGCCAATTGACCGGTCCAAAACGTGAAATTATCTGCTCACCAAAGTGTTCTCTCAATAAATCCATTGATTGATGTGGTGTGTGGGAAGTGGCGCCGTCTTGTTGAAACCAAATGTCGCCGTGGATTTTCGTAGTAAAATTGAACGGTTTTTAAACGTTGTTCAGGCGTAAGTCTTCCCATGATAAAATGCCAAACAATACTAAACAAAAATAACATGGCGGCATGACACGACTCTGTCAAAAAAGGCTATAGAAAAAAGTATTTCTATTTGGATCACCCTATACTAACCGGGTTTTACTAAATTCGGTAATTATAATTTTGTAACAACGATCTTGTGGTATATCGAACCATGTAACAATCAATACCATTGAAACCTGGAAACAGATCGGGCCGGTTTCCAACTGTTTTTTCTGTTCATCCATGTTTTATCCTTGTACATCCATATAATATTGAGCTGATGCAAGAATTTAAGCCGAAAGTTCGTGAACAACTAAATGGTTAGGTGAGATATTGACCGGAAACCCTGATTTTGGCCAAAAACAATCAGCTACTCGTACGAGGCTCATTTTTTAACATTTTTTTGTCTTGGCTCACACAGAAACAAACCTTAATATTCTCGATGAATTTTCGAATCGGCATACTTCAAGAAGACGGTTATGCAATGGTATTATCTTCAAATAATGGTGGATTTAACCACTACACACGAGAGCAACTGTTGTGACAACGAATCTGTTTATGTGTGAGGCGATGTCGCCAAACACACTTGCCGTTACTGGACCGAAAATAATCCCAAAGGGCTCTACAAGGCATCACTGCATCCTTAAAGATTGACTAATTGGAACAGTTTATGATTTATCAGCATCATTAAATATGACTTCTTTTAAGTTGAAGAATGATACACTGTTGCCGTCAGTGGTCATCGGCATAGTGATAGATATGTTGCCCGACTTTTTGTGATCAAAACATGACAACATCGGTATATCTGAGCTGTGGTTCCAACAAGTTGGCAGTGTATGTCGTAAGGAAAAACATATTATGTAGATCATCTCTAACTAGGGTTCATAAATAGGCCGCTGCGTTTATGCGTCTTGAGAGCACTCTATTATTTTTGCTGGGGCTATGACAAGTTCCTAGTTTACCCTAACAGGATATTACTACTTTTGACGAAATCGATGTCTTCCTTCCAGTTGCAATTGCTGTTTCAACACCTTACATGAAAACATTTTGACCGACGGCTGAAAGCACTGTTAGCTGAGTGGAGGCGGTCATGTTTACATGCGGATATCGTCCACAAATGTGGCTTTAAAATAACGCCAGAATCAATATGATATCACAGACCGTTGTAGTTTAATTTAAATTTATTTTTCTATAGTTCTAATCTGGCAGACCTGTAGAAGCGGTCTATATCAACATCAAAGAATAGTTCCAAGTGAATCTGCCGAAGTTTTAGGCATGCAGAAGGAATCGAACTAGATGGTTCCTGGCAGAAGGAAATGAAGGTCTCATGGGTGAGCAAGATCGTATGATGTGTTTCGAATTCTACATATTATTGTTTCTTGACTAATATAACTTGGTCGCGCTGACCAACCAATAGATGGCGTTGAGAACAGTTTTGTCGGTTCTGAATGGCTAAAAGATTTTATGAAGAAGCTTTTGTATAGTAAAGAAAACATTTTCTTACTCGTCAAAACGTCGGTATTTTTATATGATCATACACGCAGAGACCATATCTTTTGGTTACTTTATAGTCAAGGCAGCAATAATATATTCTCTGCAATTAAAGTTTGTCGAAACCATAGTTTTGTTTTTCGAAATTGACAATAGTATGAT
This sequence comes from Hydrotaea diabolus, assembly GCA_963513945.1. Taxonomy (NCBI): domain Eukaryota; kingdom Metazoa; phylum Arthropoda; class Insecta; order Diptera; family Muscidae; genus Hydrotaea; species Hydrotaea diabolus. The sequence continues at coordinate 190,559,894 of OY740718.1, forward strand.
TGCGGCAATGTCAATATTATTTAAATGTATTTTCTTAGAACCAAAAAGTGCGACAAAAACTTTCTATTTTGGGTTTTTGATTGGCATTAGTAGTTATATTATTGAAATGTAACAAAAGTATTATTGATAAATTTTATAATGAAAATATGGTTGTTGTAACAATATTAATATGGTAAGAGAGATAAAAGTTTTTTTTTGGTTTTAGTTTAACTTTAATATGATTACGGCGTATAATATAATTTTTATAAATCTGTTCAAAAATTTGTTTAAGAACAATGTTATTGTTGCGAACCTTACTCAATAGAACTTAAAATTATTCAAAACAAACTGCTTTGGATTTAAATAAGGGAAATATTTTAAATAATTGAAACACTTGGGTTTTGTCAAACGGATTTTTTATTGGTAAAAAATCACTCCTAGCATTTTGAATTAAATATATTTTTAAATAACGTACCTATTATAAATTTCTATTGTAGAATAACAACATAACTTAATCCTAAACCATAAAATTATGTGTGATCATACTATGTAGGAATATTAACATGATGCAGTGTAAATAAAGGGTGGTTAAATGTTAAGGGCCGATGTTGATTTTGAATAGAACACAAATTATTTAGGAAATTATTTAATTATGATAATATTGGTATGGTTCAATTATGTATGGAACAAAATATTGGCCAAATGACCGCCGCGACCTCGGTAACATACCTCGTCCGATGGTCCAAATTTTTGATGACGCTGAGGCATAGTTGAGGGTCTATGCCGTTAGTGTGCCGAGTTATCTCATCCTTTAGCTCTTGAATTGTTGCTGGCTTATCGACGTACACCTTTTCTTTCAAATAACCCCAAAGAAAGAAGTTCAACGGCGTCAAATCACATGATCTTGGCGGCCAATTAACATCGCCACGACGTGAGATAACACGGACATTGTCGCTCAAAAATAGCCGTTGTTTCGTTAGCTGTGTGGCAAGTGGCATCGTCCTGCCCACATCCACATCTTCCAATTCGGGCCATTAAAAGTTCGTTATCATCTCACGATAGCGAACACCATTCACAGTAACTGCCCGACCGGCCTCATTTTGGGAAAAAAAACCGCCAGATGATGCATCCAGCCCATAAACCGCACCAAACAGTCTCTTTTTGTGGGTGCGAAAAAACATTTCGACAATCACTTTTGGATTATCATTCGCCCAAATGCGGCAATTCTGCTTATTGACGAATCCACTGAGGTGAAAATGTGCCTCATCACTGAGGATGATTTTGTTCTAAAATTGTTGGCCCATTTTCATAATAAGCCTGAAAATCTTTAACGCGTTGCTCGCTTGTGTATCTTTCCGTGGTTCAAATTGAGAAATACCAAATGAAAAACTTGACGTTTATGTATGGTTCACATTCAACATCGGCCCTTAAAATGTAACCACCCTTTACTATCATACAACTGTTGTATGTACTATAGTACTATAGTTTTGGGGATTAGAGTGTTGTTGTTTGTAGTACCTATATAGTTGTAAGGATCAGAATATGTCCGTAGGGATCAAGCATATGAGTGTGAATCACAATATTGTTGTTCGAATGATAGTGTGGTTGAGTGTGAATCATACTATTTATCGCACCACAAAGGCCCACAAGTGGCCCACTATGCCAACTCTGATGTGAACTATTAATGCTAAAAATATCTCTTTTAAGATCTCCGCAAAGGTTCATAAAGTCATCCAGTTTGTTGGGATATGCTTGCGTATGTACGCGTGGCCATTCGATGGCACCGTTTTTACTCGCTCCAACACTAACAGCCACTGGTTTTTTCTACGACTTTAAGTTTTTGCTCCACTGGCTCGTGTTTCTCGAAAACTGGAGCTACTTAAACGCCCACATTATTGTTTGTTCCAGCGTGTTTTCTGTCTGTCCATCGCTCCGTCCGTCCGTCTGGTTGTCTTTCTGCGTTTTGTTTACAACAGAATAACGAGCGAGTGTTAAAGTTGCTCCGTTAAAAAAAACCCACCAACGAGTTTAAAGTAAAATTTACTTAATTTCATTGTAAACTCCCTGCCGTCGTAGCTGGCCAGAGTGTGTCTGCGATAGTGTGTGTGTGTTTAGTATTTGTGTGCGTGTGTGTGTTAAAGTGTACTATTTTAAAGCACAAACAAAATCATGTTATACTACACGTAATTAACGTAAAGGTCATTTGGCATGGAACGTAGTACTTGTAGCAGTAAAAATGGTAAAGCAAAAAAGGCCAAAACGAAATATGCCATATGGACGGTATGTTTGTTTTCACAAGTGGCAAGTGTTAACCCTTTGGGGTGCTTACCCGCACTCAAGGGCCTCCAATTAGTTTTGGTTACAAACAAATGGTGGCATAGATGCATAGCAGGGAAGCTTCAACAGATTCAACGGGTCATTGTCCTTGGCATTTGTTGAAGGAAAGCATACAAGAGATCGCGGCAGACCTATTTCAGTTATCGTTAGTTCAAAAAAGAAATCCTTTTATAAGTGCGCAAATGCAATCCCCTCGTACATTTTAGTCTACGGAACAGAAAATGCCATTAAAAGTTAAAATGTACCGACTGTTCGGAGTTAACAAGTGGTTATTTTAACTGTAGTATTTCTAAATGTTTTTCATTCAATTATCATTAATTTAATTAACAATTAGCATTAGGAAAATAAATAAAAAAGGCATATTAAACATCGGATATATTAAATTATCATATTGATAATGCGCAGTATTTGGACAAAATGTTTTGGAAAAAAGACTTAAACTGCTATTGTGTTTGTCGCATATCTATGAAATTTCTTTGACAATTTCACATTATACACGCAGAAAAAATACAGCAATATTCGAAGAGCATCATACTATTGTTGGTTATAGGTTGTGGCACAACAATATTATGATCATCACAACAATAGTATGGTTCACACATAACCATACTATGAACCCCACAACAATAGTATGGTTCTCGCAACAATAGAATTATTCACACACAACCATACTATGATCCCCACAACCATATTATTATTCACACTCAACCATAGTATGATCCCCACAACCATAGTATGACTTACACACAACCATACTATAATCCCCAAAATTTTTTGTGAAGTTGTTATTCAACAATAGAGATTTTCATTATGTTTTGTAAAAATACACTAAACTCTTAATAATAGGAATGATTTATTTAACAGTAAAAAAATCATTTATTAAAAACATTTAAGTTATACTAATCTGTAGTTTGTTTTGAAAAAATTAATTTACATATAAAAAGTACTATTATTGCGTAAGATTCGTAAAAATAACATTGTCAAATTAAAAAAAAAAAAATACCATTTTGCCGGCATGATTGCCGTAAATTTATTATTGTTAACGTAAAACCCATCAAAACAATACTTTTGTCCCACCAACCATATTTATATTGCTGTTACAACCAAGTTTTCATTTCTAAATTTGGCATTAATACTATTGTTACATTTTAACAATATTAATATTGCCGCAATCATACTATTGTCAAAATGAAACTCAAAAAACAATACAATGGTTGCGACGACCATACTTTTATTGCGGAGAACATACTATTGTTGCCGTGACCATATAGTAACCACATCTTTTCTCTGCGTGTAGGTAAGGTGCATTTAAGTTAACAGCCGAGTATTATAAGTTTCTTCATACCTGAGGTTGCCAAAATCGAAGCTGTGCTTCATGCCCCATATTTTGACTAGAGGTCTATAGAAATGATCCTGTAGACCCGAATGAGCCTTACTTAAAGCTGTCTGAAATATCATATGTCTATGACAAACACAATATAAAGTGCAGATTCATTTTCAAAATATTTTTTCCAACCACACTGTAACGTATGGAAAATTTCATCATTCAAATGATCATAACGGCTTAGCTGGCAGTTCTTCAACGGTCGGTAAAGTTTTTAATACCGCTATTTAAAACGTGTTACTACACGCAGAAAAAAAGTATGGTTGTGGTGACAATATTCGAAGAGGATAATACTATCGTTGGGTATATGGTTGTGGTACAACAATATTATGATCCTCACAACAATAGTATGATTCAAATACAACCATACTATGATCCTCACAACAATAGTATGATTCACACATAACCATACTATGATCCCCACAACCATAGTATGATTCACACTCAACCATACTATGATCTCCACAACCATAGTATGATCCTCACAACCATAGTATGTTTCATAAACAACCATAGTATGATCCTCACAACCATACTATGATTCACACGCAACCATGTTATAATTATAATATAATTGTAGATATTTCGAAAGAGTTTAGTTTAGATAAAGCCATTACGTCATGAACTGTAACAAATACTCAATATTTTTGGTAGCAGTGAGGCTTGGTCTTACATTATGTTTGCTCTAATAACGGCCATTTCCGATGAGGGACATGTTGGGCAAAGTTCGAAAAGATGACTTAACGTTTTAGTCCAAATCTGTTCCCAACGTTTTCAAAGTTCATTTATCTTTCACAGTCCGACTTCTTCACATTCTTATGAGAACGGTGCTTCAAATTCAACCACAAAATAAGTCATATGTGACAGCGCATAGAGAAAGGGACCTAAGGGTAAAACAAATCAATTTTCACTTTTATTTTGATGTGGACAACATCTGAGCATCGAATGAGACCGATCCCATGCCCCAAAAGTGTTCCCTCCCAGAGATATGCGCGTTTTATGAAAGTGATGGTACACCAATCTTTGGTGTATTTAAATCTTAAAAATGGCTCTCCTTTTTTGCGCGTCACAAATGTACTTTTAGACTGTGTTCTATTGAGCTGATTGCCGCCGATTTTTTTGATTTCTAAGCATTCGACAGACTTGAAACAGTATAAGATGAAATGACAAACCATATTCTCACAAGTAGATGTCACTGGCAACTTTGACGCCTTCTGAAATATAACATGTGAAAACTTCGTAAAGATCGGCTGTGTACAATAGCTGTTATGATTTGTATAGTCCCATGTCTTAATTTGAAGGATCGTATATTTGGGTCCCTAGGGTCCATGGGTATGAGTCTCTCTTTCTGACAAATCTCACATCAATATTTTAATTGCAAATGATTGTAAAGGTTTATATTTATTGAGCCTTTTTATAAATCATATAATTATTAAATTAAAGCTACGTATTGTTACAGAAAACTCAAAACTGTAATGTAATATCTTAATTTACTCAATGATTAATAGGGCCAACCAGCACCATTCTTTTAAAATGAGATGAATTTGTATCATTAAAATTTTTTTACATATTAAAGTACAATTCACTGCAATTCAATATTTAAATTTTAAAAATACAACACGTTTTTAGACAGATTTTGAAAATATATGCATGTATTGGAAATATATTCAGTGAATTTACGAGTATTTCGCCAAAATGTATTATTCTAGCACATAATATAGCAAAAAAGTAACTGGTTTTATTCGTCAGAACAATGCTACAACAATTAAAATGAATATCGTTCAAGTATAAGAAACCACAGTAGACTTAAGTAATAAGGAAATCGACTCTTTTATGATAAAAATAGATGATATAATTACAATGACAAAACCCCACGAGGTGACCATAATTCAGGGTGACTTTTATACAAACGTAGGCGAGGATAAAGTGACTGGTATAACACGGTTTAGGAGACAGACTTATCCCGTTCTGTTAAGAATACAAAATTAAAATTACCAAGACGCTATTCTGCGACCCTGCAAAAAGACTATTAACCTTAATATTTTAACAGAGTTGTTTAACCACATTTGCAATACGGACCAATATGTACAAGACTGGTCTAAATCGACGTTCATCAAAATGTTCAAAAAATGTCATCCACACACCGTCGTAATTATAGACATTTAAGCCTAATGGGCCACGCTCTCAAAATATTACTTGGAATTATTTATCGCAGAATATATTTAAAATGCGAAAAGGCAATGGGCATGCCCCAGTTTGGGCTTAGAGAAGGAATGGGCACACACGCAGCACTATTCTAGCTGACATTTGTTTAGCAATGCCGAAACGTACAAAAAGCCCTCTTCATTTGCTTCGTAGATTACGAAAAGGCTTTAGACACAGTGCAGCATAGTACCATAAGAAAATTCGATGTATAAAGAGCCTGTATCGGAATCAAACCGCACAAAACGATGTCAACGCAGTCCTGACAGAAAGTATTCATATAGGCAAAGCTGCATACTATCTCCGCTGTTACTTAGTATTTGCTTTTAACAAATCTTTCAAGATTCCATCCGCAAGGATGACTCTTTTACGAAAAATGCACTGTGATAGGAAGCTACAATCCACGATAAAGAAAAGATAGATAACATATTTGGTGCATATTATGGGGAATTCAAAATATAAGCTATTGCAAAGTAAATAAAAAGTGAATAGACACGCTTTTGCAGTGGGGCTGAAAAAGTCATTAAATTAAATTAATAAAGAAGAATCGGAAATCAAATTTGATTAACTTTGAATGCCCGTTCTAGAAATTTGCGATGATCAATATATATATATATATATATATATATATATATATATATATATATATATATATATATATATATATATATATATATATATATATATATATATATATATATATATATATATATATATATATATATATATATATATATATATATATATATATATATATATATATATATATATATATATATATATATATATATATATATATATATATATATATATATATATATATATATATATATATATATATATATATATATATATATAACACAGCTCAATGTCATCTAGAGTTTCTCCCCGCTCTGTCAATAGTTAAAACGCAGCCTCATCTGCCCTCGGATGATAAGCGATCATCTGTTCGATTCTAAACAGAATCTTTTAGCCGATGTACTCCTGGTAAATTATTTTGTTGGGGAATATGTAAACTTTCTTTTAGACCGTTAGTAGGATAAGATCCCAAAGCTCCGGTCACAATATTAAATGAATCTAGAGGCGGCCGCATTGCAGACCCTAATTAACCGCAGTATACATCTGAAAATTAAATGGTTGCCACAACCAATAGTTACGTGTCCACTAAGTATATTAATGTATGTTATGTGCATAGCCGAAATGTAGATTGTTGCTCGATAATATTTTAATAAGAGTCATCTGCGTTGAACCAAATATCATTGAAAATTATAAATATTTGGTGCTCGTAGAGAAAAAATATGGTTAAACTATGGTCACCGCAACAATAATATGTTCTCTACAATAAAAGCATGTTCGTCGCCATAGTATTGTTTTTTGAATTCCATTTTGACAATAGTATAACAATATTACTATTGTTGAAATGTAACAACAGTATTATTTCCAAATTTAGAAATGAAAATATGGTTGTAGCAACCATAGAAACATCATTGGTGCAACACAAGTTTTGTTTTTTAAAATTAACGTTAAAATAATATGATTACGGCAATCATACCGTATGGTTGCGAATATGAACATAACAAAACAGGATTTAAAGAGCATACATGTATCTGTGTGCGTATGTTTTTTTGATATACCAAAGAAAAACACAAACACACGATACAGTGCATGGGTGTTGTCCATTATAAAAAACCACAATAATCGGAAGGTAGTTCGAGGGATTTTTATTGTGTTTACTTTGTTCGGTGAAATGCTCTAATACCGACTGGTTCTCGTTTATTTAAAATCTGCCTGCACTTAAGTATATAGCCATTGATCATGGTTTAATCACATTTGTTTCTTGGTGCCAACGGATGGTGAAGTAGCATTTACCCCTGCTGGAAACTAAAAGTATTTTCAACTGCCGTTGGAATATATATTTTTGTTTCTTGAATAATATGTTCAATAAGAACATGGCCTTAATTCTGGCTATTAACTTATTGTAATGCAATTTAATATAACTTGCTTGATACAAATCTCTATTCTTGAATAACAACATTACCCAATCCCAATAAATAATGTTGGGGATCATAGTACGGTTGAGTGAATCATTCTATGGTTGTGGGGTTAAATGCATGGTTCCCTGTGAATCATACTATGGTTGTGAAGATCATACTATGGTTGTATAAGAAACATACTATGGTTGTGAGGATCATAATATTGTTGTGGAGATAATAGTATAGTTGAGTGTGAATCATACTACTGTTGTGAGGATCATAGCATGGTTGTGGAGATCATAGTATGGTTGAGTGTGAATCATACTATGGTTGTGGTGATCATAGTATGGATATGTGTGAATCATACTGTTGTTGTGAGGATTATAAAATTGTTGTGCCATAACCATATACCCAACAATAGATAGTATGATCCTCTTCGAATATTGTCACCCCAACCATACTTTTTTTCTGCGTGTTGATCATGGTTTAATCACAGTCGTTACTTGGGTTGTATGGTTGTAGGGATAATAGCATGATTGCGTGTGAACCATTATATGGTTGTTTAGATCATACTATGGTTGTATGAGAAAAATACTATGGTTGTGAGGATCATAATATGGTTGTGGAGATAATAGTATGGTTGAGTGTGAATCATACTATAGTTGTAAGGATCATTCTATGGTTGTCTGAGAAACATACTATGGTTGTGAGGATAATAATATGGTTGTGAAGATAATAGTATGGTTGAGTGTGAATCATACAATTGTTGTGAGGATCATAGTATGGTTGTGGGGATCATAGTATGGTTATGTGTGAATCATACTATTGTTGTGAGAATCATTATATTGTTGTGCCACAACCATACACCCAACAATAGTATCATCCTCTTCGAATATTGTCACCCCAACCATACTTTTTTTCTGCGTGTGGTTGCAACAGAAAGTCATGTTGTACAACGTCATCTTGGTTGTAAACTAAACCGCTACCTTTATTTTTTCTTGGCGTATCGAAAGTGTCATAAGGTATACTGAGTTTTTATCTCTCGAATTTTTTAAATTTCACGAAAGCGATTTCCGTTAAAGCATCTTCCGCTTCATATGCGGACATGTGTGCTTCCGTCCATCGTTCCTACAAATGTGGGCGATTACCCAAAAAAAAAAACCTTCATATCATAATTGATTAAAAGCAATTTCAAAATACAAATGTAGAGGAATTCGCCGTAGTATGTGTAATTGTAGCACCACCACCACAACCAAAATAAAGTAGCACAAAAGCAACGTTGAGGAGAACCGCTTGTTCTATGCCTGCAGCATTTAATGACACATGATGCGAAAGAGAAGAAGCCGCAGGAAGAAATCTGGAATCCTGTAGACGGAATAGATATGATTGTTTTCTCTGATTTTTGTTTGCTGAAGGTAGAATATGGCTGGAATGTCTGAGATATTTATTTTACTGTGATTACTGGTGGGACAGAAAAAACATCTTAACGTCGAAGCAACGTGGACGGGCTAGTGCGTGCTACTCTGCAAAGAGACAAATCGTCTATGGACATATTACTCATACACACGCATACACATGCACGAAGGACTATTAAGAGTTTTCCAGCGGCGAAAATCACAAGGCCTGGCATCAGGCCTGGTTAAAGTTAAGGAATGGCCTGCAATATTAAGTGTGGGATTTACTGACAAGTCGAAGTAATTTTCCTAAAGAAAGTAACGGGATGATATCCTGCAAAAATTTAATAGAACTGTGTTGCCAAGGTATTTTGCGCTATTGTATAAGTACTAATAGTAAGATATAATATCAAGTTATAATTACACATCTGGTAAAATACATAACATTTGCAATACACGTCTTAACATTTTTTTTGAATCAATGAATATCTTTATTTTTATCAAAGTAATGATAATATTGATAAAAAATGAAAAAAGAAATGAAATTGATAAAAAATGGCTAGGATTTGGATATAGCTCCTACACATATAGGGTGACCCATTTTAAAATTAAATCGTCTGCAAAAAAGTACTGATCATTTTTTAAAACTTCCAGGAACAACTAAGGGCACTGTTATTAAAAAAATACACCCAGAGAAAAAAAAATGATTACTACATGCTCACGGCAATAGTAATATGTTCTCTGCAATAAAAGTATGTAGTATGATTGCCGCAATATTAATATTGTTGAAATATGACAATAGTATTATTGCCAAATTTAAAAATGAAAATATGGTTATAGCAACAATGTAAATATGGTTGGTGCGACAAAAGTTTTGCGTTTTGTGTTTACAATAATATGATTACGGCAATCATACTGTATGATTACGGCAATCATACTGTATGATTGCAATTTTTCTTCATTTAAATATGCTTTTTAGAACAAATGTTATTGGTACGGATCTAATGCAATAATGGTACTTTTTTTTATCGGAATTAAATTTTTTTAAACAAGCTGCTTTGGCTTTGTTTAACTGAAATATTTTTAATAAAAACGCTTACGTGTTACTTATAAACTTATTTTTTCTACTGTGAAATAAATCACTCCTATTATTTTGAATAATTTTTATAAATCAAATCTATTGTTGACAACTTAAACCAATTCTAATATATAATATTGGGGATCAAATCTATTGTCGACAACTTCTAAAAAATTATATTGGGGATCATAGTATAATTGTGTGTGATCATACTATGGTTGTAGGGATCATAACATGGTTGCGTGTGAATCGTACTATGGTTGTGTGGATCTTGCTATGATTGTATGTGAAACATACTATGATTGTGAGGATCATAATATGGTTGTGGAGATCATAGTATGGTTTAGTGTTAATTATACTATGTTTGTGGGGATCATAATATGGTAATGTGTAGATAATACTATTGTTGTGAGGATCATAGTATGGTTGTATTTGAATCATACTATTGTTGGGAGGATCATAATATTGTTGTACCACAACCATATACCCAACAATTGTATTATCCTCTTCAAATATTGTCACCACAACCATACTTTTTTTCTGCGTGTAGGTGTAGATTTTTCATGATACATTCAATCGCTGTTGGGATTGAAGATTAAGATATTTTTCATTAAGGTCATAACAATTTTATATATTAAGAAAACACAGAATATTTAAAATAAAGAGTTCAAATTTATTCCAGGTGTGCAGCAAATGAGCCCGTGTACAGCGATCTATTCTTTGGATTCAATTTTCCACCACTTTCGACCGCGATAGATGTTTTCTCTGAGCTCGTCTTAAGTTGCTGACTTATTTTGGCCCCAAAGGAAGAAATCCAATGACGTTAAATCACATGGAAGAAGTGGCCATTTCTCGAGATAACACTTTCACCGAATTTGTCTTTCAGTTAGTCGATTGTAATGCGTGCGGTGTGGCTAGTGGTGACGTCTTGTTTAAACCTCATATTGGCGAAGACAATCAAGTTCATCCAATTCTGGTCAAAAATATTTTTTTAACATGGCACGATAGCGCTCTTCATTTATGGTAACATGACGATTGATTTCATCGACGAAAAAATAAGGCCCAATAACACCTTCTGCTTTAAAACCACACCACACAGTAATTTTTTTTTCGGATGCAATTGTGTCTCTTGAAGAGCATGTGGTTTTTTTGCTGTCCACTAACGCATTTTTTGTTTATTGTCAAAACCAGTCCGCCAGAAATAAGCTTCATCACTGAAGATGATTTTTCGATGAAATTCTAGATTTTCGTGAAACTTTGCCAGAACCACCGACTCAGAATTTCGGTAGTAATTTTTATGATTTCCAAACGTTGATTGTAAGTGAACTTTACCATGATAAAATCTTGACTTCGTCGAACGTTTTCACACTGAAAGATCGCTTAAAATGTTTGAGGCTGCGTTGACAAAAAGATACGAAGTTGTTATGTCCCTATTGGAAAACCCGATCATCAACCGATTTTCCCAACAACATTGAAATGTTCTCACAAGTATATAAATATGACATTTTTAAATTTTGGTAAATTTAAAGTCCGTCCTGTGGGGTCCAAAAATTTACTTTCAGCTGGCTTTTTAGAATATTCTGAAGTGCAGATTAAAATATAGTCGGCAACGCCCTACTTTAGCTTTTTTTACTAGTTTTTAAATGATTCTGTTGCGTTCAAACTATGTTTTTCCGTGCATATCGTTAACGAGGATTCATTCAGTGTACGTTATTGCATAAACGCTATCTTCAGGCCTTAGTTTGAAGACTCTGGAGATAAGACGTTCACAGTTTTGACTGTCGCATATAATTAAATTGTAAGTGAGACATGTGGTTCCAAGACGTTGGTGCAATAGGACAGAACGCTCGCACGACACTGAATAATTCAAAGGATACCTTTACTGGTCGTATATTGTTTTTTTTTTTGGCTATTTTCAGTTATCGGAAAATGGTCTGATCTGTCTGCTAGAGACTACTTTTGTGTTTTGCGATGTCGCAGTCTATGTAAGCAAGCTGCAGACTTTAAAAGCGTTCATCATATTTTATCATTCACATTTCTTCTAAAAGCGGACTTTCTCTATGCAATGAGCTTAAATGTTTTTTATACGCCAACTGATGAAGAAGGCAGTTGGCAACTGATGAAGAAGGCAGTTGGTCTTCTCCTATGACTTTTGGAGGATAGGGTTAGAATTACCCACCGTACCTTTATAAGGCACTAGAAGTCCTGTTTTCAGAACTTATTGTGAAATATGCAACTGCATTTACATCAAAAACTTTTGGAAGATCTAAGAAGGCTCCGCTTCCATATCGTTATTATATTACAGGCCTTGCGAAAGCCGTCTCTGGGGAGATTTCATACCAAAAACTAAACAAGCAAACACACACAAATATTGAGCACACATCACGCACAAGGATGTTGGCTCTTATCGTCCTCGATGTAGTTGGCGTTAAAGCTATTGATGTTTTTTTACTAGTGTGTGTTCCTAAAACTAGCTCTTAAAGACACCAAGCGCGTTACATTCCCCAAAACGATCTTCTGACTTCATAGATGCTGTACTGGATATTTGTAGAGCTTTTACTGATTTAAGACTTGGTCCATATCTATGGCTTCATCTGGCACGTGGAATAAGTAGAAAATTTTAGGACATTGCAATTGTAGCGAATAAAGGATCCCTAAAAAATTTCTTTTTTGGCCTGTCATGGCAGTATTTTTAACCCAAATCGTGGTTAGAGCTTAGGTTGAATGCAAAGGTTTATTTCGACTTGGCGGTGTGATAGCACAGGGTGTCCGCCGGGAAGGTGTACTACATGGTGTCCGTATTTGTTTGTATATACTTCTTTGTTTGTATATAATTTTTGATTAAATGAAAGAAAATGGATTTAATTTGGATATTGATAAATGTTTTATTTAATGTCAGCGATTATGTATGGAATACAATATCAGATAAATGTCCGCCTCTGTTAGCCTCAGAAATGCGAGCCCTTTTGAGCACATTTTTCATTACATTCCGCATGGCGTCGAATTGAGGTTGATGGATTGTTTTGAAGACTTTTTTTGAGCAGCAGTAATGTTTTCATCCGATCTTGCAGTACGTTGTGGTCCACGCTAAGGCCTATCAACTACAGACCCTCTTTCCTCGAAATTAATCACTACACGCTAAATGGTGCGTTTTGTTGGCGTGTTGTTTCTCCCAAAAATTTCACGTAACTTTCTCAACGTCACAGTAATCGATGATTGATTTTGATAAAATGTTTAACGATTTATCGAATACTTTTTAATTATAAATTTGCCACATCTCCACTTCACGACTGCCAAATATGAACTGTCATGACTAATGTTTACCAAAATGGCGGCAAAACAAAGTAGTATACCTTCCCGGCGGATTAGGGCTTCTTATGGAAGAAAATATGGCCATGTCAGGCTTCGAATAGGTACAGCCAAGACTGAGACTAATGGGTGCTATCTTAAAAGTTTAAGCAGTAGTTAAATACTAAATTACTTTTAAACCTTTTATGGCAGTGCACCGTGAAAAGAGCATTAATGAAGACTAACGTAAAACACACGGGCGATCTGTTGTAAGTCGTTAGACTGAGACCCTTAAAAAAATATTACAAATCACATTTTAATTCTTAAACAAGTAAAAAACTACAGTCGGCCTAGCCCGACTACACTATTAAGAAAAATCGGATTTCAACGAATGAAATTGGGATAGACATATGAATGGGGGATGAATTAGGAAGTGACGTAGTGGCTTATAACGTTTAAGTCAGATAATTTTCTAAAGTGGTCTCGAGAGAATTCTATATATGGGGCATACATACGTACATAACTCTTGAATTGATATCATTCAATTTTCCTGGTTTGGTAGTTTCTTGCAAGTAACGTACAGTGCGAAATTTAAGCCTTAAATCATCAGGTACCTAAATCGTAAAAAGATTAATTCCGGCGCTTAGACGTTCGACTTGAACAGACCGCTACCACACGAAAACTTGCAGGGCGTGGCCGTCACCGCATTCCTCGCTGCACCGCAATATAGCTGCTGGGGCTGTCGAGAACGATGAAACATGTTAAATGATTTCTTACCTCCGTAATTGGATATGCGAAGATTGGTGAATATGTGAATTCAGCAAGACGATGCACAACTCGAGCCACAGTGGATATTGTTAAGGAAGCGTTTTCTGGTCTCCCGTTTTGGCATGGTCAGCAAGATCGCCCGAATTAACCAACCCTGTCTCCTTCTTTTCGGTGGATACTGGGAGTTGCGTGTTTTTGCCAACAAGCCTCAGGCAATCTCAATCCTTAAGGAGGAATGCGAACAATTATCGCCGGAAATCTTGCGGAATGTCATTCGTATGATGAAACGGTTACATATGTGACGCGCAAAATAGAAAGGGACCTAAGGGTAAAAACCAGTTTTGTTCAGGAGAGCCATTTTAAAGATTTAAATACGTGTATCTTTGGTGTACCATCACTTTCATGAAACGCGCATATCTCTGGAAGGGGACACTTTTGGGGCACGGGATCGGTCACATTCGATGCTCAGATGTTGTCCACATACAAAAAAAAGTGAAAATTTATTTTTTTACCCTTAGGTCCCTCTCTCTATGCGCTGTCACATATGTGAAACTAGTGGCAACTTCTTGAAGGATGTCATCTTTTCCTTTTTTTTGTGTGTATTTTTAAAATTCAATGTAAATTCGGTTAGTTGTTCAATGTATCGTATAATAGTAAGTGTTAAATTTTTGAATAACATGTAAAATATTGTTTTTAAATGTATGTTTCTTTTGTATCACTTCAAGTTTTTCAAATAAAAACATCCCTGAGGAAGTTATAGAAAGGCCAACGAGATGTCGGAGGAAAATAAATAATGTAAAAAATATAAGTATACTTGCATTTTAATTACAAACGGATCTAAAAAGCCTAATACACAAAATAAAAAAATTAAAAACCCCAAATTGGTCAAAATAAAACAAAACTCAGAAGCATCATTTTTTTTTTTATTTTGTGAAAAAAATAATAAAAACATAATTGGATGATTTATTATATACACGTTAACCTGTTTGTATTCTACAGTGTCTTCGACTAATATTTCTAGGTTGTAAATTTGGTACAATTTTAAAATTTTCTATATTATTTGTGTTTCGGAATTCGGAGCTTTGTGATGTGGTTTTCTACTATAGTATCGGTATTGAAAAAAGTTATTGATAGGTCAAAGTTAATAGTTCAAACCAAGGCGCTAAACTGTAGAAGATGGACGAAAAGGTCTTTTCAAGAAATAGGAAAGCAACCGATAAGTAACAGACATGGAGGAGTAACTCTGAAAAGCTTTTAACATCGTAGAAAAAATACCAACTGTTTTTAATCAACTTAAGACTTAACTACTTTAATAATAACGTTTTCTTGTTTCAGTACCGTCAGGATCGAAAACCACAGAGTAAAAAGTTAAAAAAAAAATCGTTTTACAAACCTTTTCTACATTATTCTTAATTTATAAGCCGGCCAAGATTAGTTTTCATGAGATCACATCAATGCTTTAAACACAACGACCAAATATGTTTTAAACAGAACGACAAATATAATGGCCGTGTTCTTTTGAAAACTAGTCAAATGCCCAAAAAAAAAACTTTTTACCGAGATAAATTTATTCCGTTAAAGGGGTACTTTTTCACTCTGGGCCGATTTCGTGCATTAACAAATCCAAATAGCTTATGACCATAAGCCAATAGCATGCAAAATTTCAGGATCCTAGGTTCAGAATGCTTTGTTTGCTGCTATCGTGCTGTCTACAAACACTCGGACGGACATGGCCAGATGTTTTACGACGATCAATACTTTATTTCGTGGCAAATTGAGCTTCGATGGAGGGTATAAAAACATATACATTTCAAACTATAAGTATGTATAAAAAAGAACAGATCTGCTTGTTACAAAATCTTCAATCCAAAGCTCAATTTATTCTAAATCAGTAAAGGCTTTTATGACGGGGGTCTCAGGGATTTCCCAGGAGAGAATCTCTTGTGACAACTCGCGAAGAAGAATATAAAAATGATTTGCGTTTACAGAAAGCTTTAGGCAATATACGTTAAAACCCTTGATTTAAATAATTAAAATTTTTGAGAAACAATTTATTCAAGAATAACCTTTGGCGAATATAAACGAGCTCGGTTATTACCCCTTAATGTTACATTTTATTAAGAACATTACAATTTTATATATTAATAAAACACAGAATAGTTAAGGTCAAATTTACTGCAGATGTAGTGCAAATGTTACATTTTAAGAAAGAAATTCGATATCGGTCTTATTATCACCATGAGACCGTGTACAACGATCTATTCTTTGGTACCAATATTTCACCACTTTTGCACACATTTCTACCGGGACGTTGGCAATTTCGAGTTGGATGCTGTCTCTGAGCTCGTCTTAAGTTGTTGGCTTAGACCAATGACTTGATGTGGCCCCATAAAAGAAATCCAATGGCGTTAAATCGCAGAACGAGGTGGCCATTCGACCGGACCATTTCTCGAGATAAACCGTTCACCGAATTTGCCTTTCGATTTTAACGCGTGCTGTGTGACTAGTGGCACCGTCTTGTTGAAACCACATTTGGGCGATGTCAAGCTAATCCAATTCTGGCCAAAAATAATTTTCTAACATGGCACGGTAGCGCTCTCCATTGACGGTAACATGTCGATGGTTTTCATCGACGAAAATAAAGGCCAAATCACACCTCCGTCAGGAAAACCATACAGTAATTTTTAGCGGATGCAATTGTGACTCTTGAAGCACGTGTGGGTTAGTCCTATAACGCATATGTGACAGCGCATAGAGAAAGGGACCTAAGTGTAAAAAAAATCAATTTTCACTTTTTTTTTGATGTGGACAACATCTGAGCATCGAATGAGAACGATCCCATGCCCCAAAAGTTTTCCCTCCCAGAGATATGCGCGTTTTATGAAAGTGATGTTACGTACACCAAAGATACACGTATTTAAATCATTAAAATGGGTATACTGAACAAAACTGGTTTTTACCTTAAGGTCCCTTTCTATCTTGCGCGTCACATATTTTGTTTGTTGACAAAACCACTCAGCTAGAAGATGATTTTTCGATTTTGGATTTTCATGAAACTTTGCCAGAGCCACCGACTCAGAATTTCGGTAGTAATTTTTAATGATTTCCAAACGTTGCTCGTAAGTGAACTTTACCAGGATAAAAATGTTGACATCGACTAACGTCTTGACAATGAAAGAACATTAAAAATAGTTGAGTTGTTATGATCCTATTGGAAAACTCTTTTTTCTTGAATATTTTTTTTCTGCAAACTATAAAATTTTCAATAAAACGGTTTATGATGCTTAAAGCCATCCCTTCTGGCACACGCAGAGAAAAGATATTATTACTATATGGTCACGGCAACAATAGTATGTTGTCTGCAATTAAAGTATGATCGTTGCAGCAATATTATTGGTTTTTAATTTCATTTTGCTAATGGTATGATTGCGCCAATATTAATATTGTTATGTAATAATAGTATTGTTGCCAAATTTAAAAACGAAATATGGTTGTAGCAACAATATAAATATGGTTGTAGCAACAATATTAATATGGTTGTAGCAACAATATAAATATGGTTGTAGCAACAATATTAATATGGTTGTAGCAACAATATAAATATGGTTGTAGCAACAATATAAATATGGTTGGTGCGACAAAAGTATTGTTGTTATTGGGGTTTATGTTAACAAAAATATGATTACGGCAAAATTGTATTTTTTTTAATTTGACAATGTTATTGTTATGAATCTCACGCAATAAAATTACTTTTTATATGTATAAGTAAATTAATTGTTTTCAAAACAAACTACATACTCGTACTTTGAATTAGTATTACTGAAATATTTTTAATAAATGATTATGATAAATGGTTTTTAGGGTCATACTATGGTTGTGTGTTAAACATACTATGGTTATGAGGATCATAATATGGTTGTGAGAATCGTAGTATGGCTACGTGTAAATAATAATGTGGTTGTGGGGATCATAGTATGATTGTGTGTGAATAATTATATTGCTGTCCGAACCATAATATTGTTGTGGGGATCATAGTATGGTTATGTGTGAACCATACTATTGTTGTGATGATAATAATGTTGTTGTGTCACAATCATATAACCAACAATAGCATGATGCTCTTCGAATACTGTTACCCCAACCTAACTTTTTTTCTTCGTGCGTGCAAAAATTTCTCGTCAAGGGGTTATCATCGCCTTAGTTATCACTTTGATTTAACAAGCGAGTACCAATAGGACACGCCTATTATATACTCCGGACAATGGCTAAAGGAATCATCAGTAACATCCGAAGTCACATGCACAAACATTTATTTCATGGCCAAAAAGGAGACGTGTGACGCTAATTTCACACCAGCATTGACTGGTGTGCCGCCATCCACCCTCGTACACACGTACAAATGTAGGTATGTATGTAGGCAGCCCATATCTGCGTACATTTATTTGTCCGATATTGTATCTAATGTCTCTATAGAGAATTTATTTACTTTAAAAACAATTATCGCCCTGACCAATGTCATGAGTGTGGGTGTGTGTGTAAGAAGTGCAATATTCGCAAGTGCTCTTTGGTCCGCCATACGTAAAGTAGTGGGTATTCCTTCGGTGGCTCCTGAAGACCGAAGATTTTGCATGGCATTTCGTGTGGAACTAAGTGTTTGTGTGTTTGTGTGCGTGTATAAGACTGCGTTAGGGTTTGTACTTAATGAGCTCTATACATTTAACAAATTGCCTGTCGTGAAATTGTGACCGCGCTATTACGTTTTATGTGAATGTTTTGTGTCACTCGAGCTACGTATGGCCGGGACAGACGGACAGACGGACGGGCGCATGGACGCCCGGCTTGCTGGGCTACCTTTCTTCGCACAGACGGAAGCACCGCTATATCGACTAACTACCAGCAGCATATGTACTTGTTCGGGGTCAGTTTAGCTCGTGCTGCCTATCATGCTTATGTCCAGTGTCAGGTCATACGTATTCCTATCATCAAATATTACGTCTAATGTCTCTGCCTTTGTTGGCGAATGGTGTTGTTTCCTCCCCATTTGTTTGTCCATTCGCTCTTTCAACATACTTATGAATATATTTGTTGTTGACTTGACAAACATTTGCACACCAGTGAAAAATAGTCGCAGTGAAAACAAATGAATGGATGGACGGACGCACGAATGGACGACAAACGGTTATACTGAACTGAACGAATAGCTGGAGTGAGTGGCAGTCAGAGTGCCTGTCGTCTATAGTGTCTCGGTGAGGGATATAAATTGCAACCAAGAGAGAATAGGTTAAATCCTCATTTACTCGCACTTCCTGCTGTGACAAATGTTATCGGGGACTTTGGCCCCGCTCGCCCACAGTGGTCTTGGTTGGACGGCCAGCACCGTCGCCATCACCTACAACAACACCACCTCCCAGTGTCTTTAGTTTTTGTAACTAGTCTTTCTTAGACTGCGTGTGCTCGCTCGCACAAAGAGACGAGCGAACAGTTTTAGGAGGGCAACTGGCCGGGCAGGCAGTTACCATTGAATTTCCTTTCTATTCCACTTTCAATAAAAGGCTCTTTGGGGTTAATGAGTTGTCTATTAGCAAAAATAACAACAAAACAGAAAAAAAACGCAAACGAAGAAAACTGCAAAACAAAATATTTAGCTTTGTCCGTCGTGTGTGTGTATGTGTGTTGGAGTGTGTCTGTCAACATGACATGAAAGCAGAATATCATCGCATTGTCAATTCGATCATTGTCCTTTGTTGATTTACTGCCCCGACTTTAGTCCAAGATGACAATGTGCTATTACAGCGTTCACTCCGATTCGCCCCTCTCCTTTCTGGCCAGCTTTAATCCAAAAGGATAAATTCCTGATTACCTTTTCGTTTGATTATCTTGTCGCTCTTCCCGGCGAGTGTGTAGTCGTTTATGGTTGCTTTGATTTTGTTTCCATTAAGTCAAGTCTGGACCTAAAGTCTATTGTCTTGCTGTCCATATCGTATCTATATTAACACATACCAACACACATATGCAATCTTACCATTTTCACATAAACTTATAAACATGCTTATAGGTACATAGTCCAACTACGTGATGTTTACGAACACAGTGGGTTCACATAAAATGAGACCACTTCATCTGTCCAGTGATGTACATGGTCCATTTTGATGGCTCTTGTTAAAGGAAGAACTATTTTAAATTTTGGATTGATCTGCTTTAATGTTTATGGAATTTGACAGTTGATAACCAAGCGTAGTATGCAAATGATGGAGTATTTGATAGGCTGCGCACAGTGGATGGAAAACAAATATTTTGGAAATGAGGCTTATATTGCAGTGGTGTTTGTGGTAGATTCATGAAATTGTACACAGCTGACATTTTGCAGAAACATTTCTAGACATAGAGGTCTTCTTATTGCTGTGGTGTTTGTAGTAGATTCATGAAATTCCACAGCTATGGATAAGTGCATTCGAGTTCACATAATTATTTCTAGACCCTTGGGTTGTGTAGCACGCCACCCCGGAAGTGAAAAGTTTTGAAAAATTTAGACCCGTGAATAAATTTCTTTTAATGAGTATGCATTTGGGGTACGAAGAGGATGTTGAGTACCAAGCAACGGTCTATTTCATTTTCATAATGGGCATTCACCATCTCAAGTGAAAACAGACCTTCAATAGTAGCTCAGATGTCCCCTGGTTAGCTATTTTCGAACATCCCATGGGGTAATTATGACAGCAAACTTCAATTTGGGTGTGATTTCATGGTGCCTACACTTTAAAGTCTTATTGCTAGATTTACCCCAGTAGATTGACGACGTCAGCTTTATGATGATGAAGCCAAAGATAACTTTTATAATTGCCAAATATAGCTTTTATGATCGAACAGTATCGAAATATCGTGAAAAGTCGATTGAGCGGGTCGTGGCATCCATTTTTTCCTATGCACATACGTACACAGATGAAATATGGGAAGTGCATCAAAATTCAAGAGAAATTCATGCATTAGAAAACAATTATGTGTACACTGAGAAAAAATCGGCTGGCAATCGGTCCGAACTACAGGGTGTCCGTCGTAAAGGTATACTACTTTGTTTGTTTATAATTTTTGATTAAATGAACGAGAATGGATCTTATATAATAAGTGTTTTAGTTAATGTCGGCAGTTATGTATGGAATACAATATCAGATAAATTTCGGTCTCTATTAGTCTCACAAATGCTAGCCCACATTTTTCATTACATTCTCACACATTTATTTATTTCATTAAATTCCTCACGAATATATGGTTTGTGTTGCTCAAGCGTTTCTGGTTTATTTGCATAAACCTTGCTTTTCAGATATTCCCACAAAAAAAGTCCGGAGCAGTCAAAAGGCAGGAGAATCAACATCACCATTTCTTGTAGTGGAAAGAGGTCTCGCAGTAATTCCATTGTAATCCTGCCTTCATGCGATGTGGCATCGTCTTGTTGATACCACGTGTTAATAAAGCCAAAAGCATGCAGTTTTCAATCATATCACGAAATCGCTCCCCATTGAAGTAAGGTCCAGTGATTCCTCCTGACCAAATTGCACACCAGACTGTAACATTTAATAGATGCAAATGTGAATGTGATGAATAATTTGAGGGGTTTCCATTACCCAGAACCGACTATTCTGTTTATTCACATATCTATTCAAATGAAAATGTGCCTCGTCGCTCATTATGATTTTGTCATGGAAATCGAGGTTGTCATGGGCGTAAACGGTCATCTGGAAGAAGCTCTTGTGTCAATTGAATTAAATGGAAACAAATGCACATTCATGTGCAAAATTGTGGCCAAAGTTGTTCTTTGAAGACCAAGCTCCTGAGCACGGCATCAAATTGAGGTTGATGGATTGTTTTGAACACTTTCTTTAGCAGCAGTAATTTTTTCAGCCGATCTTGCAGTACGTTGTGGTCCATGCTTGGCCCTAACAGCTACTGACCCTCCTTCTACGAAATCATTCACTACACGATATATAGTAAGTTTTGTTGGCAGGTTGATTCTCCCAAGAATTTCACGTAACTTTTTTATCGTCACAGTAATCGGTGATTGACTTTTAAAAAATGTTTTAACGATGAAAACACGTTGATTTATCGAATATTATAACAAATTTGCCACGTCTCTACTTCGAGACTGCCCAACATGAACTGTCAGCACTAATGTTTACCAAAATGGCGGCAAAACAAAGTAGTATACCACCCTATACAAAAATTCGGTTAGATAAACCGACTTTCTGTTGCAGAAAGCAACTTTCCATAGTACCATGGTTCGAAATATTTTATGAAGGTTGCTACAGCCATATCACGGTATTTACAGCTAATAACACTGTTATACCAACCGAATTCAGTATAATATTGGTTGCGACAACTGGCGATTATGGCAACCAACCAATTGTTATGTGCTTGTTACTTTGGTAACTATAATTGGTGGGTACAACAGATTAGTTCTTTGTAGTATTTAGTTGAATGTTGAAACATTGCAACATCAACATATAAACCCTATAATATTTCATCGGTTCTAGGGACAACAAAATCTTTGTTTAAGTATAAAAACAAAAAAATAATAATCAGACAGTTTAAGTTTCTTGGGTTAGATGGTTAATGCTTCCAAACGATACTACAATAAATAATATATATTTTCCAAAATATAAAGTAGAAACAGACTTAACTGTAATTTTAAGGCATTGCTCAGACCTTTACGAATAATTAATGCAGGTATAAATTCAGATCCAATAAACATCTTAATCTGTTATGATTACCGATACTACGTTTCTTAAACCGAAAGTGACAGTTCCCCTTCTGAAAATTGCTGTGTACCCAATCAACATTCGGTTGTTACGAAGAAATGCGTGGATTGTACGTGCAACCACCAACATTCGGTTGTCAAAAAATTCGGCTGTGTTAACAAATCTGTTTTCTGTGTGTGGGTTTTAATTTACGCTCGGATGGTATGTGTGGAAGGTGCTGGGAGGAGCGTGACTATGGTTCCAACTTTTTCTCAGCTAGTCTAATTTATATTGTATTTTCCAATTACTAATGATTATCAGAATCGTATGGATAGTATTGAAATTATTTTGCGAATATCAAAAGAAGACATAAAATCGAAGTTGCCATTAAAGAGATTCGACCCAAAACCATCGAAAATGTACTGAAAAATTGGATAAATCGGATGAGGTACGGTAGTCATATGAATGATATTGTGTTCCTTTATTTACTGACAAAGCTTAAGCTTTCTAATAAAACCAGAAATTTGAAAAAAAAATATCGGAATATTTGTTTTACAGCCGATTCGAATTTTAAATGTTAAATCATCCGCGCTGCATTTAATAGGGTCAGCGAAAAATATTTAAAAGTGTTGCAAAAGATATGACAAATTAATTATACACTCCATTCTTTGGTGAACACAATATGATTTTAAATAAGGTCGAACCTTATTTAAAATCACATCGCCTGCAGGCTGTGAGAAAAATGATGAACCCAATCTTCAAATTAAACAACATTTTTTTCCATGCCAATGAAGTTTTAAATCATTTTAACCCTTTATGATTACACCGAAGGTTAATTTGTAAGAAACGTCTAATTTCCTCTTTTTAGAAACTCACATAACCCAGCCGAAGGACCAAAAAAGAAAAACGTTTCCCTGCTTTCCGGGTATAGAAAATGTTGACACGAATGAATCATTTCCTCACGGCTGGCGGACGGACAGATCATTTCGTGCAACACATTTGGACGGAGTCATTACAATTTCACTCATTTACTGGAATAGATTTCGCCAACTGTGTGTGACACGGAATGCTTAGACTTTGTGGTGGAGATTTCGTTTTCCTTTTTTTTTTGGAGTCACGTCCTGCCTCAGCTTCACTAAATCACTGTATTTGTGCAACATGGATGGCATTGTTTGTTTGCCACAAAAGCGTTGCTAACTAAAATTTGTTGTTGTTTTGGTCTAGCATTTGTTGTTGTTGTATTTATTTTTCATGTTCATTATTATAAAGCTGTTGTTGTTGCTGTATTTGGCTACATTCGCTCGCCAGTTTCGTTCGTTGTGTCGTCCGTTCGTTCGGTGGTACTTTTGTCCATTTGTGTGCAAAATATCAATTACTTGAGCTAAACACCTGCTGCATAGGAATTCTCGAATCCATCTTTACACAGACACACACGCACACATACACACGCACGTACACTATCACAGGCAGCAGCGGCACACACGCATCACCATCTAGCCAGCCCTCATCCCCACCTAGACGGGCCAAGTGGGCATTAAAATGCTTTCAGATCCACAACAACAATAGCGGCAGCAGCAACGTTGCTACGCATGTGGTACGTCTGCAATAATAAATCGTTATCGCCGATGACTGCTTTGAAATAGACTTTAGACTCGGAGTCAATTTGCTCCTCATCCTCACACAGTTACACGCATACACATACACATGTACACAGTGCCATGCACACAAATGGACATTTGAAATCTTGTAAATGAAATGTTCGAATCGAGAGTTGCTTTTGTTGTTGTTGCACGGGTTGTCTGTTGCTGTTGCAAAAGCGCCCAAAGAAATCAGTTTATCTAATTGGAGTCAAATCCATTTTGGATGGGAAATCGACCAAAATAATGTGATGATGTTATAGGGATCGACAAAAAATGAGTCCATGGACATTGCGCCATATTCTGGAAAAGACCCTCGAGCAGCAAATTGTTATATACCTTTTAGTCGGTTCTAATCTTTGATAAGAAGTGCGATATTTTTAACCTTATCAATAAACACCAGATGTGACACCATTGTCCTGAAAAATGGTGTCCTTCGACATATCACTGGAGCTTCTTCAAAATTAAGTTCATGACGGTACGAAAGAATGACGAAACAGAATATGTATACCTTAGATCCGCCATTGAAGTACGATATCAGCACAAAGATACAAAGAAGGATTGTGTTGGCAAATAGTTGCTATTTTGGGCACGGTTATCAGGTTAAGATTGTTGTTCTGGCGAAAAACAAAAATTGCGCTTTTCAATATACTCATACTACCCGTTCTTTTGTATAGCGCCATACAATCCGTGCTGATATAGCATGAGTTCAATTGAAAGCAGATAAAGTAGTAATTGGTGTATACGTATTTAAAAGAAAAAGGCCTTTGCAAATTTTAGGGAACCATTTGCGTAATCGTTTACGAAATAAAACACTCAAGAGCGATGTTTCTTTAAATACTATTTTGAATAGGCCTCTCAGGAGTATATGTATCCATCATAAGTAAAGGGTGATCAATCTAGAGGTATTTTTTCAATAGAGTTTTTTTTCATCATGGAAATACATACTTTATGGGCTGGGCTGGTGAAATCATCGGTCCATATTTGTTCAAATATTATGATGGCCGGAACGTAACCTTGAATGGTGCTCGCTATAGCGCCATGATGTGGACTTTTCGATACCCTAAATTGAAGTCCCTTAAATTGACGACATTTTGTTTCAAAAGGACGGTTCCACTTGCTATACAGCTGCTCAAACTAAGGATCTATTAAGAGATTGTTTTGAAGAGCAGCTATTTTTGCGTTTTGGAACGATGAGTTGACTGCCTTGAACGTGCGAAATCGCGCCTTAAGTCTTTTTTTTGGGCTACGTAAAGTCCAAAGTCTAAACTGACAAACAACGATTCAGGTTTTAGGAGCCAACATTACACGTGTCATTAACAGCATACTAGTCGAAATGCTCGACATTTTATCCAAAATTTGACCGTCAGAATGGACACCCTGAGGCGCAGTTGCGGCCAAAATTTGAAGGAAAATTATATTGAAAAAGTAATTGGCATAAAATGTACTTTTACATGAATAATAAAGATTTTACACTTGATTTGAATTTTTGTATTTGTTTTTTTTTTTGTTGATTTTGAAAATTGGTCATCCGGGGTAGTGAAGATTGATCATCCGTTATAAAACACTCTGGTAAAATTATACTATTTTGGTCTAATTACAGAAGTCCGAATGTTAAACTGGTGCTCCAGAAAAAACATACAAATTTCATGTTGTTAGGATCTTAGTATAGAACATTATGACGACCACTTACCCATTCTGTTGAAATCGAATATTTCGTTCCAAATTTGTGTTTACCCCTGTTATTAAGATCGCTCCCGCCCTGCCTTTCTGGAAGCAACTTATGATGTCTGATTTTAATACTTGTTATTATTAAAACACTACAAGTAACCGTACAATTTGGTCCACTTATTTGTATTGTCTTGATTTATTGTCTTCTTTCAGTTTCAGGTTCAGCCGCAGAGGAAATACATGAAGTTCAATCTTATAAGACTCGGCACACTGATTTAAGATAGCCTTAACAAATTTTGGTGAAATTGAAGCAAAGTATTCAATATTTTCATATATCACCCTAATATTGAGCGCTTACCCCCCTAGAACCCTCTCATATTAAATCCAATCATGCTCCAATATCGAAAGACAAAAAAAATCCAGATATTAGCTTTGTTCAAACTCAATTTAATATTTCGCTAGTAAATACCAATTTGAAGAACGCCAAAAATGTGTGAGAAACGAGGTTCTTCAAGATTATTATCTTTCAGGCTTTCAGGTCAATTTCAGACCAATTTTATTCAAATCGGACTTATCAGTGAGAAATGCCAAAAATGAATTCCAAATATATTCCAAATTCCCCCTCAGCAGTGTTTTAAGTACATTTCTCAGTTCGATGAGAGGGGTGTGTATGTCTGAGTTTGTTGGTACACCCACTGCTCTTGAGCCCCTTCTGGCATATTCGTCTGCTATTTCGTACCCCGGTATATCGGTATAATGATGTGCCTCCGGATTCGTATGAGTTATTTCAAGCATATCTATACACATTTTAATTCCACTGTCATACATGTCAGCGCCTTAATGGCTGCCATGCTGTCCACATATATTCGGATATTTGACGCTGGTTCCAGAATCTATGCTTAGTTCCAGAATCTTGTCTGCGGCTACATTGATTGCAAAAATCTCTGTCTGAGATATTTTTTGAAGATATTTTTGAGTTCAGGGGTTCCGGGTAAGCTCATGATCCCGTACGTGCTTCTATTTTGGAACCATCCGTAAAGATTGAGATTTCATTTTCTGATATTACCACATCCGATACCCAGTCTTCTCAGGTTGGAAAATATGTCCTAAAGTTTGGAAAATATGTCCTACATCAAGCATATCCATTGTACCTGCTTAGCTCAGTATCGTGCCATCTCCCTTTAACGTAGGGCGACCCTTGCTGTACATCTCTTCATGTAGATGTCTATAGATTGAATGCCTTGTATGACTTTCAGCCCCGCCTATGGGTGAATCTCAATGCCTCAGTTGTCCTAACGTTGTCAGTTTCTGGACCACGGCAAGGTTCTAAGGTTTTCTTTCCTTCTTCCTTGGTTGAATACCCCATTTTCTGCCGAACATCCTTCTGAAAGTTTTAAAGGCACAAAGAGCCTTCTTTCTTCGCTCCTCTACATTTCGCTTCCAGGAAAGTTTGGAGTCTAGGATTTTAGTTGCAGCGTTTTTCCGTTTAGTGTTGGGCTGTCAAAGTTCGGGATCTATTTCCTGGTGAGCAGAAGTAGCTCTGTCTTACTTGGATTGACTCCGTTGTCAATCGCCCGTGAGAGTTTCCTCAGTTTGGTGCCTTCTCAGTTGATATCATGAAGGATTTCGTTTATCACTAGATTCCACAGTAATGGTGATATGACTTCTCCTTGCGGCGTTGCCTCATAACTCTTTTTCTTACAGCTCCTTTTTCCAGGGACAAAATTATGATTCTACCCGTAGCATGTTGTCCGTCCATAGAATTTTGCCTGGCATACCCCAATGCGGTTAAGAGCTTCAAGAATTGAGGACTTTGTACACATTTTGTATCGGGTTAGCTGAATTGCAATATTGAGATCAGTCAGTGCTTCGATGCTGATCTCAGTAGCTATCGTACGACATCGAGGACCATGAGTGTTGTCCACTAGCATGCCAGTGTCAACAACTTTTTGCAAACACTTGCATGCAGCAAATCCTTATCTAGCGGCCAAACAAACACAACTACTACCGGGAGTAGCCAAATGAAGCTATACTATTCTCAATTTTAATTGGGATTTAACCATCGATCATTTTTGCTTGAGTGTATGGCCATTGAAGTGCTGGCGGTGGTTAAACTAAATAATTCAAAATGCGTTTATTGATCTCATGTTGCTTTGCCATTCACGATGGCATTAATTGCACGTGATGGCAGATGGGGGAGATATGCCACAAGGCGGAGTACATATATGAGGATCCCTAGAGAAAGGAGGAGTTGGGCAATTCCGGCACACTTGCATGAGATTGAGAGAGTACACAATCTTAATCTCGCTGGCTTGGTCTAAATCCATTTGCAATTAGTTTTAATTTCATTTTAGCCACCTCTATTTCATTAAAACTGCAGCGAGAAGAATGAATTTAACAAATTTTGTAATTTTATTATTTGTTAACTAATGCCAAAAGTTAGATAACACCATGCTCCGTCATCATCATTATCGTCATCATCATCATCATCGCACAGCGCCCAACAACTTCTATTGCCGTTTATGTTGCTGCTACTGCTGCTCCACTGATGTTGTTATTATGACTGCAGCTATTCTCGTTTCCATTACCATGCCCGCCCCACCAACCCAGCCCAAGCGATTCATTCAATTTCTTTTGAGTTTGCCAGCCGAAACTTTGTCTGCACACAACACAAACTTGTTAGCCAAGTTAGTGGCGTTTCCATTCCATATGCTCGCTCCGCTCGTTCGTTTATTCGATGGCTGCTACCAGCGAGCAGCACAAAATAGTGCAATGGAAATCACATGTGAGCATGATTACAATGTGTGGTCACCAGCTCTTCCACCACCTCCACCACCACTACCGCCACCAGCAGTCCTCGTAAGAGCAGTTAGTGGTGGTGGTTGGTGTGTTGCAATAATATTCGTAATTTTTAACTTGCCTCAGCAAACGATTGGGCGTGCCACCTCCAATCGTTTCTATTCGTGCTGCTGCTGCGGCTCTTTTTTTCATTTCGTACTGCAACAGCTGCTACCTCATTTGACTGAAATGTTACGTTCAGTCTAAGTACAATTAGACGAGGGGGTGCTGTGCTGTGCGCAGGGGGCGATATAATGAAGTTAGCAGAGTTTTTATTTGCTCATGATTACAAGATGCAAAGGACTCATTGTTGTGCAAAAAAGTTTTTATTGTTTCTTATGTTGCAAATAAATAAACAGGGCACTGAACACAATGAAATAGAGAGAGTTAGACAATTGCAGTATATTCGTTTGCATTTCGAAGAGGAGATAGCCATGTTTCGAAAGATGTGCTGCTCCAAATGCAGAAAACTGAAGATACGCAATAAATCTTTACTAAAATGCTATAATTTCATACAACGGTGCAAATAGTTTTAAACAGACCGATCCCATGGCTGGGAAAAGTACCAACTATCAATTTACTAGTTAATAGTTTCATTAAGAATGGAATTCAGAAACATATGCATATTTTAAAACAGAAATATCAAAGGTAAAAATAAAATTCTGATGTGGATATCGTTTTTTAATATTATTAGTAATTAAACGATTTTGAATATAACTTTTTATACTTCATACAAGGGAAAGCAGTTCGGTTTTTAAAAACCGTTAGTTCGGTTTCTTGATATAGAAAAAATTCCATTTTCCGGTTTTCGAAAAACCCGTTTTTGTGTCCGATTACCCCTTTTTAATTTTCCTCAAATGCATTACACTGTCAAGCTTTAGTTAGCTGAAAAACAGGAAAAATTGCTCTATACCAAAAATTGTTTATTGTTTGTTGTTTAAAACAACAAGGAGGGGTATCCATGGCGAAAATTCAGACCAAGTCGGAGTAATTTGGCTAAATTACAGTAACGTCTGTTTCTATATTCTAGATTTTTTATTTATGGTTCTTTTATTAATATGGCAGTATCGCGTGAAAGCATTAACGTCTTACCCAAAAACTTAAACTGTATGACCATTTTTTCAAAATAGGTTTCATCGTAACCAAAGATTTTGTTGTGACTAGGATCGATTAAATATTATAGGGTTTCTTGATGTTGGAATATTATGTTACAACAGCAAACTAAACAGGCTTTGGCCACTACAAAGAACTAATCTGTTGTAACCACAAACTATTGGTACCAAAGTAAAATGTACATCACATTTGGTTGGTTGCCATAACTGCCAGTTGTCGCAACCAACAAATTATGTTTGGTTGGTATAAATCTGTTATTGGCTGTAAATACCGTGCTATGGTTGTAGCAAACTTTAAATGATATCTCGAACCATATTACCATCATTACAATGGATGTTGGTTATTGCAACAGAATATGGGTTAATCCAATCAAATTTTTGTAGTTCGCAATAATTTCCAACCGATTTTTTCTCTGTGTTTAGTAGTTGATGGACCAAACGCCAACAAGATGCAAAATGTTAAACGAAATAAAAGTTGTTCTAATCAAAACTAGCTCTTAAGCAACAAAAAGTTTAATAAATAAATTTTGTTGTCCGACGTTTCTTTAAAAAGTACCCTATTTTTTGTCAGTTCAAAATTAATGAATTGGACAACTTTTTATGTTTTTAATGTTTCTAAGTGAACTTTTCCGAGCTTTTGTGTTTAAAACCACGATATAAGAAATTAAAAGTAAAATAAAATTAAATAACTAACACTTGATTGTAAAAAAATAACTCTTTTGCGTCTTTCAAAATAACTTTAAGTGCCCTATTGTCCATAACTGTATGTTCTAAACAACCAATTGCAACGGTTTGGCGTAGGGTATAAAACTCTATGATCGGGATGGAAAGCATCGAACTGTTGCGTTCCGGTTCCTCTTATTGTTCTGAGGCTATTGGCTTAAACTTCATAAACCTTTAACACCCTGTATTTGTTTTGAATTTTTTTCCAATGAACTCAATTACTTAGGATGGAAAATAGAAAAGAATCAACTGCAGATACAAGCGGAAAGTTAAGCACATTCATGCTGTACAAAACACCGACTAAAGTTGGCTCTTAAACTTCTTCCACATGTTGTTATTGTAAATATGTTAAAACTAAGGATCATTGGGACTAGTGCGATGCAGAAGAACACAAAACAGAACCAAACAAAAGAAAAGAAAATAGAATGAAACAAAATCCAACGAACGTACGAGCGAACATTGGCTGGCAAGCAGATTTTCCGAGCAGATGATGCCAGTCCTTACGAGCCGATTAACATCTAATAATACGTGCTGTGGCACATCCGACGAACAAGAAAACAAAAAACGAAAATGAAAGCCTTAAACCTAACACCCGTACCAGGCGTTTAAGCTAATTTCCCTTTGATTAAAATTTAAGTAAAAAGCGAACGAACCAACTGCCGTCAGAGAAGTATTTCCAATGGAATCCACTTGCAACTGGCAAACACCAGCCAAGAGATGGAAACAAAGACCAGGTGGTGGTAGCAGCAGCAAAATCAATATTGAACCGGAAATGTTTTAATCAATGCCAGTAGATACAGGAGTACAAGTACGGACGGACGGAAGAGAGTACATTCTCTCGTGCAACTGTAAGTGCGGCTAAATTAATTGAGGCATTATTGGGGAAGCCGGTGTTTAAGCAAAAAAAAAATCTCAATTATTTCATGCCAGAATCTTGGAATTATTTGCGAAAAAAAAGAAAATCACTGAAATCATGACGACTCATGCAACTAATTTGCAATCAAACCTAATTAGTCCACCGCCAGAAGGATGAGTGTAAAAATAAGTGTTTAAATATCCCAGAGAACGAGGGTTGTGACGTAAGTAAGCAAATACATACTTGAAAGATATCAGCTCCAAATATGAAACGATGGCTAAAATCTGCTCTCAATATCCATTTAAGTACATCTGTAGAAAAAGAAGAAGAGTCATATTTAACTATTTCTTAATTTATTTCTTAATGGACCATTGAAAGTGATTAAAGTTAACTTATCCACATTTTCAGTGCTCCAGTAGAAAAGGAGGAAAAGACAAGTCAACACTATTCAGCTCTAAAGTGAATTGCGCATTTCTTGTCTTACCTCCGACAGTGACCTAATCTGTTTGCATCGCTCAAGCACAAAAACTTTTCACACGATCCTCGTTGATTCTTTCTTTTACGAATCTATGCCAGTCAAGTCATGATACTAAGACCTATACATTATTCTCACAGCACATACGCCGCCGCCGTATGTAGCTTCTATAGGTAATACGTCAAGCTGCATGCGGCAGTCATCACCAGCGGCGTCAAAAGAGGCTTGCGAAGTGTGCCAACATAAAGGCCTCTTAGGGGAATCCTATTAAATTGCCATTGAATGCTATGTTGATTTCAATTTAATGCTTGGTGCACACAGTGTAGGCGAAATTGGTTCAGGCACAGTGGTGGAATTTGGAAAATTTTCGGAAACAAATAAATAATTTTCTTGTTAAGGCTGGTACAAAGTTCGTCTGCGAGGTCATTTTTAGCTTGGAACTGGCAATACTAGATTATTGTTGACGACTACATTTAAGTGTGTTTTTTAGCGATTTTTGATGCCAAAGTACGATGCTCTTGGCATCATTGAAAACTACTTATAATTTAACTATTTTTTTGTTTGTAGTTTTCTTTTGTTCTATGATATGAAGGGAGTACGTATAAGTTTTTCCTTCCTTTTGTAACACATCGAAATACTTATCTTCGACCATATAGAGAATATATATTATAGGTCGACATAATGTAAGTCGATCTAGCCATATGTTCATCTGTTGAAAGCACGACTCAGTCCAAATTAAAAGAGCTAGCAGCTTTAAACTCTCCAGATATGTGTCTTATTTTTGGCGTTGGGTTGGTATTGAAAACGGACCAAACCGGGACATGGGCATAAAATTCCCCTTTAAGGGACTAAAAAAAGACATATGAAATTTAATTAATTTACTCTAAAATCAGCTTTTTTGGATGTAGTAGGCATGAGCCTTCAACAAAAGGGCGGGGCCCAAAAACCATACCCTACAGTTCGGGACGTGCACTCATACTCCCTACAAAAATGGACATATTGTTTCTCAGAAACAGTGGAAGTTTATGAAAAATCTGAACACGACATTAATTTTATGATTCGGCTTAGTTGGATGCCTTGATCTACGGGCATGGTATATAGGCTCTTGGGCTCTAGATACTTTTGAATTTTCTAACAAAACCAAATATGGACCTTTATTCAAAATTCGTGCCAATTTGTAAATAGAACAGATATAGGCACAATGGACAGATGGGTACTAAAAATAGTAACATTTCGTCACAAGGGAGAATATCAGTTTAATTTTACGATTCGAAGACATTTCAGGCCTTTATCCATGGGTATAAGCTCTCAAGGACCCAAGGGACCCAAAAATATACTTCCTTCAACTATGTACATAAAAAACATTAAAATTTAATTTTGGACATATGTGACGCGCAAAATAAAAAGGGACCTACGGTTAAAACCCAGTTTTGTTCAGGAGAGCCATTTAAAAGAATAGGTCCCTTTCTATTTGCGCTTAGAATCGTCGACTTCACTTTCATAAAACGCGCATATCTCTGGGAGGGAACACTTTTGGGGCATGGGATCAGTCTCATTCGATGCTCAGATGTTGTCCACATCAAACAAAAAAAAAAGTGAAAAGTTGATAAAAAGTTTTGTTCAGGAGAGCCATTTTAAGGTCCCTTTCTATTTGCGCTTAGAATTGTCGACTTCACTTTTATAAAACTCGCATATCTCTGAGAGGGAACACTTTGGGGGCATGTGATCGGTCTCATTCGATGCTCAGATGTTGTCCACATCAAAAAAAAATGAAAATGGATTTTTTTACCCTTAGGTGCGCTGTCACATATGGGTTTCAATAACCAACAAAACGTATTGTCACGAATCCATAATAATATTTATTCAACACTCTTATTGTATTTGAGGCCTTGGCCTCAAAGGTCCCAAGAGTTTAAAAATAGGGTTCTTTCGAACATCGACATAGAGATCGGCTAAATGGGTCCAGGGATTATCTTCTTATTCAAGATTTCGTTTATTCCCAAATGGAGGAAATGACAAACTAGACGAAAGTGTATGCCGTTCAGAAGAATTTAATAAAAAAACTAATTTTTCGTTTGAAATCAACAATTTCTCTTTTCCTTTTCCGGATTTTTTTCTTTTTACGCTAACGTCAGTACCAGCAGGCATGTTAAAAATATAGTATCTGAAAAAATGTTTAGATTTCATTGCAAAAAGCCTCAAATTGATTTAAACTTAAGACATGACAATTTAAAAGAATTTTGTTTCTTTTTTAATTGATAGTAGCCTTCACTTACCTATAACAAATCTACATTTGATATTTCCTTCTGGGATCCAGGGAAATTTGAACATTTTTCCCGCTTTCCCAGAAAACAAAAAGACTGGGAAAAAAGACTCTGATTGTAGACGGAGCGCAGGACGCAAAGTAAATCGACTACCGACCTTGCAAACGTGTAGCCGTTTATCATTGATGGACCTTGAGCGAAAATTCCATTATATTAATCCCATTTATTAATATCGCACCTGCAAAGGTCCTCTCCGATATGGGACAAAGTCTAGAAGCCTAACGTCCGACTATGCTGCGACCAAAGCCTGCACAGTAGTAAGGAGTGTCATATAACTGGCTTCGTAAAAGTAGAGTATCGACGTCAAATTAACTGTCTAAGCTACATCCTGATATTAACACATTTAGGCGTATGAACATACGAAGACTACGCTAGCTTAGATATGTTGGTCCGATTGAAGGAAGTCTGGCAAATTCTTGGAATTGCGAATGGCGAGATTGGTAAAGGCCCTTTGCAATTCGGCGCTGATTTCGAATGTGTAATCTTCTATGCCAGTGCGATTGTTTGTCAGCCACCTACAAACACAAATTACTGCATAAAGCCAAAGAAGAACAAGAATAAAAAGTTAAAGAGAAGCAAGAAAACTTAAGACCACAATCTTTCAAGTAGTTTTTGCTTTCATTTGTTAGAAAATTAAGTCTAAATTGTAGCAACAACCACATGAGCACATGTATGAACATTAGGGTAATGACTTTGTAAAGTTGTTTACCACGCTCCAAAAAAATATAGGTTATCGATATGACTCAAAAATGAAAGGCACCGCTATGAAATTTATGACCTTGTACCAATGTGAAATGCTGGGATCGAACCCAATTATATGGGACCTTAAATTATATTGGGATGCTATTTAAAAACTGTAATATACCGATTTAACGAGGATTTAAAAAAAAACGACCCCATTCTCCAAGAAAGAGTGTTTTTTCACACAGGTTAATGCACGGGTGCACACGTTTGCAGTTTCAAGGGCAAAAGAGCATGAATTGGGTAACGAATTGCCGCCATATTCTCCGGACTATGACTATTTCCTATTTCAAAACCTATAGAAATGTCTCGGTGGAAAGAGATTCAGCTCCAACGATGGAATTATTGATCAAACAAATGCCTATTTTATGGACCTCGAAAAATCCTACTTTTGATCAAACATTTGATGAAGATATTGAAAACGTAATGGTGTTTAATGATGGAATTTTTGCATTGTTAACATGCAATAATGTACCTCAAATACAAGTGTGTTTTATTAGGTAGATCGGAACCTTACAGATACAACCTGCATTTTTGGAGGTTGTATTTGCAAGGTTTTTTATGCCCTCATAGCTACAAGCATAACCCTAGTGTGCATTTGTGGACGTGAGCGTTTATGCGTACATATCGCTCATTTACGTGAAGACCATCATAACTTTAAAAAAACGACGTCTCGAGTAAAATGGCTTTTAGGGATTTCATTTTGTAAGTCTTATAAATCTCACAAATAGCAAGTAAAAACGCCGTTAACTTTGGAAGGATAAAATTGTATTGTATGTGTCTAAGGACGCAGTAGTCAAAATCACAACTTTAAGAAAGAAATATATATATTTTTTATAAAAATGATGGATAAAAATTCGTTTTTCCAAAAAAATATGTAGTATTTAATCCGTCCACAAAAAAAAAAAAGGAAGTGCAATAATAGATGTATATGTTGTGCCTAAAATAAAGAGGAGTAAAGAGTTATCCAGGTTATTGTGGACATAAGCATGCATGGATATTTTTTTGCATCTATGGAATTCCCACTTCGAGGCTGACACTAAGTTCGCTTCAGTGATTAAGATCAACAGATAGTAGAACGGGCAGAGGCTGATTGTGAGTAGATCGGTATAACTTGAAGTAAGGCTAGTCAATATAAATGTGATAGATATTTTTGATAGTTTTTTAATTTAGTAAGGTTTTCCATTTATCCATGCATTGTTTTACGCCTGCCGATACTTTGGTCAATCGCCATCACATCACATAAAAATTCGTTTTCCACAAAAAAAATTGTATTTAATCCGACAACAAAAGAAATTTAAGTCCGATGTTGCCTAAGAAGTTAAGCCTAAAGTTAAACCTGCCTACTTAGTAGGGACATAAATACTGTTACACACGTTTTATGTTGTAAAATAAAAAAGTACTGAATGTTTTTGGACCAAATATTTTTTAATATATTTATTGATGTATGTTGTATCCAAAAAGGATCTACATATTCTAAATGTCCGCCTTTAGTCTTTACACACGCCTTAAGTCGCACTGGCCAATCGTCAATAGCTGCACGAACCTCGTCCATTGGAAAATTGGTCTCAGCTCGAACCAAAGCAGTCTTAACCCTCTAATGCATGAATTTTTGTTTTGACCCCTAATTTTTTATTAGACTAATTTAAGGTCGCTGATCACGAATCTGAGGTTGTTTTTTTGATTGGATGCCTCGTTCACCTTTTACAGGTAAAAATATTAAATCCGCCTTGAGGCGGGCCTATGCATTAACGTCTTAAAATTTATACAGCTAAATTTTTATTCAAATGTAAAAAAAATAGTTTTATCTACATAAGTTGTAAATTTTTATTCATTCTTAATTATGGAACTTGTAAAAACATTTATTTGTTGTTGAATTACATAAATTAATCTTACATTTAACGCAAAATGCTTGAGTTTCCGATTTACATCCTGGATACTTGCATGTTTTTTTGCCGGAGCGGTCCAAAAAATCGCACCAATGGCCTATTTGATCGTATCTCATATTATGCACTGGCAAATACGTCTTTTTAGCCGTTGTAGGGGAGTTAAAGATGATGGACGACCACGTTTGCCAGGTTGCACCGTATGAATCAAACACAGTGTTTTTGCTACTTCTGTTCTGAAGTCAGGTAGTGAACAGTTGACGACGTCCTTATTTAGTCTATTATAAAGACAATATGCGTTTACCATAGCTACGTCCAAAATATGATAAAATATTCGAAAAGCAGATCCACTAGGGTTAGCAGCATCAGCAGCAGATGAAGAACAAGTATCAGGTGCACTAACCGTGGTAGCTTGCTCATAATCCGTCAAATTTAAATTGGATTCAAGAGCATTACCCATCATTACAGAAGAGTCAAGCAGGGCTTCAATAAAAGAATCATCTTCAGGGAATACGTAACTAGGATCCATATCAGCATCGTCACTATCAAAGTCGCATTCATCGCCAGAAGTATAATTATCGGATAGTGTTTGTTCAAAGAATTCGCTAATTTCATCCTCGGTCATATGTGTTTTACTTTTACGGAACATGTCCAATGCTGGTACAATGAGAATCAGTCCGATAATTTTAATAATAACATAATAAATTTGAAACTGGTTGAAAGATGGTGGCTAAACAAGTGAACAGCGCAATGCATGAGCCCGCCTGAAGGCGGAGTTGAATATCTTTCAATTTACTCACCTGTGAAATTTTTTTTTTTCAAAATACAATTACTGACAGAAAGAACGTAAAATTTCTTAAACATTGGTATTTTTTTTAAATGAAATCGACACAAAAATGTATACTTTTTTTATTTGCAAAAAGTTGTCAGTTTGCAAAGATAATAAAAACCACGCGAAAGTAGTCATCTTTCACTTTAAATTGACATTACTCGAAAGCTAGAAGGAGTGCTGCCAATCTGAAAAAACAGAAACGCGGCTTGAAGCTTTCACTACACTTTAAGAAAAGTCGGAATTTTAGAATTTAAAAAAATATTTATCAAATCGATTTTTTTCTAGACCCCGTCTAAAGGCGGGGCTATGCACTAGAGGATTAAGAGATCCAATGTTGGGGTATCTTTTGTGACAAACCTTGTTCTCTAAAACCGTACACAAGTTGTAATCCAATGGGTTCAAATCTAAAAGGAAATGAGCGCTGGCAAATTGTATCGAAGCCAGGCCTGGGACGTTTTAGCCTTATAAGACGGCGCAGAATCCTGCTGGAACACGGAATTGTTAAGAGGCTTCACAACAGTTTCTAAAACGGTTTCTTGGTAAATTTGGCCGTTGTTTTGACTCCTTGTCCGCAGAAATGCAGGTCAGTGACCCCATCGTAAGAGATACCCACCAAACAATCACTGAAGCTGTGTGATGACCCTTTTCCACCCTTGGGATAAGTTCAGATGCTTCCTTAGATGACCGCGCATCCACTCTATCATATTGCTAGAGTTATGCAGGCAGAGGTGTTCTAGGCTGATACGAGGGCATATCAATTTTAAGTTCAATACACTAAGTCCAACGTTTTTCCAATTTGTGTTTCCCTTCCAAAAAGTAGATTTTTCGAGGTCCATAAAATAGGCATTTGTTTGATCAATAATTCCATCGTGGGAGCTGAATCTCTTTCCACCGAGACATTCCTATAGGTTTGGAAATTGGAAACAGGCACTGGGGACTAAATCCGGAGAATATGGCGGATGAGGTATCAATTCGTCATCCAATTCATGCTCTTTTGCCCTTGAGGCTGTACACGTGTGCACACGTGCATTAACCTGTGTGAAAAAATACTTTTTTCTTCGAAAATGCGGTCGTTTTTTTAATCCTCGTTTAATTGGCCCAATAAGTTGGCATAATATTTGCCTTTTATTGTATTTCCCTTTTTGAAGGTAATCGATGTGGTTTATCTCGCGTGCATTCCAAAAACCTTATTCGCAGACAAAGTCACAAAATCACCTTCACTGTTTTCCATTTTTAACAAAATCAACGAGGTCGCATGTCTTAAACAGCTGTTAAAGACAAACTAAATGACGGAACTCTCTCAAAATTTAACAGTAGTCTATTAACGCATGGCACTTCATGGTAGCAGTGTTGCATACCATATAACTACAAGGGATGTTTTGAAAATTCACAGAATTATTCATATGCCCTCGTATTTTCAAAAAATTAGGAAAGCTTCATATATACCAAAAACCCATTTAAAAGAAATTGTGAAAATCTTCGGCTGTTGCTTATCGGTTTAAAGTTTTAAAAATGTTTCCTTTCCGTTAATAGTTTGCACTAATTTACGTTTCATTGGAAAAAGCTCGCTCCGGAGAGTATTTTGTAGCATATCATGTGAAATAACGAATTTTGAGTTATGACCTTCTTTCCGCCAAAGCAGTATTGGTAAAAGTCTCAAATTCGATTGTTAGCATTGGATTTTCACAATGAAATCCTACAAGAAGAGATGCAAGAACAAACGCTAATGTAAAGCGGGCAACTGAGAATCATCAGTTTGAAGCGAAAAGCTGCAACAGGTGGTTTGGGTCTTGGTGGTTCTGTTCTTGCTCCTATTGCACGCTTCATTGGTTATTGCGTGGCTGACAGTGGGTGCCTGCTCGTGCCATAAGTCAGTTTAACATGCATAAATAGATATGTGAGCGTTGTGCACTCACACACTAACACATAGACATGCAACATACTTATGAGCAACAAGACTATGCTGCAACTGTATGTATGTATGTAGGGGCTAGTAAATGTCTATGTGTATGTCTCTTCTACATATGTTTTGCCCATTTCGCATGGCGTTGCAGCATGTCGTAAATTTGTAACAATTTATTGTTACTGCTCTTCGTCTTCCTCCTAAGCCAGCATACATTGCTCTTGTGTGAACGTTTATCTGTGTGTAAGTGAGACTTTGTGTGTGTGCATCTGTTCGCCTGCAAAGTGTAATTCATTTGCTATTTACACTTTTGCAATGGCAGCACACTGCGTGCAAAGTGAAATTTCACTTTATTCTCGATTAGAATGTAAATTGAATTCCTATGCCACAGTAGCAGCGGCGGCAGCTGAACATCGTCCACACCACTGCGCAGCCCTACAAGTGTGTGTGTGTGCGTGCTTGTATGCGTGTGCCATTGCATCCGTATGCAATTTCGTAGTTTTGCGATGGCATTGTGTGCAGCAAGCGCAATTTGTAACTTCATTTGTGTTTCAAGTGCGACATGCAACATAATTCTTCTTAGCAAACCACATTTGAGTACATCAGTGGCGTACTTCGGGCCCATTCGGTTTTTGTCTAAGTAACTCTGGCCCACTCGCAACAAATTATTGCAACGGCATCAGTAGCTGGCAGCAATAGTTGCAACAGTATCCCTTGTTTTACATTCGAATTAATTACCCGTTACTTAAATATTTTTCTCCGTTCATTTCGCTCGAACAGCAATCGTACCACGCACAGTGGGTTGGTATAAATTTAGCTAGTACAAAATCCATAACCAGGGCTTCACTCCAGTATCATAAAGCAAAACTGCTTAACTGCGGATTATATGACATCGATAATAGCAAACCTATACAAAGAAAAATTAAAAATAATCATTTTAAAATACCCAAAATGGTAATGGGCTGTCCAACCATAATGCACGATGTTAATTATAAGTCACACCTTAATGTCAAGTTTTTTGTCGAAGCCAATCTGACATTTCTTTGTTTCAGTGCTTTGCAAATTCAACCATAGAACGGTATACAATTAAGCAGCGCTTTAAGATTATTGAAGTCTTTTACAAAAATGCTACGTGATTTGAGTATGATTTTCGTTATAATCCAATAAATGTTTCCACAGTGGATTTTTAAACACGCAGAATTGCCGTATTTAGGCTGATCAGAATCCACGAGCGATTGTTGAAAAGCCGATACATCCACAAATAGTATTTGTTTGGTGCGTTTATGGGCTGGTGGCGTCATCGGTCCATACTTTTTTGAAAATGATGGATGACCTCATTTTTAAAAAAGTATGCAGTTACACTTAACTGGCTTCTTGTGTCTAGAAACTGAGAATATGGATCTGGATGATTTGTTGTTCTAACAGGAGACCATGTACAGGCAACGAAACAGTGGCTCTTTTGTGCGAAAAATTTAATGGCCGTGCTATCTCATGTTGTGGCGATGTTATTTGGAAACCGTTGAACTTCTTACTTTGGGGATATTAAAAAGAAAAATTGTACGCGTTTAAGCCATGAATAATTGAAGAGCTAAAGGATGACATAATTCGGCACATTAACGACATTGAACCTACATTACGTCTTAGACTCATTAAAAATGTTGAACATTGTATAGAGCTATGCCATCGAAGCCGTGATGAGCATTTGGCCGATATTTTGTTCACACATAATTGTCATTCTATCATACTAAAATATATTAAGATAATTATCTGAATAGTTTTGTTATATTTACAATTGTAATGCGTTGTAGTTAGGCGACCCTTTACTTACAAATCGCACATAGCCAAAAATAATACAGTGTAACAAAAAAGAATGAATTCAAAATACCTGGGAAGTGATACTACTTTTCTTGTAGATCTTGCTGAGTACAATAAGAAACCGGTTTTGAAATTTCCCAAACACCTGCAAAATCTGGAGTTACGGGTAAAAAACCGGTTTTTAGGATCTTACGCACTTATATGCCAGTAACTTGGTTGAATATCAACAGAATTTAAGTTTCGGCTGATTTGGAAAGAAGAAACTGCGGCCTTTCGAATGGTGTATATATTTTTGAAATCACACTGAAAAAAAACTTTGTATTTTTCCTGTTAACTCATTTTTTTTTAAACAATTTCTAATTTTTTAACTTTGAATGCGTTTTACACAGAATTTTTTTAAATGAAAGTGAACAATTTTGAACTAAATAATAAAGATAGTGTTCTTACGAATACAATTCGATGTCATTTTTTCCGTTAGAAACTGATTGAGTAATTCAACTTTTATTAAAGCAACATTTTTGGAAAAAAAAGCCGACAAATTTCCTTTAATATGAGTATCTATCTTAATCTTCGTAATAAAACCTGTTTGGATTCGTAGTGTAATTTGTTTTAATTTCAGACCCTGTGTTAGATCGCTTGTTTCGACTTAAGAGACTTTTTAGGTCCTAGTATTTTATTCGGCGGTATTCCTCATGGAGTCTGTTATATGTCACCAGTGAGCGCTGGCATGGAAGTCCTTGCAAAAAGTTTTTAAGAAATTAAGACTGAGCCTACCAGGGGTCAGTTCACATACTCGTATGTTGTTCCGGATCACTTTGGCATAAAAAGATCTCAAGAAATATTTTAATGGGTGTATATCTAGACTTTTTCCCACGACCGTAAAAGGAAACTCTGAACTACCCTCCTTGCTCTTACGAGAAGTTTCTCGGATGTTCCCTAATGGAATGTTGAGGGAATTTAGTACGAGTTTTAACCGCCTTCTCAAACTCGAATCTACTGTGCGCCGATCTCTTCCCAACGTTAACCCAGATAAACACACACAAACGCACACGTACGCATGTTGTTTTTAGTTGCAGATGCAATAAGCATTACTTCCTTACCCAGCATCCAGAGATCCATCCGGCCGTTAATGGTATCGAGCAACGCCACCACCACCCATGCCTTCTTTGTGTCTCTCTATTTTTTCGATTTCGATTTGCAAATATTGCCGCCGCTTCTACTGTTGTTGCAATTGCCGTTGTTGTTATTGTCAATGCAGTATTTGTTGCATATGGACATTATTCATTTCTATTTTTCATGCGGAGCTTGTCATGGGTATTGCATGTGTACGTGCTGTGCTGTTGTCTTTTTTGGTGTGATGGTACTAAGCATTGAAAAGGGGTCTTGAAGTGGTACAAGAATGGGTGAGTTTATTTGAAAGAGAGTAGTTTTTGACTTAAAATCACCTACTCAAATTGGATCCACTATTTGACATACTAACGCAGACAGAATAACACCCTATACCACAGTGCGATGTAGGGTATAAAAATACAAACGGCACGTTGCACATTGTTTTTAACAATTCACCAATTTTTTACATTCAGTTTAGAAAGAAGATAAGAGATTTTTTAAGAATAAAAAAAAACTTAGTGTTTGTAGTTTTAGGCTAACGCAGAGTAAAAATATGGTTACTATATGGTCACGGCAATAATAATATGTTCTTTGCAATAAAAGTATGTTTGTCGCAACCATAGTATTGTTCTTTGAATTTAATATTCATTGCACCACAAAAGTATGATGCTCTTCGAAATTTATTATCCCAACCATACTTTTTTCTTCGTGCGTTTTACAGAAATTTATGATGTTTCAACTTCAAAAATACTTTTACTGTACACACAGAGAACCGAATTTTTTGCTAACCGCATGTTAGTGGTTGCATGTACTATCGCTACAACCGAATGCTCATTGGATATACAGCAATTTTCAGTGGTGACAGTATTAGTTGAAGAGACAAAGGTAGCTCTTTCCTATTAGGATAATTATTGGAGCTTAATATGTGCAAGTATTGGTTGCTCTTAAAGTATCC
This sequence comes from Hydrotaea diabolus, assembly GCA_963513945.1. NCBI lineage: Eukaryota > Metazoa > Arthropoda > Insecta > Diptera > Muscidae > Hydrotaea > Hydrotaea diabolus. The sequence goes on from OY740718.1 coordinate 190,603,904, forward strand.
TTTGAACTCGGTTGTCATTACCACGAAAATTTGTTAAATCGACCCAATGGTGGGTAAATGTTATGTATTCGGTTACCCGACCGGAATATATATTTTTTTTTGCTTTTAAATCTTATGAAGTTTGTACTCGTATGCATAAGAGAAACGATTTTCTGCATCAAATTAGTAACGTGGTTTTTGTTTCAATTTTGGTTTTGAAGTGTCAAAAACTTTAAAGATAAAACTGATTTTGATAAATTATAAGTATTTGATCGAAGTAAGTGGAATTGTAAACCTAAAGATTTCTAGCTTGATGTGACACAAAATACCTCAAATGAATGCTTGAAGTATTGGCCAAATATACTTTATATAAAAAATTGTTTATTTATTTAATAATTTAGTTGTAATAAATAAAAATTGTTTAGCTCGTTTGTTTTATTTCGGTCTGTTGCTTTTACACATTGAACAGGGATTAAACCGGCTCAAGACCTCTTGCTTCTATATTTAAATAGAAGACAAATTTTTAACAAAATGGCAAAGTGACATGATTTCGGGTCCGTGGCAACCCTCTTCAGAAAGCGTTGCTGCAATTGTTGAAAGTAAAACTGAACTCTATAAGGCCAGGCTCTCCCCAAACGAATGAGAACTACTGTTGTAAACCTTACTTTTCAAGTTTTCTTCACACAATTGCCCACGAAAATACATCTCACTCTTGCCACCTCTAAAGAGACTCCACATCCAGAGCCATCAATAGATTTCTTTTAAAACAACGTGTGTGTGTTGTAAAAAACGAAAATCAATGCCACTTTGCCATTCTGTTAAAAACTTGTCTTCTATTTTAATATAGAAGCAAGAGGTCTTGAGCCGGTTTAATCCCTGTTCATAAATAAAAATTATAATATACTAAGTTAAACGGTGCCAGCATCGAAGGCTATCCGGCTAGAAGGCTAGACCGATATAAACAAATACAAAAAAATGAGCGAAAACAAATTAACAATTAAGTCGACCGTCTGTGGTTTCTATTCTGAACATTACTTATTCATTAAATTATATTACAAAAAATATTTTAAAATGGAAATCTGGCGTAGGAATCTGTAAGAGATTGTAGTACTGGGGTAACTCGAACGACTGCGATTTTAAGTCTGATAAATGTGAAGTTCAACCGATTTTCACATGCACCACATCACATCCATCAAATCCTTGTAAGGCATAAAAAAAGTTAGTTGGCCGTTATCGGTTGTTTATTGAATATAAAGCCGCATATGACAGCCCAAAAAAATCAAAGCTGTTCGAAACCATGTCTGACTTTCATTTAACAGCAATATGACTTTAATTTACATAATCTGTATTTAAAATATAGAATGAGCTCAATATAGCATCCGATACAAAACGAGATCGAACATCCTCAGGGTAGAGTTCCATTTTTGACGATTTCGTCTATCCCAATAAGCCATAAACAAACGAAATGACTTTAGTCTTCCAATTAAGCGGCGAATCAAATTGACTAAGAAGCTCTTTTTGGCCGAACAAAAGCAAAGTCAAGTAAGGCACTATTAAGAGTGTTCCAGGAAAAAAATGTTTGTACCCCTTTTCTGAGGCGATGAACATTGTTTTGTCAGCCCTGTCCGACTTAACCTGTTGGTGTTGTTTGATACTTTGAGCAATTTCTTCAACATTACTTTATGGAGTAATGTAAACAGGAAGTAAGTCGAGTACGATATAATTCGTATACTCCCTCACGGAGACCAGCTGGTTCAGGGCGACTCACCTTATGTTTTGATATAACCCCCAAGCAAATAGACCTCCTGGTTTAGGGTCTTATCATCCATAGAGCTGTTAACCTGAGATTTCAACGAAATTTGGTTCGTACAATTATAAAATTGTTACTGATTTGCACTAAATGAGCCAAGGAAATAAGTTTAATAGGTCATGTGATATACTAAGAGTATCATAATGCGGCGTAAAATGTCAAATAGTTTTTTAAAGAGTAAAATCGGTTTTATAGATTTTTTAGAGCGTTTTTTTTTTTGGCCATTTATGCATTAATAAAAAGTAGAAAACGTAGACATTATATATAGTAGCTACTATCGTCTTACCGGTATTAGTATGCGATATATATCCTTTTAAAGTTCAGAGTTGAATGGGTTTTAATCATTTTATTTTTTATGAATTTTTTTAAAAAGAGTCGATGCCCACATTTCCTTGTCAATGTCATATATTCGAAATATCAAAATCTTAGATGTGGCAGTTCATGCGTTAATTCTTTACAACTAAGTTTTGTATGCACAGTACCACGCCCACTTTTCCAATCATATCGTGATGTAGACTTCAAATATTACCTGGCCGAACGTAACTTAATGTGAAAATTTCGTAACGATCATAGCTGGTAGTAGTGATATAAATAGCGCACGCTCGATAACGTGAACACTCCAAAACGTGAACACCCCAAAACGTGAACAATTTTTTTGTGCTTTGAATGTTCTAAACCGTGAACAAAGCAAGAAAGCTCTATAACGTGAACTATAAACGTTACGTAGGTAACATTGAGTTCAAATAATTTTGACCTTGGGGAATTCCCTAATAGTAAGTTATTCGTTTTTTCGTTGTTATGTGTAACACACAAAACATTTTAGTCGCAATTTTGGCTTGGTACAGAGCGTTTCGCCTTATATATATTTTCTGCGTAAAGATGAGTTGTAAGAAACCTGTGTGACTTTAAAACAAAAAGCTGAAATTCTTGGGTTTTTGCAAAAGGGATCGAGTGTGACGTGTTTAGCAAATAAAAATAAATATAACGTGAAATGGAGTTGTGCAACGATCAGCTTTATAATGCTGATAAGTCTGGCTTATTCTGGAAGCTTTTGCCAGAAAAAACGTACGTATCCAGTTTGGAAAAGAGAGCCCCAGGCGTAAAGACAGAGAAGCAGCAAGTCACGTTCTTGTGTGGATCAAACGCCACTGGATTTCACAAACTTAAACTTTTGGTAATTGGAAAGGCAAAGAATCCACGCTGCTTTTAAAACTTTCAGTGCCCCACCGACTACAAAAGTTCAAAATCAGCCTGGATGACGTCGACTATTTTCAAAGAATGGTTTCATGAATCATTTCTTTCACAGTTAAATATTTCCTTTGACTTTTGTATACATAGTTTGGCTTGTTTTTAAGGTGAAATCGTTTTTAAGAGAGAAAAAGTTGCCAATTAAAGCTCTTCTACTAATCGACAACGCACCTTCCCATCCTAATAAAGCTGAACTGAAAACGGAAGATGGGCAAATCTTCGCAATGTTTATGCCACCGAACGTTACTCAGCTCATTCAACCGATGGATCAGAATGCAATAAAAATCACGAAGCTACACTACAGATACAGCCTTTTAGCGTCAATAGCAGCGACACAATCTGGTCTGCTCGAGTCGATGAAGAAAATAACATTAAACAAAGCTTTGTATCTTTTGGATGCCGATTGGATTCGGGTCGGCAAAGAAACCCTAGTTAGGTGCTGAAACAACATTTTGCATTTTGCAGGAAACGATGATAATCCCGAAGATGTCATGCCGTTAGCCATTTTAAAGGAAATGTGGATGGCTGAACTTCGACCCTTGATGTGCAACACCGTCGATCTCCTCCACAGTTTAAGTCCTGATATTGAATGTACGTTACCGACCGTTCAGGAATGGAATGATGATATCGACGTAGACATTGCGGATGACGATATTGAAGAGGAGGACGATAATGACTCCAACGATGATGACTGCTCCTCAGAAGCATCAGAGAAAATTAAAGCAAGTGAAGCAGTCCAAATTTTGAACAAAGCGGTACAGTGGGCTAGCCATGAATACGTCGATCAAAGTGATATGAATGTACTGAGACGTCTAAGAGAGAAAGCTGTGTTTCAGTTGTTAGAAATACAATAATACAAAATAAGATGACTGATTTTTTAAATAAAAATATTTTTCAGATTTTTATTTCTGTTACGCACAAATTAGTGTACAAATAAACAATTAAATATGAATTTAAATGTGTAAATACATATATTAATAGTATGCATATCCCCTTCATACTTATTTGGCATTCGAAAACGTGAACACTTTGGTTAACGTAAACTCACTTGGTTTTAATTAGTTCACGTTATCGAGCGTGCACTGTATAAGCTAAAATCCCTTAAAATACTACAAGCAAATGATTTAGTGATATGTGACTTTTCCAAGGGTTTACTCAGTCCCTGTTTGGGGGAAATTGCAACCTCGTGACGGATGACTTGCACAATACCCACCGCTTCAAAGCATCAATTCAAATCGCTTAAATAGAGCTACCTTCAGATGGAGGCTGGTGGACGGACAGACGCTCATGGCTAGATCATCTTACTTAAGGGATCTCCGATCCGTATTTAGAGGTGTTGCAAACGGAAGGACAAAGTAAATATACACAACATCCTATTATGAAGTGTATACTTTAAATAGAAACTTAACATGAAAAACTTTACTTTACAAAATATATTTCAACTTTCGCATTTTTGGCTGAAGATTAAACGCAAATAAACTGTTATGAATTTAAATCGGCTGCATTCGATTTGTATGCGATTGAACTGAACAACTTTTTGTTTGTTCTGAAACTTGCATGTTTTTTTTTGTCTAACGCCAAACCATATCCTTAATAATTTCAGCACCAAGATTTTAGTCACATTCTCTTCCAAAACGACATAATTGCCTTAAATTAGCCGAATAAATGTTTACATTCTATCTCGAACAACTCATCATGCCACAAGGATATCCTTGCAGCATTCGTTCACATTGTCTCGCTGTTCTTGTTTGCTTGGACCTATACCATTGCATTCTGGCCCAGGAACGACGGCAACCATCGTCATGGCCCCAAACTTTTTAGAGCAATTTGTTCAGATACTGTTCCTTCCCCCTCCAACTCCCTTCGCACGTCTCAGCCAGTCACCTTCTTTCCGCCCACCCACACACACAGACAGTAGAGACTACATAGTAGAGCATAACAATCACTTATCAATTGTTCAGCAAACAAACGAGCAGCAGCAGCAGCAACAACAACAACAGCAGCACCGAAATGCAACAACACAAATAAAGATATACAAAATATTGCTCATGTAGTGATGCTGTCGCAGCGGGGAAAAACAGTTGCATCCAATATTGCCAAATCTCGTTCGTAATGTTTTGTGTGGGATGGCAATCTATTGCGCTCGCTTTTTGCTGTGCTTAGTCTCAGCGATGTTCTACCGACCATCATATAGAGCATGAGGGGATATAGCCTGCCCCCAATGGCTTTTGGAACAAATTGATGTATATTCTTTGTGCAGGCGAATAAAAACATTAATAACGAAGCTTAGTACACGCTTATCATTTCTTGCATACGAGCTGCTCGCAAATCAGCAAGTTGTATTGGAGAGAGTCATTAAATCATTAATTCCCGTATAACTTAATTCTACATCGGCGAAAACCATAACAAAGAGTTATTTTGGGAAAGGATGTTCGACCATCTGCAAGTCCGATCGGAATCCACCGACATTTGGCATAAATACGTCAGATATCTAGAGTATATCGAAATTCGCTCCATTCGATCTGACTTCTCATATAGTTTGTTTGTTTTTACTTTTTGTTTATTTGTTAGTTTGTTTGATCTACGACTCTGCGTGAGCATGAGCGTGTTCTTCTACTCGTATTAAGCACTGACATTTGATTTGTATGTGATCGAATTTCGCTTTTTTCCGTTACAGTTAAAAACAACTTTTAATCTATTTTTTCGTTTTTAATTTTCTTTAACGACTCTCTTGTGCATTGTTGGACTTAGTTTTGCAAAAAAAAATGATATGAGAATATTTTTGTGGTCAAATCAGGTAAATGGATATTTTCCGTCAGTTCGGAAGAACATCGGATGACATTAGAATTAGGGAAGACGAAAAATCTAAAATGAAATAAATAGTATACATATTTGTGAGTAACCTAATAGGCTTAAGGAGCATAAGGAGTGATTCGTTTTTTGTTATATTAAAACACTTGAAATATATTTGGATATATGTCCTTATTCCAGTAGGCAACTTTATCTGCCACAATTGTTAGTTTGTAGAAATGTGGGGAAAATTAGATAGTATATACGAGAGAAGATCAATAATTCCGCGACTTTTTCAACTTCACTCATAGTTATATAAAATGCAACACCGCTCCCATCAAGTACAATCTGTTAATAGACTACTGCCAAATGACGATGAACGTTCTGGATGGACAATTGAGGTCAATACACTCGAAAATGTCGAAAAAAAACCGATATGGTGTAAGCCGATCGAAGAGTAAAAGTGCGTGAGATTGTTATACCATACGCATTTCATATGGCAGTGTGGTTTCGATTTTACATGATCAGTTGGGTTTTAGAAAGCTGTCTGCACGATGCGTGCCGCGAATACCATTTCATCAAGATAATGTACGGATTCACACGTGTGCACTCTCAACTGCAAAATAGCATGAATTGGGTTACGAATTCATGCTATTTTGAATTCGTATTATTTCACTATTTACTATTTCCAAACCTAACGAAATGGCTCGATGGAAAGAGTTTCAGCTCCAACGATGAAATTGTTGATCAAACAAATGCCTATTTTATGGACATCGAAAAGTCCTACTTTTTAGAAGGGATACACAAATTGTAGAAACGTTGGACGAAGTGTACTGAGCTAATAGGAGATTATGTTGAAAAATATTCTTTTTTTAAAAAAAAGTGTTTTTTCGAAAAGAAACGAAATTATTAATCTGCCCTTGTATGTTCTGAATCATCGTAAAATTTTAGAGGATTTAGCAAAGTCTGTAAATATAAAGCAAACTACAGCTCGCACTATTGAAGCTAGGAGGATGAAATTTTGCTGAAACTTTCGTTAATGGGCTGAAAAATTTGTTATTAAAAATATGCCAGATCGGTCAAGAGATAAAAACTGTCCGCTCTCAAGGACTAGGTAAACCTCTGGAAAAAAAACACCAATCTTAAAAAAATACAATATCTCATGAATTATTAGAAATATAATGAGAATATTTGGAGCATATGATCGAAACACATCCTGCACACAGAGAGCAGATTTGTTGTCACAACAGATTTTTTTGCCAACCAAATATTTTTGGTTGCACGTGCTATCCATGTATCCCATAGCTTCAACCGAATGTTGATTGGGTTCACAGTAATTTTCAGTAGTACTGAAACTGACAGTATCGGTTGAAGAGACAAAGTATCGGTAACCCTAACTAATGAGTATAATGAACTGAACTGAATTTGTACATTAATTGGTTTTTGCTATAGCTTATTGGTTATAAGAACTCTTAGAACTCGATTGTCATTAGCACGAGGATTTGTAAATTAATCTGACTATTGGTTAAATTTTATGTATTCGGTTATACGACCGAAATAAAAAAGTTTTTTTTTATAAATTTTTTATATTTAACGATTTAAAATTATTTATACTTTTATTTGAATTATTCGTAAGCATGTTTATTTAAAACTTGGTTTTTACTTTTGAATCTAATAAAGTTTGTATGCATAAGTGCAACAATTTTTAAATATTTTTTAAAAATTAAAGTTTGGTTTTAAAGTGTCAACAATTTTTACGAATTTGTTACACAGACACACACACACTTGGCTAGAGATTGATAAAAAATATATATTCTTTCATATCGGTCAATTTTGTAGGTTATTAAATAATAGGTAGAAAAAACTTAATATTCAAATCCATCCTCGGTGTTGATTTTCGTTTTCATTTTAAAAACATAAATTTTTCATTAAATTAATAAAAAAATATATTTTTTTTTAAAAGGACGAAAAGGATCAGAAAATCTTGAAAATATTCTAATCTTATTTAAGACGATCTATACTAAAATAGTAATAGTAATAATTTAGTAACACACTTTAACCCGAACATTTACACAATTTTTTAAGAAAAGGACAAAACATTTTTAGATTTCTTCACTATTCTTAGAGAAAGTCTCCGTGAAAGTCCGAACTTCCGTTGCACATGTAATATGTTACAACAGCAAACTAAACGGGGTTTGGTTACTACAAACAATTGTTTTGTTGTAGCCACCAATTACTGGTACCAAAGTAATTGGTTATTTGTCAAAACTACCAGTTGTGGGCCTGGGAAAGACTTTTTTACTTATTTATAGTACTTATAGTTTTTAAAAATTGGTTTACATTACATTAATCGAAATCAATGAGGTGAGGTGTTGAATGGGTGATAGCAAGGGAAGTGGAAGGTGATTCCTCAAACGAATTTTCCAGAATTGATGATTTCATTCTCAGCCGATACAATTTTTTGGTTAGTATCCTTTTGTCATACGTCTTTATTTCAGAGATTTCAATATAAAGCATAATTTTTTACATTACCTGCAGTTAATTTTTTTTTTGAATGAATGAAACTTTGAGTGCTGAAGTTCAAGTGCATTGATTAGTCAATGTACGACCCACTTTCCTGCACAATTCTGTGGACACGTAAATAGTTTGCAACCATGCAAAAAAAGATATTTCTTCTATGAAGCTCGGCACAAAAATGTTATCCCACTAATTTACTCTACCTTTATAGTTTGAATGGTCCACCATTACATTTATATTAGAATTGGTACCCACATCATGAATAAACTGCATCGCAATTAATGGTTTGGATAATATATGTGACAGCGCATAGAGAAAGGACCTAAGGGTAAAAAATCAATTTTCACTTTTTTTTTGATGTTGACAACGTCTGAGCATCGAATGAGACCGATCCCATGCCCCAAAAGTGTTCCCTCCCAGAGATATGCGCGTTTTATGAAAGTGATGGTACACCAAATTTACACGTAGTTAAATCTTTAAAATGGCTCTCCTGAACAAAACTGGTTTTTACCCTTAGGTCCTTTTCTATTTTGCGCGTCACATATGGATAATGAACTTTTTGAATAATTTGTTAAGGGAAATTTTCTGTAGTACTATTTTAATACAAAACAAATTGCATTTTCTTGCGAATATGACTACGAATTTTTAAATTACGCTATTTGCAACGCTTTTTAAACATTTTTTTTATATATCGGGCCATGTTTTTAATTTTTCACTTTCTACTCGTATCATTGAAAAAAGTTGAATTGAACAATAAGCTGTCCTTGTTCCGTTTGCATGAAGTTATAGATCGATGTTCAAAACGTCGGCTTAAATATATCTCTTACTCGTATATTTGTTTTCATTTCAATTGATTTACTTTGACTTTTTTGCTTCAAAGATTTAAAAAATTGTGTGAAGTCATGAAAACATCATAAAAAAACTTTCAAAAGTTTGAATTATAAAGAAAATCTGAATTTTAAAGTTTCCGCAAATTTTTATAAACATGGCCCTATAGCTATAAGTATACTCGACGATTAAAATTTTGGAAACAATAGGCTCGATAGCCGGCCAAAAAATGTATTTTAATAGCTGCTGATTAGTTAAGTTAGTTTCCAGATAACAACAATGGTGCAGGGTAATCTATCTAGAAATATTTTTTTGAAATAAAAAATATATAAGTACAAAAATACAAATCAAGTGTGGAATCTTTATTGTTCACTCAAAGGACATTTTATGCCATTTATTATTTGAATATAATTTCCTTCAAATGTTGGCCGCAACTACGCCTCAGTGTGTCCATTCTGATGACACGAGTAATGTTGACTTCCACAATCTGAATAGTAGCAGGTTTTCAGGATAGACTTTGGACTTGACGTAGCGCCAAAAAAAAAAAGTCTAAAGGTGTGATATCACAAGATCCAGGCGACTAACTAAACGGCCCAGACCGTAAAATTAGCTGCTCTTCGAAATGATATCTCAATATATCGGTTGTTTAAACAGCTGTAAGGGAAGTTTCACCGTCCTCAAGAATAAAGGCTTTAATTTCAGGTAGCAAAAGCCGGATATAATGACGTGATAGCGAGCACCATTCAAGGCACGTTCCGACCATCATCATTCTTAAAAAAATATGGACCGATGATTCCAGCAGAAAACAGTGGTTTTCTCTGGGTATAATGGCACCTCTTCAACTTTTTCTGGTTGCTCTTCAGCCCAAATGCGGCAATTGTGTTTAGTGACGTTGCCATTGAGCCAGAAATGAGCCTTTCTTACCGAACGCTTATTTCCTTTAAACAGTTGCACAATTTGGAGACGTTGTTGCTATAGAGGTATATCCATGATGAAATGGCTAACAATACTGAAAAGAAAAAATAATTAATTTTAACACAACTCACGCGTAATCTGTGAAAATCGCCTATTTTAAAAAATAGTACCCCTAGATACCAACAATAATCTTTCGTATATATAAAATATATATTATCAAAAATGTATATATATTCTTAAATGTTATACTTAGTAATACAGTTTTTTATAGAAAATATTATTGGATAATTTTAGGATAATATTTGAAAATTTGTAAATAATTGTAAAATCTTTTTTATATATTTTTTCTGCCACAAGTGGCAGTGATAACTACTACATTCTTTAAAAAAATATATCCCGTATTTACCTGATGTATGTATGAATCGCATCTCTACCTATTGGCCAAGGCCTTGAATTTCTTCGAATCGTAGAATTAATGGCAGATTCAGGGTTGTGACAACATTTTATTTTCTTTGTTTATAGTTAAAAGAGTTTGATTTTTGGGTCCCCAGGGCCAATATCGGCCGATCCGAGACGGAGATGTTTGAATCTGTGAGACAATTTTACTGCTTCTGCATACCCATATGTCCAATAGGTGGGTTTGGGCTTCTATGCCCCGGAGTTACGACAAATTCTTAAATTATATCATATTCGAGAGGAAATTTCATTGTTGAATCGGTCCCTAGATCCACATCCGAAATTTTAATAAATCCTAAAAGTAAGTTCATATTTATACAAGTACTCGTAAGATTATTTGTATATACCCTTAAATATATTATTTTACTATACCCTTAAATATATTTTTAAAATAAATAAGCTATCATTTGCCTAAAGTAAGTTAAATGTTTGTCAATTCTTACCCAATGATATCTTTCAATTACAGCTTCAAATACTGGGTTGAATGGTATTTTAAATGCTTACCCTCGTAATCTGCAAAAATGTGTAAATCAATGAATTGAATATGCACACGTCATTTTAAGCTCTTTGTCAATATTGCATGGATAACGATTTAGTGGGGAATTACGAAATACTCTTATTGACATTATCGGGTATTAGATATTAATTAATTAACTGAAAGCTGGCACTGTTTCCAAATCAATTGACAATAATTCACAGTTTCGCAACAGATTTCCCCCAAATATTGGTCAATCTGTGATTGTAAAATTGTGTCTTTTTTGTTCGGTTGACAAACGTCCAAAAAGAACGCTTATCAAATGAATGTGTTACAAAGTTAAAACAACGTTCAGACGACTTTAACGGAGCCGTAGATATGTTGTACTCGTACTGGACATACGGGGGACATGCGAGTACTGGCGAACATAAATTGCATGTGTTAATTTTGTCAAAATGTAATAAATTAATTGGATAAACCAATATATAAGTGGCCAGTACAGATTCAAACGACACTTTTATGCAAATACCTACGACTTATACGTAATTACGTATGTATGTAGCTGTGAACATATTACACATAAGAACGTATAGACATGTATGTAAGACACTTTTACACTCAGGAACAGAAGTGTACACAGGCATTGAATTGCGGGCGTTTTTGAGAAGAATATAATACGTTTTTGCAAACTTAAAATGGTGCCATGTAAGTTTAAAATGTAGTTTTTTCATAATATTTTTGGTATTTGAAAAAGGTTTAAAATGACGCATTGTCCAAAAAAAGCTATCGACTTTATATTTTTAAAATTTTGTACGAAAACGATAGGCAGTTGCTTTCCCCATCCAGTCTAAAAATTTGGCATCGGGTGTCTATTATTTTCTAAAAAAAATCCATTGGTGTAATTCTAGAAAATAATTTTTGCATCTCGAGAACACATACAAAATCTGAGCCTACACCTTTTTGATGAAACAATGCGATAATTTACGTTTCACATTACATCTGTTGCATGTAAATATAATGTTGTGTCGACAGAAAAATTACCGCTTTGTTCTACTTGGGCACATATGAACATAGTGCTATATCGCCTTCGTTGGAATTCCCGAGGCACACATGTGTTATTCGAGCGCACTGTTCCAACATATGCGGTTTTCTTCCTAATGAAAGTACGCGCCAAATCCAAAGTTGTGAAAAAATTGTCGGCATAAATTGTGCGGCCTGTATTCAAATATCTCTCCGAAAGTTGAAGTACAACATTCTGCCCTTGATTCACCTCTCGTGCCTGGTCAGGCAATTTCTCAGAGTAAATCATTCCTTTGACAGGATAAAATGATTTTGAGTCGCACAACCACATATCTTTATACCGTACTTGCCAGGCTTCGATGGAATGTATTGTGTGAAGCGGGTGCGGACTCTGTATAGGAATAACTGCTCATCAACGGTCACTGCATCATGCCGAGTGTAAGCTGCTGCCAAGTTAGACTGCAACATTTGCCACATATCATCAATAGCCGCAGTTTTGCTGTTCACTTCCCTGTCTTGCCGATTTGATTCGCGTATTATGATGTAAGCCATGTCTTCGGTGATGAGCGAGCGGAATATGGTAAAGGAATCATATGTGGTTCCTACTGGTCCCGGATTCCTCCTTGTGTAGTCGACCACGTTATAAGCACGAGTACGGGAAGTCGGTGGTACATTTTTAGTCCATTTGGTGCCATCTTTGGAAATAAAGTAATTGTCACTTGTTTGCTGAGCATCAGTTTCTTCTTCTTCATCATCGTTGTCATCACTAATATCTTCATTGATGTCTATATGTGATTCAGTTTCCGCATTCGAATCATCAACATGAAAATTTGCTTGATATGTGAAATCGTCATCATCCGCACCTTCAAGACCACATGCAGGAATAGCACCTTCATCGTCATCACTCATGAAGTCTGCAAATCTATCATCCACTGCACGTCTTTCATCCTCACTCATTTGCTGGTAGCGTGTACTACGACGTACCACAATTTCCCCAATGTTTAAATTTTCCTCTGCCATTGTATTGTACTTTTATTTCTCTTTATAAAATTCAAAATAAAATTTCGCACTCGATGTTCACTGTCTCAACTTTCACTGATTTGGTTTACGAAACTACAGCCGCTTTTATACCCTTTTCTACGTCTACCTGGCTTCTAGCTTGTACATCTGCGTCTATGTGAGAGTAAGAGTAGGTAAGAGTATGCCTAAAAAGTAAGGGTAAATTCAAACAACTCAAAAGGGACGGTAACAAAAATTCAAAAAGGGACGGAAAGTTTATTATGTTTCAAGGAAAGGCACAATTAAATAATCCAAAAAGTAACTAAAATTCAAGGAACACGTTTGTGATGTATTCAAACAATAAAAGAAGCCAAAAGACAGTGAATTTATTAACGATTTCTTGAAATTTCAGTACAAGGTCCCAGCGGACCTTTTCACACGTTCCCGTACTAAACACATTTAAGTCTCAATAGAAACTAAACTATTGGTCGGATTTTTGGTCGCTTTGAATTTTTTTCCTTGGAATACATGTTGGGGTCGGGTATACTTTCCATGGACCATCAAGGAGAAATTTCAGTTTGAAAATGAAAAAGGGTCCCCAGGGACCTTCTCACCCGCCGGAGGGTTAAGATTGCCATCTAGATGGGACAATCTTCCACCACCGAGCGCTATGATATGTGCACACAGACAAACAATCAGTTGAAAATCGGTCCGAACTACATATATTCGGTTGCAAAAAAAGACTTTCTGTTGCAATCACCAACATTCGATAGTAGTGATGGTTACATGGTTCTCAAAACAAAAATATGGTTGCTACAAAAATATGGGTGCTACAAAAATATGGTTGGTACTCACAGCCAGTAAATCGGTTATAAAAACCAAATTTAGTTAAACTGTTAGTTGCCCCACAACTAATGGTTATGACAACCAACCAATTTTATGTTCATGATACTTTGGACCAATAATTGGTTATAACAATAGATAAGTGTTTTGTAGCAAATACTGTTTTATTCACTGTTGTAACATATTATCCGTTATCCCGACATCAGAATATAATCTCAATAATACATTTATCGGTTACAGTTTCTACCAAATATTTATTTAAAACAAAAACACATTTAAGACCCGGGCGCACTGAAGCTTTTTTTCTTACTAAATCCTAAGATCCTATATAAGTATAAGTAAAACAAGCAAACAATCGTAAAAAACTTACAATCAATATACAAGGGTTACTATTTATATTTCGGGTCCTGACAATACTAGTGTTCCCAGATGCAAACTAGAGCTACCATTGAAAACTTTGACATTTTTTAGCATAACCTCACTCAGAACGTTTTGTCATTTGAGGGCGAATTGTTTTGTTTAAAGTGTGTTGAAAAATTTATTTTCTTATTTTCTTTAATGCTTGGCTTGGCCTTAAATGGAAATAGCACCCATCGTATACATCGAGTTTTATGAAATAAAAACTATACTTAATTTTATATTGAGCTGTTACCTTGGTTGATAACTCTTTCCTCGACGATCATGTCAGTAAACCCATGTTGAACAATTATTTAGCGGAGGGTTTTCCACCTCGTAAATGCCGGCGATTTAACGAGTAGGAGATTTATCTCCTAGCGACGTAAAACCGTTTTTATAAAAATGCAATGGTCCCAGTCAGAGAGTATGAGAATTGAATCGTGCACAGCTTATCTCACAAACGATTAAATGAAATAAAAACGAAGAAAAAAATTATGGTTGGAGTGAAAATAATCAAAGGGCATCATACTATTTTCGGGTAAATTAATGTGGCAACTATATAGAAACTTCCTACTATTATCATAATATAATTATAAATAGCATTAATAATATTCATATTGTTGTTAACATAAAACCCTACTTACTTATACAATAATTATGTCACACCAACTTTATTTATATAGACTAATCTATTTTCATATAGAAATTTGGTAATATTTTTCGGGAATACATGGCTCGTGGTCAGTTTTAACAAAAAATTATGGTTTTTAATTTATTTTGTGATTTATATTTTAATAAGGAATAAAATTTGGCAACAATATTTATATTGCAGCAAATATAAGATTATTATTCTCCTATGGAAGCGACTAACATACTGCAATTGCAGACAATTGTTGTTGTCACCATATTGTAACCATATCTTATCTCTGCGTGAAGTATTTCGTAAAGAACGACATTTGGCCCAGCCTTGGTTATTCCCTCTGTTGCAGCTCGGGCTTTACGGAAGAATTTTTTCATAGTCGGTCGTTTTTCTTCGACGTGCTGGAGGATTTCTAGGGAAGGTCGGATTGCGACTACTTGTGAAAATCCTCTTATAAAGAAAATATGGGATTTTCTTTAAAAATACTTTTACCACATATGTACTCGTATGTACACTTTTTAGTATCAATGCACTTTAATCAAATGTGACAAAAGTTGCCCAACTTAAGCAACTCGACATGGATGATTTGTCCCCTCGTATTTTCAGTGGCCTCCATCATTATATGTACGATGTAGTTTCATTGTGGTCAACAGATGTGAACATTTTACTTGTCACAAGTGAACAACACCGACCAACGTGAAGCCAGACGGGCGGACTCAACAATTACGGCCGGCATAGACAAACAGACACACTGACCAGACATAAGTTGCCATTGATTACCGTGTAAAACATTCATTTCGAGTGCAGTCAGCCCAAGTGAGCGAACAAATGCATGAGTGTAAACATTTTGGTAGGTACGAACGTAAGTTGAGTGGAGTGCAATTCTATTGAATGAGCCAGCATTGAGTGTGGAATCAAGTGTCATATAAACTAGAGTGCCTTTAATTGTCCGTTTATATATATTATTTCCCAATTTTAATTAAACAAATACTGTTAACTAATCAAGTTGACATCGATTTAAGGTAAACACAGAAAACCGAATGTTCGGGGTAGCACGTACTTTACATGTATTCCATCGCTACAACCGAATGTTGATTGGGTACACGCAATTTCCAGTAGTGAAAACTGACTGTATCAGTTGAACATACAACGTATCGGTAACCCTAACTTATAAGGATTACTATAGAAACTGAATTTGTAAATGTATTGTTTGTTGTTATGGATTATGGGCTATAAGAACTCTTCAAATTCGATTGTCACTACCACGATCATTTGTTAAGTTGAGCCACTAATGTTAAATTTTATGTATTCTGCTATCTGACCGAAATAATATTTTTTTTATTGATTAAAGGTTGAATTCAAGTTCGATGTTAGTTGGTGTATTCAACATTTCATCAACAGATACAAAAAGTTCGAAGTAAAAACAACAAATCAAAGATAAAGTTTTTTTTATTTAATTCTTATATTTAAGGAGTGAAAATATATAAAAAAAATCAATTTTTGTTTAAAAGTGTCAAGTGTTCTTTTAAGATAAAACTGATTAGGAAAAATAATTCAAGATAAGTAAACAGGAATTTAAAACCTAAATATTTCCGGTTACATTAAGGCAATGTGACACAAAATACCTCTTGAAATTTTAAAAACGTGTAAACATGTGATACAGAATACTAATATAAGTATATGTGACAGCGCATAGAGAAATGGACCTAAGGGTAAAAAAAAAACATTTTTCATTTTTTTCTTTTTTTTTGATGTGGACAACATCTGAGCATCGAATGAGACCGATCTCATGCCCCAAAAGTGTTCCTCCCAGATATATGCGCGTTTTATGAAAGTGAAGTCGACGATTCTAAGCGCAAATAGAAAGGGACCTTATCTTTAAAATGGCTCTCCTGAACAAAATTTTTCGTCAACTTTTCACTTTTTTTTTGATGTGGATAACATCTGAGCATCGAATGAGACCGATCCCATGCCCCAAAAGTGTTCCCTCCCAGAGATATGCGCGTTTTATGAAAGTGAAGTCGACGATTCTAAGCGCAAATAGAAAGGGACCTAATCTTTAAAATGGCTCTCCTAAAAAAAACTGGTTTTTAACCTTAGGTCGCTTTCTATTTTGCGCGTCACATATACTTTTATATCGATCATATTTTGTAGAATATTTAAAAAAAAAGTCAATTTAAAAAAATCTCTCCTCGGTGTCGATTGTGGTTTGCATTCTAAACATAACTTATTCATTACTTTTTATTAATTTTTTTTTTGGAAATAGGTCGAAAAAGTCATTTTTTATTTTCTGATTTTATATTAGATCTATATTCAAATGATAAAAGTATAAATTAAGTATAACATTTCCATCCAACAGCGACCATTTACACAATTTCATTAAAAGAAGCACACGCCCCATCTGAAACAATTTCCACCAAATGTTTTCACCTTTCTTCACTTTTTTCGAAAAAAGGCATAAAAGGACACTCCAATCTTCAAGATAGAATGTTAAAATATTCTACAAAAATGACATATTCACGAAAAATCGGTCAAACATACATTTATTATTATTTAACATATTGGATACGGTACCGTAAAGCAAAAAAAATGTCATTGAAAAAAAATCTCGGACCTGCTACTGCCGTTCCTTTGCTATTTTACTATAGGCAACTATTTACTCCCGAGAAATCTGAACTTTTGATGCATACTGTAATATCTTACTACAGTTACTACTACTAAACGCGGTTTGGTTATTACACAGGAATTATTTGCTGTTACAACCAATTATAGGTACCAAGGAACAAGTTATTCATAATTGGTTGGTTGCCATAACCACTAGTTGTGGCAACCAAAAGTTTTACTGAATGTAGTAGGTATAACCAAATTATTGGCGGTATAAATCCTAAAAACGCCATGGAATGTTGGTGATTGAAACAGTAAGTATGTTTATCCAGCCAATTGTTTTTGTAGTTCGGACAGATTTCCAACTGATTTGTTCTATGTGTGCAATGGATTTCATCTGCGGTTGACCCTTTTGCATAATTAAACCGAGTTCGGTTTTACCTCCTGCAAAGAATATGAAAGGCCCAGTGGCAACGTCAAGCAGATAACAATGTGTAACGTAAAAGTAGCACCAGAGTTTGAAACAGAGAAAGCTGGACATTGATGAGTTGCACACACAACAAACATATAATGAGTTCGGAACCAACCTGTGTCAACTTCAAGCACTCCTTTCGAATATATGTCGACTGCAGCCTAATGCCAATGTCGACCTACGCTTCCGCGGAACACTTGACACTTGACATCATAACTCAACGCTGCAAGATATAGCGTGAAAAGTTTTGTCAAATATGGATTATATTAGCGACCGACGAACGAACTTACATCGCTCAATGAAATCAGATAGTGATTCTGAATTAATCTTATTATGGGGCATATCTCCTTTCATTTTAGGGTTTTTAAACCGCAGATTTCTTTAACATTTTCGTTTTACGGTTTTCTAATAATTAAATTGTTTGTGTCGAATAACAAGATACTATCATATTTTTCTTATTGGCAGTTAAATATATTTATTAATATACAGGGTGTCCACCGGGAAGGTATACTACTTTATTTTGCCGCTATTTTGGTAAACATTAATCTTGACAGTTCGTATTTGGCAGTCGTGAAGTAGAGACGTGGCAAATTTATTATGGAGAAATATTCGATAAACCAACGAGTTTTAATCGTTAAACATTTTATCAAAATCAATCATTAATTACTGTGACGGTGAGAAAGTTACGTGAAATTTTTGGTCGAAACAACGTGCCAACAAAACGCACTATGTATCGTGAAGTGAGTGATTTCGAAGAATGAGGGTCTGTGACTGATAGGCCCAAGCATGGACAGCAACGTACTGCAAGATCGGCTGATAATATTACTGCAGCTCAAGAAAGTTTTTAAAACAATTTATCAACCTCAATTCGACGCCGTGCTCAGGAGATTGTGTGAGAATGTATTGAAAAAGGACTTGCATTTGTGAGGCTAAGAGAGGCGGACATTTATCTGATATTGTATTGCATACATAATTGCCGACATTAAATAAAGCATTTATCAATATAAGATCCATTCCCTTTCATTTAATCAAAAATTATAAACAAACAATGTAGTATACCTTACGAAGGACACCCTGTATTTATTCTTATATTTGAATTATGAACAGATTTTTTAAAACTTGGTCTTTTATTATGACTTGAGCAGTTTTTTATTCTGGTTCGAGACCTTTATGTTGTTTCTTTTTCAGAATCAACTTAAAAAGAAGAAATTGGTGAAATGTATTTGCTACGGTTGCCAGGCAGACTGTACAGCTGTTTCTAAACCCGCCAAGGTTTTTCTTCAGCAGTCTTTGGCAACGATTACTTCGGCCACAAATCAAATGACTTATACGGGAGACTCATTTTTATTAATGAGAATTACCCTTTGTGTATAGTCTTCGAACTGTGCGTAGAGCAATCTTCAACGCGCAATATCATTTCCACCAATTCCGTTTCGCATGGGTCTTCGTTGAAAACCACAAATGCAAAAAGCACAATCAAAGTGTGCATGTTTTTTGTGCGTACATATACTCATACATGCGTTGCACATTAGGTCTTTTATTTTGAATCTAATAAAGTTTGTTTGTACAAGTCGAACGATTTATGTAGCAAATTGGAAAAGTGGTTCAAAAAAATTAATTTTTGTTTAGAAGTGTAAATTTTTTAGATAAAAATAATTAGGAAAAATATATAAATAAATATATACGTTCTTATCGGTCATATTTTGAAGGTTATACGTATGTATAAACATAATGTGTTTATTAACTATTCCCTCCCTGGTGCGGATTTAGGTCATAACATAACTTATCCATAACATTTTATTAAAAAATTACACATTGAACAGAAATAACCCGCCTCAGAACCTCTTGTATCTATACTTATATTTAAATAGAATACACGTTTTAAACAAAATGGCAAATGACATTGATTCCCGTTCTTATGCAGGGTTTAAACGAAGAATCATATTTGTTAAGAGGGGCAACTTCGGAATTAACAGGCAGATCTCTGCCGACGGAAAACAACAACACTGTACAGTAAGGTTATATATCGAAAATATTGTGGCTTTAAATAAAGATCGTTTAATTTTTGATTTAACAAATTGAAAAGGGATTAGTACCGGCTTGAGGACTTTTGCATCTATCGTATATATTAAAAGAAGGCAATTTATTTACAAAATCGCAAAAGTAACCTGTATTATGGTTATGGTGTCCGCCCACTGCTTTTATCGCAATTTCAGGTCCTTGATAAGCTTTATCAGAACGCTACTTGGCTACAATTGTAGAGGGAAGAACTAAAATCGGTAAGAGCAGGTTCTCACCAAACGTATTAACAGATAGTACAGATAGTAATTTTTAATTTTTCTGCAAACAATAGCCCATGAAAAATAAATTAGGCAATTTACAATATAGAACAGAAAAATCAATCTAATTTTATATGACTAATTGTTTTCGAAGATTAAAGACCGTAAATGACCTCCATGCTCATCCATGCATATGCGACACCTAATCAGAAAATAATACATTGCGGTCTAAATGGTAGAAGTTGGGATCGCTTCAATTATTGTTTTAACGGACAAATTCCTTGGTTTTGTTTTGTACACCTATTGCTTGACATAACCCCATAAAAAAGGTCTGGTGCTATTAGATGCATTTGACCTTAGGGGCCAGCGGAAAGTGGAAATTATGGATTTTAATCTGTTTGGGAATTTTTGTTAAAGCTCTGCCTTACCGGAACGTGCAGGGGCTCCACCTTGCTGGAACAAATGCTGTCGAATCGGATAAGTCGGCGCTCTCTGGGTAAAAAAAAACACCTTTTAAAATCTTTAAACAACGATCCCCATTGACAGTCTTCAAAGAATGATGCCTCCATAATGCAGGTAAATGAAACTGCGCACCTTACAGTAACTTGTTTTAGATGTATCAGCTTAGATGTCTTCGTATTACTGTTACCAAACACCATCTCATGGAAAGGTTGTTTCCGACCAGGCAGGTCAGGTGTGACCTTCGTGATCCAGAGAGAGATTTCTGCGCTACAGGACAGAACCTTCAGATCATAGTAATCACCAGGCAGGTCTAAACTACATTCCCGCTGAAGAAGTCGCGACGGTCATGTCCACTTACAGCGCGAGTAAAGTAATTGGGGAACATCGCCTTCCAAAGCAGCAGACGGCAGGCGCTCGAGGTTCTGGTTCAGATAAGATTTGGAGACGCATTGAAGGCAACGTTCCAGTCGTATGTCCTCATGCTACCAGGGACCACATTACTTGCAGCACCCTTTCCATTGTTGGCCAAGCCAACTCAGCTGTCCAGTAAGAACGCATCCATTTCAAATGACACAAATTGCATGTCGAACCGGACTTGGCATGAGGACATACGACCGGAAACTTGCCTTCAATTGCTTTAGCTGTGCCAGAACCACGACCGTCTGCCATCTTCTCCGTTGGTAGGGGATGTTCCCCAATTATTTTACTCACGCTGTAACTGGACATCAAATTTAGCTAACCCAGAACCACGAGTGTCTGCCGTCATCTTTGGTAGGGGATGTTCCTAAATTACTTTACTCACGCTGTAACTGGACATGACCGCCTTTAATTCGTTCCTAATAAGAATTGTGGCGACTGTACTATCTAAATCTTAGCTAAGCCAGAACCACGAGCGTATATCAAAACAAACAGAACAAATTACAGTCAAACCTAGATAAGCGGGATGGCAGGGGACTGCCTGTCTATAATAAATACGCCTTGATTACTTATATTCATTTCAAAATACTGTTCTATTGTTTTCAATGCATCTAATGCGTCAATGTTTTTGGCTTCTGTCGCCGTTGGTCAAAATACCAAAATAAAATCCTCAAACTATAGCTTCAGTGATACTATTGCCAATATCTATACCCCTCTATCCTATAATGGAAGGTACAAAAATATTTAGAAAAAATGCGAAAATACTTAGAGTCATTCAAACGGATATGAGTCAAAATATCGCAAATGCCGACTAAAAATGGAGACTTTCGGCCTTTACCAGTAAGCTGCTTTTTCATAGAGACATTTAGAAGTTCAGCTAGGGCGTTTTCATAAAATCCGTTAGGATAATTGCCAAATCACAAAAATACAAGTAGCGAAAAATCTTTAATCTCGCCATATCTGCCAACCCTTTATCTTACTCCGCAAAACTCCATTAGTAAAAAGCAAAAACAAGAGAGAAATGGGAAAAAATCTAACGTTTGGAGGTACAGCATGAAATGGGTAGTTCCACTCATAGAGAAAAACGAGTAAAAATTCCTACTCATAGAGGTAAATTCTAAAAAATTCTCGGGTAAACGAGTAAAAATTCCTACGTATAGAAAATAATTCTAAAAAATCAAAGTCAAGTTTTAACCTACTGCTTAAGGATTTTTCTTTTTGGAATTGAACAGGGACCGCCAAAACTGTGCCACTTATAGAGGTCCCAATTATCCAGGATCGACTGTACTATACTATATTCAGGTTGTAGCTAGACGACGATAGCCTATATTGAAATCAAGACTGTCGTTATTTCATTTAGCAACCTTTAACATATTTCTTTCAAATGCCACTACCATGAGCCACTACCATCGATTCGCCAACCTTTGAAGAGTGTGCCATACATAGCGAAATTATACCATCTCCAGTTCAACCACCTTCCACTGTTTGAAATTGAAATCACAGGCCTTTGGTTTTGTTATAACTTAACATTGTCCTTCCCATCAAAAGTTTAAATACGAAGTTCAGTTTAAATACTCTAAAAATCGAGATTTCAGTTTACCTTAAAATACATTTTCTCAATTCGATCGAAGCATTTTATCTCGCATCATTAAAGTGCCCAGTACTACTCGAATTCCGCCGGTGGAATACTTCAATGCAGAAGTAATCTCTTGATAATCAAAATTCATTCCAAGTGATCAGCCAGCACTTAATGCGAGACTCCGAACTTCCGGATTAAATGATTTTAGCTCTAAACAGAAAATTAACGCAAACATTGGCGTTGCGGGGAGGCGCAGTGCGGCGCTACTGAAATGGTTTTGAAGTCGACCGCACATAAGAGATGTTTTCGAAATAGAAACTGTAACATTCTCCATTCGAAACGGTTATTTCAAATATAATTATGTTTAATTAAGATTCATCGAGATAAAAATCTCCCTTACTTCAATGAAAAGCCGTGGATAGACAGAGGGAAGGACGGACAAAGGGTCTGGCAGGCGGACATGATGAAGGCAGACCAACATATGTTTGACTTCCAATAATCATAACTTGCGCATGCTTGTATGTACAAAAAAGGTTAAACTCATCATTATTTCCTAGACGGCGAACGAGTTATGAGTCGATATCACCCCACAAATCAAATCAAAGTGAATCCGACCGACTGCTTTCTTTGTTGGTAGTTTTCTCAAATCATTATCGAATCTTGATTTTTCTCACCTTTTTAAGCTGAAGTGGCTGCAAATGCTTTCGACGAAATGAATGAAATTAAAACATCCACGGACAGCCATCGATGCACAGACACAAATCCTCTGAACGAGAACCCTTTGCCAGTCACTGGCAGGCGGACATAAGCGCACATCCCCTAACACACACACGCACGTAAAAAATATCATCGTCGCCATCATCCTGTAAAAACAAGTTCATGTTACATTTGGCATTTAAATTCATTCACACTATCCGCACAGTGTTTTCAAACAAGTGAAAGGTGAATGTTAAAAATAAATTGAGGGTCTGGCAAATATTGCACTATGTCATCAGCAAGAGACTGTTAGAGGTCGCTTACCAAAACTTTTAGAGTGACAACAAGTTTCCGATAGCAAGTGAAATATTCATTGAGGTGGCTGATGAACCAACTATTTGTACACCCTACATTATACGAGTACTACGGTATTATGCGGATGTTTGAAACACTTAAATGGAAAGGTGAAACACTTAAAATAAATCACTATCGATTCCATTAAGTGATGTTCGTCAGTCTGTCAATCTTGTTAGTACTGGTCGCAAATATGAACCTATTTGGACTTAACTTTGCAAAGTGTTCTTTTTTGAAACCTTATAACATTTTTAAATATCGGTGCATATGTAGATATTCCTACCGAAATGGGTTGATTAAGATCTTTGTCACAGTTTTAATGTGGCACAAATCAATAACCAACTTTTGCGAAATTTGACCATGTCGTTCTGTGTTTTGATCTCTCCACACAAAGATGCCTAGTGACATCAGTCCCCGCCACTCTAGAAACCTCCTTCGAGGTCTAATCTTTGTTAAATTTCGCAAATCAAGTATAATTGCACAGTACTGAACTATTTTAATATATCCCTCACGCAAACATGTATTGACGTCATTGTAGACATTATCTCGGAGGGGCGTTGGGCTATAGACGCAATTTGTCCAAGTGAACAAACAAAATAAGGGAACAATTTCTAGAAGGGGCTAAAATATTTCTTGGGGTGGGGGATAAGCCGCCACGGAGAGGCCTATCGACGTCCAAACATATGTCCTTTTCGACTAAAGGTCTCGTGCTTTAGAAGCCTCCTAGTAGGCAATTATATCTAGAATAACTCATTATTCAAATAACTGTTTCGGATTTCCTATCAGCGGTCAGTCAATTTTTTATGTCAAACATGTGAGACGTTTTATTGTCAAAAGCATTTTGAATGAGGCTTAGTTAGACCTCATCCTAAATAGTTGGTTTGTTCGTTATTGGCTATGAACTGTTGGCGCCTGAGAAAATTATAATAGTGGTGTCAAGACGTAGTATAGTAGCTACCACTTACAAATACTCCCTGTGAGCTAAACTAGTCGCAAAATTTCGCCTTTACAAACTTCGAGTGTTATTGGAAGCATAGCTTGGTGATGTCACTCTGAATACAGACTATATTGTTGCTGTTTATTCCTATTCTACTGCTTGATGGCTTTAACCCTTTTTACTCCTTAGCTGTAGGGTGCGTTACAACGAGACGACAAGCCTGCTTTCATGTTTCCCTGACGTTTACCAATTCAAGATAGACTGAACCGCATATTTCACCCTCTTAGTGAGGGTTAATAATCATCTTAGAGCTCTGCTATTCTAAGAGTTATACTCGTATCATAAGGTTCATTTCCAACCCCATGTCAAACCGAAACTCTTCCTCCGATTTTAGGTAAAAATCGCAGCCTGTTCCTTGTGACTAGACCACCTTTTTCAACAGATTACGAACTCCGGCCAGACCTTGTACTTCTCTTTTATTAGAACATCCAATTAAGTTCCACAAACTCTGACAGGTATGTATCTTTACCAGAGATTCGCTCTATGGCACCATCTTGGAACTCACGATGTATCGGACTATCTTAGATGTCCTCTGGCACGAATTTTTTAAAATTCTTACTCGTATCACACAATTTAACCTATTGCCCTTGTGTTTAACGTGTTTCTCGTTGTGCTAGCTTCACTTATAGTGCTTCATTATACTAGGGAAGCCCAGAGTACCTTTAAGGAAGCCCTTGGCCATCGCTTTATACAGATCGATATTTTTACAGTCATTCCGAGAGAAATATGGTCCAATGATACCGCTATGCCATAAAACCCATCAACAGTTAATCTTTATACACGCAGAGAAAAAATATGGTTACCATATGGTCACGGCAATAATAATATATTTTCCGCAATAAAAGTATGTTCGTCGCAACCATAGCATTGTTTTCTGAATTTAATTTTGATAATAGTGTGATTGTTGCAAAATTAATATTGTTGAATGTTAACAATAGTATTATTGCCAAATTTATAATGAAACTATGGTTGTAGCAACAATATAAATATGGTTGGTGTGACAAAAGTACTGTTTTTGGTTTTTGTGTTGACAATAATATGAGTACGACAATCATACTGTATGATTGTAATTTTTTTACATAACTGCTTTGGCTTCGTTTAACTGAAATATTTTTAATAAAACGTTTACGCTTCTAAACTGGTTTTTTCTTCTTTTAATTTAATCACTCCTATTATTTTGAATTTGATATATTTTTAAATAATTTTCATAATTTAAATCTATTGTTTACAAATTAACTCAATTCTAATAAATAGTTTTGGGGATCAAATTATAATTGTGTGTGATCATACTATAGTTGAAGGGATCATAACATGGTTGCGTGTGAATCATACTATGATTGAGTGATTCATACTATGGTTGTATGTGCAACATACTATGCTTGTGAGGATCATAATATGGTTGTGGAAATCAAATTATGGTTGTAGGGATCATAGTATGGTTATGTGTGAATCATACTATTGTTGTGATGCTCATAGTATAGTTGTGAGGATCATAATATGGTTGTATTTGAATCATACTATTGTTGTGAGGATCATAATATTGTTGTACCACACACATATACCTAACAATAGTATGATGCTCTTCGAATATTGTTATCATAACCATACTTTTTTCTACGTGTAGATGCCGTGATGCTTGCTTGATTGTATTCGCCACTGAGACATAAATGGGTGTTATTGGAGAAGATTGTTCTTTTTTTTATCAAAATCCGGATCTTACCTAATATGTCCAGTGCCAAATTAACCCAATTAAACTCACGGTATTGTCTATTGGCATCTATCTTCAATACTTATAGGTCCAAATCTTACTGCTATTTAAACCACATAAAGGCTTTGGCGTTGCCCCATTAAGTTTATACCGATCCACTCAGAATTTTTTTCTGAGTTGATTTAGACATGTCCGTTGATTAAGAAACACCTCCCGATTTTGTATCCAACTGACCTAACAGTGACAAATTTCATTTGGTTTGCAGCGCTTTTTGCCCTCAGAATAATCACTGGTGAAAATAGGCCGGATCAGTCCAATTTTTGATAAAACCCATCCATACAAATCTACCTCTGTTTTGAATCTAACCGACCTGACACATGAATATATTATTACATTTCCCTAATATTTGATCTACCGCAAATAGGCGGTAGATGACCGGACCCGCCTGTATTCCCCTCATACCTCTACATTTGACAACGGGCCAAACAAAAGCAAACAATTTCAGGACATTTGACTTGTTTCTAAATAATCATCTTGGTGAAACCAAAAGCACAAATATATTACTGTGGAAGAATAAAAGGCATATGTGACAGCGCATAGAGAAAGGGACCTAAGGGTAAAAAATCAATTTTCACTTTTTTTTGATGTGGACAACATCTGAGCATCGAATGAGACTGATCCCATGCCCCAAAAGTGTTCCCTCCCGGAGATATGCGCGTTTTATGAAAGTGATGGTACACCAAAGATACACGTATTTAAATCTTTAAAATGGCTCTCCTGAACAAAACTGGTTTTTACTCTTAGGTCCCTTTCTATTTTGCGCGTCACATATACTCGTATTATGATTATGGATTCTTACGTGTGTGGTGGGGGTACCTTTTATTCGGTCTCTCCCGAATTATCAGGCGTGAACAAATAAATGATACAAACACCTTAGTGAATATTTTGACAGCTGAATGACATTGCTACAATTGACAGTCTGAAAAAAATTATGATTAGTATCTGGTAATCCTACATAAGCTCTGAAGTTCGCTTCTACTAGACTTTAAGGGCAGCTCCGACCGGCTAATGTATTTTGCAAAGAAGCTGGCTTAGAATGTAATATAAGTTTGGGCCAAATTTCGTCCCTGGCTCAAACTTAAAGAATCTATCAAGTTTCATTAAAATCGTTACAAAATTGCGACCTGTACTTTGATTGCAACCCTGAACCACCACAGTGTAGTTTAGGGTATTATAAAACATAAAGTTGTAACGGTCGAATATACTTAAGTAAATAAACCTTTTATAAACTTTTCGACCAAAAAAAAAATGTTAGGTGCGTATTTAATATGCTGACCCTACTATTCAATGGCCTAGAGATTAATTGCACGTAAGCAAAGTTATCGGCTTTTCCTTACCTCTTGTTTAGTATGGAAGCTAATAATTATATATGGCAGATTTATTTCTACTAAACAGTTTTAGCAGGACAAATTAAAATTCTAACTACACATTATTAATAAAAAAATATAGTAATAACAGAATGTACAAATGAATATAAGTATTTATTATTACCCCATCTCACATTATGAGATGAGACCTCATAAATCATTATTATCATCACATGTTTGGGTTCGAGCGAACAGAATCATTATTACCATCGCCATCGCCGGCACCGTCTCCTCAAGCCACCTGAATATACAGACACAAACGCAGGCAGGGAATCGTACAATATGTGGTCGCCGGTATTGTTGATCCTACTCCTATAAACACATACTCACTGACACACACATACAAGCATGCATGTTCCATATCCCTTCGATTCGTCTTCGCCACTTTTATTTCAGACGAAAATTATGGCTTTAAATTCAAAGAGACGCAAGACAAAAACAAAAAAACCAAGAAGAACGCATGTTTTTGGTTTCAGATTGACGAAAACCCTAATTAAGCAACTTCCCAAAGGGATTTGAATGTTAAGCCTCATGACTTTGGTTGTTTTTAATGTCGGTTTTTGTTTTTTCCTCCGCATCTCCCTATTAATGAGGGGCCCTTTACGCTTGAGCCTGGCTGTCCCTTGGTACAATATGAAAACTATGGTCAGTCCCGGTATGAGTCTCTGTGGCACACTACACACATGTACGAGTATGTGGTGTATGGTGGACGCTACGTGACGTTCTAGTTTAATGATGTGCTTCTTTTTCCTTCTTCTGGAGATACGTGCATACACGAGTAGCGGCAAAGTTTTTTCACAAAGAACAACCTTACCTTACACCGTAGCGACGATTTTGAAGAGTGTTTTATGTTAGTGGCGACAAGCGTAAGTGAATTAAAGAAAATAATACGTTTTTATTGATTTTTCCAACATGTTTTCATTTTGGGGTGATTACTGAAGTTAGGTGTACTAAAGATGTCCTGGTGAAACAGCATTAAATAAAACTCAGTTCAACAGTACAAATGATTGTCGTAATTTCTATAAAGACGTTTTTATGAGTATTTAGGTAGAAAAAGGTTCTAAAAATTACCTTAAGGTTGAGAGGTTT
Organism: Hydrotaea diabolus; assembly: GCA_963513945.1. Taxonomy (NCBI): domain Eukaryota; kingdom Metazoa; phylum Arthropoda; class Insecta; order Diptera; family Muscidae; genus Hydrotaea; species Hydrotaea diabolus. The sequence continues at coordinate 190,632,904 of OY740718.1, forward strand.
TTCATTCTACTTAATTCTATTCCATATAGTACAGTGCGAGCTCGATGATCGCAACCACCTATTATCGCAACTGCTCGTTGTTTGCAACCACGAAAATTAACAAATCAGTGATGTCGAAATCTCTAGTGTCAAAGGATCTTCCGAAGTAGAAGATGTTGAGTTATCAACAATAACATCAGATCATGTTATCATAGCTCTTGATATTGGCATTTAATGAGCAACTGAAAATGACATACCATTCCAAAAAAATTGCAGCTTTGCTTGGGGTAAAAGAGATCGCTGTAATAAAAAAGTTGCAGAGCACAAAGAAACAGACAAGTATAAAGGGTTTATATACAACAAATTCCAATACATAAACAATACCCATCTCTACAATACCTAATGAATCCAATTCATTCCATCTCGCTATAGCCAGTTATATACTGTTTCTTTTCATGAATTTTATTTTTAAGTGAAGTTTCTATTTAATTTTCATAACAATATTCGTAAATAATTACATATTAAAAATCAAAATTTTTGAGCCTTTACTTTATATGTAAAATTGGGGGTCAGTAACCGAAACTTTAGCGATTATTGCAACCGGCTGTGCCAGAATTAGTTGCGATCATCAATCTCGCACTGTATCCAGAATATCCTTAAGCAACAATCTACGAAAAAAAAATATGAAAAGGTACTCAGGTTCTAGCCGATTTCTATATACTCTCCACTATGAATTGAAGTGCCCAGTTTTTGGGGCCTCTAGGGTATATGACTACAATTCCAGCCAAATAAAAATTAACCCACATTTCGATTCGTACAAGCCTCAGTTATAGTTTAAGTACTCATATGCCCATATTTTATTTTAAATAACCTACACTCATTTGATGCCCCCTACTTGCAGCGCATTGCGTCTTTGAGTGCAAAGTAATAGATCGGAGGGGGAAAGATTTTGTAATGTTTATTAACATTTTCCTTGATCTTCTGAATGTCGCAATTAGTGGGAAATGCATTTGCTGGAAGTCGATTCCACAAACAGACTAAACGAGCGAAAAACGTATTTAAACTGAAGTGTATAGTAAGGACTGGCCAACCGATAACAAACGGGTGTAAATTCCTAGAATGTCGCGTATCCCTGCCGAACATCCTCACATCAAGAATAAGATCCTACGTCTACGTCAGTATCAATCAGCCCTCATTCGGCAATGCTCAAGGGAAACAATAGAGTTGGATACCTTACTGGCGCATATTATCACCATCGCTCTCCTTGGAACTCGGTCAAGTAGCACCAAGGATGATTTTGGAGAACCTGTCCATAAATGCGAGTTGTTTTCCATCCTCGGTCTGATTTAAGTTGCAAAGACCAGAAGGAGTGAAATATTTCTTGCACTGCTTTAAAAAGCCTATACACTTGAGTGTCTCGCCCAACGAGCGTTACATTGTTTTTTCACGCCCAGATCCCAAAAGAGTCTGATTGTTTAATATGCATACCAACGATTGAAATTGACGACATTATTGGGTCAGCGAATCGCTTGTGAGACAACAAGCAGTGTCTTATGCGCATTTAAATCTACTCTATTTACTTGATCCCATTCGGAAATGGCCAGTAAATTCCGGTCTAGTGTCTCATCCATGATTCGCCGATTGTCTTCAATTTCTTTAAGACTCCGTCTGACTCATGGTCTGACCCAAAAGATCGCCAATGAAAATGAAAAAAGTGAGACAGAACCCTGTGGTACAGCTGCGGTCAGCCTATGTTGGATGAGAACCTTAGTTACAACAACTCGTATAGTTCGATCTCTCAAAAAAACTCGAAATAAATCGTTCAAAGGTACTACCGATTGATTTGTTATGCAAATACTCAACACAGTGTACATTTCCGTGGCATCTTTAGTGTCTTCAAGGAAAACATATCCCCCTGTGCTGAATTCGCCCATTTACAACCCCAATTAGCCATAATCATGCTTTATTTTAGGATTTAGGATCTACTAGGTCAAATTTAACAAATTCAATATTCACTTCGGTGGAGGGTATAAAAAATATTCATGTAGACTGTTTCGTTTAAAATCACACACACTGTGCAATAGACAGAAACATTGCAATGCAGTGGTCCAGGGGTTTTAGGAGATTCCGCTGAAATTTGTTGCATACAGAAGCAGGTGTAATGGAACAACTACCTTTGAATCGATGTGCACTTTTCGTTGCATCCAAATATGAATCGAAGAAACTTTACGCATTCTATTTATCTCGTTAGAAAGTCTCAATTTAATCATAATAAAATGGCTGTAGTTCCTATACGGCTTAAACCTCATTCAAAATCCAGAGGTTTGGTCCACGTTTTGATATAGTGGAATTTAATACAATTTGATTTGGAGCTTTGGATAGAACCATGCCCCTAAGATCACATACAGCCATTTTACCCGATTTTTGATCTAACCCTTCAAAGAACAGCCGATTTCTTAAGTTTTTAATTAAAAATTTGTTTGTGTTGTAAGTTATCACCTCGTCATATAACGTTTACGACGAAAACATACATATATCGAAATTCCCAAAAAATTTCTAAAAACAAAAAAAGTCAAACAATTTTAGTTTCTTGGGTTAAACGGTTAATGCTGCCAAACGACACTGCCATATAAATAAACGAACTGTATAAGTAAATAAAAATATTTTCCGGAAAAAGGCTTAACTGTATTTTCGCGACATAACTCAGACTTGATCAGAATTTTCGCCATTGACACCCCTCCTTATGATTTAAAACAACAACCAATTTTTTTTAATAGCTTCACAATAAACTGTTATTTACCTTAATTAATTATTTTCAGGATTAGGACCCTTATCTGACGTGACAGTTGAACCATCGCAAGGCGGTAAAATAATAATTTTTTTTCAAAAAGTACATTTAAGAAACATTCTATAACAAAAAATATTACATGTACACAAGTACATTTCCAATAAGCATCCTAATCTGGTAGGATTACCGATACTTGTTTTCTTCAACAGAAAGTGTGAGTTCTCTCTACTGTAAATTGATGTGTACCCAATCAACAATCGGTTGTAACGATACCACTAACATTCGATTGACAAAAATTTCGGTTGTGACAACAAATATTTGCTCTGTGTGCAGTTTATTTTTAAATAAAAAACAAACTTCAATTCACAAAAATATTTTCGCGAACATTTTCTATTCTTAGCGAAAAGCCGGAAATAAACCCCAAATTGACGGTTTTCTGAAAACCCCGGATTTTTAACACGACTATATGGTATCCCTTCTACATACCATAATGTCGTTCCTCTATAACAAATAATTTGTTAATTCCTTTCTGATTTTCAAAAGGACCGCTTGGTGTGGTGTACTGTATTATATAGTCGGTCCTCTTTTAATAGTTTAACAATAAAATTAATGATAATATATAAAGTCTAGTCTATAGTCTACAGTCTAGCGCTAAGCCAGCTTTAATGTTATTTTTTGCAGAATATGTGCATATAATATTCTTTTATGGGCCGCAGAAGCAATGCAATGCCATATGAACTACATAAAAAAACAAGTAAGGAAAGTCTAAAGTCGGGCGGAACCTATATTGTAATACCCTCACCAGAATCCTTATGCAAAATATGTTTAGCTCGTATGCTTATTTTGGTCTTTCGATTCAACAAACCGAAGAGGAATTATTATCGGCTCAAGACCGCTTCCATCTATATTTTACTAGAAGATAAAGTGGAAGTTTTGTACTTTATTCGCGCTATCGGCTCAGTGAGGACTTTCAGCAGAGAGCTGCTTGGCTGCAATTTTTTAAAGGAAAACTGAGCTCAATAAGACCAGGCTCGGGTTTTCTTTAAATAAGTTCTTATTTGTTTGGTCATACGACCGAAGGAACAACTTTTTTGACTACTAGAGCTTATAGATCCAACAACCATTTTAAAGTATGAGTCTTAAAATAATCGAAATGAATAGAGCAAAGTTTATATTTTGTGTAGATATTCTTAGTAACTTCAAGGGAAACTTTTTCCCTCAGGGACATTTGTGTCATTTACAACTCAAACAGCTTATGAGAATAAGTCACCATAGAGTCCTAGCTAATTTCCCCTTACCGGTATCGGGCGTTCAACAGGCTCGCCGACATACGGACGAGCATGGCTAGATCGTATGAGAGTTTTACGACGATCAATTTTACCAATACGAGTATATCAATAAGTAGAGTTTATTATTTCGAAATGTTGCAAATAGAATGACAAATGGTATACAAAGTTTGTTACCTTGACTTGTATGCACCTTCTTTGCCGCACAACTGCTGAAGAAAAATCTTTTCCTCAGGGTCTGCAGCTTCCATTGTACTGCGAGCAGTTAATTATTTCTTAACATTTCTTTGTTTCTTAATGCATCGCTGTCCACCGAATAGTTTCCGAATCTGCTACCTGCCACCAACGGGCAGGGTACTTCACTTGATTCCTATGCACTCAAACCTACACACCACCGGAATGGAACAGACAAAAACACAATCAATTCGTTTTGTGTGTCGATCTAAAAATAATCCCATTCATTGATTTTTATTTTATTTTTTTGTTTTGGTCATAAAAATCGACCAGAACGGCGACGACTTCAGGTGCGGTCTGTTGCAGTCCCTCAGAGCGTTCATCTTCATGGTGCATCAGGTGGTGTAGGGACTTGCGTTCACCGGCTGCACCGGAGACCACTGAGGAGCTTTCATACAGCGTTAATTCGTATGGGTCAACACTGCTCGGTTACGGAGGCCTAATGAAGTCATTACCATTATTAGTTACGACGAGTAGAGTCTTACTGGTGTTTTGGCCAAATGCGCATCTCACTGAAAGTGGCCGGTATAAACTTTACGCGTCTCTGTGTCGGAGTCTGTGTGGTATTGGTCTAATTGATATATTCATGGTTTAATTTGATAAAAGCAAAAACAAAAGGCAAGAAATATAATAACAACATGGATGGGCCTTCATTTGTTTTCATTAAACCAAAGGGATAGCTTCCCAAGGGGCACCACCAGCGGTTTATGAAGCTGCAGATGAAGATTTAATATCAGCTGCCATCTGCGCATTTTAAATGAGAAATAAACGAAAGTTTTTAATCACTCGCATTAATCTTTGATGGAAAATATAAGTTTAAATAGTTAATCTTAAAAAAGATAAAAAAATATTGGGGTAAGTTCATCATGAAGCATAGAATTGTCGTTGGGATTGGAGTGGTATTGGAGCACAAATGTCAACTTCAATCAGGCGACTTGTGTCCAATGTTTATATGTCGTTCGTATCGTATTTAACCCAAGGCTTTCGGTGTGTATCAAGTTGAGATCTCATTTATGTTGTAGGGTATTTTTGGAATTTACTGCCAGCTTTGTCCAACCAGACTGGGTCAGTGTTGTCAAAGTGGCGTGAACAACCTGCTGTTTTTGTAGAACTAAAATCGATAAGATTTTGAATACACCTCTTTCTATCAGAGAACGTTAAAACTAGCCGAAAAAAATAATAAACATCTCATCTCGGCTTTAAAAAGGCAACAAACATGGCTTAGGTTAAGATGCATCAAATGTGGCAATAGTCATTAAAATTTCAAAATGAAAAAAACCAATTGAAGCTGGGGATCATGCGAAGCGTGGCATCATAACCTACACAATAATTTTTATAGTTACGGTTCTGAAATGAATATATGCAGATCGGAGTAATAAATACCCGTGTACCCCTATGTTCGTTGTTTGTACACGCAGAGAAAAGATATGCTTACTATATGGTCACGGCAACAATAGTATGTTCACTGCAATAAAAGTATGGTCGTCGCAACCATAGTATTGTTTTTTTTAATTTCATTTTGATAATGGTATGATTGCGGCACTATTAATATTGTTGAAATGTAACAATAGCATTGTTGCCAAATTTTGAAATGAAAATATGGTTGTAGCAACAATATAAATATAGTTGGTGCGACAAAACTATTATTTTTTTGAGTTTAATGTTTACAATAATATGATTACGGCAATCATACCGACAAAATTAATTTTGTTAAGTGTTTAATGCATTTTTAAATAATTTACTTAATACAAATGTCTATTGTTAAATAACATCAACCCAATCCTTACAAATATTTTGGGGATCATAGTATGGTTACGTGTAAGTCAAACTATGGTTGTGAGGATCATACTATGGTTGTATGAGAAATATTCTATGGTTGTGAGTACAATAATATGGTTGTGGGGATCATAGTATGGTTGAGTGAGTATAATAATATGATTGTGGGGATCATAGTATGGTTGTGTGTGAATCATACTATTGTTGTGATGAGCATAATATTGTTGCGCCACAACCATATACCCAACAAAAGTATGATGCTATTCGAATATTGTTATCCCAACCATACTTTTTTTCTGCGTGTAGTTAGAAAATAAATTGCGCCAAAGTATACTTGATCGGACGAAATTTCCTAGTAGTATTGACTAGTACTTGTCAATCCTCAAATTCAAGTATTATACAAATTACGAAAAATCCGCATGAAAAGGTTGGAAATGGTCCAAGTGATTCAGATAAAGGGTGATCCAAGTAGAGATACTTTATTCTATAGCCATTTTTTTGGCAGATCACGTGTGAGTCATGTCATGTTACTTTTCGTTTGTATTGTCTGGAATTTTATCATTGAAAGACTTACGCCTGAACAAAGACTAAAAATCGTTCGACTTTATTAAGAAAATTCACGTTCTGTAAGGAATGTATTTCGTGCGTTTTCGAGCCAAATTTTTTTCAGCTCATTTCTGGCTCAATGGGTTTGTAAACTAGCAAAATTGCCGCATTTGGGACGAAGAGCAACCAGAAGAGGTTCTAGAGCTTCCACTTCATCCAGAAAAAACATCGAATGATTCCACCGGCCCACATTTATTCATAAATGATGCCGGGGAGAACGTAACCGTCAATGGCGACCGTTATCGTGCCATGATTACCGACTATTTGATGCCTAAAATTGAAGCTCGTGTTCTCGGCGACATTTAGTTTCAACAAGACGGCGCCACTTCCCACACCTCGCATCAATCAATGGATTTATTGAGAGAACACTTAGGTGAGCAGATAATTTCACGTTTTGGGCCGGTCGATTAGCCACTAAGATCGTGTGATATCACACCGATAGACTTTTTCCTGTGGGGATATGTAAATTTTTAAGTTTATGTGGTAAACCTGCTTCGATTCAGGCCTTACAGCAAAACATCACGCGTGTCATTCGCCAGTTACCAGTCGAAATGCTCGAACGAGTCCTCGAAAATTGGACTCAATAGATGGACATTTTATAGAAATAATCTTCAAAAAATAAATGCCAAAGAATGTTTTTCAAATAATAATGAACATTCCCCCTTCAATTTGAATTTTCTGTGTTTTTAAAAAAAGGAGGGAACCCCGAAATGGAATACCCGTTACTTGTTTGTCCTAATAAAAACAGTTTGGCAGGACTTTGGACGTAGATAGGCTGGGCGATTTAAAATTTGAATGGGCTGTAAAAAAAAATGGACTGATAATTTTTTAAATTCTTGTTTTACTGAAATGGTTGCTTTTATTAATGGAAGTCCATCCTATGCGTTTTGCTTCGTCCAATGGGCTGAAGATTGTTTGGCAGAAGATAAAGAATTTTAACGAAAAATATTGTTTTTAGATGAAGCTCATTTTCATCGCGGTTGCTATGTCAATAAGCAAAATATCCGCATATGGATTCATGCAAGTTAATAACTCAATCCTAAAATGATTCGAAAATGATTTTAGTTGTGGTTTTTTTAGGAAAAGTACTTATTTATGATGTTACTACCCAGTAAACCAAATTTGCCGACAACGTCTAATATCAGACAATTATGAACAATATCTAAACTTTATGGAAAATTCTTACCGAAATCGTTACTAATTCTGTTCGATTTGTCTGAGGATTTTTTTTTCAGAGAAGTAGTTCAGAGTTTTTGTCAACCCTCTCATATGTTTTTAGTCACGAACTCGGTAAGAAATCGAAACATTTTGCCGATTGTCGTACAGAATTCTGAATTGCTGGGTATCGAGTGATCAATCTAGAGCTTTTTTTCAAAATAAAAAAATTCATTGTTCATTCTAAAGGACATTGTATGTCCACGAACCGCTGAAAAAAATACTAAAAATTTTTCGCCGGATTTTAACCTTCAACCTTTGCAGTCCTTGTCAAAAGCAACACTTTTCCTTCGCCATACGAAAAACATCTAACATAATTCAAGTGTCTTCCCTACGTTTGATGGACGCTTTTATTTCCAAACTTAAATGAGGTTTAATGGGTAAACTTCCCCTTAACCGAGTTTAGGCAGTAATTAAATCTATCGTTTTTTTTCTTTAATCTCACTATCCATCTTATTAATATTCCGCCAGCCTCTGCGTTGTGATGGAGTCTGTGTAATCTTATGTTGATTCCCAATTTGCTTACAAAATAATATGAGTAGAGCATAGCGGTGGCGATGTACATTATGGCTCGCGGCCTTGGCCTTATCGATACTCCAGTTGATATGGAGCAAAACATTATCGAATTTTAAGCGAAACGGCCTCCGGCAATTCCGCCGATACCGATGTAACTAAGGCATCATTTCAAATTGCTATTTAGTTACGGTATCGGCGTGACTCTTGCTTTATGTTTTTTGCTGAGTGAAATTGTTCTTATTCAGAATTGTGAAATTGTTTTCTCCCTGCTCCACCAATCGTTCGAGCAAGTATTTTCCTAATAAAAAAAGAAAGTAAAGTACGATTCGGCATTCTTACTTGTGACCATATGTCAATATTCACTATATTTTCGTGTAGCATATCGAAATGTACTCATCTATTAATTTTATACATAGTAGAAGTAGCTTAGTAGATGAGTCGAGTAAAAGCTGTACAGCTAAAGAACAATTGGACAGTAACCGTTTACATATTTAACCACAGGCCGAATGCAGTCGGCGCCCTGTGGGGTGGTCATTGCGAGCAAACTCATCGAAAACGTATGAGCAATTGGAAGATTATATTGTGTATATAGCGGTTGCTTGGTCAAAACTTGGACATCCTAAATACGCGGTTCAGTGGGTTTTTTTTGCCAGAAAACCATTTTTTACCACTCAATTTCAAAATCTGAAGCCCCAACCTTCCAACAATCTGTACTTCCAATAAAATGAAAGGTGGGAATGTCTTTATTCTATTAAAAAATATGTTTTGCAAATTTCCAGAACAGAAAAAAACTATAAATTTCTGATAAAAGATGTGCAATACTTGCCATAAAAGTTTTTCATATATTTATTGAATACTCTAATTATGGAATACTGCAACTATTTATAGACCAGTGGGTCGAAAATGTGGATGGAGATTGTTAGTAGCAACAGCATATAATTATAAATTTTTCAGCGAGCAAAAGGACGAATACCAATATTTACGAGTGTAATTTTTAAAGTTCTTAAAATTAAAAAAAAAACTGGTCTTAAAGAGTTTAGTTTTCCCTTCAACAATTGCTGCGAAGCTTTCTGATGAAGGTCGTCAAAGACCCGAAATCGCGATAAAAGCAGTGTGCAGCCTTGTCTTCTCTTCAAATATAGACGCAATCTCGAGCCGGTTAATCCCTGTTCAATGTGTAAAAGCAAAAGACCGAAATAAAACAAGTAAAAAATGTTAAGTTTGGCTGTGCCGAACTTTGGATACCCTCCACCAGATTCCCAAATAAAACTAAATTTGGTGCGGAAGTATGTTCTATATAGAAATCTTTATGTGCAAAATCTCATTTCGATAGGTCAAGCTTGTGGTGAGTTATCGTCATATTATTTCTCAAAGCCCATGAGACCGTTTGTGTGGGAGGTACCAGTAGAGCCTTTCCGATCTTTGCCAAATTTAGCGCAAAAGTTTGTTCTATACATTCATTATGCCGAAAATTTCGTCGCGATAGGTCAAGTGTGTGGTGAGTTATTGTCATATTATTTTTCAAGGCCCATGAGGCCGTTGGTGTGGAAGGTACCAGTAGGACTTTTCCGATCTCAACCGAATTCAGCGTAGAAGTGTGCTGTATATAGAAATCTTGATGCGTAAAATTTCATTTCGATAGGTCAAGTTTGTGGTAAGTTATAGTCATATTATTTCTCAAGGCCCATAAGGCCGTTTGTATGGGAGGTACAAGAAATGGTGGCCCAATCTAAATCATTTTTATACAGATAATTGCGCCTATATAGAGATTATTATTTGCAAAATTTCATCGATTTTGCTCAAGAAACTGAACGGATATTTCCAAATAAAAAACTAATTTTTATGAGGTAGTGTCGGTTGAGGGTCTCCAACACCAACTTCCTGTTGAGCTTTTTCAATACCAACCATGCTAGGTTAACTACACATGTTTGTGCCAAATTTCAGCTTCGTAGCTGTTTTCATGCAGGCTCTATCTAGTTTTCAACAGATCGAAGATCAAGAATATATATACTTTGTTCGGTCTCCAATGGTATAATAAACGAGCTAAACACAATCTAAACTAATAAGGTGGTTACATTTTAAGGGCCGATGTTGATTTTGAATAAAACACAAATTGTTTAGGAAATGATTGTCATTTCTTTTTATTATAATAATATTAGTATGATTCAATTATGCATGGAATAAAATATCGGCCAAATGGCCGCCGCGAACTCGGCGGCACACCTCTGCCTGATGGTCCAAATTTTCGATGACGCTGAGGCATAATTGAGGTTCTATGCCATTATTGTGCCGAATTATCTTATCATTTAGCTCTTGAATTGTTGCAGGCTTATCGACGTACACCTTTTTTTCAAATAACCCCAAAGAAAGAAGTCCAACGGTGTCAAATCACATGATCTTGGCGGCCATTTAACATCGCCACGACGTGAGATAACACGGCCATTGAACTTGTTTCGCAAAGAAGCCATTGTTTTGTTAGCTGTGTGGCAAGTGGCACCGTCCTGTTGAAACTACATATCATCCATATCCATATCTTCCAACTCGGGCTATATACTTAGTAGGGACATAAATACTGTTACACACGTTTTATGCTGTAAAATAAAAAGGACTTAATGTTTTTGGACCAAATATTTGTTAATATATTTATTGATGTATATTGTATCCAAAAAGAATCTACTTATTCGAAATGTCCACCTTTTGCCTTTACACACGCCTTAAGTTGCACTGGCCGATCGTCAATAGCTGCACGAACCTCGTCCACTGGAAAATTGGTCACAGCTCGAACCAAAGCAGTCTTAAGAGATCCAATGTTGGGATATCTTTTGTGATAAACCTTGTCCTCTAAAACCGTCTACAATTTGTAATCCAATGGGTTCAAATCTGGACTGCCTAAGTGCCATTCTTCAGAGGAAATGAACGCTGCCAAATTGTTTCGAAGCCAGGCCAGGGACGTTTTAGCCTTATGGGCCGGCGCAGAATCCTGCTGGATAGTCCCTGGCTGGTTTTGGAACAGGGAATTGTTAAGAGGCTTCTCAACAGCTTCCAAAACGGTTTCTTTTAAACTTTGGCCGATGTTTTAACTCCTTGTTCGCAGAAATACAGGTTAGTGACCCCATCGTAAAAACACCCACCACTAAAACTAGTTTGGTGGGGTGTCACCCTTGGGATCAGTTCAGATGCTTCTTTAGATGACCGCGATGTTACATTTTTCCTGAACATTGATGAACAACATTTTTTTGTGCAAGTTAACAGCGTGCTTCACCTTAAGACGTTTGCATATTTCAATCCTATTTTTTTAAAGCTGCAGTCAATAAATGTCCGGTATGTCGTTTGAAAGCCCCAAGTCCCAAGTCTTTTTTAATGATTTGACTCATGGACTTACGGGTCATGATTTTACGGCTTTGATGACATGCGGTGTTCGAACAGAGCGTAGGCGGCCCGACCGGTGGCGGTCTTTTACATCTCCAGTCTCCTCAAACAGTTTTATGCATCGGTAGACGAACATGCGGCTAATCCCTAGTGGCCGGAGCGTTTTGAAAACATCGCTTTTTATTTCACACATGAAAAGCGCTGTTACAGCGATAAGGTTCTCTTTATCTGACCACTCCATGATAAAAGTTGAAACATTTTTAAAATTCCGTCTAATTAAAATTCATACTAACGCTATTGAGGTTAGCTTTCAAGACCCATATGACATTAACGGGGTATGTTCAATTCTACTATTGAAATGGGTGTGTTCAATGTTGTAACAGTATTTATGTCCCTACTAAGTTAAATTCGTTATCATCTCACGATAGCGAACACCATTCACAGTAAAGGCCTGACCGGCCTCATTTTGGAAATATACGGAAATACCGCACCAAACAGTCACTCTTTGTGGGTGCATGTTATTTCGACAATCACTTTTGGATTATCTTTCGCCCAAAAGGGGCAATTCTGCTTATTGGCGAGTCCAATGAAGTGCAAATGTGCCTCATCACTGAAGATGATTTTCTTCGAAAATTGAGCATCCACTGTTGAATAACTTTAACGCATTGATCGCTTGTGCATCTTTCCATGGTTCAAATTGAGTTTGTCTGAAATTGAGATATATCAAATGAAATGCAGAAAAAAGCTTTACGTTTAGGTTTGGTGCACATTTAACATCGGCCCTTAAAATTTAACAACCCTTTAGCTCTAACCGGAAATATCCATGCGATTGATAAAATCCTTCCAAGGTTTTCGTTTTAACCATGCAACTTCTATGAATTAAATTTGACAACATATAGTTGATTCTTTTTTTACGTTTCGCTTTTCGGTAGCAAATCCCTCTTATGCTTATGGTTGAGGGTGCGAAAATTGTCCACAGCTTGAAAGCGAAAATGTTGCCCGGTTACCTGTCCCATTGCCTTGTTCTGCCGCCACTTTGTACTGTGAGGGTAATTTTTTTTTAATCGATCCCTTGTTCTAGAAACATAATTGTACCAATGCTTCTATGCTATGGACTTTGAACATATGTATGTATAAAACTATGTATATATGTATGTATGTAGATGTGAAATATACATATGTATTTATACACAACACTTGCATACTGTCTACATACGATGTACATCTGTTCGATACACAAAGGGGTATAGCACATATTTACCTACATACACACATACATGCATGTGCATGTACTCGTATGTGTAGGTATATACATATTTATTTTTAATCCAAACAACAATCGAAACGACATAAATCTCCATTTTCATGTTTTGCAAAACAAACGAAACGAAGTCATGTTCAGAAACTAATAAGAGCAAAAGCTGCAAAAGCAATCGCTCGTCGCCGTCCCCGGTTCGCTGGCACAGCCATGCATGCAGATTCACGCTTTGATATCCTTCGAGTGTGCTATGAAAAGACTACACTTCCGTGTCCACTCAGCTGTGGTGATGTTTGTTTAGCAGCAAACATTTGGCAGCCACAGCCAACAATGCCAACACCACGGCCATCGCCATCATCGACACCAGCAACATGAGCTGGAGCAGCAGCAGCAACAACTGAGTTGAAGTCGTGGCACCAGCAGCAACGGCGGCAGCAAATAAAATTGTATACCAAAACATTTATGATTTATTACCCTAGTCAACTGTGATTGATTTCTGGTGTTCTCTTTTTTTCTGCTGCTGCTGCTGCTGGGCAGGACCAACAATGGTGGCTTTCAACACACAAACACACTCACACACATGTGCAGATTGTGAATGTTTGATTTTTGGAATAGTGGCATAGACATGTGTGAGTGTGTTTTTGTAAGTGTGAGGGTGTCTGTGTGGTATGGCTGGTATGAAATAGTCCAACCGACACGTGAGTAAATCACAGATTTTTCCATTTTAGTTCTTTCATAGAATCATCAGCGTAGTCATCGTCCATGTCCTCCACCTTATCTGGAGTAACAATACAAACAAGCATGCATATCGTCGCAGTCATCGCCTCCCCCGTCGTCATCGTCACCATCATCACCAATTCTGGCACTCTGTAAAGTGTTGGCGCGGTTAACCAGTAAAACTTTCGATAGCAAAGTTAGACTCATTCCCCCATTTGGCAATCTTGTCCGGGTCAATTGAGGCAACAACGTCTTCGCTAGGCAGCAATTTTGATTTGTAACATTTAGCACTGAGTGCCTGGCGACAGTACCCACATCAAGGTAGACAATTGACGACTGTCTTAAGCAATTAAGGCAAGTTTCGGCATCTTAATGGAAGCAAATCGATGTAACGAGTAAATTGACGGGTGCGACAATTTCGATTGATGACGTAAAGTCGTCAGTAAAGTGGGATTTCTAAAAAAGACTGTAAAGAATTTGACAATTCATAAGGGGTTTTCCTGTTTTTTATTGATTATATAAAATAGGTGTTCTCCCGTGTTTATAATGCGCCAACTTTTTTTGTTTTTTTTTTGTTTTTTTGTGTTTAAAAATTATTCACAAGAAAAACAACTAAAAATATTTGTAGAGCTAAGCACTGTAGGACAGTGAGTGTTCCAACATTAAAAATTTTAAAGTCCAACGCAACTTTAGGTTGCAAAAAAACTATCGTAGAATTTTGTGCGCAATGCGTTACAATACAAAACATATAACGCGTGATCCATTTCGAGGTTTCCTACTTTTTTAAAGAAAAAAACACAGAAAATTCAAATTGAATGGGGAATGTTTATTATCATTTGAAAGAAAATTCATTGGCATTTATTTTTTCATGATTACGTCTATCAAATGTTGGCCGCGACTACGTCCCAGATGGTCCATCCGTTGAGTCCAATTTTCGATGAATGTTCGAGCATTTCGACTGGTAACTGGCAATGTTTTGCTCCTAGGCCTGAATCGAAGCAGGTTTGTCCGCATACACTTTAGACTTTACATATCCCCATAGGAAAAAGTATAACGGTGTGATATCACACAATCTTGGTGGCCAATCGATCGGCCCAAAATGTGAAATTATCTGCTCAATAAATCCATTGATTGATTCGATTGGTGCGAAGTGGCGTCGTCTTGTTGAAACCAAATGTCGCCGAGATCACAAGCTTCAATTTCAGGCATCAAATAGTCGGTTATCATGACGGTTTCGTTCTCAACGGCATCATTTTTGAAGAAATAGGGACCGATGATTCCACCGGCCCACACCACACCAAACCGTTGTTTTTCTGGATGAAGTGGCAGCTCTTGAACCTCTTCTGATTGCTCTTCGTCCCAAATGCGGCAATTTTGCTTGTTTACATACCCATTGAGCCAGAAAGGGCCTCATCGCTGAACGAAATTTGGCTCGGATACGTCGGATCTTCTTGGAACATTTCAAGAACCCATAGAACGAAGCGATGTCGCTTGGGACCGTCGGGCGGCTTCAGTTCTTGCACAAGCTGTATTTTGTACGCTTGTACGCTACCTCAGTCCAAGTTGCTGCGAACGGCGCCGAATCGACTCTCCACGGTCTTGGTGTACACGCTACAGCCGCTACATTTTCTTCACTGCGTGCTGGAAGTGGTATATTCGGTCGAATAATATCCAATAATGAATGCTGGGTCTCAAGATGGGTGATGGTGTTGCGAATAGGACGCTCAGTAGGCCGATTATTTTGACTATAAGTTGAACAAAGGGCACGAAGCATATTCCTCACAGAACGCGAATTTTCGTAATAAAATTGATCGATTTGTAAACTTTGTTCAGGCGTAAGTCTTTCCATGATAAAATGCCAAATAATACTAAACCAAAATAACATGACAGCATGACGCGACTAACACGTGATCTGCCAAAAAAAAGGCTATTGAAAAAAGTATCTCAACTTGGATCACCCATTATATACATATTAGCCATGTTCTTTTTAGGTTACTAAATAAGCATTTGTATGAAAGTTACTCGGTAAGCAAGGGAGCAAGGGAGGCTTTACTTGAAACAAAACGAGTTAGAAATACCTGACTTATTTGTTTAACAAAAAAAATATTATGACCCACCCGGCTTGTGTACTTATATGTAACACAATCAAAAACATACGTTTTCTGTTATTGATACAGAAAGAAAATGAATAGAATGAAAGAAAAAGAAAATAGAAAAAGCGGAATTGGTGGAAATGATATTGCGGTTTGGAGATTGATCTTCGTACAGTTCGAAGACTATACGCAAAAGGTAATTCTCATTAATAACAATGAGTCTCCCGTATAAGTCATTTGATTTGTGGCCGAAGTAATCGTTGCCAAAGACTGCTGAAAAAAAAACCTTGGTGGGTTTAGAAACAGCTGTACAGTCTGCCTGGCAACCGTAGCAGATACATTTCACTAATTTCTTCTTTTTACGTTGATTCTGAAAACGAAACGACATAAAGGTCTCGAGCCAGAATAAAAAAACTGTCAAGTCATTATAATGATAAAATACCGAATAAATAACAAAAAAAAAAGAAGAAAAAAAACTAGAAAAAGCGGAATAATATCATTTCCATAAATTACAGTGATGAAAAACGGTGAGTTAAAACGTTTATTGTTAAGATTTAGAGAAATTTCGAGGTAGCTTTATTATTTTAAGAGTAACAAAACGAAAATTATGGACCAGGTACGAGACGTTGATGCTGTTGTCTTGCTAGAAAAATCCAGAAAAGCCAGAAAAAACTTATTTGAATGGTCCCGGAAAAAATGCCTATCTACATGTTTTAGAAGGCATGATTTGTCAATAAAATGTTAACAAATGAAGAAACTATTCGAAATAACAAAATTCGTTTTCCATAATTTGCTTTCCTTTTTTGTTTGTAAACAAACTATTGTTGAGCTTATGATGCCATCTGATTCAAAATGTTGTTGAATGTTGCCAGAATAACATTTTGCTAATTAAATATGTAACTAAGCTAATTACCTGAAAAGAACACGGCTATTGAAAGCTACACAGTGAAAAAATTATGCTAAAGGGGCTAATTGCATTAAGCTATTTACCACTCGAAGCAGTTAAAACTGAGTTGGAATTCCTACTATAACTGTGAGACGCCGATTCATAAAGCAAATTTAATTTGCTAGTTGTTCTCGAAATATCATAGAAGTAAAACAATGACCCGACAAATCGCATATTCTTTGAAAATAATATGCGATAAATACTGATAGAACATTGAACACACCCATTTCAATAGTAGAACTGAACATACCCCGTTAATGTCATATGAAATTTGAAAGCTAACCTCAATAGCATTAGTCTATTAAAGGGTTTTTAAAATTGTTTCAACTTTCATCTTGAAGTGGTCCGTGAAATGAAATGTGTGAAATGAAAAAAGTGATATTTTCAAAACGCTCCGGCCACTAGGGATTAGAAGAATGTTCGTCTACCGATGCATTAAACTGTTTGAGGAGACTGAAGATGTAAAAGACCGCCACCGGTCGGGCCGCCTACGCTCTGTTCGAACACCGCATGTCATCAAAGCCGTTAAGCCAAGAATTCACAGAAATCTGCTCCGAAACAGAAAATCATGGCCCGTGAGATAAATATCACGCAAAAGTCCATAAGTCGAATCATTAAAAAAGACTTGGGGCTTTCAAACGACGTACCAGACATTTATTGACTGCAGCTTTAAAAAAAGGATTGAAAAATGCAAACGTCTATCGGTGAAGCACGCTGATAACTTGCAAAGAAATTTTTTTTTTCACCGATGAAAAAATGTTTTCAGTTCAGGAAAAAGTTAACAAGCAAAATGATAGAGTGTATGCGCGGTCATCTAAGGGAGCATCTGAACTGATCCCAAGGGTGGAAAAGGGTCATCTCGAGCTTCAGTCATGGTTTGGTGGGGTGTCTCTTACGATGGGGTCACCGACCTGAATTTCTGCGAACAAGGAGTCAAAACATCGGCCAAAGTTTACCAAGAATCCGTTTTGAAAGCTGTTGTGAAGCCTCTTGACAATTCCCTGTTCCAAAACCAGCCATGGACTTTCCAGCAGGATTCAAAGCTGGCCCATAAGGCTAAAACGTCCCACTCCTGGCTTCGAAACAATTTGCCAGCGTTCATTTCCTCTGAAGGATGGCTTTCAGGCAGTCTAGGTTTGAACCCATTGGATTACAAATTGTGGACGGTTTTAGAGGACAACGTTTGTCACAAAAGATACCCCAACATTGGATCTCTTAAGACTGCTTTGGTTCGAGCTGTGGCCAATTTTCCAATGGACGAGGTTCGTGCAGCTATTGACGATTGGCCAGTGCGACTTAAGGCGTGTGTAAAGGCAAAAGGCGGACATTTCGAATAAGTAGATTATTTTTGGATACTATATTGTAATAAATATATTAAAAATCAATAAATATATTAAAAAATATTTGGTCGAAAAACATTCAGTACTTTTTATTTTACAGCTTAAAACGTGTGTAGCAGTATTTATGTCTCTATAAGTACATGTATAACTGGGAACGCCCCATACAAGAAAAAATTCACGAGACGTGCCCAATCTGAAATAAATTTAGATGATATAACATTAATTCAATTGGTAATAATGAAAATAAATGGGTTAAACGGCCTAAAATACTTTGTTCCCACTACAAAGAAAAACCTAAAGCATTGAAGAAGTAATTTTATGGTTAAGAGGGGTTTTACTAGACATGGAGTCTGAAGTCATATAATGGATAAGGGAAAACATGGATGAACAATTATTCTACCGTATCTTAAGCGAAGTGATGCTGTCTTCGAACCCAAAAACAGAAAGATACCACAACTATTATTTTATTATTTTAAAAAAATATTCTTCCGTATCTTTAGTGATACGATGATGTCCCATTTAGAATGAAAAATTCCTTAAAATAAATATTTAACAACACACTTTGGGTTTGGAACAAATTTTTTTAAAGATAACAACGTGAATTCCCCGATATTTATCCTATATAACTTTTAAAAAGAAAATAGTCAAGGAAAAAGTTTGATTAATAAAATCAAGGAATAAAGACGACTTGTGGAGGGAAACATTAAATACGCATGGTATTATTTTCTGCAATGGACTTTCCAGTATTTGGTGGAGCCAATGCCAGCCAGATGCAAACAGTTTTACGAAAAAACGGTAACTCTACAAAATATAAACTCCTACGAGTAATAACTTAATTAAATTCTACATCATTCCATTAGGGAACAAGGGGAATATCTCTCGAATCACTGAACCTTCTGTTTAACGTACGAGAAGTTTTTACATGACGTACAGATAAATCTCGTACTCGGAAAGTTTCTGATGAGGTGGAAAACCCTCCGAATGATGTAAACAATAAAATAACATGGAAAAACAAACATTTTACAGTTAAATAATTACTTTTTTTGTTTCTTTGAAAGTATATTTAACTGACTTATTTTGTCCGTAACTGCGGACGAAAGCCTCAAAAAACAACCAATGTACTGATCTTTCTAGAGGATTATTTAGTCCTTGTGTAGGGAAAATTTCTATCTTTAAACCGATTTTATCTGTTTTTAATACAAGCCAGTTAAAGATTGAATAAACGATAAAATTAAATTACGTCCAGAGTATATAACGAGGTTTCCGGTCAACACTTTGAGGAGTCGTATTAAATTTGAGGAGGGTATTAAAATCAAGTAACTAAGGCTAAAGTCGGTCGAGTTCGACTATTCATTTCCTACACCACCTATTTACATTCAAAACTCAGCACGTTTCTTCTAAATTTGATCATTGTTAGACTTAACATGTCCATCAAAAGACTAATATTAAGAGCTTACCCCTATAAGGAGCTTTGTGGCATTTATGTGTACTTGTATTTGTAGCAATTTTTTTCTTAATTTGAGTACAAATAAGTTCAAATTGACTATTAATCACGCTACATTAAGTAAATTTTAGGGCCACTTGAGCCAAAAAGTTTTTACAAACCTATATCGAAATTGTGTAATATTGCTAAAGTTTCTGAATATATTATATTTGATAGGATTTATTTTGCTGTTAAACCAATGTTATCACTATTTCAACATGGTTTTATTAGTGGTCGCTATTCTGTCACTAACTTAGCGGGTTTTTTATAGTATTGAATTTTTACTTTTGAACAAGGTTGTCAAGTAGATTCAATTTACACTAATTTACCTAAGGCATTTGACAAAATTTTTCATTCAATTCTTTAACATAAGTGAGGTTAATTGGCTTTCATGGATTTTTTTTAAATGGTTAACTGCATATATGTGACGCGCAAAATAGAAAGGGACCTAAGGGTAAAAAACAGTTTTGTTCAGGAGAGCTATTTTAAAGAATTAAATACGTGTATCTTTGGGGTACCATCACTTTCATAAAACGCGCATATCTCTGGAAAGGAACACTTTTGGGGCATGGGATCGGTCTCATTCGATGCTCAGATGTTGTCCACACCAAAAAAAGTGAAAATTGATTTTATACCCTTAGGTCCTTTTCTCTATGCGCTGTCACATATATATAAGTATAATAGAAACAAATTTGTATCCGTGGAGTGAGTGATTTTATACGCTTATAAAGAAGGTTTCTAGGCCCCTTGCTCGTAATTATTTTTATGAATGATATTTTATCTTGTATTAAATGATTACAATTTTGCTCTACATCGATAACACAGTACAACAGCCAATCTGGGGGGTGAGAAATTCCAAGTCAGGGTGATGGTACTAGGTCAGTATATTAAAACCCTCAAAGGGTTTTGCGTTCGTATGTGCCAGTTTTTTTTTATCTTGATGTTTTTTCGCTTAGTTGTAAAATGTTGGCAAAAACGTAGTTTGACATAACTCGAGAACGACTAGTTCGATTTTGCTGAAATAAATTGAGAAAAATTAATAATTACATTTTCTTTAATCCATTAATATTGGGGAAAATTTATAAAAAAAGGCGATAAATGACACTTTTTTGAATAAAAACACATATCAATATTCTTGTCAAAATGGGATTCACTTAATTGTAAATAAAAGCAGAACGCGTTAATCGATTTCTATGATATATGTCGCATTTTGTTTATAGGTTATGTGACTTTACGTGAAAGTTATAAGACTCTACACGTTTTTCCGTTTGGGATTTATATGTTTAAAAAAAAAAAAAAAATTATAAATTTATTTATAATTGCAAAAATGTTGATTTGGTAGAGAAACAGTATATTAATGGATTAAAGGAAATGTAATTATTAATTTTTCTCAATTTATTTCAGCAAAATCGAACTAGTCGTTCTCGAGTTATGTCAAACTACGTTTTTGCCAACATTTTACAACTAAGCGAAAAAACATCAAGATAAGGAAAAAATGTAAAAGGTCATAAAAAAAACTGGCACATACGAACGCAAAACCCTTTGAGGGTTTTAATATACTGACCTAGTACCATCACTCTGACTTGGAATTTCTCACCCCCCAGATTGGCTGTTGTACTGTGTAATTAAACACCATTTTAGTGCATTAAATCCATAGCAGATGTATTTTTTTTGCAGAGTGATGTACAGAGTATAAGTATAGCCAAATGGTGTTAAGATAATTTTCTGTTAATGTTACGAAATGTTTCAAGGTTTCATGCAGAAGTCCGATTATCTATGACTATTGGCTCAATGTTCATAAATTAGTTAAGACTGATTTAGGTGTGATATTTAATTGAAAGTTTGCATTTATATATCATATAAATTTTATTGAACATAAGGCATACACACTGTTAGCTTCTATTAAAAGGAATAATAGAGATTTCGTGGATCCATACTCAGTAAAGTTAATTTAAAAATCATTAATTAGATCTAAAATATAATATGCGTCCTAAATGGAATCCCTTTTGTTTAGTTCACTGTTGTAGACTTTATATTGTTTGTCTTCGCTCAATTAATTTTGCTCAGCCTCAGCCCGTACTTGTAGACAAGTGTAAATTGATTTGAAAACGATGGATAATAGAAGAACCTTATTATCTCAAGCTGTTCTTCATTAACTGGTTTCTGGCTCGATAGATTTGTCGTGTTTGTTAGCAGCCAGAACCTTGCGGCGTTTAAATTTGTTTTGTTTACCTGTTTATAGACCGAATTATTCTTTTTATAAACTTATAACTAGAGCAATGAAAGAGTCCTATATCATATCCAATTATAACATGGATTTTTTTGACTCGTTACGCAATTTTGTTAATAACTTAGATTTAATTTATTTTTAGTTATAATAAATAGTCTGTAAGGAATTAGTACTTCCATAGAATTAGATAAAAATATAAACAAATTTAGTGAGTTCAAAAAAACTGTAACCATTTTAACTATTGTTCCTCCGCAAATAACTTAAATTTGCTAAGCAAATCCTCAGAAAAGTTTACTTTTTACCTGGGCCGATTTAGCCCATTTAAAATAATGCAGACTTTTAGGATCCTGGGTTGATTCGTTTGCCCGCTATTGTGCTTTCGTGCGTACTGCTTACAATTTTACGACGATCAAGAATATGTGTTCCTAGATCAATATTTCACGGTGTAGCAAACGGAATGACAAATGTAATATACTTATACTATCCACCCCTCGGTGCAGGGTATAAAAACCATAAATTGCAGTTCGAATTGCGTTTGTATCAACCGCATTCAGCAGATTTGGCTCAGAGCGACTACGAAGGTTGCGATTTGCTTTGTTTACAGTGTGTTAAAAAATAATCTCAGCCAAAAATGGAAATATCCCGTGAACATTTTCGTGCGATAGTTTTTTACGATTTTCGGCGTGGGTCATCGAGACAAGAGTTTTTAACTCAACCTGTTTTGACTTTTGGCGATGAAGTACCATCAAACCACTGCTAATCGCTAGTACCAAGAGTTCAGTCTCAGACGCCGTTCGCTTCAGGATCAATTTCGTGCAGGACGTCCAACTTCGAACACTTTGCCAGACACCATCGATGCTGTGCGTGAACTGATTAAGCAAGACCGACATGTGACATACCGTGAGATTGAGGCATCCTTTTGCATTAGTATGACAAGCTTCAATAAGATATTGCATGTTCATTTGGCCGTGAAAAAAAATTGTTCTCGTTGGATCCCACGTAGTTTGAAGAATGCTCAAAAAAGGCTCGTATGGATTGGTGCAAAGAGATGCTGTAAAAGAATAACTGCGGTAGCTCAAAGACAGTGTATAACATTGTCACAGTTGACGAATCATGGATCTATGCGTATGAACCCGAAAAAAAACAGCAATCGACCGTATGGGTCTTTCAAGTCGAGCCAAATTCAACAAAAGTTGTTCGTGGAAGAAGTACATCGAAGCAAATGATTGCGTTTTTCTCGGTATAACTGCCCATGTTGCCACAGTCCCTTTAGTGGAACATAGGACGGTCAATTTTGAGTGGTATACAACCATCTTTTTGCCAACAGTGTTTGAAGAAATGAAGAAAAATTATAAAAGACGACAATACAAGCTCTCACACATCATCTGAAATGATGAGCTATTTGACCACTCAAGATGTCGAATTGATGGGTCATCCACCGTACAGCCCTGGTTTGGCACCCAATATTATTATTATTATTCCCTAGCATGAACAAATGCGTGGTCAACGTTTTTCATCGCCCGAAGCAGCTGTTAAAGTGTTCAAAATCATGTTTTGGAGGTGTCCCAATCGGATTGGAAAAAGTGCTTCGAAAATTTGTTTGTGCCATTTCCAATATTAAATTATTATGTTTTATTGCCGGACCCAAAATATAAATAGCTACCCTAGTATTGGATATATGCAGATCTTAAAATAATGTCGCTCGAAGTGAAGCTGGGGACTATTTTGAGAAAAAGATAAATTGTCCTACAAGAATGATATTAAAATCTTAGAACGGCACTGGAATGATTGTGTTGCTCTTGATTTGAGATTATATTGAATAAAAATACCCATTATTAGTTTGCTAGGCCCTGTACTTTTTAGTCCATGTGTTAAGATTTATATAGTAGGTACAATAAACTGTGCGCTACTTTTGAAAATTCGAAGGTGCCAGAATTTCGGTTCAAAATGGTCCATAATCTGGACCACAAATGTAACCAAATCGTTCAAATATAGGATGTAATTTATTACGATTTAAGGGGGAGATAATTTGTCTATGCCTTGAGAGGGTCGGTTTTTAAGTTCTAAAGCTCATAGTTCTGGGCCCATTTCCCCACGTTTTTCGCAATATTGAATTCAGTTTTTGAAACATTTTGCTGGGTACACGAGTACAGCTCATGAAGGATATTAAGCGGCACAAATCCAAAGTATGCAAACTTCAATGAAATCCGTTAAATGTGTTTACCAAAAATAGACGATATTTTGTTATAAAGTTATTTCATCCGTACCCCGAGCAAGCCCAATAACACCGAACAGGTCCATGCACTCACACACACACTCATACTCGTATGTAAGTGTATACGGAAGCACTCAACCCTCAGTAAGGACCACGTATTTTTCGCAATCCTTTGATTATGAAAAGAGTTTCGAATGCTCCTGTGTGGGTAAGAGAGTATGTGGGTGTGTGTTGTTATTGAAGTTAACACATATTAATTAGCAAAAAGTTCAACAAACAAAAACTGAATTGAAAGACAGGATCAACCAGTCATCGATGGATAAACGCATGGTCGGGAGACAACAGACTGGAGACTGGGCTGGTGGTGCTCCGGCGACTGCTGGATGGGTTGGATTTTGCGATTGCCTTGTTTACTTTTCATGTTGAAGGTAAACAAGCTTAGAAAGGGTACGGCAGCTCTTTGTTCGTATGTAAATTTGTATGTATGTACGTATGCAAGCGTGTGAGTGTGCCGCAGCTTTGTGCTGGCTCTGTTTGTTTTGTATGTGACGCAAAAATATGTTGATTAATAACAAAAACAAGAACAAAAAATGAAAAGGTTCTGTATTCCCAGCCATAAACATGATTTGTACATATATCATACATATGACTGTATATATGTACGAAGTATACATACAGACCTACATATGTACATACGTACGTACAAGAAAGTCAAATTCATTGAATGTGCCAAAAGCACCACTCGACCTACAAGAAAGACAAAACCGTACGAATCTGAAGAGGGAGCGGAGAAAACAAATCACGATGATGATTATGGTGATTTCTTGCTTTCGTCCAAATATACATACATATGCACATTTGTAAGTACGTACATACACCCGTTTTGTATGCACGTGTGTACAAACCTACTCCGTCATTCAACCATCCATTCATTTATACTTCCAGCTATTCGTTTATACTACCTTCACTTACAACGTACATACATTAGGGAGGAGTGAATTTTCAGACAACCATCACAAAATCGACAGCTTTGATAGTTTGATTCATTTTACATATAAATTCGCGGTGATCATATTTTCTAAGATCACGTAAACTTTATAGATCCTAATTCACTCTTGCAAAATGTTGAAATTTTGCTGCTTTTCTTTCTATGTTAATTTATACCCTACACCGCTCTGTTCCTTAGCACATTTTTGTAACATTCAGCCATCTTTAAGTACTCCGAAAGACTCTGAAGCATTTTTTTTGTATTTTACAATATTTGTCCGTTCATCCGTCCTTATTATTTCGCCGAAAGCTCAAACTTAAAATATAGTTCTCCAGGTTGACATTTAAAAGAATTGGTTGAGATTTACACAAAGGCTCCCTTACGGTTTCGGGTCTTGGCGTTGTAGATCGATCTTGATTAAATTTGAGGTCTTACCACTGTAGAAGCCTTTAACAAACTGAGACATGTATATCAGAACTTGGAGGCTAAAATAGGTTGCATTGTATGAAGATCCATTTGACCACGACAAGATATTGCAATTGTTTAGGTCTTAGGCTGTTCAATTTAAGCGAGGACCTCTAGATGGGATAAAATATTATGTTTTAACTGTAACGATCTCTTATCTATTATGGGGGGCAACAATGGATCCCACGGCATTGTCCAAAAAAATTTCATCAAGATTGGAAGTATAATATTTCTGGCTTTTAGAGCTAAAAACATAAAACCGTACAGGGTGTCCGCCGGGAAGGTAGACTACTTTGCTTTGCCGCCATTTTGGTAAACATTATTCTTCACAGATCATATTTGGCAGTTGTAACGGTGACACATCGCATACCGCCAGGATTACAATGGAATTACTGCGAGACTTCTTTCCACAACAAGTTATTTCAAGAAATGGTGATGTTGATTGGCCTCCACGGCCAATCACGGTCGTCTTTTTGCGGGAATATCTGAAAAGCAAGGTTTATGCAAACACACAAGAAACGCTTAAGCAACTCAAACAAAATACTCGTGATAAAATTAATGAAATACAGCGTACAAATGCGAAAGGGCTCGCATTTGTGAGGCTAACGGAGGCGGACATTTATCTGATATTGAATTCCATACATAATTGCCGACATTAAATAAAACATTTATCAACTGAAACTGAAACAATGATAAGAATTCTTTCATCTGAATAAAAATTATCGATGATAAACATATTTAATGATTGTCATAAACATACTTATCATACTTTTGTTAGGACAGAAAGATACGTAATAATATATTTTATTATATAAGTTTTATTTGAATAAAATAAAAATTGTTTTAACAACCTCATTCAAATTTATAAAATCAATCACATTTATATTGTTGCTACACATTTAAGTAAAGTTTGAATTTTAAAGGTAAACGCAGAGAAAATATATGGTTACGACAATAATAATATGTTCTCTGCAATAAAAGCATGTTCGTCGCAGCTATAGTATTGTTTTTTGAATTTTATTTTGAAAAAGATACCATTATTACTATTAAAATTTAACAAATGTATTATTTTCAAATTTAGAAATGAAAATGTGGTTGTAGAAACCATATAAATACGAGTATGGGTGGTGCGACAAAAGTATTGTTTTTGTTTTGTTTTTGGTTTTATATTACTAACAACTCACTACGAACTAAGTACAACAGTTTTTATAGACACACGACACATTGCATGGTAGTTCTTCATTAAAAAAAACTGCAGCATATAGCTAGCGGTGCAAACCCTTGCGAATCAAAAGGCAGCTTGAGCTTTTATTGAGTTTTTTTTTGTTCGGTGGATTACTCTACTACCGGCTGGTTCTCTGTTATTAAGAATCAGTCTTAGACGTTGCTTGGGGTAAAAAAGTAGCGTTAACTGAAACTGCTGTTACCCCTGCTTCCAATTAAAAGTCTTTTCGGCTGCCTTTTGAATAACTTTTTTGTTTCTTTGAATGAAATATTGAACAGTAACATATAAGTAGTCTCAGATCTGACTATGAACTAATTGTAATGTAATTAAAAATAATTTACGTAATAAAAATCAGTAATGTTGAATAACCACACAAGCCAATGATGGTTGATGGGATTAGAACATGGTTGTGTGTGAATCATAATATGCTTGTGAGAATCATAATATAGTTTTGGGTATTATAGTATAATTGAGTGTGTATAATAATATGGTTGTGCGGATCATAGTATGGTTGTGTGTTAATCATACTTTTGTCTTGAGGGTCATAATATTGTGGCTCCAGAACCATACCATATACTCAACAATAGTATGACGCTCTTCGAATAAATGTTAAATTAAGTAAATCTCCAAATTTTCAGTCGGCAGATCGTGTGCTATGTTTTATTTGAGCAAGTTCAGATTTAAAAGGATGATAATGGAGCTGCAAATTTAGAATTACCTCGGTATAGGAGCTATAGTAAACCATGGATCGTTATGGCCCAATTGCAACGGTTATAGATATCTCATAACGCACTATAGTAAATTTAAGCAAAATCATACATAAATCATGTAAACAAGTTGAAGTCGGGCGCATTTTTTTGTTCAGCTAAGTTGATGCTAGATGTTGGTTGCTCGCTGCAAAATTTGGTTGGAATGAATATTCAGTTTTTAGAGCAGCAGGTCATGAAATCGGGAAGGACATTTGGCTACACAAGAATATTAACCCACATGGAGCACTTTCACCAGAGTTAATTTCAACCGCTAATAATGTGCCATGCTGAATTAAAAATTACTGGTATTAGAAATTTTGAACCGATTTAGTCCTATTTCACCAGAGATGTAACATGGGTTCTCGTTACATGAGAAGTTTGGTAGGAATCGTACATAATATGTGGAGCTGCAGGTTATGAAATCAGGAAGGACCTTCGAAGCTGTACGAAAATATGAACTAATTGACGCCACTTTCAACTGTGTTAATTAACGGATGCTCATAACGTACTATGCACTATTTGGGCTTATTCAGCTTTTATTTGTGGCTATCCGAACTGCAGGACCTTAAATCGGGCGGGAATTTTGTGTAGAAGCTGAACAAAAATACCCACCGAAATAGTTCAACTTTAACATAGATGGGCGTTGGCCAATAGTAAAGTATGTACTAAAGGGCAGTAAGAGCTGTAGACTCTGTATTAGGACAAGAAACCCATGTATGATCAAAATATGGCCCAATTTCTAAAGCGTTCTTCCTCGGCCCAAACTTGAAGAATGTACCAAGATTCATCGAATTCGGTTCATAACTGCGATTTATACTTTTAGTCCAACGATAGATGGACAGCTAGTGATTTTGAATCGATCGGTAAACTTAACCTTGGGTTTTTCTCCATTCCTTAAGGATGTTACAAACTTTAAGTTGTTATAACCTGTACCATAATGTGGTGTTTAAATACCAATACAATTTATGTCGACCCCACCTAAGGTAGATGTTTGCTTAGCATGCGAGCACAACAAACAAAACATCTCACAACGGCATAAAAACATGCCGAGAATACTACGATCTAACCAAACATCCATCCATCCATGCCGACCGTACTAGCGGGCGCATGTATGCACTTATTAATACCTGTAACTCCCAGTCCCCCCACCCATCAGTTGGGAGTGTGAACAGAAGCATATAAAGTGCCAAATCAATGGATGTTATTTGTGTTGATTGCTCACTTTAAGCTTAATTTTCGGAGTTTCTGGCATATTCAGTTTTATCGGCAACTTTTCTTCTCGACCTGCATTTGAAGACATGTACAGTGTGATAGTTTAGACTAATGTTGCTGAATGTTGAAGTTTATATATAAAGTTCTCGTTCTGGACACTGTGTGTGTGCGGTGTTTTTTCAAAGTTATTCCGGAGACACATATAAAAAGGATATAATTCAAAGGAATTCAGGACATATTCAAGAGAAGCTGAACATAAGTACTTTTTCCAAAGACAAACGATCTTGTATGCTTAAAACAACTGTATCAATTCTAGAGTATGAAACTGCAGCTGTAAAACTCCTAGACCATTCACCTTGTTTTGTGCTGACCACCCCCCTCCGAGATCCTTCACATCTGTTTCTCTGGCGAAAGACAGAGTCATCACGTAGCCAATCTAGTAAATTTACACAAACATACCGTATGGTAGCAGACATTGCATATATTGAATGTCCAGCACAAACAAGTGCTTGCTACGACAACCGACTGGCATAACTGACATGTTGCCACAATCAAGTTAAAGCCACTGGAAAGCTCCCCCTTAACTTTAGTTGTGTACTAGTGGCCGCAACTTAATTTTGTTCAACAAATGTTAGTAAAGACATTTGGCCGTGTAAGCGTCAATACGTATGCTTGTGTTGGAACGACCAGGTCAGTGTGTACGTTTAGTACCGTGTTACGATGCTCAGTAAATCTCTGGACGTTTGTTCTGCGGATGTACTTTTTTCCGTTGCCACGACTGGCTACTCCAACATTACTTAGTAATGTTTAGTGCTTTGTCATCCATTTGATCCATTCCATTCGTCGCCATCATCGTCATCGTCGTCGTTGGTGTGTGAGAAGGATGAAGATGATGGATTTTTGATTTGTTTCGCAAAATACTTTGTAACAACAACAGCAAGAGCAGCATCGGCAGCAGCAGCACCATCGTCGGCGACAACAACTTCATCAACAGCTGCCGTGGTGAGTGATGTCTTATTTATGTTACCTCTCAAATGTGACCGATGTATGAACAAACTTTTCGAACCGTGATTGTTTTTCTTTTTTTTTCTGTTGTTGTTTGTTGTTGTTAGTGTTTTGTCTTGTCCCCAGTGACCTTACGGCGGTGGTGGGTGGCCCATAAGAGTTTAGCGCAGCTTATGGGTTTTGATGAATTTCAGCCAGGATTTTTGGCGAAAGCCTTAAGTCATTACACTAGAATTTCTGTTCAAAAGGAAGTCTTAGGAGATACTTGAATAGTTTGTGTTCTCAATTGCGTATATGAGTTGGGGAATAATCCATCACGTAGCGAATTGCAAGTAAAGCGCACCTTCTCTAGCCGATGACAACAAAGATTGATAGGTTTTCTTTTCTTTCCAAGTGGTCCCTGTGTCAGTCTTTCCCTGTGGGCGACTTCCATCATATCCATTACTTCTCTAACATACACTGGAATAATCACCGTATCGGTATGCAATATGTTGGAGTCTAGATATATACTCTACAGACCCACGGTTTATTTATTAAATATTACATTAAATTATGTAAATTACAACATGTAGTTTAGTGGAACTACTTCTTCCCATTCTCATTTGTCTTTTGAGTCATGTATCTAAAGTGCAATGGAAGGGTCCTTTTTGTCCAAGTTGATTTTTGCATCCCGTGAATAAAGGTGATTTTAGAAATAAGTGACCAAGTGTATTTATCGTATTAGCGCATTAAAAGCAGTTATTTCTTTTTTTCATTATTAAAAAGGTATTTTTTATTTTACTTCAAAGCAAGGAAAAATACGAAGGTTTCTATGTACGTGACAGCGCATAGAGAAAGGAACCTAAGGGTAAAAAAATCCATTTTCATTGTTTCTTGATGTGGACAACATCTGAGCATCAAATGAGACCAGATTTATGCGCGTTTTTTGAAAGTGATGGTACACCAAAGATACACGTATTTAAATCTTTGAAATGGCTCTCCTGAACAAAACTGGTTTTTACCCTTAGGTCCCTTTCTATTTTGCTCGTCACATATATTTCACATATAATAGGAAACACAAGTGTTACCTGCCTTCATCTGACATTTCCATTGGAAAGTTTGACATTTTTGAGCATAAACGTACTCAGAACGGCCATCATTTGTGCTGTCTTCAGTGACTTGAAAAAATCAATTTGGCAAAATAATGACCCGTGAACATTTTTGTGCGATCATTTTGCACAACCTTCGACGTGGATTATCACGACAAGAAGGTATCGATTAGCTTAAATCTTTATATGGCGAAGAAGCACCATTCTATAGCACTGTTTAATAAATTCAATCGTGGCCGATGCTCGCTCAAAGACGAAGGTCGTCTAAAAACGGCCGTTGTGCCAGAGAACATTGCTGCCGTGCGTGAACTGATAATGCTAGATTGTCATGTGACATACGTTCGATGTTGCAAGAACACCTGGCCGTAAAAAAGGTTTGGTCTCGTTGGATCCCGCACAATTTGACAATCGCTCAAAAAACGACTCGTATCGATTGGTGCAAAGAAATTTTGAAAAAATACGATCGCAGTGCTTCAAAAGACGATTATAATAACGTCACAGGCCAAGAATCATGGATCTATGCGTTTGAGCCCGAAACAAAACAGCATTTGACCAGGTGGGTCTTCGAAGACGAGCTTAATGCAACGAAAGTTGTTCGTGAAAGAAGCACTTCGAAGCAAATGGTCGCCTGTTTCTTCGGCAAAAGCGGTCATTTGGTCAATTCTGAGTGGTACACCACAATTTGTTTACCTAAAGTCTTCGGAGAAATTCGAAAAACGAACAAGAGAAGACGAATCATTGTGCACCATGACAATGAGAGCTCTCACACATCGGCTCAAACCAGCGCTTTTGACCGACCAAAACGTCGAATTTATGGGTCATCCACCGAATAGCCCCTGACTTGGCACCCAATGACATATTTTTATTCCCGCACATCAAGAGAAAAATACGTGATCAACGATTTTCTTCTCCAGAAGATTCTGCTGAAGTGTTCAAAAACCATGTTTTGGAGGTGTCTCAATCGGAGTGGAAAAAGTGCTTCGACAATTAATTTGAGCGCATGCAAAAGTGTATAAATCGTACTGGAGAATACTTTAAAAAACAATTAAACCATTTTTTATGATAAATATTCGCATTTTTATTATTAGGCCAGAAATATATATAGCAGCCCTTGTAATATATGAACAATGAAATATTTACTTCTTCTTAAGAATTCGAATATAAAACTACTTAAGTAGATCTTAGTTAAACACAAAATATCCATAGTGGTCAAGAGACCACTTTAGCACGTTCTCTCTTCGGGTTTGTTCTAAAGTTCTTGCTGACTATAAGTTAACCTACACCTCTCTGCAGAGGATTGGCACCTCCGTTTTGAGCATGGCCGGACTTAATATGTTAAAGAAAAATATTTGTAGCACATAACACACTCAAAAACTTTTATAATTTGTGGCTTCAAGAGCTGCAGGACCTCAACTCGGAAGGGACCGTTATATGGGGGCTACTCGAAAACATGGATCGATGTAGTCCAATGTGGCAGTATATAGGCGATGGTTGATCAAAACGCTCCATGCAGACTTAGGTAGGAATCGAATGTAAAATGTGGCTTTAAAGCTGCAGATTCTGTTATCGACCCCTATATGGACCTAAATACGGACCAGTTTCACCACAGTTCATTTTTAATCACTCATAACGTTCCATGCATAGGGGTCTACGACGCGTTCTAAATTTAGTTAGATTTTAAAAATAATGTCATATGTGCATTATTGAGAAAGTTTTGTCATTTTATTTTTGTCATCCTAAGAAAATGTTACTTAGGATGACAAGAGACCTTTGTTGTTTCTTTTACAGAATCAACGTAAAAATTGGTGTAATGTATTGACAAGGTTGCCAGTCAGACTGTACTGCACGCAGAAAAAAATATGGTTGGGGTGACAATATTCGAAGAGCATCATACTATTGTTGGGTATATGGTTGTGGCACAACAATATTATGATCATCACAACAATAGTATGGTTCACACACAACCATACTATGATCCACACAACAATACTATGGTCCTCACAACAAAAGAACTATTCACACACAATCATACTATGGTCCCCACAGCCATATTATTTTTCACACTCAACCATACTATTTATGTTTCTCATAATTATAGTATGTTAAACATACAACCATAGTGTAATCCTCACAACTATAGTATGACTCACACATAACCCTTCTATGATTCGTAAGGATTGCTTTAAGTTACCCGTACTATTCAACAATAGAGATTTTTATTTAGTAAATTATGTAAAATACATAAAACTCATAATAATTGGAGTGACTTATTTAACAGTAGAAAAAATTTACTTATTAAAAATATATAACTTTTACTAATCCAAAGTAGATTGTTTTGAATAAATTTAATTTACATATAAAATTACTATTATTGCGGAAGATTCGTAACAATAACATTGTCAAATTGAAAAAAAATGCTATTGTTAACATAAAGCCCAAAAAAAAACAATACTTTTGCCGCACCAACCATATTTATATTGTTGCTACAATCATATTTTCATTTTTATATTTAGCAACAATACTATTGTTACATTTCAACAATATTAGTATTGCCGCAATCATACTATTGTCAAAATAAAGTTCAAAAAACCATACTATGGTTGTGACGACCATACTTTTATTGCAGAGAACATATTATTGTTGGCGTGACCATATAGTAATAATATCTTTTCTCTGCGTGTGGCAGCAGTTGTTGGCAACGATTACTTCGGCCACAGATCAAATGGCTTATAGGGAGTCTCTTTTGAATAACTAAGAATTACCCTTTGCGTGTAATTTTCGAACTATGAGTAGAGCAATCTTCATTTGGCATGGACTTACGTTGAAAACCACAGAGTGCACAAAAGCACAAAATGTGCATGTTTTTGCACATTAGAGCGTACCAATCCTTATTTAATATGCTTTTTTGTTAACATTTATTTGGTCTTTTATCATTATAAGGACTTGAAAAGTTCCAGGTTTGGAAACAGCTCTACAGTGTACCTGGTAACCTAGTCAATACATGCACATGCGCAGTCGCTTCATCTCGCTGGAACAATATGGTACTCGTAGGATTATTCTCAACGTAGGGACGCAAAACTTTTTCAAATATAACCTTTTCAGCCATAACAGCATGTACAAATCGGTTGAGCATATGCGAGAGAGCGATATCTAAATCGAAGGCGACTTTTTTACTTTTAATATGGTTCGTTCTTGGTTGACCCACTTCTTATGTCCAGTATCACAAAGATTGGAAGTAATTTGTGTAAAATGCCACAGCGTCAGTTTTTGGTGCAAAAGACCTACTTGTGCCGAATTTCATTAAGATTGGATGTAATTTGTGGCATCTACAGCTAAAACAAATCATCTAGATGTTCATAAAAGCCCTCTTTTAACGGGCTCTAAATGTACCCAGAGTTTAAAACTAATGACATATTTACATTTGTGAGAAAATATCTACCAAGTGATCAATCTAGAGGTATACTTACATTTTTTTAAAATAAGTGTAATAATTTAAATCACGTGTGGAATCGTTATTGTTCATTCGAAAGGACAATTTTTGCAATTTAATTCTTGAATATAATTTCCTTCAAATGTTATCCGCAACTACGTCTTAGAGTGTCCATTCCAAGGGTCCAATTTAGCATGACTCGTTCGAGCATTTCGACCGGTATGGCGTTAATGACACGCGTATTATTGGCTTCCAAAACCTGAATCGTAGCAGGTTTGTCAGCATAGATATTGGACTTTATGTAGCCTCAAGGAAAAAAGTCGAAAGGTTGGACATCACACGATCTAAGCGGCCAACTCAACGGTCCACACCGTGAAATTAGCTGCTCATCGAAAAGAATATATCCATTATTTGAGCAGCTGTATGGCAAGTGGCACCATCCTGTTGAAACCAAAAATCGTCAAGATTACGGGCTTCAATTTCGGATAGCAAAAAGTTCGATATCATGGCACGAGAGTGAGCACCATTCACGGTTACGTTCCGCGTATCATCATTTTTCAAAAAATATGGACCGATGATTCCACCAGATCATAAGTGTTTTCCTCCAAAAACCGCGCGCAAGTTTTTCAAAATCGGTTCACAAATAAAGCAATTAGGAGTTATTTTAATAAAAAAAAAACAAAAATACCGGTTTATGTGAATACCTAAACTAGAGCGAAACTGGCAAATCGGAGGCCAGATTCGTTATCAGCATCCCCAAATCAACTAGGGTTGACTATTAATCCTTCTGCCGCAAATTTAGTGTTGACCAGTGATTATTTTCCAATATTTATTTTTAACGAATCGAGAACGTTTTGGTATCTTATGTCTTAACTTTTGCGGTTCAGCAATCAAGTCTAAGTTATCGAGTCTAAATCTAAAACTACAATTCTAAGACAGCCTTGCTATGTCAGTCCGTTTGCTAGTGTGTCTTATAGCGGTCAAAAGAATTATGGTACACTCAAAAAATTATGTTCGAACTATTAACAAAAAAATCTTCATACATTCTTCATATTACTGATAAGCTTTGTTGTACATTTAGTATTTTTGTGAAAAAGGCCTTATGAATGTGCAAACAGGATTCCTAAACATTTCGAAATTCATTAATATATTTCTTAAAAGTTTCTTTTTGTATGAAAAGTCATCGTTAAAATTTTATTCGTAATTTTTCTTTATATGTTTTACAATTGTATGAATGTCTCTATAGAAAAATTATTCGTCATTTTTGAGAACTATACGAGTATATGTGACAGCGCATAGAAAATGGACGTAGGGGTAAAAAAATCCATTTTCCCTTTATTTTTTTATTTTTTTTTTGATGTGGACAACATCTGAGCATCGAATGAGGCCAATCACATGCCCCAAAAGTGTTCCCTCCCAGAGATATGCGCGTTTTATGAAAGTGATGGTGCACCAAAGATACACGTATTTAAATCTTTAAAATGGCTCGCCTGAACAAAATTGGTTCTTACCCTTAGGTCCCTTTCTATTTTGCTCGCCACATATATTATAATTTTCATTCATTTAAATGAGACTACATTTGCTCTCAAAAGCAGTCTCTCGAAAATAATGCTTTTCACTGTATGTTTCTATTTTGGTTTTCATTCTGAACATAACTCGAATTACGCAAATTACTAACTAAATAAAACCAAAACTCACACATATGTCCTTTTAGAATACATGTAATTTAAATATATATATTTTCTAAAAAAGGACAAAAATTACTTTTATTTTGATAATATTGTGTTTGTATCTTGAACGACCTGTACTAACATGATAAAATTAGGACTTCAGTAGAACATTTTAAACCTAAAACGACCTTTTTTACACACACTTATACAATTTCATTACAAAAGGACCAAAATGGCAGGCTAAAATTAATGATACCAAGTTTTCATCGTATGTAACCTCTACTAAAATTAACTGGGAAAGATTTTTGTAAAAAAAAATATACTTCCAAAACTCTTGTAAAGAGTAATTTTTTGATGTTTCTAAAAAAGGACACGCTCCACTTAGAGATAGGATTTTACAATGCTCTACGAAAATATTTTATATTTTTTTATGTATTAATATTCGGCCGATAGCCTTCGATTCTAGTGCCCTTTAACTTAGTTTACTATAATTTTAATTGTAATAAATAAATAAAATATATGATTTCACTTCATACGATTTCCCCTCATGAAAATTCGGTAAAATAAAGGAATATGTACTGCTTTTTTAAATTAATTTCATGAGGTATTGCATTACAAGACGTAAACTGCATCGGCCCATAAATTATAACAGAGACCTACCAGGACAATATCCTTTTAGGAATTTACTATACTCACCAAAGTCGTTCATTATCCAAAGAAATGATCAATCCTCCAAAAAAGTGTTAGACAGTGTTAAATGTTTAATTTGAGCACAATCGTTTTTAATTTAAGACTTCATAAGCAGTAGAACCTTAACTCGGGAAAACCATTAGTGTGGGTGCTATTTTAAAACAATACCGATACGTCATTTGCTCGCAAAAGACTACTGAAGAAAACCTTGTCGAGTAAAAACAGCTGCACAGTCTGTTTTGCAACCATAGCCAATACATTTCGCCAATATTTTTTTACTTTGATTCGGGATAGAAACAACAAAAGTCTCGAAAATTGGCCGAATGAATGTTAACAAAACGAAAAATACTTTATGAAAAAGTTATATTTTTCGTAAACATTTTCATATAAATTAAATTCATATTGAATATTGTTAAAATCTTATTAGCAAAGTATTTAAAAAAATTTCAAATCTACATGTTCTCAAATTGTATTAAAAAGCTTCATAGATTTATGCAAGTGTTTATTGCCAGCATAATTTGAAAAGTGCGTTTCAATGGCAAAGGGAACGTAATGTCTTGATAATCTAGGTGGTGCATTAAACCGAAAAAGTGAATCCCTAAATGAATCCCTAAAAAATCCAATTAGATCCAATATCTCCCCTTGATTTCAGACATTTTAAGGAATTGGTAGCGTAAAGTTTTTAGAAAATGTAAAACAGATTTTTTAACTTTATTAATGCGATTTTTATGTACCTCAGCATACGGACTCCAAATAAATGATGCGTACTCTAATTAAGAGCGGACAAAATGGCAAATGAAAGTTAACTTTTTACCAAAAAAACGTCTTTGTCAAGGTATTCAGAACAATACCCAGATTATAATTCAAAAGTGTGTATTGATTAAAAATGAAGCTACGACAGCGGTAAAAAGTCATTTGAAACAATTTAGATCTGTAAAGTGGGAAACCATTAAAGTTAGAAAGAATCTATTAATATCATCTTGCAATAATTATTCATTCACCGTAAAATCCCGTAAATCCCGAAAATATTTAAAACACTGACCAATGTCCTTAAAAAAGATTAAAAGCTTAACCAAATTCACTATCTTGTGGAATACCACACGCAGAAAGAAAGTATGGTTGGAGTAATAATATTCGAAGAGCATCATACTATTGTTGGTTATATAGTTGTGGCACAACAATATTATGATCATCACAACAATAGTATGGTTCACACACAACCATACTATTATCCCTATAACAATATTATGGTCCTTACAAAAAAAAATTATTCACACACAACCATACTATGATCCCCACAGCCATATTATTATTCGCATTCAACCATACTATGATCCACACAACCATATTATGATCATCATAACCATAGTATGTTTAACGTACAACCATAGTATGATCCTCACAAACATAGTATGACTGACACACAATCATATTATGGTCCAGAATTTTTTTTTTATTTTTTTTTATTTATTAATAGAGAATTTTATTAAGTAAGTTATGTAATAATGAGAGTGATTTATTAAACAATAAAAAAAATGTATTTATTAAAAATATTTCAGTTATACTAACTCATAGTTTGTTTCGAAAAAATTTAATTATTTTTACTATTATTGCATAAGATTCGTAAAAATAACATTGTCAAATTAACAAAAATACAATTTTGCCGGTATTATTGCCGTAATCATGTTATTGTTAACATAAAACTCATGAAAACAATACTTTTGTTCCACCAACCATATTTATATTGTTACTACAACCATCTTTTCATTTTTAAATTTGGCAACAATGCTATTGTTACCTTTCAACAATATTAATATTGCCGCAATCATACTATTGTCAAAATGAAATTCAAAAAACAATACTATGGTCGCGACGACCATACTTTTATTGCAGAGAACATACTATTGTTGCCATGACCATATAGTAACCATATCTTTTCCCTGCGTGCAGAGGTATGAACGTATAGATCTGAGTTAACACATTTAATACATACTGAGCAATATCTATTAAATAAGTATGTACGAAACCATTCAAGAATTTTATAGTGGTAGCCAATCTTGCCCAAGTTTTGTTAGAGAATTTCATGTTTATTGTCAAATACTGTCATAAAAATTATGATAAAATTTTCTAAATATGAAATAATTTCATTGAAAAATAACATTTCGTGTAATATATCAAACTACTGCATAAAACGTAGAAAACGTTTGCTTAAAAAACATGAAAGAAGTTCTTAAAAAATAAGAAAATCTTTCGCTGTCTTTAAAATCATAAATCGAAAACCACATTTTCTTAAGTTTTAAGATTATTTTTGTAATCAAGTATTTCTTAGGGTAAGTTTCTTTGGCTGAAAACATAAGGCAAATTTTGTAATTTATTTGAAATATTTCGCGATTTTCACGAACATAATTTCTTCAGTGTAGGATGCTGAAATTGTTTGGGTGTGTAAATGGGCAAAATCGGCTGATTGATAATGTAAAATATTTCATGACTAACCAATAATTTTTTGACTTAACGGCGGAGAGTTACTGGTTTAAAGTAACTTCCTGTGCTATCCAAGTCAAATAGCCTGTGTCATAATTGAGTTCCTAATTGCTATCAAATGGACATTTTCTTAATCTTCTCCCAGTCATCCATGTCAAGCGGT
The DNA here is from genome assembly GCA_963513945.1 of Hydrotaea diabolus. Classification (NCBI taxonomy): domain Eukaryota; kingdom Metazoa; phylum Arthropoda; class Insecta; order Diptera; family Muscidae; genus Hydrotaea; species Hydrotaea diabolus. Next base: position 190,672,121 of record OY740718.1, read on the forward strand.
TCGGCAATACTCAGCCCCTATGTAAAGATTCTCCATCATCTGGCAACTAATGTTGACTTTGCTACACCTACCACTGCAAGAGTAAATAGGTGACATTTCAATTTCCTACCGTGCCTGATCGTCTTTCATCGCCATCGTTGTTACCCAAATGGCACAGACGAGCACCGTGAAACATATTTAACATGCAACATCATGCTTCGCACCTTTAACCTACTGGGCCAGTGACTTGAATCTGACAGAGAGCACTTGAGCTTACAAACGAAAGTCTGCCGCTGCGGCGTCAACAAAAGATTAAATATGAGTAAATACAAATCATACCTACGAACAGCTTCTCCTTCAAACATACATACATACGGTTACTGTACATACCTACACACATACATTGTACATATGTATGCTCGAATAATATTTTGCAAATTAAGTGCTGTTATTTTCAACTTAATTGCAAAACAATGATGCGTAAAAGATTTTTGGCCATAACGCCGGCTGTAGAACGCTGGCTGAATGGGCGTGCGTTATGTTGCCGGGCTGGCAACAGGCTACAGCAGAAATGTAACATTAATATACTTATCTGAATTTGATATAAGTACATAAACAAATTAAGTATACAACAAAATGCGCACACACACACATGCAGACACAGACGAACGAAGTGGAGGAGCGCCAGGACGAAGGAACAACAAGCACAGATTTGCAAGTGTTCACTGTTCTATTAACTTGGCTCCGGCAGGATGACTGTGTTTGATGTTCTCGGTCTCTGTGTACGTGTGAGTGCGAGTGTGTGCAAACACACAAAGGTATAATAAGTTTAGATTTGTTTAAAAAACAACAGCAAGAACGAAGGAAAACAACACGAGCAGCAAAAAGTAACAACTTCAGCAACTTGTTACTGCAACAACAACAGCAACAAAAGGCAAACACATCAGCAGCAGAAGCAGAAGCAGCAATGCCAAATAAAACGAAAGGGGTTAATTTGATTTAGATGGAAGAACAGCAGCAGTAACAGCACAAGCAACACCACCGCCAACAACAACCATTGCTACAAACAGACATAAAAATAAATTTCTTCACCCGCACACAGACGCACAGTCGGTCCTTCACACACACATACACCTTCACATACGAGTACAAACCAACTAACACTCACTTATTTAGCCACTTTACCGAAAGAGGTAACCTTGTTCGGTGTTGATTTTTTCCGCTTTTGTTGCCAATAACGCGAAAACACACACACACACACAACCAAATGAAATGTAAAAATATAAAGGGGTATCATCGCTTACTTCGTTTCCGGTTGTTGGGGCTACAGTGGGACAAACTGCTAACAGTTAATTGGTATACCCCTAAACTTACGAAGGAGTGAAAACTAAATTTGGTATCCCGTAAGCAACACCTCGAAGTATTGATCAGAGAATCCAAATTGTCATAACTTCGGACAGAGTTACGATATTTCTACGCGAGAAGATGCGCTTGATAGTATTCACTTAGAAATTTCTATTCCATTCACTTAGAAATTTCTCATTTTGCGTTTATTTATATAATATTTGTTTGTTTTACAATGAATGATATTTAAAGTTATCTTATCTTCTCAAAATATTTAAATGATAATAATTTGAAGAATGACTAAGGTTATGTTAGTGATGGGGGCAATTACTCAGGGATTAGCCGGCTAAAGACCTCTTACATTTATATTTAAATAGAAAACATGTTTTTAACAAAATGGTAAAGTGACATTGATTTTCGTGGCTGCACACTGATTTTATTATGATTTCGGGTCCGTGACAACCCTCTTCAGAAAGCCTCGCAGCAATTGTTGAAAGTAAAACCAACTCTATAAGGCCAGGCTATCTCCAAAGGAATGGGAACTTATGTTGTAAACCTTACTTTTCAAGTTTTCTTTACTCAATTGCCCACGAAAATAGATCTCACTCTTGCCACCTATACATGTGGGAAATTTTTAAAATCTCAGTGATACACTTAGAAGTAAAATTTATTTTTTAAAAAAAAATATTGTTGCTCAAAATTAAATTTTTTTTTAAATAACGGGTAGAATATTTAGTATGTTCATATTTTTTTTTTTTTGATAATTTTAAAAATAATGAAAAAAAACATTTTTTTACATTTTGTGAAACGGATTGACTGATTTGTTCGAATTTTGGGAAATATAAAATAAAACACTATAACCTATAGTCAAATTTTAATTTACAATGATTTTATATATTTTTTCTTGAATGAGTAAATTACTCCATCAGCTAATTAGATCAGGTTTGTTGTTTTTTAGTACGAGCACATTGACGTATTTTAATTACGAAATCATTTACTTTCGTTCATATACGAGTACATACGTATGTCGATAATCGAAAGTTGTTGACATTTAAGTTTCTTTTTTTTTAATTGTTTTCAATATTGGTAAGTCCATTACACAAAAGAACAAGTTTTAGTAAATCACAAAACTGAATTTTTGCAGTTTTAAATTTTTCTTTACTAGCTTGATTTCAGTAGCTTAATGTGTATGCAATATCAGATTAAATGAAAGAAAATTTTGGACAACCAAATCCAAATTAACTGAAACACATGTTAAAGCAAATGATAAATTTTCCAATCATATGAAAATATTTTCAAATAGAATGAAACCTTCTGCAAATGAAATAAAACTTTTTTCAAATGGAATGGAAGCTCCATTTTCAAATTATATAAAACCTTTACAGTAAACAAACAATTAATCAATGTTACACTCATGGAAAAACTTATAAAAATATAATAGTTTCACTTTTTTGTGTCGCAGACAGTTACTAGTGTATTTTAGTGAAATAGTGCGGATTAAATGATCTGCACTGATTAGAAATATTTAGAAATTGAAGGGAGTAATATATAATAATAGTTAATAATTAAATATATAGTGTTAATGCCTATATGAATACCTTTCAAACGCATCTTTGTGCGCTAACAAATCTTATCTCTGTCAAATGTTATGACAACTTAAAAAATTGTTCTCTGTGATTCATCGAAAACTTGAGAAGATCTGAACAGCTGGTTTTGTTTTAAAAATGGTTTAAGGTGTACTTAACCGTGGTTCTGGCTCGGTTTAATGGTACAAAAATCATGCGAACAAATACTCGTATATAAAAAAATAATTTATTTCTGTAGCTAAAATCTCTAAAAAGTTATGGAAATTTATAAAATCATACGTCACAATCACATAAAGCTTATTTATTTAAAAAACTGCTTTTGATGCATGGATTTTTTCTTTTGTATGTTTTTGCGGTTTTCGTTTCGGTTTTAGTTATTTTTTTCTAAATAATTTTTTTTTGCCGTTTTTTCATGTTCCATATTTTTTGTGGTTTGGTTCGGTCCAGAGTTAAAAATTCGTAAATTCCGGTGAGGTCAGCTTTTCATTCGGGACATCCGCCGGCTACATGGCGAAACCTTCCCAATTAAGTGTTCGCACATTACAGGTGCAAGTACGCAAATCATAGTTTTTTAAACAATTAGAAACAGTAAGGGGACCTGATTGTTTCGTTTTCATAGTGGTTTTGTTTCTATTAAATTGGCTTACAGGGCACACGCACAGGAACATAATTTGTAAGGGTTCTACGGGTGTTACATACCCACGTGACACCTGAGCTAGTCCCAGAGATCTGTATCCACGTGACTTAAGAGATGACTAAAATCAGTTGTTTCGATGCTTGTTATTCAACATCCCCAACATAGAAGGTATTTACTACAGTGGAGCGTGAAAAATTTGCTTATTTGGGATTAAAATAAAAAAAAATATAAACGTTAGAACAATTTATTTTATATTTTAATTATATTGAACAGTAAGGGAGTTTTTAAATTACATAGTTTTCAATAGTGTATCTAGCAAATGTCGACCTTCGCTATCCACATACTGCTGCATACGTTTACTGAAGTTTTCATGAACTCTAACAAGCATGTCGACCGGTATTCTGCCAATTCCAGCCTTCCAAGCTGTTGAGACGGTTGATATACACCTTTGACTTCAGGTAACCCCAAAGGAAAAAAAATTGGGCTAAGTTCGGTGAACGTGCCGGCCTGTATACATCACTTCTCAAAGAGATAAGCCGTCCAGGAAACATTTGCCTTAAACAATTTATGGTAACCCTCGCTGTGTGTGCAGTGGCACCATCCTGTTGGAACCATGTATCCTCAAATTGCATTGCCTCATGAGCCAGCTGAAAAAATCCTGTATCATAGTCAAGTACCGTTCGGAGTTCACAGTTACGGCCGAGCCTAGCGTTTCGGAGATTGCAGTACTGCTGCTCTAACTCTCTCGATGTTTTGTGGTGTTGCAATCCTTCTCTTAGGTTCTCTTCATATACATGTCACATTCCCAGCTTTTCTCGATGAAGTTACCAAATTTACAAGTGATTGCCGTCCAGGAACACGTTCGCATGGGGGAACAGTGAATCGTAAACGAAAAGCACGCTGCATTGCAATGATCGAGTGCGCATTTGAAAATACGCTGCAACCCTAAATGATCTCTTCTCAAGTCTCCAATGCATGGCGGCAACTGAAAGGCAGACAAATACAAATCTCCTGTCAGCCACTATAAGCCAAGCACACTCTCTTCGACGAACAGTGCCGCCACAGCCTACAAAAGCAAATTACCGCGCTCCACCCTGTATGTTAGTGTTTTTTACAATTAACATTGTCAGTTTAATTACTTTAAATGAGAAGGACGTGTCTTAAAAACAAGTATAGACCTACACAAATAAATAATTATGAAGATATGGACGTTTCTACCAGAAACCATCCCGCTTGTTCCAAATAAAGTGCACATACGTATTCATAAGTGCCATATATCGAAGGTATTACCAATGTACATTTAATCATTTCGCTTTAGTTTCCAATTCATGAATACGAGTATTTGAAATTAAAAATTAGAAATCACTTTTCATTTTCATTAAGAAATGTAGTGTGTGTAGTGTCTACTTAATTTTTTTGAACAATTCATAAACTTATTTTTTGTATGATCTGAAATCAAATCTTGTATACGCTTATTGTCTGTGATAGCCAATATCAAAACAAGTAGTTTCTAGTTTCAAAAATAAAAATGATGCGGCTCACCCACACTGCAATGCTAAATGTGTGCGCTACCCTATCACGCGTTTATAGGGACAACAAGCTCAAGAACTGTTCATTTTTCCTGCTAGTTGTGCTGTTAGAACAGCTTCCATCTGCCAAAGAAGATGAATACCATTTTAGGCTCAATATCCATTACTAGCTCAATAAATTTCCTTCCGGCACGATGTCCCTGTAGAGAACCCCTGACTGGTATGGTCCTCTAATTTCATTATGCCACACTGTATTTGGCTTGGAGGATGAGTTGGCCCTACTTTCGGAAGCAGTTAATTGAGTTTGGTGGTAAAGCGATACACACACAGGCACATATAGACAGACTATATGCAATTAATGTATACTACGTACGAATGGGTATTCACACATGGGAGTGTGCGAACATATGAATATACTGACGCACACATGTAAATACATACATACAAACGCATGTATACGTTTGTGTCTAGTATGTGTTTATTAACTTTTTGTATTTTTTGAATATATTTCGTTTTTTTTCTCTTTTTTTTGCATGTTAAATACATTTTCTCACAATTCTAACCCACTAACAGTTAATAAATTATCCTTAAGGGTTTCAAAACATTCCGACACACACACTCAAACACCAAAACACAGCAAGGCAATACGGACTGGCACACATTCGCACACACACACACCCATGTGAGTCGGAATCGGAGTATCTGTGTGTGTTTTATCTGTAACAAATTTATCCTATACATGACACCATTTGTACACGTACACAAGCTTGCGTATGTGTTGGTGTGCGTGCCTAATGTTTTATGTACACACAGAAAACATCCGTTGTTGCAACCGAATTTATCGTCAACTGAGTTTTGGAAGTCGCCAGTACTATCTCTGTTCACAAACTATTCATTCAAGGTATTGAATTATTAGTTAAGACAACAAAGATTTTGTATACTTACTAAGCGCAAAGAAAAAACATGGTTACTATATGGTCACGCCAATAATAATATGTTCTCCGCACTAAAAGTATGTTCGTCGCAACCATTGTACTGTTTACTGAATTAAATTTTGACAATAGTATGATTGCCGCAATAATAATATTGTTAAAAAATAACAATAGTACAATAGTATCATTGTCAAATTAAAAAATTGAAATATGGTTCAAGCAACAATATAAATATGGTTGGTGCGACAAAACTATTGTTTTTTTGGGTTGAATGTTAACAAAAATGTGATTAGGTCAATCAACTGTAATTATTTGAATATGCTTTTAAAGCTCAATGTTATTGTTGCAGATCGAATGCAATAATAGTACTTTTTATATAGAAATTAAAATTTTCATCATACTATTGTTATGAGGATCATAGTATGCTTATAGTATGGTTGTATGTGAATTATACTATTGTTGTGAGCATCATAATATTGTAGTACCACAACCACATACCCAACAATAGCGTTATGCTCTTTAAATATTGTTATTGCAACCATACATTTTTACGTGTAGAAACAATAAATAATATGCATTTCCTTTCGTGAAGCAATTTTCTTTTAGTTTTGTTTACTATTGTTATGAGGATCATAGTATGGTTATGACGATCATAGTATGGTTGTATGTGAATTATACTATTGTTGTGAGCATCATAATATTGTAGTACCACAACCATATACCCAACAATAGCGTTATGCTCTTCAAATACTGTTATTGCAACCATACTTTTTTACGTGTAGAAACAATAAATAATATGCATTTCCTTTCGTGAAACAATTTCCTTTTAGTTTTGTTAACTCGATTTTTTGTTTCGTTATGATCATTTGTTGTTATTACTCGCATTTTTGAGAGAGAGAATTAATCCATAAGATCAGGTTTGTTGTTGATTGTCATAGGGGAGAGGAAAAGTAAGGCAGCAATGTTAAAGCAAACACTCTGATAAACGCACGTTTCGACGTTGGTGTAGGTCGGCTGATCGGTACCATATATTTGTGCTGTCGACAACGTCTCTAATCATTAAACGATCTTTATAGATGAATCGTTGCTTGAGTTTGCATGTAAGTAGTACGAGGGCTGCTATATATATATTTCTGAACTAATAATGAAAATGCGAATATTTATCTTTTTCCACTCCGATTGAGACACCTCCAAAACAGGGTTTTTGAAGGCTTCAACAGCATCTTCTGGCGACGAAAATCGTTGACCACTCATTTTTTTTTGATGTGCGGGAATAAAAAGAAGTCAGGGCTGTATGGCGCATGATCCATCAATTCGACGTTTAGGTCAAAAAGGCGCTGGTTTGAGCCGATGTGTGAGAGCTCGCATTGTCATGGTGCACAATGATTCGTTTTCTCTTGTTCGTTTTTCGAAATTCTCCAAAGATCTCCGGCAAACAAATTGTGGTGTACCACTCAGAATTGACCGTCCTACGTTGCTCAAGCGTAACAGGTGCCACATGACCAGTTTGGCCGAAGAAACAGGCGACCATTTGCTTCGAAGAACCACGCGGTCGATTGCTGTTTTGTTTCGGGCTAATACGCATATATCCATGATTCGACACCTGTGACGATCTTATAAACGTCTTTTGAAGCACCGCGATCGTATTTTTTCAAAATTTCTTTGCACCAATCGACACTAGCCTTTTTTGGAGCCTCAAATTATGCGGGATCCAACGAGAACAAACATTTTTTACGGCCAGGTGTTGATGCAATATCCAATGTATGCTGGTGGATGAAATGCTTAAGGATGCCTCTATCTCACGGTATATCACATGATGATCTTGCATTATCAGTTCACGCACGGCATCAAAGTTCTCTGTCACAACGGCCGTTTTTGAACGACTTTGAGCGAGCGTCTGCCACGATTGAATTCATTAAACCAGTTTTTCACAGTGCCATAGAATGGTGCTTTATCGCCATACAACGATTTCATCGAAGTTCATCGATGCACTCTTATCGTGATAATCACGTCGAACGTTGTGAAAAATGATCGCACGAAAATGTTCACGAGTTAATTCCATTTTTTGCCAAATTGATGTTTTCAAGTCACTGTAAACAACACAAATGATAGTCGTACGTCAAAACGTTCTGAGTATGTTTATGCTAAAAACTTCCAAACTTTGCAATGGAAATGTCATATGGCGCCTGGCAACACTTAGCGGTGTCTAGGCCAGAAATATATATACCAACCCGTATTTAGCCAAAGAGCGAGGACAAAGGCGACTCACTAAAACAATTCCTTGTTAAACAATCAATTAATTTCCTTAAGACCAATTAGGTCTGATAAGGTAATGGAAAATGAAAAAAGAATTAAATAACTACACACAGAGAATATTACCACAACCGAGAATTTAGCTATCCGAATGGTTGTGGTTCCATTTACTCTATATACTGAATCAGAGCAATCGCAAAATAATTGATGCACTTTAATTTTGTAAAAATAAAACTGGCAATATCGGAATCAGTTATAAATCATTTCACATAAACTGAAGTGTTAAACGCAAGAAACTCCTGAAACCCAAGCTGTGAATATGAAATCTATATGAAAATACGAATACCTCGAAGTATTTATCTGCGATAATATAAAATATACGTATTACTGATCGTCATACTATTCTAAGACCATCTAGCCGTCCGTCTAGCTGTTGAAAGCGCGATTCAGTTCTAGCCAAAAAGTTAGAGGTAATGAAAGCGTTTCAAATCGGGTGAAAGGGGAAAACTGTTCCTTTTAAGGCACTAAAAAGTCCTGATCCAACTGTTTTGCACTTTTCCACATTATGACTTTAATAATAAAATTGAAAAATTGCTGAGCTTGGAAGTTGTAGACGGATACACTTAGAATCTTACGATGTTTAAGACTATAAATATGCTTATTGTAGGCGTTAACCAATTAAATTGGTCCGTGAACCCTAGGCCCCAAGTTCGTGCACTGATGTTCAAACACATGGGTACATAAAAACGGTAAAATCTTCTCACAAATCTAAACTTGAACCCATAGTTAAGATTTGGGCCAATTTGGGACTTAAACCGCACCCAATCTTGTCATAGCCATACGACAACACAGTCCGTGGTGGAGAGTATTTAAGCTTCGGCCCCGTGGAACTTACGATTTTTCCACTTGTTTTTTGTAAATTACAACTTTTATCGTTAGGTTCATTATGTAGCTCTGACTTGTACCAACCACGGCATGGATATTGATGTGTTTGAGTAGACATCGTTCTATACCGATAATTATCGATATAGCTGTCCGATGCCACAAACCGCGCAAAAATTGGGGGAAATTGTATAATTTTTGAGATTCTCATTCTTCACAGAACCAAAAACCATTTAGAGGTCATAACTCCAGAGCCTGTGGTCGTAAACTGGCTTAAACTAACCACAAGATCGATTTTTAAGATTTCGTATCCGCGACAGATAATTATTGTGAGTGGAGTGAATCCCTTTTGCAGAACTATTCACCAACCGTCAGCAAAACACATAAAGACACACAACATTTAAATTTTTCGCGATCTCAAGTAATTTCCGACTAATGATTTCCCTGTGTGTACTTTTTCCTTCGCTAAGAGAGAGAGAGAGAGAGAGAAGGAGCAAGAATTTCTGTAGCGAAATAATTTGTAAGTCTTTACTGTGCCTGCACGTGTATTTGTGCGAATGTGAACACACACACACACTGACACAATGAATGTGTATGTTAATTTTTCATAACATCTGTTTACTGGCAGCACAACAAAATAATAGTCTTTGTCGTAGTAGTTGTGCTCCTGGTCCCAACTCCCCAGCTCACACTCATGATCGGGCTCCTTCAGCTGCTGTTGTTGTTGTGGCTGGAGACGATAATGATGATGGTGATGAGGATGTGATATGGTGCGAGTACCAGCAGTACGGGCAGAGTCGTTCGTGGTGGTGTCGTTGGTATGCAAAGTGTTAATTTCGTTTTCATACATCTTCAAAATCTCATCAGTAACTTAGAAACTGCTTCACGAAAATGTTCCATTCTCGAATCAATTTTTCGAAGGAGTAGCAGAAGACGAAAAAAGTAATTTGCTCATTTTCTCGTTCGTATCACTTTACGTTACACAAACACACAGACTTTTCAAACATTTACTATGTCGCCCGAAAAATGATCAAATGTGTACGTGTGTTTTTCATTGACGAAGGTGGTATTCAAGGACAAAGAAATTCCATGTGGCAAATACCTGTCTTGAGGTAAAGGTTTTCAGGTTCAGGGGGGAAAAAACATATGGACAATATACGAGTATATTTCAAGCTCGATTTGTTTTTCACCTAAAAACTCGCTTTAAAAATGTCTGCTATGATTTTATCTCTTCACTTCTGTAGAAACAAAAGGGAACCACACGCAAAGAAAAGATATGGGTGCTATATGGTCACGGTAACAATAATATGTTCTATTCAATAAAAGTGCGATTGTCGCAACCATAGTAATGTTTTTATACACCGAATGGTGGACGGTAAATTAGCAATTCCGTTTGCAACACCACGAAATATTCATCTGGGATCATATAAAGTATATATAATGTTGATCGTCGTAAAATTCTATGAAGATCTAGCCATGTGAGTTTTCAAATCAAGATATCGGTTAATCTACTCGTAGAACCCTAAAATTTTGCACGATGATGAATTATGGCCATAAAAGTTTCCCTTTAAAGTACCTCGGTAAAAAGTAAACTTTATTGAGTATTTACTTAGCAAATAATAATTTTTTGTTGACGGTTAATCATTAAAATGGGTACTGTTAGTTGGGGGCGTACTACCTCTGAAAAGGTTGACCGAAAATCGTCACTCATAGGTAATGCGGGCGGTTAATAGACAATATGTGCCTATGGGTACTCTAAGTAAAGCAAATCCAAATACATAAATATACCAATCCAAATATGCTAGGGCTGATCAATAACTTCATGAATTTTCCAACTTCCCTTGTAGTTAATGAAATGCAATAGTGCTCTCATCAAGTACCATCAGTCAAGAGACTACTGCCAAATTTTGAGAGAGTTCTGTCATTTAGTTTGTGTTTAGCTGCTGTTCAAAACATTTAACCTCTTGGAATTTGTTAAAAATGGAAAAAAGTGAGTGCTCATTAAAAATCGTTAATAAAACCAAGGATAAATACTCGTACTATGGGGACTCTGCGTTGTGGTCGCACAAGTACAAATGACGCTGAACGTTCTGGACGGTCAGTTGTGGTCAATACACCCAAAAATGTCGAAAAAATCACGATATGGTGTTAGCCGATAGAAGAGTAGAAGTGCGTCAGATTGTTGATGCCATACACATTTCATATGGCAATGTGGTTTTGATTTTTCATGATCAGTTGGTTTTAAGAAAGCTGTCTGCAAGATGCGTGCGCGATTATCATTTCATCAAGATAATGCACGGGTGCACACGTATGCAGTCTCAAAGTCAAAATTGCATAAATTTGGTTACGAATAGATACTAGTACCTAATCCGCTATATTCTCCGGATTTAGACCCCAGTGACTATTTCCTATTCTCAAACCTAAAGAAATGGTTCGATTCAGCTCCCACGAATTATGGATCAAACAAATGCCTATTTTATGGACCTCGAAAAATACTATTTTTCGGAAGGAATACAAAAATTGGATAAACGTTGGACTAAGTGTATTGAGCAAAAAGGAGATTATGTTAAAAAATATTTTTCCCCCCCCAAAAACGGCTTTTTTATTCGGAATGTCACGGAATTCTGGATATACCCTCGTAGTAATTTTGTTTGCTGAGCTTAAGGACGGATGCATGCCGCAAAAGGTCCCAAAAAAAGGACCTTTTTTGCTATAGTGGCATAAAGAAGGTGGAGGGTATATACGAGTAAAGATCTGCCTGGAGAAACTTAACGACTTAAACATGGCATGGTGCGGCAAAGGTAGTTTTTTTCTGTTTTATGCCTCCAATAATATTATTACATCAATCATACCGTAGATTTTAATTTTTATAATAGTACTTTTTTCTGTAAATACACTTCTTTGGATGCTTCGTATAACTGAAATATTTTTAATACACACAACACTTAGGCGTTTTTTTACGATTTCTGACTTACTCGTAAATGGATTAACCGGCTCGTGACATCTTGCATATTAATAAATGACAAGTTTTTTACAAAATGTCAAAGTGGAATTACTTATGGTGCCTGCACACTGTTTTTACAGCGATTTCGGGACCGGCACGGCCTTCATCAGAAAGCCTCGCAGCAATTGTTGAAAGAAAAGCCGAGCTCTTTAAAACAAGATTCTAAACTAATACGGTTAACCTATTAGTTTAGAAATCAAACCGTCGTGCCATACTAAATCAAACGCTGCCTTTATGCCCAATAAAACCATACCGGTGGACTCCTGTTTCTCAAAATTTGACTTGACAATATTTCTTATTCTGACTTAAGGATGTATGGTGTTGTGCTCTCTACGAAATCCAAACTGTTGCCCCAACAGAATGTCATTTTCGTCTAAGAAGTTAGTAATTTTCTCCTTTATAAGCTTCTCTAGCACCTTGCTAATGGAAGACAATAAGCTAATGGGACGGTATGATGATGGGGAATCGGAAGGGTTTCTTAATGGTAATGACCTTTGCCTCTTTAAAACAAATAATTTTGGGGAGCATATTATGGTTGAGTGGGATTATGCTTTGGTTCTATGAAACATGACTGCGTGTGAATCATACTATGTTTGTGAGGATCCAACCATGTAAAGCATATGGTTGTAGTATAGTTGAGTGTGAATCAAAATATGCTTGTGAGGATCATACTATGGTTCTTTGTAGATTCCATGTTTGTGAGTATCATACTACAGATGTATGTGAAACATACAATATTTGTGAGGATTATAAGATGGTTGTAAGAATCGTAGTATGGTTTTGTGGGAATCATAATATGGCTGTATGGATCATATTATGGTTATGTGTGAATCATGTGAATCATACCCAATACAATAGTATAATGTTATTGTCATCCCAATTATACTGACTTTATTCTTGCAAACCAATAGAGAACTGTGTCAGCTAGATGGCAGCTTCTGAAATGTTACAACTGGAAAAACTATCATTACATTCTGCCCACCCTTTGATATGCAGATGAACATCCTAAACTCGACTTCTATTCTTGATACTGATATAAGTAACATTTCAATAACTGGCGTCAATTGGATTACGACACTTTATAAACGTACGTCGTCGTCGATTGTTTTCATTCTGCTCTTTTTTGCTCCGTGCAAGTGACATTCCAACCGACGTAAAACTTGTGTGCGTGTGTGTGTTTGCTAGTGTTTTTGTTGTTGTTATATTTTGCCTTTTTTTGCCCCTTATTATTTTAATATTATTTAGATATAGACGGCGCCACTTTGCAGCCAACGTACGAACGTAAATAAATGCCACCAAAACAAGAGCAACTAAAACATCAGCAGCAGCAACTACAACAATTGAAACCGAAAAAAGCCAGCAGCAGTCGAAGAAAGAAAAACGATGAGGAGAAAGAAAAAGTACAACGACAACAACAAAAAAAGTTGTTCTTTGATTTGCATAAATTACTGACATTACAACTTGTTGCCTAAGCAAATGAGCATAAATTAAATCAAATACGACGAGGAGTTCCTCACTCGCACCAGACTGTCCGGGGGGAGCGGGACTCGGAAATATGGAACGTTAAGCGTACAGACAGAAAAACGCAAGAACAAATCGCATACATTTTTTTGTTGTTTTTGTTCTCTCTGTTAGTGTTTTAGCTTTTATGTGTTTGTGCGAGCGAGTACATTTGATTTTGACAAAGGTTATGCAAATGACAGTAAGTAGTTGAACCCACTTTGGTTTAAGTTGCCGTCCCCTCCCTTTATCCTCTGCACTCTTACACTTGTTTGCCACATCCGCACAGAACCAAAGGGAGAATTCGCAAGGCCTACCCAACTAAAATTAAGATAGACTGGGCTGAATTTTGTACATCTTTCTTAGCAGTGGATTGCAGTCTTTTAAAGGGTGGTTCAATTTTAATTTCAATAAAACACAAGTTTTTTAGGAAACTATTGTCATTTCTTTTTATTATGATAATATTGGTATGGTTCAATTATGTATGGAACGAAATGTCGGTGACACACCTCCATCCGGTAGTCCAAATTGCGATGACCCTGAAGCATAATTGAGGTTCTATGCCGTTAATGTGCCGACTTATCTCATCCTTGAGCTCTTGAATTGTTGCTGGCTTATTGACGTACACCTTTTCTTTCAAATAACCCCAAAGAAAGAAGTCCAACGATTAACATCGCCACGACGTCAGATAACCCGGCCATTGAATTTGTCGCGCAAAGAGCCATTGTTTCGTTAGATATGTGGCAAGTGGCACCGTCCTGTTGAAACCACATATCGACCACATTAACGACGAGCGTGAGGGGTGCAATTGATGGGCGCGAGGACAAGTTGATGTGAACGGCTCTTCAGCCACACTATCGCGAACAGCAACAATATTTTATGCACCTGCAGTAGGAGCTGTAAGAGCATGCACTGGTGTTTTCATATCTCCTACAGATCCGGTTTGCTCAAATTTTTGCACGACCAAAAAAATCGCGAACACACGCGCCCGAAAGACTGTGTAGAATCCTTTTTTCTACCTCACGTGGCTTAAACGCTCTTATACTTGATCTTTAAAACAGTCAATATCAATCGCGGACGAACACTCAAAAAAGACTGTGTAGAATCCTTTATTCTACGTCACGTGGCTTAGATGCTCTCATACGTGATCCTTAAAACAGTCAACGCGATAAACCTACAAAACCCAAATTACGTCGTCCAGTCTGCTATTCTAGAGTTATCCGTTATACATACATAACTAGAGTTCTTCACTCTACATAATATCGCGAACACTCTGTAAATGACTGTAAGGGTCCTCTGGACCTTTATCACGAGGTTTAAGCCAAACCAGGTTTAAAATTCTCAGACATGTGATCCATACCAGTTATATACTATTTTGACCAAATTAATTAAAATTCCTGCCAATTAGCAGAGATCCACATTACAAAAAATCCATACTAGGATTCATTATTGAATTATACTTAAGATTCGTATACTCATTGTTAGGCTCCATTGGATCAGATTCAATAATTCAAATAAAGCTTATATAAAAAAAAAATAACTAATTGCACGTTATTCATTTTGATTTGAACGCCCGTTTTCATAATAAGCCTGAATAACTTAAACGCGTTGCTCTCTTGCGTCACTTTCCATGGTTCAAATTGAATTAGTCTGAAATAGGGAAATGTCAATTTAATGCAGAAAAAAGCTCGACGTTTAGGTGTGATTCAAATTAAACATCGACCCTTAAAATTTAACCACCCTTTATATCACAGTCGGTAGGTACGCCTAATAATCACCTAGGTATGAAGGTGTCTTAATTTTACACACGTTTATCTAACCATGACCTAACACAGTATCTATCCCAGTACGTAAATAATAGGATCATCCAAAGATTAATCTTGGATCGCTCCTTTGCGAGCAATGGATTACTCCATAAAACTCCGAGCCTCATGCATTTTGTACTCCTTTTCAACACCGCATGTCCGCAAAAGCGAGCACTCCTTTTGGGCTCCTTATGGAGTACTGAAAAAAATTGACTTTTATACACAAACCATGAATATATTATGATTTCGGTTAAACTTGGTACTTTCTCCAATTTGGGGTCAAGGACGAACTCTCTGTAAAATGGTCCACAAAGGTCCATGATTGGATATCATTTTTTTGATTTCAGAACCTTCTTTTTTTAGAAGCTACATATAACATTCGATTCCCACCAAACTTCTTATAGAGCGTTAGGAGCGACTGGTGGATTTAAACGAAATCAGTCCATATTTTTGATTAGCCCCGACTTGAGGTCCTACAGATCTAGAAGACACAAATTAAATGCATTGTACGTAACGTTTTAACAACATGCCCTGTAGCTCTTACGAAAGGCCCCCACAAGGCCCTGCACGGCCTTCACATTAGCCCCTGTATATGCATGATGAATGTATGTATGCGTGTAGGTGCTTGTATCCCTCGGATAATGAGTTTAATGTTCTGGCTTTGGTGGCAAAACCAAAATGAATTGCACAAAGTGCCTTCCGAACTGAGCTTAACATGGGGTACCTTTGTTACCGACCACGGTGGTGCCTGTGAGAATTCCATTGGACGCCTCCCGGCAGCCGCCCTTGCTAATGCCAATCACAAGAGAAAACCCACAGACATTATTTTTCACTCCAAATGGAATGGCATGCAATGAGGAAAAGTAACAAAATTGTGTTCCTGGTTGGCGTTGCTACGTCGTTATCACACACCTGTTCGATACTCAATCAAAGTGTTTCCTTTTCTTTCTTTCTAACCGAAATGTTATGAAATTATTATTCGAACGTCTAGCTAGTGAATGAACAAACAGTGGACCTAGCCGCACTTGTAATCCATGAATTACTCTAAACGAGTATGAAGAGCTAAAACATATATTTTTATATCGCACCTTATACGAGTAATAGCTGTGATAAGTTAGGATTATCCTAATATAGTAAGATTTTTAGGAATACTCGTACTTTATACTGGGTGGGCCAAATATGACTAAAGGGTTCACGAATAAGGTAATGAAGATGTTTCATTGTGGCTCTTGCTGTATGCGCAGTGGCTGCACCTTTCATCCAAATGTCAGGGTTATTCTCAACTTGCAGACGCATAAAGTTTTCAATCATAGTCCTATTAAGAGGCCCGTTAAAGGCTTCTAGTTGACCCTCCTCATTTTCAAACGAATATAGTCCATATTTGTATATCAGCCATCACAACGCACTAAATAGTTAATGTGAAGTGTTGTAGTTGATTCTAATGTAATACCCTAGGGTTCTGCCACTGATCCCTGTTTCCCCAGAATAGGAAACAAAATTCCTAATCCTGTTTTTACTGGTGCTGTTCTGACATTAAACTGACGACGATAATATAGTTGAGTTGAGGCAATGGACTTCCCAAAAGAATAATAAAATTCAATAAGTTTAATGAGAATTTCAAAGCTATGTCAAAGCTAGTATATAGAATACATTAGCCATTCTCGGTCTTGCATAGTAGGTCCCTGATCAGTGAAAATAATATCGTGGTCTCAGATCACTGCTTTGAAGGTCATGAGAAAACCTTTCAACTGTAATGTTTGTCATAGAATACCTTCTAACTGAAAGACTTTCATAGCAGACCTTCTCAAATGATAGTTTTTTTGTGAACGAGGGGTTAAATGAGTAGTGTTAGCAGGGACGTATTAGATACCTAAAAAAGAGCATAGTCGCTGGACGGTTAGGCTTATGTGACCCAAAAACCGTCCCAAATGATCTAAACAGGCGACTTATATTCAATATGTTCACATGGTACTCAAATTAAAGCAAATTTTGTTACCAATCTAAATTTTGTTACCAAGATACGAGACGCATGTAAAGAAAAGGCCAATTGTTTTTGCGCTTAAATTGTGTAAGGTTGTGCCTGGCAGAACTTAACGACGTTTTTACTTGTTTTCATTGAAATTGCAGCTGAACACCCCATTTAGGTTAATGATGAGCGCTACGGAGATAAGATAACCCAAAGTTGTGGATAAAGCTTGAAGACATGAACTTAAAAAAGGTCCAAAATGTGTTCTTGCCATGCATGTAAGTCTTATTCGTTTTTGACATAAAATGTTTTTTAAGCTTAGAAAAAATGTGTTTTTTCGCATTAAAAGTATTAACTATTTTTGCTTTCCATATTCTTTAGAGATAATTTTAATTTTTTCTTTTGGAAATATGAACAACAATAATTGTGCAATATTATTGAAGAAATATAAGCAAAAATAATTAAGATTGAGTTGATAACTCCACAAGCTATTCGGTTTGTTATAAGAGGGCTGATATTTATATTTAGGGTCCTGACAATGCTAGTGTTCCCAGATGTAAACTGAACTTCCATTGGAAACTTTGACATTTTATAGCATAACTTCACTCTGAACGTTTTGTCATTTTAGGGTGAATTGTTTTGTTTACAGTGTGATGGAAAAAAGTCATCTTAGTCAAAAATTGGAATTATCCTGTGAACATTTTCGTGCGATGATTGTTTACGATTTTCGGCGTGAGTTATCGAGACGAGAGTGTTTTGGTTCGACTTTTGTCAATGAAGAAACATCGAAACCACCACACGCCGTTCGCTCCAGATGAATTTGAAAGACGTCCAACTTTGGTCAGTTTACCAGAAATCATCGATGCTGTGCGTGAACTGATTAAGCAAGACCGACATGTAACATACCATTGAGGCATCCTGGGGCATAAGTATGACAAGCATCAATAAGATATTGCATGTATATTTGGCCGTCAAAAAAATTTGTTCTCGTTGGATCCCACATAATTTGACAAATGCTCAAAAAAAGGCTCGTATGGATTGGTGCAAATAGATGTTGAAAAGTATAACTCCGGTAGCTCAAAGGCAGTTTATAACATTGTCACAGGTGACGAATCATGGATCTGCGGATGAACCCGAAACAAAACTGCAGTCGACCGTATGGGTTTTTCAAGACGAGCCAAATTCAACAAAAGTTGTTCGTAGAAGAAGTACATGGAAGCAAATGATTGCGTTTTTTTCGGTATAACTGCCTATGTTGCCACAGTGCCTTTAGTGAAACGTAGGATTGTCAATTCTGAGTGGTATACAACCATCTGTTTGCCAACAGTGTTCGACGAAATGAGGAAAGATTATAAAAGAAGACGGATCATTTTGCATCACGACACTGCAAGCATAAAGAAAAAAATGCGTGGTCAACTTTTTTCATCGCCCGAAGCAGCTGTTGAAGCGTTCAAAAATCATGTTTTGGAGCTGTCTCAATCGGAGTGGAAAAAGTGCTTCGAAAATAGGTTTATGTCCATGCAAAAGTGTATTGATCGTAAAGGAGAATATTTTGAAAACAATAAAACCATTCCTTATGATAAATTTTTGTGTTCTTATTGCCAGACCCGAAATATAAATGCTATCGAAGCACTTTTTCCTCTCCGATTGAGACACCTCCAAAACATAATTTTTGTACGGTTTTAAAATGTCAAAGCAGAAAAAATCCCAAAAAATTGAAAGTTGGACAAATTTTTGCTGCGTTCTGTTGCCTAACTAGAAAACAAGATGCTATCAGCTGATTTCAATTTTCTTATAGTAGTAATTTCAAGTTTGACAATGACAGTTGTCGACTTTTGTAAAGCCAAAATTTGATAACGAACATTCACAACAATAACCAAAAAGAATTTATAGTTCGTTAACGATTCAGGCTCTTAGGGATAAACATCGAGTAGGTGTTTGCCGTCGATTCTAGTTCCCTTTAACTAAGTTTATTATAATTATAATTGTACTAAATATTTAACAAACCAAATTAATCAAGTAGGTAATTCCTAGGATACCTGAAGAAAAAAGTTTGGTTGGGGAGATTTCGAAGTATTCGAAGAGCATCATGCTATTGTTGGGTATATGGATATGGGATTTTTTTTCACTATATATTTTAAAAATACTCTTAATAATAAGAGTGATTAATTTTACAGTAGGAACAATTCATTCATTTGAAATATTTCAGTTATATAGGGTGATGAATCTAGAGGTATTTTTTCAGAACAAAACAAATTTAAAAATTTAAATCAAGCGTGGAATCTTTATTGGTAATTTGAGAGGACATTTTATGTCATTTATTTTCTGAATACAATTTCCTTCAAATGTTGGCCGCAACTACGCCTCAGGGTTTCCATTCTGAGGGTCCAAATTTTGATCACTCGTTCGAACATTTCGACCGTTATGGCTTTAATTGCACGCGTACGTAACACCAAAGAAAAATGACTTAAGGTGTGATATCACTCTATTTAGGCGGCCAAGTCACCTGTCCAAAACGCGAAATTAGCTGCTTTTCGAAATGACCTCTCAATAGATTCATTGTTTGAGCAGCTGTATTGCAGTGGCACCGTCCTGTTGAAACCAAGAGTCGTCAAGATTACGGGCTTCAATTACAGGTTTCATAAAGATCGATATCATGGCGCAATAGCGAGCACCATTCACGGTTACGTTTCGGCCATCATCATTTTTGAAAAAAAAGCACCGATGATTCCCCCAGCTTATAAACCGCACCAAACCGTGGTTTGTCTCTGGGTATAATGGCACCTCTTGAACCTCTTTTTGTTGCTTTTTAGCCCAAATGCGGCAATTTTGTTTATTGACTTTACCGTTGAACCAGAATTGGGCCTCATCACTGAACAACATTTTGATCGACAACAGCGGATCTTTCCGTTTCTCACCGAACGCTCACTTCCATAATACAGTTGCCAACATTTGAAGGAAATTATTTTCAAGAAATAAATGCCATAAAATGTCCTTTCGAATTACAAATAAAGTTTCACACTTGATTTGAATTCTTATATTTTTTTGTTTTGAAAAAATAACTCTAGACCCAGTAGCATAATTGTGTGAACATACTATGGTTGTAGGGATCATAACATGGGTGCGTGAGAATCATACTATGGTTCGGTTCTGAGTATCATACTATGTTGAGTGTGAATCATACCATATTACGATTATGAGAGACCATATTACGATTATGAGTGAATCATACTATTGTTGTGAGGATCACAGTATGGTTGTGACGATCATAGTATGGTTGTATGTGAATTATACTATAGTTGTAAGGATCATAATGCTCTTCGAATATTGTTATTCCAATCATATTTTTTTCTACGTGTGTAACTTGAATTTTATCAAGGCTGATTTAGACTAGTGGCATCATGGGTCAATCCAAGGACCTACAAATCATGTCTTTATATAATACATCTGATGGTGTATAAGTATTCTGGCCTGCCGTGGTGGATGGTTTGTGTCCACGACTGTCTACAAGTAAAGCCAAATTCGAACATCGAACGAGTCGGCGTTTCGATCAGTGAGTATAAAATTAATATTGTCCTCAGGTCACAGATTTGAGAGAAGTTTCCCCTTAATGGCATATTATGGGACCTAAGTAAGTAGTAGATGCCATCTTCTGACAATACAAAATTTAATACAAACAGCGTGATTTAGGACGGTTCCTGTTACACAGCACAGGGATTAGAGAATCTATTGCGAACAAGGTTTTTTGGGCGCAGAGTTCTTGAGACTTGACACCGATTTACACTTATTTCGCAAGAAAGCAGTTTTTGAACTTATATAAATTCGTACATTATCGTTGGCAATTTCGTTCACCGAATTTGCCTTTCAGCAAATCTATTGTATGCGTGCTGCAAGCACCGACTCGGAATTTATTTGTATACTCGTTTTGACCTTTATCGCCCATTTTGACCATGCGTGACGTTTTATGGACCACATAAGCCAAAAAGTATAAAAAGTCTTTTTAAATAGTATGCTGCGTTTTCATTCTAAAACTACAACTTAGGCCTTGTTGAAACATCCCATATAAACACGGGGTGCGCAGCGCTTTTTAACTCAGCTAGAGTTAAAGAAGACTTCATGCACACTTTGTGCTTACCGCGAACAACAACAGGCTGCGTTTGTTAGACCTACCGTCGAGTTGCAAGAGCTGGTTCCGTCGTCTTAGGATAGGCCTGGGTGGTCTCGGAGTCAATAAATCAACATAAAAAATTCTAAATATTGGGACTAATGCAGCTGATGATGTGTTACGGAGGACTACGGTTTTGGCTTTAATATGACATAGGTGTCTCCTGTAGCTAAATGTTGTGCTGGCTGGCCAAGTTTTGCAGCTGTATATGTTTGGCCACGAGACCGATGTTATCCAAATAGGTCGTAATAGATTCAGGCTTTTTAGCGTGAATATTTATCAGATAAATCATGAGTAGAGACAGTGACCGTCAAAAAGATCTTTGATGATTAACTTCACAGAATGCGCTTCTGTAATAAACAAAAGTAGTTTCAATAAACAAACAGTAGTGGTGTTTTCTGATAAGCCTTCGTTAACAAAGACTTGGAAGCAAACATTCCCCATAGATATGAACATAATTGGCACTCTTTGTTAAAACCTGCCTTAAACATTGCGGTTTTGCTATCCAAACTTAGTATTCAAAGCTTAGCAAAAATAGCAGCACTAATAAGCAGAAAAAACATATTTTTGTTAATATTAAATGGGTTTAGGTCACCCTATATTAGCTACTTTGTGTCTGTTTTAACCAGTAAATCCTGATCAGGGGGTTTATTTTGAGCATAGTTCAGACCAATTAACGACTGTATTTATACTAAGTTGTTCAGCCCACTGTGCACATTCCCAGCGCCAATGCACAATTACGGCGTGTGAGTGTGTATTGGTGATATCTAATAAAACCACACTCATTTAAAATCCATTAAACTTTTGCGCAACTATGATGTTTCTAACCCGAAAAAAGGCAAAAAACTAAAAGTATTTTCTGGAAGTGCTGCAAAACTATTTCAATGATTTATGCATTTATCATCGGAAATAGTTCTAATGGTGTAGTTTGTTCTATGCATAACATCCCTCTCACCCCCAACCCTCAAACAAATTATTACGATGTATATGTATATGACTGTATGCGTGTGTTTTAATACTCTTAAATAGTATGTGTGTATGTGTATTAAGAATATCGGAAGAAGAAGACTAAAATAAACTGAAAACTTTCAATAAATTAGTGTTGCGTATGAGATATGAATACTAAACAAACGAAGGGACTGAACAGAACAGAAAAGTACCACGAGTAATAAAGTGGGGGGATCCAAAATGGATGAAAGGACGGCTGCTGTCAATATGAAGGACGAGTCTCTCACTCTGTCTCGGTGAGTGTATGTGTGTATCTCTGTCTGTGTTAGTCTTTCTATTTGTGAAATAACTCAAGAAAAGCATTTTAATTGAAAATGACACTTAAAAGTGTTTTCCAACTTTTCCTTTGCTCTTTTTTCTCCTCCTGCTCATGTCACTTCCTTATTATGTGCGTGTCTGTATATTCCAGCTCCAACAAGTATCTGTCACACACGTAGCTCAGACAGAGCGACACACGCACAGGCGAAGGCATGAACAACTTTGGCAGGGCTGGGCGGCGAACGAATTAAAACGAAAATGAAACTTACGCAAATGTTTGCTCAGACACCAGCAACAACAAGGCGGGGGGCAACGGCAAGGCACTGTCAAAGGCAACCGGAGTAAAAGGAACCTAGCTTTTTTGCAAGTTCCAGAGCTGCAGTGCAATCATGTCTGCCGCTTGAATGGCAACAAAGCTTAGACGACAGTTATGCAAAAGTTCTCGTTTCTCGGCATAAATGCAAAACTTATTCTTCTTATTCTTATTCTATGTCAAATGGCGATGAATGTCCTTCCCAGTCGCAGGCAGCACGAGGAAGGAAGTCGAACAAGCAGCAATTCCATACATACTCGTACACACACAGTGTTGTCAGTCTGTTTCTGTGTGTGTGTGTCTGTTGGTAAAAAATAGTACGAGTGTGTAATAAAAAGCAAGTAGTAGTTGCAGTTCGGCTACGTCTTACTGGACTAGGTAGTACGGACATAAGGGCTTGCAGGCTTAAGCAGTAGCTAGCAAGTCCAACGAGGAAGACTACATTACATCCACACACACACACACACATACGTATGTGTTTAAGCTTGTGTGTGTATATGTATGTATTTTTGTACGAGTTCAACATTTATGCTCGTTGAGTCGTTTCAACTAATGGTAAAAGAAAGTTCATGAAAGCACCGGAAACCGGAAGCAACCAATAATTCAAATGAATTTCAAATCAAATCATTACAAAACAAAGGGGGCCACCAACAGCACCGCACACAGCACAAACGAAACCAAAGCATTTGCAACAACCACTACGTACGACGTGTATGCATGCCACAGGACTCACACACACACATACATTTACATTCTTCCAGGCACCGATCCGTTTAACCTTCTTACATTCACCCCACCCCCTGACACGAAACGATTGGCCAACAGGAAGGGATTCACTGTCTCGGAGGGGAAATGACCAACTCACACACAGTAGACAAGAACGGAGTATGATGTTAATTTCCTTCATTCCCTTTTGTTGCTGCATTTATCTTTTTTTGCTTCTCGACATTCGTATAGTGTCCTGTGTTGCTTTTGAAAAGCTCTTGTTGTGTATCTTTTTAATTTAATTTTTTCGATATTTTCGTTAAACATGCATGCGGATGGACACAAAATACACTTCAGTTGGCTTTTATACCAACAGGGACGTCGTTGATTCCTACCACTATTTTGTTTAAAATAGTTAGAGTCGGAGGTGGCCCACTATGAGATACCCCACACCACGCTGCTGTTCAGAGGATTAAGCACCTCTTTCTAGAGCTCAGGCAAGGTCGGACTCAATATGTTAGAGTTAATTACTTGTCATGACGGTGTACAATTTGTGGCTTCTATATCTGCAGGACCTCAAATCGGGATATTCCAAAGCATTGACCTATACGGTCCAATGTTTCAGCACATAGGTACTGGTAGGTCGTAACTCTCCGTGCGAAATTTGATAGGAATCGTATGCAAATGTGTCTTCTAAAGCTGCAGAGTCTTAAATCTGGAAAGACCTTTGTGTGGGCGCTATAGGAAAATATGGCCCTATGTTGTACAGTCTTACCGCAGT
The DNA here is from genome assembly GCA_963513945.1 of Hydrotaea diabolus. Taxonomy (NCBI): domain Eukaryota; kingdom Metazoa; phylum Arthropoda; class Insecta; order Diptera; family Muscidae; genus Hydrotaea; species Hydrotaea diabolus. The sequence goes on from OY740718.1 coordinate 190,696,768, forward strand.
TATTAAATGCTTGTACCATGCTTAAATTAGGCGTGGGTGGGTGTAATTTGCGGCTCCTTAAGCTGCAGCACCTAAAATCGAAAAGGGGAGTTTGGTGCAATTCCACCAGAGAAGTGCCACTTGTAATAAACCATGCGAAATTTGGTCGGAATCGGGTGTAAAATGTGGCTTGGGTTCTTAAATCGGGAAGCATCTTTGTGTAGGGACTATACGGAAATACGGACTTACATATATGGCCAAGTTTTAGCCCAGTTTATTTTTTGAATCTCAAATCGGGAGGGACTTTTGTGTGGAAGCAATTTTGAAACTTAAACCAGTTTTGTTCAGGAGAGCCATTTTAAAGATTAGGTCCCTTTCTATTTGCGCTTAGAATCGTCGACTTCGCTTTCATAAAACGCGCATATCTCTGGGAGGGATCACGTTTGGGGCATGGGATCGGTCTCATTCGATGATCAGATGTTGTCCACATCAAAAAAAAATGGAAAAGCTGATGAAAAGTTTTGTTCAGGAGAGCCATTTTAAAGATTAGGTCCCTTTCTATTTGCGCTTGGAATCGTCAACTTCACTTTCATAAAACGCGCATATCTCTGGGAGGGATCACTTTTGGGGCATGGGATCGGTCTCATTCGATGCTCAGATGTTGTCCACATCAAAAAAAAAGGGAAAAGCTGATGAAAAGTTTTGTTCAGGAGAGCCATTTTAAAGATTAGGTCCCTTTCTATTTGCGCTTAAAATCGTTGACTTCACTTTCATAAAACGCGCATATCTCTGAGAGGAAACACTTTTGGGGCATGAGATCGGTCTCATTCGATGCTCAGATGTTGTCCACATTAAAAAAAAGAAAAAAAAATTAAAATTGATTTTTTTACCCTTAGGTCCCTTTCCCTATGCACTGTCACATTGTATATAGAAATATTTCACTAGAGTTGGTCACTCAAAATTCTTTGTTCGAAATATGTTCGGAATCGAGTGTAATATGTTTCTTTAAGAGCTGTATGAATTGAAATCTGGAAGAAACTTTAAATGGGGGTTATACTGAAAAATGGAACGATTTTCTCAAATTTTACCAGGCACCGGGCAATTACTTATAATATTATTTTACCAGGCATAAGTGTTGGTCACTCGTAGTACTTTGTGTGAAATTTGGTCGAAATTGAATGTAATTTTATCTTTAAGAGCTGTACATTCTGAAATCAAGAAAAACTTAAGTACGATATCAAACTAAGGACTGACGTGCACAAATTTAAATAGGGCTTGTCCTTGACCAAACTTGAAAAAAGTATCAAGTTTCATCGAAATCTGTTCATAATTGCAACCTGTAATTTGATAACAACCATAGATGGACAAACGAACGAACGGGCGGGGGTTGTACTGACGATCGGAGAGATAGACGGATGGACAACGCTCAAAGGAATCAGATAGTGATTCTGAGTCGAACGGCATTCCTTTGCTTCCCACATATGCCAATAGGATGAAGTGTCTGTATCTTTATGTTTTGAATTTATAACAAAAAATTATTTTTGGGACTTGTTAAAACCGAAGAGTTTATTATGACCAGCTTTAAATACCGTACAGGGCGAACACGAATCTGAATTTTTAAAAATATCCAGATAAAACTGAGCTTAATTTGTTCATCTATAACTTGACAACCCATTGTATTGCACAAGTACTTCTGTCGGTTTGGCATTAAAACTGAAATTTTGCCGAGGTACGTATTCTATGCAACCATTAATTTAAAAAAAAAGGCCAGATTGGTTATCTGTTAAAATGTAAACCACACAGTATCTAAGTCAACCTATCTCTGAAATATATATTTGAGGTATTCCGCATATATATCATTACTAGAGTTCGCATCACGCGTTTCTTTTTTTGCAGGAAATCCAGGACATTTGTTACATTTTTATTTACCACTTTCCGGCAATTTTCAAGGACATCCCGGGAATTTTGTATAACCCAAAAAGCCTAATTTCAGACCAAATTACAAGATTAAGCCTTGTACCTGTGAAGGTCTTATATATTAATGTTGATTTGACAAATTTCTGACGCGAATTCATTGTATCACAGTAAAACAAATAAAATTAAAAGAACTAATTTTTTTTAAGATTAAGGTTTGCTACACATATATTTCTGGCCTAAGCAACACCAAGTGTTGTCTGGCGCCATCTGGCATTTCCATTGGAAAGTTTGACATTTTTTAGCTTAAACTTTAAACGTACTCAGAACGTTTTGACATACGACCGTCATTTGTGTTGTTTACAGTGACTTAAAAAAATCAATTTGATTTTCGTGCGATCATTTTCACATCTTTCGACGTGGATTATCACGACAAGAGTGCATCGATGAACTTAAATCTTTGTATGGCGATGAAGCACCATCCTATAGCACTGTGAAAAACTGGTTTGATGAACTCAATTGTAGCCGACGCTCGCTCTAAGACGAAGGTCGCCCAAAAACGGCCCTTGTGCCAGAGAACATTGATGCCGTGCGTGAACTGATAATGCAAGATCGTCATTTGATATACCGTGAGATAGAGACATCCTTGGGCATTTCTTCCACCAGCATACATTCAATATTGCATGAACATCTGGCCGTAAGAAAGGTTTGTTTTCGTTGGATCCCGCACAATTTGACAATCGCTTAAAAAGGCTCGTGTCGATTGGTGCAAAGAAACTTTGAAAAAAAAAATACTATCGCGGTGCTTCAGAAGACGTTTATAAGATCGGCACAGGTGACGAATCATGGATCTATGCGTAGGTGCCCGAAACAAAACAGCAATCGACCGTGTGGGTCTCTGAAGACGAATCAAATCCAACGAAAGTTGTTCGTGAAAGAAGCACTTCGAAGTAAATGGTCGCCTGATTCTTCGGCAGAACTGGTTATGTGGCGACTGTTCCGCTTGAGCAACGTAGGACGGTCAATTCTGAGCGGTACACCACAATTTGTTTGCCTGAAGTCTTCGAAGAAATTCGAAAAACGAACAAGAGAAGACGAATCATTGTGCACCATGACAATGCGAGCTCTCCTAGTCTATGAATGCAAAGACTAAACCCCAATTGTCGAAGCATTTTGTCCACTCCGATTGAGACACCTCCAAAACATAGTTTTTGAACGCTTCCACAGCATCTTCTGACGACGAAAATCGTTGACCACGCATTTTGTTTTATGTGCGTAAATAAAAAGAAGTCATTTTGCACCAAGTCAGGGCTGTACGGCGGATAACCCATCAATTCGACGTTTTGGCCGGTCAAAAAGGCGCTAGTTTGAGCCGATGTGTGAGAGCTCGTATTGTCATGGTGCACAATGATTCGTCTTCTTTTGTTCATTTTTCGAATTTCTCCGAAGACTTCAGGCAAACAAATTGTGGTGTATCGCTCAGAATTGACTTCTTACGTTGCTCAAGCGGAACAGTCGCCACATGAACAGTTTTGCCGAAGAAACAGGCGACCATTTGCTACGAAGTGATTCTTCGACGAACAACTTTCGTTGGGTGTGGCTCGTCTTCGAAGACCCACATGGTTGATTTCGGCTCATACGCATAGATCCATGATTCGTCACCTGTGCCGATCTTATAGACGTCGCGATCGTTTTTTTTTTCAAAAATTCTTTGCATCAATCGACACGAGCCTTTTTTGAGCGATTGTCAAATTGGCCGGGATCCAAAGAGAATAACCCTTCTTTTCGTGTTCATGCAATATCGAATGTATGCTGGTGGAAGAAATACCAAAGGATGGGTCTATCTCACGGTACGTCACATGAATATCATGCATTATCAGTTCACGCACGGCATCAATGTTCTCGGGCACAACGGCCGTTTTTGGACGACCTTCGTCTTTGAGCGAGCGTCGGCCACTATTGAAATCATGAAACCAGTTTTTCACTGTGCTATATGATGTTGCTACATCGCCATACAAAGATTTTAGTTCATCGATGCATTCTTGTCGTGATAATCCACGTCGATAGTTGTGAAAAATGATCGCACGAAAATGTTCACGACTTAATTCAATTTTTTTGCCTAATTAATTTTTTTAAGTCCCACAAATGATGGTCGTACGTAAAAAATGTCAAACTTTCCAATGGAAATGTCAGATAGCGCTAGGCAACACTTGGTGTTGCCTAGGCCAGATATATATATAGCAACCCTCGTATATATATTAGGGGGTCTTCGATAAATATTTCGTGGTGTTATAAACGAAATGACAAATTAAATATATCATCCACCCTTCGGTGGAGGGATGATATAAAAACAACAATTCTCAGTTCAGTTTTGTGCTCTACTCACCCTTTTGTACGACAATGATCTTCTTAACTCTTTTGCAGAGTCCAGTCGGCATTCACGACTGATTTATAGCCTACAATTTGCATTGCTGTGCCCTCACTTAAAATTACAACCCACGTCTCTGTTGGATTAGCCGATCCGTGGTATTCACATACGAGTACTTAACGTTTGCCAAGATTATACCCAATTATTTTCTGCCTTATCGAGAGTTCAATAAAAAAACACACATATTCATTGGTTAATTTGTATCTTCTGTGTTTTATTGTTCCTTGTTATCTGTCAATTATTGGCCGGGTCGTACCAAAAAAATCTGAGGTCTATTTCCACCGTTATTGGGGCGACGACGACGGCGGTTGTTGTTAACGCGTCGACGGTTTCCACCATTACCACGCCGATTTAGAGTAGCTTGGGCAATTATCTGAGGCAACAAATCGCCAATGGGCGAGGCACCATTAATGACACTGTTGACCCCAGTATTCGTGCTGGTAGAGCTACTGACACCGCTGGTATTAATGACAATGGGTGTTACACCACTACCTCCTAGGCCTGAGATGACCGATGTTCCAGTGCCTGTTAAAGTGCCAGTATTGGTAAAGGTACCAGTGCCTGTGGCCGTACCGGTGTTTGTTGTGGGTCTCAGCTGTTCCAACATATTCTGCTTTTGGGTTATCAATTGGTTGATTTGAGCATTCGAAGTGACGCCCCCACCCAGGAAGCGCAACTCACCATTGCTGTCATCCTTAACGTATAAGGCCGCAATGCGTTCCTTCTGTGCCGACTTCCTTGTCGAAGCTACTCGTAAGAGAAATTACCAGTATTATATGGAATTATTTCCTTTGATACATGTACCTGACAAATGTCAAAACTCACCTGCTTGAGATGCTGTTAGGAAACATGTCACTGCCAAGAGTGCCCCAAGAACCAACTTGAATGATGCCATCTTTCTCAGCCTTGACTTGAAGTTATCAGCAGTAGTTGTGATAATGATTTAATTCCAATTTCCTTCAACTCATGTGCTTTTATATGATTCTTACTGACGCTTGATGGGCATGATAGTTTGGCTGTCTGTCTGTCTGTCCGCCCAGTCGTCTGTCTGTCTGTTTGTACTTTTGCCGATGCGAGACGCAAGACGACAAAACACGCTTTGAAAATGATATGCACAAATTTCCAAACTTTCTAGCATTCACTCATTGCGTTCATTTGCTGGTGTTGTTCAAACAATTGTCTAAATGGGGGGAAACTTGAACAATTAGAAAGTATTCGTTCTATAGTTTCAATATGTTTGGATTCCCCGAGGCAAAGAAATTCTTAATCTCATTATGGGCTGATGATATTCAAGTACGTTCAAGTCTTAGCACCACGTTTCTCCATACATTGGAATAGTACGTCACCCTTGCAATGATATGCGAATATCTTTGCTAAGACTTGCTGTACATATGGAACAGGGTGCCACAATGATCCAATCAAGCGGAATGAGTCCATTAATGCGCCTTAGGCAAGGGTTTTCAACTATCGAGGGTTCAATTTCACTTTCTTTAAATTGTGAAACGTTGGAAAAGGTTTTCATATCTGAATGTGTTTTGGACTTGACTAAATATCGTTTATTTTTAGCTCGTTTGTTTTATTTCGGTCTGTTGCTTTTACACATTGAACAGAGATCATGATAAAAGCAGTGTGCAGCCACTAAAAACAATGTCACTTTGCCTTTTTGTTAAAAACTTGTATTCTATTTAAATATAGATGCAAGAGGTCTTGAGCTGGTTAATCCCTTAATGAATATCGTTTATTTATATTAAACAAAGGCATAAATTATTTGAGATGTACCTTAAGGTGCAAAAAATTACTCAATTTGTCTTTTAATTTTGGGACGGCATAAGTGTTTTTTTTAAGGTGCAGTGTGGAGCGCGATAGGTTGCTTTTTTTCACTGAAGGCTGTGGTGGCACTGTTAGTCGAAGAGAGTGAAGAGTTCACGTGACTTATAGTGGCTGACGGGAGATTTGTATTTGTCTGCCTTTCAGTTGCCATTATGTATTGGACACGTGAGGAGAGGTCATTTTGTGTTGAAGCTTTTTTTTCAAATGCGCACTCGATCATTGCAGTGCAGCGTGGTTCACCTCAGTGGGTTTGTAAACAAACATGCGGTACTGGAGTGAAACAAACCCCAGAGAACTGCACCAGAAATCTCTGCTTTCGGACCGCGTCACTGTGTGGTGCGCCATATCCAGGATTACCGTCTTGTCGTAACTGTGTACTTGACTATGATACAGAATTTGTTTTAGACGGCTCTTGAGGCAATACAATTACATGGTGCCACTGCACACACAGCGAGGCTTACCATGCATTGTTTGAGGCAAATGTTTCCTGGACCAGTATCTCTTTGAGGGGTGAAGTGAACTGGCCCGCACGCTCACCAGACTTAGCCCCATGCGATTTTTTTCTCAACACTTTGGAATACTAAATTTACAATATTGAGGCTAAAATTGGCAGAATACCAGTCGACATGCTTGTTAGAGTTCATGAAAACTTCAGAAAACCTATGCAGCAGTGTGTGGGTAGTAAAGATCGACATTTGCCAGATACACTATTGGAAAACTATGTACGAGTAATATAAAAATTCCCTTACAGTTCAATATAATTAAAATATAAAATAAATTTTTCTTAGGTTCATATTTTTTTATTTCATTCCCAAGTAAGCTCCACCCTGTAGTAAGAAGAATATATATCATTGGCTGTGTCTAAAACTAAGTAGTTCACATCCTACAAATACGCTAAGACCAAATCCTGTTTAGACCACATCCCCTTCCACGAAGAGTGGTATACAAAATTTGTCAGTTTATAAATTATTAATCGTCGTCTAGCTATGTCCATCCTTCCGTGTTGAAAGCACGATAACGGTCAAACGAACCAAATCCCAGGATTCCGAAACTCTCAGAATGTAATTTACGACACATAAATATACATTTTGTAAGTAAATAAAAAAAACCGACCAAAAAATTTAGTTTTTTTAATTTATATACAGAACTGCTGTAATGAAGTCTATTTGTCGACTTGTTGGAATACATTCGTTTTAAAAAATGTACCAAGTTGGCGAAATAATTTACATTCATGAGATTTTGGTTCAATATTAAGTAAAATATTAAAACACATTTAAATTTCTAATATTTTCAGTGTGTCTGTAAAGCACGATATCGGTAATTTGAATCAATCTAGGATCTGCAATTTTACGAGAAGAAGGTGGAGGGTATTCTTTCCGAGGGTATATGAGGCTCGGACTGGCCGAACTAAACGCCGTTTTTACTTGTGTTACATATTTCAAATTTGTTTTCGTACTCGCATTACAAATTTTCACTTTTTTGAGGCTATATAATGTTCGGACTTGTCGAATTTATGGACGTTTTTACTTGTTCTTTAATACTTCAAATTTGTTTTGTATTACAAACTATCACTTGTTTTAAGTATCCAAAATTGAAAAAGTGTGATTAAGTTTTTGACTTTGTCGATCTCGTACATTTAAAAAACATTGCACTCAATGTTTTTTATTATAACGTGTGATTTCATATGCTTATTCTGACGTCAACATTTTGTTTGTCTTAACTATTTTAAAAAATATCATATAATATAACGTTGTTCTTACAAAAATCTCTAAAGGACGCAGTGCCAATTTGAGAACGATTCTCCATTTTTGGCACAACTTTTGCCTGCTTAAAGTTCCCACTTTGGACGAAGGGTAGTTATGTTTTTTAGTTACACAACACAAATTTCTCATATTTATCTGAAGAACATTAAAAATCTGGGTACACAACTGAAAATATTAATAAATTTCAATTCTTCTGATGAAAAATTTCATCCGAAATCCTAACCTAAAATAATTCCTTATACTCGTATTTGTTATTCCTAAGCACTGTAATAATTTGATAGGCATGGTAGTATGTTTGAAACTCAAAGTAGTAAACAAGTGGACAAATTTAATTCGGCCGTGCCGAATTATGGATTACGGTACAATATGAATATCATGCCACGGAGGAGTGTCACCGGTCTCTTTTCTAACAGGGTTTATTTCTTTCTATACCCGCATCATTTATACCAGCTTTTATCGTTATATCGGTATTAGTTCACGGAATATCGCCTTTCAAAGTTCAATGTTGTATAGGCGGCGGGGCCACGTCCTTCTGTCCAATTTTAACACAATGTAATCTACAATAACCACTGATTTCATTCGGTAATCATTTTATAACAAGTTATGTCATGTTGCAAATACCATCGTCATATCTCAACTACTTCTTGAGATATAGCCTTTTTAAGTTCAAAACAGATTTGTTGCCACAAACGAATGACTAACATGCCACTTGTTAATATTAAATTTTCAGTAGAGGCAAATAATTGTTTTCTTATATACTTGAGGTATTCTTAAGCACAGAGAGGTTCATGTCGAGAAAACGATGATGGAAGATTTGTTTGAATAAATTAGATTAAAAGATTTGCTTAATGCAGTAATAATAGGCATATTTTCTATTGTGGTAACGATAAAAGTTAGATATAATCACCAATATTCAGACGCAACAACAAAATGTTGGCACAAGTATTGGTTGTCACAAGCAGCAGTTATGACAACTAAATACATTTTATGCGTTTCATTTGTATTGTAGTTGCGTCTACAATACGAAGATCATACTTATCTATTTATGGTATGTCGAACACAACGGTTATGCACATTTGGTGATTGCAACCGAAATTATTTTTTTGCAATGGAATTTTAGCAGTTACAACTGATTTCCTACTATTTTTTTTTATGTGTGAACTCACCCGCATGTGTAGCCATTTCTTTAAGGAGCACAACTGGTTTATGCCTTATTGAACTTTAACTTTTGTCTTCCTTACGGAAGCGATGCCCTTTTTCATATGACGAAAAACATTTAAACACCCTGTATTTCGGTGTAATCTCTTTAATGATGTAAAACACGTGTTAAATTTTGACACAGATATTATTTGCCATTTTAAGTAATTGCAATTATTCAAATACTCCTAAGTGTGTGAGAAAGTGTGTGTGTACGTGTGTGTGCGTCTATGTCTGAGTGAGTATGTATTAAGAGTGATTAGTAAAATTTACATATACTCACACACCGACACAGCGGCATATTCAACAGACCCCCACGCCCACCCATCCACCTGTAAAGACACCCGCCGTCTGCAACCTCAAAAATTAAATAAACGTAAACCTTCGCTGTCGTTTTTTGCTGTTGTTGTTGCCATTCAAGATTTTATGTAATTTTAAGTGTGTGTGTGTAGTGTCTGTGTCATTGGGCCTGTGTGTGTGGTGCCTGTAAAATAGACATCTCCACACCTGGTGTAACCCCGTAAATCAACTGTTAAATTGTTTAGAACAACAAATTGCTCAGTAAAGAGGGAAACAACCGTAGCGCGCTTTTTAGGAGAAAGTAAGTGAATTTCAAAACCCACAATCTCTAAAAAGCTTTTCACGCTGCCACACACGCACATGCATATGCCGGCAACCCCGCGAACGTTGTTGAATCACTAACATATCCTTTTCATTTGCCCCAACAATTTTTATTTTCTTTCTTTCTTCCTGCGTTTTTGTTGTTGTTGTACAACTAAAAACTCTCAGCAAAATTTGAGTGCGTACGCTGCGGGTTTTGTGGAAAATGCAATACGGGGTATACGTGCACATACAGCTGCGCGCGTGTGTGTGCAATATGCTTATGTATGGGTATGCATGGATAGATGAGGATGTGCACAGACTACATACACAGCTTTAAGGTTCACTTACGTTACCCATCCCAAAATTGTGTGCTTACCACGTATACGAGGTTCGTTTTAATTGGAATTCCTTCGGTTGGTACTGAGAAGACGATGCAAACCCGAGCGAAGTAGTTCGCCACCGATAGGTCGTTCAATCGAGCGATTCTCACAGTGAGATAGATCTGGTGAACAACTACACTCATACCTCTTTATACGGCCCCTCTTCTTACGGCATTTCGCTATAACGGTCTGTTTCAATTGTGGCACTCCCTCCCTTTACGGCGCACATTACCTCTTTATACGGCCAAAAAAAAAAATCGGGATTCACCGTTTTTCAACGATGAGTGAGAGGCAAAAAAATCATACACATGCATTCGTTGTTTTCTATGCAAGTGCGTATGTTGCTGCATCAGTCTGTTATTTGTGGTGATTGTGAGTAGACGTACTTTTCTAGCGCGTATAAAAATAATCATTAGTTTCTGAATAATAATTGAAAGGTATGTATTAAATCGTAGTTGACATGGTGTATACGCATATGAATAAGTGTATGTTATTGAAACAAAATTAGGTGAAAATGGCCGCCAAACGTACTTCAAATTTGGAACTGGAAAAATGTAAAAAAAAGGCACGAAAAGCAGTCACTTTAGAAACTAAGCTCAATGTTATGCGTCGTTTAGAAAATGGTGAAAAGATTACGAACATAACAAAGGCTTTGGGATTACCGAAGTCGACAGTTCAAACAATACGGGACAATAAACAAAAAATAGAGTCATATTCTCAGTCGATTAAAACATCTCATTGTTTAAAACGGAACCGTGAAAGAAATAGCGTTATGGAGCAGATGGAAAGATCATTAGATTTGTGGATAGAGGATAACAACCAAAGAAATGTTCCTATGAGTCAGATCATCATCATTCAGCAAAAGGCTAAAAGTATCTTTGAATCTGTAATGAAGAAGAATTCCGATGAATCGTCACAAAATGGAACTTTTGTTGCAAGAAATGGTTGGTTTGAAAAGTTTAAGAAACGTCATAATTTGCATAATGTTAAACTAAGGGGAGAATCAGCAAGCGCGGACGCCGTTGCTGCAAAGAACTATCCAGAAGTTTTAAAGAATATAATTCGTGCTGGAGGATATAGTCCCGAACAGGTTTTTAATGTGGACGAGACAGGGCTGTACTGGAAGCGCATGCCAGAACGAACATTTATTTCAAGAGATGAAAAATGTGCATCTGGTTACAAAGTGTCTAAGGAAAGACTAACATTGTTGCTTGGTAGTAATGCCGCTGGCGACTTTACCCTGAAACCATTGCTCATTTCCGAAAATCATTTCAAAGGATGAGACAAAAAACAGTTACCTGTTATATGGAAGTCCAATAAAAAAGCCTGGATGACTAAACATCTTTTCGAGGATTGGTTCAAAAATAATTTTTGTACAGAAGTAAAAGCCTATTTACAAAGGAAAAATTTAAGCCACAAAGCCTTACTTCTAATGGATAAAGCTCCAGGACACCCTGATAACCTATCTGAAATATGCGATGAAATACAAGTGGAGTATCTTCCGAAAAATACTACAGCTCTGATCCAGCCCATGGATCAAGGAGTCATTGCAAATTTCAAAGCCTATTATTTACGCAAAACTTTGCAGCAAGTGATAAATAAAAGTGATGATAAATCTTCAATGAAAGAGGTGTGGAAAAATTATACAGTCAAGGATGCCATTAAAAATATAAGCGAGTCTTGGAACGAGATACAATCAACAACACTAAACAGGGCTTGGAAATCAGTATGGCCTGAATGTGTTGCAACATCTGAGGTAGATATTGATTCCGTTACTGCGATTTGTCAGAATATTTTAGATATAGCGGTGAATAATGGATTTGAAGATTTGGATGAAAGCGATATTTTTAATTTGCTTAATTCTGAGAGCGAGCCCCTGACAGACGAAGAACTACTCCAGTTGGAGTCAGCCCATGAAATTGACGACACAGAAGAGTTGACACCTACTCAAAAGAAGTTAACTTCAAAAGAATTAAATGAAGCGCTTATTCATTTCGAGCAGGGGACACGAATTCTTTTGCAGTCTGATCCCGACGAAGATCGAAGTGCTAATGTTATACGAAGTATAGAGAAGTCTATTTTTTGCTACACCCAACTACAAGAAGAAATGAAAAGAAACGCCAAACAACAGACATTGGACAAATTTTTTGTAGCTGGTCCGTGAAAACATTTTCAGATATATATTACATAGTTATATGTACATACATGAATTGATGGATTTTTGTTTTTATTACTTTATTTAAATGTGTTATTTGGTTTTATTGTTTATTTATTTTTTAAGACCACGATGTAAGTGCCTTATATTTATTCACTGAATTGCAATTAAACTTATTTTTCAAAAAATTAGAACCGATCTCCTACTGTTACTATGGGTTTGTATGAAATGAATTACCTCCTTATACGGCATTTCTAAGTCTAAGTCTGGTGAGCGTGCTGGCCAGTTCACATCACCCCTCAAAGAGATAAGCCGTCCAGGAAACATTTGCCTAAAACAATTCATTGTAACTCTCGCTGTGTGTGCAGTGGCACCATAATTGCATTGCCTCAGTTCATCATGAAGAGCCAAGAGCAAGTGATTGCTTCTGAGCAGACTGTTTCGGAGATTGCAGTAATGCTGCTCTAACTCTCTCGATGTATTCTGGTGTTGTAATTCTTCTCTCAGGTCCCATTGGTACACATGACACATTCCCTGCTTTTATCAACGAAGTTACCCAATTTATAATAGATTTCCGTCCTGGAACACGTCCGCGTGGGGGAAAAGTGATTCGTAAACGAAAACCAAGCTGCACTGCAATGATCGAGTGCGCAATTGAAAAATACGTTTCAACACAAAATGACCTCTCCTCACGTGTCCAATGTATGATGAATTTATAAGCCACGCACCTCTAATCTCTTCGAGCAACAGCGTCGCCACAGCCTGCAGTGCAAAAAAGCAAATTAACGCGCTCCACCCTGAATTTAAAAATTATTTGTTTTTTAAACGGAGCGGGGTATTTAAAGTTCCTAATGATTGTAAAATCGCAATAATTTTGACATTTGATTGGAAAAAAAGTAAATTTGTTCCATGTGTATAAATACCAAATTCAAGTAATCGACTCATCCAAAATAAAAATCATTTTATATTTTCGTTTCACCTCTTTGCCCCGATTACTTCCTTCTTGGTGCCAATACGACTATAATAAATTATTTTTCTACATTTTCTTAAACAGTCGAGTACAGCAGGTCACTTTTATAGACATTGATACTTTTTGTAATCAAATGATAACTACAGCGATTTTGTTTTCCAGTCTTAATAATCAAGGATCAGCAAAAACAAAAAAAACTATACAAAAAAAACTAATCTGGCAAGACTTAGCAATGATTTAAATTTAATGACTGGTTGTTTATTAGATAATAGCTACGAAACAATGCGTTTAAAAAGACGTCTTATACCGTGCCATCCTTTAAGGGCATAAATATTACCTCAAATAATTTAGCATATCATACCACATTTTCAATTTATTTGTATATGATTTTTCTTGTTGTAGTTAAAATCATCCAGTTATCTGTATTTTATAGTTCATCTAAATTGCTTTTTATCTTATGGTAAATTGCAAAAAAAAAGAATTCAAAAAAGCAATGGCCTAACTAAAGCTATTTTACTTTCTAGTCTAAGTAATCAGGGCTCACCAAAAAACAGGTATTTTATTTTTTTGCACTAAAGCTCCTGGGATCCTAGCATGTTGTGGACCCTAAGCAAACACTCGAAACAAACAGTTCCAGCCGACGCAATTGATTTGTGCACTTTAGCAAGCTTTTGGCTGCTTCTTCGATAGGCGAATGTTTTCTTAACTATTATATCTCCAGCTTCAAATAAGCTTGTGGAGCGTTGAAATATGGGCAACTATTGCTTTAAAATGAGCGCACAATTGTAATCTTGCTTACAGATTTTTGATATGAAAAATAACGTATGCCGTCGGCAAGAAAAACAAAGAAAAACAAGCTTCCAAACATATGTATGTTTGGTACATTGCTACAAAAATATTAATTAATGTTTGTTGTAACCAAAACATAAATATGTTTGGAGCAACCTCCAAACGTTTACATATTTCTTGCATAATTTTTTTCTCCGTGTGTTGAGAATCTAAAACTCCTTCATCTATTTTAACGATATCGCGGATTTTTACAATTACTTCAGGAATTGTACATTCTTTGAGTCGACCTGAGCGATGTGAGTAAACAGAGAATGTTTTAGTTATGCATATCAGATTAACTACAATAACGGTAAAGAACTTTCTTACATTTTTGCCACGCCTAAATATTGGAATAAATCAGGCCAGCTGTCAAACTAATACTAGCTGTAGTAAATTTAATACTAGTTCTCATTTGCAAACTCAATGGAAACCTTCCTTAATAAATATGTTTGCACAAGTCGACCCTGGTTCAAATCCTGGTAAGCATATCTTACAACTTTTTAAATGGGGAGTTTTCCACCCTTTAAATGCCGGCGATTTTACTAGTGCAAAACAATTAGTAAGTTCGGCAGGGCTTTTTTAGTGTCTACCAAAGGAAAGCGTTATAGTATGCCTTTGACAGTATTGGATGGAAATGGTTGTTGGTGGTGGGTCCATACTTGAAAGAACTTTAATTTTTGTCACTTTGAATCATTGTACTATTTAAATTCGTGAAGATAATTTCAGTGTAGGGAGCCCTTAGATCCGGCCCTTAAAACTAGACAAATCTTAATATTAAATGCATATTTAGATAAGTGAATAAAGTTTGGGAGTAAAAATATGTCTGTGTTTGAAAGGACTTCATTTTTGATTCTCTAGTGAATTCTCTAAGGCCAACCTTAAGTATAGTTCAATCATAAAATTTATTTTATTTTATGTTCATAACAAAATTTTTTTTGTTGTTTTTAATATCCATACACGTCAATATAAGAACTCGTCAGTTCGTTACTGAATTTCTCAGAGAACGGTCGTCTCCACAAACAATCGGATAGTTGAGTGTTAAATAAAAAAAGAGTAAAGCGTTGTTGGTGTAATTGTCTTTGTTTTTCTCATTGAACAACATACGTCGACAACTTACACACCAGCATTAAAGAAAGAAGATCTACAATGGCCCCAGGGGCCAAATCATTCCCTCGGAATGTGAGAAAAACATCGAGACCTTATAACATGTCTCGTACTCTACCTTTGGGGATGCTTATGGACATGCCATCCACGTCTTCTAATCGGTTCAGTGCACTGGCGGACCACAGTGAGATGGAACAGGAACCTGAGTCCAACATCACACAGGTGAAACAAACGAAACCTCCACCAATAGTCGTTGATCCGAAAACCACAATGACGGAGCTTAAAGCGATCCTGGGCAATGACTCGCTCTACAAACGTACCTCTATTGGTACAAAAATATTTCCAACAAGTAATGACAAATACAAGTTGTGTACAGATTTATTGAAAGAAAAAAATATCGAGTTCCACTCTTTCAACTCTAAGGAAAGTCGTTTGTACACGATCTTTCTGTATGGACTTCCCAAACTCAGCACAGAAGACATCAAAAATGAAATAGAGGAATATAATTTAATGCCTTCTTCCGTCACAGAAATTACCACTAGATTCAGCTCAGTGGATAACGCAGTATACAAAGTACAATTTGTTAGAAAAAACTTCAACCCAAAGTCACTCAAAAATGTAAAGACAATATGTAATGTTATTGTATCGTGGAAGAAGTACAAAGCAAAGAAGAATGCTAATCCAACACAATGCTGGAATTGCCTCATGTATGGCCACGGAGGTGAACATTGCCATCGTCTACCAGCTTGCATGATATGTGCCCAACAACATCACACCAATGAATGCCCTCTCACAAAACAACAAAAATCACCTGCTGTATTCTCGTGCTTCAATTGCAAAAAGCATGGCTATGAACGCACTGATCATTCGGCGAATGACATTAACTGCCCTCTGCGATCACAATATTTAGAAACGAGGGCTAAGGCGACAACTAAAAACTCACGAAAATACATCACAAAGCATCAAAGCGTTGCTCAGTCCAACAACGTTACAACAACAAGAGTTGAAAACCAATCAGAGGTTCAGTAATAGGCTCTCTTATGCAGATCAGTTAAGAGCAAACAACGATATTTTCAGTGTTGATGAGCTCTTTGAAATATTTACAACAACATTAGATGATCTTCAACGATGTTCTACAAAAATACAACAAATACAAGTTGTAATGTCTATGGTAAAGTATGCCTATGGTTTACGATAGTTCAAGTGCAATAAAAATTATACAGTGGAATGCCAATGGCATTACAAATATATCTCATGCTACACAATTTGAGCATTTACTCGAAAGAGAAAAAATTGAAATTGCTTCATTGAATGAAACCCACTTAAAAGAAAGCCATAAGATATATTTTAAAAACTATGTAATACATCGAAATGATAGAGATGAAAACAGAGGTGGAGGCGTTGCATTGGTCGTACATCGATCGATCAAACATAAGTTGTTACCAATAGCTCATACTCATTCCATAGAAAATGTATCTATTGAAATTATGATTAACAATAGACCTTTTATAATTTCAAGTGTTTATTCGCCTAGATATGCATCAACCTTCGCCGTTGACATACAAAAATTAACAACGCACACCAAAGATTTCATAGTTTTAGGTGACTTAAACGCTAAACATTCATCATGGAATTGTACCATCAACAACACTGCAGGAAATGTTCTCTATAATCTTCAACAAACCAACAATTTTTTCGTATTTTATCCCAATAGTCCAACATACTACCCATACCAGCGTGATCGAAACTCATCCGTAATTGATATTGCTTTAAGCAATAGTACCCTATCGTTAAACCTCGAAGTACTTGGATTTGAAATACCATCTGACCATCGACCTGTTGTATGTACGATTGAACACTCTTCTACAAACACTTTCGACCCCAGTCACTATAATTATAAATTAACCAACTGGGAGTATTTTAAAAATATTATAGAAAGTAGAATCACCATTCAAAGAGATTCATATAACAACAGACATGAAATTGACCTTGAAATAGAGAAATTCTTTGAGCTTATTTCTGAAGCGCGAGACCAATCCACACCCAAAGTTAGCTATTCCCACAACCTAAATTTACCTGACGATATTATTAAATTAATCAAGACAAGAAGAACATTAAAAAGAAAAAGCCACAGAACGGCTGACGTAAATCAGGCTAACTTCTACGAACAGTGTACTAAACTATTGACTACAATGATTAATAATAAAATTAAAACGGAACGTAATAATAAATGGAATAATATGCTGTCGAAACTGAAACCAGGTGACAAATCGTTTTGGAGAATCAGTAGTAGCTTAAGAGGGAAAAGTTGTAAAAAAATTCCTCACTTTCTCCAGGACCACAGGAAAATTATTACTGACGAAGAAAAGGCTTGCATATTAGCTGACACATTTGCAGCCACGAATAATCTTACATGTGATTACAAGCATTCCATTGACAAAAAAGTAAATTCAACAGTCACTCGATTCAATGTAGAAGATGTCGTCTCAGAAGACGTAATTTTCACAACGATACATGAAATATCTGACATAATTGGTTCATTAAAAGCAACAAAATCTCCAGGCCTTGACACAATTTCCAATGTATTAATAAAAAATTTACCAGTAAAGGCTCTACAATTACTTGTGGCCATTTTTAATAGCTGCTTAAAGATTCAGTATTTTCCAAATCAATTTAAAATGGCCAAAGTGATACCGATACCTAAGCCGAACAAGCCCAAAACGAATCCCTGTAGTTACAGGCCTATTAGTCTGCTCAGCAACATTGGGAAGATTTTCGAAAAAATGTTGCATAGACGAATTTGCGATTATACTACAAACGCATCTATTATAGCCAGCGAGCAGTTCGGTTTTAAAAAACAACACAGTTCAGTTCATCAAATAAACAGACTCACAAATTTAATTACAGCAAATAAACGGAAACGGCACTCCACTGGTCTAATTGTTCTAGACATTGAAAAAGCATTTGATACAATTTGGCACAATGGGTTAATTTATAAACTCATTCAAGCAAATGTTCCAAAATATCTATGTAAACTTACTGCTGAATTTCTTAAAAATAGAAAATTTGTTGTCTCTGTTAATAACATAACTTCATCTCCGAAATTAATAACAACGGGACTACCCCAAGGTTCCATATTGTCGCCCTTGCTGTACTCTATATATACCTCAGATTTTAAACCCCCATCGTACTTAAAAGTGGCATACTATGCAGATGACACGGCCCTAATTGTATCAAGTAAACTAACAAAGGCACTACTGTCTAAAATGGAAAAAGGTTTTGCGGCATGCAACAGATACTTATACAAATGGAAAATCAAGATTAATCCTACAAAAACACAAGCAATTATATTTCCGTTTAATAAATCTCCTAAAAGAATAGCAAATCGTGATCTCCGTTTTGAAAATGACCGAATCCCTATTCAAGATAACGTGAAATATTTGGGAGTATTTTTGGATAAAAAGTTAAACTTCGGTAAACACATAGAAGAATCTTGTAAAAAAGCGTTAAAAATTGTGAGAGCGTTATGGCCAATGTTGAACAAACGATCCTCTCTCAATCACAAAAATAAAAACTTAATATATAAAGCTGTAATAAGACCGTCGCTCACATATGCCTGCCCGATTTGGTACAAAGCCGCAAAGACCCATCTTAAGAAGCTCCAAATCCTTCAAAACAAATGTCTTAAAATAATAAATAATAAACATTGGATATATCCAACCAGTCTTTTACACACACGTACTGGATACGAGCTTATTTACGATTTTATAAAAAGATTAAATACTAAGTATTACGAAAATATAGAAAACTCGACTTATCCATTGATAAGAGAATGTCATGAATTAGCTTAAATTTAAAATAAAATGAGATCATAAATCACCAAATTGAAAATAATATGTTTGTGTTACAGTTATACTCTTATAATATTAGCACATACATATAAGTATATTTTCTAAATATGTTTGAATTTCCGATTTTGTATCTATATAAAGGTTATTTTCCTTTAAAAATGTATAATAAGTAAACTAACAAATAACAATTTCAATAATTCCTGTATTTAATTGCTGAAATATCTATTGATAAAATCTCACAACTATGTACATATGTGTAAATACAAACTGTAAATAAAGATGAATTTATAAATGAAAATGAATGAAAAAATAAGAACTCGTATAAGCCAGTTTGAGTTCCAAATTGGCTGAAATCTTAACAACAACAATTTCTTACTTTTATGTCAAGGCGTATTGGTGTCAAAAGGTTAATCGAAGTCAACATTTTCATCAAGATTGCTTACGAGCAAAGTTAAGAAACCATTAAAAATTATTACCGACATTCAGAGTCGGTGGTCGCAACTTTAAGAGCGCTAACTCCAAGTTTGCCCCGTAGTAATATTCCCACCCGAAAGGCTGTGCGTGCTATAGTATTTAAATTTGGATCCAAATTTTCACTTTTTTCACTTTTTTCACTTTTCACTGTTTTGGCGCCAAAGAGCCGCCGTACCGCCCGAAGCGACGATAATATCGCAGCCGTAAGTGTACCCGTTTAAAATGAGCCAAATAAGTCGATTTCAGGTCGTTCTCAGGAATTGGACATCTCTCAAACCACACTATGGCATATTTTGTTAAAAAATCTAGGCCTTGATCCTTAAACGATCAAACTGACTCAAGAACTTAAGCCAGGAAAAAAGAAGAAGGCCGAAACTTCTCCGATTGGGCTCTGGCAAAGTTTCACGAAAATAGAGAATTTTATCAACAAATCATCTTCAGCGACAAAGTTCATTTCTGGCTAAGTGGGTTTGTAAATAAAAAAAAATATGCCTTAGTAGACAGCAACAAACCCACATGTGCTTAAAGAGGCACGCTTGCATCCGAAAAAAATACTGTGTTGTGTAGTTTTCATGTCGGAGGTGTGATTAGACCGTATATTTTCGTCGATAAAAGTAATCGTCATGTTACTGTCAATGGAGAGCGCTCTCATCATGCCATGTTAGAAAATTATTTTTGTCCAGATATGTGGCTTCAACAAGACGGTAGCCACACAGCACGCGTTACAGTCTGAAATGCACATTCTCCAGAAACGGTCCGGTCGAATGGCCACCTCGTTCATACGATTTAATGCCATTTTATTACTTTTATGGGGCCGCATCAAGACATTGGTCTATGCCAACAACTTAAGACCAGCTCAAAGACAACATCCAACGCGAAATTGTCAACGTTCCATTCGAAATGAGTGCAAGAGTGGTGGAAAATTAAGTCCAAAGAATAGATCGCTGTACACGAGCTCGTGGTGTTCATATGATCGAAATCGAATTTCATTTTTAAAATGTAACATTTGCACAATAAATTTGATCTCTATATCTTAAATACTCTGTGTTTTAATATATACGAGTATATAAAATTGTTATGACCTTAATGGAAAAACCTGCATATATTTGAATATATAAGAAAATTTTAATGTTTCTGGATACCCATATGCCCCCGATAATTAGGAGACAGTTTTGGTTCCACAGCCAATTAATTAATGGCGCCTATCAACGTCATGGCCAAATCGTACACACAGAGAAAAAATCAGTTGGAAATCGTTC
This sequence comes from Hydrotaea diabolus, assembly GCA_963513945.1. Taxonomy (NCBI): domain Eukaryota; kingdom Metazoa; phylum Arthropoda; class Insecta; order Diptera; family Muscidae; genus Hydrotaea; species Hydrotaea diabolus. The sequence continues at coordinate 190,717,503 of OY740718.1, forward strand.
CGAACTACACAAATTCGGTTGAATAAACCAAAATTCTGTTGCAATAACCCACATTCCATAGTTATAATGGTAGCACGGTTATAGATATAATATGGTGGTTGCTACACGCTCAACAACACAGTTATACATACCGAATTCAGTTTTACTATTGGTTGCGATAATTGGCGGTTATGGCAACCATCCAATTGAGATGTATATGTTTCTTTATTATCAATAATAGGTGGTGACAGCCGATTAGATCTTTGAAGTAACCAAACCCAGTTTATTTGGCTGTTGTAACATAATATTGGTTATACCAACATCAAAAAATAAACCCTTTCATATTTTACGGTTCAAGTCACAACAAAACCTTTGTTTTCGCCGAAAACATATTTCGAAATCTGCAAAATATTTATAAAAAAAATTGGTCAGACAGTTTATGTTTCTTGTGTTAGACGGTGATACTGATCTAAAAATATACGAACTATAATTAAAACGCCTTACTGTAATTTAGCGACATAACTCAGACTTAAAATTTCGCCATAGGTCTCCTTATTTTTTTAAACACTAACTAAGTTTTTTTGTTCGCGACCCATTTTTCCGACTTACGGCCACCCAAAGCTTGGCAATAATTATTGGGGCTGCAAGGCGGTAAAATATTACATGTTTTCAAAAGTAAAGTATAACCAACAATCTATAACAACAACCAATTCATGTTGGTTCCAATAATCATTAAAGTCTGTTAGGATTACTGATACTTGTTTTCCTCAACCGGAAGTGTCAGTTTCTCTACTGAAAATTGCTGTCTACCCAATCAACATTCGGTTGTAACGATGGAACTTGCAACCACCAACATTCGGTTGTGGCAATAAAACTGTTCTCTGTGCGTAGAATAACGAGAATATCATAGTTAGATTCTTTAGAAAAGTTCACTGTTTTGTCGTACATTGTCGAGATTCCTGAGATTCATATGGTCCTATCCAAGTCCCAAATTGACCCAAAGTTAAATTGTAGGTACATATTAAGATTTGTGAGAAAATGTCTCTGTTTTCGGGTATGCATATGTACTCGTACCCGAGCATCAGGGAACTTTTTAATAGCTAAGGTATTTTTTAATTAATTTATATAAGTTAAACTCCTACTGTGGAAAGCGCTAAAAATAAAATTTGGTTACGATTGTTTTTAGTCCCTTCATTTGCAGTATCATCCGATCTGCTACTATTAGACATACATATAAGTATATCTGGTATGTAACGAAATTTTGCATTTTAATCAAATGGTCATTAGTTTGTAACGGTGCGACCTCTGTGCTTCGTTTAGGTAATTTTATAAAGGTAAGAGTTAGAACCGACCACTGGTTCAGAACTTAGCAATTTTATACTAGTACCCTCTGACCACTAATCTTAAAAATTTTCAAACCGCTCCCATTTTGCCTCCGTGCATTTTCGGGCATGGTAGTAGATGGGCGTACATATTTTCATGAAATGAGCCAAGGAATTCGCTGGTAATATTTGTCCAGTCGTGAATTAATCAGCCAGTATATACTTTATAGGATCGCAGATAAGTATTTTAAGATGTTACAAACGGAATGAAAAACTTTAAAAAATTAGTAACTCCTGGTCAAACAGTATCTCCTTGCACGCAGAAAAAAAGTATGGTTGGAGTGATAATATTCGAAGAGTATCATACTATTGTTGCGTATATGGTTGTGGCACAACAATATTATGATCCTCACAACAATAGTATGATTCACACATAACCATACTTTTATCACCACAACCATAGTATGATTCACACTCAACCATACTATCATCTCCACAACCATATTATGATCCGCACAACTATAGTATGTATCTCATACAACCATACTATGATCCCCACAATCATAGTATGATTCACATTCAACCATACTTTGATCTTCACAACCATATTACGATCCTCACAACCATATATTGGTTCTCATACAACCATAGTATGATCCTCACAACCTTAGTATGATTCACACGCAACCATGCTATTGTACCTATAACCATAGTATGATTCACTCAACCATACTATGATCCCCTAAATTATTTATTAGGATTGGGTAATGTTGTTATTCAAAAATAGAGATTTTTATCAATTAAGTTATTTAAAATTGCATTACAATTAGTTCATTGCCAGATTTGAGGCCATGTTTTTATTTCATTCAAGAAACAAAAATATACTCGCATATTCCAACTGCAGTCGAAAATACTTTTAGTTGTCAGCAACTTCATGTTACTTCATGCTACTTCACCATCCGTAGAACCCAAGTAACGAATGTGATTAAACCATGATCAATGGCTATATAATTAGGTGCAGCCATATATTAAATAAACGAGAACCAGTCGGCTGTAGAGTATTTCACCGAACAAAGTAAACACAATAAAAATCCCTCGAACTTCCTTTCGATCGTGTGTGTGTTTTTTTGGTATACCAAAAAAAACATACGTACACACATACATGTATGTTCTATAAACCTGCTTTGCTATGTTCATAGTTGCAACCATACAGTATGATTGCCATAATCATATTATTCTTAACTTTAATTTTAAACAACAATACTTTTGTTGCACCAATCATGTTTATATGGTTGCTACAAGCATATCTTCATTTTTAAATTTGGCAATAATACTATTGTTACTTTTTAACAATAATAATATTGCGGTAATCATACTATTGTAAAATTTAAATTTAGAAAACAATACTATAGTTACGACGACCGTACTTTTATTGCGGAGAACATATTATTATTGTCGTTACCATATAATAACCATATTTTTTTCTCTGCGTGTGTGTAGAGCTCGCTAAATAATATGAAGTTCTTCGGTTGCCCCTCAATACATTGATGTGGAACCATATGATCAAAAAGAGCGCTTAGTAGGAAATATGGACATTCCTATTAAAACAATTTTCACTACTAATTCAAATATGGATATATAAGTATGTTATATAAATATAGAATTATTTAAAAGATTTGTCACAAAGTGTGGCTATACACAATGTGCATATTTAAATTTACAATGGCCTTATGGCATAATTTCCTCTGTTCATAAATTGTCGTAAATTTCAACACACTGTCATCTTAAATGTTTATGTTTTGCTACTTAATTTCAAACACAATAAAACGCGGTAACACAATTAAAACATATTTTTTTAATAAAATATTTATTTGTCTAAAAAACATCAATTAAATTGTATTTGGTGTAAAAAGTTATATTTGGTTACTTGCTTTCTCATAGTTGCAACAAGACTATAGCAATCGGCAGAGTTCTCACTTGGCTTAAAGTCAGTGAGAAAGTTACCGATTTCAAGTTGAGTCGATTTGCTTACAGTAACACTTTTTTAAGCGATTCCTATTGAAGTAGAATCGGAACAATGTCATATTACCGATTTGGAACGAGTGAATGGAATAAGAATCGGCAATATTTTTTACAGAAACAGTGAAGGTGAGAATGACGTCAGAGTGACGTCAAATCGGTAATTTCAATCGGTAACTGCGATCGGTACGAGTTACAGAAACGAGCTACTGGAGTGGTCTAAGGCTTATTGGCAAAACCATACTCTTCACGTAGCCCCCTGGTAGCGACTTGCACGATCTCTTCTGGGAATTTCGTTCGCAATATGGCCTTTGTTTCTTGTTCTGTGTATCATAGTCCCATTGCAATTTCATATTATCCAAGTCCATGTCCTGTAATTCAGGTCATACAAATATGATTATTTCGATACGAGTACATGCAATATTTCAATTATGGTGCACGACGACAGTGTGATGTTGTCGCGATCTGCTGCGCACAGTGTTCCAAAGCAGCAATTTTTTCTTGCATCGATCCAAGTTCCTTGAACAGTTTTACAAATGGTTGATCATTATATATTGACGGAACGACCATTTCAAAAACAAAAGTTTGGATTATCACTTCTACGCCTTGTTCCACGAAGTATCGATATAGGACAAAATTGGCCAAAAACTGTACTTATAGTATCAATAGTCTGAAAAATAAATAAATCGATTAAGGAAAGTCCTAAGTCACAATCAAAATCAGATGTGACGCAAACCATTTGTCATAAAAACCTACTAAAATCATTCCCTTTTCGATCGGAAATATGAAGCCATTGATCGATCTGAAAAAAATTTAGCGCTGTCCTAAAAAACGGAGCTACATTTTTTGGAGGCTTTATCAAAAGAAGGACCAATCTCATCAATTTTAAAAAAAAGATTTCCGATATTATTTTTTCGACCTTCGCTAAAATTTATTTACTTTTCCGTTATCAATCACTAGATGGATCTAGCTCACAATGTCCTAACTTGGCGAACTGTACGGAGACTTCATTTGCATTTTTTACTGCTGGCTTTGATCCTCGTATGTGCTGCAACAATGGCGGGCACTCGTATAAAATGTACACGTAGTCGGTTCCTGGATAATTGCTTTTTAAGATTTTCCATCCTTAATGGGAAATGCCTACAGGAAGCGATATTCTTTCGCTAGCTCGTGTTGTTCGAGAGTGCGCTCGCGTTTGTGTGTGTGTGTGTACAATGGAATATGGATATCTTTTGTCCTTCCCTCCCCGTGTCCTGCCTCCGGCAACCCTTCTCTAGTCATGAATATCATATTGCCCTTACGGTTTAATGTTGCATTGCAGCTTCATTGTTCAGCCGTAGTACACATGCACGCACTCAACCTGTACCTGAACCAACTCAGTTGTGGCCTTGGTTAAAGCGGTAAAAGTTTCCACTTCCCCTGCCACCCACCGAACAGGTGGTGGTGGTGTTGGTGGTGGCGTTTGTATCCACGTGCATGCATGTGTACCATCAAAGTACTTCATTTTGGATTCTGGGTATTTTCGTGTTCCAATGAAGCTGTTGGCTGGTTGGTTGGCTGTGGCACGACGACGTTGCACTGCACGACTTGCTCTAGGTGAGACCAAGCAACCTATGTTCTGCAGCAACACAAAAAAAGATAATTTTGCCGTGAAATTAAAATTTTAATTAAAACAAAATGACGGAGTGACGACGGTGTTGCGTTTCGTTGTTCCTTGCCTTACCTTTCATTTCAGTCAGACTCTTCCTTGGCAAGATTCAAGAGTGAGTCTCCTCTCAACGTAGAATTGCTTGCAATTGCAATGTTTTCCATTCTTCTACGCTCTGTTCGGTTCGCATCGGTTGGGTTCTATTTTAAAGTTTCTGTTTAACAAAACAAACAATGAAGTTTGAATAGAAAATACGTTTTGTTTAGTCTTGTTGCGCTGTGTTGTCTTTTCCTCCTTCGGAGGGGGATGTTAGGGGCACATAGAAAATTATCACACTCTCATAGAGAGATAATAATGCGACAACTGCTGCTGCATATCAGAAAGTGAAAAATGTAGTCAAAGTCAATTATTTTTTAGGGAAATTTCCTGAAAATGGCACACTGCATTTTATTTTTTTGAAGCAGCAATTAAAGACGATTCAATTGAATTTAAGGAGATTTGTGCAGAAGCGTTACTTACATAATCTGCCACTTTGGTCTTGGGTGCGGAATGCTGCTGTAGGTTTCCAATACCAAGGATTCTTAAATTGTTTTTCCCTTGGTTTATAAATCGGTGTCTGGGTAGGGTTACAAATTTGAAGCAAAAAAGGGGCATGGCTGCCGCCCTAACTTTGTCAGTGCATCTATTAAACTCGCGATAGCGGTAAAACAAGTAAACCATGGATTCGGAAATTTTGCATGATGTTGGCTTCTGGTCATACGCTTTTTGGGATAGTTAATCGGCAAAGACCGGGGGGCAAATAGTGTCCTTTTAAGAAACATAAGTTACCTCGGCAAATAGTTCTTAGTATTAGCGTAGCAAATCAAAATTTTCGTGGACAAATAATGGTTAGAATGGGACGCACTCAATACCTCAACAAAATGTGACCCCAAAATGTCCCGCACTCAGAGCAAAAGTATGTTTTCTATATGGTCACGACAATTATAATATGTTCTCCGCAATAAAGTATGTTCGTCGCAACAATAGTTTTGTTTATTGAATTTAATGTAGACAATAGTGTGATTGACGCAATATTAATATTGTTGAAATTTAATATTATTATTATTGCCAAATTTAAAAATTAAAAAATATAGTTGTAGCAACAATGTTAATATGGTTGGTGCGACAAAAGTGCTGTTTTTTGGTTTTTATGTTAACATTAGTATGTTTACGGCAATCATACTGTATGATTGTAATTTTTCTTCATTTAAAAATGCTTTTAGAACAATGTTATTGTTACGGATGATATTGTAGATGTTACGGAAAAACTGAATTTTTTTTAATAAAAACGCTTGTTTTTTAAACTGATAATTTCTACTGTTAAATTAATCACTCCTATAATTTTGAATTTGATGTATTTTTAAATAGTTTTCATAATTCTATTCTATTGTTGACAACTTAGCCCAATTTCAATAAATAATTTTTTGATCATACTATGGTTGTAAGGACCATAACATGGTTGCGTGTAAATCATGCTATGGTTGTGAGGATCATACTATGGTTGCGTGTGAAACATACTATGGTTGTGATGATCATAATATGGTTGTATGGATCATAGTATGGTTGTGTGGGGATCATAGTATGGTTATGTGTGAATCAAACTATTGTTGTAAGGATCATAGTATGGTTGTGAGGATTATAGTATGGTTATGTGTGAACCATACTATTGTTGTGAGAATCATAATATTGTTGTGCCACAACCATATACAAAACAATAGTATGATGCTCTTCAAATATTGTTATCCCAACCATACTTTTTTCCTGCGTGCGTGTTGTCAACACAGGCGATCAATATACTGGACATACTTAAGTTAAAGGTTTACTATACCAATCGATTCAAAATCTATTTGATTTCATTGAGCCGTGTTTGTTTCTCCACATATCGTTGAAATCAAAGTACAGACCGCAATTACGAACCAATTTCGATGAAACCTGCTACATTGTTCAGTTTTGGGCCAAGGTCGAATTCTATTAGAATTGTTCTTCATCGGCACATATTTTGATATTTTACAAGGGTCTTTCTAAGAACCTGCAGAAGCCAAATATTACATATTCTTTTTTTTAATTATTTGTTTATATACTGCAAATAGTTAACAATTCAAACTAACAATTGAAGTGTGTAATACTATTATGATTATTATACTAATAAATGGACAAATATTTATATATATATAGATGTATAATTATTAGTTCGTGTGTATATTGCTGGCAAATTATATTGACGAATTATGACAGTAACCTTATATAAGGTTAATTTAACCATAAATAAACATGATTTGGAGTCTAAGATATACGAGCATTTAGTTGTTGAGTGGTATTTAACAATAATAATAGTTAAATTAACTATTCTAATTAACCAAGACAATTGTTAATTTTTAAATAATTATTGTTGTTTTAACAATGTATTGTTGAGTTTCTTAAACATTAAAATTATTATTATTATAATAATTATTGTTGTTTTAACAATGCATGGTTTTTAACCGTAAAAATTGTTAATATTATAGTTAATTTATTGAAACAATACATGTTCAATTTAACAATAAAATTGTTAACATTATTACATATGAGGATTCGTATAGAATTCATTTTTATTGTTAAGTTAATTAATTATTGGTTACCTCTTTCTACCAGAAATATAGTTACAGTTACAATTTTAAATATTACATTAACCTACCAACTAAGTTTTTGTTTTGTTTACATTTATTCGGTCTTTTTGCATTATTATGACTAGAACAGTTGTTATTCGGATCTTTTTGTTGTTTCTTTTTCAGAATCAACTAAAAAGTTGGTAAAAAGTATTAGCTACGGTTGCCAGGCAGACTGTACAGTTGTTTCTAAGCCCGCCAAGGTTTATTTTCTGCAGTCTTTGGCAACGATTACTTCGGCTACAAATCAAATGACTTATACTGGAGCCCATTATGATTAATGAGAATTACCCTTTGCGTATAGTCTTCGAAATGTGCGTAGAGCAATCTTCATAGTACAGCTAGCATTTGCATTTGGTGGTGGTTTTTTAAAAGAGCGAGATAAATTGTCTTATGACTTTTCTCATTACAAACGTTCAGAGCAGAGGAAGAACGTAAAAAGAGTGGGGGAAAAGACAGTCGCAATCGTTGCAACTTCGTGTAACTTAATTCTGAACTTCATATTACACAAAGGAGATCAAATCTTCGATACAACAGAGCCGAATGATCTTTAAATTTTTGTTCATGTCGCACAATTTTCTGCCTCTTTCTTGAAAAAACCAACCATATATAATGTTAACTCAACTATTTTGTATGTATATTTGACCTTGTAAAATTTTATTTTGTATCCGTTATCAAACATTTACAATGAAGAATTTAACCAGACACATGGTAAAAAAAATCATTGTATTTCGGCTCAGTGCATAAGGTCACACGTAATCGTTTAGATCTTCTTAGATACACGTGGACCCTTAGCCTTGCATCATGTTTCATGGCAAAGGTTTTTCTCTTCGACCGTTTTCATACCTTGAAATCTATGAATCTCTTTATTTCTGACATACCATGGCCCGTTGTCTATACTTTTAAGAACTTTGTTCTGGAAAGTTTGGATGAGTTTTATGTTTTTCTTGCAAGAACATCCCCATACCTATATTCCATATAAACAGATTGGCTTTAGCTGTTGGTTATGTAAAATAATTTTGTTGTGGATTGATAGAACAGATTTACTACCAATGAGCCATTTTAGTTTAACCTACTTAAAGCTGAGTTCTTCGCATTTTGTCTTTACATGCTCGTTTCATCGCAGTTTTGCATTCAAGTTCATTCCGGGGTTTTTGAACTTCATCTAACAAACATTTAGTTGTAAAGGTGATATGGACGGATGTTGTATTATTTAGTCGAGTCCATCGAGAAATAAGGTTGACCACGTATTGAAGATGGTTATTAGCTTGTATCTCTGTGCTTGCAACAGTAAGAATTGCTGTATCGCCCGCAAAGGTTGCAATGATTGAACTTTCATGTGTGTATAGGAGATATAATATTGGACCTAGGATACTTCCTTGTGGAACTCCAGTTTTTATTTCTGCTAGTTTCGAATAAGCGTCTTCTACTTTTACTCTAAAGAATTAGCCCTTTAAGTACGATCATATTACGTATACATACACTTTCGGTAATATTCCCGAAATTTTTCTTATTAGGCCCGCGTGCCATACTTTATCAAAAGCCTGTGAAACATCCAGGAAAACAGCGGAACATATTTTTCTTTTTTCAAGAGACTGTTCGATTATATTAGTTATTCTATGAACCTGGTAATTAGTGGAATGATTGTTTTTAAATCCGAACTGATGCTTTGGTATTAGAATGTTTCGCTGTATTTTAGGTTTAATTCTTCTCAAAAATATTTGTTCGAACAATTTCGATATAATGGGTAATAGAGAAATTGGTCTGTAAGATGTCACTTCTGTTGGTGGTTTCCCTGGATTTTGAATCATCAAAACTTCAGCTGTTTTCCAAAGGTAAGGTACATATTTCATTTCAAAGCAGACATTGGATAACTGCGTTTTTTCATTAAAGCAATTGAAAGTTAACTGTTTTCGCGTAATCAGACGGTTTATTTTTTTGTTATATTTCACAAAGAGTAATCGGTTGCTCATCATTGGACAGTTTCTTTATTTTTTATTGAGAACAGAATTCTTGTAATTTTTAATTTGTGTGCTGAGTTTGTTTCTTATATTATTAAGGCAAGTTAAGGCAAGTAATGCAATGAATGCATTAAACTGATCCATAATGATTTTAATAATTGGAAATTATTTGCCGATTTATTACTTCCATTTAACATTAGGATAAATATAAGCAAATTGCGTATCGCAACCTTAAAGAAAAATCAATGTCACTTTGCCATTTTGTTAAAAACTTGTCTTCTATTTAAATATAGAAACAAGAGGACTCGAGCCGGTTTAATCCCTGTTCAATGTGACAAATATTGTTTCAATAGAGTTAAAGTATAAATATGTTCAAGATTTTAATAAAAAGAATAAAAATAATCTTTATTTTAACCATAACATTAAATCACTATGCCCTAACGAATTAAGCATATCAATATTTTATGTCAATTTGTTGTATGTTACACATTTTGCTCCCAAGCTGTCATAACTTGAAGTGGCAAAACTATCGTATGTAACAAAATTTAAAGATATCGAAAACTACTGCACGTTTTACAAAAAAATTATTTAAAACAATTAAAGAAGGCAAGTTAAGGTATGTTTTAAAAATTGGCTGCGACATTACCACCCAAACCGAAAAAAATCAAATAAATCCTCCTCCTGTAAAGTTTCGTTACATTTGCAAAAAGGTGTCGATATGTTGAACTTAGCAAATGATGGACGATTGAAGGTTTAATGTCGGGTTTTACGTGATTATCACCATTATGGCATAACCAAGGTGATCCACAGCACCGGGGTAAGCTATGATGCGACTACCAACGCTCCCCCAGTTAGACTTGAGGACCAATTTTAGGATCCGCTGTGCGGGCTTCACCTACCTCTTGGTGGGGGTTAAGGTCTATCTAAAATCTCTGCTACTCTTTAGGTCGTAGCACCCGATTGTATAACGCAACTCCACGCATTCGATTTACCTGCTTTAGGTGGTAAACCACAGCCACCGCTAAACTCCCCGAAGGACCGTTCCCATCAGATAGGCTAGAACAACAGTTCTAGGGGCTCCTGACCTCCCGCGGCACCAGAATTGAGTCTCTGGTCCGACCTTGCAAAACACACGCCTACTTCCAGTTCGGCCTCGCACACCCTGACTTGTAGCTTCAATGTCTAATTCAAGAAATCGCTCCACGTTACCACAAACATAGAGGATGATTAGGAATAATTCGAGATGTAACTTAATCTAGCAGGCTCTGGGTTCACCTAAGGCGTTAAAGGTGACCCCACTTTCCCCTGCGGGGGATTGGAAGATTGTACGACGCTCGATATTACATCTGATTCTGACCAAGGTTCGCATAGAGCGTTACGAGCGACCTAAAGACAATATTGATAATTTTAGCCCTATCAGTCCATGTTTGTGCGACCTGTAATAGAAATGTGTCCTTCCCGCTCAACACAGAAAAAATAATGACTATTTTTCCCACAAAGAAATGTATTCATTAAATTAATCTATAGCTTACATAACATATATGAAACTTTTCACGCATAGAAAGAAACTTTTATAAAATGCATGAAATGTTGCACATATCTTATCTAAATATTTCATTGGGTAAAAAATCAAAGCAACCTTTCATACATATTATGCAGATGTTTTCAGTTTTCAGTTTAAGACCTTGTTCAAGCTCCAGGCAGATGGGCGGAATCTTGTGAACAGCAGAGTGTTCCTAGTCGGCCCTGCTTGATTTAAATTTATTTTACTTGCTACCTAGTATAGTTTACTTTTAATTGATGCAAGAGTACATCAATGTTTCTTTTTTATTGAGATGTTATAGTTTGATATTGTGGTTGGCCAGTTAGTTCCCGGTATTCTTATTCCATATAGCTGGGAGTTCGTCTAGCCCCATTCAAATTTCAGGCATCATTAGATGTTTCAGTCAGTGCTAACCAACAATTTTCGTGTCCCTCTACACTCTGTGGCTCATTACTATTCCGGTTACATCGGATATCAGTAGTAGATGCCACACTCCTTGCATAGCAAATCAATTTTCTCCACCCAAAACGAAATTCACGTTCATAATTTGTCCATGCAACCAAGAACGCGTTCTATGGATAAATTAAAAAACGGCCAGCGGGAACTCTTTCGAATGTGAAGCACACACACACTCACACAATTTCCAAATGAAAAGCGTCACTAATAGACAATTTTCCATGAACGGAATAAAAAACAATCAAGACGATTCCTAGTGAGCCACACAAGTTGCATAAAGTATTACATTACGGCATCGCATGCTGCTGTCATTGGAATACTGCGAAGCGGGTGAAAAACTTCTTGTGCCCGAGACCATGGGAACCGCACCAAAGGAAGACTTTGTAATTAGACCCGAATATATTTCCAAGGAAAGAACTTTCTTATGCGTTTTCCGACAAAGTGTTTTCAGTGAAACAAGCCAAATGTTTACAAAATAAATACAACTCCTTCTCCGGCATTTGAATTCTCGAATCTCCTCTTTGTCTATTTTCTTTTTAAGAAGTCAATTTTTTGGTTTCAATTCAATTGTTGTTTGGTTTCTCTTTTTATGGAAATGATTCTACATTTCAGAGGAAATATTAAAGAGATATTAAATTTCATATGTCAGAAAACGTTAAATATGCCTGACACTGGCACAAATGAATAATCGACCTTATGGTTATGGAAAACGCTCAGATAGCCACAAACACACATGCACACTCATACGCTGAGGCCTACACGTACAAATATCCACGCTTATGAATAGTACATATGCGTGATTGGAGGGAATAACTGGAGGGAAATGTCAAACATATGTAAAACATTTATCAACACTTTTCAAATGAGTTTTCTTGTTTAGCCTGCGATTCGAGAGGCGGATCCTTTGGCATCCTTAAGAGGCTGCTGGCTGGTGCAGTACCAGATGAGCTCGTTTGCTCAAGTTGTTATCGCTCTCGAAGAATAAGAGGCGTTAATCACTAGTTGTTCCTTCTAAATATTATTTACTACTCTCCCTTAGTCTCTTTTTCTCTCTCTCTCTCTCTGTGGTGATTGTACTGTAGTAATTGTGTGTGGTTGTGTATGAGTCCTTTAAAGGACTTTCTATTGTAATTTAATATGCAAACTAAGAATTTCTGTGTGTTAACCAAATAAACACAGGCACTTTTGTCATACTTGGCGTAATACGATAGCAAAGGATTGTAACAATCTAGACAAGTGTCGAAACTACATTCGTTAAAGGATTTGGGGGGTAAGGACCGTCTGTCTGGTGATTGAAGATGGTCAAGGGACAAGGAGTATGGAGTAGAAAGAAACCAATTTTTGTCTAATAATGTAAAGCATTCTGCACTGCTTGTCGGCCATACTATTTGTGCTCTTAGGAAACAACAGAGGAGGATACTTATCTAGGTTTGCACTCTGACTAAATTATTTTAGTCATATGTGTGTGAAGTGTTTAAATATGTATTTAAATCCTATCCAGAGTGTTATTGCTAGGTTCTTATGTATGAAGCACCCTAATGAAGAGGACCCCATGTTATTATTTCAATAGTTGTCATTAAAGTACATATTGCAGATATGAAACCATTTCAATGAAACTTGCTATATTGTTCAGGTTTTGGCCAAGGTTTTGAAACTAAACAAGATCTTTTCGATTTAAGAGCCTTATGCCCCACTGTGGCTGAAATTTTGATTTCGTTGGACAAAATTGTAAAATTTTTTTGTCACCGATTTTTACAAATTTTTTAGTCATATGTGTGTGAAGTGTTTAAATATGTATTTAAATCCTATCCAGAGTGTTATTGCTAGGTTATTATGTATAAAGCACCTTAATGAAGAGGACCCCATGTTATTATTTCAATAGTTGTCATTAAAGTGCATATTGCAGATATGAAACTATTTCAATGAAACTTGCTATATTGTTCAGGTTTTGGCCAAGGTTTTGAAACTAAACAAGATCTTTTCGATTTAAGAGCCTTACGCCCCACTATGGCTGAAATTTTGATTTCGTTGGTCAAAATTGTAAAATTTTTTTGCCACCGATTTTTACAAATTTTACGCCTTTTTGTAGCTTCCAGATTAAGGTAGCCAAAAAATTAGGTTAAACTATTGTTAATTGTGGGCGTGGCATGCTGTCAAACTCAACTGTTTTTTTTTTTGTTTTAATTTCAGAAAAAGGTGTTTTTTGTTTTGTTTTTTTTATCAAAAATAAATGGTTACTACTCACAAGCTATTATCGATAATGGCCTGCGGTCTTTTTTATAATGTTGGTAGGATTGTTGTGAGGTAGGATCTTTAGTTGTTGTAAGTGGTCACAGCTCTAGCGTTTAATATTAGGGGCGTTATGAAATATTTATGAAACTACTATATTTTTCTCAAATTTAAAGAAGACAATTTCACCTTTCTACTTTAGTGGAATAGAACTTCTAGGGAAGTTCTATTCCACTAAAGTAGAAAGGTGAAAGTGTCTTCTTTAACCCTATATACTTTTGTACCCGCGACGACCTGCGGGTAGAACACTTTTTTCATTTTAATGAAATTACTCTAAAAATTAAAATTACGATAATTTAAAGAGCCTTATAAGTATTCGTGTACAATGGTGTATTAAATATGTGCTTTAGGTATTTAATAGCTTATAAGAAATAATTAAATAAAATATATTCGAAAGGGTTTTATGCCTTTGTTTTGATCAGCAAAAAAATAAGTCATAAAATTATCACAATAGGTTCTACAGTAGACATATGATCTGTTATCAAATTTTAGGGTCAACCAAATTCATTAACAATTGTATAAGTGTGTCAATAATCGCAACATTAAACCACTAAAGATAAAAAACAACCCCATATTTTCGAGCTACTAATTAGTTTTACCTGATATTAAGGTCGTGGTAACAAGTGCAGTTTTGTTCAATTTAAGTACTACCTGCAATGAAATTAAAGATCAATGTGTGAATATCATGTATCTAAAAATCTATACAATTACGAATTCGATAAGCGTTTAGTCAGTAATAAGTTAACCATTTTAGTGCACGGACGTATATTCGCAAGTGATAAAACATAACAGACGCAAAAAAAATATTCAGAAAAATATGGAGAGATTTAATTATAAAGAACTGGTCGAAGAGTATTTTGGAAACAAAAGCCAGGAAGATGTTCTTAGTTACGTTAAAATAAATTAAACTTAAATTCGTGTAGCACCGAAATACAAGAACAAATATCTAATTTCGTCAAAGCACTAAAAACAAAAGTTTTATATAAAAAGTGCAAACTGGTAAGAAGGCCAACTTACTGTCGCTGCAGAAACAGCAAAGCAAGATAAGACTGGTAGACCACGCAAATCATTGAACTACTGCAGCGATATATCTAAGAGGCGGAAACTTAAAGATGTTAACGATGAAATTGGTTGTACAAATGTAAAAGAATCTTTCCTACATCAATCACAATCACAGAACCAATTTACAAAAGTGGATGTCATTGAAAAAGTTGTTAAAGCTAGTCCAGTGAGAACAAAACGTATTCTTAAAAGTATACCAACTCCGAGTGATGCAAAACGGTTCACAAATGAGGAGGCATTAGCATTATTTCAGGATTTGAAATAAACAAAACAGCAATATGTTCAGCTCAGATTGCGTGCGATTGAAAAGGTCTCAAATTTGTATCCAGCATATCATGTCCATTTGCCATCAAAGGACACTATTACAATCACACCAGAGGTACAACTGCAGTCTCTACTTGATCACACAGCTGAACGCTTGCTACAATCAATAACAGGAAATAAGTTAAAGAAATATGGAAAGACAAAGTTAATTCTTTTTTTTACATGGGTATGTGATGGTTCTTCGGGACAAAAACAATACAAACAAGTTGTATGTGGAAATACTTCAGACGCAGATATGTTCATGGTATCATTTGTACCATTGCGATTGAAAAAGATTTTGGAAGATTCAGAGCCTGCGACCAGTGGAGCGCAAATAATGGATATTTGGAAAAATGAGACACCATCTTCTACGAAATACTGCAGGCCAATCAAATTTGAATTCAAAAAAGAAACTCATGATGCCATTAAGAAAGAAGTTAGTGATATCAAGGCCCAAATTGCAACACTACAGCCATTACAATTACAGTTAGATGGGCAGCAAATTGAAGTAAGCTACCAATAAGTGCTGACAATGATAGATGGAAAAGTAGGTCAGGCTTTGACTAACACGAAGGCTGCATCCAGCTGCATTCTATCATCAACCCAATTAAATCAAGTCCCGACAAAATCATTAGATAATACCGATGCATCGATTAACGCGTTCTGCTTTTATTCAAAATTTCATACCTTCACTTAATTTTAAATAAAAGCAGAACGCGTTAATCGATTTTTATGATATATGTCGCATTTTGTTTATAGGTTATGTGATTTTATGTGAAAGTTATAAGACTTTACACGTTTTTCCGTTTGGGATTTATATGTTTAAAAAAAAAAAAATTTTTTTTTGGCAAAATTTTCTTCATAAATTTATTTCTAATTGCAAAAATGTTGATTTGGTAGAGAAACAGTATATTAATGGATTAAAGAAAATGTAATTATTTATTTTTCTCAATTTATTTCAGCAAAATCGAAATAGTCGTTCTCGAGTTATGTCAAACTACGTCTTTGCCAACATTTTACAACTAAGCGAAAAAACATCAAGATAAGTAAAAAATGTAAAAGGTCATAAAAAAAAACCTAGTACCATCACCCTGACTTGGAATTTCTCACCCCCCAGACAATAACCCCAAAAATGTTCCACAGTGTTATTTATGTACGGAAAACATAGTATTAGTAACAAATAATTATGAACAGAATCTACCATTGCAATGCATTGTTACAAATGCTATTTAAATCTATTGCAGTTTTTATTTTAAAAATGTTCTTTAATATTTGCATACTTGACAGCAAAAAATAATAAATTTTTCTGTAGTAATAACAAAATTTTTAGATAATATTATTAACGTTTTTTTTAAGTGCAAAATTTTCTTTGATTCAAATTTGAAAATTTGACAGCAAAAAAAATTTTAATTTTTCTGTAATAACAGCAAATGAGTCTAAAAATTTTTTTGAGTGTAACATTAAATAAATTCCATTATTACAAAAAATATTTATAATTATTATTAAAATCAAAATATTAAATTTGTTAATAAATAAAAAAATAATAAACCCATATTTCTCCCTAAAATTTAAAAAAAAATCAAAAGTTTAACTTTGACCTAGAATTCCTTAAAAAGTCCTCAATCAATGTTAATGTAACTAAAACAGAGTGAAACTGAACTAAATATCTATCCATAAAAAAAAGTAACTGAAATATTTTGATCGGTTCAAAAGTTACAGAATTTTGGCCAACAAAAACGATTTTCAGCCACTGTGTGCCCTAGAAGCCACATACTCGTATATACTTCGGGTAAAATTTCGCATAGAATTTTATGGTTCTAATAGCCAGTATAATTGGACCATATCGTTTAAGTTTTCAAATTGGCCTAACATAACAGACCCTTTCAGTTTAATATTTTGTCACTCTAGAAGCCACAAATTGAATCCGATCGTTTTGAAATTAGTACTTGTACTAGTGCTTGCCCTGCAGCTCTAGAAGCTCATGTTAAAAAATTAAATTAACTTTCATTGCATATCCTAGTTTACGATTAATCCCTTCCTTTCCAATCGAACATATCCTAATGTTTGGCATATCCTTATATTTGGATTTCGTCTGTATAGTGTAGGGTGCAGAGAGAAAAATTAGTTTTGCTTGAGCAAGTTTTATTGCAATAGCAATATTTTTGTACTCCTAATCAAAAATATTGAGCCACAATATAAAAAGAATTTCTTGTAATGGAAAAGAGGTCTTATAACTGAACAACGGTATCTTTTGTGACAAACCTTGTCCTCTATACCGTCCACAATTTGAAATCCAATGGGTTCAAATCTGGACTGCCTGAGGGCCATTCTTCAGAGAAAATGAACGCTGACAAATTGTTTCGATGCCAGGCCTGGGACGTTTTAGCCTTATGGGCCGGCGCAGAATCTTGCTGGAAAATCCATGGCTGGGTTTGGAACAGGGAATTGTTAAGAGGCTTCACAACAGATTCCAAAACGGTTTCTTGGTAAACTTTGGCCAATGTTTTGACTCCTTGTTCGTAGAAATGCAGTTCAGTGACCCCATCGTAAGAGACACCCCACCAAACTATGACTGAAGCTGGGTGATGACCCTTTTCCAACCTTGGGATCGGTTCAGATGCTTCCTTAGATGACCGCGCATACACTCTATCATTCTGCTTGTTAAATTTTTCCTGAACGGTAAATATTTTTTCGTCGGTGAACAATTTTTTCTGTGCAAGTTATCAGCGTGCTTCACCAAAAGACGTTTACTTTTTTTATAGCTGCAGTCAATAAATATCCGGTACGTCGTTTGAAAGCCCCAAGTCCCAAGTCTTTTTGAATGATTCGACTCATGGACTTTTGCGTGATATGGCCCGTAAACATGATTTTCTGTTTTCAGAGCGGATTTTTGTTAATTCTTGATTTAAAGGTTTTATTGTCATGCGGTGTTCGAACAGAGCGTGGGCGGCCCGACCGGTCTTTTACATCTACAGTCTTCTGCGGCTAATCCCTAGTGGAGTTTTGAAAATATCGTTTTTTTTATTTCACACTTGAAAAGCGCTATTACAGCGATACGGTTCTCATTATCTGACCACTCCATGATGAAAGTTGAAACAATTTTTTAATCCCGTTACAGACTAACGCTATTGAAGTTAGCTTTCAAAACCCATATGACATTAACGGAGTATCTTCAGTTCTACTATTGAAATGGGTGTGTTCAATGTTGTAACAATATTTATGTCCCTACTAAGTATATGTAGGAGCTATACGAGCTATATTAATCTATATCGATGTTCGACAATTTCAACGGGTCCTATCTTGGCCCAAGAAACTTACTTGTGTTAACTAACATTAAGATTAAATTTAATATGAGGGTTTTACAATTTTAAGGCATAAAATCGGATGAACTTCTGTGTGGCCAAACATTAACCGATTCTTCAATTTCAATTACGTCCTTCCTTGGTCCAAAACAATAACGTGTCCCAAATTTCATCAAGATTAGTTGCAGGATGTGGATTCTAGTTCTATAAACAGAGTAATCGGGAGCTATATCTACATCCGAAAAGTGTTTCTTCATTTTTTACAACGTCCTTCCTTGGTCCATTAAAACTATTCGATCAAAAATATGTGTGACATCTAGAGCAAAAGGCATAAAATCGGATGAACATATATGTGTAGGAGCAATATCTAAATCTATACCGATTTTCTTAATTTCAATAGTGTCAAATAATGTCACTTGCCAAATTTCATGAAAATAGGACAACAATTGCGTAAGCCTGTAAGTTGATTACAAGCTTTAGATCGGACGATCGGACAGGCAAGGATAAATGTCATCAGCTCATATATTTTTGGTTGTTACAAACATTTGCTACGAAACTAGTTCAGTTGAATCCAATGGGTTAAATCTGGACTGCCTGAGGGCCATTCTTCAGAGGATATGAACGCTGGATCTCTTAAGACTGCTTTAGTTCGAGCTGTGACCAATTTTCCAATGGACGAGGTTCGTGCAGCTATTGACGATTGGCCAGTGCGACGAATAAGTAGATTCTTTTTGGATACAATATATATCAATAAATATATTAAAAGTACTTTTTATTTTACAGCATAAAACAGTATTTATGTCCCTACTAAGTAGAACATGCAATGAGGATGGTTTAAAAAAAACTGTTATTAAAAATATTTTCTCTTGGTCGAGATGTGGTGATTTTTCTAAGCATTAGTCATTTTCAAATTGTGTGAAGCAATTGTTAGATATTGGAAATGGCAAAGTTCGAGTCGATAATACAAATGGATTGATTACATTGCCGAACAATTTTTGTACCATTCTCCATTAAACAGAAGAGTTGATTGAATGTATGTTTCCAAATATTGTTCAAATTACAGGAATCACAATTGGTTGAGAGAACGCGCGCACTGGCACCAAAAAATTACATGTCAATGCAATCAATTATCAGATTCAAGAAAAATTGCCAGGTGCAGTGACATCATATAAATCTGTTGATAGCGCAATGAATGCAAATGATGCAGTGAATTATCCAATTGAATTTTTGTATTTATACCTGATACGCCACCGCATTGTTTGAATTTTAAGGTTATTTTACTGCGAAATTTAAATGCACCAAAACTGTAAATGCAAACAAAAGTGATGTAAAAATATTGATGTCGAATTTAATTGAAACCACAATATTGACCGGAATAGCGAAAGGTGAATTTGTGGTCATACCACGTATTTCACTGACACCAACAGACATGCCATTTGAATTTAAGCGTTTGCAATTCCCAGTGCGTCTATCATTTGCCATGTCCAGAAATAAGACGCAAGGGCAAACGCTTCAAATATGCGGATTAATTTTGAAGGAGCTTTGCTTTTAACATGGCCAGCTATCATAGCCTGCTCAAGAGTTGGAACTCCAAGTTGTTTGTTTGTGCTCGCTTCAAATGGGCAAACGAAAAATATTGTATATCAAAATGTTTTAGATTGACATGAATAATTTTGAAATACAATGCATTCATTTCATAAAAAAAGTCTATAATATTTTATTTCTTTTTTTGGTTGTTTGCAACGAAATGCAACGGGGTCCGCTATCACAAATTTAAAATCCATTATTTCCTTTTGAAGGTATTTGAACGAAATTTGGTTTGTCGTTGCAGTCTTCTTCGAAATATCGATCCACCACGACTTTGTTACGGAACCAAACTTTCAATAAAAATAAAGTCTGATTCAAAATTGCAATATTGTTTATCCTAGAGCACTTGAATAAATAGAAAAAAAATAACAACATTCTGTTCCATTAAATTACAATTCGGGGGTAGCGAAGCGCACCGGGTACAGCTAGTAAAATATAAAAAATACAACAACAAAGTCTTTCATAAGAAACCTTTACAAGAATATGAATAAAACTTGTAGATAAAAAACGCAAGCTAAACCAGCGATTTCAACTTGTAGTGATTTTTCATTAGTAAAAAAAACAATCAAGTAGCGATTTTTTGACAACTACGATTTTAACACTTTCGTGTAGCACATGCAGCGATTTTCACTAAAAAAAACTGTTATTTCGTTTTTATCATCGAGTGTCTTTGGTATTTTTTTAAGCATTTGCGTGGTTTTCAAAAATCTGCAACATTTTTGGTTTTTTTTTGAATAATATAAGTATATTGAAATTTTTCTTCTTTTTTGATTACTTCCGTGGCTAATTTATTGGTTTAATTTTCTTCAAATTCTCTTGGGATTTGTAGCGGTTTCTATTGTTAATTTCATACGTAGCGATTTTGCTTCGAAACTGTTGGCGACACTCGACTAACAAAAGAGTTGGCGACACTGAGGTCAACTATCCACACTCAACAATATTTATTTTTTTATCAATTTTCATTTTTCAATATCATTTTACTTTTCACTTTGCAACTTCATTTTTTTCTCTGTTTTATTATGGATTTTCTCTTTTGCATTTTGAAAAGGTGAAGACAATTTCTTAGAAATATGTACCATCTCTCTGGATCTGTTCCCTGTACACTTACACCCGCTGATTATCTTTTTTTAATAATCCTTCCCTAATCAAATTAGCAAAACCTTTCAAAACATCAAGTGTTTTTGGTTCATCCTTCCCTTTGAATTGTCAATCTAAGTCCTTAAAAATACTTCCGCACAGAAACACGCATAGTTTTTGTCTCTATTACCTATTAACGAGGACACCATGAAAAGCACTTTGAAAACCATTATTTTTGTTCAAGTCTCTATAAATTGTTGTCATATTTCAAAGGCGTTTATTATTACTTCTCTTAATGTCTTCCTTCAATCGAACATTCTTTTTGGTTGTGGCTTCTTTGTATTTGTGTCCGCTGGTTCTTTCGACTGTTGGATTTTTTTTATTGTCGGTCCACATTTTTATTGTCTTGAAAATTAATGATTTTTCGAAAATCATTTTAAAACACTCAAGTTTCGTTCCTAAAATATCCGATGAAATTAATCGTAAATGCCATTTTCCCATTGCCCGGTTTCCTTTGCGTCTGTCAGGGGGAGGCATTCAGCCACGTCTGCCAGCCGTCGTTGGTCGCCTTGTAGGTGAGTGTCATTCGCCGGTTTTTATGTAGAATTTCTCTGGATGATTCATAGGAATATCGTCTTTGTTTCTCACTCGAGGAATTTATGGCCAACCATTTGAAATAAGTTGAGTTCGGGAGAAAGAAATGCACCTCCCCCCGCCACACACGTGGGATATGGGACTCCATCTTCACCTTGATTTTAATGATCGTCGTCGCAGTTCCACTCCCCTCCGCATTTGACGTTTTCATCGAAGTCTTTGGGTGTGTGTGGCATTTGCCTATCGATCCGTTTTTGGTGTATTTGACGTGTGGCGATACCCACTTCCTATTGAGGTGGTTTTGTAGTAATTGTCTGATGCAGTCACTCAGCCCTTAGCTGCGATTGTTGCCATTCGTTTGTGCACCGTACATTGAGTAGGTGGTGGGTGACTCATCGTTGTGTATGTTAATTGATACACTGGGAGAAAAGGGTACAATTTAGGCAGATCAGCAAAGTGTGTGCTGGGATTTCATTGAAGGCCCTGATGCCATATTTAAGTTATGCAGGGAAATGATAACTAATCAAATAACATTACAGAATTTTAATGTGGATTACAGCCCAAGTTGCTATATAGCTTACAAATTGATGCATTCTAAGGACATTCTGAAATAAACGGCAACGAAAAAGTTGACAAATGGATAACGTTGATATGGACAAGGCCATCAGTTTTCGGGGAATTAAATTAAATATTAGGCTCAGTTCGCCCGGCAAAATCACCAAAAGGTGATTCCATCCTTGTGAAGGGAAAATTGTTACCCCTCGAACGATCTGGATTGTCAATACCACCGGTTTTAGTCGACCTCGTCCGATCTGGACCATTTTCAATACCACCCGTTTCAGTCCATCAACACATGTTTCTGCAAAATTTCAGCCACCTAGCCTAGCGACATGTAGATTGCATTCCACAGGCAGTCAGAGGGCCATGGCTAGATCATCTTAGAATTTTACGAAGATTCAGATATATATGTGACGCGCGAAATAGAAAGGGACCTAAGGGTAAAAAGTAGTTTTGTTCAGGCGAGTCATTTTTAAAGATTTAAATACGTGTATCACTTTCATAAAACGCGCATATCTCTGGGAGGGAACACTTTTGGGGCATGAGATCGATCTCGTTCGATGCTCAGATGTTGTCCACATCAAAAAAGTGAAAATTGATATATTTTACCCTTAGGTCCCTTTCTCTATGCGCATATACGCACATTTACTTTTTTGGATCTCCGACCAGTATTTCGAGGTGTTGCAAGCAGAATGACAAAGTGAATACACCCTCTATCATATGATGAAGGTTACAAACAGCTCAAGTCTTAAGAAATCTAAATAAATCAGAATGATGTGCGTTCTTACCAACCACTTACTACTTAAGACACATCTCTTCCTTATTAGAAAAGTGGGTTCTGACATGTGCTAGGCAAGCGAGGGGCACATCGAAACAACTGAGCCCAGCTGTCAATGCCCAGCTTTCGCGAAATTGAGCCTAAAACAGCATTCGGCCATTGTGACTAACCTAGCACAAAAGGGGAATGTGTTGGAGGAGGATAAACAGTTTCGTAGACAACACAGAACATTTTTAATGATAGATAGTTGACATAACTTCGAACAAGAGCGCAGGACAAGCCGTGTACTGGCCAAGGTGTATACCCTTAGGGAATTGGTCCTACCCGTTGGTCTCCTCTAACTGAAATCAAGCATAGACGTATGGTCGTTCAAAGTTCACCAATCTTCATTTCAATTCGTAATATGCTTTTATTTTTAGTACAAATAATTTTGTTTCCAATAAAAACAAGCGACCGTAAATAGGACAATTGTTATTTTTGTTATTTAAGTAGCAAATCCACAGTGAAGGGTATATAAGTACACGACGGTTTCACTTCTTATCTCTAGGGTAAAATGGATATAATAGTAATCGCGAATCTTATTAGATGACGCAAATTGCTAATAAATCCCATTTTCTTATCAGATTTATTGAAAATTACACGAATTATTCATTGAGTTTTAATAAATAAATGTTAAAATCTTATCGTGTGTACAAGTGTTCAGTAGAAAACAATACGATTAAATGCAAGAACAAGTCTGCATGTAATATTCTGTAAAAAGCTCCTTAAATTTCATACCGTTCTTTAAATAAAATAAACGATACAAATGCTTATCCATTAAAATGCAAATTATTCGTGAAAAAATGGCCTTGCCAGCTAAGCAGACTTAATTGCAGCCGTTATTTAAAGTCTTGACTAGACACTTTGAGATTTGTATCCTTCTTTTGTTGCCATCTTCGTGCGCAGACCGTTTCATGGATTTAAGATAAAGGAATATGGATATTTCATATTTGAGAAGCAGCTGAGTGCTGGATTCGTTGTCATACTAAAAATAAATTCAAAATGAAATGGTGCATAAACAAAAGCTTAAAAAAAGCATAATAAAGTTGAAGAAAATTCAACTAAAGGTCGATTTGCACAAAAAAATAAAAGTTTAATCATAATAATGTATCTACTCTTAACATAAGAAGAAAAGTATGTTAAGTTCAACAACTAATTAGTAACATTTCAAAGTTCTTATCTGCTACAGTCGTAAAATTCTATGGCGATCTTGGCAATGTCCATCTGTAGCCCGTTTCTGTAAGTAAATCGGCAAGTTACCGATTTATGTGACGTCACACCGGCTCGATTGAAAGTTACCGACGTCGTGATAACTGCTGTTTCTGTACGTTGAAATCGGTAAAAATTCGGTCTGTGATAGTTACAAACACAACTCGGTAAGAAACGGTAAGAATTGAAACAGACGCCGCAGCTGTTTATTTGCATTTGTTTTCATGTACACTAGGGATTAGCCGCATGTTCGTCTACCGATGCATAAAACTGTTTGAGGAGACTGGAGATGTAAAAGACCGCCACCGGTCGGGCCCACTCTTTGTTCGAACACCGCATGTCATCAAAGCCGTTAAATCAAGAATTTACAGAAATCCGCTACGAAAACAAAAAATCATGTCCCTTGAGATGAATATCATGCAAAAGTCCATGAGTCAAATCATTTAAAAAGACTTAGGACTTGGGGCTTTCAAACGACGTACCGGACATTTATTGACTGCAGCTTTAAAAAAAATAAGATTGAAAAATGCTTTGGTGAAGCACGCTGATAATTTGCACGGAAAAATTTTGTTCACCGATGAAAAAATGTTAACCGTACAGGAAAAATTTAACAAGCGTCACTTTTCTTACAGAAATACTTTTTGATTCCTATTGGAGTAGAATCAAAACAAATGTCATATTACCGATTTGGAACGAGTGAATGGAATAGGGATCGGCAAGTTTTTTTTACAGAAACAGTGAATGGGAGAATGACGTCAGAGTGACGTCAAATAACTTCAGTCGGTACCTGCAAAAACAAGCTATTGTTCTTATCTCTGTTTAAAGGTTCAAAAGAACAATCACTAAAAGGCGTTTATAATTTTTTATTGCAAATTTACTCTAAAATTTTACAAGTGTTGAAAAAAATGAGCCCGGTAGTGGTAGTCTTAGTAATATGGCGATGTTATTTGAAACATATGGTATTGGCAAGGAACGAAAAGTGGGAACGAAACCCATGATCAAGGGTAAATAAGCTTCGCACCGGCCGAACTCATTTCAAACGAAAATAGCTGGTCTAAAGAAATATTACAAATCTCTACTCTAAAACTATGTTATTATTGAAGACTATTTTCACTTTGGATTGTCATTGGACATAGGATACTCAAAAACAATAAAAGTTTCTCATAAAACCAAAAAGTTATAAATTATTCGGGCGGGTCGATTTGTAGGGATTCAAAAAAATCGCTCAAATGACAAGTAAAATCGTATTCTAGGGATCAAAATAAGAAACTTTGCCCGAAGAACCATACCTTTAAAACGGTTTCTGATGTCCCGACCTTAGACCCATAGGGTCAAACTTTGAAAAATCGAGCCCACAAAGCCCACGTTTAAGAGGTATGGTTCCTCAGGCAATTTTTCTTATTTTTTTTTTAAATTATAAGCAGATTTTTTTCTAAACTTGCTCTTTATTTTCGTATCTAATAAACTTTGTATGTATAAGTATAAGTCGCACGACTTATGCATCAAATTTGTTAAACTGGTCAACAAAATCAATTTTTGTTTAAAAGTGTCAGATAAAGCTGATTATGAAAAATTATTGAATTGAAGTAAAAAGAAATTTAAACGTAAATGTTTTCGGCTACTTATGATAATTTGACACAAAATACTTCAAATCAATTCTTTAATGAAGTCATTTGAAAGTTAAAATGTTTCCACCCATTTTTATTTATAAAATTAAATCAAATCAAACCAATGAATATAATTTATTTATTAAATTTTATAAAAAAAATGTTTGTGAAAAAGAATGAAAAGGGCCATTCCTTCTTGAAGATATTCAGATTTTTTTTGACGATCAATACTAAAATACGGGTTTCCACCGGGAAGGTATACTACTTTGTTTTGCCGCCATTTTGGTAAAAAATAGTCTTGACAATTAATATTTGGCAGTCGTGAAGTAGAGACGTGGCAAATTTATTACGCAAGAATATTCGATAAACCAACGTGTTTCAATCGTTAAAACATTTTATCAAAACCAATCATCGATTACTGTGACGATGAGAAAGTTACGCGAAATTTTTGGGAGAAACAACGTGCGAACAAAACGCACTGTGTATCGGTAGTGAATGATTTCGAAGAAAGACGGTCTGTAGCTGATAGGCCCAAGCATGGACCACAACGTACTGCAAGATCGGCTGAAAACATTACTGCTGCTCAATAAAGCGTTGATTTGACAAAACAATCCATCAACCTCAATTTGATACCGTGCTCAGGAGCTGGGTCTTCAAAGAACAACTTTGGCTACAATTTTGCACAAGGATTTGCATTAGTTGCTATTTGAGATTCAGTTGACAAATAGCATCTTCCACAATACCATTTACGACGAATAGTCGGTTCTGGTTAATGGAAAACCCTCAAATTATTCATCAGTCACCCCTTTGCATCCATTAAAGTATGGTGTGCCATTTAGTCAGGAATCATTGGACCTTACTTCAATGAAAATTTAAACGGCGTAAAGGTAAACTGGGGACCGATATCGTGATATGATTGAAAACTTGTTAACGCCAGAACTGCATGCTTTGGGCTTGATTAACATGTGGTATCGACAGGACGGTGCCTCATCGCATACAGCTACGGTCCCTGGTTTGACACCTCCGGACTTCTTTTTGTGGGGATCTCTAAAAAGCAAGGTTTATGCAAACAAACCAGAAACGCTTGAGCAACTCAAATAAAATATTCGTGATAATATTAATGAAATGCGTGAAATGTGTAAGAATGTAATGAAAAATGTGCTCAAAAGGGCTCGCATTTGTGAGGCTAACAGAGGCGGACATTTATCAGATATTGTGCTCCATACATAATGGCCGACATTAAATAAAACACTTATCAATATACGATCCATTTCCTTTCATTTTATTAAAACTGATAAACAAACCTTCCCGACGAACACTCTGTAGTAATGGTAGTAAATTAGCAAAACATTTTATCCCAAAACCCACCATTTTTAAACACAGCAGTTAAGTGAAAACATTTATTTTATTTTTTCGATAAATAAACGAAAAGAACACTCAAATTTTATAATGTTAAAATGAACGAAAATAAACTCCATGCAAGGCATCTAATCACTAAAATTCGCTAAACAAAAAATATTTACTACTTATTGCTTACGGTTTAGCATTTCAAACTTGAAATTTCCACGGCCCATCAAAAATAACTGGGACCTACCTTTTGGAAATTTACAATAATAACCTGAGTCTCTCATTTCTAGAAGAAATCGTTCAACCCCCGAGAATGTCTGAAGTTTAGTTGCAAAGTGTAATATTTTATAACAGCCAACTAAAAGGGGTTTGGTAACTACAAAGAATTTATTCGTTCACACCACCAATTTTAGGTACAAAAGTAACATATGTGACAGCGCAAAGAGAAAGGGACCTAAGGGTAAAAGAAATTAATTTTCACTTTTTTTTTTTGACGTGGACAACATCTGAGCATCGAATGAGATCGATCCCATGCCCCAAAAGTGTTCCCTCCTAGAGATATGCGCGTTTTATGAAAGTGAAGTCGACGATTCTACACCAAAGATACACGTATTTAAATCTTTAAAATGGCTCTCCTGAACAAAACTGGGGTTTACCCTTAGGTCTTTTTCTATTTTGCGCGTCACATATACTTCTTAATCGGTGGGATTCCATAACCACGAGTTGTAGCAACTAAGAGTTTAAACGACTTGTGCAACTGTGTGGCATAGATGCCCGAAAGGCGATTGAAATATCTTTTTTTGAAAAAAGTAAACTAAATGCTGAAATTGAACAGCTTAATTTTAATTTTGATTTGACTACAAATTTATTTGACTTTACCTTATCTAATGTCTGACGTTGCATGTACCGATAATACCAGCGCACGAACTAATGTTCGGTTGTGCTAAAAAAATATTATACGTATAGCAATCATTCGGTTGTGTGTAAGAAAACGATTCGCAATGATTATATCTACAAACGATACAAATCTTACATCGATATTTCTACCCTCTCACATAATGCCACTTTCAATGTTTTAGAGTTTGTACACTTCATTGGAAAATTAAAATTTTTTAGTTAATACCCTTTTTAAACAAATGCCATATGAGTACTCAAATTAAAACAAATTTTACTTCATATCCAAACATGAATTTATTTTGAAATCTTGTCAAGGTTTCCAAATTCAATTTACGTGGAGAGTAAAAAAAATGTTTTTACTTGCTTTACGAGTATTTAATGTTTTCAGTATTTTAACGATAAAGTTTCTGAATTCGTAATAGATTTTCTGAATTTGAATTTACATCTTCTGATTTTTAATTCTGAATGTAGAAATAACATCCATAGGAATTAAACGAAAATGATTACAAAAAAGGCTGGAAAGAATTACTGGTGACAAGCCCTAGTGGAAAGAGGCCAAATTACGAACTGGAAATAGCTTTCACAAAATCGCGGTGTTTAGAAGAGAATCTCCTAATTAGGCCAAAACAACAGCGCACAGAGGAGACAACATAACTGAGTGAGTGAATGACATCCAAACGGCGAAGGGTGTCGTGCATTCGCTGGATATTGAACCACACCAATGTGTCCATCTTCTGTTGCTTGCTCTTTATCATCATTATCATCGTCTCTATGTTGGTAAAGCTTCCTTTGTGTTGTCTGCAACCTTCACACGAGTAATTTATTACTTTCGGCTGTTTGTCATTTTGATCTAATCTGACGCCGCTTTTAGCAGAGAGAGAGACAGACACAAACAGCAACTGAAGAAAATGCATTTTACTTGATTTTCATTTTCTTCGTCTTCTGCCCTTGCCGGGCCTTCTCATCCACTCATCCTCATCAGCGAGAAGTATTTTTAGCTTTTTCGTCTTGTTGACGATTGTTGGTGTTGTTGTTGTTGGTCTCTGGTTTCTGCGGGGCTGCAGACAATGAGCGAAACGTTATTTCCGCAGTTGTAGACAAAGACCTAACAACAACGAAAGCAGCAGACACGGCCAGACCAACAACACCAACTACGGAAAAGTGTCCACAATTGTCACAGCGGAATGTTTATACGTGATACTCGAGTGAGTGGAAATGATGTGTTACAAAAATTGGGGCACATTGGGCCCAGCCCGCCCCACCGTTGCCGTTCACGGCAAAAGTGTATATGTGTGTGTGCGTTCATCAGTCAGCTTCTCCGGCACTTCTTCCTTTCTTTTGGGAGGGGTGTGAGGTGGGGTGGGGAGAACTTAAGTGTGATCATTGATCCGCTGTTGCCGTCGGATAATAAAATGTCATTTGTTTAACATTTCCGTGTTCCAAGTTGATGGTTCTCTGATATACGGAGCACCACGTGTGTCGTCTGTCCCGGTGGTAGGCTGTGTCGGCTGTCGGTGTCTGCAACTGCAACTGCGACTGTGTTTGTGTGTCACATCCATCCCCCATGACAGTCCCCCTGGTGTTGCCAACGCACCACCGGAGGGGGATTTGGTCTTGCAAGACGTAATAACATGTAAATGCCGTAAAATATATGTATCGCATAGGATCAACGGGATTTGTTCTATTTTTTAAATATTTTATGATGAATAAAAGGTGATTTACATATTGGAATACATTTCGTTTGTACATACACGCACAAAGGCTAACACTCGCCGCTATTGGCATAGGGACAGGTCGCAACTCGGATAAATACAATCAACCTGGAAGTGTGTAGGTGGCCACCAGTAGAATCATAGTCAGTCACTCCCACAATGACATATAACTGTATTGTGAGTGCCTGTGTGTAGAAAAACTGTTATGCTTAGTTCATATTCACAATCATACGGTATGATTGCCGTAATCACATAGAACCAAAAAAAAAACCTTTGTTGGAACAACCATATTTTCAATTATAAATTTGCCAATAACACTATTATAACATTTCAACAATATTGTTATTGCAGCAATCATACTATAGTCCAAATAAAATTCTAAAACAATACTATGGTTGAGATGAATTTGCATTCATTAGTGAAAATATATTATTGTTACATTGACTGAATAGATTCCATACATTTTCCCTGCGTGAATAAAATAGCACAGATTATGCATTAGGTTTTATCTCTAGACCAACAGCTAACGAACGATTGTTTTTGCAATATTTTTTTCCTAAATGGCATTTTGTTTATGAAATAAAAAAGTAATGGAAAATCAAGTGGAAATTTCGTAAGATCGACCGTGCAAAGCTTTTATGCTCTACACAATAAATTGTGTTGTAGGCATTGACAGTGTTGTGGGATATGCACGCAGAATAAAAGTATTGTTGTGGTGACAATATTCGAAGAGGATCATACTTTTGTTGGGCATATGGTTGTGGCACAACAATATTATGATTATCACAACAATAGTATGTACTATAGCACTATGATCCCCACAGCCATATTGTGCGTCCCACTTAACCAAAGTATTATCCGCCAAACCATAATATGATCCTCACAACCATACGCAACCATGTTAAGATCCCTACAACCATAATATGATTCAACTCAACCATACTATGATCCCGATTTTTTTTTAGAATTGGGTTATGTTGTTATTCAACAAAAGAGATTATAATTAAGCTTTTTTTTTAAATTAGTCCATAGCCAGATTTGAGACATTGTTTCTATTGAACATTTTTATTTAAGAAACAAAAATATATTCAAAAGGCAGTCGAAAAGACTTTTAGTTTTTTAGCAGTGGTGACTGCAGGTGGTGAATGATTCTTTACCATGCGAAGACCCCAAGTGATGAATGTGATTAAACCATGATCAATGCTTTGTTTATAGTCACAACCAAATCATGTCATTGTTGACGTATCAACAATACTTTTATCGCAGTATATTTATAATTATATGGCTGTTACAACCATGTTTAAATTTTTTAAATTTGCAATAATACTATTGTTTCTTCTCAACAATATTAATATTGCAGCAATCATACTGTTGTTGCGACGAACATGCTTTTATTGTAGAGAGCATATTATTGTTGCCGTGACCATATACTAGACATATCTTTTGTCTGCGTGTGGTGGGACCATTATGGACAGAATTATATATTTGGGGCTCTATAAACCATTTTTCTGCTCCGATTTTTGAAGTAAATGTTAAATTTAAAAGTCAACGCATCTTTTAGTTAGGAAATTTCACTATTTTTTAGACACAATATTTACGCAAGGACATGGCCTCAAATATAGTCGCATAGTAGAAATAATATTATTTTTGAATTCATGACGACGTTTTTTGTTGTTTATTACAGTCCATAGTTAAAAGCGGCCGAGTTTTAGACCAATATAGACCGGTTTAAATTTGCCCAAATTGCAAATAAAGATACATATGTGACAGCGCATAGAGAAAGGGACCTAAGGGTAAAAAAATCAATTTGCCCTTTATTTATTTTTTGATGTGGACAACATCTGAGCATCGAATGAGACCGATCCCATGCCCCAAAAGTGTTCCCTCCCAGAGATATGCGCGTTTTATGAAAGTGATGGTACACCAAAGATACACGTATTTAAATCTTTAAAATGGCTCTCCTGAACAAAATTGGTGTTTACCCTTAGGCCCCATTCTATTTTGCGCGTCACATATTTGGATAGGAAAGAAAATTATCCGTAGGTTAAGGCCTTCAATTCATCCAAAAATAAATAAAATTAAATTCGTATTCAAATTTTTTAAATAATTAAATTTTTTGTGTACCCGTACGTAAAATTAACTATTTTTTGGCACTCTAGGTACCTTAGATCATTGGCCATGGCCTCAAATGAAGTCAACTCGTAGAAATGATGATATAAACGGATTCCTGATAAAACGTTATTGTTTCGTAATGCTCATAGTTAAAAGAGAGGGCTGATTGAATTGACCCAAATCTCAATTACAGGTACTCTTACATTTGTCCCCAAGTATTAGGTAATGTTTGTTTGAACCTCATGGCGCAATCACAAGCCCTTTAATGGGACGTTTAATGCGTGTAAGCCTACAGCCAACCAAATTATAGTTACTCTCATATATGTCCCCGAGCATTAGGTAAGATCCATGTCCCAACGACCGCTCCCATTAATTTCTCAAGCTTTTTAATGAATTAATATAGTGAAAAAGTCTAAAAAATGTGGATATGATTTTTTCAGTCTCTTGCGAAGCCCTTTTCCCTGATTTGATTTATTTGCAATACCAACCGGTCTGCAACAAAAATTCATACATCAGATAAGTTTTAAACCTACTGCTCTTTTCGTTTGGACCAATTAGTGCTTTTACAGACAGACGGTAGACGGATATGGCTATATCGTCTTTAAATATACTGTATAGGGTCGCAGATAAGTATATCGCGATGTTACAAATGGAATAAAAAATTTGTATGTACCCTCCATTCTTTGTTGGAGAGTATAAAAACTAAAATTCGACCGTGGCCGAGTGTATCACACCCTGTTCTTTTAGATGTGCAGAAAACCCAACTGAAAACAATTTTTTCAACCGCTTAAAACAATAAGACATTCTCTAAATTTACTTAAATTTTACTGTAATTTTATATTTGAAGTTGTGAACAAATTCCATTGTCTTTTGGTACCCATATACCCATATTTAAATAGGCCGGAAAACCCCCATAGAGGTTTATATCGTTTCGTAATTCAACTGTCGAAACAATTTTTGTTGGTCATTTGAATGGGGTTTTTATCGAAAATTGGCATATGTGACAGCGCATAGAGAAAGGGACCTAAGGGTAAAAAAATCAATCTTAATTTTTTTTTCTTTTTTTGATGTGGACAACATCTGAGCATCGAGTGAGACCGATCCCATGCCCCAAAAGTGTTCCCTCAAAGAGATATGCGCGTTTTATGAAAGTGAAGTCGACGATTCTAAGCGCAAATAGAAATGGCTCTCCTGACCAAACCTTTTCATCAACTTTTCACTTTTCTTTGATGTGGACAACATCTGAGCACCGAATGAGACCGATCCCATGCCCCAAAAGTGTTCCCTCCCAGAGATATGCGCGTTTTATTAAAGTGAAGTCGACGATTCTAAACGCAAATAGAAAGGGACCTAATCTTTAAAATGGCTCTCCTGAACAAAACTGGTTTTTAACCTTAGGTCCCTTTCTATTTTGCGCGTCACATATATGGCCTTTCGTACCACGGTTATGAATTAAAGCAGCTCGTAATTCTGAGTAGATCGGTACTATTAATGGTGTGTCTAGCTCAAATATGTTTGGTATTTGCAAATATTTGGCATGAAACTTACTTAAATACCCAGTCCCACAGAGTGGTGCAGTTTATAACATTGGCTCCCTCATTGTTAAGGACCATGATTTGCAAAAGTGCACCTGATATAGTCGAGCTCTCAATTGGCAAGCCACCTGCCTCTATGCAGGTGGCTGACATCCTCAATAGATATAAGCTGATATCACCTACATCGAGAAAGTACGACAAAGCGTATAATTACAGCTGCCATGATGTAGAGCACGATTTTGGGTGTGATTGTGTGACACATTGACCTATTGTTTCTAGATACACCCCAGTAGATGAATAAGATGACTTGCCACAATCCGTATCAAGCAAACTATTTTGCATTTGCCTTATATTTCAAAACGTTTCAAAGGAAGAAAAAGCCGATGATGCCGAAGAAAGATTTATAAGCGCATTACTCGTAAAATTGTCCTACGGCATCTTTTGCCAAAATGTGCAGGAAACCCCTCTTTAGGCCCACTATTGGAAAATTAAGTTTCCAGGAAAACACCTCAAAAAATGGAATGAGGTTGATAGATTTCGCTGCTGCTCGTAATATGACAACAATCAGCATCACATTTTATTACTTAGATATCCACAGCGCTACTTGGTTGTCCTCAGTTCGTTAATCGGGATTTTAAAAAAATCATGTTGACATAAATTCGGAGCATAGAGTAGTAGTAGCAAAGGTATTAAGCATAGCGAAAGTCGTACATTGCAACTCACGGAGGCAAGCAGATTTCTTCCAAACTATGTATAGAATAGATTGTCAATAAGTTCTCTTAGGAACTAACCCAATTTTTCGCTAAAAAAAAACATACCGCGTGTCAAAACGGAGATGAATAGTCAATATGGAAATATGAGTACTCAATTTAAATTTAATTTTGCTACGAATCCAAACAAACGTAATTGTAAAGTTTAAGCTGAGATTAGAGAAGGGCGCATCGGCCGAAAGGACCCAAATAACGAATCATTTTTTTGCGCTTTAGTTGCTGAAGTATTTAATGTAGGCAATTATGTATGGAATACAATATCAGAAAAATGTCCGCCTCTGTTAGCCTCACAAATGCGAGCTCTTTTGAGCACATTTTTCATTAGATTCTAGCACATTTCAGGCGGTAATTCCTTAATTTCATCACGAATATTTTGTTTGGGTTGCTCAAACGTTTCTGGTTTGTTTGTTGTGGTCCATCTCTTTCTTCGAAATCATTCACTACACGATAAATAGTGCGTTTTGTTGACACGTTGGTTCTCCCAAAAATTTCACGTAACTTTCTCATCCTCACAGTAATTGATGATTAATTTTGATAAAAATTTTAACGATTAAAACATGTTGGTTTATCGAATATTTTTCTATAATACTTAAAAATTTGCCACGTCTCTACTTCACGACTGTAAAAAGGAACTCTAAAGACTAATGTTTAGCAAAATGGCAGCAAAACAAAGTAGTTTACCTTCCCGGCGGACACCCTGTAGAAGAAAGGTGTTGTAGGGTAGAGAATAATGTCTAAATTCATCAAATTAATGTGAGAATTTATTTCAAATTGATGAACATATTTTCTCGGCGTAGAAGAAGTCAAAGTGCTACAGGTGCAGATGGTCAAGGCCATAAATGATGATTGGGTTAAGAGCGCGCATATATTGTTTGCGCCCTCTACTGTCAAATCAATATACTACAAATTGCATGCTCTGCATGGGATGGAATGATTTGGGACCGCCCTCTTCGCAAGTATAGAAAAGAAGTCGGCTAAATTATAATAATTGAAGAACAAGGACAAAACAAAGCTATTGGTTAGATGCAACCAGTAGTTAAAACGAAGTCGAACCAACATCCTTAGGGCAGTGTTAGTGCAAACAATTAAAGTAGTCGCCGAGTTCATCGATATTAGATTTGTCCTAAATAAAAAGAAGGACTTCAACCCTGAAAAAAGATGATACCTAATATTTTATTACTGGTGCAAGCGTCTTTTAATTTCCCTGATATTTATTGCATAGCTGTTGATCGCTTAATAAAGTCGTCATGATTATTGCCTTTGTTGGAGGACGTCTTCAGCTTAGGCACCTTTGTTGCATATACTCGTAACACGTTGTCTTTCACGTTCTGAGCCGAATAAAATCCAGACAATCGTTCATGTTTACATCATTCAGGACTTGAACAATAGTCGTGTTTTGTTTCAAACTTTTTTTTATTATTAAAAAACTTTTCTTAGCCTTAGATCTAGACAATCGTTCATGTTTAAATCATTCAGGAATTGAACAATAGTCGTGTTTTGTTTCAAACTTTTTTTTATTATTATTTAAAAAAGTTTCTTGGCCTCATGTTATTACACAAGTTTACAGAGTTTTAATCACATCATGCAACTTTTCATTTAAAACATTTTCATTTCAAGTGTTGCATGATTCTCAACGTAACAAAAATATAATATTTCAGAGGACAGTAACTGTTGAATAACCTCTGATTTATCACAAAAAGGAGATAATATATTTTTTTTTATAAATGTTATGCAGTTGATTTGATTTACATGTATAGATTATAGATTAGAGAATTAGATGAAATACTACAATGCAATTTGAATCTATCTGTTAAAGAGCGGATTTTGTCTTTGATTAAATGTATATTAGTATTATTGTGTAGATATGTGGTGGAGAAGTCCCATGGCAAATTTAACATCATTTTCAATAATTTGTTTTGGCAGATTTGTAATTTCTTTATATGTGACGCGCAAAATAGAAAGGGACCTAAGGTTAAAAACCAGTTTTGTTCAGGAGAGCCATTTTAAAAATTAGGTCCCTTTCTATTTGCGCTTAGAATCGTCGACTTCACTTTCATAAAACGCGCATATCTCTGGGAGGGAACACTTTTGCGGCATGGGATCGGTCTCATTCGATGCACAGATGTTGTCCACATCAAAAAAAGAAAAAAAAGAAAATTGATTTTTTTTTACCCTTAGGTCCCTTTCTCTATGCGCTGTCACATATGTGTTTATGCGCATACTCCCCATACAGGACAAGCATACAGCAAGATGGCCTAGAAAATTACTTTTGCTAGCAATAATTTATTATCAATAATGAGAGGAAAACCACGATTTATAAGTGAATATAACATATATCCAGCATATTCTTTAATCTCATAACCAAAACAAGTTTTATACTCACTGACAGGGACCTACTGTTTACCGCCGGCTCTGAACGGCAAATGTATTTTTATAGATACGAGGTGAAAACGTGCAGCTGAAAATTGTTAGATGTTCTGACCCGGCCCAGCAAAAAAAAATGTTTTAAATTCTGCTTAAGCAACAACTTCTAACCTTTTTGAAAAATAAAGTGTATTCTAAATTTATCATTACCATTACAACACCTGGAAATATTGTTCGAATATCCTTTAAATTAAACACGTTATTTAATAACATACACTTGTAAATGCTTGCTAGACAGAAAAATAGTCTGTGTGTTTGAAGAAACCAAATTTGAAATAAGTATGCGCCTTTTTCGCTTGTCTAAAAAAGGCACATTATTATGTAGTTCATATACTTTCAAGGTTCAAACTTGTTTACTCCTTTGTTTTATATTTTCCAAAATTCCGTTGTCATATATCCAACATAGAAATATGGCTCGCCATTCATACTTCACATTTGTTTTGATACAATTTCTCGTGCACCTATTGCGACCGCCACGACTGTAGACCTTAAAGCGAGGCTGCCTTCAAAAAGAACCACCGTCGAAATAAATAGAAATATGGCTCGCCATTTATACTTAACATTTGTTTTGATACTATTTCTCGTGCACCTATAGCGACCGCCACGACTGTAGACTTTAAAGCGAGGCTGCCTTCAGAAAGAACCACCGTCTTTATCAATGAATTTATTACACACCTAATTTTTTGTGACTGTTTCGATTGTGTGTTCCCATAAAATAAATTCGAGTCGACTTTTGAGAGAAACGCAGTGGTACGTTCCAAATTAGTACGCATCGAAATAGTTTTGGTTTCCACTGGGATAAGTTTGAGGTAAGGTGACTACAGATTTATGCATTCTGCGAAGTCTTATCAACATTTCCAATAATGAGCCACTCTTAATGCGATGTCAATCCTTTACATTGTTTGTGTCTTGTCTAATTAAATTGAAAAATTAACGTATATCATGACCATCACATGATCTTAAAATAAATTGTTGTTGAATTTCAATAAAATGTAGATTTAGGCCTACAAATTCGTCCTAATTAGTTATAATTTTTTTTTGAATAAATAGTTACAAACGGTTCTGACTGATGGAACAGGAATTAAAATGACTGATGGAACAGGAATTTAAATGTTTTTAAACATTATTTGCCAGTTGTGACTAAACATAATTTGGTGTTCACCAGGCAAACTTTTCTATGAAATAAATCATTGCAACTTTAGCAAACACAAATGCAGTCCAAAATATTTCCAGAACACTCAAAAGAAAAAAAATATACCAAAAATAAGTACAAAATGTACTAAATAATTTGTGTACCCTCCACCATACAATGGAGTATATATTAGTTTTGTCATTCTGTCTGTAACACCTTGAATAATTGAAATGTAACACCTTGAAATAATCATCGGAGACCCAACAAAGTATATATATTCTTGATCCTCGTAAAATTCTAAGACGAAGCCATGTTGTCCGGCTGTCCGACTATCCGTCTGTCCGTCTGTTGAAAACAAGATAGAGCCTGCATGAAAACAGCTAGGGAGCTGAAATTTGGCACAAACATGTGTAGTTAACCTAGGTTGGTATTGGGCTATATATCTCTACGGGAAGTTGGTGTTGGACCTAGTGTCGGTTTAGTTTTTATTTGGAAATATCCGTCCAGTTTCTTGAGCAAAATCACTGAAATAATCTCTATATAGGCGCAATCATCTATGTAAAAATGGTATAGATTGGGCCACCATTTCTTGTACCTCCCATACAAATCGCCTTATGGGCCTTGAGAAATAATATGACAATAACTCACCACACACTTGACCTATCGAGACGAAATTTTCGGCATAAATATTAATATATAGAACACACTTCAGCACCAAATTGAGTTGATATTGGGTAACCCTCTTTTGATACCTCCCATACAAACGGTCTTAAGGGCCTTGAGGAATAATATGAGGATAACTCATCACTAACTTGACCTATCAAAATAAAATTTTGCACATACACAAAAATTAAAAAAATAGTTTTTTATTTGAGAATCTGGTGGAGGGTATCCAAAGTTCGGCATAGCCAAACTGAACATTTTTACTTGTTTTTTTTTATAAAAACTATTTTTGGTATTAAGGTATAGTTGACCTTATTTAATTTATTTATATTTTTCCGAACTGTCTTTTAATATAATTTATCGTAAAACCAAGAGCAATAAAACTTAGCGGAAAATATTTTTAATCATATTGTAAGAATTTATACTTCAAAACTGGACTTTTCAGAAAATTTTTATTACAATTCTAAGTATATAAATTCTTCATGTTTGTTTTTAAAAAAGAAAAATGTATCTGTACTTTGCAAAATGTAATTAAAAATTACAAAAACTGACAAAGCCTAATATCTGAGGGCATGCTCTGTGTCCTACAAATATTCTACAATATTTTGGATATACGTATATTAACTCAATTTAAAAGATATTCACAATTCGTCTTGACGTAAATCTATATCTACTACACCATTTATAAATGAAAATTCAAAGAATACAGTTTTAAATTGAGAAAAGAAAAAAGAAATATGCAAAGAAACTAAAAATGTTTAACTTGATTCACACAACATCCCATTAACAAGGGGAAACTTTTCTAAATCAGTGAGCTATATAATTATAATACTTACTGATCAGGGCTACTGTTTAAGTCTTCGAACGGCTAATGCATTTTATAAAGAAGTTTTAACATGGCTTAGAGATAAATCTCTAGCTCGTAAAGTGGCCGGTGGACATCCGCTGCGGAATAATTGTGAGATGTTTTTGCCCAGGTTTCAACCAGGGTATGCTGGCATGATAGTCGTGCACACTCACATCACACCACTGTGGATATTCATAGAGCAAATACATTAAAACAATTCAAATTTATATTGAGAAAGCTCAAATTAATATTGAGAAAGAAAAAATTAAAATCGAGAAGTGACTAATTGGTATTAAAATGCATAATTTAAATTTAAAAGGGATTGCATGCGAATCCCTTCTGTGGCAACCAGTATAACATATCGGTAAACTGGGAAGTACCAGAAGGGCTAGACCTGCAAATACGAGAATACG
Source organism: Hydrotaea diabolus (assembly GCA_963513945.1). Taxonomy (NCBI): domain Eukaryota; kingdom Metazoa; phylum Arthropoda; class Insecta; order Diptera; family Muscidae; genus Hydrotaea; species Hydrotaea diabolus. The sequence goes on from OY740718.1 coordinate 190,757,372, forward strand.
CCTGGTAAACGCAGAAACTACAGAAAAGGGATAAACATGCACTGTTAAATAATAAACATGCCAATTACGAGGGCGACCGCAAAAGTAACTGGCCTAACATAAAAAGAACCGTTTTTTTGGAATTATTATTATTTATTTTTCAACATAATCTCCTTCCAACTCAATACACTTCATCAAACGTTTCACAAGTTGTTTAATTCCATCCAAAATAATAAGATTTTTCAAGACCTTCAAAATATGCCTCAGTTTCAGCAATAACCTCGCTATTGGACGAAAATTTTTTGCCACCGAGAATTTTTTTTAAATTTGGAAACAAGAAATATTCAGAAAGAGCTAAATCAGGACTAAAAGGTGGATGCGGAGCAATTTCAAATCGTTATTCGGCCAGTTTTTGTTGAGTTAAAAATGCAGTGTGTGAAGGAGCATTATCTTGATGAAAAAGAACTTTTTTCTAAATGCGGTCGTTTTATCTTGATTTCTTCACTCAACCGATCCAATAATGCACAATAATATTCACTATTTATAGTTTTTCCTTTCTCTAGATAATCAATAAATATTATACCCCTTGCATCCCAAAATACTGTGGCCATTACTTTTCCTGCTGACTTAACAGTTTTCGCCTTCTTGGGACCACTTTTACCAGCTTCTGTCCATTGTGTTGACTGTTCTTTGCATTCTGAGAAGTGATGCATGTCTCATCAACAGTTATGAATCGGCGCAAGAACTATATTGGATTACGCTGATAAATCGCTAAAAGCTCCTCGGAATTGGTCCAACGGACGGTTTTTTGGGGCAAAGTCAACAAACCCGCTGCAGCTGCTGCCGGTGGTAAAGCTGCTCCCGCCGCTGAAGCCAAGAAGGAAGAGAAGAAGAAGGAGGAAGAACCCGAGGAATCTGATGATGATATGGGCTTCGCTCTCTTCGACTAAATCGACAAATGTTTGTTTTTATACCTTATATAGCTTGTTCATGTGGAGTTCATCATGTAAAATACTCCAAACTTGTTTTTCGTGTATTTTAACAATATCAGCAAGTTCTCTGAGCTTTATTCGCCTATCTTTCGTCACTTCATTAAATATTTTTCTAATGTTTTCAATAGTAGTAGCAGTTTTCGGTCTTCCAGAGCGTTGTTCATCTTCCGTACTTGAACGACCCATTTTAAATTGTTGAACCCAGGATTTCACGGTGGAGTATGATGGTGCATTATCACAATGAACATAATCCAATTCATCTTTGATTAATCGTGGCGTATAACCTTTCATATAAAAGTGTTTAATTACCGCACGAAACTCTTTATTTTCCATTTTTAAAAAATTATAAAACTTGTTTACTTAAGGAAATAATCATTAAATACGAGTATTTCGGAAATTTTGACAGATGGCTTATAAAAAATTGCTTTTAAAAAACAAAAAAAAAAGTTGCTAGTAAAACAGAAAATGTGCCAGGCCAGTTAGTTTTGTGGTCGCCCTCGTAAAATACTTAGCCAAAGTAGAATGATTTTAAAGTCAATGTGGATATATAGGTTATCAAATTAAAGCAAGGTTTAACTTAGATACTCAAGAACCGAAAGGGCCCAAAAAAGTAGCTTAGGGACGGTAACGAGAGTGTTACTTGTTTTTTTATTTATATTTAACTATATGGTACCCGCAAAACATGAGTAGAACAAACACTTTTTTACTCGAAAAGTTTATAAAACGTTATTTATACCCTCCCCCAGCGTCACCACAATTTGACATTTACATTTACATTATCTGTTTACCAATTTTTCTTTTATAAATATCATTTTTTTATTTTTGCAAATTTCATTTTGTATTTATACAATTTAAAATTTGATTTTTTAGTTTTATTTTGCATTTTGTTAATACAAATATGATTTCACAGCATTATTACAATCTTTACTGTTAATTCCTATATTCAGTTTTCTTGTTATCAATTTCAATTTGTTTTTTCTCAATTTCAATCTGTATTTTCTTAACTCGCGCACTAAGATATGGTGTAGTACTGCAAAAATGAAGTTATTGTATTTCGGAAATACAATTGAAGTGGTCATAAAATACGCTTAAGCCCTTTCAACTATGCGAGCTACGTTTATAATGCCATTTTTTATCAATAATCTCAAATAACTTTTTCAATATTTATACTATAGGTTAAAAGTTAGATTAACATAAAGTATTCGATAACCCACCTTCTCGTTAATTAAAACAAAATATTTTTCAAAAATCTTGGCTTTAGTGTATTGTATGTAATTTGAGCATAAAATTTACATCTGCCCTTTTGGGGGAAGATTTAAGAATTATGTAAGTCTCTACAAGGGATTTGGATCATACCCGCCAGTTTGGTTAGAGTGCGGTAGCAGCTCAAGATATTTAAGGCCTTCGATAGAGTTTGTCACGGTTTATCAAAGCTTATCGCTTTCGGTGACGGTAACACCTTGGATATATATTGGATGCTTACATTATATCTCAGAGATAGCATTATTCAAGTTGTTGTAAATGGGTTCTTATCCAACAAATATGGGTTGAGCATAGGTGTTCGAGATAGCAATTTTATCCTAGTACCCTCCGACCACCAATCCAAAAATTTCCAAACCGCTGCCATTTCGTCTTCTTGAATTTTCGAGCATGGTGGTACATGGACATATTTTTATGAAATGAGCCAAGGAATACGCTGCTAAAATTTGTCCAGCCCTACATGAATCAACTTGTAGAATATGATCTTTCAGTATCAATACAACTTACATTAGACCCAAGATGGAATATTAAATCCTAATCATCCTTGGAGCTACTTGACCGTGTTTAAAGGAGAAAGATGGTGCTGATAGGTGAAGTAAGCTATCCAACTCTATTGTCTCTCACGAGCTTTGTCGCAATGTGAATTGCGTAGATAGCTCTTCTGCTGTTACATTCATAGCGTGTGTTTATCTTACAACTTTTTCTTAACATAAGGATATTTGGAAGGAAAACGCTACATTTCAGCAATTCACACCAATCCGTTATCGATTGGTCTGCTATTACTTTCACAGTGTGTGTTCACATGACATCAATCGACTTTTTCGTAACGTGAGGATGTTCGGCGGGCAAACGCGACATTCCAGGAATTCACACCCACTGATTACCAATTGGCTGGTTGACTGTATGTACTACAGATTAAATCCATTTTTCACCCGTGCAGTATGTATGTTGAAGGTACTTCCGGCAATGGATTTTCCACTTATCAGGAGACCCAGAAATTTAAGACAAATGCCAATATACTTTACTTCCTCTTTCCCTTCTGCGATCCCGATAGTGGAAATCCCCTGAGTGTTGGTTATATAAAAAAAGGCCAAATTGGCTCCAACTACACCAGTTTACTAATTATGATTTTTTTCCTGGTCCAAAGTTCTAAATATTTTTTTCTATACATTTGGGCCACCTAAATAGAAAAATTAATTTAGAAAATTTTCCTCTGATTAGTCTCAGCTTTTTGGTCCATAACTCCCTAACGCTATGACCGATTTGACCAAGAGTGGTCTCAAATAAAGGGATTTCAACAAACCATGGCTTGTTTTGCGACAAAGTCCAAACTTTAGTATGCTCAATTTATTTAAAGTGTATATTTTTATATTGTTGTTTATATATTTTTGTTTTAGTTTAAATCGCGATTTTTGTTCAAAAATAAATTTTAAACTGATTTGTATGAAAAAGCCAATTTCCTTTTTTTTTTAAACCAGTTTTGATCAAATCGGTAATACCGTTTAAGAGTTATGGTCCAAAATCTGAAACATCTCAAAAAAAAAATGTAAAACAATTCCAAAAATTCTATCTTGAAAACTAATCAGAGGAAAATTTTTTAAAATGAATTTCCGTTTTTAGAAGGCCAAAGTCTATAGGAGAAAAATATTAGGAACTCGGAATCAAAATGGCTGTAAACTAGTGTTATCGATCTGTCGTTCTAGGCATTTGCCTAGTTTGCCTTAATAGAGCCAGGGACGTAGGAATCATCGCTACCGCCAATGCTAGTCGGTATACTTAGTATAGGGCTGCTATATATATTTCTGGACTTATAATATAAAATGCGAATATTTATTATCAAAACTGGTTTTTCAAAGTATTCTCCAGCATGATTTATACACTTTTGCATGCGCTCAAACCAATTGTTGAAGCACTTTTTCCACTCCGATTGAGACACATGGTTTTTGAACGCTTCAACAGCATGTTCTGGCGCCGAAAATCGTTGACCAAGCATTTGTTTCTTGATGTGCAGGAATAAAAAGAAGTCATTGGGTGCCAAGTCAGGGCTGTACGGTGGATGACCCATCAGTTCAACGTTTTGGCCAGTCAAAAAGGCGCAGGTTTGAACCGATTGCATTGTCATGGTGCACAATGATTCGTCTTCTCTTTTTCGTTTTTCGAAGACTTCAGGCAAACAAATTGTGGTGTACCACTCGGAATTGACTGTCCTACGTTGCTCAAGCAGAATAGTCGCCTCATTAGCAGTTTTGCCGAAGAAACAGGCGACCATTTGCTTCGAAGTGCTTCTTCCACGAACAACTTTCGTTGGATTTGGCTCGTCTTCGAAGACCCACACGGTCGATTGCTGTTTTGTTTCGGGCTCATACGCATAGATCCATGATTCGTCACCTGTCACGATCTTATAAACGTCTTTTGAAGCACCGCGATCGTATTTTTTTTTCAAAATTTCTTTGCACCAATCAACACGAGCCTTTTTTGAGCTATTGTAAAATTGTGCGGGATCCAACGAGAAGAAACCTTGTTTACGGCCGTGTGTTCGTGCAATATTGAATGTTTTCTGGTGGAAGAAACGCCCAAAGATGCCTCTATCTCACCGTATGTCACATGACGATCTTGCATTATGAATTCACGCACGGCATCAATGTTCTCTGGCACAATGGCAATTTTTGGACGAATTTCGTCTTTAAGCTAACGTCGGCCACGATTGAATTCATTAAACCAGTTTTTCACAGTGCTATTGGATGGTACTTCATAACCATACAAAGATTGATTGAGGTTCACAAGATAAATGATGGTAGTAAGTAAAAACGTTTTAAGTACATGTATGCTAAAAAATGTCAAACTTTCCAATGGAAATATCAGATGGCACCAGGCAACACTTAGTGCTGCCTAGGCCAGAAATATATATTGCAATCCGTAAAGCAATTTTACCAAGAGTTCAACTCGAGCTGGGGTTCTATACAAGCGACGGAAAGTTGTAAAGGAAAATTTGGCGTCTAGGTCACCTTACAGCAAGCTTTTATTGATTGGTCGAGTCGATCATGCGAATCGATGTCCTCTCGTCAATTCCTGTGCCTACGCTAACAAGCTAACAACTTTTGGTAAGTTTGTACTCAACCTTCACTCTTTTGCCAGAATTTTGCAACAAATATTAATCCAAGTTATCAAAACTAAGACCTATCGTTTAAAGCATTGCGGAAATAAAGCTTCAAATATAGCCAGAACTCATTTGATTTAAAACACGGGTTCGGCTATATTTATTATAAAAATTTCATTGGCAAGAATCCTTCCATAGTTTTCAAAAATATTTGTTGAGCTCCATTACAATATTAAATAGTGTTCACATAGGAAATATATATAAGATATTCCCCCTAACAAAATTGTCATTAAATGTAAAAAATCGTTTAAAATATATATGAAACATTTTATTTATAATATGTAATGTTCAGAGAATGTATGAAATGTTTCACATACATATCTAAAAAAAAATATTTTTTATGAAAAAAATCAATTAAACATTTCGTTTACACTTTTTAGTGTTCGCTGTTATTGTCTACTTGCCTGTGTAACAAAAATTAAATTCAGAAATGTTTAAACATTTTTCGGTTGCTCTGGAAAATTCCTGTACCAACAACAACTTTCTAAATAAATAATTATAATTAATTAACAAAATTAAAAAAATTGTTGCTTGGTAAAAATGTGGTGTACTTACATGCCGTGTTTTCTCTAGAATTATGGAAATAAGATTGCTAAAGTTCTTCTTCGCGGAAATACATGGGCGAGGAACTTTGCGGAATGTTCCTAAATCTCATATTGTACAAGAGCACATTATTTTTAATTAATCAGACATGTATTTGACTGACCTCTGGACTACACAGAGGAAGACAGGTGTGGGAGAGTCATTATCCTGTTTCCCTTTCCATGCGGATATTCCCACAAGTTTTGTCTGTTGTGTGGCATATGAAGGTATGTATGTATGTGTATAAGTACGAATGTGCATGTTGCGGTGGCATATTAAGGGCCATAAAGTGTTTAAATCAAAATCCTTTACTTGATTTTACACTTCGCCTAATTACCAGAGAATGACTACATTGTGGCTAACAAATACGAGTACTCGTATTGTGTGTGAGTGTGTTTGCCCTCACATACGTACGTATACATACATACATGTTGATTTTAATAATTATGAAAAAGCAAAGCGACAAATAAATAAACAGCAAAAGCAAACTCATCATTACACCCCAGCGGGAAAAAGAAGGGCCCAACAAGGTCTTCTCGGAGCCCTTCTTAGGATAGTCGAAGGCATGCTAGCTGCATTCTACTCTCATTTCAAATTAACATAAGGTTACATCGCAGAGCAATGCCTTCCACGCTCCCTTCCATTGAAAGACCTTTCAGAAGAGGAAATGGTCTTCGAGGAGGCGCTTAAAAAATAAAATTTCCTAACTGGGAAATAATTTTGAAGTACTTAGTTGTCAGTTTTATATATTTTTGATTTCCCTTTCAGGAGTTCGAACCTACCAAAGTAAATTGTGAGTCAACGTCAAAGGACTTATATATCTTCACTGTCGCTGGAAATTGGCAAGGCCTCCTCACTAGAGGACCTTCTAGAAGGCCTTTATTTAGATCCAATACACATACGTTTATGCCTTCTTAAATTTGGCATTTCAGAAGGCCTTCTTTGCAAATAAAAAATAATCACCCACACATTCTTATGTTGCTTCTCCAAAAAGGCCTGATAGAAGGACTTGCAATAAGTCCTCTACTCATTCCTTGGTGCATTCTTTTAGAAAGCCTGTAAGAATGCCTTCATATTTTCAATCAGAGAAAACCAATAAACGTTCCTGGCTCCCTTCTTGTAAAAGGCATGCTAACATGCCTAGTGAGTGAAGGCCTTACGAAAGGTGTTCGTCACAGCGATGGACTGTGAAGATATACACTGTGGGTCATCAGTATAGAACCAACCTAATTTTAAGTAAAAAATCATTGTATATTGTAAACGAAGACGTAAAAAAGAGTCTAACTGTCCAGAGCCTGCATGCAACTATTTAAACATAAAAAACAACTTTTTTGGCATTGTTGCTAAACATAAGGAATTTGTCCCTATTTTATGGTTCAATAGAATAGAATCAGCTTTTAATTCTTTAATTGAAAACTGGATTTTATTCAAATTGTTTTGTAGGAATATTATTTTAATAATGTGTACTTTTGCCATTTTTTATTTTAACTTCGTAAATTATATCTTTTATTGATTCGTATAGAGATTTCAAATAATCAAGAGAAAAGTTGGCACATGCTGCATTTATTCCCTTAATAAGCTCATCCTTAGTTTCGTACTGCTTTCCTCCTTCATATACCTTACGGGTTAGCCAACCCCAAACATTTTCAGTAATGTTAAGGTCCGGTGAGTAGCGTGGCCATTCTAAGACATTAATATTTAGGCTAGAAATTAATAATTTAACTTTGCGGGTCGTGTGTTTAGGAGCCTTATCATGCTGATAAATCCACTGTAGAGGTTCAAAAATGTTAGTAATCTTAGGAAAAACTTGTTTCAAAATATTTTTGTAATGTTTTCCGGTCATTCGGTTACTTTGTACAAAGTCAATAGCTCCATAATATCAAACTGCTGTCCCAAACATAACGCCGCCCTCTCTGCTGTGATGGCTGCTAAAATTGTTTCCTTCTTACGTACATCGTGAAAATAAAAGTTGTACCCAACGGGGCCATCTAAATTGAACTTCTTTTCTTAAGAAATCACTTTTCGCCAGTCAGTATCACCTACGAGTTTTTGGACATCCCATGTCATTTATTCTTTAGTACATTAAAGACGTTTTTGTTTTTTGCTAGCTTCGTTTAGTGGAGGTTTTTTTCTTTAGTATTCGGAGCTGTAGATACTCACTGCTCAAAATAGCGCGTCTAACTGTTGATTTACTTGCATTGAATCCAGCTAAATGCTTAATTTTTGATGTAGAATGTGCCGAATTTTAGGCAATTCGTAGAATTTTACCTCCTTAGTAATTTTTATTGTAGTTTTTTCGATTTTTATTATAATTCATTACATTCGTTCGATTTTTCTATCGACTTCGCGATAGGAATATTTTTCAGAATGGTCAATGTCAATTTTTTTCATTTCCGATGAACTTTTTTCTACCCATTTTGTTTTGATATGTAATGCCACGAACTTTAATTTTAATAATATTTGTTCTTTTTAAAAAAAAAAGTAGAGTGCAGCAAGCATGCGTCAGAGAATTCTAAGAAGGGCTCCTAGAAGGCCTTGTTGGGCCCTCCTTTACCCTCTGGGTAGCTAACACACACACACACACTCCCAGAATGATTATTATCGACCGTAATAGACTACGACTAATACCAGCGCTGCCAACTATAGCGATTTTATTTCATCTTGACGATTTTCGACAAAAAATTAACTCCTTGACGATTTAACGAATTTTAAAATCAGCTTTTAAATTTGGCATATATGAGCTATTCCATCGAGCATCAGCAATTTTTGCGTCTTTTTTTACATTTACATTTTAATGGAATCAGAGGCAAATACCCGGTAATTCGTGAAAGGACACTGTCATAACAAATCATAATTCCTGTGTGTTCCAATATATACTGTACCAATCCTGTGTGTACAGTGATTTTCAGGATTTATAGTATTCTATTCAGTGGTTATATTTTCTTACTATGAAATACATACATTGAAATGACTATTGATTTTCTGTAAGTTTTCGTATACAGATAAAAAATTGTCGACCTTGTTAAGGAAATTCCAAAACGTTAATATAGTCTAGTAATTATAACGTTTTGAGTATTTAATCGCTTAACCGTGGTATAACAAGTTTGTGAAAAGGTCTCAAACACCACAAATAAAACCAATATTACTCAACATCTCGTTCGTTGCACTGGTTTCTTTCTTTTGCAGACGATTACTCGTTTTAGTTTATTTAAATGGTTTATCGTTTATGAAAAGGTTATTTTGTCTTAAAAGTCCATTGTGAGCGTTAACGGCGCCTCCTTGCTCATTTTCGAAGAAAAATGGCCCAATAATACCGCCAGCGCAATATCCATTGGTTTTCCTTATAGTCACGTGTGAGGTTTTTGAACCCCTTATGTGGCATAACCAAAAAAATGTGCTTCATCTTAAAACACAATTTTTAAGTAAAATTCTTTATCTCCTGCCAAACAATTTTCAGCCCATTGGGCGAAACGAAAACGCATCTTATGGATTTCCATTATTAAATGATAAAGTTCAACCTTTCCAAGTAATTCAGAAATTATTAAAAAAAATTATCAGTGCATTTTTTTTATCAACCAACTCAAATTTAAAATTATAAACGGCCTATGTCTGTCGTCCTTTTGAAATGATATTATTTTTCTCACTGTATTTTGCCTTTGAGTTGATTTAATATGATTTTCTCACTATTTTATATTTCGATTCGGCCCTTTTTTATCCAATTTTATCCTCATTTTATTTTTGTATGTAATCCGGCCAATCTCATTTCTTTTTCCAAGCTTTTTAAAAAATAACCAGCCCTTTCGTGCTGGTGATTTTTTTAATGATTTAATATTATTTTTCTCGTCCATTTTGGCCCCATTTAATCCCCATTTCTATTTTTTATTGTCATCCAGTTTATTCAATATTTTTTTTACTTTCTGATACTTCGCCTGGTTTGGCGCTTTTTGATCCCCATTCTTATTTTCCTTATTATCCTTTTTATTATAACTGGGTTTTCTGCTACGCCGACGACTCGAAATTCGACAACAAAACTGAAGCTGGGTTCTGTAAAAAATTTCGGACTACCGAACAACAATTTCAAGCAGAGAATGGTTTTGATAACTCAACTTACAGACAGTGAATAAGACACTGTTCTTGACGATAGAGAAGTCACGAACGCTGCTTAAGTGTAAAAAATAAATGGCCAATTAGGAACGAATTGACACCGCATCGTAGAAATTATATGGATTCTTGGACGTTCTTACATTGACGGCAATGAAAAAGAAAATGCTCAGATCATCAGGTAGTAGACATGGTCTACGTCATTCCTTTCCTACCGATAATATCTAAAATTTAATTTTGGGCCCTGGTCCCTCACAAAACGGGCGGTAAAATCACCAAAATGCTTTGAGGAGACCCTTAAATAGAAGAAAAAAAAAATTAATAAGTCTAACGAAGACTAAATTAATGAAGATGATGGGAGTTCGTACCGGCCACTCACTACTAAAGGAACAGCTCTTCCGCATTGGAAGAGAGTGCTCAAATGCATTACACAGTACAACATTTTTCAGGTGATTGATTCGGGACTCAATTCTGATAATTGTTTGTGAAAGAAGCCCCAAAAATAAGAACTTTTGCATCATTCGTTTGGTCAAGGTACACCAAATAAAAAATTAATAATTTATTTGAAGTTAGTAAGTATCGTATAGGGGAATTTGTCACGTTTTAGGCTTTTTGTTTGTCATAATTCGAGAACCGCTAGTCCGAATAAGCTAAAACAAATTTAAAAAATTAAAAATTACAATTCCTTTAATCTGTTCATACAACGTTCCGCTACATAAGCAACAGTATCGCAGTTATAAATAAAGGTATGAAGAAAAAAATATTTGTTGCCTAAAAAATTAAAGTTTTTTTTTAATTCATAAAAAATACAAAACGGTAAAAAGTGTCAAGTCCTGTTACTTTCACGTAAAGTCACATAACCTATGAACAAAATTAGACATAGATCATGAAAATCGATTTACGCGTTTCGCTTTTATGCACAATTAAGTAAAGGTATGGATTTCAAAAATTTGCTCGAGATATGCACAAATTTTTTTGGAAAAAACATTGATGACTTTTTTATAGGTTCTTTATTTTGCATGAAAATAAACATTCCGATTCCTATTACAGCTATTCTTACACAGAAAATACGAGATTTTTATATGTTATCTATGCATGGGAACAAAATTTAGAAAATTTTCAATTGTTGTCACTATCCATCCTCGTTAAAGTTGACGCTTGTGGTTCTGATGACCTTATTTTCTTCGTAGGTTGTTCATATTCATGTTCTGAGTCTCCATCATCATCCGAGATAGACATAATATTCAAGGGCATGTTTTTTTCAGTGTGTCCACAAATTTCAGTGTCATCTTCATCTTCGGTGCTTTCATCTTCAAACTGCATAATTTTAGAACTCCACAAACAAACCTCCGCAAGCAATGCATCAAATTTGTTTGCTTCTCAATCGCCTTTCCATTAGCATGGTCACCTGGTGGAACCTCTCTCCTTGTTCGTCCGATTCCTGAGGTAATTGTGCCAAAAAGGTATGAAGGTGGAAATGCATGAAATGTAATTTTAACGCCATGGATGCAATAATTTTTTCAAAATAAAACAGCAAGTTGTCCACTCGTGTCTGTATGTCATGTCGCTGTATACAGTTCTTTCCTAAAACGCCTTCGATGACTTGTTTCGTCTCATGCACATAAGTGGTTATAAAGGTTCGAAAGCATATTGTGAAAGATTCGCTTTTCATTAATATTCGAATATTCGGTCCATTGAGAATACCTGATAATGAGCAATCATAAAAATCAAATAACCTTTTGTTTATTACTTATTTTTTTTTAAATTCTAAGAATCATAAAAAAGTCATCAATGTTTTTCCAAAGAATTTTGTTCATATCTCGAGCAAATTTTTGAAATTCATACTTTCACTTAATTGTGCATAAAAGCGAAACGCGTACATCGATTTTCATGATCTATGCCTCATTTTGTTCATAGGTTATGTGACTTTACGTGAAAGTATCAGGACTTGACACTTTTTACCGTTTTGTATTTTTTTATCAATTAAAAAAAAACTTTAATTTTTTAGGCAAAAAATATTTTTTTTCTTCATACATTTATTAATAACTGCGAAACTGTTGCTTATGTAGCGAAATGTTGTGTGAACAGATTAAAGAAATTGTAATTTTTAATTTTTTTAAATTTGTTTCAGCTTATTCGGACTGGTGGTTCTCGAGTTTTGACAAACAAAAGTGCCTTAAACGTGACAAATTCTCCTATACGATACTTACTAACTTCAAATAAATTATTAAATTATTATTTGATGTAGCTTGAACAAACGAATGATGCAAAAGTTCTACTTTTTGGGAATACTTTCACAAACAATTATCAGAATTGAGTCCCGAAATCATGTGTTGTACTGTGTTAGCTTACAAACTATGATTTTTTTCCTGGTTCTAAATATTCTTTTCGGAATATTTGGCCTTGGCCGACTTTACACGAAAATGAATTTTAAAAAGTTTTCTTCTGATTAGTTTTCAAGCTATCGCAGAACTTTTAGAATTTTTTTACGAATTATTTTGAGATGTATCAGCCAATACGCTATTGCCGATTTGATTAAGAGTGGTCTGAATGAAGGGAAACTTTATTTCCAAACGCTATTTTCGATTTTCAGTAGTTTAGTTACTTCTTTAACAACTTAAGATTTACCGTAGAGCAGGGGTGCCTACGGCCAATTGTTTTTTGTAAAACACCCATCACAGATACTTAATGTATAATCACGTATAATCATAGAGTCATAAAAACGAAAAAATTACCAGGACGCCTTACTCTTCTATTTGTTGCCCAATTTTGTTAAACTAGAAAGTCCAAATTTTATGCTCAATTTATTTGTATATTTTTATATTATTGTTTATATAATTTTTTTCAATTTAAAATCGTCCTTTTTGAAAAAAAAACTAATTTTTTTTAAATGCCTCTAACCTTGTATAAAAAAGTTTTAGAAATGCTAATTTCCTTTCATTTGAGACCACTCTTGATCAAAATGGTAGTAGCGTTTGGGAGTTTTGAGGCATCTCATAAAAAATCGTAAAAAATCCAGAAGTTCTGGCTTGAAAACTAATTAGAGGGAAAAAATATTTAGAAATCTGGATCAAAATGGCTGAAACTAGTGATATGTGTGTATTAACTTATGTGTGTATTAACTTAACTTAATTAACTATTAAAGATTTTTATCAATATTTGCTAAAAACAAAATAGGAAGTTGGCAGCACTGAAGTTAAATCCTAGCGTCCAGCAAAGAAAACGAGAACGGTAGCAGCAAAATGATGATAGACATATAAAAGAGAGCAAAGTGAATAAAAAAGCAGAGTAATTAACTCATTCTCTAGTCGGAGTATCGTATAAATGTTATTGTAATATTATGAGCAACTCAAAAACAAACACATACAGACACACACACTCAAACAGAGAATGACAAAGGCAATAGCAACAGTAACAAGAGCAAAGAACAACAAAAACATTACAGCGCAATAAAACTTGCCGCAACAACACAGCAAGCAACAGAAAGAAAAAGAGAACAAAAAAAATTAAGAATGTAATAATAATAAAATAGAAATAAAACAGACATTTATGCATACAATAACACACTTATCCGATACTGGTGAAATAAGCACACACACACATACGCTCACTTACATGTCTACACGGTACACCTTCTTTGCCTGATCCCATATCCCGCTTATGGGCGCATGTACCCTGCAAACATTTTGTCGATTGTTGAATGATGGATCGTTCGCGCGAATACTCCGCGACTCGTTTTGACTAACTTTGCTTTACCATTACCTGTGCAATGGATTTGCGAGCTACTGAATGGCTCTGAAAACAGAAGGAGGATGCTAGGAAAATCAATCGTCTTGGCGAGGTTACCGCGACTCTCAGTGACTTTAATTTGCCGATGCATCCCAATACGAGGGATCACTGTTCACGAGATTATTCATTGCATTCACTAAACAATGAATAGCATTACCATTAACTAAGCGATTGTTTCGCAAGCAGAGAAGAGGCGCGCATAATCGTTTACGAGTATCCATTGCCTACGCAGTGCTTTTTCGAAGGTACCCTCTACTATTACCTGAGCGATGCTTTCGCAATCTAAGAGAAGCACAGAGAATCGTTTTAATGTGTTCAAGGCGATCCCGTAGCAATTTGAGAGAAACTTAATAAAAGACAGCGTAAAATATTAATTGCAGCAATTCTTCACTTGCATTTAGTCCACGTTCGAATTGCTGAACTTTTTGTTATTAATATTTTGTTTCTAATATTGTTATTAGAGAAAAACATTGTTTTGAAAATAAAACGAATGACATTTTGATTATTTAAATTATACATTGAACAGGGATTAACCGGATTAAGAGCTCTTGTATACATATTTTAAAAGAAGACAAGTTTTTAAAAAAATGACACTGTTTTATCACGATTTCAAGTCCGTGACAAACCCCTTCAGAAAGCTTCGCAGCAATTGTTGAAAGAAAACCGAACTCTTTAAGACCAGGCTCTCACCAAACGAATGAGAACTACTGTTGTAAATATTACTTTTCAAGTTTACCACGAAAATACAACTCACTCTGACCACCTCTACAGAGACTCCACATTGAGATTCATCAATAGATATCTTTTACAATATGTGTGTTTAATTATTTTAAACCATTATTTTGCAAACACGTTTCTTATTTTAAATTTTCAAGAAACTCCTTTTTTAAATTGCACTGAAAAATAAACAAACAATTGAAGGGAAACGTCAAATTATTCTACAGCCAACTAATTGCTAATGAGAAAAATACGAGTAGAAATTAGAAATCACTTGGTAGTTTTTCCCCGTTTCTTTCTTTTTACCTCCCTCACCTTAGATCATAAGAATTGCAGCAGAATTGCAGACGGAAAATTGCAAGAGTAAATGCGAACTAAAAAAATACGACAGAAAAATCGTCAAAACGTCAGATAAGTTGTGAAGGTTCAATGTGAATGTTGTGTTTTTTAAGAATATTTGCATGTTTGTGTAATATTTTAATAGAAATGTTTTTGCCAACAGAAAAACTATAATTATCAGTAAAGAGTAAAATGAAAACAATTACATATTAGATTTATGCAATCGCGCAATCCTTTAATTTGTCCTACTTTAATTCTAGGAAATACCTTTAACCATCGTCATTTGATTTTCTAGTGAAACTCTTTCGATTCAACGCAGCGATTTATTAACAAATCTCATAAAAATATACTTACTCGTTTTAAAGAATTGCCAACGAATCTTCCTGACGATTCGCTTTACATTGTGAACAGTGCAACGTAACGTTCGCAAATTGCCAGGGGATACTCAGACGATAATCGCCGCGATTGTGCTTTTCATCTAGGCAAATCGCCTGATATTCTTCCGCAATCTAGTAAAACTCTTTCGATTCAACACTGCGATTTATTAACGAATCTCATAAAAATATACTTACTCGTTTTGAATGATTGCCAACGAATCTTCCTGACGATTCGCTTTACATTCTTAACAATGCAACGTACACGACTCTTCTTTGCAAATCGCCAGGGATGTACACAGACGATAATTGCTGCGATAGTAATAATCATCCAGGCAAATAACCCTGTGATTCTTCTGCAGTCAAAGTGTTTGCTGGGTAAACATGTGTTTTTCACTGTGTGTGTGTGTATGAGCACACATTGAAATATTTAAGGATATTTTAACGAAAAATGAGTATGAAAATGTCACCAGAGACAAGACATAAATGTTCCATTTGTCTTTCAGCTTTTTTACAACGCATGCTCTCGCTGTAATAAAAACACAGACAACAACACGGAGCGGCAAAAAAAATTAAATTAATAAAAATTACAAACAGATTCTTTGCCACACACTTTTTGTCCCTTCATGTCCGCTTACAGTACCTTCACTAGGGCAGTAGTCATTCATGCGACGTGGCAACAGTGCTGTGGACACAGTTTATTTTGAAAGTGCTTCTTCAATTTCTCTGCGTAGAAGAATCATTTTTATGTCCAGCCGGTGAGCGAAAGAGGTCATTGATAGCTATGAGAAAGCCATGCCCATTACACAAAGTTACGAACAGGCCATACAATTCATTTGTAAGCTCTTGCGTCGCCATAAAGTTCTGAACTGCAAGTGGCAGGTTTCGGGTTTTTATGGAATGCAAACTGAAAGTCTGAGGGAAGTTCAAGTCTGATACCTCGAGAAGCCGGGAGTTCTCCGGAACTTGTTTCGGCCTAAGAAAAAGCGACCTGTAGTAAAAACAGTTGTTACATTTGTTATATTTCCGAAACTATCAGTGTTATCAGTGACGTTCTGCTGTAAAATTTGTATAACTCAATTTTGAAACAACGCTACTTTTCCAAAATGCAGAGCCCATAAAACTCTGACTTTGGGCAAGCCATACCTCATAAACTTTTAAAGAAATGACAATGAAATTCAACTTTAAACTTAAAATGTTGTTATCTCTTGAACTTATGACGGTATCACAAAGATGGTTAGTAAATATGATTTTGCTTTGGAAAAAGACAAGCCCGGGTGGCTTAAACAAATGATCATATTAGACGAATTTCAGGACCTTGTAGAATGTACGACATAACATCTGCATCAATTTATATGAAAAAAAGATAATTATATATAATTTTTTTGGAGAAACATGGCTCAGAAGTTGAGTAGCAATAATCTCTGACACGGGACAGAAGAGGCAACGATTGACAACCTTTTTTCCCTTCCTTTTTATTCGCCTTGCATTGTTCTCCAAAATGGTATCGGATTAGGGTTTGTTTCACGTCGAACAGGCTGTGTCTTCAGAAAGCGATTTATTTGTATTGGACCACCATTAGCATCATTATGGCCTTTTTAGTGCCTAGTGCTTACACTGTTTTCAAGGAACCGCCATATGCAATCCTCTTCGTTAGCCTTGGAACCCACAATCTCTTCGGCCACTTCAACATCGGGTAAAATATTAGGGAGTTTCTAATTTCGTAGTTCATCATTTTGCCTTAAAAAATAATAAAAATAAACTTGTTATACAGCTGAATATAAGTTCAGTGTTTGCATACTTACCGACTTAATTGCTTTGGATGAATCTAGAACTGTTTTTAAGTCATACGTTTTAACCTCGGCATACGTTGCCACTACAATTAAAAAATACTTAAATGTATTTCTCAAACGGCGAAAATATATGATGATATACGCATTGTTTGAATGACAATTTAAAATACAGGGTGGAGCGCGGTGAATTGGCTTTAGCCTTTTTTCACAGATTTCGCGTGAGCTGTGTTCAACTTTATTTGTTTTTCTTTTCAGTATTGTTTGCCATTTCATCATGGAAGGACTTACACCGAAACAACGTCTCGTGCAACTGTATAATGGGAATGAGCGTTCGGTGAGAAACTGTTTTCGATCACAATGTTGTTCAGTGATGAGGCACATTTCTGGCTCAACGACAACGTCAATAAACATAATTGCCGCATTTTGGCTGAAGAACAACCATAAGAGGTGCCATTATACCCAGAGAAAACCACGGTCTGGTGCGGTTTATAAGCTGGTGGAATAATCGGTCCATATTTTTTCAAAAACGATGACGGTCATAGCGTAACCATGAATGGAGCTCGCTGTCACGCATTAATATCGGACTTTTTGCTTCCTGAAATTGAAGCAGGCAATCTTGACGACATTTGGATTTAACAGGACGGCTCCACTTGCTATACAGCTGCATAAGCAATGGATCTATCAAGAGGTCATTGCGAAGAGCAGCCAATTTCACGTTTTGGACCAGTGAGTTGGCCGCCTAGGTCGTGTAATATCACAGCTATAGACTTTTTTCTTTGGGGCTACGCAAAGTCCAAATTCTATGCTGACAAACCAGCAACGATTCAGGTTTTGGAAGCCAACATTACGCGTGTCATTAATCCATACCGGTCGAAATGCTCAAACAAGTCATTCCAAATTGGACAACCAGAATGGACACCCTAAAGCGTAGTTACGGCCAACATTTAATAGAACTTATACTCAAAAAATAAATGGCATAAAATGTCCTTTTGAAAGAACCACAGATATTCCACATTTTATTTTATTTTTTTATTTTGTAAAAATACCTTTAGATTGATCACCCGATATAATTAAATTCAATATATAAGTTAGACTTTTGAAGAACAAAAAGTCAACTTACCGAATTTGACTTTTTTTATACCCTGAATTTTTTTAAACGACTTATAGAACCCTGCGCTCCACCGAAGAATAGAATGTGTACTAAATTTGTCATTTCGTTTGCCGCACCACGAAATATTGATGGGGGACCCTAAAAAGTATATACTAGTGAAGTATGTACTCTAAGATGACCTAGCCATATCCAAAAAGCTTAAACTATGTTCTATAGGAGGGACCTCTGATGAATCTGGACATAGGAATACTCAAATCCTAGCGAATGTCTTAGCAGATCTAAATAAGGTTTTTTTTTTTTGAAGATTTGGCTAAGACTTTGGTCGGACCCAATACGCCCCAAAGAACGGGGTGCTTTTTTAGTCTTTATTAGCAAAGTGACGGTGTACGACGTTTTAACTTTGTTTGTTAAAAAGTGTTTTCTCAATAAAAAGTGCTCAAGTCATTCGAGTTTGAGCTCAGCGCAATGCACGATCAAGATTATCCTTTCGTGAAGATGATCACATCGCATCTAGGTAGGGTTTTAAACCACTGTGCTTGGTAATGCCGGTAGAAGGAACAAAGCTACAAAAGTAGGAAATGATTTTAAACAAAAAGGAAAGAAAGCAGAAAAAAAGAAACAGACACCAAAACGTTGAGATACAACCTCAGGTGTACCACCAACAACCCACAACGGGCAGGCAGGCCAAACTAGACCAAGCAAGTGACAGACATACTGTCACAAAGTTAGTCATACAGTCTGTCATTTCGACGTCATGTCCCCCTGTTGGGTTTCCTCAAACACATACCAATGTATGTTTGTACAAACAAATACAACTGAATGTCGCCGCATACAAGTGTACGAGTAGATGCGTGTGTTGGCGAGCGAGCGACAAAAAGTATACGGAAATTCATATACATTTAGCAGAACAAAAGAAAATTACGTTAAGGTGCCTACAAAGGTGGAGCTGTCATAACAGGAAAACAACGAGAATGACAACACCACCAACAACGCCGTCACATAAAAAAAGACAAAACAGACACACACGTACATTTTATTAGTGTGTGTGTATGTGTATGTTTCAGAGGACATTTGGACGAACATCCCACATATTCTTCATGTTTCCAACTCGCTGGTGCCATATCGCAACGTACACATCATAATCATTAACAAAGTACCAAAAAGCCGGAATGTGAGCCTTTTGGCCGGTACATTTCGAATGGTCTGGAAACAATCTCCATTCCTAGGACAGCAGAGTGCATTCGAAATTTGTAGGGACATCGAGTTTAGAGTCCCTGCTCATATTGTGCTCCCAAGGAATGTTGGTGAAAACACACACACACAAAGTTTAAGTGTGTTACCCATCAAACTGGGCCACATACTCCTACAACCCGATATCTTTATAATGGTTCCATTCACACACATGCACACATACATGTGTTCATCATCACTGTGTATGTGTTGGTGGGTACAAAGGAAAACTAGAATTTTTGTAGCGTGTATTACATGGGTACGTATCGTACGAACGAATGTATGATGTCATCTTTATAGCGCAATTATGATAGACAAAGCTTACAACCGTTTCACCAGCACCCCATCCCAACAATGGGGACAAATAGTCACAAGAGCTTAATGTCCTTCCCTCTGACCACTTTTCCGGCTATGACCGAGTATGTGAGCGTGCGGTTTAAGGTTTCCCTTTATTCTATTTGCCCAAATAAAAAATAAACGACTGCGAAAAATGGGAAAGGCGTTAATAGTGGCGTATACGAATCTTGTATTCGCTTCATAAGTCCTGCCCACAAAGCACAATTTCAATCTGGTGAAAATAAAAATACCGATAAAAATATTTACTGAAATAAGTAACATTCTCAATTAGAATGACAGATCTACTTGTCCATAAACAAAACAATGTTATCATGCTTTTGTTGATTAATGTTGTTCACAATTGGCCTGTTTTTGAGGACATTCGGAGTCTTACCCCAATTTTAGCGACATCTTAAAAATAAATCCTAGATTCGTAGTGAAACCGGCTTAGAGTACCTATATGTTCCGGTGGTCCCATGTATGGCAATGAGGGCCGTGATTTGGGACCTTTTGGTCCATAAGTTCGACTATAATCTCTGCCAAAGTAAATCCATATTTGTAGCAAAAATTTGCTTTTACTTCAGTATCAATGTGACCGTGTTACGAGGACTGCTATATATATTTCTGGCCTAATAATGAGAATGCGAATATTTATCATCAAAAATGGTTTTATTGTCTTTCAAAGTATTCTCCAGCATGATTTATACACTTTTGCATGCGCTCAAACCAATTGTCGAAGCACTTTTTCCACTTCGATTAAGACACCTCCAAAACATCGTTTTTGAACGCTTCAACAGCACCTTCTGGCGACGAAAATCGTTGACCACGCATTTTTTTCTTGATGAGCGAGAATAAAATGAAGTCATTGGGTGCCAAGTCGGGGCTGTACGACGGATGCCCCATCAATTCGATGTTTTGGTCGGTCAAAAAGGCGCTGGTTTGAGCCGATGTGTGAGAGCTCGCACTGTCATGGTGCACAATGATTCGTCTTCTCTTGTTCGTTTTTTAAATTTTTCTGAAGACTTTAGACAAACTAATTGTGGTGTTCCACTCAGAATTGACCGTCCTACGTTGCTCAAGCGGAACAGTCGCCACATGACCAGTTTTGCCGAAGTAACAGGCGGCCATTAGCTTCGAAGTGCTTCTTCCACGAACAACTTTCGTTGGAAGACCCGATTGCTGTTTTGTTTCGGGTTCATACACATAGATCCATGATTCGTCGCCGCGATCGTATTTTTTCCAGATTCTATTGCAATTTTTTTGCACCTTTTTTTTAAGCGATTGTTAAATTGTGCGGGATCCAACGAGAACAAACCTTTTTACGGCCAGGTGTTCATGCAATATCGAATGTATGCTGGTGGAAGAAATGCGCAAGGATGCCTCTATCTCACATGACGATCTTGCATTATCAGTAAACGCACGGCATCAATGTTTTCTGGCACAACGGCCGTTTTTTGACGACCTTCGTCTTTAAGCAAGCGTCGGCCACGATTGAATTCATTAAACCAGTTTTTCACAGTGCTATTTTCTTGTAAAAATCAGGATCGATGGTCATCTCGTTTTGGGCCCTTTCACCACTATTTGCACACGTTGTTCCGGAGTAAGTCTATTCATTATGAAAAGACAAACCAAACTGAGCATCAATCAAGTGTTATCTGTCAAAAAGACCATTTCCAAAAAAGTGTATCCAGGTTTACTAAGTTAAGAGTCTAAATTGAAATCGGACATATGATCAGGTTTGTCTGATCAGGTTTGTTGTTGTTTGTCACATACTTTTTGTTTATTTTCGGTATTTTTGCTATTTCATCATGGAAAGACTTAACGATGTTCCGGCGCATAGCCGTTTCAATGTTTGGGCTCTTCAAAGCCTAGAAGAAGATCGGCTGCTTTCAACCAAAATTTTGTTCAGTGATGAGGCTCATTTCTGGCTTAATGGCAAAGACAATAAACAAGATTGCCGCATTTTGGCTGAAGAGCAACCATAAGAGGTTCAAAAGGTGGCATCATAACTACACACAGAGAAAAGATCAGTTGGAAATCGATCCGAACTACAAGAATTCGGTTGGGTAAACCGAATATCTGTTGCAATAACCAACATTCCATAGTATTGAAGGTTAAATGGTTCAAGGTATCTAAAAGGGACCTAAGGGTAAAAAAAAAACAATTTTCATTTTTTTTCTTTTTGTTGATGTGGACAATATCTGAGCATCGAATTAGACCGATCCCATGCCCAAAAGTGTTCCCTCCCAGAGATATGCGCGTTTTTGAAAGTGAAGTCGACGATTCTAAGCGCAAATAGAAAGGGACCTAATCTTTAAAACGGCTCTCCTGAACAAAACTGGTTTTTTACCTTAGGTCCCTTTTTATTTTGCACGTCACATATGATGGTTGATACAACCATATCACGGTATTCACAGCCAATAACACAAACCGAATTCAGTTCAACTTTTGGTTATGGCAACCAACCAATTATGATTTACATGTACTTTAGTACCAAAAATCAATAATAACAACATATACTCGTAAGATAAGTTAAGATAAGATTCGACGAAAACATATTTCGAAGTCTGCAGAAAATGTGACATATGAAACCTGATTTTCTGAAAAAAGAACACTAACTAAAATATAAGCGCTCAAATAAAGCAGTTATGGATTTTTTTTAAAGATATGGCTGAGCATGGGGCTTGGGTTTCGCACCCCGGACTATAGTTACAACACTTTCAATATCGGAGATAAAATATTTCTTGGTGTTACAAAAACACTAAACTTCTCCGTAGAGTGTATTAATGAGACCCGATTAAGAAATGTTGCTTATGGGTTGAGTAATACAAAATGCTACCCCATGATGATGTACTATAGTCCTATAGTAACACAACACAGAATAGTTCATTTTGTATTATGTTACTTTTAATGTTTGAATTATAATTTTTTATGTGTGCTTGAAGATATCGTGTAACAAAAAATAGTAACAATTAAAGTTGGTCACCGAGAACCCCTCGAAAATGCCATTACATTTGAATGGTTTAAGGATGTAACCATTTCTGGAACGGTGTCCTTGCTATATGGGGTACTAGTGTTTCATTACACAATGAATGACATACACGGTCATGGCATGCATGTCCTGATTAGGTTATGTTTCGTTGAAATTATAGCTGAGTTTATTTTGCTTGTGAAGCTTCTAATTAATTACCGAGAACCTTGTGTTACATTCAATTTCGTATTCTGTGGCTGTGGTGCAGAATCAGTATTGTGACGTCAGTCTGTCTGCTAGTTAAGCGCAACCAATCGTGTATGGATCGTAACGAGCAATTATCTATAAATTCGAAATGTATTCTAGCCACTAACATTTCTTTTAGTAGTCACTAATAAACAGAAGCGTTAGTATGAAGAAAAATTATCACCGAGCTTTTTAAGAATTTATTTTTATTTACCGGACCACACCCAATCCAGAAAAGGTAATTTTATCCTTGTAACATTCTTATAAAGCGTTGCGATCAACACCTATAATTTTGAACCTCCCACATAAATAACATTACAGAATAAATTGAAACCCACACAAGTTTTTCCCTAATTCATGAATTACTCTTTGCATGCACATACGAGAAATGTTGGCGTCACGCCCTTTCAAGGTCTACGAGATTTTAGTAAAAAAGGTATGCTTTAGCAGTGGAGGTGAAAATTAGTACTTATAAATTGTTATCTTAAATATTTGTTTTTTGGGACCGAAATGTCAGTCAATGTGAATTTGCAAAACAAAAAGGTGGTTTTAAGTCGAGCCATTAAGCTGTAACCAACATCAATAGTGAATGATAATTTTAAAACCAAATCTACAACAGCTTAACAGTCAAAAGCCGGTTATAATTAACTGTTAGATGGCCGCCTCTGATGCCGTACGGCTTTCTTCCAACCTACTACGTTATGCGTGTGTTCGAGTATTAATGCATGTTTTTATTGTTTTTTAAATAGTTTGTTGGCTTATCATTGTGATCTCATTAGAGGTCAAAGCGTTGACAGAGCTAGAAAGAAAGAAAGATTTCATCGAGTGGTTTGAATAAGGTTATATACCAGTGTTACCAGATTTTTCTGCCCTCACCTTACAGCGTAAGATGGTATACAATAAGTACGGGCCAAATATGTAACACGTCGAAAATAACATTTAAGTTGCTACATATGCTTTTCAAATACAACCTACAAGTATTTGACCAACGATTGAGTAGATTATTTAATTGTAGAAAAATGTTTATTGAACTTATTATTACAATAAATATTTGAACACTATATGATGAAACATTTGAATACTCAAGCTCGAGGACGTGGTTTTATTAAATTTAGTAAAAATTTCGTTACACTTTGAGAGACATCTTTAAAAATTCTATAAATAAAAGCACATCAACATTATATACAAAAACGTAAAAATGTTTTCCAAAAAACAATACTCGTACTTAGGAAATTCAATAATATAAAATATATATAAAACAAAAACTAATTATTCCGCTTAACTATGCAGTCCAGTGGTTGGATTTGAACTGATTAGAATTACTCTCAGTTGATTTTGGTAAACATTTTGATCTGCAAACAGCTGCACACTAGATTCGGTTTATGGGGAGGCAAAAAATCGCTCAAGTGACTAGGAAAAGTCGTATTCTAATCGAAATAATAAACTTTGCCCGAAGAACCATGCCTCTAAAAAGAATTCTGATGTCCCGACATTCGATCCAGATTTGAAAGCAATAAATGCTTCAAACAATTTATATTACAAAGTTAACTTTCTTTTTTCATTTTCGTCTGTTTTGACTATATATATTTCTAAAGAGAAAAATAAACTCCAAGAAACAAAAACATAGCCACGCAGCTGGAGCCGTAGATTATAAGAAGGATTTTTCTATTAAAGACTGACAATACATATAGAAGCAGAGGAAGTGTCAGTGTAGGCTGTTTACTGAATCCCAAATAACACCTATTTCCAATACGATCCTACAATAAGACGAAAATACAAAGATTTTTTTAACCATGTGTCTGGTTACATTTTTCATGGTAAATGTTTGATAACGAAGACAAAATAACGTTATATGTGACAGCGCATAGAGAACCTAAGGTACCTAAGGGTAAAAAAATCAATTATCACTTTTTTTAATGTGGACAACATCTGAGCATCGAATGAGACCGATCCCATGCCCCAAAAGTGTTCCCTCCCAGAGATATGCGCGTTTTATGAAAGTGATGGTACACCAAAGATACACGTATTTAAATGTTTAAAATGGCTCTCCTGAACAAAACTGGTTTTTACCCTTAGGTCCCTTTCTAATTTGCGTGTCACATATAAGGTCAAATGTTCATACAAAATAGTTGAGTGAACATTACACTTATATAAGGTTGGTTTTTTCAAGAGAGAGGCAGAAAATTGTGCGACATAAGCAACAATTTAATGATCATTCGGTTCTGTTGTATCAAAGTTTTTGATCTGCTTTGTGTTATACGAAGTTCAGAATTAAGTTACACGAAGTGTACCACACACTTTTTCCTTTAGTTTACTCTGCTCTGAATGTTTGTAATTTTGAGAATGATCATAAGACAATTTATCTCGCTCTTTAAAAATACCACCACCAAATGTAAGCTGTACAATCTTCATAGTCCAATGATATTGCACTATGACGATTGCTTTTCGCGCAGTGGGAAGACTATACGCAAAGGGTTATTCTCATTAATCATAATGGGACTCCTCTATAAGTCATTTGATTTGTAGCGGAAGTAATCGTTTCCAAAGACTGCTGATGAAAAACCTTGGCGGGCTTAGAAACAGCTGTACAGTCTGCCTGGCAACCGAAGCCAATATATTTCACCAATTTTTAGCTGATTCTGAAAAAGAAACAACAAAAAGGTCTCGAACCATAATAAAAACTGTTTAAGTCATAATAATGAAAAAAGACCAAATAAATGTAAACAAAACAAAAACATTATTAGTAGGTTAATTTAATATTAAAAATTGTTACAGTAGCTATATTTCTGGTTAAAAGGGGTAATCAATAATTAGTTAACTTCACAATAAAAAAGTTTTCTATAACAATCTTCATAGTTAATAATATTAAAAATTGCATTGTTATGTTTCAATAAATTTACTATGAAATTTTAAAATTATTAATTTTTATGGTTATAAAAAATGCATTGTTAAAACAACAATAATTATTTTAATATTAACAAATTTATTGGTTAAAAAACTCAACAAGGCATTGTTAAAACATAAATTATTATTTAAAAATTAACAATTGTCTTGATTAAATAATTCAACCATAGAATAGTAAAATTGACTTTTATTATTGTTAAGTACCAGTCAACAACAAAATGTTCAAATTAACCCTATATAACATAGACTCCAAATTATGTTTATTTATGGTATAGTTATCTTTATATAAGGCTAATTTTCTTCTCAATGTACGTTTTATTTCAGTGTTGGCATCATTCGTTTGGTTCTTGGCGGGTCCGAGGTACGAGTATATAAATGCACCTACTACTTTAAAGTTGAAACTACCGGCCTTTAAGATGTCGCTTTTCTTTTGTCTCGTCGCCTTGCTAGCAGTTGCCAGCATCATTTTGGTCTTGTCCTCATTTGACATCAGTCCCATTTAAGACGACTCTAACTTAATCTTTAAAAAAGCTACATCTTTGAAATAGCTACATCTCGCTCTGTTCTGCCGACATTATCAATGTCGTCTGCATACGCGAGAAGTGGTTTTAGTTGTGCCCGTGTCATTAACTTGTGCCGTCTCTAGGAATTGCTACAATGAGAAGTTAACGAAGTTACACAATAAGCTGTCACCCTGCCTGAGACCTGTTCGGCAAGGTCACTCACCTTCCATGCCAACATTGGCAGGGAAGGTATCATTGGGCCGCTGCCCTCGCCATGTTTTACATGTTCTAGGCCCTCATAAAAAGTATCTTTCGTCTTTATCTTCCGTCAGCGCATGTGCACAAATAAGGCTAACGTAAATTAAATTAGCTTTCATGCGGATTGTGGCAAGCCGAACTTCTGGGAGAAACCGGCGACAATATGACGTGTTCGTCTATTTACTACTAATCGCCATCGAAATTGGTGCTTACTATCCAACAGCTGTACTAAATATCACAACTTTATATGTGCCCTCTACATTTTACATCCTGAATGGTGATGATGTGTGCCCTATATTTTTGGAGGACATCCCTCATTTGTATAGATGGTCCTTTTTTTGTGTGGTCCTTTTTTTTGTTTTGCGAAGGTCGTCAAGTTAGGGGTTCCGTTTAATATTTTAGCTTTCATTGTGTTTGGCTTATCCAAAATAAGCTTTCAGCATATGCCCGCTAAATAGCCGGCATATGCTAATTTTATGCTACAGCATATTTTAGATACAAACAATAAACAACAGTTTTATCTGGTAAACAGTGTTGCCGGCTTGGGGAATAATGTTGAATAAGGGGATTTTGGTTTAAATATGGGGATACTTTTATTATACCCTCCACCGAAGAGGGGATGGTATACTAAATTTGTCATTCCGTTTGCAGAACCACGAAATATTCATCTGAGACCATATAAACTATATATTAGTGATCGTCGTAAGACAATCAAGACATGACCGTTCATATGTCTGTTGCAAGCACGATAGCGGTGCAACGAATCAACCTAGGATCCGGAAATTTTTCAAGATGATGGCTTATGGTCATAACCTGTTTGGACTTGTAAATAGGCAAAATCGGGTCAGGGGGAGAAATGATTCCTTTTAAGGGATTAAAGGAACCTCGATAAAAAGTACTCTTTTTTGAGAATTTGTTTAACAAATCAATTTTTTTTGTTAAAGCACCGCTAACGTGAACTTAAAATTTTGGGGCTCTATGAACCGTTGTCCTGTTCATATTGAGATTAGTGAGAAAATTCCACTGTTTCTAAGTTACCTATGATGGACCTCAATTTCTGCATCTAGAGAACTTTGAACTATGGACCAATACCTCAAATAAAGTCGAATCGAAGAATTAACATTTTTGGACTTGTGAGAAAATTGCACTTTTCTTGGATATGTCTGCGAACATTGCGGGTAGGTTTTTGGGTCTCAGGTCAGACTTATAAAGAAAATTTCATTGTTTCTAGAACAAATATGTCTATTGTATGTAGCCCGTATATTTGGCCCTAATTTAGACAAATGTTAAAATTTATTGCATATTAAGATAAGTGAGGTATTTCCGGAGCTTTGTTGTTTTTCAATACTCATATATAGGTAAATATGTTGTAGGAGAACGAGGAGGGGCCTGCGTGTGCAAAAATGGTCTAAAAATGATTAAACGTAGCTACATATTCGAATGTATATCCATCTAGAGGTATTTTTTCAGAACAGCAAAAAATATAAAAATTTAAATCAAGTGTGGAATCTTTATTGGTAATTTGAAAAGACATTTAAATTACCAACGGGAAGATCCGCTGTTTTCGCCAAAAATTTTGTTCAGTGATTTCTGGCTGAACGGCAAAGTCACAACAACAAAATTGCCGCATTTGCGCTGAAGAGCAACAAGAATAGGTTCAAGAGGTGCCATTATACCCAGAGAAAACCACGGTTTGGTGTAGTTTATAAGCTGGTTAAATCATCGGTGCATATTTTTTCAAAAATGATGATGGCCGGAACATAACCCAAAGTGGTGCTCGCTATCACGTCATGATATCCTACCTGAAATTGAAGCCCGTAATATTGACGACAAACTGCTCAAACAATGGATCTATTGAGATGCCATTTCGAAAAGCTGCTAAATTCACGTTTTGGACAGCTGAGTTGGCCGCCTAGATCGAGTGATTTCACACCTTTAGACATTTTTCTTCGGGGTTACGTAAAGACCAAAGTATATGCTGACAAACCAGCTACGATTCAGATTTTGGAAGCCAACCTTACGCGTGTCATTAAAGTCATACCGGTCGAAATGCTCGAACGAGTCATCAAATTTGGGACCCTCAGAATGGAACCCTGATGCGTAGTTGCGGCCAATATTTGATGGAAATTATATTCAAAAAAAAAAAATACCATAAAATGCCCTTTCAAATTACCAATAAAGATTCCACACCTGATTTGAACTTTTATATTTTTTTCTGTTCTGAAAAAAACCTCTAGATGAATCACCCTATATAAGAAAATTTCACAGTTTCTGGACTCATTGTGGAACGGTTTTCGGGCTCAATCGCCGACGCCCACATAAAATTAAGGTCGTATTAGCATTCGTGACAACAATTTTTTGTTATTTAATACTCATATGTTCACAGTTAAAGAAGGCCTTCTTTGGACCTCACAAATTGGCAAAAACTCTTACAAAGGAAAATATTTGAATTTTTAAGAAAATTTCACCGTGTCTGGATACCCATATAATTCCAAACATTAGGAGACACTGTGGGTTCCACGCCCATTGGTCAAATTATCCAATACCGCCAAATCGTAAAATTAATATAATATTCAGATTCTTTAATAATGGCCACTTTTTTGAGTACCCATATACTCATGTGCAAAAGGACCTAGTTCGCAAATCGCAGAATTATTGTTTTATGTATTCGGATTCGTTACGAAATCCGAATAGTTTTACTTAGAGAGGTCCAACCACTGTTTCGACATTAAGTGTTTCGACCTATCCGTTTTCTCCGATAGCAAGGGCCGCAAAATCACGCATTATTTATGGTGTAAAATATAAATTACAGTTCTGTACGACTTGCCTACGTTCTCTGCTACTGCGGGCACTTTTGTTCGGCGATTAGTGTCGAGGATATTTTCAACGATTTCCTCGGTAACCTCATCCGCCGGGCGGCCTGGGCGCTTGTCATTAAAAACAAACTAAAGAGTCCCCACACGTAGAAAAAAAGCATGGTTGGGACAACAATATTCGAAAAGCATCATATTATTGTTGGATATATTGTTGTGGTACAATAATAGTATGATCCTCACAAACATAGTATGGTTCACTCACAACCATACTATGTTCCCCACAACCATACTATGATCCACATAACAAAAGTATGATTCACATATAACCATACTATGATCCCCACAACCATAGTTAGATTCACACTCAACCATACTATGATCTCAACAACCGTATTATGATCCTAACAATCATATAAGGTTTCACATACAACCATAGTATAATCCTCACAACTTTAGTATGATTCACACGCAGCCATGTTATGATCCCTACGTACATAGTATGATCACACACAATTATACTATGATCTCCGAAATTTTTAATTAGAATTGGGTTAAGTTGTCAACAATAGTTTTAAAAAATGAAAATTATTTAAAAATACATTAAATTCAAAATAATAGGAGTGATTTATTTAACAGAAGAAAACAAAAAATTTAAAAAATTTCAGTTAAACAAAGCCAAAGCAGTTTGTTGAAAAATTTTAATTTTCATATAACATGTACTATTATTGCACTAGATCCTTATAAATAACATTGTTCTAAAAAGCATATTCAAATGAAAAATATTACAATCATACAGTTTTGATTGCCGTACTCATATTATTTTTAACATAAAACCCAAAAAACTTTCTTAACTAACTCACCTTTTCAGCCATTAATAAATCTGCCGGTGAAATTGGCACTCTACGCCGTAACCAATGATTGGTACTGAATCGTCGTCGTCTTCAGCAGAATATGCATGTGTCTATTGGTTGGAAAAGTGTTCTCCTTTCCGTTTTCAGATCTTTCTTATGCAGCTCTTGTGGATATGACATACAGACTTGAGGTGTAGGCAGCGATCACATGTCAGAACATGTCCTCATATCCTTGATGCGGTTGTGACCAGTAGTTCATCTACTCTTGTGAAATAACAGACAAAATTTCAACAACATTTGGACAGCCGCCTACTGGAAAGAGTTATTTCCCAGTTAAGTAGCTACTTGGGTAACACGTTACACCTGTGTTGCTCTTTGAGTTCTGTATCCACTTGCTACACGCAGAAAAAATTATGGTTGGGGTGACAATATTCGAAGAGGATCATACTATTGTTGGGTATATGGTTGTGACACAACAATATTATGATCCTCACAACAATAGTATGATTCTCACATAACCATACTATGATCCCCACAACCATAGCATGATTCACACATAACCATACTATGATCCCCACAACCATAGTATGATTCACACTCAACCATACTATTATCTCCACAACCGTATTATGATCCTCACAACCATAGTTTGTTTCTCATACAACCATAGTATGATCCTCACAACCATAGTATGATTCACACACAACCATACTATGATCCCCGTAACCATAGTATTATTCACACTTAACCATACTATGATCCCCAAAATTATTTATTAGGATTGGTTTTTGTGGTTATTCAAAAATAGAGATTTTTGTTAAGTATGTTATTTTAAATTGCATTACTATTAGTTCATAGCCAGATTTGAGGCCATGTTTTT
Source organism: Hydrotaea diabolus (assembly GCA_963513945.1). NCBI lineage: Eukaryota > Metazoa > Arthropoda > Insecta > Diptera > Muscidae > Hydrotaea > Hydrotaea diabolus. The sequence goes on from OY740718.1 coordinate 190,788,561, forward strand.
ATTAAACATTTCATTCATTCGATATATATTCCAACGGTTAAAAATACTTTTAGTTGCCAGCAGGGGTGAATGCTAATTAACCATCCGTAGACACCAAGTAACGAATATGATTAAACCATGATCAATGGCTATATAATCGTACTTAAGTGCTGGCAGATTTTAAATAAACGAGAACTAGTCGGTATTGGAGTATTTCACCGAACAAAGTAAACACAATAAAAATCCCTAGAACTACCTTTCGATTGTGTTTTTTTTTAATGGAGAGCAACCATTCACTGTATGGTGTGTATGTGTTTTTTTGTATATCAAAAAAACATACGCACACACATTCATGTATGCTCTATAAAAACCTGTTCCTCCAACCATATTTTTATTTCTAAATTTGGCAATAATACTATTGTTACTTTTCAACAATAGCAATATTGTCGCAATCATACTATTGTCAAAATTAAATTTAAAAAACAATACTATGGTTGCGGCGAACATGCTTTTATTGTAGAGAACATATTATTGTTGCGGTGACCATAGTGTAACCGTATCTTTTCTCTGCGTGTATATGGGATAGTCAAAATAAGTACTGGCTTCTGTCCCGATGCCTGGAAACTTTGTAACTATTTTAAATTGACTTTCATTGTATTCAGAGTTATTTTTCATACTTGCTTTAATGTAGACATTACTAATAAAAATTCCAATAGGGTTCCGATTGACTCCGTTTTTCAAGTCTTCTGTATATCACAGTAGCGCAGTGTATCACTATTTTGCTTTTTGTTCTTCTGATTATTAATGATATGCTTAGATTAATTTCGAGCTTCATAAATTTAAAATAAGTTTTCATCTCGATAGAAATCTTAAGTCGTAAAAATTCAAAAGTAATATTTTGGCGTTTTTACTGTTTTCGCAAAAAATTTGAATTTCAAAAAAGAAAACAAATCAATGAAAGAATACTAATGAGAACCACTAACCACTGTGTGTGCTGATAACTTGCAATAAATCTTACCAATGCAACTTTCTTAGCCACTGACCTTAGCTGGATACACTATTAGATATAGGGTACACCTTTTATGCTGTTTTCAAAGTAGAATGAACTTATTTCTATGCCATGGACCACAGTGGAACGGGGTATTATTAGTAAGTTTCTTCGCCAATATTTGTAACTAATAAAAATATATATGAACTTGACCCACCTTTTAGTATGCCGATTGACTTAGAATATTGAGCTGATACGAGGTGAGCCTGTCTGACATTCTGCATCTATAAGTATATATCAAAATGTTGCAATTGTTCTATCAATTTTTATTTTTTTTAACAACCACGCTAATATTGTAATATACAGCTCTAAAGTCTACATATTTCTCGTATAAACTAGCTCGATAATATTGGACACAGTTCATTTTGATCAATCACTTTCCAGCTCAGATGAAATCTGGCTATATAGGTAATGTGTTAAGCCATATTTAATTCGGCTGAGACGAATCTTATTCACCCTCCACCATAGTATAATAGTTGTAAAAGCTTGCAATCGTCTGTGGAGGTATTAAAAAGTCTAAATATCTCACTCTTTTATCGAAACATTACGAGCATCGGATTTTGGCAATATAGGCATCATGAATCGCTCATTATAAAAATCTTCTTTTACACCCTCCAACGAAGAGTAAATGTTATACTTATTTTGCCATTCCATTTGCAACATCACAAAATGTTCATCAGAGGCCCTTTAAAGCATATATAAAGGGTGTTTTTTAGACATGTGGTTTTCTATCTGACCACAATTATTTCGGAATTTGTTTTTTTGACAGCTGTCACTTGATTTATGCTCACTTTGGTTTGCTATTTCATAATGAACACATTTACCTAGGAGCAACGTTTGCGAATCGTGGTGAATGGACCTAAAACGAGATGGCCACCGATTGTGATTTTTACAAGAAAATTTTGTTCAGCGATGAAGCTCACATTTGGTTGAATGGGTACGTTAACCAAAATTGTCACATTTGGAGTAATGAAAATCCACAATCCATTGTTGAGACTCCGTTACATCCTCAAAAAGTCACTGTTTGGTGTGCTCTGGTGTGTATGGACAAAGGGAATCATTATATGTTGCAGCGCATAGAGAAAGGGACCTAAGGGTAAAACTTTTTTTTTTTGATGTGGACAACATCTGAGCATCGAATGAGACCGATCCCATGCCCTAAAAGTGTTCCCTCCCAGAGATATGCGCGTTTTATAAAAGTGATGATACACCAAAGATACACGTATTTAAATCTTTAAAATGGCTCTCCTGAACAAAACTGGTTTTTACCCTTAGGTTCCTTTCTATTTTGCGCGTCACATTCTTAAATGAAGCCGCCCATCATGGTACAGTCAATGGGGAACGCTATAAAGCCCGGATTAATGAGTTTTTTGTGCCTGAATTGGATGATGTTTATGTGAACGACCTTTGGTTCCAACAAGACGGCGCTACATGCCATACAGCCAACGAAACAATTCATTTTTTGAAGGAAACTTTTAGTGAGCTCTTTATTTCGCGTCGTGGCCTTGAAGATCGTGCAATTTAACACCGATTTTAATTACTAAAAATTTAAAAAAAAAATTAATTTGCATGAAAAATACACAGTTTTTTTCAGTGTGATTTTAAAAGTGTATACACCATTCGAAAGGTCGCAGTTTTCTTAAAAAACGTAAAATCGGTTGATATTCAACCAAGTTACTGGCATATAAGTGAGTAAGATCCGAAAAAAACGGTTTTTTACCCGTAACTCCAGATTTTGGAGGCGATTGAGAAATTTCAAAACCGGTTTCTTGTTGTACTCAGAAAGATCTACAAGTATAAGAAAAATAATATCATTTCCCAGGTATTTTTTCTCTGTCACACTGTGTAATCGATTTTGTAATTACTGATTTTCAGCGCATAAAAGTTCATGCATGCGAAGTTCATGCTCCGGTCTAATCCAATCCAATTATTATTCATCAAATTTAGCTCTTATATAGATTCATAAGTATTGAGTTTCCGTTAGGTCGTTTAAATGGTATTAAAGATATTAAGAGGCCGAAATGGACAATTTTTGTGGGAGGTAGCAGACGGAGAGTGGCAATTTTCAAAACCCTTAGGCAGATTTAGAAAAATATTACGACGTAGATAATCAAAAACGAATATTGACTCATTTCGAGTCGTACAAACCAGACGGAAAACAGATAGACAGGCAGGCGAATAAAATAACTTAAGTCGTCATGAAGCGGATTGAGTCAAAACATGTATAGGGTCTTAAGGGTATAAAGTGCGTAGGGTCTGTCCCTCTTATGCAGTAGGGTGAGGGTCTATAATCCCCAAAAATATAGCCATACTCGTATAACTAAAGATGAACTTAGTCATTGTGTGGATAAAATGTTCACCTTTTCACCGATCGAGAGCAATCTATAATCATTCGTTTAAAGCTTAAAAATATCAGCCACTTGGAACGATGTGGAGTGAAACACGACCCCATGCGATCCGATCCATTAAAATTCTTGACCATTTCTTCTGTCTGATTTTATTTTTAAATTTTATTAATTTTTCAGAGTGACATGACATGTTGAATATGATCAAAATCGAAAAACATTTTAACTAGAATTGACCCTATGTCAACTGAGAATTCGCTAGCTTCTAGTTATCTAATCCATAAATCGTATGTTAATTTTGAAACCAACGGCGAATACCAGTTTATATTTAATTTCATTGAATCGTGTTGTGTGAATGAACGATTTCGCGCATAATTCGTATGCAGAATACGTGTGTCGCTTAATGGGCCATCGATGTTAATCGCGTTGAAAGTTCAGGTCGGTCATTGAAGTATGTGTGTGTGTGTGTGTGTGTGTGCTTAGATTTGTTTGCGAAAATACGCAAATTGCGAACAATTTATGCGAATTTGTGAAATTTTTCTGGTGTGTCAAAAGAATGCGCCGCTTGGAGAGTGTAAATGAGGTGGCTGGGGATGATGCTGCGAAACTTTCCAAGAAACATATAAAAAGTGGAAGGCGCTGGGTGAAAAAGTATCAGTCTCATTCTTGTGTTCTACTACATTAGAGTGTAGCAAATCGAAAGAAGGACACAACCCAATTGGAACTGTCACAGGTGACAATAACTCAAGAGAAGATGCGCTCGAGCCTTCTTTTGTTGGTTCTGGCCGCACTGGTTTTTCAGTCAGCGTGTAAGTTTGTCAAAAGGATTTGTGAAGAGCTTTAAGACTAATTTAATTTCTTTTTTTGTGATTACTTTAAGATGGTCGTGATATAGAAAGAAACAAAAATGGATACCGCCTATACCAAGGGCGGCGTGTGGCTGCAGGCCAACCTGAAGAACATGGCGAAGCTCGTTTAACTACTGCCATGTTGCAGATGATGGGTAAATTGACGACGACAACTACTACATTAGCGGCACCCGTAGTACCACCACCAATAGTACCACCACCAGTAGTACCACCACCACCTGTAGTACCACCACCACCTGTAGTACCACCGCCAGTACCACCACCGCCAGTAGTTCCACCACCTCCACCAGCACCACCACCACCAGCACCACCACCGGCACCACCAGCACCACCACCGGCACCACCAGCACCACCAGCACCACCTGCACCACCAGCACCTCCAGCACCACCAACGGACATTGCGGCCTCTGAAGATGACGAAGAAGTACCAGCTGCCCGTTCAGAGGGCGTTGCTCGAAATAACGAACCCTTCTTCGAAGATGATGATTTCGAGGATGATGAAAATGATGATGACCCCGAAATGAAAGAAGTCGATTTGATCCAAGGAGATGAGGATGATGACGACAACGACGATGACGATGACGGTTTCCAAATGAGCCGACAGTCCAGCTTTAACCCATCCAACCGTTTCAATGACAGAGAATACAGACATCAACAAGAGTTGAAGAAAATCCGTGCAAGGAATCGCAGGCGCAGCAATAAAATCAAACGCCGGGTCAGGAACCGAAACCGCAAAAATCTCAAAAGACAAAGAAGGAGGAAAATACGCAAACATCGCAGGCGCTCACACGCTAAGCGTTATCGTCGTTTAAATCGCAGATCTCGAGTAAGGAGAGCGCGTAGACGCAAGGTTTCGAAACGTCGTCAACGTAAGAACATTAGCCGCCGACGCTACCGTCGCCGCATGGCCAAGACCCGACGAAGACGCCTGCTTAAAAAGATTCAGAAACAGAGAAGGCGCCGCATGTTGGCCAGACGTCGTTCACGTCAACGAAATATCAAACAGAGACTACTTCGTCAAAGGCGTTTCCGCAGGAGGCTCCAGAGAAGCCAGAGAGCACGTCGTCGCCAAAGACGTCGCAGGCGCGGATAAATGCTAAATATATTCAGGACAATTTATTGAGAAAAATAAATAAATGCAAACAACTTTTCGAGAAATTAAAAAAGTATTTTACACTTTCGATCAAATGGTCCTTACATTCAGCTCTCTTTCAAGTACGAGTAAAGTCGCTTTCATTTTAGAGGTGCAAAATCCACTGCCAGGATAATACTATGAGTACCTTCCAGTTTGGAACCTGCATGGCGACGCTGTGTTCACACGCTTTCCATTATATTTTTTCTCTTCTAAATTTTTGTTCCAGCTGTGTACCATTCGAAGTCACATTTTAACCGAAATGAAATTTAGCACATGCTGCTCGATATTTCGCCAATTTTTTGTGATCAACAGTCCAATTCACCAACAATTCTTTGCAAAAATTACAATATTTTTCATCAGCAGCAACAGACTTTGTTGAAAAGCAAAATATTTTTTGTTACACGATCGAGCAATTGTTTGACGCCCTCTAAATAATTCAAATCTTTGAAGCTATTATGGAAAATTCATCGTCATAGTATTTAAATCCATAAAATAAAAATATTTTGGGAAACAAAATTCAAGCGAAATTCATGCATTCGGAAGAGTGCAATTGGGTTTCAATCAACGTTCGGATAGTATCGTCTGTGTGGGAGGTAAAAGAAACGGCGTGGCTACGGCAACAACTTTTCATCAGCTAGTCAGCTTATAATCCATGATTCTAATTACTAATTTTTAGCAGAATCATATGAATAGTATTAAAATTATTATGCAAATATCAAAAATGGGCGGAATGGAGCATTTGTACTGGAGTTAACAGAATGGGGCGTGTTATCCACTCTTTTGATACACATTTATAGAGCTGTTATTTTGGGGTTCACAGTTACATCGGTTTTTATGTAATAGGAGACAAGTTATAAAAGGTTCTTATGTGAACGGAAACAGGGTCATTTGTGTGGGAGATACCAGAAGGGGCGTGGCTAGGAATACAATTATCAGGAAGCTAACCATATATATCTTGTTTTGAGTTCGATTGTATGAATAGCATTAAAGGTAGTACAAGAATATAAGAGTAAACAGAATGGTGCGTTTGCACTGAAGGTCCCTGTATGGGGCGTGTCAGTCCCTCCTTTATAAGCCAGTACAAAGCTGTTTTAAAATAATACAGTGTTTACAATTGAAGCGAATTTTGCGCACTGGGTAACAAGTTTTGCGGGTTCTAATCTGCACTTAAACAGTTTCATTGTGTGGGTGGTACCAGAAGGGGCATGGCTAGGAATCCACTTATATGGTACCAACTAAAGTTTATTGCTCTGCTCTTATGTAATGGTTACAGGTTTGATTATATACACGCAGAAAAAAGTATGGTTGTGGTAACAATATTCGAGGAGCATCATACTATCGTTGGTTATATGGTTGTGGCACAACAATATTATGATCATCACAACAATAGTATGGTTCACACATAACCATACTATGATCCCCACAACAATATTATGGTTCTCGCAACAATAGGATTATTCACACACAACCTTACTATGATCCCCACAACCATATTATTATTCACACTCAACCATATTATTATTCACACTCAACCATACTATGATCCCCACCACCATATTATTATTCACACTCAACCATAGTATGATCCTGATAACCATAGTATGACTTACACACAATCATACTATAATTCACAAAAAAAAATTTGTGAAGTTGTTATTCAACAATAGAGATTTTTATTAAGTTTTGTAAAAATACATTAAACTGCAAATAATAAGAGTGAATTATTTAACAGAAAAAAAAATCATTTATTAAAAACATTTCAGGTATACTAATCCGTAGTTTGTTTTAAAAAAAATTAATTTACATATAAAAAGTACTATTATTGCGTAAGACTCGTAAAAATAACATTGTCAAACTAAAAAAAAAAATCCATTTTGCCGGTATGATGAAAACAATAGTTTTGTCCCACCAACCATATTTACATTGTTGCTACAACCAAGTTTCATTTCTAAATTTGGCAATAATACTATTGTTACATTTCAACAATATTAGTATTGCCGCAATCATGCTATTGTCAAAATGAAACTCAAAAAACAATACTATGGTTGCGACGACCATAATTTTATTGCAGAGAACATACTATTGTTGCCGTGACCATACAGTAACCATATTTTTTCTCTGCGTGTAGATATTTCAAGAATGCTAAAAATGGATGCAATGCTATATTTGTGTGGAAGGTACCAAAAGGTGTTTGGCAATATGTTCCATTTTTAATCCCGTGAATGGTTTTGGAAAAATTGTATGACATGCAATCCGATTGGTGGCTCTTTTCGAAAATTATCGTGCGAGCCAGCAGCACAGACGGATAGATGGACTCAATTAACTTTAATAGTCATTAAACGGAGTTGGTCAAAATATATAAGTATGTACAAGTAGAACCATTACCCCACCCACACCAAAACCCAGCACATCCTCCAGCTCTACAATCAGAGGTATAAGTATTAAGTCCTAGTGTATAAATGGTAATTTTAAGGATGAGGACGAAGGAAATGGGAGAACCATTGTCCATTGACAATCATGATGTTTAACTATGGTTTCGGCTTCAGCCGACAGTCCAGCTTAAACCCGTCCAACCATTTTACTAAAAGCGCTTTCCAATGGCATTCCCATGTTACAGAAATTATAAGTGAAAGTCAGCCCACTAATACAATGGTGGTTTTCGCAATATTTTGTTCTTTTTTAATCAATGACCATGGAGATTAGAGAAATTTTTGTGTCTGGTCTTTACCTTGTTACCGACGCTATCAAGCCATGATAACCGATAATTGCATGATCTTATTGCATATAGACACTAAAGAAATTGTTTTCAATATAACAGCGCCAAATATCACAAGCACTCCAGCAGATAACGGTAGGAAACATTCGCTTGTTCTTTTTTAAAAGGGCCACATTAGCGATATCATTTTTATTTACTAAAAGCATGGAACGTCAAGAAACAGAGTAGTTTTATAAATAATTAATTGGAGAATATGCTCTACTTCTAAATAGTTTCCGATTAAATGCTGCAAACACCTCAGATCAATTATTAGAGCAACGGTCAAGGGGTAAGATCACAACTCAAGCACAAGTCACAAACAATTTTAATTGGTAGAAGGTAGGAAAAACTGGTTGCCAACCTAGTTAAAAATAACAAAAACTTTATATATAGACAAAAGTCGATTTACATAAAAAAACACTCGAAGATTCAAAACAAGATGCGGCAATTTATGCGCATATGAGAAGACAATGTTAATTAGATGAACCTGGTGTTGTTGGAAATTGTCAAAGAAATATAAAGAAAGTGTAGGTCTCTTACCAAAAATATATCAGTTACAATCGCGAAATCGACACTGGATGGAGTGCAACAAAACAATGATTCGTTTAGAAGTTGTATAGGACACAGTATATTCTCAAAATGCGCTCGAGCCTGATTCTAATCGTTCTGACCACATTATTATACCAGTCAATTTGTAAATTTGTTTAATTTTGTTTTTAAAAATCAATTTTAATTTGACTTCTTGCAGGCGGGCATGATTTAGAACGGAGCGAAAAAGGTTACCGTCTATACGAGGGGAGGGGACAGGCTGCCAGCCAAGCCGAAGAATATGGCGAGCCTCGCTTGACGGCTGCTATGTTGCAGATGATGGGTAAAATAACTACTACCACTTCAACCACCATAGCGCCACCACCGACAAGACCGACAACACATATAGATCCACCACCAGCACCACCTGCACCGCCTCCACCAAGACCGACAACACATATAGATCCACCGCCAGTACCACCAGCGCCGCCACCACCAGCACCAACTTCGCCCGCACTCCCACCACCACCGCCCGCACCCCCACCACCACCTGTACACCCACCACCACCTGCACCACCGGCTCCCCCAGCCCCCCCAGCACCACCCGCACCACAAGCACCGCCAACAGACACTGCGGCCACAGAAGATACAGCAGCAAAACCATTGGATTCTTCCGAAGAAGTACCTGCATCCCATTCATTGGAATATTTTGAAAATCATAACAGTGAAGCTGATGATGACAACGATATGGAAAAAGTCGACTTGATCCAAGGCGAAGATGATGATGAAAACGATAGCTTCGAAATTATTCGACAGTCCAGCTATAACCCATCCAACAACTTCAACTACAGAGAATGGCGACATCAACAACAGTTGAAGAGAATCCATGCAAGTAATCGCAGCAATAAAAACAAACGGAAAATCCACAAGCGAACGCGCCAAAATCCTAAAAGACAGAGACGGGTGAAACTAAGAAAACATCGCAGGCACTCATATGCCAATCGTTATCGTCGTTCAAACCGCAGGCTTCGATCACGGAGAACGCGCAGTCATAAGGTGTTGAAAAGAAGTATCCATGAGAGCAAGATCCGTCGTCACTTCCGCCGCCGCCAGTCCTAGAGGCTACGAACGCGAATTCTAAAAACTTCAAACGTCGAGCAATCAGAAACTAATTCAATAAAGGCGCTTCCGCACGAGGGACATGGGAGCGCGTCCTTGCTTACACGTCGCATAGTGGATTTATTTTAGTACAATTTCTAGTCAAAATCCTTTTTTTTTGATCCGATCACACCAGTAGTCAAGTTAGTTTCAAATCACATATTTTTTAACAACAAAAGTAGTAAAGATAGACCCAATATTAAGTGTACCGACCGATTCAGAATCACACGCTAATTTGATTTAAGGATGTCTCCCCGTCCATCCGTTCGTTCGAATTGAGAGAAAGAAAAAGAGAGAGAGATACATAAATAAATAAGGCAGAAGCAATTTGTTGTTACCACAGAGGGACGCTATTGATGATGTATGTAGTATGTCGGTGCCACAAATATGATGAACCGAATTTTAGTCTTCAATTTCTACACTAAAAGTTTACCTTGTTTACTAGTGAATACTATCGCAAGCTCAGAGTCCATGTTGATTCTCAAATGGGGAAGATAGTCAGCGACGAATTCATATAAACAACACCACTTGTTAGACATGTTTGGTCCCAGTTAGAGACGACCTGTCAATACCTACTTTGAAGAAAGAAAAAAAATATAATAATTATATTTTTCGTCTGCTCGAAATATTTTAGTATAAACAAATTAGTGCAAAAACACGTAAAGCAGCTATATTTTCATACTACGAACTTAGTAAATCCTACGGATTGTCGTGCTAAAGATTTGCATCATGCAAACGAAACTTCGTCTTTATTCCACTCAATTTATGAGTTTTAGATATCTTCATTTTCATCGCCAAATCACAATGAAATGCAGGGTGGATCGCGGAAATATGCTTATTTGGAAATAAAAAAATTATGAACCTTAAAAAAATTTATTTTATATTTTAATTATATTGAATTGGTTTTAAATAGTGTATCTGGTAATTGTCGATCTTCGCTATCCACACACAGCTGCATACGTTTTCTGAAGTTTTCATTACTTAGGTCTTCCGAAGTCTTGGGACGGTTGATATAAAGTACACCTTAGACTTCAGGTAACCCCAAAGGAAAAAATCCCATGGGGCTAAGTTTGGTGAGCGCGCCGGCCAGTTCACATCACCCCTCAAATAGATAAGCAGTCCAGGAAACATTTGCCTCAAACAATTTATGGTAATCCTCGCTGGTTACCCTCCTCTCATTACATTGCCTCAGTTAATCATGAAAAATTCGGTGGAGAGAACGTCTGAAAATGCCAAGAGCAAGTGGTTGCTTCGGAGCAGAGATTGAAGTACTGCTGCTCTAACTCTCTCGATGTTTTATAGTGTTGTAATCCGTCTCTCAAGTCCCCTTCGTACACATGACACATTCCCTGCTGTTCTCATTGAAGTTGACCAATTGAACACGTCTGCGTGGAGGAACAGCGAATCGTAAACGAAAAACGCACTGTACTGCAATGATCGAGTGCGCTCCCCACGTGTCCATTGAATGATGGCAACGGAAAGGCAGACATATACAAATCTTTCGTCAGCTACTTTAAGCCACGCACTCTCTCAACTGTCTTTGACCAACAGTGCCGCCACAGCCTGCATTGCAAAAAAAGCAAATTTCCGCGCTCCACCCTGTAGTATACATACTAATACTATTGCCCAATTACCAGATGAAAATAGGACGTATTGGTCAAAGTTTTGATATTATAACAGTACAAGGATCCTACCAGAAACTTGGTATATTATATTACGATGGACCAACAACAAACCCTAGCCAATTTAGACCATATATGGACATATTTGATTTAAATCCCCATACAAATTGTCAGGGGTCCCTAAAAAATAGCTTCCTATATACTTAAGCATATGTGTATCAAATAGCAATTAACTGTTCTCATAAAGCTAAAAAATAATTTATATTGAACGCAAAATCTGGGAAAGCGAACCGGACCTTAGGGCCGATTACCCGTTCCATTAAAACATGTATACTTATTTATGGGTATCAAATAATAATGACAATTCAACACAAATCCAAATATGGCATTATTTAAAATTTCTGTTGAAAATATAAAGTCGGATTCATGGGCCCTAGGGGTCTAATAAACAGTTCGGACCGGACCCTAGGACTTGGATATACACGAACAAATAGGTACTAAAATAGCAATGAAAACTCCTTACTAATCCTATTGAAGTTTTATTAATATTTGGGTAAAATTGTTTCAATATCTGGGTAAAGTTTTGTCCGGCCCATGGGCTGCCAAATGTCGGTGCTTTATACACCTGTACATAACCAAAAACAATTTGACTATCTCACGAATACAAAATTGAAACTCGTTTTTAAACCTGGACACATGGGCAACCAACAACACCAGCAATATCTACAAGAATTTAAATAAGATAAGATAAGATTTGGCAAAACTAGATGCTTAAGGCAAGACTCTAGAGGACGAAAAATCGACTATCTATATATATATACGAGTATACATACGAGTTTACAACTTCTACACAAACTCACAGTACCAATTTTTTAAACATTTTCCAAATTATGTCTGAATCAAGTGGCTCGTAATTAGATGGAATTTCCTCATGGTTATAAATAAGAACAATGACTACTTATACAGACACGTTCTACTGGTAGTCTCTTATTAAAAGAGTAAGTGATCGCTAAGGCGGTTTTCTAAAATTTCATTGTATAAAGGAACTGTTTGGGTTTATGCATCATAAACTGTTTGATTTGAAAATTTGTAATTTGTAGAATAAAAGTTATTTAAAAAATACTATAAGCGAGTAATAACCGAGCTGGCATAATCTTATGAAGGTTATGCTTGAATAACTTTCTTCTTAAAAATTTTAAATATTTAATATAACCGCGTTTTAACAAAAAATGTATATAGTTTTTTTTGTAAACAAGATCATTTTTATAATTTTGCACAATGCTGTGAAGTTAGCGACATCTACCACTAGAACACGGCCAATGTAGATTACTTTAGAGGAAGGACCAAAACCCAAGGGCCGATAACTGGCACCTTCTTATACAGGGTGAGACAAAATATGAAATGTAGTAATGAATTATATGTAACAAAATTGAGATTAAAAATAATAGTGTGCCATGTTAGGCTTTTTGTTGACTTAAAGATGGTTTCACATTTTTCAGTTGGGTTCTCTACATGTACAGTGGCGTATATGTATATGTACTTCCAACAACTTCGTCAATAAACAAAATTGCCGCATTCGGGCTGGAGAGCAATCAGAAGAAATTGAATGGATGCCATTATACCCAGTGAAAAGCACGGTTTGGTGCGGTTTATGAGCTGTTGGGATCATCGGTTCATAATTTTTTAAAAATAATGATGGCCGGAACGTAACCGTGTGAGGTGCTCGCTATCGCGCTATTGATGCCCGTAATCTTGGCGACATTTGGTTTCAACAGGACGGTGCCCCCTCAATACAGCTGCCCAAACAGTGGATCTATTAAGAAGCCATTTCGAAGAGCAGCTTATTTCACGTTTTAAACCGGTGAGTTGGCCGCCTAGATATCACATATTCGATATCACACCTCTAGACTTTTCTCTTTGGGGCTACGTAAAGTCCACAGTCTGTGCTGACAAACCAGCTACGATTTAGGTTTTGGAAGCCAACATTACGCGTGTCATTAAAGCCATACCGGTCGAAATGCTCGAACGAGTCATCCCAAATTGGACCCTCAGAATGGACACCCTGAGGCGTAGTTGCGGCCAACATTTGAAGGAAGTTATATTCCAAGAACAAATGGCATGAAATGTCCTTTCGAATGAACAATAAAGATTGCACACTATATTTGAATTTTTGTATTTTTTTATTTTGATAAAAATACCTCTAGATTGATCACCCGTTTCTTTCTTACACGTAAAGTCGCTGATGATGAGATTTTCATACCTAGAGTTGAATATTTGTTGTATAAGTATAATAGTCGTCCCTGGCGGACCGCATATGCAATATTAATTTCTACATTTTGTACCCCACACTTCATTGTGGTACTGAGTGTTGTGACTTACTACTGAATTTTGCAACACCTTAAAAATGGAGATATACTCGTACTCTATGTTAAGTATACCGTTCGGTTTAAAATTACTTCATAATTCAATTGATCAAAATCCGTCCGTCCGCTCTCTGTTCGGTCTGTCCATCATTGTTTAAGTTTGGGCCTAGAACGAACCCCATTGAAATAAGTCCTGATAAATGCATATTTTAAATATCCTTCATATTTTTCCCCTATTTCATTTACATCAAACTTTTACCAAATTGCACACAGATCATAACGAATCAGAAGCCACAAATTACACCTGATCACTCCCAAGTAAGAAACTGGCGACCCTTGATAAACCGTGGTGAAACTGGGCCACATAGGTTCACCTTTACATTATTGTAAAGGCCCTTCAGGATCTCAGAATCTGCAGCTTTAGATGCTATATTTTACATCTGATTCCTACCAAATTTCGCATGGAGCGTGACGGTAGACCAACGCCCTTGACTGGTACATTGCCTCATATCGGTCCATGTTTTCGAATAGATCCCACACTAAGGTCCCTCTTGATTTGGATCTCTCATTCCCATAAAGACGCGGGCACTCCTGGGGTGAGAAAAATGGCAAACGTTCCCAGTCGTCTTTGAACTTGGATAACTTGTACAGACACTACAGGGTGATGCAATCACGACTGGACAAATTTCATCAGCATATTCCTTGACTCATTTCATGAAAAATTGTCTATCTACGAGCATGTCTGAAAATGCAAGGGGGCGAAATGGCAGCGTTTTGAAAATGTTCGGATTGGTGCTCTGAGGGTACTAGGGTAAAATTACTAAGTTCTGATCCAGTGGTCGGATTTCTTTCTGTTAAAAGATAGCCCTATCAAAGGTACCAATGACTCCATTTTGTGTAGAGTGTTCGTTCTATTGGAACGCAATCATCAAGAATGGCGCAATCATCGCTTTTGGAGAATGGAAAATTTCCAAAAGTTTTAGCAAGCTTCGTTATATCTACAAACACTATTTTATATGAGTATGATTTATACAGTATGATTGTTTCAGAGCCAATGCTCTAATTAAAAGAAATGTCGTTGGGTAAAAGATGGAGAAAACTAGCCACTAACCTAGTTAATCGAAACAATATAGTCTATAAATTAACAAAAATCTATTAACATAAAAAAAAACTCCAAGAAGATGCGAAAATGTTAATGTGAATGAAATGTTAATTAGATTGTTTTGTTGAATTTGCAAAACTTTCCGAAAAACCTAAAGAAAGAATAGGTCGCTTGGAAAAAATGTTTCAGTCACATTCAAGCATTTAACATTGAAGTACTGTGAAAAAAGAATACAAGTAAAAAAAATACTCAAAGCAACGTTAATCCATTGGAACTTTTAGTGTTAATAGAATTTCCTCAAGATGCGCTCGAGCCTCTTACTGTGGGTTCTGGTCGCACTGGTTTATCAGTCAGCATGTAAGTGTGCCAAAAAGTTTCCGCACATTTAGCCTCATTATTTTTCTTGCATTTTAATAGATGGTCGTGATTTAGAAAGCAACAAAAAAGGATACCGTCTTTACCGTCAAGGCAGGGGATCTCCTATTGGCGATGACGATGAATATGGTGAACCCCGATTGACGACTGCTATGTTGCAAATGATGGGTAAAATGACGACCACAACTACCACAGTGGCGCCTGTACCGCCACCAACTCCACCACCGGCACCAACACTACCACCGGCACCAACTCCACCACCTCCACCTGTACCACCACCAGTCCTACCACCACCGCCACCTCCACCAGTACTACCTCCACTACCACCAGTACTAGCTAAACCACCACTAGTACTGCCTAAACCACCACTAGTACTGAGTCCACCACCACCAGCACCGCCTGCACCTCCAGCACCGCCTGCACCACCAACAGACGCGGTGGCCACTACAGATGCAGAAGCGGATCCTTTGGACTTGTTCGATAAAATTTATGATGAAAGCAATGATTTCGTAATTGGCCGACAGTCCAGTCATAATCCATCCAATCTGAGGCACCAACAGCAGTTAAAGACAAGTCGTGCACAAAACCGCAAACGCAGACAACAAATCAAGACCCGTAACCGAAAGGATCTCAAAAGACAGAGTAGAAGGAGAATAAGGAAACATCGCAGGCGCTCACACGCCAATCGTCAACGTCGTTTAAGTCGCAGGCTTCGATTAACGAGAATGAGCTAGAGTGTCAAACGACGCCCTCGCAAGAGCAGCAACCGACGTCGCCACTGCCGTCGCATGGCCAGGAGGATGTTGGCCAAACGCCGTGCACACCGGCAACGTACCAAAGACTATTCTGCAGAAAAAATCAGCTTAAGCTTTGTCTCTTTAGATGTTGTAGATACGGATTGAGATGTAATAAATGCAATCTTCCTTTCGACCTATCAAATCACGAAATAGCCTTTTACTTGGTCCACGCTCTCCGAAAGATTTTTGTCGGGCTTACATTTCCCTCTGTAGAATAGGATCTGAAATAGAAACAAACCTGCGGTGCATTTTACACGGAATACAAATTTGCACAAACTACATTGAAGCATAAAACTTTCCAAATGGTTATCTCCAACATCACTCGGAACAGAGAGAGTACCTTGCAAAAAATATAATTTTGTTAATAAAAGTTTTTAAAGGAATGCGCTTTCCCTGATCCATCAATATTATACGAGCTGGCTGGCTGGAAGCTTTACGGCTCGCGGCTAGTTCAACGATCGTTTAATTGTTTGAGTATCTCAGAAGATCACTGGAAACCTCAACTAACGTCCCAGCTATGGAAATATAAATCTACCCCAGGATGAAAAAAAAAGAAAAACGCATTTATTATGGCCTCACGAACGGTTATTTCTCATTAAAAAAGTTAAGAGGATTATATCTTTTATTTTAGTACGTAAACATCGAAGGGTATTAACTTGAAAAATTATAGTTTTTGGCATAGCCTAACCACTGTTTGGTTAAAATCTTGCGTAATTATAAAATTCAAATAAGTTTCGAAGTTATTTCACCAAATGTTGGTAAAAGCAATGGAAGATTTTTACTGTAGGTCCATTCATGGTCGTTAAACTACTGGCAAACGGTGTGATTTCTAAAAATGTAAACTGGAACAAAAGAAATATAAACTTCGTTAAGTTCCGCCATTCTAAAACTAATATACCTTTCACCATCCCTACGCTACGAAAGCTAAAAAACAACATTTCTTACTTTTTAGGCGCTTTCAGCCCATGCGTCCGACGTTAATCTCAGCCAAAATTCAAAATTACTCTACTTTGTAGGGACATAAATACTGTTGCAACATTGAACACACCCATTTCAATAGTAGAACTGAACATACCCCGTTAATTTCATATGGGTTTTGAAAGCTAATCTCAATAGCGTTAGTCTGTAACGGGATTTTAAAATTGGCTCAACTTTCATCATGGAGTGGTCAGATAATGAGAACCGTATCGCTGTAATAGCGCTTTTCAAGTGTCAAATTAAAAAAAGCGATATTTTTAAAATGCTCCGGCCGCTAGGGATTAACCGCATGTTCGTCTACCGATGCAAACTGTTTGAGGAAACTGGAGATGTAAAAGACCGGTCGGGCCGCCCACTCTCTGATCGAACACCGCATGTCATCAAAGCCGTCAAGAATTCACAGAAATCCGCTACGAAAACAGAAAATCATGGCCCGTGAGATGAGTATCACTCAAAAGTCAATGAGTCGAATCATTAAAAAAGACTTGGGACTTAGGGCTTTCAAACGACGTACCGGACATTTATTGACAGCAGCTTTTAAAATAATAGGATTGAAAAATGTTAACGTCTTTTGGTGAAGCACGCTGATAACTAGCAAAGAAAAATGTTGTTCACCGATGAAAAAATTTTTACCGTTCAGGAACAATTTAACAAGCAAAATGATAGAGCGTATGCGCGGTCATCTAAGGAAGCATCTGAACTTATCCCAAGTTTGGAAAAGGGTCATCACCCAGCTTCAGTCAGCTTCGATGGGGTCACTGACCTGCATTTCTGCGAGCAAGGAGTCAAAACTTCGGCCAAAGTTTAATAAGAAACCGTTTTAGAAGCTGTTTGAAGCCTTTTAGACGACAAGGTTTGTCGCATAAGATACCCCAACATTGGATCTCTTAAGACTGCGTTGGTTCGAGCTGTGGCCAATTTTCCAATGGACGAGGTTAATATATTAAAAAATAGTTGGTCCAAAAACATTAAGTACTTTTTATTTTACATCATAAAACGTGTGTAACAGTATTTATGTCCCTACTAAGTATATATAGTTTATTGGGTCCTCGATCAATATTTCATGGTGTTGTTAACATAGTGCAAATTTATACCATCCGCTCTTCGATGGAGATAAAACAAATCCAAACTTAATAAATACAAATGGAAAAATTAAGTTTAGCTGTGCCGAAGCTGATAAATATACCTTCCGCCTCGCCTTTTTTCTATGAGCGTGTGTTTCTTTCCATACCAGCATCACACATATTACGCGATAACTTCACACCATTGTTCAAGAATTTAAAAATACTCGTAATTTGTTTACAGAAAACTATATACAATTTACGTTAAACCCCGTTTGTTTAAAATAATTAAAATTCAAGAATAACCCTTATCGAGTTTAAGCGAGATCGATTATTACTCGCTTATAGCTTGAATAACTTTTATTCTACAAATTAGAATTCAAATCAAACGGTTTATAAAGCATGATCAATGACATGATCATGCGTTTCCACATGGTGATAAGAGCAGCCCGCACACACAGGAAATCTAACACTTTTTGTGTATTAAGGATTGTGAACGGTTGTTTAAGGTCAACGGAGAATCCCTCGATTTGTAATCACCAGGAGACCGATAGTTCTACACTATTTTTAAGACATTCAATTTTCAATGTGCATACAATTATTTCAAATAAAAGTTAGTATCTTACAAATACTCAAAATTGAATGACGTATTTTTCACGCATTTTTGCTTTAGCTCTGGCTCTAAAGATCACTTTGCTTGTTATAGCTTGAGTTATGAGAAGTCAAAAGTCTTCATCGATAAGCCAGCATCTATTCTATACTTAAAAGACGTCATATCTTCCATAGTTTGCAAGATACCATTGGCCATGCTGGAAAATATGATCAAAGTTGGACCTACAAGTATATCTACTCTAGCGAAGCCGCGACTAACTTTTGAGTGAAATGACATATAAATGGCGTAGAATTTTCTTTGGGGTCATTTTAAATTTTCCAACATCCAAACCAACTTTACTCATTTTTTTAAATAAAACAAGTGTTCTTTCCTTAAGTTAACGATGTGCCGGTTACACTATTTTAAAAAATACCCATACAAAAACAATTTGTAAATGCAGCTTGACATATGATTTTAACTAAATATGTGTTGAGTCTTGCGTGCGAACCATTTAACCCGCTTATTTAACTTCTCCGAACTAAATGTGACATAATTCTCAGACTTCACATACACTGGAAGCTTTTGAAAATAAAACTCACACCGATGGTAGAGAGAAGTGAAGGAGACATCAACATCGTTGAGTGGAAAATCGTAAGATTCCGATGAAGACGAAGGAAGATTGCTTCCGTTCCATCACATGTTCGACGAAATCATTCGACAGCTTGTCATAGGAAGTGGAGCTCCTCAGTTTTCGCTAAAGTTTTCAATTACATACTGGCATAGGAGACATCGACACGACTGACATTTCGTAATTAATTGTATAAATTATAAACTTATGTATGTAAGCCTGTGTGTGTGTGTGCGTTTCTGTGTGTATGCACATGGCATCTTCCCATAAACTACCACAATTACAGCTCGTACACAACCTTTGTGAATTGGAAAGCAATTATGAAAAATCAATGAATGTATGTGGAAAATGAGGAATATTCTTATGTTGTGTACATAAGGGTGTTGCGTACTTACCTATCAGGAAATTAAAGCTCTCATGAGGGCCTTCTGCATTCAAATCTAAAAAAACACTGGGTTGGATTGCAGAGCAAGGCCTTTCACGCTCCATTCTATTGAAGAAAATCCTTTTCATTTTCAAGGCCATCTTTGAGAAATCTTTTACAAATGAGTGTAGGAATAACTACAAGACCTTCTAGCGTGTCGATTAATCGACTTTTGGGTTTATAAAAGTCAAAGTCGGTTAGTCGACTTTTTGCTTTTAATAAAGTGTAAAAGTATATTTTTTCATGTCGTCTTATTTGACTTTTTATTTGAACTTGAAATATATTTAATTGTCATCCAAGCAATTCATATTGCTTGAATTTATTATGCGCGTTTATTTATTTTCGTCGTTTCAAAAATGCATAAATGTTTTATTTTATAGTAATCCAAGGTTAAAAACGTATGCCTTCAAAAATGTTCTAGATTCATCCAGCTCGTACACAACCTTTGTGAATTGGAAAGCAATTATGAAAAATCAATGAATGTATGTGGAAAATGAGGAATATTCTTATGTTGTGTACATAAGGGTGTTGCGTACTTACCTATCAGGAAATTAAAGCTCTCATGAGGGCCTTCTGCATTCAAATCTAAAAAAACACTGGGTTGGATTGCAGAGCAAGGCCTTTCACGCTCCATTCTATTGAAGAAAATCCTTTTCATTTTCAAGGCCATCTTTGAGAAATCTTTTACAAATGAGTGTAGGAATAACTACAAGACCTTCTAGCGTGTCGATTAATCGACTTTTGGGTTTATAAAAGTCAAAGTCGGTTAGTCGACTTTTTGCTTTTAATAAAGTGTAAAAGTATATTTTTTCATGTCGTCTTATTTGACTTTTTATTTGAACTTGAAATATATTTAATTGTCATCCAAGCAATTCATATTGCTTGAATTTATTATGCGCGTTTATTTATTTTCGTCGTTTCAAAAATGCATAAATGTTTTATTTTATAGTAATCCAAGGATAAAAACGTATGCCTTCAAAAATGTTCTAGATTCATCCAGAGCAACTAATTCAGTTGGTAAGTACTTCTATACTAACACTGAAAATATAAATAGTATAACAAGTTCATATTTTAAGGCGAACTAAAAATCAGAAATTCTCTAATAACTAACGATACCCATTTACCAGGCGAGATTGTGGGTTCCAAGGCCAATCAATTGGATAAGACTGTAAGCACTAGGCGCGAAAAGGCCATAATGATGACAATAATGTTCCAATACAATTGAAGCACTATCAGAAGGCACCGCCTGTTTGTCCTTAAACAAAAATAATTCAATACTTCATAAAGAACAATGAAAAGTAGCAAAACTTGGCAATCGTTGCCACTTCTGTCCCACGTGAGAGATTATTTTCGCATGCAGTTAATTTTGCTTATTAATTTCAAAACCAAATTTCTCCAAAAAATTTCAAATGTGATTATCTTTTTGAGATCAATTATTTATCGACTGCTTTAAAAAAATAAACATTGATTAAAAAGCTTTTAAAACTTGAATATTACTAATGTACAAGCTACTTGAAATTCCTGATGTTTATTAGTTTACAATCAATCTAACTTTTTAAATAAAAATTTTTTATACAAAGAAAGCTTGTTTTTTAATCCAAAATATTGGGTTTGATTTCCCTAAAGATAAAGTCGCATTTAATCGAATTTCTAAGTCTAAAAGTCGACTTTGTTTTTTTCTTTTCTTTTGTAATAGTCGAATAGTTTTAAAGCCGGCTTTTAGTCTTAGGTAATTATATAACCCTAGCTTAAAGAAGTGACATAAGAGCGCGTGCGGGAGAATTTTTTATGTGCTAAGATGGTTGGAAAGAACATGGATTTTGGAGTAAACTTTTTTGGAAGACAATAACGTTAGTGTATTGGATCTGAGAGTTAGACCTTCTAGACTTCTTTTAGAAAGCCTTGCATATTTTCCCGCTTGATACATACTTATATGTACTTAAGTAAACACGTCCCTATTTGCTCTATGAATGAATACGAAATGTACCAATACTCGTAGTGCACGGTTTTCTTCATATCTACCTTAAAGTAGGGTATAGGATAGTCAATCGTATTTTCAAAACACGACTGATTTTCATATTGAAAGGGATGTATCAAAGTGATACTTATTGTCAATTTGTTAGGACAAAAAATCGAAAACGATTCCAGGATAAAAAAGTATTCATGCGAACTTTAAATATTAACTATAACTGATCCATAAAGTTTTCGTATCTTCAAAAACTGTGCACTGCCAGAGGAAACAAGTAAAAACGTCATTAATTTTGGCCAATCCGAACCTTACTGGAGGATAAAAGTCATTGTGGCTAAATGCACACAGGTAACGTGCTCACTTAATGTCAGTATAAGTACATGTCGAATACAAGGTTTTACTAAGTAATACACGCAGAGAAAAAACATGGTTACCAAATGGCTATAATAATATGTTCTCCGGAATAAAAGAATGTTCGTCGCAACCATAATACGGGCTGCTATATTTATCTCTGGCCTAATAATGAAAATGCGAATATTTATCATCAAAAATGGTTTTATTGTTTTTCGAAGTATTCTCCAGCATGATTTATACGAGTACACTTTTGCATGCGCTCAACCCAATTGTCGAAGCACTTTTTCCACACCGATTGAGACACCTCCAAAACATGGTTTTTGAACACTTCAACAGCATCTCCAGCCGACGAAAATCGTTAACCACGCTTTTTTTCTTGATCAGCCGGAATAGAAGAAAGTCATTCGATGCCAATTCAGGGCTGTACGGCAGATGACCCATCAATTCGACGTTTTGGCCGGTCAAAAAGGCGCTGGTTTGAGTCGATGTGTGAGAGATTGCATTGTCATGGTGCACAACGAATTGTCTTCTCTTGTTCGTTTTTCAAATTTCTTCGAGTTTTTCAGGAAAACAAATTGTGGTGTACCACTCAGAATTGACAGCCTACGTTGCTCAAGCGCAACAGTCGCCACATGTTGCTTCCATGACCAACTTTCGTTGGACTTGGCTCGTCTTCGAAGACCCACACGGTCGATTGCTGTTTTGTTTCAGGCTCATACGCATAAAATAGATCTATAATTCGTCACCTGTAACGATCTTATAAACGTCTTTTGAAGCACCGCGATCGTATTTTTTCAAAATTTCTCTGCTCGTTTCGATGCCTTTTTTTGAGCGATTGTCAAATTGTGCGGGATCCAACGAGAACAAACCTTTTTTACGGCCAATTGTACATGCAATATCGAATGTATGCTGGTGAAAGAAATGCCCAAGGATTCCTCTACCTCACGGTATGTCACTTGACGATCTTGCACTATCAGTTCACGCACGGCATCAATGTTCTCTGGCACAATGGCCGTTTTTGGACGACCTTCACGACCTTCCTCTTTGAGCGAGCGTGGGCCCCGATTGAATTCATTAAACCAGTTTTTCACAGTGCTTTAGGATGGTGCTTCATCGCCATACAAAGATTTAAATTCATCGATGCACTCTTGTCGTGAAATGTTGAAAATGTTCACGAGTTAATTCCACTTTTTTACCAAATTGATTTTTTCAAGTCACTGTAAACAACACAAATGATGGTCGTACGTCAAAACTTCGTTTATGCTAAAAAAATCTCAAACTTTCCAGTGGAATTGTCAGATGGCGCAAGAAATATTTATAGCAACCCTTATTGTTTACTTAATATAAATTTGACAATGGTATGATTGTCAGTGTATTTATATTGTTGAAATGTAACAATAGCATTATTGCCAAATTTAAAAATGAAAATATGGTTGTAGCTTGTATGTGTTTTTTGGGTTTTATGTTAACAACAATATGATTACGGCAATCATACTGTCTAATTGTAATTTTTCTTCATTTGCATATGCTTTATAGAACAATATTTTTGTTACGGATCTAATGCAATAATAATACTTTTTATATGAATATTAAAATTTGTTAAACAAACTGCTTTGGCTTTGTTTAACTGAAATATTTGTAATAAAAACGCTTACGTTTTTTTAAACTGATTTTTTCTATTGTTAAATAAATCGTAATCATTTGGTTGGGAGATAATAGGGAAGGAGCAGCGAATCTAATTGCGGTGCATGAATTTTTACTCACCTCTGTTTTTCGATTGATTGATAATCCTCAAGTCGCCCGTTCTCAATAGTTTATTGCCTTTGAAGTTAGGTCTATATTTGGGGTTTCAATAATTCCGACATAGGCATCTCTACCCCCTACTTTCTTTCATGCCTGTAGTTGATTTCTTATGTTAATGTAATTGTCCACATGCAATCGGCAAAATTATACTCAGTACTTAAAATTCAATGTATCAGTCTTCAACCCTGAGCGCGTTCTCTCTCGTTGTGCACATGCGAGTGATATAATACACGCAAATGTTTATGACAGACAGACACACATATTTTACTGCTCCAATATCGGCTGACAACGAAATAAAACGCTTCGATGAAATCTTAAAGATGAGAAATTTTCAGAGATCCGTAGCAATGTATACATTGCTGGTGATATTCAACAATTTCTTCTTCCAGCAGCCTCATCATCACTCCCTATTGGATTGATGGCCGATTTCAGCGATACCCAGCAGACAGCCTAGAAAGAAATCAAGAAGAAGAACAACAACAGCCAGGAACAGTCAACACAAAATCACATCGGAGCAGTAGGAAAATGTTTCACTTCCGCTTTTAATGGCTGTTTTAGTTTATTTTTAAGTAGTTCGTTCGTCGTTTTATTATTGTTTTCTTTTTTGTTTAATGTTGTCTTCTGTTTGTGGTTGTTGCCTTCTTTCTTTCTATCCCTCGCTCCCTTCGTCCGACCGTCCGTCCATCCGCCGGTCCGCCTGTCGGTCTGGCCGTCCGTCTGTCCATGTTTCTGTGGCACAATTGCTGCAAAGCGTTAATATAAATTTAAAGAGTGGCGTTCCGTTTTGTTTATGTATTTCCATTTCACTTTTCGTGCTGCTCGTGTTTGTGTTTCTTCTGCTGCTGCCGTACTTTGTTTTTTCATACTCGTTTTGTGGTATGACGAGTACTTCCGGAAAAAAGGCACTGAACTGAACGAGGAAAAAAGTGAATTCTTGCGGTGATAGTTCCGTCAACAAAAACAACACAAAAACAAAGGAGCACAGAACCGAACTATGCTTACATGTGCTCCAACAGAAAAACGTTTGGCGGGGAGGGCTGGGCAGGAGATGATGGAGTGGAGCGCCACCATTAAGCACTAAAATTAAAGAACAGCCCGAAAATCCATATTTCATTTAATTGAAAGTGTTTCGTATTGTTTTGTTAGTCTTCATTTTCTGCGCATACAATGGTCGAGTACAATCGTGGATAATAAAAACTTTTGACCGGGACCAACTTTTCAAGAATTCATATTAATTAATTTCAAAATTGTTCGTATTTGCGAATTCTTTTTAGCCCCAAGTATAAGTAGTTTGACAATAGAGAAAGTAACGTTTGAGTCAAACTTAGAGGAGTAAGAACGTTGTGCTTTTGTCAGGGCTCTCGTCTATGGAACTCACATCCATCCGAAACTACAATAAAAACCTCTCATAAAGAGCGCAAAGATGCGTTTATGCATTAAGAGTTTTGATCTGAGACGAGTTGAATGATGGCTAGCTGATAAATATAAATTGAAAACATATAATGGAACTATATTGAATACGACATTATAACTTACCAGAGGATCTGTTAAGATCAAGGGCTTAGTAGCTCAACATTAGGAGAAGAAATGGGAAACTTCTCCCCCATTAGGGTGCAGGGCACGATATAATTTCTATACTCACTGACCGGGACCTACATTTAATGCCGGCAACACACAGTGATCCGTCCGCATACTAGCATTGGACAAAAATATAAGTAGAAGGAGTTTTCAGAATGCAATGAAACTTCATTTCTAAATGGATTATGATACGCTGATTTTAAAAATGTAATCGGTTTTTCTGTAACATTAGCGGTTGTCTTGTAAAAATCATTGTTTTTCTTATTGGGTTTTACTGAATCATTCGGCATATCAACTAGGCCTAAATTAAACCGATGATCTGCTCTCAGAACAGTTCGCTAACATTCTAAATTTGATGAATGTGAAATTTTTGAAAAAACAAAAAAAAATTATTAAAGTAACACTGTGGAACATTTTTGGGGTTATTGTCGGGGGGGTGAGAAATTCCAAGTCAGGGTGATGGTACTAGGTCAGTATATTAAAACCCTCAAAGGGTTTTGCGTTCGTATGCGCCAGTTTTTTTTTAAAAAAATTTTTTTTTTTTTAAAACATTTAAATCCCAAACGGAAAAACGTGTAGAGTCTTATAACTTTCACGTAAAGTCACATAACCTATAAACAAAATGCGACATAGATCATAGAAATCGATTAACGCGTTCTGCTTTTATTTACAATTAAGTGAAGTTACTTAATTGTAAATAATGCTCCGTTTCATTGACAAAAAAAACTTACCTGCATTTAAATTTTTTGATACCATTTTAAAGAAGAAGAAAAATCTGCAAATATTTTTTCATGGAATAGTATTGGGCTGCAGAGTAGGGTGGAGTGAAATTCAAAAAAAAAAGTTAACCTCGGAAAGAGATGTAGTCTGGGGTCCTAATGAGGGGAAAAATAAAGAAAAAAATTTAAAAAAATTTTTAGGGGTCGCGCCACTCCCTAGAAATTTGGAAATTATCGCTATTTTGGCGTTGATTTTAGAAAAATCCTAAAAAGATTTATGTCAATAAATGTTTGCAATAACGTAAACAATGAAATATGGGCATAAAAAAATTTAAAAAAATTTTTCTCATTGTTCAAAAATTTCAAAAAGTAAAATAAGTCAAATCGTACCTTCTTCAGAAAATTGACTGAACAATGAAATCGCCACCAAAGCTACAAATATTAGTCGATTATCCTCATATTTGCCTCAAATACTTTTGTTTGGGCACTGAACAAGCTCAAACTTTTAAATTTCGAATAAGTTAAGTCGTTAATTTTTAGGATTATTCTAAAATCAACGCCAAAATAGCGATAATTTCCAAATTTCTAGGCAGTGGCGCGACCCCTAAAATTTTTTTTAAATTTTTTTCTTTATTTTTCCCCTCTTTAGGACCCCAGACTACATCTCTTTCCGAGGTTAACTTTTTCAAATTATAAAAAAAGCATGTTTTCACTCCACCCTACTGCAGAGCCACCTATAACACTAGTTAACAGTCGTTTTGTTATTTGGTTCTAGCATAATTTTTCTCATTGATTTTGACCTACTAAACACGAAAATGAGTTTTAAAAACATTTCTGTCGATTGGTTTTCGAGATACAAATTTTTGAACTTTTTTTTTTAAATTTTTGGAGGTACACTTACAATTTTGGGCATATCTTTCGTCTTCTTCGACCTATTTGATCCTACTACTACTCAAATTAAAGAAAATTGAGCCGTCTACAACTCATTCTCAGAAAATTTTCAAATCGGGTATGTAGTTTTGATGTTGGCGGCTCAAAAAGTTTAAAAAACGGCGTTTTTTTAGTAAAAATGTGGCAGAAAAAACCATATAAAAATTCATATAAAATATAAAACACGATGCTAACAGCAATTTTTTTTTTTACGTATAGCTGGCATTTTTACAAAGAAAATAAGCCCTTACTTAACAAAATCTGACAACAAATGGCGGACTTATACTTTAATTTGAGTAGTAGTAGGATCAAATAGGTCAAAGAAGACGAAAGATATGCTCAAAATTGTAAGTGTACCTCCAAAAATTTAAAAAAAAAAGTTCAAAAATTTGTATCTCGAAAACCAATCGACAGAAAAATTTTTAAAACTCATTTTCGTGTTTAGTAGGTCAAAATCAATGGGAAAAAGTATGCTAGAAACAAATAACAGAGAAAATTTTGTTATTTGTGACCTAGTGTAATTTATAATAGTTAAGGAGTGGTATAAATTGAGATTTTTTAAAATCCTATAAATATTATTTTTAAATAATAATTAATGGTAAAATAAAGAGCCTCATAAAATGTGGTGAAATTTTTTGCAAAATAAGTTATTTTTGGCTTTCGTCTATTAGAAAACACGAAATCTTTGCTGACTTTTTTCATTTTAATTTTTAAGAAGAGCCTAAGGTTATTTTTTTGAACGTTAGCCAAAAACAAATTACTTTGTTGCTGATTTTTGCATTACATAAAACTTCTCTTCTGATTATTATGGAAGTGATTTTACTGATTAATATAAAAATGAAACATTCTGAAAAAGATTAATTTAAAAAACCTATATTTAATGTTTTAATATTTTGTTTTCAAAAAATTCAAATTCATCAAATTTTGAATATGATCGAACTGTTACAAGAGCAGACCATCGGGTTGATATACCAAATGATTCAGTCAAAAGGAATAAAAAAAAACAATGCATTTTACGAATATGTTTAAGTTCCGGGTCGTAGGGCCCTTGTCAATTTGACTAAAACTTTTTTATAATAATTTTCTAGTAATTGCTTTTCTTTTGTTACAATTTTTTAACGATCGGTCGGATATTGTCTTTTTAAGTTTCTGGTAGTGTGGGCGGTGCCACGCCCACTTCGTCCATTTACCCATATTATAGACTATACTAATTTCAAAGTCATTGTTTTTTCCGATAAAATTTTATAACAATCGGACCATACTTTGACCATAGGATGTGTTTTGATCCCTGCCAATATGATATCCTAAAATCATCGTCATATCAAAGCTAGTTAATGAGATATGGCCTTTTTACGTTCAGGGTGGTGTGGGCGGTGGTAGCCCCTATGACTTTTTTCACCATAACATAGTCTATATGAATTTCCCATTCATTGATTTCATTCCGTTAAATTTCATAAGTTTGGCTATAAATGCGATTTGCGTGGCACCGCCCACGTTAGCTCCAGGATGTGTTTCGATCCCTGCCAATATGACATGTTCCATATATCATCCTCATGTATACAATCTATTTTAGTTCATGAGATATTATTATTTTAGGTTCTGAGTTGTTGATTTTTGCAGAGGTTGACACAGTTCTTGTGTATGGAAAATGTTTACCTCTTGACCGATCTGGTACACTTTCAACACCACCCGTTTCACATGTTTCTGAAAAATTTTTGCTACATAGTATTAATAGTGAGACCTGTAGTTTGTTTCCTACAGACAGACGGACAGACGAACCGACCTAGATTTTCTTAGAATTGTACGACGATTCCGTATACATATGTATACATTATGGGGGTCTCCGCCCAGGATTTCGAGGAGTTGCTTACGACATGACAAAGTGAATATACCTTCTATCCTATGATGAGGTTAATACTGTCCTTGTGTGGGGAAATTCGTACCCCTTGACTTATCTGGGTCATTTTCAATACCAATAGTTTTCCTACATCAACATATACTTTTGCAAAATTTTAGCCCTCTAACTTATCGGCGATGTCAGTACTTGTTTATTTGTCCGGGTTTTCTAGGGTCCCTGAAATTCGAAAAATAAATCGCGCCTTTATGGCAAAAAAAACCCTGATAAAAGAAAAAATTTAATTAGACATATAGTGATGCAGCACTGACAATCTGCGATTGCGAGTGACCTAAGGTGTCGTGGTATAACACACTGGCAGTCACGCTCACTTAATCGAAGTGCGTAGAATTCGACGACCTCTTGACTTTAACGAGTGTAAGTACTCAGCTGCCGATGTGGTTAACTACAGTTAGGGGTCATCTCTTTTTGAGTTTAATGAAAACTTTAATGTATAATGAACATAACAGAATTTCAGCTGCATTTTCTATCCAGGCGCTTTAATTAGTCAACTATTTCCTTTGACTACTTTCAACTGTTCTCTGTAAGCTATACCTGTTAGAGTAATCAAAAAACGAAGACAGAGGATATACAGCTGTATATACGTGGAACTACACACGTTATTGCTCATCGTTCGGCGAATTTACAATTGAATTGAAACCATTGTCATAGTGACCGTAGCAAAAGAAATGTTCATTCATACGCGCTGTTGCACATTCTTGTGAAGCCTCTGGTTCCATACGTCTATCGATGGCCCAAACTAACTTATGCTGCTTACATTGTTCAAACATTAGATTCGTCCGCGCTGGCCGTAGTATTTGTCGGCCAGAGCGGGGAACACTCTTCAAACAACTTCCAGCAACGAAAACTGCAGCAGCGACGGGAACAAGTAATTTTTGATGCATCCACATCCTCCTTCGGGCAGAGCTACAGCCACTTCCACGGATCCACCCACTCAATGAAGCTAATTAGCATTCATTGCAAAGAGCCAAACAACAATTGGTATCTCGGTGAAAGAGTTTGTTGGTGTGTGTGTGTGGGTGCTTGCAAGAATAGTGCCATGATTCATTTGAAATTTCTAAAACAAAAACGAGCGGAAGACTTAGACACACACTCAGGCCCACACACACAAACACAGGCGCGAGAGGCACACTCACACAGCCAGACAACACGGACATACATGCAAAGGAAGGATTTACGCACCCACCAATGAATGTCGCTTAACATTAAACATTTCCTATTCGGCTTTTTGCCGGATTTGGCATTTTTCCTCCGCTGACTTGTATGGTTGCTGGTGCTGTTGCTGCTGATGATGTTGCCGTTGCCGCTGTCACTGCTGCTGCTGCCGGTGCTGTTGATGTTGCCTATGCTGCTGTTTCTGTTAATCACAGTAATTGTTTCGCTGCTGTGCTGATGACAATGTCTGCACTTTTTGCGGATTTCGACGTTGCTCTGCCTGTGAGGTTGCGTTTTAAATTTGGTATGCTTTTACGTACATGCATGGGACATAACGTGGAAGTTTTAACTGATGCATCCCTGATTTCGTTGTAATTTGGTTATGTGATGGAGGTATAATGGCAGCCAGTTTTGTATAGCGTCATCCTACGGGGTATGAGGGTACATTTCATTTGGAATTGTCAAAAAAATTAACACATCGAAAATGATACTGAATGTGAGGTCATGCCATGCTTGGACTAAATCCAATCAAACTTTGAGTCAAATTTAGTAGAAAATTAGTTCCGATCATGAAAATTATATATGCTACCGTATTAGAGACTAAATGGAATTTCATACTCTACACCATGGTGGAGCAAGATCTATCAGCTGTTTAGCAAGAATATTTTTTTTTGTACCCTATACCAAAGGATGCAGTTGATAATAAATTTGTCATTCCGTTTGCAACACCGCAAAATATTGGTCGGAGACCCTCTTAAATACATATTTTTTTAACCATCGTAAAATTAGAAGACGATCGAGTTATGTCCGCCCGGCCCTGTGTCTGTTGAAAGCATGCCACTGGTAAAACGAATAAGGCTAGTGCCCTTAAATTTTTTCTGATATTAGCTAAAGCTCAAAATCTTTGAAGGATTGTAAATGAAAGAAATTGGTCAAAAGAGAAAAAAGTTTAGGGGACTTAAGATACTTCAGCAGAAAGAATCCTTTTCTGAGTATTCTCGACGAAAAATACTTAGACGTACTCAAAAAATGCCATTGTTGCAGGACGTTTCGGCCCATGGCTCGAATGTAGTTTTCCAATTAATCGTATCAAGTTTGAAGGGGAATTTCTTTACATGGTGCAGAACGTGTTTTATTTGACATGGTGCAGAACGTGTTTTATTCTTCGTTTTTTGATTAACTCTACTAAAACTAAACTACTAAAATTCCATTGCAGTAAAAGAATTTCGGCTCCTATAACCAAATGTCGTAATGGATATTCGGTTCGCCATACTATAAGATTATTAATATGATCATCGTATTGCAGACGCAACTAATTGGTCGGTAATACCAATAAAAGGCATACAATTTATTTAGTTGCCATAGGTGGTTGTGGCAACCAAAAGTTTTGACAACATTATGTTGTTGTAACCGAATATTGGTGATGATACCTACACTTTCATTTTAACTTAAAGCGAAAATAAAAATGTTCCATCATCTTTTCCTCTTTTTCCCCGACATGACTCTCCCTATGCTTAAAAGACCCTATTCACTACACCGAAAGTTTATTTGGTTCGCAGTAATTAGTAGAGGGAACTAACCATTATTCTTTAAAGAGAAAAGTATTGGTAATCGTAACAGATAAAAATGATTATCAAACTAAATTTGTATGTATTAATTGTTGTTATACGAGATTTATGATTACAAGTACTCTTTTAGTAGGGTTGCCATTACCACAAACATTTGTTAACTAGACCAACTGAAATTGTATGTATCCGATTATTTTTTATATTTAAGGATTCTAAAATTTTAGTTTTCTTATTTAAATTATGAGAAGTTTTTTGAAACTTTTTTTTTTATTTTTAAATCTAATTAAGTTTGCATGAACAAGTAAAACGATTTTCGGCATCTATGGATCACAGATTTCCATAGCTTGCTCCATTTATTCATGAAAGAAATGCGGATCTAGGTATTTTCCCAATCGATTCATGCTGCGTTTTCTTAAAGAGCTCTGTATACCTCTTGTTATAGATTGGGTCACACACACAGAAAACAGGCGGCTGACGTCAAAACCGGTTGCAATCGACTCGTTTTTCACTAAACGCGGCTAAATTGGGAAATGGCATCAAAATAACACTTTTTAATAGTATTCGAATTTAAAGATGATCTATTTGCAGTTTTTAGCGTCCTGCGCAGGAAAATATTATTGAGGAAGCATTTGTTGCTGGAATACTAAGGATATTTTTAGCTAATTATGGCAACGGTGGGAAATTCTAATGTAAATATACCAGAGGAGAGGTCATTTTGTGTTGAAGCGTAAGTTCAAATGCGCACTCGATCATTACAGTGCATCGTGCTTTTCGTTTATAATACGCTGTTCTCTTTGAGGGGCTATGTGAACTGGCCGGCACGCTCACCAGACTTAGATTTTTTCCTTTGGGGTTACCTGAAGTCGAAGGTGTATATCAACCGTCCCAACACCTTGCATTGACTATATTGAGGCTGAAATTGGCAGAATACCAGTGGACGTGCTTGTTAGAGTTCATGAAAACTTCAGAAAACGTATGCAGCAGTGTGTGGATAGCGAAGGTCGACAGATACATTATTAAAAAACCTTTAATTTCAAAATTTCCTTATTATTCAATATAATTAAAGTACAAAATAAATTTTTCTAAGGTTCATAATTTTTGTATGTCAATTCCAAATTTCAAAACAGGATACTGTTGACGACTATTGAAATCAACAAAATCTACGATTGAGCAGTTAAATCTCATGCGTAGGGGACATCTAATTTCGTCGTTTACACCTACTCGTTTTTGTATAGAAACGCGTATTTCAATGGTTTTGTTTCAAAAGTTTACGATGATGTTTTTTGTTTAAATCGAGGGAAGTTGCACGCTCGTTAAAGTTTTCCGGTCTGTGCTTCACTAGCTGCAGCATAAGGCCATTGTACGAGTTGACACAGCCGCCGTCGCCGTCACAGCCACCGCCATAGGTCAACCGACATTACAGGGTCCAGAGTTTTTACCGCCTTCTGCTGGCCATTGTGTGCTCGTCCATTGTGCGAGTTCGACATCTGCATCGTTCGTTGATTTTTTATGTGGCGGTTATTTGGCGAATTCGCCCTTTTCGGAAGGGGAATTCAGATTGTAAACAAAACTTGTTATGCACTGTTTGGCTGTTGGAAGTAAAACGCCCACCGCGCTCGCCTTGTAGTGTGTACACACAACACTACACATTCTCGAAATACATCAAGGACGGGCGGAAAATAATGACGGAGCAAAGAGCACGCAAAAACGCAGATTCTGAAGCACAAATTCGGAGAAACGTTGTTGCAGGAGCCGTAGTCAGCCGTGTTGAGTGCCCCTGAAAATGAAGCCATATGTGGCGGTGGTATACAAATTTTATTTGGGCTTTTGTTACTGTTGTTTACCATTTATTGTCGCGTTTCTTGTTTGCAAATATTATCCCCGGCACGGTCTCACACGTTCGTACGTGAGTGTAGGTGTCTCTTCCGAGTGGGTGTTTGCTCGAGCACAATATTTGTGTCGCGCTTTTTCCGAGGATTCCTTGCGTTGGCCGGCCGCCGCAGCCACTGCCGGTGGCGGGTGTTGGGCCATTATTTATTGTTAAATGCTATTTTTAACTACAGAAATTCGTCATTCAAGTGGCAACCGCCACTCTGCATTCTGCACTTGCACCGCTCACCATCATCGAGCAGGGAGCATGACCGACATGCCGACGGCCGAGAGGAGTGTTTAAAGCAATGACGAATGGTTTTTCAAAAATGCTATCAACATTCGTTTTCGGCTCTTGATGATGAATGGTTTCCTTGGAATATACAAATACTACACTTAACATTAAGTACAAGTATTTAATAATGAAAACTCACACGTACACACACACATGTACATACGTTTAAAGAGGATGGACACGTAATGTAAAACGATATCCACGAGTGATTCCGAAAGGTTTCTGCGACCAATTGCATATGGGTTACTGCGATTTCTGGAAAGCCATTGTTGTTGTGCGAAAATTCACATTGCGACCACTAGTTGTAGGCGTCAATAGTGTACCCAATTACTGCACACAGAGCAAAAATCAGTTTGAAATCGGTCCGAACTACCAATATTGGTTTGGATAAAAATACTCTCTGTTGCAATCACCAACATTCCATGGTATTGCCGGTAACATGGTTCGCCTTACCATTAAATGGTAGCCACAAAAAAATTACGATTCTTACATCCAAAAAGTCGGTTATACCAACCGGTAGTTATGACAACCAACCGATAATGAAGTGCATGTTACCAATAATTGGCGGTGACAACAACAATAATTTTTAGTTGCTTTAGTTGTCAAACATCGTTTAGTTCGCTGTTCAACATATTAAAGTACACTATGCAACAGAACTTCAAATCGAAAAAGCCGTTGTCTGAGGGCTGTATGAAAATGTGGACCGATATTGTCCAAAACTATCAGAATCGATTATAGATCAATATGCAGTATGTCAATTAAATCAACATCAAATATCAGGTGAGGCTTGTACAGTGGAAGTACCTACAGTCGGATACTTGAAATCATGCTTTCTAAAGTGGCACTTGTCGCACTAAGTCATCAAACCCTGTGCCATATTATGTTAGTGGATTTCATAATATGGTTCAAATCCTAATTTTAATGTTGTTGTGTGCATCGAAATATTGTTTAGGGGGATCAAGAAATGGCCATAGAAAACATTTGAGAATTACAATATGGTTGTGAAAATCATACATTGGTTCTGGTAATCCAAATATGAATATATTTAATTATAATATTGTTGTGGATATTATTATAATGTTGGAAGGATCATTTTATATTTTATTGTCGTTTGAATTACACTATGGTGAAAAATGTGTTTGTGGTCGTGGCAACCAGAATATGGTTCGCTTAGATCATTATATGGTTAAATGCAGGTTTAATCGGATTGAGTGGAATTATATTATTTTTGTGTGGGATCATTACATAGCGAAGTAAGATGATAATAACATCTTTCGCGCTCAAACGTCTTTATTCATTTGCACGACATGTTGCAGTCAAAGTAATTCCTGTAGTTTTATACGAGAAATGATATGGTTACACTATGGTCACCGCAACAATAATTTGTTCTCTACAATAAAAGCATGTTCGTCGCAACCATTTGACAACCATTGCGACAATATTACTATTGTTGAAATGTTACAATAGTATTACTGCCAAATTTAGAAATAATAATATAGTTTAGCAACCATATTAACGTGGTTGGTGCGACCAAAGTATTGTTGTTAAAAATGTACTTTAACAATATTATAATTACAGCAATCATACAGTATGGTTGCGACTATAAACATAACAAAACAGTTTTTATAGAGCATACATGTAAGTGTGTGCGTATGTATTTTTGATATACAAAAAAAACACATTCAGTGAATGGTTGTTGTCCATTAAAAAAAACAACAATCGGAAGGTAGTTCGAGGTTTTTTTATTGTGTTTACTTTGTTCGGTGAAATACTCTAATACCGACTGGTTCTCGTTTATTTAAAATCTGCCTCCACTTAAATATATAGCCATTGATTATGGTTTAATCACATTCGTTACTTGGGGTCTACGGATGGTGAAGTAGCATTCACCCCTCCTGGCAACTAAAAGTATTTTCGACTGCCGTTGGAATATATAAGTACCTATATAATTTTTTCTTGAATGGAATGTTCAATAAAAATATGGCCTCAAATCTAGCTATGAACTAATTGTAATTCAATTTTAAATAACTTGCGTGATAAAAATCTCTATTTTCGAATAACAACATTACACAATCATGGTTCGTATGGTTCATCGTATGGTTGAGTAAATCATACTATGATAATAGCATGGTTGCGTGTGAATCGTACTATGATTGTATGAGGAAAATACTATGGTTGTGAGGATCATAACACGGTTGTGAAGTTAACAGTATGGTTATGTGTGAATCATACAATTGCTGTGAAGCTCATATTATGGATGCGTGCGAATCATACTATAGTCGTAAGGATCATACTATGGTCGTAAGAGAAACATACTAGTTGTGATGATCATAATATGGTTTTGAATTTAATAGTATTGTTATGTGTAAATCATACTATTGTTGTGAGGATCATAATATTGTTGTGCCACAACCATATACCCACAACCTCGCTGTCGCGCCATGATATCGGACTTTTTACTAAATGAAATTAAAATCCCGTAATCTTGACGATATTTGTTTTTTGGACGGAGCCACTTGCCATACAGCTGCTCAAACAATGGATCTATTGAAAGGTCATTTTGAAGAGCAGCTGATTTCACGTTTAAGACCGGTGAGTTGGCCGCCTAGATCGTGTGGTATCCTAACTTTAAACTTTTTTCTTTGAGGATACGTAAAGTCCAAAATCTGTACCGACAAGCCAACTACGATTCGATCCAAATGCTTGAACGAGCCATCCAAAATTGGACCCTCAGAATGGACACCCTGAGGCGCAGTTGCGGCCAACATTTCAAGGAAATTACTCGTATATTAAAAAAGGAAATGGCATAAAATTTCCTTCGAATGAATAAAAAAGATTCCACACTTGATTTGAGTTTTAGTATTTTTTTAATTTTGAAAAAAATACATTTGATGGATCACCCTATATTTCTTATCAAAAATCTGTAAGACCAGGACTTCAAGCATTCATTTAAGATGTTTTCAATCACATTAATCCTTATGTAGTTTACTTAGTTTTTTGTATAAGTATACCAAACGTAATTACACTCGAAAGTAATTAACAAGTCTTGAAAAGAATTATTCAAGATATATCAAAATTTTAACTGTCAAGTTTTAGGTGGCCGTGACTAGGGAAAAAGCCAAAAATCGATTGGTTGTTGTTTTGAATAAAAAGGTGGTCCATCTATGGCGAAAACTCTGATCAAGAAATAGATCGTATGGCAGTATCGTATAGATTTATATGGCAGTATCGTTTGGAAGCATTAACCGTCTAAGACAAGAAACTTAAACTGTCTGGCCATTTTATTTTTTTGTTTTCATACATTTTTTAGGGACTTCGAAATATGTTTTCGTCGTAAACAAAGTTTTTGCTGTGACTAAACCGAAACAAATATTATAGGGTTTATATTTTAATCTTGGAATAAACAATATTATGTTACAGCAGCCAATTAAACAGGGTTTGGTCACTACATACGACATAATCTGTTGTCACCACCAATTATTGGTACCAAAGTAACATGTAACACACAATTGCTTGGTTGCCATAACCGCCAGTTGTCGCAACCAATAGTTTAACTGAATTCGGTCTGTGTAATATGTATAACTGTGTTATTGGCTGTAAATACCGTGATATAGTTGTAGCAATCATCGTATGATACGAGAATCTCGAATCATTATACCACCTATACTATGGAATGTTGCAACAGAAATTCGGTTTATCCAACCGAATTTTTGTAGTTCGAATCGATATTCAACTGATTATTTCTATGTGTACATACAAAAATAAATGAATAAGCATAGAAACTTTATAATATTTAAGTACAAAATACGTTAATATCACAATTTAAGTGTACTGCTCGAATCAGAATCACTCGTTGATGCGATTTAACGATATCTGACAGCCCGTCTATCCGCTGTCATCCACGTTTTGATACAGCCCCAATGCAATGATCTCTACCGACGATACAAGCGATCCGGATCATCCATTTAAATTTCGATTTCAATACAATTTGGCATGATATTTTCGATTCACAAACAACTATTTTTGGAACAATTTGAGTCATAGAGGCCTATATACAACTTGTCTGACATATGGCTTTAAAACATCTGTATAAATTTTTATGTGACCATTTCCGAGAAAAGGGACCTAGTGTGTCAAAAATTCTGGTACCTAAAAGGGTGCAGAATAAGATGAAATGAGTTAGATTTCTGATAAAAAATTATTTACCCCATTAAAACGTACAAAACGAACTTGCTAAAATCGATAAAATTAAGAAAAACATAAAAATTTTACTTTTTATGATTTTTGTCTTTAAATAGTTTTTTTTCGTCAGTCTTCAAATTTTTTTGGAGTTTGGACTTTTTTTTCGATCTTTCGTAATCTGGTACTTCGATTTTCTTCCGTTTGACAATTTCAGTATTTTCTGCACTTTGACTTCAGCTTTCTTTTTCTCATGATCCGGTGCTTTGATTTTTAATCTTGCTGGCAGGTTCAGATTTATTTTTCGATTTTTTTTCGCTTTGGGTTTACTCGGTTTAGAAGCTACAAAATCCCGCTTCTGTGAATCAGTACATAAGACCCTGACATTCTCATACAAATACCATTTGCTATTTAACGATAAACCGCTTGGTGCAATGAGCGGAGGTAATTCGTTTGGTAGCAACAATAGCAAAGGTATTGTCACACTAAAGGCGAAAACAATACGTCACCACATAGGCTTGACGTCACCATAGTCGGCACCCAATCATAACTAACCATACCAAATCGCATCTCCCAACTGAAGGTGTGTTCACAGTGATAATGCGTTATGAAACTTTAAATGCTTAATTTTCACACCCTAGGGCCCTTTTCTCGGAGAAGGTCACATATATAAAAATTAAATTATTTTTGCAGTTTGGCTAAATTTGGACGACGGTCCCTATGTCCAAAAATCTGAACAATTCAAATGGGTAGCAAAACCAACACCATGGGTAGCAAAACCACTAATTCAAAACTTCCATTCCTTCAAAAAAGTTTAAAACCGGAATTTGGGTTAAAGCCGTGATTTTACTTTTCGACAGTCGATTAACTCAACACACGGTTTTGAAAAAAAAATCGAAATGTCGGTTTTCTGAAATCCCGGAAAATCGGTCATTGTCCTTTATTACTCTCAATTATATCCTCTAGATTTAATTATCGTGTGCGCAAAATTATTTCTCCCCATATGCTGCGGTGTTTTAATTCTCCAGATGTCTTTGCCCATCAATCGTCAATTGCTGTTAAATCTGAAATTACCTTCAATCAGCGACGAACCCAACACACCAAATCCTTAAAGTAGCCCGTTGAAAGATTACCATTGGGTTGTTATCATGCCTCGTGGAGCAAAATCCCTTACATAGGGCATGAAAGCATCATAAAGCCAAAAATAGCTTGAATAATCCCTGAAGAGAGCATTGACATACATTTCCAAACAATTTCCAAATACGAGATGACATCGGCATGAGATGTGATGACTAAAAATAGTTTCAAGTCTACCTTAAACTTTGCTTTGGTTCATCCACCAAATCTAATCAAACACACACCAAACATGGTCCACCCTCTTGCGTGAGCTCCAAACAACCACTTCGTTGCAGGGACTGGGGGGTGGCACGGACTTTTCGTACATACAGGCAACACATGGAGTCCATGATTGCACGTGAGGTACATGGTGTGATTTTTCGATCCCTCTCGATTTTCCCCGGCATACGTGTAACATAAATTTAAAAAAAAAATTAGTTTCCCTTTGTTGCGTTGCAAGTCTCCCCCTGGCTTGGCCATTCCCTGCCTCACTCATGCTAATGCTGCTGCTGCTGCTCATTAGACTTGAGGGAACCATTAGTAAGTGTGATTGGTGGCAGCAGATGCATCAACAAGCAGCCGTAGTTTATGGCTGATCCATCCGACCGAACAACCGAAAGGTAAATAAAATTAGAAAGAGGGGGCAAACAAAAAACACATCTAATTTGTTGTTGTTGTCATTGTCATTCCGATGAGCTGCCGCTGTTGTTGTTGCTGCTTCACATTTCGTCTCAATGCATCGTGTTTTTTTCTTCCATTACATCAATGCTCCACAAACATGCTCGTTGAAATGAAATGTTGCTGTGGCTGCTGCTGCTTCTACATACGGCGAAGATGTTCCATTGTACGGGTGCAGGGGTGTTCGGATGTGCTGTTGATAAATCCATCGTTGGTCGCATCGCAAGCGTATCGACACGAAAACGCTCCGCAATACGAAACACAATAATTTCTCTAGCATTTTAAGATTAAGTGACATCGAGAAGTACTCACCACATCCCCATAGCGAACCCCCATCCCCTCAATCTTCTGCTCCTCGCCTGACACCTTGGCGTACACTGGGGGAAGCAATGGAATGGATGGAATAAATTGGATTACAGCTTCAAATATGTTCTTGTTTATTTCGTGTGTGTGTGTGTATGTGTGTGCGTGAGGATGTGGATCTGCTGGTTAAGGGGGGCCACGAATAATTGTTTCTCTGGATGAATGGGTGGGTATATGTCGCCTGGCATCACTTCTATTACCGTGTTGCAGCCATCGATGAATGGATGGATGAATGGTTGGCTAGATGGATAGATGGATGGATGGATAGATGGCAATGGTGGGACAGTGATTGCAGAGAGCAAGACTACCGCTTGTCGTCGCAGTAATCGCATTGCATGTGATGGCATGTTTCACAAAAGATAAATGCTTGTTGCCTGATATTTTTTGTCCCAGAACAGAAGAATATCGATGGGTTGCTTCCATGCAATGAATGCCATGTGAATGATGGGAATTATGAATTTTGAGAGTTGTACGTTGTATTTGTTGCACCGAATGAAAAATGACTCCGCTATTAATATGAAAATACGAATGTTCTCTAGCTACACAAATACAAATACACGTGCACATGCACACATATACACACACATGCACACGAACACATACATTCATTTCGGTGTATCCTTCTCGTAATGAATGTGTTAATAAATTAAGATCTTCTCGTTTTGAAAGAGATTAGACATTCGTGCTTTTCTGCCAGAGCATTTGCAACTGTGTGTAAATGGAAAATCCTGTGCCTCGATACGCGTTGGGCGGACACCCATGCTCAAACACTTCCTCATATTGTTAAGCTTCGTGTTCTATTTCTGGAGTTCTCACAAGGAAAACAATTTCCTGCATATGTTGTAATGCATCATTGAAGAATGCATCCTTGTGTGAGTAGTCAATATCCTGCCAATCTGAAGTGAAGTGCATAATTAATTTTTACTGTTTTTGAAGAGAGTATCTGAAATCATGCCATGCAACTCGAGAATTTTGACGGACAGATTATGAACATTTTACGTTATATTTAAAATAACACGTGAACAGAATACACTAAAGAGATCGTGTGCATAGTATTAATGGAACATATCACACCCAAATAAATCAGTATATAACAAATTTTTGCATCATTGATTGATCACTACCTACGTCCAGAGAACAGAGGTGTTTACACAACGGAATTGTTTGCTGACTTGTATGTTGGTGGTTGCACGTAATATTCATGGACTCCATCGCTGCAACCAAATGTTGATTGGGTACACGGAATTTTGCAGTAGTGGGAACAAAAAGTCGGTAACCCTTACTTATTATGAAGATTATTGGCACTATATTTGAATATGTTTGTTTGTTGTTATAGATTATGGGCTAAAAGAACTCTATGAATTCGGTTGTCATTACCACGAACATTTGTTAACTGGACTAACTGATTGTTAAGTTTTATGTACTCAGTTATCTGACCGGAAAAATAATGATTTTTATTTAATTTTTATATTTAACGATTTGAAAATAGTTATTCTGTTATTTGTATTATAAGCAGGTCTTTTAAAACTTGTTTTTTTGGAATCTTATAAAGTTTGTATGCAAAAGGGGAAGGATTTTATGCATCAAATTGGTAAAGTGGGTCAAAAAAATCAATTTTGGTTTTCAAAGGTCAAAAATTTAAAGATAATGCTGATTATGATAAATTACTTAAGTGGAGTAAAGTGAAATTGTAATCCTAAATATTTCCGGCTACTTAAGAGTTAGTGTAACACTATGTAAATACCTCAAATATGAAAATACCAATGAAGCCATGGCTACAGATGTGATAAA
This sequence comes from Hydrotaea diabolus, assembly GCA_963513945.1. Lineage (NCBI taxonomy): Eukaryota > Metazoa > Arthropoda > Insecta > Diptera > Muscidae > Hydrotaea > Hydrotaea diabolus. Next base: position 190,830,602 of record OY740718.1, read on the forward strand.
AAAATTAATATTCTTTCATATCGGTAATATTTTGTAGGTTATTTAAAAAAGTGTGAAATAAATCTTAGCACTCTGTGGGTTTTGGTTTGGTTTAAAAGTATAAAAATAATATTTTTTTTAAATGGACGAAAAGGGTAATTTTTTCATGAAGATATTTTAATTTTTTTGAGACGATCTTTACTTAAATGATAAAAGTAGTAATTAAATGATAAAAACAAGAACAATAAGAAAATTAATTAGACAAAATTTTTTAATTTTTCTTCACTTATTCGAAAAAAGGACAAAAAAGACAATCCAATCTTAGAGATAGGATATTGAAATGTTCAATGAAAATAAACTCCCTACGATTTCACTTGAGACATCTCATCATGAAAATTCGATTTCATATGTATAGCGTAGCAAATTAAAAATTTCTTAGGTCCATAAGGAGGTCGTTCTTTTGAGTGTTTCCAATAGCCATCTTAGTCTTTCCTTATAATAAGAAATAATTCAAGATGTGGACGCGGGGAAAGAAGGGATTTTACGCACTCTAAAAAAATAGTCTACAATAAACAGTCAATTGTTCAATGAATAAAGGGACCGCACAGTTGAAGGCTAAGGCCTCCAAGTAAAACTTTAGAAGGAATAAAATTCGTTATTCGGCCTTTAAACATGAAATTTGGGACGTAATTACGTTTGAAAATGTGATTGTGTGTTAAAGGATTTTAAAGGGGACAATACGTTATTTTTAAATCCTACAGAAAGAAAAATTAGGCCATATTCAGAAAACAGTGCGGAGGGTTTAAAATGCAAACTTTATCTATAAATATGTTCTTAACACAAATATATTATACTCAAAAATATTCACAAATGTGTCATGAAACGATCTGAGAGCATATCATTATTAGTTTTATTTCCTTTACAATTGATAAAAGAGCGTACTTTTATATCTCATATAAGAGCCATAAATAAGACTATCAGAGAATTTTCAGAGCAATACAAGATGGTTCATATTGGCTCAGCTTTTAAAAAAAATTACGAGCCGTATTAGATCTTTATCTAGTAATCCAGTTGTAGTAATTTTTCTTTTTTACTATTAAAAGATTGTTTATACATTTCACTTAGTAATAATTTCCGATATTTTTGACAAAGTATTTTACATATCCGCGGATAGTTTCTAGAGATTTGATTGGCTTATTGGTGATGTGACAGCGCACAGAAAAATTGACCTTAGGGTAAAAAAAATCAATTTTCACTTTTTTTTTGATGTGGACAACATCTGAACATCGAATCAGACCGATCCCATGCCCCAAAAGTGATCCCTCCCAGAGATATGCGCTTTTAATAAAAGAGATGGAACACCAAAGATACACGCATTTAAATCTTTAAAATGGCTCTCTTTAAAATGGCAGCTGTGAAAAAGTCGTAATATCCCCGGACAATCTGCGGCGACTATCAGTGCTACACTGACTCAAAAATAGCATCCCACTTGACCTTTCATACAAACACTGCAGCGATTGTCCACCATGGTAGGTGGGGCTGCAAGCGGGCGTCTAACTTGTGTACAATAGTCAGGGTGATGGCTAAAAGCTGGCAGCCCCAGAAATTTCCTAAGATACAGAGGCCCAATCACCCGCTAATCTGAAATCCCACGACTAACGAAAATAATACAAGGCAAATAGAATAAGAATTACTTCATGTAACGATGACAAACTTTAGCATCAAAAAAGGATACGAATTGGTCAATGGAACGTAATGGCGCTTCACAACTAGTGCAGTGTGAGGCAGCACAAAGTAAACATAATATTGCAGTTATAGGCGTAAGCGAATTGCAGTGGTGTGGAACTGGCTACATGATAACATCAAACGGACATATAGTGTTACTTAGTGGGAAAACGGAATGAAGCAAAGGCAGTGTTGCTTTTATAATTCACAAGCATCAGAGCTAAAAAAGCGCATAAAAGTGGTAAGTTTTTTAGGCCCCTTCGGCTCATGCGTCCAAACCCAAATATGAGTTAAAACTAAAAAATATATCTCAATTTAGATTCGTAGCGAAATTTGCTTTAATATCGAGCCATAAGCGCTAACCTATCGTAAGTCAAATTTTTGGAAAAAAAATTTTATTGCTGAAAAATAATCGTTAGGACAAGCCTCATCGTTTTGTATTTTTAAAATGACAAAATTGTTAGTAAAACATCAAAAAAAAAGCTTTTGCATTTTATCGTAAATGATTGTTTAAATTTTATTGTGTAGCAATTTTATCGTAAGTCACACATCAAATTGCTGCAGCAATCGCAAATGTGTTCAGATTTTTTTTTTTGTTTTTTGATACAGTTATATGAGTAGGTAGAAATCTTAAATTTTTGCATTAAAACATTTGCATTTTTAATAAAGTTGTTTGAAATAAATAATAAAAACCGTCTCCTGTAAAATTTGCATTTTTTCACTTACGATAGGTTAGCGCTTATGGCTCGATATGTCAATCTTGCGTCTTCATTTACGATCCTAACTTGAGCCTTGGTTCTTCGTTCACAATTAGTGGAGTGCACATTTGCTATAATTTTAGTCCCATTAAAGTAAAAGATTTTTTCTATTTATAACCCAAACAAGGGAGTGCCAAATTGAGGTCTTAACAGACTAATGGACGGCGTAGAAGACCTAAGCATTTTACGACGATCAATCATATGCATTCATAATAGGGGCTCCGATCAATATTTCGAGATGTTACAAACGGAATGACAAATTTACAATATACTCCTTCTTATCGTGAAGGGAGCATAGCAATTTTTACACCAGTGCATCGCATTGATTTTGATCATGATATTATTCTTTTTTAATTACTTAGTTGACAGTTTATACGATTTAGATATATTAGACGTTTAAATCAGAGGGCGATTAGTTGAAAATGTCAGCGCGAAGTAAAATCACTTGGTTATGACCAAATTCCATAGCCAAGGCATATGGGCTTTTATAAAATTATTTGCTTAAATTTTCACAGATTACGCATGAGTTATGTTGAACTTTATTTTTTTTTCATTTCAGTATTGTTTGCCATTTCATCATGGAAAGACTTACAACACGAAAACCACGGTTTTCGAGCATTTCGCCATTACCGTCGAAATGCTCGAACGAGTAATCCAAAATTGGACCCTTAGAATAGGAACGTGGAATGTCAGAAATCTCCACGAATCTGGGAAAGCTAATAATACCATAAGCGAAATGAATAGCATCCAAAAAGACTCACTAGGTATTAGCGAGACATGGTGGACAGATGGTGGAGAATTGAGATCTGAAAATGAAACAGTTGTGGAAAGGGAGTGGGAATCATTGTCAGAGACCATGCGTAAAATGATATGCCCCAATGTCAAAAAGAACCATGATTTCAATGTTAATGGGGAAACAACTTAATTTTATTCTGGTCTATGCTATAACCAGTGATGCCTATGAAATAATTCTTAATGAAATTGAAAAACTCATAATGTAACTGAAAAATACGGGCTTGGCGAACGAAATGACAAGGGTGTTATACTAGTACAGTTCTGCCAAGAACATAACTTGAAAGTAACTAACACAATATTTTGCATACATCCCAGAAGAAGATTATACAAATGGAGATCACCACAGGACAATAGATAAATTTTTGTAAGAAATCAAATGGATTACATTATCATACGTATATATACGATATAGTTTAACAAACCCAGGAGCAGATGTTCCACCAGATCACAATCTATTGCAGGCGAATATACACGCAGAGAAAAGATATGGTTACTATATGGTCGCCGCAACAATATTATGTTCTCTACAATAAAAGCATGCTCGTCGCAACCATAGTATTGTTTTTTGAATTTAATTTTAACAACAGTATGATTGCGGCAATATTAATATTGTTGAAATGTAACAATACTATTATTGCCAAATTTAGAAATGCAAATATGGTTGTAGCAACCATATAAACATGGTTGGAGCAACCAAAGTATTGTTGTTCAAAATTTGCGTCAACAATAATATGATTACGGCAATCATACAGTATGGTTGCGACTACGAACATAACAAAACAGATTTTATAGAACAAACATGTATACCAAAAAACACATACACACGATACAGTGCATGGTTGTTGTCCTTTTTAAAAAACAACAACAATCGGAATGTAGTTCGAGGGATTTTTATTGTATTTACTTTGTTCGGTGAAATAACCTAATACCGACTAAAAGTATTTTCAACTGCCGTTGGAATAAATAATTTTGTTTCATGAATGAAATTTTTAATAAAAACATGGCCTCAAATCTGGCTATCAACTAAGTGAAATGCGATTTAAAATATATTGCTTGAGAAAAATCTCTATTTTTGAATAACAACATTACCCAATCCTAATGAATAATTTTGGGGATCATAGTATGGTTGAGTGAATCATACTATAATTGTAGGGATAATAGTATGGTTGAGTGTGAATCATACTATTGTTGTAAGGAGGATAGTATGGTTGAGTGTGAATCATACCATGGTTGTGGGGACTATAGTATGGTTGTGTGTGAATCATACTATTGTTGTGAGGATCATAATATTGTTGTGCCACAACCATATACCCAACAATAGTATGATACCCTTCAAATATTGTCACGCCAACCATACTTTTTTTCTGCGTGTACGACTAAAACCTGTAAATGCTTGAAAACCAAAAAGCATACCCAGTTTTGATGTGACAAAAACCACAAATTAATGACGGACTCGGAGATATAAAGAAAGAAAACATAATTAACTTTTTTAAAATGCAACTTCACAAAACTCTCTTGGTGATATTTTGGAACTTCGAAAAAAGAACTGAACAGAGAAATGAAAACTATGAGAGATACTGGAAACTAAATAAAGAAATAAGGATTACAGCTCGAGCAGCAAAAAAAAAATCTGCTTAAAAAAATGAGAGGAAATAGAACACCTACAAAGGCAACTCGTGGACTTCAGTCTTCATAAAAAACTTTAAGAAGCCGCTGGAATACATAGAAAAACCAATCCGTCAATTTTTTTTAACGACAAAAATGAAGCTATTTTGAATTGGCAGAATACATTGCAAAATTGTGTGACAAAACTATTTAGGACAATGAGAGATCAACTTAGGAAGTAAGCCATAATAGGGAACTAACCCATAACAACAGATGAAATACTATATGCAAGCACTATGAAAGATAACACGGCAGTAGCGCCTGATGAAATTCCCTACGAGATTCGTAAACTAATACGAGTAGATAATAATAAAGAAAAACTTCTGGTTGAACTGTTCAACTGTAATCGGAACAGACCAATATACACAAGACAGGTTAAAATTTACCGTTATCACTGTTCCTAAAACGACAAATTCTGGGAAGTGCAGTGATTACAGACTTATCAAATTAATGATTCTCGCTCTAAAATTATTCCTAAAATTAATTCACAAAAGAATATACTTTAAGTGAGCCTTACTCACTTTCGATTCAAGAAAGGTATAGGTACAAGAGAAGCGTTTTTTGTATTCAAATATAAATACAAAAATTCTGAGAGGTTCTAAAAGACGTATTTATGTGCTCTGTGGATTATGAAATGACCTTCGACACGGTCCAACACCACAAGCTACTTGAAATCCTAACCTCTATAGGAATTAATGGAAAGGAACTTCGATGCGTAAAAACCCTATATCGGAACCAAACAGCTAGAACTAATGTCGATGGGGATATGACTGACAATATTAAGACAGGGTTGCTCTAACAATTATTCCGAGAGAATATTCCATAAAACCATTGAAGGTGAAAGAATAGGTATAAAAGTAAATGAAATCCTCATAAATAATTTAAGATATTTAGATGATGCCACGTTAATAGCATGTAGCATAACCGGTCTGCAAAACTTTCACGCGTAAGCGAATCATACGGCCCTAAAATCATTTTAAAAAAAGACAAAGTAATGATAATTAGTAGGAAAAATAGTCGCTATAATACCTCAATAAAAGTATTGAATGAAGAAATTTAACGTGTTAGAAAATTTAAAAACTTGGGAGTCTTAATCACCGACCAATGAGACATATGAAAGATGATAAAAACCCGAATGGAAATGGCGAGAAATGCATTTCATAAATACGAAAATATTACAACATTGACCAGCCACGACATAACGGTAACAGCAAAAGAGCTCATTTTTATGTGTAAGGTATGGTCTGTACTCGCACTGTTATAAGGAACAGAAATTTAGACAATAAAAGCAACTGACGAACGGAAACTAGAAGCTTTCGAAATATCGATATGGCTGAACGCGCGGAAAAGAACAAACACTTACCGACAACTGATCGCAACTATCAAAAGAAGAAAAATATCGTATTTGGGACACATAATAAGAAACAACTAGTACAAAATAATTACAGGGAATATTTAAAGTAAAAATTGAAGGAATGCTCATAATAGGCAGAAGGAAAATGTCATGGCTAAGAAACATCCAAGAATAAACAGGCTACTTAGACGAAAAAAACTTCTATTTGTCTCAAGAAACAGGGAACCATACTCGTATAACAGTGTATATTTTTGTATATTTAATTTTAATAAAAACAAACGCACACTTTATGTATAGATGTATGTTAATTGTATTGATCGATCGCTTATATCCGAATTACGGATGTGCAATAAAGAAGAAGAATTCTTTAAAACACCGTTATTCCAGTTATTGGAAATATCTCGGATTTTAGCGTCCTGATTGTAGCACAACCACAGCAGACAGCTTGCCGTGTTGCATTCTTTGAAGGTGAATTGGATCATCGATACGACCTTAAACGATATGTATGCCATAGTCGTCGTCGCCGTAATCGAAATGTCAAAACGACCAAAAGAAATAAGGTCAAATTGCAGCCTTTTGTTGTGTGTTTTAGGCGCATTGTCACCCATGATCTAATATTAATTTGGTCAAAATAACAAACAAAACAGAAGCAGCACAAGGAAATCCCTGACATAAAGAGAAACAACGTGATGATGTGGTAAGCGGTGGCGGCGTGGTGGCAATAGATTTGTTGACGACAACGACGGTAGTCATCCACTCGATATGGAGGTGAATTTCTCTGGAAATCCTTAATGCGGCCATAAACTATTTCTCTTTTGTATTAAATCCAATAAGACAGTTAGACAACTTTATTGTGCAGGAGTATTAATACTCACACTTCGCTAGAATCACGAAACGAAAAAAAGATCCTATTAATTGTACGCTCATTTATGCTGCCGAGGCTCTTTTCTCAGGCACGCGCCATGCCATGCTGCTGCAGCCTACACAACACAGCAGGATTCTCACGTTCACACGGATTCTCACGTTGTGCTGTGCTGTAAGCTACGAAAAAGTGAATGAATTCCCAAATAAAAAAATCTCTAAAGGAGAGATATCACTGTGCGTGCGTGCGAATGAGTGCTGAGTGCGTGTATTTCATTTAGTACTCTGTGCTCTCCGATAACGAGGCGAGTGATGACAAAATGCAGATGTGTTGTGTTTGTTGTTGGTACATTTGCAAACATTGGCCGTCGTCGTCTCACCGTCGTAGTGTAGTACTCGTGAAGAAGAGCGCATACAAGGTCTTATCGCTTCGTATCTCTGTGGGTGTGAGCGAGTGTGTGTGCGATGTGGCTGTTATCCATTCAGCGCGTAGATAGTAGAGCGATGTAGTGTGGTGGAATCCCGAGGACTACGTCTGGTGGTGCCTGGTACCACTCTCGCGCGTATATTGTTGTGTCTTATTCAATGTGCCTGTGTGTGTGTGTGTGCGACTTTGTTTATGTTGCAGCACACTCAATTGTTTTGATTTCGTCCATGGCTGATGCAGACTTTTGGTTCTCACTTCTCTTGTTCTACCGTTCTGTGTGTGCTTGTCTCGTCTGATGATAACTGAACTGAGCGCAACGACCGAAATTCCGACGTCGTCGCCGTGACTAGCCAGGCAAACAAGAAGCAAATAAGACACACACACAGCGACACAGGCGCTCGCATACACGTATGGCAAAAGCAAACAGGCAGCCAGCTATCCAGCCACTCTAGACAAAGCAAGTTTTAGTACGTGTTCCTCCGTGTCTGAAAACAGTTCGAATTCCTTAACAGAGCGCGTGAATTTCCGTTCATTTTCTATTGTATCACCCAACATATCAGACAGACACAATCAACCACACTAATACACACACATATACACAGCAGCAGCAATACACATTCAAATATTCACTCACCTCAACAACGTCGACACATACTATATAGACGAGAATATATATACGTATGTATGAATGTACATAGAATTACGTTACGGTACATATCACCAGCACAAGGAAAAATAAAGGAATATTTTTCAAAACAAAAAAAAAAACAAACAAAACAAGTGAAACCCTTAAAAAAGCGAATTAAAGTTAAAGGAAAAATCGAAACAAAGTTCAGAAAGTGAAAAAGAAAGCCGAACAACACGAAGAAGAATCAGTGCATATCAACAGTCCCAAACACTTTAAGTGGCGAAAAAGAGCTTTTAAAGTGATACCAAAGGTTGCACTATTTTTTATCGGGAAAACAACCACCAGTTCTCAATACTAAAATTCCCATAAAGCGTGAGTGCACAACCAGTGAAACTACTTAAGTGTCAAAGTTCATGGAAAATTCGAAAACAAAAAATACATAAATTTTAATTGCAAAAAAAGAAACATAAGTGGAAATTGTTAAAAGTTCTTGGGCTTGTTTGCATTTTAACACCTTTTTGCCAGTTGAATATTTTAGTGACCCTAACACACGGACACGCGAGCGCGTAGCAGCACTCATCAACAACAGCATGGTCGTTGGGGGCCGCCAGAAAGGACTTTTCTAAAGAAAACACCGCAAAACTTCAAACTCAACTAAGCTGAATCTGTTTTCTGCTGTCGGCCAGTTCTAGTGTTTTTCTTTGTTTTGTGATAATATTAAGTGGTGAATATGAATGTTGTGTGAGTTAAACTCAAAACAATTAAAGAGGTGAAAACGTTAAAACACGAAAACCCAAATAAAACGTAAAAAGAAAAAAAGCCCGCAACCCAAGAACCTTAAAAGAAAACATATCAATATATTAACAAAAGAAAACAAAAATGTTTATATTGCAATACACCTAAAATCAACCAAGTCAATTATTATCCCATGATATCCAAACTGCCACAGGCCACCATTACAAAATAACAATAACAACAACAACAACTAATTGCTGCACTGCAACAACCACCACAAACAAAACCAGAAACATATCAACAACGAAATCTTTCGAAAAGCAGCTAAAAGCAACCACAAAAACAACAACAAGCATACTCCAACTCCAAACTCCGGTAACCAAAGATTCCCCCCATCAAACAAAAACACACACAAAAAAACAAAACTCAAAACAGAGTAGAAAAAAAATATCATCAGAAAAATATAAAAATAAAGCAAAACAACAACAAAACACGTTAATAGCATCAACCAGAAAAAACGAGCAAAAAGTAACCGCAACAACAACAGCAACCAAACAAGTTACTCAAGCCTTGCCACAAGTGTATATTTGATAATTCTTAAAGAAAAGCTTAAGCGCAGTACAAAATAAAAAACCAAGCGGGGCCCCAATACCACATACGTTGCATACAACCAAGCAACAATCACATCAGATCAACACAACGCCAGTTCGCTTCCTTTGGAACCGGTTGCCGCGCTTGGCATATTCTGTTTGTTGCTGCTGTTGTTGTCAGCTAAACTAAATAAATCAGTGAATCAAGTTTCGTCGTCTCTCCGGCAAAATGCACCTGTTTGTGGCGGCAGCAGCAACAGCAGCATCTTAAATCCTAAGCCTGTCGTTGTTAACTTGATTGGGTGCAACATTTATGCAAAGTTTAATGGCCTAAAGGAAATCATAATAACATGTTTCTCTAAAACGACTGCAACTCAACAGCCGCACAAACTTGATTGGATATTTTCTGTTTTGTCCTCTATTTCTTCGACTTCGTCTACTTCGTATGCCTTTCTTTCATTGAATTTTTATGATAAACAACCTCATAAACAAACATCGATACTCCTAGACTTGGGCTTAAACAGAGAAGGAAACATCAACGATCAGCATCACTACTATTAGCAGCAGCCGCACAGCCAAGTCTAATTAAAATTGGATTTTTCTTCTACTTCAGAAATTTATGGTAAGTTTCATTAGGCCATCATGTACATATGTGGCTCCTGTACTCAGTGCCTTAAGTATGGGCTACTTGAACCGTTGCCCGCTGTGTGCATATGTACACGTATTTTGCTCACAGTGGGGTGTTAAGTAGTCCTACACTGGGCACTAATTATGGGATGTTGTACAAGGCAATATTAATACTTGTTAAAACATAATATTATTTTTGCTTGAGACTGGCGAAAGACCGTTTTATGCACGGTCAATTCTGTTGACAGTGGTAGGGTGTCTAAAGAACGATACTCTCAAACGCATATGTTTCGATTATTTTTAAACATTTAGTTTCTAGTGCATAAAACATTAAAAAAATACTTCTTTGTCTTGAAATTTCAAAAAATATAAAGTCTGAGTATTGTAGCTGAAATCGTAAATATCATTCAGCAGGTTTGTATGCAAGTAAAACAATGTTCTCGCATACACTGAGCTGTTCAACTTTTGTGCAGGGTCGCGTTATCGAATAAATGCCATTGATAGTGTTGACATTAAATACTATACCACTACATCGATACTAAATTAATGGATACCGAAATTAAAGGCAAAGGAAAAATGACAAATCCATTTCGCATAACAAGATTTGTGGACAGATTTGAAAAATCAAATTTAGGTTCTGACTAAATTATTTACAAATCGTACCGATGATTCCAAAGTGGTGATCTGTAATAAAAAGCATTATATAGTAAAGTAACGAAAAGGCAAGTATTTACTAAAATGTATCGATTCAACAAAGTAACGATACTTCTTCCGTGACTCTACTTTACGGAACTGTGAGAAAGTTTACACCTGTAATTGAATAATTTAATATAAATGAAAATAATTAACGCACTTTCTGCAATACTATTAGGTTTAATTACTTTATGGAATACAATCGGCTTTAGTGGCATTAAGTTGTATGCTAAAAAGTAGTTCACATTCATTTCCGGCATTTCTTAAAGTTTACCTATAAATCGATTATTTGTTGAGGTCAAGCTCATTGATAAGTTTTTAGTTAGTCAATTAACGAATATTCATCCGCAACACCTGTTGGCAGATTTGTTATAACTAAACAACTTCTTGCGTCATGTAGACCTGCCGTCTGTAGGATTTTTTTAGATTATGTCTAAGGGTCCTTATAAAAAGTACACTATCTTACTAACATTCAGGTTTTACAAAATAGTATGACAAAATATTACATAATAGTTACATTGCTTAAATTGTTAAATGTCTTAACAACCGAATGTATAAACCCCGACTCTGGCATTTATATGTGTGATCTCTTCAGTAAACGATAAGCCTGATAATTTAGTTTTAAAGTTATCATCATAAATATTAGTTAACATAATTATTATGGTAATAGCTAAAAAATGTTCCTTTCCACTGATACATGCCCGATAAAGTGCAAGGCCATCATGATTCAAAAAATTTCATTTAGAGTAAAACGATTTCGGCCAAGCCAAATCTTAAGCTACTAAAAACCAAAAAAATTTAAGTTTTTTAGTCCCTTTCGGCCGATGCGCCCCACTCTTATGTTATACAAATCACTCTTTTTGGATTCTAAGCGAAATTTGCTTTAATTTGAGTTCCCATGTGTTGATCGACCTTTTAACCGTGTGGGACGTTTTTAAATCCACATGAGCTAAAACGTGCAGCAACTATTCTTTTCTTTAAGGTAATGACTGCATCTCAACTAACAGTACCCATCTTAATCATTGTACGTCCACAAAAAAATTGTGATTTGTTAATATCCAAATATATCCAAAGTGCACTGTAGGTACAAATATTATTGAGTTCCCAATTTAAGCGAACTTCGGGTTCTTGTCTGCACTGAACCGGATCATTTGTGTGGGCCGTAGCAGAAGGGGCATGGCCAATTATTTGCCACCAAGTTAACCTTATTTCTCTGTTCTTATCTTTTGTGCTAGATCGAATCGCATTAAAGATATAACAAGAATACCAAAAGTAAGCAAAATGGTGCTTTTGAATGGGAGTTTTCAGAATGGGGCGTGTCAACCACTTTTCTCATAAGCGATCTTTGTAGGTTTTAAAATATTACGGTCTTCATAATTTCCCAAGTTGTACACACTGGGTGACAAGTTATTTGGATTCTTATCTGCACTAATACTGTGTCGTTTTGTGGGAGGTACCAGAAGGAGCGTGGCTAGAATTCCAATTCTCTGACACCAAGTTTATCTTATACTTTCATTCTTAAGTATTGAATATTAGTAAGATCGTGTACCAATATTAGTTATAGAAGGCGTAATGGTTTTTTTTAACAATTATCCCATGGGCAGTTTTGGAAAAATATTACGACATGCAAAATTTAAAACCGATTGGTACGGAGCGTAAGAGAGTTATCGTGCGAACCAGCCGCAAAGACTGGCATGGTTCAAACGACTTAAAAGTCATGAAACAGATTTGGTCAAAACATATGTACGTACGGTCTTAAATGCCTTTTTTCGATACGTTTTTTTTGTCCGTACCAAATGATATATATTATACCCTTTTAGCCAGTAGGGTGAGGGTATAATTAATGTGGGAAAGCTACCTAGAAAATTATAGTTCGTCCGTCTAAAAAGGCCCTTCTGATTTCATTGATATTACACTAAATAACAATTTTATTGTACTTCACACAGGCTAAACATCCGCTCCAAATTGGTCGGAACTACAGAATATCTGTTCGGCCAGCAAATGTTCTGTTTCAATAGCCACAGAGCAAAAAGGGCAACATAATAACAGTAGGTAAAGATAACACCGTACTTCTTCCTCTTACCAAAAATTCAACCATTACAAGTTGTGATTTTGTTTTATGATGTACGGCTAACTAAACATGTCAAAATTTAATCATTTAGTAGGTCAATGAGCTAATATCGTTCATAGGCAAAGGTCCCGCCCGATTTAAGCATCTTCCGCTCGATAAGGCATATTTAAACAAAGGTTATGACCGACCGATTACACACCCTGCTGAAATAAAGTTCAGTGCTGATCAGTGCTGCCAATTTAGCCATTTTACATCAAGATCTAACTTTTTTGACTCCATCAGCCAGAACATTTTCTAAATTAATATTAGCCGGAATTCTCACCGTTTTTTGTTGGATTGAGCTTTTATTTCTTAAATTTTTTGCTCAATTGTTTTCTAGTATATATTAGTATTAAATAATTTCGTCATAAGATAAACAACTCAAATTGTAACCTCTTATATCGGTTGATCAATCTAGAGGTATTTTTTTCAAAATAAAAAAATACAAAAACTTAAATCAGGTGTACAATCTTTATTGTCCATTTGAATGGACGTTTTGTGCCATTTATTTTTTTGAGTACAATAGCTTCAAGTGTTGGCCGCAACTACGCCTAAGTGTTGGCCAGCATTTCGCCATTCTGGTCGAAAACCATGGATGTGAGTCTTTCCATGATGAAATGGCAAACAATACTGAAAAAACAATAACACAACTCACGCGCATAATACCTCTAGATTAATCACCCATTAGTTATACTTTTTTGTTATCAGTTATAAATATTTTAAAAGATAAAACGATCCAATGTGCTAAAAAAGTATTCGAAGTGACACAAAAACCTCTTTTAAACAAAATAAAACGGCATCCAGAAGTTAAAATTGGATATACCGCGATAACCAGAATTAGAATTAGTTCCAGAGTTTTGGTTTTTAGGTACTTTGTTACTCAAATTTTGACTTCAAATTCAGGTGAATCTTTACACTTGTATTCGTTGGATACAGGGCTATTGAAAATCAAATAAAATTCGTGTTTTTTTTAAACATATAATATTAAAGACGTTCAAAGTTTTTTTTGTAAGGTGGAATTTTTAAATTATGCTTAAAAATAAAAAATAAATCATTTAAATGTCTCCTTTTGTTAACATACGAAGAAATCGCAAAATAAGTTTTTAGCGATATTTCGAACCATTTAGCTCATAATCTAGCCATTTTATCGGTTGTTGGCATAACTAGTTCTGATGATTATGTCGATACAGCCTCCTGAGATTTTTTTTTGATTTGAGGTCTGCTTTTTTAGCAGTTTTTTCTGATTGTCAAACCTAGTGAAACTGGTCCTTCTCGGTGCATGTTTTCTTACAGGCCCTCTATAAATCCTTCCTGATTTTTCTCAAATTTCGCGCCGACTAGATTTGTTTACTGTCATAAATACGACCTAGCTCTACTGTAGGTTTTTTTACTTGCTGCAAGTCAGCACTTTGTTTTTTTGATAACGACTTTGGTGTAGATCACTGTAGCGGCTTTGAGTCCATACAAAACGTCTTTACAAATTCCTTTGTGACCATTCAGAATGAAAAAACTTCATTTTTTTATTAGCTCGGAAATCTATTAATGGTCTATTTAGACTGATAAATTTTTACACTCATTTTACTATTCAAACTAGACAAAGGGTTGCCAACTCTCTTTTTAGGACAACATTTTTCATAGAGTTTTCGGAATGACAAAAATTGGTAGTTATTAGCACAAATAATTGGCGACAACGGTAACTATTTAGCCTCTATAAAGCCTACAAGGCGCTGAGGCTCTAAATGTAAATATTGTACTACAATAATTTGAAAAAAACAAATGAAATAAATAGTGTGTACGATTACCACTCAAGTAACCTAGGGAGCTGAACCTAGAAGCTGATATTCTTCCTTGTAAATGCGGTCGAATTTACGAATAAAACCTAATATTCACCTCAAGCGGAATTTTCGCTTTAGGGTTTTACATTAATCTTGTCGCGGAAAAATTGCAATTTATCGTGGAAAGAAACAACCATTATAAATTTTCAAATTAATTATTTTAATCATGTTCGTTAAAAATGCATGGAAAATGTCTTCACAACCATTGTTATTATATTTTGAAAATGTCAAAAATTCCTAAACTTTCGTTGCAGATGCCAAAAAAATCTCCTTATCAAAAGTGAACATTTTGTTTGAGGTCAATACTGGCCTTAAGAGATTATTTTTATATAATGCATTAGCCGTTGGGATCCGACTTTAAATGTAGATCCCGATCAGCAAAGAATTAGATCATGCACAGAGCACAATTGTTTGTTCCTGAAAGGGGTCTCGGGGGAAGAACGTAAATGAGGTTATTTTGATTCGAGAGAAATTCCCCTTTTGTTTCCTAACGGGATGTTGAGGGAAATAAGAACTCTATAATTGTTATATTCTTGAGCTGGAGTGTATTGACATAAAATGGAGTATACCGATATAAATTACTAGGTTTTAAGATTACCTCAATTTCCTTAGTACTCGTATTATGAGTATTAGGGAAAATCCTGAATTTTCTTGTAAGGTATTCCTACAAATGAACAGACATTTGTCGAATGAGTGCCCTGGGATGGTTTAGGTCGTAAGACTAGGAATGAATTAGAAAACACTTTTAATAATGTACTCAGATAATGCACTCTCTGTAATAGGTCAATAATTTCGCGACTGCTGATTGCAACTACAAATAATCGCGAATATAAAAAAGTCTCGGCCAGCCAATCCAAAGAAATGTTTATAATTGTTTTTCTACCGGTTTCGATTGTTTGGGGTGCAATTAAAATGTAATTCCAACATGAAATTCCCAATTGTAGCCGGAATGAAGTTGCAAGTTTGTGTTCTATTTCAGACATTATTTTCATTGGGGGGGGGAAACAAAACGAAATTGCAATTAATTCCGGGCTTTTGTTTTCCCGGATAATGTTTTTCTCAATTTTCCATTTCTATGGAATGTTTTCCATTATTTAGTTCTGTTATTGTGTATGTGTGCGTGTATGTGTGTGTGTGTGTATGTGTGTAGTTGTCTGGGTTGTTTCTTTTTCTTGGCGGGCTGTATGTTCCCTCCGCCAGCCTTTCCAACGATGCAAATTGTGCTTGTGCCGTACAATATTACCCGGTCAAACTGAGGAGCACATGCCGAGGAAGCGGCATAAGAATCCCCAGAAAGTACGTACCCAAGGCATAACGTAACGAATTGAACGAAATGAATGTGAATGCAAAGAGGAGTAGAGTACAGAGACGAATAAATGAAAATACACAACAATTCAAGTAATTGACTTTGATATAATTTGCAGTCATTGTTACCGCCACCAGTACAAGTGCTGGACTGGAATAGAGTGGAGGCAGCCTTACCACCAGCCCCTCGCCAGTAGTTGAACTCTTGGAACACTTTTGCGCTCGTATTACGGGCGTACTTTCTTGTATTCCTCTTCTATTTTTTTCGAAAAAGTGTGGGCGAAGGAACTCAAGTATTAGCAACTGCTGCTGCTACTGCTTGAAGTGCTACTTGTAGCAGTGCTAACTATTGGACTGGATTGCCTCTGGGATGTCAAGTACATTGAGTTTACAGTTGTACGTGGATTTGCTGTTAATTTGATAAGAAAAGTTTCCTGCTGCTATTGTCGCTATTTTCCGAAAGAAAGAATAACAACAGCAGCAAAAACATATGAAAAAGAGTTTCTTTTGGGACGTTGACTTAGGAGCGGGCAAGATAAAGAGAAGTGTTAAGTAGCAGGAGGTGCAAGGGAAGGTCGCTAAAATTGGCACAGCCATGGCGGCGAGATCTGGTGATGCGTACAAATGTTTGTATGTATGTACGTAGTGGTTGGATGTGGCTTTGAATTTGCCGGGCAAATGGGGAATTGGCGACAACGACAGTGCAGCGAACCATCACAGCCTCGCGCGGCACTTGAAGGTAATTGAGATAAAGTGTGTGGAAGCATATTTCCATTGGACAATATTCAATATTGGCAAAACGGCAAAGTGCTCCAAGTATCGTGTTCTACTCGATTGCTTGTGTGTTCTGTTTTCTCTTTAGTTCTGTTTTACTTTTTTTCGCTTTCTCGCTTGTTTCGGAGACTGAAATATCCCCTGGGCTATTTCATTTCAATGCGAATTGATACCACTCGTTTTTGTATCGATTTAAGTGGGGCACACTTTTAAAGTAAGCATTTCGGTTTTTTTGAAAGTTTCAGTGATTAAAAAAATGAAAAGTGTCGGCTGAGGGTACCGACTAATTATCGAAAAAAAACAATATGCCTTACGACGGTTGTGTTTAGACAGGTCATTATATTCGTGACTATCGGATTTTTTTTAAATAAAACTTTTTTTGAATAAAAGCCTTAGTAATGTTAGTAAAAACTCGATCCTAAACTAAAAATTCCATTCCGTTCCTTAAAACGCACATTTGAATAACTCCTGTACTTTCGTCAACTGTTTTTTGCACTAGCATTTGTTTGCGCCACTCTAATATGAAATCTTTTTGGCGATATGCATAAGTTGCTGCTACTTGGCAGTTCACAGCATATAATGGGATAATAAAACGCCCCTTAGGCTACTTATGTTTACGCTGGAAAGTCAAAACGCTTATCATTTAATTGCGACTAAAAGTATCAAGAAACAAAGCAACATCTGTTAAACACACAGCAATAATCACGATTTTGAAAATAAAATTCCAAATCTTTTTACAAACATTTTGTAAAAGTTTCAGTCAGAGTAACGTTTGAACACGATCAACCAAATGAACACTCAATAAAAGAGTGTTACTCGAATAGTTTAAGGCTTGACTATGGGGATTCATATTTAACAGTTGTCTATGCAAAAATCTCTAAATTTACAAACGAAACTCTACTACTGCTGTTGCCTGTAAAATGCAACACTGTTTGTTATTGCCAATTATTATTTAATATAAGTATTTTATATAAAATTTATAGAAAAAAGATCTAGCATCAAGATCCTTTCTCTCCCAAAATTTTATCAGTATGTCTAGAAAAGATCAAAATATTGGTCAAATGTAGTATTCAATAAAATGTGGAATGAATTTGTTCTGTACGTACTACAGTTGGGGCTTACTTTTCGGTATTAATTCTGAGTAATGGCAATTGATTGTTTTGACACCTAAAGACCTTAAAACAGATCTCCTAACAGGTCTTTCAACCGAATCGTCTTGAGAATGTCTACGATTTTTTTTTTTGGACAATGGAGTCATTTTGGAAAGTAAGCTTTGGAATGCCTTAGATATTATTGCCATCGATATTATTCAGTCAATTGTATTTCATACTTTATTGTTATCCTAGTAATAGTTAAAACTTCCGAAGGATTTGTTTGAATCTCCACATTCTATATCTTACATAGTATAAGAACAGACCAGCTTTTCTAGTAAAATGGAGAAAAGCGACCACGCTTCGAAGATCATTAAGAACATAAATATTTTTTTTTAATTAAAAAGAGTATTTTTTGTCATCTTTATCGTTAATTTAAAGGATAACGACGGGGAAAATATTGGGCTCACCAAGGCCGGACCATTTTAAACTTTACTTAAGACAACAAAAAAAAAACGAACAGCCGATCTATACAAAAAGTTAGTCCACGACTTCTCTGCATTAGTTATTAACTATTCTTAAATACAAATTATATCCAAAAAAAAACTGTTCTAAGTTATAAATAATATTATCTTAAAACCCTGAGAAATTCTTTAGATCTAGTTAATAGTTTTTTTATTATATAAATTAAAAAAAATACAAATTTAGCTCTTTTTTATTAATTTCATTAAACTGAATAGACGATACTCTCGCTCGAAGTCTTCA
This sequence comes from Hydrotaea diabolus, assembly GCA_963513945.1. NCBI lineage: Eukaryota > Metazoa > Arthropoda > Insecta > Diptera > Muscidae > Hydrotaea > Hydrotaea diabolus. The sequence goes on from OY740718.1 coordinate 190,849,319, forward strand.
AGCTTTTGTAACAGAAATACTTTCAAATCCTATTGCTGTGACTGAAATTTTGCTATCAAAATCGGTAATTAAGGCCGTATAATCTTTTTAAAGGCCTTTTAATAGATGAGAGCGCAAAAACGATCGAAGCAGTTTTATTGAAGTTCTCTCGTTAAACTCTGATTTATCTAAAGCACAAAATGAGGGCAGAACCACTAACCTTTAGGTATATTTATGGATATCTATCACAACTCATCTGGACGGCCGTAGTGTCATGTTCAGGGTTACCGTTAAAAAATTTAAAAAGTCGCACTAAAAGGGTTTTTTTAAAGTGGCTCAAAAAGGGTATTTAAAAAAAGTCTCAAACTTTTCGTAAGTTCATTTTATTAAAACAATACACGTAAATTTAATAAGAAAAGTAACAAACAACACAATAAAAACTTAGTTCCATGAAATGAGAGGTAAAATACACATTCAAACTAAAAAACAATTAAATTCCCGATCCTCATGAACCCTCCTCTATACGATAATAAAGCGCAAAAAATGCAATATTTGCTTTAACTGTAACACCTATATGTCTATATTGACTATTAATCGTTTTTGACCATTCTGGATGTTTTTTGGGCCAACTGAGCCTAACCTTTTAGCGGATTTACTCTTTTTTGAGGTATTAAGTGCGTCCCAACTAACAGTACCCATTGGGCATTCACAAAAAATTCTGATTTGTTAAGCAAAAACGAGCACCTTTTATCGAGGTGAAAACGATTTCCCCCTGGGTCGATTTCGCGCATTTACAATTCCAAACAGCTTGTGACCATAAGCCTGCATCATGCAAAATTTCTGAGTACTAGGTTGATACGTTTGAATGATATCATGCCTTCAAGAGACACGCGGACGGACTAGATAGTGTTAGAATTTTACGACAATTACTTTATAGGGTTCTTGTTCAATATTTCGTGGTGCTGCAAACGGAATGACAAATTTAATATTCTCTTCCGTGAAGGGTTTTAAAAATCCAAACATCAAAAGTCGGACATGGCATGGATGTGCAGATGAGCCACATGAAACAAGGATTTTGGGCTCATTAAAGTTATGAACCGGGTTCTTAATATAACCAGATTTTAAAAATTATTTCATATGGGTTCGTTGGGTTTGAGGTAAAATTAAAATTTTTTTGAACCCATATGTTCTTGCTTGAATGGGCCGTATTTTCGGCCACCTCAAATCAAGGTTGCTTACTTGATACATTTTACAAATGTTCGGATTTGTTGGTATTTTTACCCTAAAGCACACTGTTATGCAGGCTATTCTGTGCCAAATTTCCTAAGGATTGGATGTAATAAGTGCGTTTCAGAAATTTCAAAAAGTGGCAAAATATATAATCTTAATCTTAATATCTTAAAAGTTTCTCTATAAAATGCATTCGAAGCTGGCACTGAAGTTGGTCCCAGTCAGTTAGCATACGAATTGTATCGTGCACAGCTTAATGAGTTAAGTGAAGTTTCTCATGTGTTTCTTAATGGAATGTTAAGGAAACTCGCCTATTATGCCCACAATGATGTGACTGTGTAATGCACTACAGATAAGGTCAGGGTATCATATTTTATTCAGTTCAGCCTTTATCAATGTGCTTTCACTGCTCTTCTATCGCCTCAAAGATGTTTATAAATACCTTCAAAATTCGAAGATGACTTAGGTCAGTAAAGCCATTTGTCTTCATGATTAAATGCATGCATTGTACTGATATTTTCGGTTTACATAATTACCAACGATTAGCTCAATATAAGCTAACTGATCTATCTGCAGTTATACGTTTATAATAGACTACTTATCAATTACCATTTATGAGGTCAGAGAATTCTCCATTCCTTTTCAATTATCCACGTATAATTTAAAACTTCATTAACCTACTTACGCTCTCTCTCTCTCGCTCTCTCTCTCTCTAAGTTTTTCTCTCTCTTTGCCAAACTATCCAATTATGTTTTTCATGTACGTATTCCATATTCGAAAATTAACTTTCAAACTATATTTAAATATACTTGAATAACTTTACAAAAGTTTAACAACGTAATTGTACTTTGAAAACAAATTTTATTTAAAAAAAAGCAAATTTAATTACTTTAATGCATTTTCCGGCACCAACAAAGATCAACTGAGCAGTGTGTCACTAGCATCTCTCTCTCCTTCTCTCTATCTCTTGGTTTCTTATTAAGCCTTCTAGAGGGCAACTGTGTTGAATTCCTACTCAATTCAAGCTTTACTTCTTTACCTCAATCAGAACCAAGCATACAGCGCAAAGTTCGTCGTTGGGCTAAGAACGCTGAAATGTCCACTTCCTGTTTCCGATATATCTGTTTGTGTGAGTGTGTGTGTGTTTGTGCACCTTGTACAACTTTTTGTGCATTGCACTACACTTGTATTTTCTTGTTCTTGTTATTTTTCTTGAAATATTTATGTCCTTAAACACAAAACTTTTGAACTCACACTACAAAGCGCGCGCCAGCGAGTGCGAGAGAGCGAGCGAGAGGGAAGGTGGAAAAAATAAATACAAAATAAAAAGTGCAGAAATGCGCGTTTTCACTTCTGCCAGAAATCGAGTTACACTCCTAAACTACGACTGGCAAACTAAACTTAACTAAAGTTACTCGAAATGAAATTATCACAAACTACATAAGTATGAACTTGTTTCATCCGACAAAAGAAACGAAAAGAACAGAAAAGCAGAACGCCGTAAAGTTCCCCCTCTCTCTCTCGCAGTTTCATGCTCATCCTGCGGAGCGTGTCCAGGGAAAAGTGTGTTATCTCCATGAAATGCAAACAATGGCCAGTCAAGCAGGCAGTCAGCCAACAAACCTTATGCATTTTATGCCCGCCATAGTTATTCGCACTCGTAACTTTACATTTTTAAGCATTCGCTGTCTGTCCCTCTGTCCACTCACCACCGCTCCCCGAGAGCCTCAACGAAATGAAAAAAAGAGAACAAAGTTGCACCAGAAAGGGTGGTGGCCGTAGCATTTTATATCCAGAAAATCATAAAATATTCATGCCAATTACAAGCCGCGAAAAAAAACACTGAAATGAACACAAATAGTCGAGTTGGTACCGAAGGAAAACCTGTACGAGAAGAGCAGGACGGAGCAGAACACAAGAGCAGCAAGAAAACACCTAAAAAGGATACAACTTTTTGAGGGAAGAATCACAAGATTTCTGCCGGCATACTTTGGTTTAAAACAGGGCCGAGCGCATTGGAATGGGCAGATAAACCCCAAACCGAAAATGGGTGCGGATAGGAACTGATATAGTGACCTGTAAAATACTGTTGTTGGGAAAAACTGAATAAATGTTGTTATTGTTGGCATTACGAACAACAACAACAGGAAGCACAGCAAATTGTATAGTTGGCAGTTGGAAGGATGAGTACCTCGTTTTGTATACATTTTTTAGTGCTGTTCTTAAGTACATAACAAAAAAGCAAGAAACTTTATTTAGTTGCTTTATTATTTACAAGAAACGTAATAAACTTGCTACACACAAACACATACATACAGAGCCACGCGACCAGTTCATAAACGCATGCAACGCAGCAGCAGTCGTGGCAAAGAATGAAAACGTAGCGACTTCCGGTAAAAGAATGTCCAAATAACAACGCGACATTTCAAAGTCCATAAATCCAGTTCTTTGATGATTTAAATCCTTCACCTTTGTTGTAATGGCTTGCCGGTTGGACCGGGCAAGGGTCAAGAGGCAGTTGCTTGCAATAGTCTATGTCATGAAAGCACTCGTTTGAGGCTCTGCCTGCACGCACCTACATAATTTTGACTTTTCACATTACTCGGACACACTTACAATTTCAAAGGAAATTTCTTTGTAAAACAAAAGGAGACCCTTTTGTGTGTTCGTCCTCACTACCCAACCTCGTCCAAGCATTGTGTGAATTTGAAATGGCCAAAATTACCGAATAAAACAGCAGCAAAGAAAACTAAAGCGCTAAAAGAATATACACTGAGAGGAAAGGTGGTAAAACGTCAATTAAATCTTGCTTTTCAATACTTCAGGTACTAATTGTTGCGCTGGTATAAACCAAAAAGAAAAAGACAAAAAATAGTTTTTAAGGTGAATTCTCGTAAGTTTCATGACAAAGAGATGGTGATATGTCCTTATATAAATCTGCTCCAACAGATAGCTCAAAGACATTTGACACATTTTTCCTTTGCTAAAATAGAGCTATTAATTGATTTCATATATTTCTTTGAATATTTTTTTTACCTTTTTTTTGACTGATTTAACAAACAAAAATCTCATCTCAAACACATGAGCTTTGATTCGCCACAAGCTTCGAATTCGCCTATAAAACCTCTTGTTAATTAATTTTGTTATAAAACTATTTTTAAAATGAATAAAAAACTACAAAAGTTTTCTTGCCAATGAAATAATTTTAGTGGTTTTGGTGCAACGAAATATATGGGAAATATTGTAAGGAACAACACGGCATTGCTCAATGTTTGGCCAGAGAATTAAGTCTGCTATCACGTTTAGACTGAATCCGCTGAAACGTTGTGCTGTCCCGACTAAAAGGTCTGGGTCTTGCAAAAGGTAATAATTTCTTTCCTACAACTTTTTCAACTGATTTGCAACCCGGTACTGATTCTCATACAGCAACAGAGGACCATTTGTGATGCTTTGAATCGGTACCGGCGAAATTGTCCAAAGCGGCGCTGTTCATTGCATGGTAGCATGTCCCAAACAATGAAATAGTTTCGTTAAAAAAAAGGCATAATTACATTGGCATTCCATTATTGATGCTATGGCATAGTTTCATTGATGCAATGTTATAATTTCACTGTTGCAATGTAAAAGTTTCATAAATATAATGTACAGGTTTCATCGACGTCATAATTTCATTAATACTTTGAAAAAATCCATTAATGCAATGAAACAGTTTTATTGACGTAGTGAAAAGTCTCATTTATAGAATAAAATTGTTTCACTGACACAATAAATATATTTCATTGTTTGAATAAAATAGTATTATTAAAGCAATGAAATAACAACATAGAAGCAATGACGTTCCTACGTTACTGCAATGAAATACGTTCATCGATGCAACGCAATGAAATAGTTTTATATTAAAATAGTTGCTTTGAAATCGTTGCATTGATGCGACGAATTATTTTCGGTTATGCCATGAATTAGTTTCTTTGATTCATTGATGCAATAAAATAGTTTTATTTACACACTGAAATACGAAAATGTTAACCCTCTAACCGGCAAGGGCGTCTCAAGACGGTATAAAATATTGAAATATATATTTTCATTAAGGCTGTTAAACGTAGCATTAAAAGAATAGAAGTTTTCTCTACGATTGCATAGAAATTGTCTCATTGATGCAGTAAACTAGTTTCAATTATTTAATGAAACAATTTTATTTATATTTTATTTATAAGAAGGTTTTATTGATGTAATAAAATGGTTTCATTGGTTAAGTGAAATTGTTTCATTGGTATAATGAAATGGTTTCCTTGGTGTACCTAAATAGTTTCATTGGTAAATTGAAATGGTTTGAAAAGATGAAAGAAACTGAATAATAAACAATGAAATAGTTTCGTTGACGCAATGTAATTATTTAAATTCGACAATAAAATAATTTCATTAATGAAATGAAAAAGAATTATTAAATCAACGAAATAGCTTTATTAAAGCAATTTAATAGTTTTATTGAAAAAAAAACGTTTCATTGATGCAATGATATATTTTAATTGAATCAATACAATAGTTTCATTGATGCAAAAAATTGTAAAATTGGACATTTTCAATTGGGAAATTGTTTCATTAATTTTTCAATTGGGCATAGGATAAAGAGGAAATGCATAAATTTACTGATTTAACTAAAAAGTTACTTTGCTACTATCGAATTATTTTATATTGCAGTTGTTATACTTTTTCGCTGAATGAGTATAATGAAACCTTTCATTGGTTTAAGGAACAATGTTCATTGATTTGGTATACATACATGTAAATGATGAATTGGAAAGAGCTATAGAGCTATAATTGGAAAGAGCTATAGAGAATAGAGCTTTTCCAGTAGTTTCCAGTAATCATTTTCCAAAAATTAGCTTAAATTTATTAATGGACCGTATTTTGCCCTTGTCCTCCATCAGTTTTTGATTGCATTTTTATTTAAGATATAATAGTTCTTTTTTAAGGAGTAAAAGCAACTATAGACCAGATTAAAGATCACATTTAAGAGTAGATATTGTTTTAGACCTTCTAGTTATCACAAATAAAACATTTTATGTTCTCCTTCAAAGGTAAATAATCCATGTGTAGAATGGCGTATATCCCTATTTAAATTTAAAAGGTTGCCAACTGCTTAAATAGTTCTTACCTTCCTGGAACATCATTAAAGAAATATAGAAATAAATTCATTGCATGACTATAAAGTCAACGAATAAAACTGAAAATGAATTTTTCCCGCTCCAGAGATGTGTTTCTTTCAGTGTATATGCGTGGGGCATAGAGCTGGCTGGAGATATTTTTATTTTATAACAATTTCGTATTTTGCTGGGGCCCAAGTCTCTGGAGACGAGTTTGTCTTTTACTGCTTTTTCCGGCTGACTTTGTGACTGATGAGCAAGTTTTCGCAATAAATGGACAGCACAGAGAAAAAAGAATATAAAGCTTTGTTTCCGGTACACCCACGGACATACACGCACACACCCGCAACGAAGCTGGTGAGTGTAGATACCTAAACACCAGCCAAAGTTGTTTAAAAAGTTTTCCTCATTGCTTGTGTTTTTGCCCCAATACATTATTCAATATTAAAATACATGCTCTGGATTTAAGGACATTACAGGATAATATATACAACATAAACAACAAGAGCCAGTGATGGAGCCCGGGCATAAGAGGGGACCGCAGAGGTCAAGGCAGCCCGGTACTGGATGTGCATAGACAAAAATGGTCCCTCTTACATGTCAACTAGGCGACGATGTGAAAAGGAAACTAAAGAAGAAAAAAAACAACTGGAAGCATTGGTGTTGTCACTAAACTGTTCAATTTGTGTTGTTTTGGTTATGTTGTTCGACAACAACACCAATACCTATATATGCAAAGACACACACACACGTGCGCGCGTATATTCTTATACATATGCACATGCATACGTCTGTATATGGCAAATGAAATCAACTCTGGAAATATCATTTACATAATATTAACATACATACATACATATTTACCAAACACACTTGCACATACGTGTATATGTATGTATGGGCGCATTCATATATGCATGAGCGCAAACAAGGATTTCACAGTGCCACCCACACATACGCAAGTATTTTCAATATTGGTTACTGAACCATTACAACATACTTGTACACCCATCCATAGAGAGGGGCGCTGAGAGTGAGCAACCAGGACCAGGACGCCTGGGCGTGAGGCGTGTGTCTGTGAGTTTTTTTTATTCAGTCATCCAATGATTTTTATTGTTTTCCGTTTTGTATCATCATCAAAATTGAATTATTTCCTCTTGATTTTTATGGTGTACATCCCTAAAGTGGATTGTTGAAATACATATCCTTGTGTGAGTGTATGTATGTGTGACTATGTGTGTTACGTCGTACGTATATCGACTTATGTCCCCTTGTAAACACACACTCATACTCATACAAGTGTAACTCTGGCTGAGTAGATAATGTTGATTTTAATCAGTTTCCTCCTCGTTGGCTTTTTTTTGCTGCTGCTGTGGCTGGTTGTTGTTGCTGTTGTACGTTGCCCATTTACCTATCAAAGTGGAAAGTTTACCAGGTTCAAAAGTGAAACGGAGATAACGAACTCAAGTTGTGACGGTGTGGGTGGGTGTATGTGAGAATATGCCACTGTGTACGATATGCAGCCTCTTACCTTCGTCCATAAATACACTGTGCACTATTTGCATATGTTCCAACGCTTACAAAGGCAGGAGACTAAGTTGCGGGCATGGATTTTCGTACTGCAGAGTGAAAGAATTTTTGCAAATGCAATTTCTTAATTATTACATCAAAGGTTTAGGCGTGTTTTATTTGAGAAGCTAGAAAATTAAATAATTAAGTTAGGTAAACTTTATACTAATAAACTAACAAAAATGAAAATAATGTAATTTAATTTGGCGACAGAATATTCAGTAAATTTCTCCTGAAGAAGAAGGAAACGTTGAGAAAAATATGAAATAATCCTAGCCAATATAAAAAAAACAAACTAAAGAAATAAAAAACAAACTGGTCATTGGAAAACCTGAGTAATTTTATTATTTGAGAATTTTTTTCCCGTGTAACGAGGCAGATTTTTTAATTTCCATTTTTTTCGCCGCTAAGATGCCTGTTCAACATGGCTCGGTCAAAAAAGTTTAATGTTAATCCTGTAAAAGTATCTCGTCTGTTTGCTACGTGCTAGCTCATTGGTATACCTCAAACAAATGTATCTTAATTATTCTACTTTTGAACATTAAATTCGTAGGTGTGTTGTAGAGTGTCTTTTTAACACATTCGCGGACAAGACGGCAAATGCCGTCAAATTTGATGCAAAATATAGGGACAGGACGGCATATACCGTCATTTTTTTTTCAAATCCCGGAGTCAAGCCGGTAACTCCCGCAGCAAAACTAATGTTAAATTATGGTTTGCCAATATAAATGTTCTCGTAAATTGTCTTCCCTTTGAATCTATGTGGAATGGAACAACCAAAAACGTTCATTCACAATTGCAAACACATGTTGTGATCTTGTGTAGATCAGCAGAATCAAAACGGGATATCCCGTTAGTTTTCAGTATATATTTCAAGTTGTGTCCAGTTGGAGTTGTTGTGTTGCGAAAAGTAGAAGCAAATAAATTGGATGATAAAGGTGAGTAAATTTTATTGTAAAAAAAACCAATTTCGTGGCAAATATTGTTCTAAGTAAATAAATAACGAAATGTGCTATTTATGTTGCGAATTTTTGAAGGTAAAATGGACGGATACAGCAAAGAGAGAGATAAAGTTTTGAGACTTTTCGAAGAAGTTGATTCTGGCGATGAATCTGTATGCGACCCTTTCAGCGATGATGGAGAGTATGGTAGCGATCCAAATTATGAGCCAGACGGAGAAAGTTTAGACCTAAGCCTAAACGAAGAAGTACAAAGTACTTGCAGCAATAATCAGGCTTCACATGTTGAGTTAGGTGAGAATGAAGTACTATCGGATGATATGGTAGAAAATAGCCTCGAGTGCGATGATGGTGAATCTGATAAAAGTTCAGATTCAGAAGAACACGAGCAGCCTTGTCCACAGATGGAATCTGAAGATGAGTGGTCGGAAAACACCAGAGAAATACCGCAATTTAATTTCAATTCAGCAAACTGTGGAGTGAACATTGTTTTAGATGAGAATTGTACTCCGAGGAATGTTTTTGATCAGATTTTTACGGCGGATATAATTACAAAATTGGTAAGCTCAACGAATATATATGGGTCTAACCTATGCTCAAATAATCGTCCACATACATGAAACTCACGTTACACTATTTTTAAACCTACATGCAATGAAGAAATGTTTAAGTTCCTAGGCCTTTGCTTGCTTCAAGGACAAATCAATGCACCTAAGATTCGAAATATGTTTTCAAGTGATCCACTTTATTATCATCCGGTATTTCGTAACACAATGACTGGTCGTAGATTTGAGCAGCTGTTACGGTGCTTGAGTTGTTCCCCTGAAAAAGACGACGAATCAAAACTAAAAAAAATTAGGCCATTATTGGATCTTTTTATAAAAAGTTTTCAAAATTCCTTCTATCCGAAAGAGTACCTAGCTTTGGACGAATCCCTTTTACTACACCGTGGGCGGCTGCAATTCCGGCAATATATAAAAGGGAAAAAGGCTAAATATGGAATTAAATTGTACGAGCTTACATCAAGCGATGGGTATGTTTTGAATATCGAAATATACCAAGGAGCAGCTGAAAAGAATCCAAATTCAAAAGTTGGAGATATTGTTCTTCGTTTAATGTCTCCATACCTTAACAAAGGTCATCATCTAATTATGGACAACTTTTACAACAGCGTCAGTCTCTCTAAGACTCTATTATCCTACAACACACACATTACAGGCACACTACGAGCAAACCGTAAAGGAAATCCGAAAGCTGTTACTGGTGCTAAACTTTCTAAAGGGGAGTACAAATGGCGGCGTCAAGGCCAAGTTTATGTATCTAAATGGCGTGATAAGCGTGAAGTACTTTGCATAACAACTGCAAACAACCCTGAACTTGTTGAAACTACGACAAAGTGGGGACGTGATGTTTTGAAACCAAAGGAGATCATCACTTATAATAACTATATGTCAGGAATTGACAAAATGGACCAAATGACATCGTATTATTCTTCGCCTCGAAAAACTATCCGCTGGTACAAAAAGATTATATTTCACTTGTTGGATGTCGCAGTTTGGAACTCGTACTATATTTTTAAAATAAAAACTGGATCAAACATATCATTCATTGAATTCCGAGACATATTGATAAAATCTTTGATACAATTGCCGGAATCCATCCAGTCTAGGAAAGATTTGGTATCATCGGGTCCAGTTCATGGGGGAAATAGAACGTATTTAATAACACAAACCGATTACACGGGAAACCAACATTTCATCGAGAAAATACCACAAGCAACTGATAACAGAAAGAGGAAGACAATTTATTTAAGGTGTAAACAGTGTACAAAAGCGAAGATCCGTAAGGAAACATCATACTGGTGCAAAAATTGCCCAAACAAACCTGCCCTTTGCCCAGGAAAATGCTTTGAAGATTACCATTCATGTTAAGATATAATGTATTCCTTATTTAAAGTTTATTCTTATTTTTTGCGCCGAGTATATGAACTACTACTGCTATTTTTGTGTATTACTTTGAATTTCAATTAAAATATATATTATTATTTTTCGTTACAATGCTTTTCAATCCTGACGGCATATCCCGCTCTGACATATAAGGCAATTTTTGAATAACTGGGTGGGACATGACGGTAAAATCCGTCAAGACGGGATTTCCCGACGAGTCCTGTGTTAGCAATTTGGAATTGCGGGTGGGACATGACGGCAATTACCGCCAAATTAAATTGTAACTAAACTGCACGTAATTAAGCTTGTTTCCTAACTCTAATGATTTTGCTCCAGTCCTGACCTAATTATCTTCAGTAGTTCCGAAGATATTGCATGTGACCCATGAGGGGTTCATGCGATATTGAACTGTCCGCGAATGTGTTAACTAGCCTGTTTGCCAGTGTTTGCGCCTTACTGACGACATTATTTAAAAATATTCCACAATTACGCTTCCCTCGAGGTTTACGCTTGTAAAACTCTGCGTGTCTTTATTTAAGTGCTCTACAGTGTAGATTTATTTCAGCGGAAACGGTTATTGTTGGATTTTATGATTCTTGGTAGACAGACACTCGCTCGCTCATAAGAGCATGTAGAAGTTGTCCGTGCGCTTTGGTGAATATTTATTTATATCCTCCTCTATCAATTTAAGCTTAAATTTAATTTGTTCCCTACGGCTGTAGAAAAATGGTATTTAACTCACACACACACACAAACTCGCACAAACTCCGTGTTTTTCTGTCTTTCGTTTTGTTGGTGAGCTGCTCGCTAAATCAACAACAACAACATCGAAACAAAGTTGTAGATGGTAATAGTATTATCGCTTCATGTAGTTCCCGGCTAAAACTAATGGAAATTTGTCTATCTCACGCCCTCTGCAACAGTATGTCGACAAGTGTGTGTGTGTATGTGTGTTTGTGTGTAGGGGTGTATGTGTTAATTTCACAAAAAGTATTAAAAAGAGATTTGCTTTCAGTGAACCCTTTTCTGTGGCGCCAAACACACGCGCGCTTACACGCACACACACACACTTACGCAGAGCTTCCCAAGAAAGATAAGCAAAAGTTTATCATAAGTTGCCGTTGATTTTATAATGCAATCCGCAAACAACAAGATCTCGGTTCTTAAGTGGAAGTTGAGACAAAAAAACCCTCTTACAACAGTTCAAAAGCCAACAACTACAACTATGCAACTTCCGGTTCCCTTACGCGAATGAAGCGGCGGGGCAACAATACTAAGATATTCCCTAGAATAGAATGATAAAACAAACAAAGCTAAAAGAAAGTTTTTTTGGTTGGTGGGTTGAGGGCAGCGGGTACCATGGGTTCTTCTTATTTTCTGCGAGCAAGAAAATAAGGGTCATTTATCTTTGGAACAGATATGCTTTTGGTAATTAGTGCGATAATAATCCATGGGCATACACGCAGTCACGTTTGCTTGCAAACCGGCACGGCCCCACTGTCAGCCCGTACTAGGCGAATGACTAGCTTTAGAGATATCGTTTTGTAGCGTTTTAAGTTGGGCAAATAGATTTTAGATGACCTCACACCTGACCTCACAGGCAGCGTCTTGTTCTGTTTGCCTTTGCTCTATTCTATTCGATAAGAGATAATTAGTTTAAAACTTGCAGCAGGACCTGTAACATGCCGACACATAATTGTGATATGGCGCATACACACACGCACACACTCATACTTACGTACACACGCACAAAAGAACATCAGCTATTTAGTGACACATGTTTATTTTACATTCACGAATATGTGCTTGTGTATGTATTGTCTGTATATTATATTCATGTAAATGTCGCAACACAATTGCGCTGTTTATCATTTGACAACTCCCCCATAATACGCCCCCCATTTTTTGTCGGACATAGCGTTGATGTACTTGTACAACTGCTGACATTCAAACTTGTCTTTTTGGTCAGCTGGCTGAATAGTGATTTGTTTGTTGTAGTTTATTTTATCAACTATTTTGTCGTTTTGTATTTAGTTTTTGAATATTGAACAAGAGTTTCCATAGATACGAGGGCGCTCACAAAAGTAGATGTGCTAGAAAATACGTTTTCCTCTTCCTTCGATAGTTTTCTTAGAAGAATCAGTGGCTTGATCATCCGAAACCTTTTTTAATGCCAATTTTTAACAGTTTGCCTGAGATTAGCTGTCTAGGCTTAAAACATTAACAGTATCAAAATCTATGCCAAATTTAATGATCGGAAAGTTGAGAATTTCCTTAGAAAGTTTAATGGACGTTTGCAGGACATCAAATCTGTAGGCAGCTCAACATTGGGCCCATATGAAAATATGCTTCGATTTGGTCCAATTTCATAACATACTTTGCAGAAATTGATTAAGAGCTCAATATATGTTTATATCGTTGCGAAATTGTAATAAATAAATATGTTGGGAATTTGCCACAAAACGTGGGACTGAATTTGTTGTTACCAGAGTACCGATAAAGTTCGCTAGAGGTCGAAAGACTCATAACTTTAAAATCGAATTTAATATGTCTATTGTAGAGCCACATGCTCTGGAGCCTGGAAGGTTTCATATACTACAGACGACTCATGATATGTTGACACTCGTTAGTTTTAATCTTTCGAAAATTTGAAGTCTTTTTCCAAATCTTTGAAAATACTCGATAAAATGAAAAAAAAAACAATATGAGTTGGGCCCCTTAATAATTTGAAGTTATGAAAATCGCACTTAACCTCCTACAATCTATAAATTGAAGTCGTGCCTTCCTACTTCCTATATTTAAGGTATCGAAAATTCATTGGACGATGATACATTGAAGCCGCTTACTCAAAACTTAATGATTTTTAGAAAAATTCACTTAAATAATGTGAAAAAAAATTCAATTTAATTACATTTTTGTTTATATAAACTTTTTTTCCTTCTCTTTCCTTGTTTTTTGGCACACTTTCTGTTTCAAACTTTCTCTCTGGTCTCTTGAGTTTCAAATGAACGAGAGTAGTATATAAAAACAGACTCGTTTATGGAGCAATTTCGAGTTTGGCCCAAACCTTTACAGTGCTTCTCAGTCTAACGATTTAAACATCAGGCCTATCTCCAACGTGGTTCGCTGATTATTGTGCACTATTACACAAGTTACCCCAGGTTCGAATCCGCTATACAAGTTACCCCAGGTTCAATTCCGCCACACAAGTTACCCCAGGTTCAACTCCGCTTAAGAACATCTAACAATTTTTTAGCGCCGGGTTTTTACCCCATAAATGCTGTTGACTATACGAATAAGAGATTAATCTCTAAGTCATATAAAATTATCTAATTGAGATATATTAGTCGTTTGGGCCCGGCATAAAGTAGAAGGTCCCGGTCAGTAAGTATATAAGTAATAATTAAATCGTACACAGCTCACTGATTTAAGAGAAGGTGCTGCGTTTGTTTTCCAGCAGCAACAAATTTTAAAACCCTGTATATTTATATGGTGTGGGTGAAATACGACTGCAAGGTAAACTCTGCAGCTCTTTTCAAATCAGTCAATGATCTCAACTAGCATTTAAATGAAAGTTACTCGGCCAGCAAGCGATCATTACTTTTAATAAAAAAAACAAACATGACACACCGGCTTGATAAAAACATTTGTTTTTCGCTTTGGTTGCTTAAAAAAAGTAAACAATAAGAGGTTTCGTAAGCGAATTCGTATTGGGTTCATATGCATTAAAAGTGAAACTATAAATCAACTCCAACTAATAGTTTAAAGAAAATTTAACACATTTTAACAAAGTAAAAGCGGGGCAACTAATTTATTAATTATATTCCATTGGATATTTTGTTGTAATTTTCATTTTTTATTGTCTGCTTTTGACGAATTCGCCAATGTTTAATTCTCTTCAGTCTCAATGTGGCCATATTCTATTCTAAATTTTGCTCAAAGTTGCAGATTACTGTATTGCAAACTAACTATGTTACTAAGCTAGTTTTCTTTTCAAAAAAAATAAGACGGCTGTTGTCTAACAACACACATTGGGGCCTTTTAAAGAAAAAAAGTAGATATAAATAGCCAGTGGTTTGATCGTTATAGTACTTATATAAGGAAATAAAATAAGAGAAGCAGTCAGACCCTAGTCAGACACCTTATTTCTCTCGACCAGGTTCCTTAACATTTTTCTTCCAGTTTTTGTCTCGAAAGTCGTTTAAGTGGCATTCTCACAACATGGCCGAAACGTTCTATATTCTGTTCTTCGACGCGCAAGTTCCAAGGGGTAATGTCCGAGCTTTTTGTAATTCGTTCGATTCAAATCCTGTTTTACTTCCTTGTCCTCTTCGATATATTATAACCAAAGCTTGTATATGTGATTGACAATTTTCGGAATGTGTCCCTTGAAGTGTTTGTGGATTTATAGACCGCCATTTTCATTTTATTGTGCAATATAAAATTTTAATATTGGGCTCTGAGATTTGTCCTTCCTTTTTAGATAAATGTTTGTCTGTTGTTTGTTGTTTGTCTGTTGGAGGGAAAATCTTATAAACAAAATCTGGAATAACCAATACATAAGAAAACTTCATAAAAAATGATTATTTCAGTTTATTCAACCCTCTTAATAGCGATAAATTACGAGGGCTGGATTTAATGTTTGAATCTAAACATTCGCATCTTTTTTTAAAAAGGTACATGATGGATATAATTCCTTTCGCGATACATGACAAAATTAACTTACATTTAACTTCCTAATTTGAAAGATTGCACTTCAAACATTCTAAACTATATTTTCGTATCTTATTCGAATATCACACTTCAACTAGCAGTGTTCGAAAATTGTTTTAATCTAAACAAAAAAATTATTTTTTTAAGATTCAGTACGTAATCACATCAAGCAAATGTCAAATGCACCTTCCTGCCTTTGAATCAGTGTCTATTCATTCATTGACAAATGATTAAATTGGGATCTTATCCAAAGTTTTCTACAAATCACTTTGCAAACCCAACTGCTCCGCCTGTATTGGCTACACAATACAATCGATTTGCACTCTGATACACAGAGAAACGCGAAGCGAAACAGAATAAAAACCCAACAACGAAATAAAACTTTCAACTTAATTTATTTCGAATGCAACTTTTATTAATTACTTGCCGCACTGCGAAAACGAAGAGTTGTTGACACACATACAAATATCAAAGACACACTCACACACATTGAGATATACGCACACACATGCATGCATTTGTGAAATAGCTCGGCTGGTCATTTGTATGAGAAAGTTTTTCCTTCACTACTTTTGTTGTTGTTGTTCGTTTTGTTATACCTTTCATTACAATTACCGCAAATATTTCATACGCATTTTATGCGGTCTGGCGGGACACTCGTATTGGGAAAATGCTTATGAAAAATCGACAACAACGGGAAAAACCCACACGAGTGCAGCGGCGACGGAACAATTTCAAATTAAACAATAGCAACACATTATGGTCAGCAACAACAACAACAACAGAAAGCGCCAGCTCAACTATGGGCATGAATAGTGTATACGACAACAACAACAACAAAAGCAAGAACAGCGATAATAGTGCCACAGCAACAATTGCCAGCCAGCACCAACCAACTGTGCTAAAAGCGTTGAACCCAAATCGGAAGTTGTGCATGTATGTACTCGTGTGTGCATGAGTGTGTGTGTGTTTTAGATTGAGAGGGAAAAAATAATAAAAAATTAAACATTTCTGCAAATTTGAAGTTGTATGCACAAACACACACTCAAACGCACACAGGGATGCACATACCGCTGCGCTCATGCATTGACAGTGCAAGTGTCTCCCCGTGTGTCTCTCGCTCTCTCCGTGTGTGAACATGAACACTTTACATGCGCAATAATTGTTATACAACAACTACAAACAACCTAGGCACAAACTCACACACACGCATTTATATGCATCCCAACAAACCAAAACCATTTAGAAATAACTTGTAACAAACTTACTATCATAAGCCTTAAGCTTAGAAAACGTTAGTGAAAACTATAGTAATACGCTTGGTAACAATTATATAATAAACAAAATTGAACCCTGTTATAAGCTTGCTAGTCT
The DNA here is from genome assembly GCA_963513945.1 of Hydrotaea diabolus. Taxonomy (NCBI): domain Eukaryota; kingdom Metazoa; phylum Arthropoda; class Insecta; order Diptera; family Muscidae; genus Hydrotaea; species Hydrotaea diabolus. The sequence goes on from OY740718.1 coordinate 190,866,233, forward strand.
ATAATATACAATAAGCTTAGAAATGTAAGCTTTGAACAAGCTTACAAATGTAAGCTTTGAACAAGCTTAGAAATATAAGCTTTAAACAGGCTTGGAAATGTCAGCTTTGTAAGACATTTTTTTATAGTTCTATATATTTTATTTTACTTTTACAAACTTTATTTCTTCACTTTTTTACTTCTCTTTAATTTATTCACTTTTTCACTTTTTTACTTCTCTTTAATTTTCACTTTTTTGTTACTCCAACTTTACAATTCAACATGAACAAAACAACTGAGAACTTTAACAAAGAAAACAAAATGCACGTGTACAAATAACGGCACATCATATACGTCGCAGCGACTTTGGGTTTTTTGTTTCTTGTGTGAAGCAAGCAGCGTATAGTTGACGACTTTGTGTTTATTTTTCTTTGTTACGAAATCTATGGGTTCAAATGATGTATGTTTAAGAAAAGTTGTAGAAATTTGTTAGTAGTAAGTGTATTCTCAAATTTAGTTATATTACGCTTAGGGACTGGTTTGTTGGGATACGATCGAGTTGTATGTACAAGTGCATGCATGGCCCAAAAGTATGCTACTCGTAAATTGAAATAAATTATTTTTGCTGCAATAGATCATTAATTATTGACCACAAAACATACGGGATACCGCAAATATGTGCAATACACTCTCGCAGCCACTCGTCCCGTAGCAGCGACTGAACGAACGAGCGAACGATGACAAACGCACACTGGGCAAACTCTGACACACCGACACGCACACTCGCACTCAATTGCACCCAAGCTTAAATGATTGTTGACGTACTCGTCTATGCATGCAGTGGCATTTACACACACATACACACACTGGCGCAAGCACAATTTTGATGACGTTGTTGTTGTATGTTTGAAACTGTAACTGTTAAATACCACAGCGGCGATGGTGATGATTGTGGTGTTGGTATTTGCTTGGCTGGCTGGTCTGGCTGTTGCAACGATGTCGCACAGTGTCATGCAACCATAAAACAAACTACGTTGTTTTCTCAACATGTAAGAGTCCGTGAACTTCTCTCCAATAATTCGAATGGCTAAACTTTTCAAGTAAAATGAAATGAATATCGCAATGTTTTTAGTAAATTTTGGAAGTAATACAACGATGCCTTGTGACTTCACACAACCCAAAAGAAAACGTGTAAGGAAAGTTTTAAGTGGGCGAGAGATCCGAATGGTTGGGTTTCCCTATGCCTGAAAGATGTAGTCACGGACAAAAAAATAGGGTCACTTGAAGTTGTTTTAAACTAAAAACTTCTAGGCAATTTTGCACGACATGGTTTACATTAAAGTTGTTATCCTGAAACCCATTATTATACATGAACCAAAAAATACCATCTTTCAAGTTGTTTGTCGTAAATACACCGCCAAACGGACAATCTTGTTAAATGTATTAACCGTTTAAGGGATGTATACGTCTAAAATTTGCTTTGCAATTTTTTTAGTGACTGCAATTGGTTAAGGCAGTTACTTTTCCGTCATAATTACATATGTTTTCCCTTACATTCGCCACATTGGATTCGACATTCTGAATTTTACAAATCCCGCATTGTGTTACAAATTAGCCCACCTAAACTACCAAACTTAGACTATGCTCCGTATTTGGATTAAAGGCTGATTTACTTCTTCACCGCGCATTGCCATGGAAAAAAGTTGATTTTAAATATCATGGAATTTTCAAAATTTAAATTGATTTCTTAGAAATCTTCAAGAAACATATGCTATTAAAAATACCTAGAAATCAATATATTATAAAGCTCCTTCAAATGGAATGATCAAAACCGACCACGCACTTCAGTCATTGAAAATGCCACAAGTGCCACGTTTTTGACATTTTGAGACTGTCTCGCGACAGTGTGTGTCGTGACATCTATTCCACTTCTGTGTCTGCTGCAACAATAAACCGGCCAGCCTCTGGTAGTGTGGAATGGGAGGCCAAATGCGGTCCTTTAGCCACAAATTTTAAATGACAACCAATTATTTTCAACAAAGTTTAACAGAGACATTCTAAAGTGCATTTGGGAAAACGCAGACGAATGCGAACGCATATACGTGCGTACGTGAGAGTGACTCTATGCCTGTGTGCGTTCACATGGATGCGTATGCATATTTTAAAAGCTTCGAAATGATTGCAATTTTGTGGCTATTAGCTGGCTGTCATTAATGGACGTGATATGGGCAGCAGCAACAACAAAAAAGAGTCAAATAAAAAAGAACACTAGCCACAGCGAGACAGCGACATAAAACATAGAATAGGTGGCGATCAACCAGCCAGCAACCCAACTTTCAACAGATCATGGTCGTCGATGTAGTGTGTATGTGTGTGTTTGTGCAAGTGCATAATCCTCCATGTGTGTGTGTGTATGATAGCCATAAAAGCTTCAACACACAATAGCAAAATACCCAAGCACATAAATTTCATTTGAATAAATGTTTAAAAAAAAAGAACGCAAAATTGCCTCATAGCAAACAATTTTGAAATCCATATCAATAAATTTCAAATAAAATATAAAATGTTTTATAACCGAGGCGATGAGCCAGCCAGCCAAGCAAGGGCAACCACACCGCACAGACAACGACAGAGACATCGACAACGACATGCCACTGTCACTGCCATCGACAACGCGCCACGCTTCGACATTGTCAGCATATCACCCGGAAGGGGGGTGGTGGGGGAAACGCAAAGAACGCCCATCGGCATAATTTGGTGTGTGTTTTTTATGTTTTATTTCATTTTATTTAAGATATTTCACACGTACCCTACTGATACACAAATGCGACATAAAATCATCACGCCGTTGAATGTTGAATTTTTTTCGGTAATTCTAACACACACACATACAGAGACAAACAACACAATTTTTATTTTATATATTCCATACATACATGGCACTCACATGTACTCAGTCCTTATCCTCAATTCCCCTTCCATCTTAAAGTGGCTTCAATTTGTTGTTGTTAAAAATGTTTAACTCCTTCCCTGTGAGTGAGTGAGACTGTGTTTGTGTGAGTTGTGATGTGAATTTTTACGAAATTTTCAATATTTTGTATTCGTAACGCGAATCTATGCAGTTTCTCTTTATATCCTTGTAAAACGACAAGCATTTGTCAAAGCCAATGGCATTTGCCAAGCTCACTCACTCACGGGCTGTTACTATCCTTGCTCGCTTCTCTTCATCATTTTCTGCGTGGCGGCGAAGGTCCTTGTTTTTCCATTTCTTTGCCTAGCAAAAACAACAACATTGAAAAAAATGGAAAATTCCTAAACTTCATTTCACTTGTCTGCTGTTGATGTTACGGTTGGTCCTGCTCCTGCTGTCGCTGCTGTTTGTCGCGTAACTCGCTTATCTTGACACACACAGTGACACACTCAAAAAATTGCAGTTGATTTTCGCCAATTTTTCCTAGGGTTTCAGTCAAATTCATCCTGTATGCTGAGACCTGGTTCTTGTTGGTTTTCTTTGGCAATTCGCGTGTGTGTGTGGTTCGAGGATGGCTTAAAGGATATTTGCACTCGTATGTTATACCTCCATGTGTACATGTGTGTGTGCCACATTCGTTTGTTTGTTCACTTTGTCGCTGATATAACAATGCCTTGGCCATAGCATTGTATTGTCGCTCTCGCTCTGCCAGTCGAATCCTTCCGCACTCGTCCTCGCTGTGTGTGAAGCTACGGTCTGGTCTGTTCGTTCATTCGTTCGTTTGTTCGCTTGGCGCTCCAGAACACGTTTAATGCGAACGTGTACTTGGGTAAGCGTGCCTTGCGTGCGCAATAAAAAACACTAAAACATTCACAAGCGACAGTAAATTTTCGTTATTTGTTATTCTTTTTTGTGCTGCTACTACAGCTGTTGGTTGTTGTTGTTTTTTTTTTGTACCAGCTCCTCGCAGAAATCGTACGGTGCCTTGCACCCCACCTACTCAGCCGTGAATTCCCTACAATCAGCTCAAGTCCCAATGAGTACTTTATCACATACTCACACATACACATGTGTATGTGCTGGCGTATGTTTGTTTGTTTTTATATGTACCCCAACAATGACATTAACATTAACCGTATCGACCGACCGACCAGGCAGCCAGCCAACCCATCTACACACCATCCAACTAACCAACCACCTCATCCATCGTGGTGGACCTGTACTCCCTGGGGAGCTAATAAAAACAAAACTGTATCTGGGCCACAATGGACTAAAAGCTTTCGCCGTTTGACGCTCCACACAAAAGTCAGGCATATGGCAAGCGACACACAAACAAATAGAGACACACACACACACACACTCAAACACACGCATGTACACACGTGTATGTACATATCCGAATTAATAGAGACCTCACTTGCTACCTACATACATTTACATATGAGTCATTCCATGCCAAACGGTACGATTTTGGGCAAAAATTTAACGCAATGATTCCGATTTTTATGAAAATTTGCAGATTTGGTCCTCTAGCAATTCTATTTAATCCGCGATTAGAAAAAAAAAATATAATTTTTTTTTTCAAAAGTTATGACCAATTGAACTTTGGTAAAATGGAGATTTTATCAAGGAGGTGTGTTCATTCAGTCGCATGTAACTCCGGAAATACTTGACCGATTTTACTCTGCTATACCTTATTTTGAAGGTAATTTTAAGCACTTCTAAAATAACGAAACGGTATGGCATAACGCCATAGAATTTTTTAAGTTTGTATCATTTTAATCCTTTTATTTCGATTTTGAAAATGATTACATCTTTTTTTATTTTTGAAATTTTGCAGGCGTATTCTTACAGGTCTGTTTTACCGACTGTGTAAGTTTTAAAGTGGTGAAATTATGCGTTCTATTTTTAAAATTTTTTTTTACCTTATACCTTTTTCACTTCCATGAATATAGAAAATATAATATAGAAAAAAAAATACTTTTTAATAGTTTATTGACACAAGATATAACAACAACAAAAAAACAAAGAAAAAAAGAAATAAAAAAATGAGTAATGAAATAAATGTTATGCCTTGTATACCATCTTCATACAGTACTGCTCAGAAGATGATGTTGTCTGGACTTTCATTATTTTATCGGGTTGTGGAATGAATGCATGGTAGCCAAGAGTTCCAGAAATTGTTTTCGCTTTTTCAAAACGCTCCTTCAGGTGTTTCGCCCTATCTTGATATTGATAGTTATTGAAGAATTCTGTATGAATATTCTTCACGTTTTTATTCACCCAATCATAAAATTTGACGGCACTATTAATGGGATTTATGAGGCTGGACAAGCTTGCACGTGCTGCTAGTCTTTTGACTGTTCCTCCCAGACCATCGCAGGGCCATTTGCCATGAGACGTTGCAAAAAAATGCCATTCCGCTGGTATTCCAAAATCTTCTACGTGGAACGTCAGATTTAAAAAGTTTTTCTTGTTTTTGTATTGTGCGCTTGCGCCATCAGAAAAGTAAAATATTTTACTTACAGGTCCTAAGGTTTTCTTTAAAAAATTTACAAGCCCCTCCTGGAATACGTGCACGGCTATTGTATCATGTTTTTATTTCTTTTTTTCTTTGTTTTTTTGTTGTTGTTATATCTTGTGTCAATAAACTATTAAAAAGTATTTTTTTTTTCTATATTATATTTTCTATATTCATGGAAGTGAAAAAGGTATAAGGTAAAAAAAAATTTTTAAAAATAGAACGCATTATTTCACCACTTTAAAACTTACACAGTCGGTAAAACAGACCTGTAAGAATACGCCTGCAAAATTTCAAAAATAAAAAAAGATGTAATCATTTTCAAAATCGAAATAAAAGGATTAAAATGATACAAACTTAAAAAATTCTATGGCGTTATGCCATACCGTTTCGTTATTTTAGAAGTGCTTAAAATTACCTTCAAAACAAGGTATAGCAGAGTAAAATCGGTCAAGTATTTCCGGAGTTACATGCGACTGAATGAACACACCTCTTTGATAAAATCTTCATTTCACCAAAGTTCAATTGGTCATAACATTTAAAAAAAAATTTTAAATTTTTTTTCTTGAAACACGTATATAATATTTTTAAGAGAAGAATGCATACACAAACTAGTTAAGCAATCCAAGCTTGTGATGTAAAAAATGCGTACCGTTTGGCATGGAATGACTCATATGTACACAGACTGCCCCACATATCCACACACATGCAAGTATATGCTTTAAATCATTTGCCTATACAGGGATCTTTGATAGAAATCGCCAAACGCCAATTCCTTAAAATAAATAAAAAAAATCCTGTGTCGAAAGTAACAGACGGACCCTCTGAACTGTGACCTGGACTTCCACATAAATATCAGTCTATCAGAAATAGCAAAAGGATATGGTTTTTAAAGGGTATTTCATTAAAATTCCATGGTCGTAAAAATGTATTTAAATTAAGGAATGGCTTAGTACCAATGCCCCCCACCCGCATGATCTCCTGAGAATTTTGCATCACTCTCTTGATTTTATCAAACGCCAAAAGAAGGGGCTGTGGTGTTGGTGTTATACGAGTATATGTATACACGGACAGAAGACCACTTGAGGAGAGATGCCTCATTGTATTAGGCCTACATTAAAAAGAGAACCAATATGGTCCAATTTCACCAGAGTTTAATACTGGTCTAGATTAAAAAAAATCCTTTTAATGAAGATTTGAACTGATATGTAGCTTCAAGAGCGGTTGGCCAACTTAACTTCTTAAAAGTGTCCTTTTGTGAAAAGGCTTCAAGAAAACATGGACCACTATGGTCCAGTATGACAGGAGCTAGAAACTAATCGAAACTATAGAGTAAATACTAAATTATAGTTAGATAAATATAAAATGTGGCTTTCATAGAGGCTAGGCCCCACTTCGAAAGAGCATAGACCAATATGGTCCAATTTTACGGATTCTTTTTCATAGGTTGGTGAGAGGGAAACGACCAGTCGGTATGCCCATTAAAATGCCTTGCTGTTCAGCTCAGTGAGCTTTCTTGTCTATCCTTGTCCAGAGCTCTCCCCATAATGTTTTAGTAGTGCATCCCATCTTGAATTAAAGCTGTATTCTGGTATATCAAAATCAACGGTCTCCATATAAGAGCCCTGTCTAGTTGTTTCGTCAGCATTTGCGCATTCGGACAGAGGCTAAAATAGCCAAATATTCGGGTAAAAGGAGCAAAGACGTTGCAGATTCCCTAAATGGGGAAGCGCAGATGTTGTTTTTGAGAAAATAAAATTATTTTCAACTACCAACATCCAACGAAAACATATATAACGCGTGAAGTTCCCTACTAAATATACTAAAAAAAAACACGGAAAATTCAAATTGAATGGGGAATGTTTATTATCATTTGAAAGAAAATTCTTTGGCATTTATTTTTTGATAATTATGTCTATCAAATGTTGGCCGCGGTTACGTCTCAGATGGTCATTCCGTTGAGTCCAATTTTCGATGACTCGTTCGAGCATTTCGACTGGAAACTGGCGAATGACACGCGTAATATTTTGCTCCAAGGCCTGAATCGAAGCGGGTTTGTCCGCAAAAACTTTAGACTTTACATATCCCCACAGGAAAAAGTCTAACGGTGTGATATCACACGACCTTGGTGGCCAATCGATCGGCCCAAAACGTGAAACTATCTGCTCACCGAAGGGTTTTCTCAATAAATCCATTTATTGATGCGATGTGTGGAAAGTGGTGCCGTATTATTGAAAGCAAATGTCGCCGACATCACGAGCTTCAATTTCAGGCATCAAATAGTCGGTTATCATGGCACGCTAACGGTCGCCATTGACGGTTACGTACTCAACGGCATTATTTTTAAAGAAATATGGTCCGATGATTCCACCGGCCCAAAAACCACACCAAACCGTTGTTTTTTCTGGATGAAGTGGCAGCTCTTGAACCTCTTCTGGTTGCACTTCGTCCCATATGCGATAATTTTGTTTACACACCCATTGAGCCAGAAATGGGCCTCATCGCTGAACAAAATTTGGCTCGAAAACGTCGAATCTTCATGGAATTTTTCAAGAGCCCATAGAGCAAAGCGATATAGCTTGGGAACGTCGGACGGCTTCAGTTCTTACACAAGCTATATTTTGTACGCTTTCAATTTAAGATCTCGACGTCAAATGCACCAAGTCATTCCATACGTCAGTCCGTTTCGTAATAAATTTGAACGATTTGTAAACGTAGTTCAGGCGTAAGTTTTTCCATGATGAAATGCCAAGCAATACTAAACAAAAATAACATGACAGCATAACACGACTCACATGTGATCTGTCAAAAAAAGGCTATTGAAAAGAGTCTCTCTACTTGGATCACCCATTACAAAGCAACTCCGGGACATTGCTGAATGACTTAAGGACAGAGCGAGATAGTTGCTTAAGGGGTACTCAAAAAGGGAGGGTTGGGGTGGGGGGGGGGGGGGTGGTAATGTTTCTAATATAAGATCATGGAGTTTATCTATTAATATTATACCAGTATTGAAGTATATACTTAATTCGTTACATGGAAATATTGATCGGAGACCCCATAAAGTATATATAATCCCCCCATAAAGTATAGCAACTTCCGTCAGTCGTGTGTCTGTTAAAAACACACACACACAAAAAGTATGCACAAAGATCGTTTATAGTCTTAAGCAGCTTAGGATTGTTAATGGACAAAATCGGAATAGTAGGAAACAAGTTTCCTTTAAAGGTAACGTAGACACCACATTTCCATTTGGTTGATATTTTGTTAACATATTGCTATTAGTTGTCAACGAACCATAGCCAAATTGAGGTTTTTAGCAAAACGCACTAAGCTCATGTAAAAGGGGTCTTATCTTTGGTCTAATGGACTCTTATGGTTAAAAAACAAACCTTAAGAAACGTTGACTTATTATCCATAACTTATGGCCAACCTAAATATAAACGAATTTCGTGTAATATCTGCTTAAAATTGAGGTTCAAACAAACTGACCTTAGGGTTTCAAAAGGTCAGTTGATCGAAAGAAGGAACTATAAGGATCAGCTGATCGAATGAAGGAACTATAAGGAATAGAAATATGGGTACTTAAATTAAAGCAAATTTTACAACAAAGCTCAATATGAAATGATTTCTAAGATATCACTAAGATAAAGCAAAATATGAAATAATTTCTAAGATTTGGCTGAGATTAAGGCTCGCCCTCATAGAACTTAGGGGCCCAAAAAAGGAACCTGTGGTCAAACTAAACTACCAATAATAAGTGTTAATTTGTGCTCAAATTAAAGCTTACTTATATAAGTATTTACTTCGAATCCAGAAATGGATTAGTTAGAATTTTTTCTAAGATTGTGGGTCATACTCAGGAAGTACTGGAGTACCAAAACTGGTGATTATCGTCAAACAAGTGACTAATAGTCCATATTGACATATGGGTACTCCACCTAAAACAAATCACACTAAGAAGACAAAAACTGATTTATTTCTAAGATTTTACTACGATTGGGGCTAAGACTAGAGGACCCTGTGGCCCCAAAAACAAGTCTGTATGGTCTAGCAAACAAAAATTAACATAAGCAAAGCAAATAAAAAGATTAAGCTTGGATTCTTAGATTGGATACAACAAAACTAAATGTTTAATTTATTTACTTATCTTAAAAGTAAGGGAATAAAAAGGTGGACCGGCGTGCGGTTTAAACAAGGGTTGGAACATTGAGCATTTTTCAACGAAGTGTTTTCATCTAATAAATAAGGGTGGCACTAAGACTTTAAGATTACTCTTAAGGCCACTAAGAAGTTTTTTGGATTCGGCTTTAAACTATAGGCCAAGGTCAGGTCACCGAATTTGTAAAAACGTCCCAGTCCCTAATCGAATGTACATTAAGTAAAAAAAATACCTGGAGGTATAAATAAAACCTCTCCTACAATGTAATTTTATGATACAAACATCTGCGATACTCTAGCAAAACTTCTGAGGTACGAATGCCACAACACAACGGAAAATTATAGCCAATGAGGAATACCTTAAAAGCCTTTTCCAGGAATGCCTACAATTCAAGTGATTGAAAGTACCACACACACCCTGTATTTCTATGTGTGTGCGAGTGTGTTTGAGTGTGTATTATTCTGTTAGATGGTACTTAATTTTAAAGCACATGTTAGGGGCCAAATGACACAAAAACAAATGGCAAAATTGTTTTCAAAGGATTCTACCCGTTTTTGTTATGCCCTTCTCCCTGAACTCACCACTTCCAAGTCCTGTTACTGGAAGACTGCTTACCATCCAGAGGCTTTACAGCACATTTTCAGAACCAGACACCACCAGCCAGCCAGTCACTACTGCGACAAAGAGTCTTGAATGTGGTTGTTCGGTCTGTCGTTGGTGGTGTTTCATTTCATTTTTGTTGCGTGTTTTACGGTGATTTTAAAGTTGGTTTTTAATGTCGCCTTAAATTACAGAAATAAAAATAAACGAAAAGAATGCCAAAGTATGGCAGGCCTTTTTCGTAGTTTGGAATTCAAAAAAAAAGAAAAGCCATAGAAATGAAAACTGAATCCCAGAAGAGTCTTTTGGGCGCGAAAAGCGCCCACATACTTATGAGTACGCGAGTCGGTGTACTTATATATGGCTAAATGTGTGTAAAGTCAATGACTGTTTATTGGTTTGGTTGTGTGCGTGGATTTGTAGGCTACGCTCGCTCGTACGTATGTGTCAGTCAGGTCACGATGTTGAACGGTTCCTCTTATGGTTTTTGGGTATTACGTTTAAAACGAAAATTATCCCCAAATACAACAAAACGTGTTTCATATAGAACACATTAACCTACAGTAGATTCACTCACGCTCGTACACATACCAGCCAACATATGCATGTTGCTAATGTTTTTGTAAAGCTAAAAAAAAAGGTAAAAGGCGAAAAAAATCAACTCACAGTGACCCCCACCACCGGGTTTATCTTTGACACTGTTGCTGTTTGCTTTGGCCTCTAGCGGCGAGGCCAACCATCACCTCAACCCATCAACAGTCCTGTCTCGGCCCTCCTGTTGTTGGCTGGTGCACAATTTGGGTAATTTTCTCTACTCACTCACACACACACACACGAAACCGAATGCTGAGAGGTTGGCTGTAACAGATGACGCTACCTCACGCAGCCTTTTTGAAAATAAAAAATTCATTGACTTGGCATGACAGATCGACACACACACCATGCATACATCCACCTGCGATGTTTTAACTCACACGAATACACATACACACTGGTAAGCTTTACTTCTTGGCAGATGATGCCGTTGCCGCTGATGAGGACAATGATGATAAGGATAAGGATTTGCCACCGAGTGCCGCCGCCTAATGATTTTCGCATACCATTTGAGCATTTATGCTGTATTTGTTGCACGAAAGATTTTCGCGTTTTCCAGGTTTGCGTGCTCAGCATCGATTTTCTTTATTATGTTTGTGTGTATGTATGTATATGTACGGTGCGTTGTTTTCTTTTGGCCCAAAACGGGATGTCGCACCGTGTTTTATAATGCTCAAAAAAAAGTGTAGAGCAATTATTGAAAGAACGTTCAACACAAAATATATTGAATATCAGAATATGTAATTGCCAAAATCAGATTTGCTTTAAATTGATAATCGTATTCCATACACAGAAAACAAAAAAGACGTACATCGGTGGGAACTATAAATTCTGTAGCAAAAAAAGAATTTCGGTTGCAAACATCAAATATATATAATCGATTCGCCATACCGCTAGATTATAAATACGATCATCGTTATGTAGACGCAACTTATTGATCTGTCATACCAATGAAAAGTTTCCATAACTGTTTCCAAAACTGTGGGTTTTTTAACCAATAAATGTTTGCAAACATTTTGTTGTTCTTGGTGAAAATATCTAAACTTTTATCGTAACAAAAAGCAAAAATAAACCTATTATTACTGCTTTAAGCAAATCGTTTATCTTATTTATTCAGTAAAAATCTTCAATCTTCTTTTCCTCCAACATAACCCTTCCTATACTTCAGAGTACTTCAAGTATATAAGGAAGCATTATTTTGCCTCTGCTGAAAATTTACAATTTTTTCGTTAAACTAGTGCGGCGTATGGAGTTTTAGATCCAAAAATTCTTTTCTGGCGATTCGGATACTTTGATTTCTATCGTAAAATATAGTTCTGTTCAAAAATCTGCCTAATGCATAAATTCAATTTGTGATCTTCTTTTTTACCATGCCCCAAAGTGGGCAACATTTTCTTTGGCAATCCGCAGATAATCAAAATTTGAATTTAATTACTATTTTAATTAAACTAATGCATCTGTTGATCAAATTTGTAAGCCCTTCACCGTTGGGTGGGTTATATACGAGCGACTCAAAATATTAATTGATTGATGTCTTTGAATTTTCAATGGTTTTTTCTAAATTTAAAATTCTGGGACTTTCCAATATATCCTTACGATGCTTTGTATACCTTTTGTTTTTTGAAAACTTTTTTTGCAAGAATTCTGATCACTAGGGAAACTGTTGGCTGTTGTCTAATCACAAAATTACTTCATTGAAGTAGGGTACCTCAAAATTACAATAATTCTAATAATAATACACTGTATGTCAGAGGGAGGATCCGATGTACCTTCTGTGGCAATGCTGGCGAGTGAGAGGGAGAAGAGCTTTGAGTGGCATGCTTCGAGTACTTGCCATCCCGCTGAACAGAGATGCCCGCACGTACATGATTGTGTATGTTGTAAGTGTGCATTATTAATGAACACTTTACCTTCGTTACGAGCTACCTCCACCTCTACAAAATGTGCCGGCCTCCCCCGCCACTGAAATTACGTGCAGTACAGATGTATTACTTTAGCGTTGCCGGCCGACATGGGCTGAGGCTGCCGATGCCGCGAGTATCTTTTAAACAATAACTTTATTTGGCTTTCCTTTTTTACGTTTTTGCTTAACAAATTTTGTTTCGTTAAGCACTTCATTTTCACATTCTCACTTAGGCTTGCAACATTTAATAAATTTTAAAGCACACTTTCGGGCGGCTGTATTACCCTACACACACCCACATACACGCACATACATATATGAGTATTACATATATTGCTTCCGATGATGAAGATGAGCGGCTGCGATGAGAGCTCATCGCGCCTGATGATGACAAAAACAACAACAGCAGCAGCAAAAAAATATATAAAACAAATTCATTATTTGAATTTTTATGAAGCAGGTGTTTGGCTAATGGCTGTATTTTATTCATTATTTCACTATTTCTATCCGAGGTTTCTGTAGCTTTCCAAACCCAGCTCCAACCAAGGCAATTCCACCACCCCTACAGCATGGCACTGCATAGTCGCTGTGCAGGACCGACCATTTGTCGTTCCACAGAAATTGCGGAGGTTTTTTGTATGGCGTGGCTTCCTTTTGTGTTGCCAACATTTGTGCAGTTTTTAAATGTATCTGTGTGAGAGCGTAGGTGGCAGCATAACTGTAAGTGTTACGTGTATGTGTGGTGGTATAATACCACCAACCTGTTAAATTAACAACAACATTCACAAATACCTCAAGCATTCATTTCATATCATACACAGATACACACACACATACTCTGGCCATACTTTACATTTTTTGATGGTTTTATTGGCCAATTAACTATGCTTTGATGTGCGTTTTAAATTCTGGCAAGCAGCGGCTAATGGACCTTTCAGCGAGGGTATGGGTTTACGGGTGTATACGGCTGAGGCGCAGCTCAAAGTTTTATTACAAATTTGCCCAGACAATGAAGCCACTTTGGCTTGCAAAATAATTTTTGTCATTTTTTTTGCTCTGCCTTTCCTCCAATTTGCCATTAAAATTATTATGAATTTAAGCTTTCCTACAAATGGTGGGCGGCCAAAATTCGCTGGGGGTAGCTGGACTGGTTGGTCTACACGGTTGGGATTGCAGATTTTTGCGTTGGCTGGCAAGCGAACGTTGTTAAGGTGGTTATTTATATTTTGAATATTTAATAATTGTGGTACGTTGGCCATTTTGTAAGCCAGTGTAAACATTAGGACGCCAATCTATGGTACGATTATTGTTTGGCTTTTTAGTTAAACACACACACATACACACCGACGCGTATACCTTTGTGTCTCTGTGTGTGTATGTCAATGTATTGTGGCACGTTTAGGTATGTGCAGTTTTATTTGCGCTGCTATTCCTTGCAATCCTTGTGAGACCCAGAGACTGAGAACACCAGAGAGTGTAGGAGGAGCACAACACATTATTCTTCTTATTCCCCTTAGACAGCGGTACGGTGGCGAGTTGCTTTAGCCAGGAACAAGGGTTCCTTTTGGTTGTGGCCATGATTTTCATGGGAGACAAAATGAATTGATATGACGTGCTTAAGAAGAAATTACTGCAAACACACTCACACATACACACATAAGCAGGAGGGCCCTGGGGTAGGGGTTCGGTTTGGCCAGAAGGACATAGAGAAAAGCAAATAATAATAAAAATATTAGCATGAGTCTACGGACATTGAATAGAAATTGATTATTACTTAAGTATTTAGAGACGTAAATATAAATGACTGCTCATTCGTATGTACGCCCGCCTGGCTGCCCACCCCTCGAACAAGCCGGACATTTGAAATATGACCAATTATAATAACAAAGCAATTTGCTTACAAAGCCAGCCTCCTCCTTCACGCTCGTCCTCCTCCCCGCTTCTTGACTGAGCCGCGCAGGAAGGCGTTTGGAGTGCTGGCAAATGTTAATAAATTAGAACAATTTTGTATCTTAATACCATGGACCAAGACTTAATGACTCGTTCTGTGTTAGTATTTATTAAAAAAAATGCCGATCTGATCTGTGTGTGGGCTAGAATATTTTGAAAAAGATGTTCGAATTTGGGTAATAACTCAAGTAATAATGTCTTCAATGTCGAGAGAACTTTAATTGAATTTTATTAAACATGTTTTCTTACTTTAAAATTCATGTACCATCACTCTCTGCTAATACTTTAATTTTCTGGTTCCCAAATTACTATCTTTACATAGCCTTTGAGAAATTATGTAGTTAACTCATCATCCATCGGGATCATGTTAACATCCTGATCTGGCTGATCCGAGAAATTTTGAGTTGGTAAGATCAAATCAATGTTCCGAGATTGAATTTCGCCCTCGCAGAAAAGTTAAAGATTAATGTTCGACTTTTAATTTTCGAACGTCTATTAATTGCCCCCCTTACAAATGTACTCTAGAGACATGAATACTGTTACACACGTTTTATGCTGTAAAATAAACAGTACTGAATGTTTTTGGACCATATATTTTTTAATATATTTATTAATTGATGTCTATTGTATCCAAAAAGAATCTACTTATTCGAAATGGCTGTCTTTTGCCGTTACACACGCCTTAAGTCGCACTGGCCAATCGTAAATAGCTGCACAAACCTCGTCCATTGAAAATTGGCCACAGCTCGAACCGAAGCAGTCTTAAGAGATCCAATGTTGGGGTATCTTTTGTGACAAACCTTGTCCTCTAAAACCGTCCACAATTTGTAATACAATGGGTTCAAATCTGGACTGTCTGAGGGCAATTCTTCAGAGGAAATGAACGCTGGCAAATTATTTCGAAGTCTGGCCTGGGACGTATTAGCCTTATGGGACGGCGCAGAATCCTGCTGAAAAGTCCATGGCTGGTTTTGGAACAGGCAATTGTTAAGAGGCTTCACAACAGCTTCCAAAATGATTTCTTGGTAAACTTTGGCCGATGTTTTAACTCCTTGTTCGCTGGATTGCAGGCCCTTGGGATCAGTTCAGATGCTTTCTTAGATGACCGCACATACACTCTATCATTGGCTTGTTAAATTATTCCTGTACGGTAAAAATTTGTTCATCGATGAACAACATTTTTCTGTGCTTCACCAAAAGACGTTTACATTTTTCAATCCTATTTTTTTTTAAAGCTGCAGTCAATAAATGACCGGTAAGTCGTTTGAAAGCCCCAAGTCCCAAGTCTTTTTTAATGATTCGACTCATGGACTTTTTCGTGATATTTATCTCACGGGTCATGATTTTCTGTTTTCGGAGCGGATTTTTGTGAATTCTTGATTTAACGGCTTTGATGACATGCGGTGTTCGAACAGATCGTGGTCGGCCCGACCAGTGCCGGTCATTTACATCTCCAGTCTCCTCAAACAGTTGTATGCACCGGTAGACGAACATGCGGCTAATCCCTAGTAGTAACTTGAAAAGCGCTATTACATCGATACGGTTCTCATTATCTGACCACTCCATGATAAAAGCTGAAACAATTTTAAAATCCCGTTACAGACTAACGCTATTGAGGTTAGCTTTCAAAACCCATATGACATTAACGGGGTATGTTCAGTTCTACTATTGAAATGGGTGTGTTCAATGTTGTAACAGTATTTATGTCCTTACTAAGTACACGAATGAACCATACACAATTGTTATCGGTCTTTACTGATTCTTACAATTTCACAATTTCGGCTTTCAAACAAAAACAATGCAACTGTTTAAATGAAGATGAGAAAAATCATTGCTACACCTAGAACAATGCTAAGGCTTAAGATTGAGATTTCTTGTTAAAGTCCTTCTAGAATTTCCAACAAAACTTGTTCCAAATGTTCATCAAATTCGACTGGATATATTCATTTACTCGTGCAATACACTCTCAATCCTCTTTAAATGGTGTGTCGCTCTTAGATTATTGGGCTTAATAGTTGGTTAAGTTAGCAGTGATCCAAAGGCGGTCTTGTACATGGTGGAGCGCGAAAATTTGCTTATTTAGTAATGAAATAAAAAAATTATGAACTTTAGAAAAATGCATCTTATATTTTAATTATATTAAACTGTAAGGGAATTTTTAAACTACATAGTTTTAAATAGTGTGTCTGGCAAATGTCGGCCTTAGCTATCAACACACTGCTGCATTTGTTTTCTGAAGTTTTCATGAACTCTAACATGCATGTCGACTGGTATTCTGCCAGTTTCAGCCTCGATATTGTAAATTAGGTCTTTTAAGGTGTTGGGACAGTTGATATACACCGTTTTTCCCCAAAGGAAAAAATCGCATGCGTCTAAGTCTGGTGAGCGTGCCAGCCAGTTTACATCACCCCTCAAAGAGATAAGCCGCCCAGGAAACATTTGCCTCAAACAATTCATGGTAACTCTCGATATGTGTGCCGTGGCACCACCATCCTGTTCGAACCATGTATCCTCTAATTGCATTGCCTCGAGAGCCGGTTGAAAAAAAGTCTCGAAATGCCAAGATCAAGTTATTGCTTCAGAGATTACATTACTGCTGCTTTAACTCTCTCGATGTTTTGTGGTGTTGTTTGTAATCTTTTCAGGCCCCCTTCGTACACATGGCACATTCCCTGCTATTCTCAATAAAGTAACAATTGATTGCCGTCCAGGAACTCGTCCGCGTGGGGAAACAGCCATTCAAAAACGAAAAGCACGCTGCACTGCAATGATCGAGTGCGCATTTAAAAAATACGCTTCAGCACAAAATGATCTCTCCTTACGTGTCCAATGTATGATGGCAACTGAAAGACAGACGAATATAAATCTTCCTTCAGCTACTATAAGTCACGCACACTTTCCACTCTCTTCGACCCACAGTGTCGCCACAGCCTGCAGTGCAAAAAAGAAAATTTTCGCGCTCCACCCATTACATTTCCCAGGAATTTCGTATGCAACAATGCATTGATTTCTCGGACTGCTCTCTTTCTCCCTATATGGATTCTTATTTCTATATCAACATTGGGCCGATGTGGTTTAATATCAAAATACAGACCATATTTCTCTTGTAGGCATCCGATTTAAAAAACAAAACAAGTTCTTAACTTAAAATTTTAATTTAAATTTATAATTTATTGAATTCTTAATTTTAATTGTAAAAGCTCAAGTTCGAAATGAAGATTGGCAACATAAATTGTTTAATGTAAAAGAATGTTCTCATTTCAACTGAATTTCAACTTGACATTGACAATCGTCTCCATAATTTTTTTTATATAATTACAATTTTCGTTTATCAATTGTTTTTTTCATAATTTGAATATTTTTTTGGAGTGAAAATGGAAATATATTTACTATCTGAGCTTAAATAACACATATTCCTATGTGGATTAAAAATGGTTCATATTGAAGCGATAATGAGGCTACAAAATTTGATATTATAAAAAGTTGACCCAGAATCGTAGGCAGTCGGATCTCAAAATCCGATCTTAGCTCGCAAAAGATCAATTGTAACGTAGCCTGTTTGTGTGGGCTGGCTCGCCATCCAGCTGTAAGCAAATACCGTCTCTGTTAATTAAGTCAACCTGCTGCGACAACAACTGTTTATTGAGTATAGTGCTCTACGTTAGCCACAATGGCGCATCCTGCTGAAGGTTCTAAAACAAGGGGCCAATGATGCCAAAGCTCCAAAATACATGGCGTACTGTCACTCTCCTAGGATGCATTGGCTTTTTGATGATCAGGGCAGTTAAAAATAGGTTTTCGAGCAAAATCGTTGTCCATTTCTAGCGGCTCTAAGGCACAACTTTAAAATCGAGCAGGAAAGGTCTGTAGCTATTCGAACGGAATAAGCTGCCATTTTCAGAATAACATATGATTCGAAAAGAAATCACTACTTATAGATGGACCACCTTTAACATGAGACATTAGTATTGTGTTTTGCTTAACCTCAATAACAAAGAAACATTAACAAAATGAACAGATGAACAATGATGACAACTTGTAAAAAATGGATGAAATGAGCTTTTCAGAGAATTTAAGAAACACAACGACCATATAGAAATTTAAAGTGTGCGAATTTAGTGTTATCTGTCTATTTTATGTTTTTAATTTTTACCTTTTCGAGTTCTTGTGATTGTGGCCAAACGAAAGTGGATAAATAAGCCGAGAATTTGTGCGTTACTGGGTGCTGTTTTTCCACGATATTGCTAAGAAGAAGCATATCGGTCATTTTCCACAATTTATCGTCTTTAGGTTTTTGTATTCAATCTTTGTTCCTTAATTATCCCATTTAGGAACAAAGGGAACTTGTCCCAAATCAGTGAACTGTTAATGATTAAATTATTATACTTACTGGCCAGGACCTACTGTTTTAGGACTTTTTATTAAAAGTTCTTACATGGCTTAGAGATAAATCTTTTACTCTTAAAGTCGCCGGCATTCACGAGGTGTGGATGTTCTTACCCGGTGTTGAACCTGCGTTAACTGACATGAGAGTCGGGCACACTTCCATCACACCACACCGGCCCACTATTACAAAATTTGATGCTAATGCGAATCCGTCAATTGAAGAAACGAATGAATTCTTAAAGATGCTCCAAATATGTATTTATCAACCGAAGACTCAATATGTGTTTGAGGTTATAATAAAAACAAGACAATTTTTGTTTGACTTCTGACATTTCGATGCCAGGAATATTGACATATTTACGTAGGTACGTGTGCATACGGCCGTATCTGTACAAGTGTCTGTCTATGCAGCTACTACCAATACCTTGAACTATGGCCGCTGCTGCCAGCACTCGTGCATTCAGACCACCATTTATTTTGTTCTTCTTCTTCTTTTATACATATATTCCATTAAGCAAATAATGAAAAGGAAAAAACCAGCTCACAAGTCATATCTAGATATACAAGTCATCCTTCTGCAATTGCCGTCACCAGCATGGCCTCCATCTCCGCCGCCATACGCCGTCTCACCTCCCGCCCCTGTCACCGTCACCACATCGCTTTAGCCATCACCGTTACAGTTCATAAGGTCTTCCGTTCGTTTTCTTAATGTCGACCTGTTCGTTCGCTGCGTGGCCTTCAGCGCCTGCATAGCTGGGCTGGGATGAATGAAAAAAGCAGCATGAAAGCATAAAAAAATGAAAATTACTCAAACAAAAGTTATTTCGCAGATAGACGAGGTACTCATAGTTTCTGTTTAATTTATATAGAGTTTTTGTTCCATCTCCCCCAACCCCCCCACATTTTGAGGGAATGTTCAACGACTATTTAAAGGTTTCCATACTTTTTGTCATGTTTGGCGTTTCGTTGTGGTTCTTTTTACTTATTGGGTTAAATTCCCTTTCTGGATATAACCAAAAAAACAACAAGAAATTGGAATAACTTTTTTCAATATGCACATTTGTCCTGTCCTGTGCTCCTCATTGAAGTGGGGCTTGCAACAAATTTTGCCTGCTCGGGTAGATGCTTCACTTGGTTGACTCTTTTTCCTTTGGTTTTATTTTGCTGATGAGCTCTGGTGTGTGTGGATGTAAGGTTTCGACAGCGAGTGGATTGTAATGCATGTGTCTATGGAGCGTTTGACTTCGTTTCGATTGCGGATAAATGCGCCATTTCTCAAATACTTGAAATTTTTTGCGTCGCATACCGTTGCCATTGATTAATGGCTCTGCCAACATTTCGCCTCGTTGTTGTTGTTGTTTGCGAGCTGAGACACACACATACACTCCAATGCACTTCATTTAGATTGAACGTCGCACAGTAGGGGAGCCTTTAAACCATTTTAATGCTATTTGGCCTATTTGCGGACTTACTGCTGTTGCTATTTTTCACTTCTTGTTCGTACGGGAGCAGACCTAATTTGTTCCGAAATTGATTAGCTGGAGCT
This sequence comes from Hydrotaea diabolus, assembly GCA_963513945.1. Classification (NCBI taxonomy): domain Eukaryota; kingdom Metazoa; phylum Arthropoda; class Insecta; order Diptera; family Muscidae; genus Hydrotaea; species Hydrotaea diabolus. The sequence continues at coordinate 190,886,841 of OY740718.1, forward strand.
GAGCCTTGTGAAGTTATAGCATGTGTACAGTGCTCCTCAGTTGAGGGTAGAACTCTTTGTAGTACAGCACAGAAGAAGGATGTTGCCAAAGTAAACTAAATAATTTGAATTTTGAGTTAAAACATTTCTTAAAAATATTCAAAAACAAACGATAAATCAACGTAAAAACTGGGTTGACTTTGAGTTAATGAGCACCAGAAAAATAAAGAAATATGCTCTCCTGTTGAGAATAATCCAAAGGTGACAAAAATCTACAAAAAAAATAAGTGGCGATTATGTCCATGGGGGTATGTTGCAGTCCAACAAGGACAATATATGAAGGCGCTTTAAGTGCCATAAGATCTATCCATACACTGAAAAAAAATTGTTCAAGTTGTAAAATCGTACATGAATTTGATAACTATTGTACATCAAGCTGAAGAACAACTTGCATCAATTTGATAAATAATTTACATCAACTTGGTGAAAGTTTAACATAATTTTAAAGAAAATTGAACATCATTCTGAAGAAAACGTACATTAATTTGAAGAACATTGTGTTTATTGAAAATTGATTTTCTTGTATTTGTCATAGTCAGATCAGAAATCACTGTTGTTTTGCTGTAAGCAGACAGATCCGCATTTTTTCCTTGAAGTTATCCACAGAACAGCGAAACGCCACTCACATCGACTTCGACGATGCTTTATGGATGTGTTAGAACTGATTCATCACCATCATCAATATGCACCACCTTTAGGTACGACTTTTAAGACAATCTTAGAGTCCGAGGTTAAATTTTAGAGTTGTTCGCCATCTTCGGTCGTATGGGTTGGGAGATTAAATTAGACTGAATATTCTCTTAGATCGCTTAAAAAAGCCGAGCATATTTGAAGGATTTTTTAACACGTAAAATACGTGATCTGTCCAGCGGTAATCGCGTCTTATGCCCATACTTTACCTCTGTTTAGCTTACTTCTGTAACGACGATGGGAATTGAAAATGTTTTTATTTAAATAGTTAATAATTAAAAAGTTAATAATATTTGAAAATAAAAAATGTTACATATTATTAAATTGAAGGTAAAAAACTACTTCAAAATCTGAATTTTCAGGGAATCGATGAAAAATATGACCCTTAGCTAGGGAACACAGGAACACTGCTATTTTATTATTAAAAATTATAATCATTGTCAGTTTGACATTTGAATTTCAATAAATTCAAACATAATAAGCCAATAATTTTGATTGAATTTCTTATGTGGAAATAGCCCAGATCTGTTAAAATGTAAAATGTGTAATTTTACAAATTAAGATTTTGCAAAAGTCTCCCCCACTGTACATCGTAGACGGTAGTTTAACTACAACCGTGCATTACATACACACTGGAACACACCTAAAGGGTGGTCCAAAAAGTAAGCATATTTTATAAAACTATTAATGAATAATACGAATTAAACTTAAAAAGTCGGATACGAGTATTCTCACAAATGATGGCAAGAAGTTACAAAGAGTTTTAACCTTGCACTTCGATGGTACTAATTCTCATATGCAAAATCAATGCAATTATTAGTACGAGTATACATTTTCCGACATTGTAGTTGGACAAGTGTTTTCTCTTAATGCTCAGTAGACTATCTTTATTCTTTACCAAGGAGTGCAAGCGTTGTTCGGTATCCTATGTTTTTTTTTTGGTCTGCATTTGACATTGTCACTGTAGACACTCAATTCGGTTACCGCAATTAAATAGTATTGGATTGTAAGTGCATAGCTCCAACTTTCAATTTAAAAATTTATTCTAATTGACAAAAGAGTGAATAAATCGATGGTTAAACTACCCACAAAGCCAAAATCAAAACGATTCAAAGAAAGCCATGTTCCTGAATCACCCTGTAAAAACGTACGAACGTGTGTGCATTTCGCAATGTGACTTTAAGCACACAACAAAATGTTGTTTCCGAAAATACTCTCTCTTTTGGATAATTCGTTTTTCTCCTTTCCGCCTCTTGTTGTTGTGTTTGTTGCCGTTTGGCTGATGTCGGGAATGTTTTTTTTCTCGTTTTTTGGTTGTCGTGTATGCGACACATTATTCCAGACATTCGTGACAGGAACCTCTGAAAATTGCACTCACTGCATTTACAAATTTTCTGATGATGATGTATGTATGTGTGTGTCTGTCGGTGTGTGCCTGTAGCTGCGTGTGCACCGTTGTGAGTGTGTGTATGGGTGTGTATGTCTGTAGATACGTTTCTTTATGCAATTTACTGTATGGGACTGGGCCTGTGCCGTGGTGCTATTCTTACACACTCGCACACGAGTACTTCTACTTGCAGTCGCAGTATGCCAACATTTTTAAATAGTTTGACACTCGCGTTAAATTTGACTACAAACACTTGCCAAGTTTTTACTTACCCGTTCGTTATGCTATTCTTGGAGTAGACCATTTAAATCTTGCTCGGGGTTTTGTTGGCCGATCCCCATATAGATTTCTCTTGCATTCAAAAGATTTCCCAAGTGTTGTTCTTGTGTGCTCCTCTCCCCACAATCTCGTGACTCGAGTGGAAATGCATTCATTTCACAATCAATACGACTCAGACGATTTCACATACATAAGAACATACATATATTTATAGTTCTATATACTAATACTTCTATATATACTGTCTGTTTGTTAGTAACGAATTTATTTTTAACTAGTACCATGTGCTATGTAGAGTGCATACATAACTCTTGTGAAGAATCGATTTCGACAAAGAAAATCACAGAGTCCAATTGGTTACACTGGTCGACCACAACAAAGGGAAGGGTTGTTTTTTCAACAGGACAAAAGAAAGAAATAGTTGGCAAATCTCTCTAAAGAAGTCATCTAGGTTTCAAATCAAACTTAAAGGGACACATAAAACAATTCTGCGATCCTACGACAGTTCTGTGCGCCGGATCGACCCCTAGCAGCTATTCTTTGGCCAAGAACTGTCATCCCGGTACTGTGTGCCGCTACAACAACCACATAAAAAATTCGGTTGTAGGTGAACTTTGTACATTTAAACAGTTATGCACTGTACCCAAAACAAAAGTACTGGCACAGGGCTTGGTGTTGATGGTACAAGTAGAAAAAGAGCGTTGCCAACACAATTTTTAACGGTCAACTGTTATTTAAATGTAAGAAAAATCATATACAATCCATAACGGCCGACCACTTTGACTTACTTTGATTTTAATAAAGCCCAAAGGTTTACCGTAATATAAGGTACAGGCACTAGAATTCTCCTATATTTATTCCAATTTCAATTAAATTTTCGTAAATTAATGAAACTATTGTGGGAAGCACTCTTAAAAAATGTCCTTTCTAGTCCTTTTTTGTCGCCTTTTCGTACGTTTTCGTCAATTTAAAATAATAGTCGTCAATTTAAAATTGTTTTTTAATTTGCTTTTTTTAGTCAATTAAGAATTGCACACAGAGAAAAAGTTAGTTGGACATCGGTCTGATGTACACAGTTGCTGTTAGACGAGAAGGCTTTCAGTTTTAATTACCAAATTTGAATAAACATGATTGAAATTTGGTTGGACCTACCAAACGATGATTGCCATACCAATATTGTGGTGCCGACAACTTACTATTCGTTCATATTAACCAAATAAAGGTTAAAGTATTGGTTTACATTATAGGTTTGTATAGAACTGTTCGATGCAACTAATAATAAGAAATGACAACAATTTTTGTTTTGTTTTAATAACCAAAAATGGTGGCATCTAAAAAATAAAGTAGTGTAAAAAACAATTAAAAGAATTAATAAAAAAAAGTTATTACGGTGGACTTCCAAGCTTTTCCTAAAAATCATCCTGTCGGAAAGTTAATAAAATATCGAACACTTAAAATATCAATGTGTCCCGAAAATGGATAATATAATTTGTATCTTGCTTTGAATTTTAATTAGACTTGAAGGCAAATATTTAATGCCTTTATTATAGCATTATGTAATCAGAAGGCAGTGCAAGGGATTTTTTTGTGGTTACTTTGTTCGGTGATATACTCTACTGTCGGCAGGTTCTCGTTTATATAGAATCTAGCTGCACTTAAGTGTATAACCTTTGATCGTGGTTTTAATCACATCCGTTGCTAAGGGTCTGATCGTTCCCCGGTAAAGTAGCGTTCACCGCAACTTGCAACTAAAAGTCTTCGACTTCGGCCTTTTGAATAACTTTTTGGTTTCTATTTAAACAAAATATTTAAAAGAAACATGGCCTCCAATCTGACTTTGGACTAAGCATAACATTGTTTATTTTAAAAAAAAAAAAAATCTGTTCTCTGCTTGTGTGTTTTAATTTGTTTGAAAATTATTATATTTTTTTGGAGGATTTTTATAAAATTTTGAAGCTTCTGCCATTGACATTGCTATTTTTGTATATTTTCAATTTCATTTCAAATTGTGGCTCCACTTTTTATATTTTATCCCACGTTTCTCTCATTTATTTCTCTTTCCAACATTTTTGCCATGTTTACGTCTTTTTAACATATTTTTTTTTAAATATTTCCCTTCTGAGTCAGTTTTATACCATTTTTAAATTATTTTATCAGATAATTTCCCCAGATGTTGCCAACCATCGTCGTAGAACGATTTTGAATCGTATTCACGCCTTGCCCTTATTTCGAAATAGTTTTTCATTTTTTACCCTTATTATTCCTTTTTATAGTCAACTCTATGGTTCATTATAAATTGTCCTGGCACTTTATATATAAGTAGTTAATTCGTTCGGGTCCATTGTAAATTATCTTTCCTGTTTCCCCGTTTATGAAACTTTTGTGCTCTTATCGTCTTTGTTTTCCAATGCGTAGCTCGTTCCTGTATTATAATTAAATGCTGTCCTCAATTAAGTATCTTGTTTTACCTAGGAAAATCAAATGCGCATCGTTTGTTCTGTAGCATAGTGTTCAATATTTTGCCAAGACGTTATTGTCAATGAGCATCTCTCGAATGAAGATATCTTCTGTATGTTTCCTTTGATTTTGTTTTGACATTTTCTGTTTTCTCATACGGGTTCGTTTCATAATTGACTTTTAAAATAATCGCTTGAATTTCATTTCAATTGTAAATTAATACGTACAACCAATATTTGCTTTGTGTGAGTTTGTGTGTGTCGCGTCTCTGTTTGCCTGGGCTTTAGCCCACCTTTAGCTATGTTTGGTCGTTTTGCGGTTCCTCAACCCCTTTGTCATCGAGTCAGCCAGGTGATTGCCTTGCCTGCCTTGTTCTATAGTCAATATGTATGCCGTCTGCATCGTCTGTAACCCAAATTCTAAATTTATTCTCGTTACTAAAACAATGGTTAAATTCATATTGAATTTATTTCGTAAATATCCCTTGCAGTCGTAGAATAATTTCGATTTCAATTGTTTGTATGTATGTGGAGAAAAAAAAGAAGTTTTATTTACTGACATTTTTATTATTGTTTTGTTTTTCAATATAATTTTATGCCAAATACACGAAAAAACCCCCATACATAACCAATAACAAGCTAAATCAATGAACTGAAATATCTGTAAATAGAATACACGCGAGGAAAAATATGGTGTAATTTGGCTGTCGTTCGGAAACATCACTCTTAGTTGCAGTGGACTGGTATAAAACGATGGAAAACATTCTAAGATCTAGTTTTTTAGTTAGGACTCAACTTATTTAAATTTTTTAACTCATATTTTTATGTTTGTATCTTTTTAAGTTTAAACTCTGTTTAATAAGAAATAATAAAACATAGTTTAAATACTGTAAAACTTGGCTCAAAGGGTGGAGGGTATTACCTATGTAGGGGCAGCTACATAGGTATTTTATGAATAGACATTTATTTTCTTAGAAACATTCATTGACATCTAGTGCCTGTAGAAATACTAAACTTCTTTAAATATACCTAGGCCTTCTAATCTTCTCTACATTGTCTTCAGTGGCACAGATAACTTCGAGTCCCTGGTTTACGCATAGAAATTAAAGCGTGATATTTATTCCAAAAACTTTATCATTTAAAAGGGTTGCCCTTTTTACCAACCCATTTGCAATGTTTAGGGGGAACATGGAAATATATGAACTATGCATATATTAACCAAAAACTTTACGTTGGACTTATAAATATTGCTCCCGCACTCAAAACTCTGGACATTGATTGCTATGTTTTCCATTTACTTTATGCTTCCATTTTCATTTTACTGAAATTCGAGCAATTCTAATTATGATCAGTGTAAAATTATTAGTCTAGTTCGTTAAAAATTACATATTCATGTAGTTCTGTTTACATACAAACAATATATTTAGTTGAATATACTATAAGCCAACATGCAGAGACAAACGAGGGATGTTCCAAACATGAAAATAATTGTTTTACCCTATTTGAATGTTATTCTCTACATCATCTCCTATAACCTCTTCTAGGTTGAACCAGTGTTTGTGCAATCATTGCAGAATGCTTTTGCTAATTATTTTTATAGACGTTTGTTTCCCTTATAAACTTTAAAACATTCAGAATTCCTTTATAAAATATTTTTAGAAAACGAAAGCAATTTAAATTTAATTTATCTTTCAGTTTCAAAAGGGGTGGAGTGTTGCATTTTTACCTTCAATGTAGCTTCAACCAGTTTTTAGTCTTGGTCTACACACAAAATGACTTTAAAGCAATTCCATAAATAGGATTTGCATCCAACTTGGTCCTTCCACCCCTGGTTAGGTCTGTCCCAACTGCGCATTTCGCTATAGCTCTAACCTCCTTTTGGCTAGGCCCATTTGATCCATTCGGACGGTACGTTCTACCCTAGCCACACAACCGCTTTAAAAGAGCTCACTCCTGGCGGTTGACTATTTTTTGAACTGCCCTCGTATAGCATAAATGCATTAAATAAATTGGTGCATTAAAACTATTGAAAACAGCAACAAAAAGGCACACAAAAGAAAACTTTAAAAAGTGAAACGACGTGATTTTGCTGCAGGCCTTTACGACACTCATACACACGTACACATATTTTTGAAACAAACATCGTTTGAGTTCCTGTTGAAAAAAACCCGCACACACTCGCGCACATTAAAGCGCAAGAAAGGGTTGACGAGAGTTGGAGCTGGGCTCTTTTGTGTCCTGTATCCTTTGGGCCCCGAAACGTAACATAAAAGAGCTGCGTCTATTTTTCGTGCAATTAAATCGATATTACGCGAGAACGAACCTGCCTAATTGCGGATGACACGAAATTGTTTACAACACCACAACAACAGGCAATACAGGCAGCAACAACAACAAAGCCATCAGCAACACCGCCAAAAGCAGCAGCAACGACACATCAACACATGCATTAACAAATCGTATAGCAAACAATGCTCTCCACGTATACTCGTATCGAAATACAATTTTCTCATACACGTCGTTTGCCGTTCGGCTGTGCCTGTGCCTGTGTGCCGGGTACGAGTAGCAGAACTATGCACATGTGATGTGCATGTATGCCATTGCCTTGGTGGTGTTTGCTTGATTCGGTAACGATTGGGGTGGGCAAGGGAGCTTCGCTGAGAGGTGGGTATGGGCTTAAGTTTGGTTTATGGTATCTAAATACAACAACAAAAGCAACACCAAGAACATTAAAACAAAACCTCAGCCATAGCATGTGAGCTCATCCTGCACTCATCCAACACACGTACACATAAGACGAAACATATGCATGGCTGTTTGCCCTGAACGTGTCTCTGTGTGTGTGTTTAGTTTAAGTTCGAGAGAACTACAATTGCCAGCCAAGTGAAGTGCGATACTAACAAAACGGTCGGTCGTTAGTTATATTTACCCCATTTTGTTGCTGTTGCCGTAACACCTTCTCCTCTCCTCTCTTCTATTATGTTCTCTTGGTTGGTAGAAGCTTTTACTGGCACACAGACACATGCTTGCAGGTGTATCCTTTCGCTCCATTGTCTTTTTTTTTTTTTGTTTTCGTTGCCATTGTTGCATGCATGCAACCTTTTGTTTCATTTTGTTTTGTTTGTTTAGATGTTGTTTGTTACGCTGTAACAAATGTTTAAATGTAATTGATTTATAAGTAAACCAAAAAGACAGACAAACACACACACACACATATTCACACATCACATAAAACAACAACAAATAAAAGCCTGCCGTGCCAGTGTAATGTATTCCTTTTATAACATCTCTTTGAGAATATAAAAATAACTCTCCTCCTCCTCCGCCGCCACCACCACAAACAATGGTTTAATTCCATCAAAGAGCATAAAATCGATAGAAAAAAAACGAAATCGATCAAACGGCCTTTGATAGCATTAAAGACTAGAAAATTTATTTAAACTGAAAAAAATATTATGGGCCAGCCAAACGAATCTGGCGTTGCCCTACTGCCGCAACAGACGAAGTGGGTAAAAACTCGTAGCCGACCTATTTTGTTTTTAAATTTAATATGTTTTAAAGACGACTTTGGCGTTTTGGTCTAGATTCAGTAAGAAACAACTTAATGCAGCCTTTAACTGCACTATTTAAAAATCCAGAGGTACACGCTGAGAAAAAACATGGTTACTACATGGTCACGGCAATAATAATATGTTCTGCACAATAAAACTATGTTTGTCGCAATCATAGCATTGTTAACTGAATTTATTTTTGACAATAATATAATTGCTGCAATATTAATATTGTTGAAATGTAACAATAGTATTACTGCCAAATTTAAAAGTGAAAATATGGTTATAGCAACAATATAAATATGGTTGGTGCGACAAAAGTATTGTGTTTTGCGTTTTATGTTAACAATAATAGGATAACTGCAATCATACTGTATGATTGTAATTTTTTTCATTTAAATATGATTTTAAAACAAAAGTTATTGGTACGGATCTAATGCAATAATAGTACTTTTTTTATCGAAATACATTTTTTTTAAACAAGCTGCTTTGTTTAACTGAATAATTTTTAATAAAAACGCTTACGTTTATTTAAACTTATTTTTTCTACTGTAAAATATTTTGAATTTAATGTATTTTGAATAATTTTTGCCAACTATTGTCGACAACTTAAACAAATTTTAATAAATTAGATTGGGGATCATAGTATAATTGTGTGTGATCATTCTATGGTTGTAGGGATCATAACATGGCTGCGTGTGAATTATACTATGGTTGTGAGGATCATACTATGGTTGTATATAAAACATACTATGGTTGTGAGGATCACACTTTGGTTATGGAGATCATAGTATGGTTGAGTGAGAATCATACTATGGTTGTGGGGATCATAGTATGGTTATGTGTGAATCATACTCTTGTTGTGAGGATCATAGTATGGTTATATTTGAAACATACTATTGTTGTTAGGATCATTATATTGTAGTACCACAACCATATACCCAACAATAGTATTATCCTCTTCGAATATTGTCACCACAACCATACTTTTTTTCTGCGTGTACACTTAGTATGGGGCCGTAAAATGATATAGAACGTGCAGATTTTCTTTTGACGAGTCTTCTGCAAACAAATATCATTGTAATCTGATTAAATCTGCAGTTCTTAGGTTATATAAACCTCGAACTTGGAAAGAATATATGAGTGGCTCTAAATAAAATAGTGGATTGGTCCATTTGATTTTGTATTATGTTTGTTCTGTGCGTAAATTAAGGCCACAAACCAAATTTTATTGAATGGAACACGACATTCAGCAGCAATTCTTACTTTAGTTTGCACGGTGCGTCATCTATGGTTTAACTATAGTACATGTTGTACAAAAACGATCCATGGTAAGTAGAAATGGCTGCTTTGTATGTCTTCTTTGATTGCCCTGTGGCTCCCAGTGGGCCTCCTTGGGGTGTGGGTGCCGATAATTCTGGAAACACTTTTGTGCAGCTATGTTCTGGCATTAGTCCCTTCAAGATACATGACAACCCAAACGGAACACAATTAATCATAACGTTGCCAGATCTAAGTAATTCCCTCTCTTTAAACTATATAAGACAAGGAAACCTCCTAAAAAATCTATTTATTTCTTTAAGGACATTTTGAAATTCGCAGTTCCATTTAATCGGGTACCGTTTTTAATGGTTTTGTTTTGTAATTACTTTATTTCAGTCAGGGTTTTTCCATTACGATAACCAAACAGTCTTAAATTTCATGCACAATTAAAACATTCAGTCTAATTGTTTAAAATTCGATATCGTTTGAAATCAGTATTTACTCAATCAAATGTAATTAATGTTTGTGTCTTAAAGAATCGTTCACAATTCGAATGATTGAATTCGGTTTCATTGAATTTTTTGTTTTTGTTATTCACAGGCATGCATACATTTTTCATGCGTAAAAATTTTACAAGCACAATGCACTTGTATTGGAGAATAAAAAAAAAACTCAAAGAAAAGCAAAAAGAAACAAAAATAGAACTAGAAAATATACAAAGGAAAATATCCAAACAAATTGAATTGAGAAAACAAGTTACCATATAACAATATTTACCAATAAGAATGAAGACATCATAATCTATTGTAGACATTTGCATATAAGACTATACATATGTATACGTACACACGCATATATGCATGTATATGAGTCATTTCACTATAAAAGGTAACAACCAACGAACGAAAACGGTTGCAAATTCGGTTCAATTTACGAAAAGGCCATTGAACAAGAACAACTTTCTATTGCTACTACCAACTTGTTATAGTCTAATGAAAGCTGAAATAATATTACAATGTAGGCAACCAATAACTCAGTTATATCAGTGGAAAAAACATGTATTATTTACGGCAATTCACCGGCTTGGCAACCAACTGTTATGCAGAAATTGTGCAATTAGTAAAAACTCTAATTTTCAAATGCACCCTTTATTTTTGCTACCACCAAATGTTTTTACCAAAATTCACCGCCTGACCCATTGTAAAATAGCCAAGAAATGGTAAAAACATACATTTTTTTTAGTTCAATTGTCATTGAAGTTTAACCGTTTTATTTTTCTTTTTCAAAATTATGATTTCAAGAAGCTGAAGAAATACACTCTTTTGGGCCTATGCAATGGATTGCAGGCAAGTTAAAAAGCACGTGTATGTGTACATGCATGCTTATATATGAGTTCCTATTTATATATGCAGTATGCAATTTTTTTGCATTCTTTTTCATTGACCATCAGTCATGTGTCCCTTTGTGTCCATGTCTGTGTACATATCTATGTGTGCATAAATGATTTACATTTTATCCTTATCCTTTGGACATAGTGAATATAAAAAATATGTGTATATATGTATGAATATATAGCTTTAGTTTATATACAGGCACAAACAAAAGTTTTCGTCCTTTGATTTGTATTTGGAAGGGTGTAGACATTGAGGTTCACAACTTAACCTAGATCACTTTAAAGAATTGACAGGATTTAATTCGGAAAGCGTTTAAAGAATTGGGAGGGTTTCTCGCAATTCTGTTAAACTATTAGGGCTTAGACATTTGTGTCATAGTCATTAGACATTTGACTCAGTCATAGTCTTTAATTTAATTAGAGAACACTGAAAATCGCGGTCAGCTGGTAATTTTGCTGCCATTGTAGAACATGGAGCTGATGGCCAAATTACCAGTTCCTTCTCGTACACAAAGGATGTTGCAGCCGTGTACGTTTGAACTTACACATTAACTTAAACTTCCAGACCTCCAAACTTGTCGAACGTGCTCTATTATATAAAGATGCAATAGTTCTCGAGTCGGTTAATCCCTGTTCAATGTGCAATTTAAGAAGTTTGTTTCAAAAAACATATTTCGGGCAAATTTGTAATGATAATTTATATATTTTTGCGAGGAATTATTGTGAATAGGAAGAGTTTCTAAAAACTATAATCTGGCAACTCCTTACAATTTAAAACAATGTGGCATATTGTTTAAGAGGAGAAATGTCAACCGTAGGTGCGGCATTATAATTTCAATTGTAATAAATATGTAATATGTAAATGAATAAAAAAGAAGTTATATTATGATAGAAGGATCTCTAACAATTATGTGTGAAAGAAAATTTCGGCCAAAAGCTCGCCACGACTTATCTGCAATGTTTCATATTTTCAATGACTCTGACACATAATGGAGGTTGAATGTCGTTAATATGCCGAATTATCCTATCCTTTAGCTCTTAAATTGTTGTTGGCTTATTAACGTTTCTGTTTTTTAAATATCCCCAAAATGAAGTCCATTAAATTTCTTCCGCAAAAAAGCCATTGTTTCTTTGGCTGCGTGGCACCATCCTGTTGGAACCACATATCGTCTATCCTCAACTTCAGGCCAGGAGAAGTCCGTTATCAGCTCGCGATAGCGAACACCATTTACGGTGTCTGCTCGGCCGACATCATTTGCAAAAAAGTACCGCCTGAAAACGACACCAACCCATTAACCACACCAAACGGGCAATCTTTGTGGATGCATCGGCTTTTCAAGAATGTCTCAAGGAATCTCATTTGCCCAAATTCGGCAAATCAGCTTGTTGACGAATTCTCTGAAGTGAAGTGCCCCTCGTCGCTGAAGATGGTTTACTTTGTAAAGTCACCATTCATTTCTGTCTGTTCAACCAACCATTCAAAGTATTGACTAGGTTTGAAATGGTCAGTAGGCTTTAGCTATTGAGTCAATTGATCCTTGTAAACGTGTAAATTAAAATCGTTATTTATAATGCGCATCAGTGATGTTCTCTCGATTGTAGACCCATTTGATAGATTATGCAGACAAAAAATCAGGAAGAGCACGAAATTCATTTTGATTTCGAAGCCCATTTTTGTAAAATGCTTCAACAATCTTAAAGCGCTGCTCAATTGTGTACCTCTCCATGGTTGATTTTTTGAAACACTGAAACAATGAAATGTCAAATTAAGTTGGGCAAACAACTTGACGTTAATGTTAATGTCAATTAAGGTGGTGATTGGATCACCCTTTACGATTAAAGTACCCATATGTTTACAGGTGATCTCTAGTTTTGGCATTATGAATTGCGTTTTACCCCTACGGTCCATACGTAAATAACGGCGACTTTTAAAGCACGAGATAAATCTCTAAGACATGTAGAAGTTTCTCTATCAAATTAATTATTCGACCGGAGACAACTTTAAATTGCAGATCGCGGTTAGTGAGAGAAAACTTTTCCATTTTTTCATTAAAGGGATGTTCCGGGGAAAATATTATATGCCTACTCCTCCGATCCTTAATTTTAGCCATATTTTAAATTGAATGTAATTTGATTAACTTTAAATAACCATACACGCGGAGAAAAAATATGGTTACACCATGATCACCGCAACAATACTATGTTCTCTACAATAAAAGCATTTTCGTCGCAACCATAGTATTGTTTTTTGAATTTCATTTTGACAATAGTACGATTGCAACAATATTGCTATTGTTGAAATGTAACAATATTATTATTGACAAATTTAGAAATGAAAATATGGTTGTAGCAACCATATAAACATGGTTGGTACAACAACAATATTGTTAGTATTTACGTTAAAAATAATTTGATTACGGCAATCATACAGTATGGTTGCGAGTATGAACATAACAAAACAGGTTTACACATGTATGTGTGTGCGTATGTTTTTTTGATATACAAAAAAACACATACGCACGATACAGTGAATGGTTGTTGTCCATTAAAAAAACAATAACTATCGGAAGGTAGTTCGAGGGATTTTTATTGTGTTTACTTTGTTCGGTGAAATACTCTAAAATCGACTGGTTCTCGTTTATTTAAAATCTGCCTGCACTTAAGTATATAGCCTTCGACCATGGGGTTTAATCACATTCTTTACTTGGTGTCTACGGATGGTGAAGAAGCATTCACCCCTGCTAGCAACTAAAAGTATTTTTGACCGTTGGAATATATATTTTTGTTTCTTGAATAAAATATTTAATAAAAACATGGCCTCAAATCTGGGTATAAACTAATAGTAATGCAATTTACAATAACAAACTTAATTAAAATTTGAATAACATTGAATAACAACAAAAACCAATCCTAACAAATAATTTTGGGGATCATGGTATGGTTGAGTGTAAATCATACTATGGTTGTGGGGATTATAGTATGGTTGCGTGTGAATCATACTATGGTTGTGAGGATCATACTATGGTTGTATGAGAAACATACCATTGTTGTGAGGATCAAAGTATGGTTGTGAAGATCATAGTATGGTTGAGTGTGAATCATACTATGTTTGTGGTGATCATAGTATGGTTATGTGTGAATCATACTATTGTTGTGAGGATCATAATATTGTTGTGTCACAACCATATACCCAACAATAGTATGATCCTCTTCGAATATTGTCACCCCAACCATACTTTTTTTCTGCGTGTAGATCAATGTTGGTTAGTAAATGCTCCTTATTAGTTCCTTTTTTATTTTTTGGGCACAAGGATCAAAATGTACATCAATTATGGCCCCTTTTAAGGTAATAAATACGTCCCATGTAACAGTCTCTATTTAAAAAATAATGACATATTGAGGAATTACTGGTAATGGTACCTTTAGACCCTTTAAAGTCACAACCCAGTAATATTTATGATCGTAAACCATCATTGTGCAAAAATTCTGGATCCTCGGTCGTTTCGTGGTTTTAACAGATACCCAAACGGACGTATATGTGACGCGCAAAATAGAAAGGGACCTAAGGGTAAAAACCAGTTTTGTTCAGGAGAGGCATTTTAAAGATTTAAATACGTGTATCTTTGGTGTACCATCACTTTCATAAAACGCGCATATCTCTGGGAGGGAACACTTTTGGGGCATGGGATCGGTCTTATTCGATGCTCAGATGTTGTCCACATCAAAAAAAATGAAAATTGATTTTTTTTTACCCTTAGGTCCCTTTCTCTATGCGCTGTCACATATATAGTTTTGTTTCTCACTGTATATCAGTGTGCATATATGGATGTATATCTATTATGGCCACATCCAGAGTGTGTATATGTGTTTGTGTACATGTGAAAAAACCTTCTCTTGAAGCTCTCTCATACACCGGCACATAGAAAAATCCTGGCGATCGATAAGCAATGAAAAGTGTTGAATTTTTCATGTACCTTCGGTTTGGCTTTCCGTACAACTACAATTTTACAATTTTTGTCGGTTTGGGGTTTTAGCGTTCGCCTGCTTGCTGTTGTTCTTGTCGCTGCACGTGAGTTGTGAGCGAGTGCTCTTTCTAGTCATCATCCACTAACGTGGCTCGTTGCCTGTTTCTGCTGCTGCAGCCCCTCCCCCCATCAGTGTTACGTATCCTTGTCGGCTCTTCGTTTGTTTTATTTTTTGGTTTTCTTCTTCTGTGTGTTCGGTCGGTGCCCGTTGTACGCTGGTTGATTTTTGTAGTTTGGTTTGGGCCGCTTCTCTCCCGAGGGTTATGGCTATGTAAAGGTGGCGCGGCACGGCGACTTGAGGGCGATAGGAGAGTTCAATAGCCATTGCCTTTGTTCAGGCCTTTTTTGCGATTTTCTCTAGTTTTTCCGTATTCTACTTCAATGCCTTTGGGGGTTCGAGGATACCGACGACGACTGTGAGATTTTTTACATTGTTGTTGTATTTGGTGTGTGCGTTCTTTTTTTGGTGTTGTTGTTTTCCTTTTTTAAGCATAACAAATATATACGTTCATTTAAGGTTTCTTCTCGTTTGACGGTCGGTTTTCGCTGTTGTTTTGTTACCACCGTTGGCGTACTTTTTTCTTTTTGTTTTTTATATGAGCATTTTCGAGTACATTGGTGCTTAATGAGTTTAATCGCAATAATTTTAATTCTTATGTCTGCTGACCCTTTTTCCGCCCCGCACAGAGGCCACAAGCGAGGAGGGCAGTACGAACGGACGAAGGAATGGCAAAAAAGGATTGCTTGTTATTGAAGTTATTTTTCACCTTTATTTTTTGTTGTTGTACGCTTTGCTTTGTTTTGGCGTTGTTGTTTTTTTTTTGCGGCATTGCCTTTGTTTTACGGCTGTTGCGGAGTATATGTAAATTTTAATAGCAGTGAAATTTTTCACTTTTTGATCCGCCTGAACTGGCTGTGGCCGAGGTGAGAGTGTTAAGGGTTAGGTTGGGGGGAGAGGAGGTGCAAGGGGTAGAGTTTGGTTTGCCATTGTTGAAAGTGAAGATGAATCCTTTTTCGATTCGGTTATTAATACATTTGATGTTGTGCTAATGAGCCGTAATTAAACGTGTAATTAATTTCGATTTGCTGGGAGGATAGGGGCAGGGAGGCTAGGCGGGCTGGTGAAGGACGAAAGGTTCTTTTTTATTTGCATTGGATAACTGCATAAAGGGTAGAATTAAATTAAATCATAACTTTTTTTTAATGTCAACCCGCTGGCGTTAGTAGATTAAATCAATCGATTGATGACTGACCGGCTGCTTGACGACACTTTGTCATTTGTTTCATTGTAAACTTGTGTTTACCTTTTTTTCTGTTTGCATTTGCAATTGTATTGGGTACACACATACTCACACATATAGTAGTTGTTGGTTGTTAAGGACTTCAAGGTTTTGTACACAACGCCTTGTTTCAAGGACTTTCGATTTAATGGCATTTACGACAGGGCAATTTGTTTGAAAGGTATTCAAGGCATTTTGATGGCAACGGAAATGTCACGTGTTTCATTCCGTTATCAGTTTTGGAACTGTTCTCAATGTGATCTTTTACTAACGGAAATGTGACCTTCTTTGTTTAAATGTTAAATGTTATAAATTACTTAATTTCATAAAATCCTTATGTTCATGTTTATGTGATGTTTGTGTTATCGTGTTCTGAAAAGAAGTTTGTAACTTTCTAATGTACAGCGTTGTCAATTTACAATTTTTAAAAATCTTCTTGCCATTGCTTTTCGCCTTTGTAGTCATGCTATGTTAGTTCACATTTAAAATGCTAACGTTTTTTTAAACTGATTTTTTCTACTTTTAAATAAATTACTCCCATTGTATTTTTTAAAACCTTTCATAATTTAAATCTATTGTTGACAAATTAAACCCGATTCTAATCATTCATTTTTGGGATCATAGTAAAATTGTAATCATACTATGGTTGTAGGGATCATAACATGGTTGCTGATGAATCACACTATTGGTGTGAGGATTATACTATGGTTGTATGTGAAACATACTATTGTTATGAGGATCATTATATGGTTGTGGAGATCACAGTATGGTTGAGTGTGAAACGTACTATGGTTGTGGGAATTATAGTATGGTTATGTGTGAATCATACTTTTGTTGTAAGGATCATAGTATAGTTGCGAGGATCATAGTATGGTTGTATTTGAATTATTTGTTGTGAGGATCATATCATTGTTTTACCACAACCATATACCCAACAATAGTATGATGCTCTTCGAATATTGTTATCCCAAACATATTTCTTTGTACGTGTTTGGTCAAAAAAGATATCATACACAAAATATCGAGCAACTCGAGAAATGAAAACGCAATTTTATCTTATCGCAAGGCATTAAAACAAGTATGGGTGCCTAAAACTTCCACCGAAATTGACACAATACGCAAAATTTATTATCACGAAATGTATTTTTGTCTCATTTTAATTCTCATGCAAATTATTTAAATAATCATATGATCATGTGTGTGATCACCAAAGAATAATATGGGGCTTGTTCCGGTTACAGCATTTGCACAATTTCCCAAATAATTTAA
The DNA here is from genome assembly GCA_963513945.1 of Hydrotaea diabolus. Lineage (NCBI taxonomy): Eukaryota > Metazoa > Arthropoda > Insecta > Diptera > Muscidae > Hydrotaea > Hydrotaea diabolus. The sequence continues at coordinate 190,904,473 of OY740718.1, forward strand.
TTATTTGACAAATTATTGATTTCGTTAAGGTTACACAGAAACAAATAAATTACAATTTTGCAGCTGCTCTTCTATACTAAAGAAAATACTTAGGAAACGAAATTTGGCAATTAAAAATTCCGAATTAAATCAATCATATTACCTGTGACTGCCCAAAAGTATTATTTTGGAATAGGCCCTGAAAACAATGAGGGCTTATTGGTAGACAGAATATTAGATTCTGTCAGCGTATTATACACTTTTTACTTCTGATTCAAATTTTGTTTTGAAAACTTTTCTATTTTTTCGTAATGTTAATTTAAAAAAAAAATAATTAAAAAAAAAACAAAGCGAGGAAAAAGGTTGTCCAACATTGAACTTTTTGAGAATTCCTTCGGCTTTGACATTACAAAAATAAACAGTTGAATATATTTTTCGTAAATAAAAAACAAATGAAAAAAAGGAATATATTCTATTTCTGGAATCATATATGTGACAGTGCATTTTTTTCATTTTTTTTCTTTTTTTGATGTGGACAACATCTGAGCATCGAATGAGACCGATCCCATGCCCCAAAAGAGTTCCCTCCCAGAGATATGCGCGTTTTATGAAAGTGAAGTCGACGATTCTAAGCGCAAATAGAAAGGGACCTAATCTTTAAAATGGCTCTCCTGAACAGAACTGGTTTTTAACCTTAGGTCCCTTTCTATTTTGCGCGTCACATATAGTGTTCACAAGCTCGAAGAAGCCGAATTTAAACACGACTGCTATGCCAAGAAAGCAAGTAATGAAAAATGCTCAGGCTCTGTATCTGCTTGGGTCTTTATAGTGAAATTTGTATTGTCGCAATACGAGGGCAGATCAATAATTTCGTCACTTTTCAAATAGAACACAGTTTTTTGCAGAAAAATAGGATTTTTCGAGTTCCATAAAATAGGCATTTGTTTGATAAATAATTTCATCGTTGGAGCTGAATCTCTTTTCACCGAGCTATTTCTTCAGGTTTGGATATAGGAACTAGTCACTGGTGTCTAAACCCGGATTATGGCGGATGAGGTATTAATTCGTAGCCCAATTCATACAATATTGACATTGAGACTGCACACGTGTGGATCCGTGCATTATCTTGATGAAATGGTAGTCGCGGCACGTATCTTGCAGACAGCTTTCTTAAACCCAACTAATCATGTAAAATCGAATCCACACTGCCATATAAAATGCGTATGTCATAATATCAAAGGATATATACGATTTATAGTATTCCTACATTTTTTTTTGTTGACAAAAAAATTACAAACCTGCAGTTGCGGGATATACAACCACCAAAAACCGTATATAATTGTTCGCTTTTTGCAAGTCTTATTTTTCTTCTCAAACCTCTAAGCTCAATAAAATTTCCCCCCAAAAAAAATAAATACCAACCTCAATTTATTTCTCTGATAATTTATTTTAGTTTCATTACCGCGAACACCGTGGCAACGAAGGATCTGCGCTGCGCGTCCTTGTAATTGTTGTCAAACAAAAAGTCCCACAAAAACCCATTAAAAAAATTTACATTTGAATAAACAACAACAGCAGCAGCATCCGCCGCAACAGCAACCTTAAACTCAAGCATTACTTTTTGAAATGAATGAGAGTATTGATTTTTTCCTCTTAAAAGAGGAAGAAGAAAAAATGAAAAAGAAGACGAACGAACAAATAAAACCAAAATGATGTGCTGGAAAACAAAGACAAAAATAACAAAACACGAACAATGTGGCAGCCCCAGTTTTCGGCATTCAAGTCCACAGTAGCAGCAGCAGACGATGAACAGATCCTGCTAAACTTGCTTAACACCTCCAATTAAAATTTATTTGCTTTTTGTTGTTGTTGTTGTTAAAAGGAAAGAAAGAAATTTGTTTCTTATTTTCATATGTAAGAGAGTGGCATAGTGTTGTCGTCGTCATTGTTGACGTCGAGCAACACACAAGATGTTGTTGACAGTCCCAAACAACATTTGCGGTTTGTTGGGGTGGGAGTGTATGAATGGAACAGAACAGAATGACTGAACGTACCGACGTACGAACGAGCCAACGAACGCACACTTTTATTTTTGTTTATTTCCTGTAATTGCTGTCGTCGTCCCTGGCGTTGTTATTTTTGTTGTCATTCTGTTGTGCGGAATGGCAGCAAACCAAGGCATCTCTACTCTCGAAGGAATCTGGTTGTACAAATATCAGCGTTCACACCACAGCCATGTGTTTTCGAACGAAACACTCACAGCACACTCGTCGTCGTCGACAACAGCACATATATACATACATATGCATGTGTATATCTGTGCGTGTGAAAATATGAACGCAACTAAAATTGTTGATTTTATTGTTGTGTCAGTCCTGTAGATCTCTTTGTTGTTGAGGACAGGGAACCCTATGCCACAGCCGGCGTCGCGCACAGTGCAATTGCAAAAAATGAGTAATTAATTATCTAGCAGATAAGCTAAACTACGAAAAATTAGATAAGCTACACTACAAAAAACATTAAACCTTTGGCTCTTTGGTAAACTCCCCTTCAAATGGCCATGTCCGAGATTTAATTCAAAACCTCAAAATCCATTTTGAAAACCTCTTAAATCTCCGAAATTTTTCACATTGAAATAATTTGTTGTTTTTTACATTAACAACTTGTCCAATGACTCAAAAACTCCATTAAATCAAAATTAAATAATATTAATTTTTTGTACAAAATAAATTTGCTATCGTGACCTTAACTCAGAAACTTTGTCAAAAAAAAATTCATAGCCCTTTTTATGTTTTCCTGTACTTCAGGTGTCTATGCAAACCGTTTTTTGATTCTGGTAATATTTTGAAAATTTTGAGTTAGTAGCCATTTGATAATTTTTTACAAATAATGCTGACTTTTGTGCCACCTTGTGTTATATCTTATCCATGGGTTAGATATACCTTGTCCATATAAAACTTTAACTCGTTTGAGTAAAATAGTGCTTATTGGATGCATACGAGTACATATAAACGCTTTTTAACACGAATCAAAACTTCGAAGCGTGTTACCACAAAATGCTGGATTTTCAGTAAAAAAAAATAATACAAATAATTCTTGTAGATTAAAATGACATTGACACATTGAAAATGTAGCGACGCCCATTTCAGTTTCACTTACAAAAGTTTTTTTTTATCTTGACATAAGAATTTATCTTAAAACCTAAAACACGACAGCCGTCACTGTTCAATAATTTGGTCCATAAACAAAAAATTGACGGGCGTTGGATTAAAGGTTGCTCTTTTCAAACCCTTACAGACGAAACTTACCTACTTATGCTACCACACAACCTCCTTCTGGTCTGGTCTTGATCGATTAATAATTTTTAAGCGTTTCGGTATTGGGCGTGATTCTTCCACTTGTCAATACTAAGGATTTTTTCATCCTTTTGGTCTGTACATGTTAGGGTAGTCAACGTCTAGCGTCAGGCTTTACAGTTCAAGCCATCGCAATTGATATGTTACAGCTCACGGTCATTTAGTCCGAGAGGTCCATTCTGCACACTAAAACACTACAACTAACTATCTGTGGTCTTGGGCTAAGAGGTCCTTAGACCGAGATACCAGACCTTAGTCTGGTATCTCGAATATTCAGGACCATGAGCCAATATATTTAATGTAAAACTACGAGTAGTACAAAAAGCTAAAGTATACCCAGCACTTCTGGAGGTTTTTAGGCTGTCAGGGACTGACTTATGCCAAATTGTATCAAGATTTGATGCAATAGAATTAAAAAACATAAAATTGGATGAATATATATGTGTTGGAGCTATATTTTGGATCAAAAAAAGGAACATGTGCCGAATTTCATACAAATTTGATGCAGTTTGTAGATACTAGGCCTTTGAACATAAAAATCTAATGAACATATGTTGGTTGGTCTAATTAAATATTTTTGGTAGTTGCAAACATTTGCCATGAAACTATCTTATGATACTCTATTCCACAGAGTGCTGCAAGGTAAAATTGTCGTCGGTGGAGTGCTGGTCGTTCGATTTGTCTTCAAACTTCGTTTTGAAATGGTTTATTGCACCAACATATCGGGTATGAACTTAATACTTTTAAATGTTAAGAAGATGCAAAAATCATTGCTTACACGCAGAAAAAAAGTATGGTTGGGATGACATATTCGAAGAGCATCACACTATTAATGGGTACATTGTTGTGGCTCAACAATATTATGATCATCACAACAATAGTATAACTCACACACAATACTATGGTCCCCACAATAATATTATGGTCCTCACAACAATAGAATTATTCACACAAAACTATACTATGATCCCCACAACCATATTATTATTCACACTTAACCATGCTATGATCTTCGCAACCATATTTTAATCCTCACAACCATAGTATGTTTCACATACAACCATAGTATGATCCTTACGACCATAGAATGACTAACACGTAACTATACTATGATCCCCAAAATTGTTGTAAGGATTTGCTGAGTTGCTATTCAACAATAGAGATTTATATAAAGTAAACTATTTAAAAATGCATTAAACTCTTATTAATAGGAGTAATTTTTTTAACAGTAGAAAAAAATCATTTACTTTATTATAAACATGTCAGTTATACTAATCCATAGTAGTTTGTTTTGAAAAAATTAAATTTTCATATAAGAAGTACTATTATTGCGTAAGATTCGTAACAATATCATTGTCAAATTAAGATAAATTACGATTTTGCCGTAATCATATTATTGTTAACATAAAACCAAAAAAACAATAGTTATGTCGCACCAACCATATTTATATTCTTGCTAAAGCCATATTTTTATTTTTAAATTTGGCAACAATACTATTGTTACATTTCAACAATATTAATATTGCCGCAACCATACAATTCTTAAAAATGAAATTAAAAAATAATACTGTGGTTGCGATGACCATACTTTTATTGCAGAGAACCTACTTTTATTGCAATGACCATATAGTAACCATATCTTTTCTCTGCGTGTACATTCTAGAACTCTCTAGAACTCCAAAATATGGAGAGTGTCTTGTATTTCTTTTGACAAAGAAGAAAGTGTGGAAAACGTAACAGTGGGTAGGGAATGCCACTGTAAGTAAAAAATTAAAAATACTAATTAAAGTTAATTAAAATTAAATTTTAAAATACTAACAAGTGCCAAATTCATTATTTTCCGGAGAGTTTTGTTAAGCTTAAATGTCAGTGTCAAAAGTCTGATTTGATTTCCTATGCTGTAACATTCTTGGGAAAGGAAAGATTATTCGGCAATACTTGTAGGATTATCCACTGCCCTCTGTGTAATAGTCCTTCTAACCTGACCAAAAAAATGTATTCCCCGCTTTGAACGTCATACCCCCAGTTAGGCGATTAGGTGACCATACCGTCGAAAAACATTGCCCATAGGGCTGGCCAAATCTGAACTACGATATAAATTTGTGGCTTCTAAACGTTGATTTGATGTACCGTGTGTGTTGCTTAGTTGTCTATTATGGGGTCTCCCTGTGCATTAGGGGTACTTTTTATTTATTGTGGCTGCTGCTATACTCCTTGTTGTCTTCTTTATGTATGTGCTGTACATAAACTTCTTACGCTGAAAATAAATAAATACGAAACTACACGCATACACACACGCCCGCACTATTTGTAGAGCCGCCACTGCTGCTTGGAATGATGTGCCACTACTATGCAGGGGCTGGCTAATGCCGACGAGTAGGAGATGCGCTGTTGTTGTTTATTTACCTCAGACCCCACATGTAAATGTTGTTGTAGTTGTCGGCACTGGCTCTGTTGTTTTTTTTTCTCCTTTGTTGTTGTTGTTAATGCCACGCGCTCAATTTGTTGAGGAAGATTTCTATTTTTATTTGCATTTTATTGTGTGATGCTTGTTTCCCTTTTACAAAATAACATTGTAGCAATAACAACAACGTCAGCCGCAATCTTTACTGGCTTACCCCTTTTGTCGCTTGTTCCTTCTCGGTATTGGCAGTGTCCAAAATCCCGCGATGCCTCCCGCGAACATATGTTCGTGTTCATGTCGCTTCGTTGGTGTTTGTGTTCAATGTAATATCAACAAATAAAAGATTGTTGATGATGTTGTTCGTGGGCTCCTCTAGTCGTCGTCGTCAACGTCGTTGCTGGGGGTGTCAAGAGCGCGCACACACACAACATTAAATGGTCTGAAGGGTGAATGGATGGATGGTTTGTTTATTATCCTTCTACACCGGATGTTTATAACATCATCAGCAACAGCAAAGAATAACATTTCAACAATGCCTTCCTTCGCCGACACAATTACACTCACCAGCAGCAGCAACAACCATTGTGTATTGCTGTAGGTTCCAGGCCATAGCAGAAAGGTATGGATGGTGCTCAACAACCTAAGCCGAAGAAGCGCAGCATTTCAGTGAACCCAAACAATGTTTGCGACTTTACTAACACAGATACCAACACACTTACCCACTCTAACACACATACACACACACTGCTATTTGCACCTCAAGGTTTCGGATTTAAATGAATTCCATTTTGAAAAAGCCCCAGCATTGCCAGTCATTGCAGGAAGTTTATAGGGACATATAAGCTAAGGACTCACAGACTAAGGAATCAATCGAACAATGAGCGACAAAAACGAGTGAGCAGATATGGCAATCGGGCCTATTCGACTCACATGATGAGCTACACAATTTACACAAGGCGTAAGTGCAGCATAAGACTAGCTACAGACTGGTAAAAGTGGAATCTCTTGCGTGTAAATTAGAATGAAAAAAGTCGTTTTAAGTTAGTTTTGAGAAACATTCTCAACAAAAATTTTTGAAAAAATACGGACTTATTTAATTTTAATAAATTTTAATAATTTGAATGCACTTAATTGAATACAATGATTAATGAGAATTTTAAAGAAAAACGAAGGCTTTAAAAATAAAATAAGTTTAAGTCACCCTGTCTGTTTCAGAGAGAACTATATAAATTTGTGGAAAATCTTTTGCAGCAAACTAAAGATTATCTTAAGAAGATCCTACAGTAGTTGCCTGTTTACATTACCAAACTAAGACGGAGACTTTGCCTAAAGTTTGAAGCCGATATTGAATTATCGGAGAAATATTTTTCTCTAAGCTTGGTTAACCAACGAAGCCTATATAAATAGTGGCTTTATGAGAGAATGTCCAGCGTTTTTATTTGACGGACGTAAGGCTAAAAAAACGTAAGCGTCGCGCCGCGGATTTGGGCCGATTCAGCTTTAAACTCAGCTTTAGTCCTTCATCGCATATATAAACGAAATTCACAGCAGACGATTTAAGACTCTCTCTACTTGCACCCGCAGATCACGAGTGATATCTCTTTGGTAATTCCAAGAGTTCCCCTGCAAGATTAAAACACATCTTGAACAATCCTATTCGTCCTCTATGTTTGTGGATAACATGTAGCGAATTCTTTGTGTTGACATTGATCCTACCCTTCAAAGAATGCGTGACTTAAACTGAAACAAGTCATGTGCTATGAGGTCGGACCAGAGACTCAAGTCCGGTGCCGCTGGGCTCCTGAACTGTTTGGAAACTGACCTTCGGGGAGTTTCGCGGTGCCTATATTTCAGATAAAGTGAATACTTGACGTGGAGTTGCGTATCAATCGGTTGCTACCACCCAAAGAGTAGCAAAGATATAAGATAGACCTCAACCACTCACTTAGAGAAATGCAATAAGTTTTGGAGTGAAATATCTACATCTAGTGTCGATTATTAGCAGTTATCGCGGGGCATTGTTTGATTGGCAGTTATGCAGCCAAATTGAGTGTCAGCTGATGACTCGAAGCTGCAAAGATTAGGATAAAAGCGTTGAACGAATCATATGCTTTTATCCGACTATATCGAGCCCTTACCGCGAAAAAGACGTAAGTGCCTTTCTATTTTTTGCGTCACATATAGCAAATTCAATTGTATTGGAAACCTCTAGATTAAATAGAGGAGAAAAAACCCTCTATTATAACATTTTCTTTTTGGCACTTATGTCTTTGTCGCGGTTAGGGCTCGATATTTTGAAAAAGAACAAAGAACAAAAATTAATAATCTCAAAAGACTTTTCTTTTGGCTACAATCAATCAGATTGACTCAACAACTTTTAAACTACGTTTTAGACCACCCAGGTACATTTACATGGTCCCTTCCTACATAGACCTTTCCAAGTTTGGGGGCCAACCTGGAAAGGGGCCAACGGCTAAGAGATTTATCTCTTAGCCATGTAGAAACTTTTCTATAAAATGCATTAGCCATTCCAAGCCAGCATTAAACAGTAGGTCCCGGTCAGTGAGTATAAGAACTATATCGCGCACAGCTCTCTGATTTGAGAGAAGTATCGCCATGTTTCTAATAGGATGTTATGGAACTTAAGTTAGAGTTTGAAAATGGTATTCTCTTTTAGGTATCAACAACAATGCAACGTTATTGTCTAGTGGATAATCTGGTACTTATTTCATAATGCAGATAAATTATTTGCTATTCTTAGATATCATGGTAGCATTATTTAGAATCCTTTAAAGTTGTTCTTCAAATTCAAAACGAACATAAATATGTATGTTCATACAATGCTGATGGTGCTATGACATACACAAATTGCCCTTTTGGCATGTTTCCTGTTGAGTAGTTCACGATGTTTCTACAAATCTCCATCAATTGGATGTGGGTAGGCTTCTGCACTCATCGAGCCATGGCACAAGTAACAAGTACAACTCTCTAGTAATACACGGCAATAAGTACTAGAGCCGATCGATGTATTTTCACTCGTATCTGTCAGCGTTTGCAGCAGGGAAAAGCCATAAATTAAAACATGTGTTTTGAGAAATTGACAAACGGAAGCTTTCATTTATCCCTCTGCCATATCCTACTTTTCACTTTTCACACACACATACATATATAGACAGTCACACGGGCAAACACCCTCGCACTTGGCACACGGCAGGCACACACAAGCATGCATACAACACGCACATATGCCTGCGACTCCTTTGCTGGGAAAATGATGACGACGACAAGGACGTCGTCGACGGCAACGACGACTTTTTCAAGAAGATTTAGCGCGGCAAGTGTGGATTTTCTCAAAATTCTATTTAAGCTGCGCAAACAAAGTGTAAACAATTGTAACTGTAACACACGCACACACACACGTAGTAGGTCGCCCACATATACACACAAACACACACAGAAAGATGTGCTTTGGCACAGTTACATTGAGACAACCGACGAGTGCAAACTGTGCGGCAGTAAAGTAAAGTCGTAGTGGTGTTTTTGTTATAATAAATTATGGGCGTCATCAGAAACGCACACTCACACTCACACACATAGAAGCAAAACCGACCATCTAACAGAACACACGGTCATACAAACAAGCATATGTATAAGTATTCGCTTCTGTGTGTTTCATTTTTGTGGTGTAGTTTTTTTTTAGTTTTCAGTTGTTTTCCTTTTTTCACAAAGCTAAGTTTTAGAATTTGTTGCTGACTGTTTTCTGGTTATAGTTTTAGTGCTTTAGTTTCCGCATACACAAACATGTGCACTGTCACACAACCATACTCTCTCACTCTCTCTCTCTGTAATATCCACACTGGACAAAGTTATGGCTTACCTGTTTATGAGTTTAAAGGTGTTGAAAGTAAATTGAATACTCATAAAATACTGTTGTTGTCTCTCGGCCAATATGTGTGAAGCGGAAATGTGGCTTAACAACTTTCTCTCATCCCATTGTAATTTGGAGACAGACGCCGAATCGTAGAAAATGCAAAACATAAATTCATTCATAATCCTCAACTATTTTCATTTTTAATATTACACATTTGTATGTGTAAACTTTAAAATTTAAATGAATTTGCAGTAAAGAGAAGAACAATGACCATATGAATTCGTGCACCAGCTATGCAACAGATGGTTCAAGGCGTTTGTAATGGGCGCTTTTTAAAGGTTCACTTCTTTTAGTTTGTAGTACTGCTTGACGAACGATTTTACAGCAGATAGTTGCTTTTTGTCGAGTTTGGTTTGCAATTTTATTATAGAATGAATTACACGAGAGCAGTGCTGGCAGTTTTTAAAATTTTCGATCATGGTAGTTGTAGGAATCATCCATCAGAGTGGTGAAGCTTATTTTTGGGTGAAAGGGTATGTAAATAAACAAAATTATCACATTTTATTTAAAGGTAAACCACAATCATTTTTAAATACCTTCTTACATCCACAAAAAATTGCTCTTTTTTGCTTTTTATGGCCCGGTGGAGTCATGGGTTGTGCAGGTGGAGTCGATGATGTGCAGAATGTTTCGGTCAACTGTATGCCACATGGCCCAAATCATATTTATTGATTAATGGCGTGTCATAATCTATTCAATTAAACCAGTTTAATAGATACTAAAAATATTTATCACTGCGTTATTGTAATTTAAATTTAAATTCTCAAAATAAAACACCTTAGCTGTACCACATGTCCCACATTAGCTGTACCACATGTCCCACCGTCGTTCACATCGATCTCATCCAATTTAGGCATAAAGAACTCGGTTATCTGAGACACATAACTAGCATGAGTAGTTTGATCTAATTTTAATTTTAATTTCATTCTATCAGACAACTACGGCCCGTCTTCAGTGAAAAGGGCGCTGGGTTAAACCTCTGGGAGGCATAAGCAGTAATTATGAAGTGGTCGTCAGTAATTATGTAGAGGCAAACTCATTAAATACACGTAAGTTGTTCAAAGCATTTAGTATTTCAGGGCGTATGATTTATGTCGATATTTTTTAAATAAATTATACGCCGTGTTGGCTGCTACGTTTAAAGTGTAATGCTTCTTATAGATACACACGAGGCTACTGTCAAAGCGACTTGTTGCGGCAACGTGTTTCGTTTGCTCATTTAACACCTGGTAACACGGATAAACCCAAAGCAACGGTTTCTTTAACATGGCTGCATTTCTGCAGCGTTAACCTCGTGTGTATCTATCATAATAAAGTTCACATAAAATTTTAATTTTCGTATTTATACGAAACACACACATTTGCTGTCTGATGGTCGTGAGCGCTCTGCAAACCCAGGTTCAAATTCAATACCTAGTTGTCAATACCTCGTATGTCTAAGATTAATCTCTTATCGCTTTAACATCTCTAAAAAAAACCATTATTTATTCCGAACTGGCTTCAAGCTGCAGGTTTCGCTAATTGAGTATACAAATTTTTCTTCTAAAGCTATCTGATTTAAGAATGGTTATCCAGTCTATCTACAAACATTTGATGTTCCTTTTAAAAATAAAAGCTTCTCATAAAACTTAAGAGAATTTTGAGTTATTTTTTTAATATATTATTTCCTGAAATGCATATTGGCACTTCTTAAAAGTTCAGTTACTAATGAGCTAAAACCCGGCACACAAAAATTCCCGATACAAGAAAAAATCTTCCCCCAAATTCATATTCGAAAAGAAACTTTGTACATTTAAAAGTTCTTTGAATTCGAATCGAATATCGAGAATTACCGCATATGGGGGATACTTTGCAAACACGATTTCTTGGACAAATGCCAGGCCACGACGAGTTGTAGAGTTTCAACAACAGCAAGCAACCCGAGGAAAGGAAACCGATAAATGTACATGTGTGTGGTCAGTACACTTATACAAGTACCGACAGCTACGTGCATACGGTTGAAACGTAAACCCGGCCACACACAAACAGACACACACGCGACTAAAAAGAATATCAAAATTGGGAAACAAACATAGACCCAAACCTAGGCAGTATGAATGTAATAGAGTATGTGTGTGTGTGTGTGTTAAAGTCTTTCACAGTGTAAGTATGGTATGCCAGCGTAGAGAAGTTATGGCAATTCCAGTTTTCTGTTTTTTTCTGGTTGTATTTTTTTGTTGCCATTCCGTTTGCGTTTTAACTATTTTTGAGCGCGCATATGAAAACCGCGGCCAACAATATTGGCAACCATGTCTGTCGGTCAATGTTGGCCAGACACAACAAGCAACTGGCGTTCCAGCCAAGTATAACTGCCATCTGACTTATGTTTAAAATGCTGTGTGTTTTTTTGAGTGCTGTGGAGGAATTGTTGCCTGTTGTTTGGTTTGTTGTTGTTTTTTTACTTTTTACTTTTTGTTTGTCGTAGTAACCACTAGCACGAGCACTCGCACACTCACACACTCTCGCACTCGTGCAGCATTCGAGTACACACTACACACATGTCATACAGAGTCAAGTGTTCGTACACGACGAGTGTAAGTGCAAGTGTTGGTGTGGGGTAGTTAGCGGTTGACCCCTTCACATTTAGTACACGCCCTACTACCCTTGCCCCACAAAACCAAACTTGCATGCGGACAGACGTCGCGTATACTATTTAAACATTTTTCTTGCGTGAGGCGTGAGTATGTAAGGATGTGCCCACGAATGTGAGTGTTGTCTTGTCGAGTGTATGTACGGGTGTGTGTGTGTAAAAGGCAATTCATTTTGGCGATTCATTAGAATTACTCGTATGCGTGCATTATGGGCTATTAACGTTTTCGGTGTTTGTTTTTTTGCGCGATTTCTGTAGCTTTGCCTCTTTTTTTGAGTTGTTGGGAAATATTTTATTTATTTTTTTACATACTTAAATATACTAATGTTAAATTGAATAAAGAACAGAAACATACACTTAGAAAGACGGGGTGGAACGAATCAGTTGGTTAAAACGGAACAGGTTTTGTTGGGGCATGAACATAAGTTACCTGCTTCAAAAAAATCGTTAATAAACTATTATTATAGCAATTCAATGCAATACAACCTTTTTCACATATACGAATTAAGTAAGCGTTCGTGTTGATATCTTTAACAATTTGCCTTTTAAGCCAGAAAATTGGTTTTCGTACTGTGTTTTGCAACCAATGGTGAAGTGAAACCATTCAGTTTGTCTGCACGCAGAAAAAAATATGGTTGTGGTGACAATATTCGAAGAGGATCATACTATTATTGGGTATATGGTTGGACACAACAATATTATGATCCTCACTACAATAATATGATTCACACATAACCATACTATGATCCCCACAACCATAGTATGATTCACACATAACCATACTATGATCCCCACAACCATAGTATGATTCACGCTCAATCATACTAAGATCTCCACAACCATACTATGATCCTCACAACAATAGTATGATTCACACTCAACCATAGTATGATCCTAACAACTATAGTATGATTCACACGCAACCATACTATGATCTACACAACCATAGTATGATTCACACTCAACCATACTATGATCCCCAAAATTATTTATTAGAATTGGTTATTGTTTTTATTCAAAAATAGAGATTTTTATTAAGTATGTTATTTTAAATTGCATTACTACTTATGTTAGTTCATAGCCAGATTTGAGGCCATGTTTTTATTAAACATTTAATTCAAGAAACAAAAATATATATTCCAACGGTCAAAAATACTTTTAGTTGCCAGCAGGGGTGAATGCTACTTCACCATCCGTAAACACCACGTAACGAATGTGATTAAACCATGATCAATGGCTATATACTTAAGTGCAGGCAGATTTTAAATAAACGAGAACCAGTCGGTATTAGAGTATTTCAAAGAACAAAGTAAACACAATAAAAATTCCTCGAACTACGATTGTTGTTTTTTTAATGGACAACAACCATTTACTGTATCGTGTGTATGTATTTTTTTGTATATCAAAAGAACATACGCACACACATACTTGTATGCTCTATAAAACCTGTTTTGTTATGTTCATAGTCGCAACCATACTGTATGATTGCCGTAATCAAATTATTGTTAACGTAAATTTTAAACAACAACACTTTTGTTGCACTAACCATGTTTATATGGTTGCTACAGCCATATTTTAATTTCTAAATTTGGCAATAATACTATTGTTACATTTCAACAATAGCAATATTGTCGGAATCGCACTATTGCCAAAATGAAATTCAAAAAACAATACTATAGTTGCGACGAACATGCTTTTATTGTAGAGAACATATTATTGTTGCGGTGACCATAGTGTAACCATATCTTTTCTCTGCGTGTATATCAAAAACAATTACTTTCCAAGATCTGCATTACAATTCAATCACCCTGTATTACCAAGCCTGATTAAATTTAACTAAAAGTCCATGATTTCATATAATCCCACACAAAGGTCCCTTTTTAGAATCTACAATTAAAAACCGATAAATTTCTTTACGAGCGACCAATAATCAACGCTGTTGAAATTGGACCAAGTCTACAAGACACCTTTTTAAGTCTTGCTCGAATTGAGTATTTTATAGGGTGTATAACCCATACCCAAACCCGGTAATATGGAATATCAGTCAATGATTTCGAAATGTCCCACATTTTGCTACCGCCTAAAAAGTCTTACATTAAATAAGTTACGTCATTTCTGCCAGACTGTAGACTCTTTTTCTTTCAAAAAAACAAAAGCGCTAATTTTATTATCTTAATTCAATATTGAGTTCATTGATATTCATTTTTAAGCAAATTCATGTAAATTATTTCACCGAAGGAATGCAACATTTTATTGGCATTTCCAGCGGCGAACTCAGTGCCTCTAAGGCATCATTTATCTGGCTTAGAATCAGCCAGTCAGCCAACACCATTTCAGCAATTACACATGTACTCGTATGGCATTTAACAGCAATGATAACATTAAATTGGAAAACGAAAATTAAATTATATTTAAATGGTATGGAATTAAACATACCGCCCTCGTCAACTTTCGGTGTGTAACGCGTGTCATAAGTTTGTTAAGTAATTGTCTGTGTGCGTGTTGAGCTTTTTTCCATCGTTATTACGAGCAATGTAAAGTTTATATAGGGGCCATTAACACATTAGCGAGACAGTAGAATATTGCCCTGCTAGCGACGACGCCAATTCGACAACGACTCACCCAACTGTTGCCCCGGAAAACGCGCCCATTGTGTACACTGCCTGCCTTAACCCTGCAACCCCTCCCCAACTCCGCCAATTCTCATATAATGGCAGCCCTTTGCCACGCACACTCATACAGACATACATGCACATGCACATAGCCATAGACATAGAAAGTTTCCTTTGTTGTGTTGGCTTTTGCAATTTATCGCATAACTCATGGCGGAGGCCTTTTCATGATAGTACTCGTTTTTAATTTTGCTTTGCCTTCTTCATCATCTTCTTCAGGCTTTTTGTTCCTCATCCATCCCAGAGCTTCTCTATGTTTTCTTTGTACTAATTAGGATTTTGCAAATATTTAGAGCAGCAGCTCCCAAACCCGCCATTTATGGTGCCGTGCCATTGCCGGTATGAACGGTCGTTCGCTCGCTCGCTCGGTCAATCGGTGTGAGTGGCAAAGCGAACGAAAAACAAAAGCAAAGACGACCTTTTAAATATAAAATGCAAAATTTAACAAGGGTTCCTTCCGTCCGCTCGCTAAATATTTTCTGTTGTTTTTGTTTTATAATTTATTCATTCGCCCAAACACATCTACCGAACATTAACTGGCTTTTGCACTTTCCTCCCACCCACGAATTCATAGAAATACACACATACTATAAACAGACTCTTGATTTGTTAGTATGTACGAGTAAGGATGTATGCGTGTATACTTATATAACTCGGCAACTCTGTATGGTGGGGTGTCCCCACACATGTTTGTAAGTGTTTTTTTATTTCAAATACTCGGTACATGCACACATGTGCCGCTCGTGTTTTTCACACACACACAAACTCGGAGACACACCAACAAGTACATTTTTGTATTGAAATGTATGGGGTGTATGTGTGTGTGTACATAAATCTCTCGTACATCAACAGCGGCAACAACAACACCAACAAAAAAATATGAATTCAAACAAACTTGACCCCAAGTATAGAGAAGAGTTTACAATCAACACACGAAAGAAGAAAACTTTCCTCAACGACCTTGAAATACCGTTCACAATTAAATGTGTGCCCCACACAGATGTACGTGCTTTGCGTGTGTTTGTGTCTCTCTGTTGTATACAGGTAGACTTACCTTATTCATCCACGCTCTATCTCTCGTTCTCTCCTAAATAAACACACTTGCCTACCTCACCTCTACTCAACGACCTGTGTGTGTACTCAACGGCAGCAACCGAAGGCAAACTTTGTTGTTATTTTCCTTTTCTTTTTTAAGAAAACTTCGAATCTAATGCGACTCTTCAAGAACCACAACCACTTTGAATGGAAGCATTAAAACGTTTTTTTTTCGTTTCGTTCTTATCGTCATTTTGTTTTGATTACTTTGAAACCACAACCAAAAAAGGAAAAGCTTTCATTTCCCCGTACTTGTAGCCATCAATTCCGTGAGGCATGTGTTGATAGCCTCTGTCATGGTGGCATAAATAACTTGGCCATGCCCAACAATTGGTTCAAAATGTTTATACAATTTTCACAATTTTCGGGGACGTTTTAAAAATAGAAGAGAAAAAAATTGCCAAAAATGAAAAGTGAGAAAATAGAGGGGTTTTCAGTAGAGATGGTTAGATATTTTAATTTAAAAACATGTTGCTTGTGATACGATGTATGTCAAGGAAGTTTGGCATAACTTAAAAATTCTGTGGTTAAAAAAGCGACAAATATTTTTGAAGTGGTCCCAGCTATCCCAAGAACTCCCATAACTTTGCTCCCGCCTCCGTTTTAAAAGTGTAGGTTTACTTTATGAAATTCAAAAAAGATTTAAGGACAGCAAACTTTTTCAAGAAAATTTTAATAAAAAATGTAAACTATTTTTTAAACTAAAGATTTAAAAAGATAATTGACAGAGATTTAAAAAGATAAAATTCGGCCACGCCCGTTTATCAGATACCCTACACCATTTTGCTATTCAGAGAATTTTGCTTCTCTGTCTGGGGCTTGAGCAAGGTCGGATAAGTTTAGAAATAATTATTTGTCGGTCATAACGTCCCATACGAAACTTGAGCGTGATGGGTTAAAATGTATGGCCTCTAAAGCTGCAGAACGTCAAGTCGGGAGGGACCATTGTTTAAGAGATATTCGAAAACATGGACCGATATAGATACATTTAACCAGAGATAGGTGCTGGTCACTCAAAATGCTCTGTGCGAAATTTGTTCGAAATCGGATGTAACATGTGGCTTTTAAAGCTTTAGGTTCTAAAACTATATCAAAATATGGACTGATGTGGACCAATTTCAATAGGGCGTTCTTGGTCCAACTTAAAGAAGGTACCAAGTTTTATTGAAATCGGTTCATAATTGCGACCTGTACTTTTATAGAAACGATAGATGAACGGACTGACGGACATCGCTCAATTGAATCAGATTGTGATTCTAAGTCGTTTGTTATAAGTATACTTAACCTTGGGGGTATATTAATTCCTTTAAGGTCTTGCAAACATCAGCACTTATTCATAGTACCCTGTACCGCAGTGTGATGTAGGCTATGAAGAGTGATTAACAACACAGTAATACAAAACGAAATAAATGCTAACGTTTCTAATTTTTAATAAAAATACCTTAATGGGGCGATTTCAAAAGAATTTCCTATCGTACATGCCTAAACCCCCTCAACTGTTACTTGTGACTAGCTTCTTTATAAATGAATGTGAACCACATTTCATTTGATATTTCTCAATTTCAGACTAACTCAATTTGAACTATGGAAAGATACACAAGCGATCAAAGCGTTAAAGTTATTCAGGCTTATTATGAAAATGAATATCAATTTTCAAAGAAAATCATCTTCAGTGATGAGGCACCGCATATGGCGAATGATAATCCAAGAGTGATTGTCGAAAAAACAATGCACCCAAAAAGAGTGGCTGTTTGGTGCGGTTTATGGGCTGGCGGCATCATTGGGCCATTTTTTTTTTGTGGTCGGTCAGGCTGTTACTGTGAATGGTGTTCGCTATCGTGAGATGATAACGAACTTTTTATGTCCCGAATTGGAAGATATAGATGTGAACGATATGTGGTATTAACAGGACGGTGCTACTTGCCACACAGCTAACGAAACAATGGATCTTTTGCGCGACAAACCAACATCGGCACTTAATATGTAACCACCGCATCGCTCTCAGATTCTCTTAAAATTGTATTTTAAATTCTTATCTACCCAATGAGAAATTGCGGATGCTTTAAAAAATGGAAATAACTACTCATAGAAGCCGGTGGTTGAAGTAAACAATAGACGTCGGCAATGGTTGGAGAACGGCTCACGACCAAATGCTCAAATTAAAGAAAAGGGAAAGTATTTTCCCGTCCAAGGGTGGAGTAATATTTCTTTTGACTGCTATCAAAGCACCGTACATTCTGTCTTTATAAGATTTCCCCAGCACTCTGAAGTGGAGCCGGCAAAGCACCCTTAACTGGAATTTGTATAAGTTTAAACGCGATATTTTGCGTCATTTTATAATTAAGCAATTTCTAACGATTTTCAATTGCAAACCTGGCCATTTTTCGAACCCTGGAGTTGGCTACACTGCCCATCGCGGTTGATTGGTCAAAAAATGCGTTGCCAGTGCTTGTTTTTTACAAAGACCATCTTTTGATAAAATTAAAAAGGGGAAAAACACTTTTATTAAAGTGATTTCCCGCCAAAGGGCGTAGTTATATTTCATTTGGCTATAAAATAGATGCTACTTTGGGCTAAAAAATCAACTAACGAAAAGAGTCCTCTGTTGACGAACAAAACGCTTATTCTGCCGATGCTTCTTAATGGCGCATAGCGTAAGTTCTTTGCTTACGCAGATGAAGCAATGATTGGTGTGTTTAAGGCAAAGATCCTTTGCAATAGCTAGGGAATCATATGTATAGTCTTCGAATAAACCACGGGCAATATTCTGGCATAAAGATATTTGAGCGCATCAAAACACTGTGTTTCTGCTTGAATTCTCTGAACACACCCTGCCAACATTTTCTATAGCGGAAGGGACTTAATAGTGACACTAAGAAGTTGAAACTCTTCGTCTGCGATACAATATGTCATCGCAGAAGTGTCTTCCATATAGAGAAGTGACTTTCTCATCGTCACAGTATATTTTTCCATAATAAATTTGCCACATCTCTTCTTCACGACTGCAAAATATGAACTGTCAAGACTAAAGTTTACCAAAATGGCGGGAAAATAAAGTAGTATACCTTCCCGGCGAACGTCCAGTATATCCATAATGGCACATGTGATTTTCGGCTGCTGATGTAAACAACAATCATCCAATTGCCGCCTGTATGGTTTAAAGAGTGTAACATAAATTGTTCTTGTAAAATTAAAACTATCTTTCAATTACTGTCATGAAGTGACTAAAGCGTAACGCATTTGACGATGGACGATGAAGGAAACTTCCATGGAGTTTCAAATACCAGCCAGACCAACAAAAGTGCAGTAACCTAAGTAAGCTTTGCCCCTTGTCTACTTCAAAGCACAGGTTTTTATGAAAATAATGATAGCAAAGTAACACTGGACGCTATGGTTAGAGATGGCGTCCAGTAAATACATTTTCCGCTTATTTGTTTTATGATAGAAATCCTGACAAAGACTGAGTTTTCCAATTCTTGAAGTACTCCATTCCTGAAATCACATCACATTTATTTTCTAGCTTCACAACCTATAAATATTCTTATTACTGAAATTCCAACAAGGAACATAGGTCCATTTATACTATTGCCTTCCAAATAATCTTCCGAACTCAGAACCACATATTGACTTTGTGTTTATTTTTTCTTTATTACAGGCGCTTACATCCTGACACTGTCCGATAGTTGTCACGAAAAATCACAGAATATGCAATCGAAAAGTACGCCTTTGTTTGGGCTCAGCCAACAACGCACCACACTCAAAAACATTCCACTCCATTATGGTCTATTCATTATGTTCCTGGTCGTCAGTCTTCAAGTTTCCGATGCCGTCGCTAAGGTGAAGACGAAAAAGAATTCCAATATTCATTACAGCAATGAGGATAATATAAAATCGACCGCGGAGGGTCAGCACTTCGCCATGGAGCCGCAAGATCAAACGGCCGTGGTTGGTTCGCGGGTCACACTGCCCTGTCGCGTTATGGAGAAAGTGGGAGCTCTGCAGTGGACAAAGGATGACTTTGGTTTGGGTCAACACCGAAACCTGAGTGGTTTTGAGCGCTACTCCATGGTGGGCAGCGACGAAGAGGGCGACTTCTCGCTGGACATTTTCCCTGTGATGCTCGACGATGATGCCCGTTATCAGTGCCAAGTAGGTCCCGGACCCAATGGAGAGGCCGGCATTAGATCACGCTTTGCCAAACTCACAATATTAGTGCCGCCGGAGGCTCCGAAAATTCTGCAGGGCGATCACTTGGTCACCACCGAGGATCGTGAAATAGAGCTGGAGTGTGTCTCGGTGGGAGGCAAGCCAGCGGCTGAGGTAAGTGTTTTATAGGCTACATATTTGTCCTGGTTATGATTCTACCTACGTCCTTGTTTGCCAACAGATCACCTGGATAGATGGCTTGGGCAATGTTCTGACCAAAGGCATCGAAGATGTCAAAGAGCCCTTGGCCGACAGTCGTCGCATAACCGCCAAGTCTATCTTGAAACTGACCCCGAAAAAGGAACACCACAATACCACTTTCACTTGCCAAGCACAAAATACTGCCGATCGTACCTATAGGTCGGCAAAGATCTTGTTGGAGGTGAAATATGCCCCAAAGGTTACGGTGTCCGTGGTGGGAGGAGCTTTGGCCGGCGGCCGCATTCCCGAAGGGGCTGAAGTCATACTCTCTTGTCAGGCGGATGCCAATCCCCCGGTTCAGAGCTATCGTTGGTTTGTCAACGATGAGCTTGTGACCGGCGATTACACCACTAGGATGGTGATACACAATGTCTCCCGCCAATACCACGATGCCATTGTCAAGTGCGAGGTGGTGAATGTGGTGGGCAAAAGTGAAGAGAGTGAAACGTTGGACATCAGCTGTAAGTATTGAATGTTCAATTTAATTGGAACTGTAAAGAATATAAAGCGTACTTTCTGTCTTCCTTTTTTAGATGGTCCGGTGTTCCGCCAAAGACCGGCCTCGGTGGAAGCCGATTTGGGTGCCAGCGTCACAATGAAATGCGATGTCGACGGCAATCCTGCACCGGAAATCGAATGGATTAATGAGAATGCGGACCGAGTGGTGGGCACTTCGGCCAATCTGACACTGAAGGTGTCGACCGAGACCGCCGGTCGTTATTACTGCAAGGCCGTGGTCGATGGTTTCCCGGAAATAGGCGCCGAAGCCACAATTTATGTGAAACGGGCGCCCATAATCACATCGCACAAGGTGCAGTTCGGCGCCGTGGGCAATAGGGCCAAAATCGATTGTTTGGCCTTTAGTATACCCAAGGCGGAGAAGATTTTGTGGTCCTATGAGGGAAAGATCATAAATATGTCGACCGCCGATCCCGATCTGTATATTTTCGAAGAACATCATCTGCCGGAGGGAGTGCGGGCCGCTTTGATAATTAAGGAGAGTCGGTCCAATCACTTTGGCAAATATAATTGTACAGTTGTTAATTCGTACGGCAGCGATTCGTTGCTAATCACCCTTATACCGGAACGTAAGTATTCCTGGGCTGTTTAAACCCTTACGGGTCAGTGGAGCTTAAGCTAATGTTTTTGTTTTGCCTCATCTATTTACAGCTGGTTCGGTACCCGTCCTTTTAGTGGTCATGGGCTCAATGTCCTCGGTGGCCATTATCCTAATGGTTGTGATGCTCGTTATTGTTTACATGAAACGCAGCAAGAAGAAGCCCATGCCAGCTGATGTCATACCGGAGGCCTCTCGCGGAGGCGATAAGTTAAGCGATCTCAAACATGAAATGCGTGCCAAAGCCTATGAAGCCGCCGAATATTCGGAATCAACGTCCGATGGTTTGGCCATAAACCTGACGCATTCGCCGATGCCCGATGTACAAATGAAGGGAGCCACACTAGGTGTGCCGCTGGCGGGGCCGGTTAAGTTGGACGAAAGGTATGCTACACTTTAGTTTTTGAAATTTCCGAAAAACTTTCTTCTTATGGCGTTTTCTTGTGTGTTTTAGATTTTCCGGAGACTTTGGTGATCGCTACAATCGCTCCTGCAATATAAAGAACCTGAAGAACCAAGACTACAAGGAGTCCGTGAACGGCTATGCTCCATACTTCGAGTATGCTTTAGACTACAGTCCCCCCAACGATGGCAAGGCCACGGTGGGCTCGGTTTCGAAGAGCAACTCGACTACCATCAGTTCGGCCACCTTGCCGCATTACTCAAATCCTGCCACAACAGCGGGCAACATGAGTTTGCCCCGAAATCGCAGTGACATGCAACAGCAATCGCTGAATAATGGATTTTTAGGTAAGATGACCTTAGGATACTATAAAGGCCAGTTTAAAACCTAAAATTCTATTTATTTTCTTTGCAGGTCAACCATTGCTACAAAACGGCATCGATAGTCGCTTTAGTGCCATCTATGGTAACCCTTATCTGCGTACCAATTCCTCCATACTCCCACCTCTGCCGCCCCCCAGCACAGCCAATCCAGCGGCCACACCAGCCCCACCGCCTTACCATGCACCAAGAAACCATGTTAACGCTATGGCCAACGGTGGCGTTATGGGCAGCCTAAAGAATTTCGGCACGCCCAACAGCATAATCAGCGGTCCCAACGGGCCGTCCAGTGTGAGCGGCAGCAGTTCAAATCTGACAGCCAGCAGTAATACACTGGCGGCTACACCGCTAGCGGCCCAGCAGTCCTCAGTGGGTACGCCATCGGGCGTAACGGCGGCTCCGACAACGGCACAAAGTCCTTCGGGTCAATTCATATTGCCCTCGAATGGCAATGTGACAAAAAAGGGGGCCCTGGCAACCCATGTCTAAATGCCGGCAAACGCGCACTTGCAATAGACGTACCCTGGTAGCAGGGTCAGGATTATTGTGGAACGAACGAAAGAAAACTTAACGAAGCGGACGTTTTTAATGCGAAACGAAAGACAGAACAAGAGAGACCGAGAGAGAGAGAGAGAAAGTAAAAAAACATATTGTGATTTTTAGTGTTAATTATTTACCTATGGCAACTCTAAGCGCAAACATAACAACCATGTTGCATTCCAACGCCGGACAAGAAAGCGAGCGGGACAGACCGAAGCGGCGGGAGCGTCGAGGAGAGGAGACGAAGGAGAAAGCAGAGGCAACTGCGGTTGTTAGTATTTGCATTTTTATTAGAATCATTATTGTTAGTAACGTTAAGAAGACGAAGACACTTCTACATATTTGCATACAAAAAATGTATGTTAAGCCCTGGCCCACTCCTAGTTTTTTCTATCTTACATACATACATATTTCCTTCGTATCCTCCTTTTCCCAACCATCCCACCAAGTCGCCTCGCCTGTCCCTTAAAACGCCAACAGCCCAACTGCATAGTTACGTTACGTTTTTTGTCTCCTAATGTGTACAAGTATTTTTCATCATCGTCATCATAGGCATGTTTAAGCATGTTCATGTAATTGTCGAGTATGCATATATTACATACTGCATACATACGTACATAATATACTTATACCTAAATGCATACATACATATTGTAAGCCTAAGTCGACTGTAGTTAGTTCTTTTTCATGTAAATTATATACATACAAACTACTTATACTACCTACCTACTAAAACAACAACAAAAAACAAAACGAAATGAAACGAAAATAATGAGAAAAACACCCTAAAACTAAAACTGAATCTGAAACCTAAAAACCCTAAAACGAAAAACTTTGTAAGCCAAAATTTCCAATTGGATTAAAAAAAAAACAAACAAAACAGATGAAAAACTTTAATTTATTACTCGGTACTTGTAAGATTTTAATTAATAAGTAAATGAAAATATAGAAGAAGAGACAGAAGAAGACGAAATAAACAGAACTTTTAAATTAAATTATTTATAAACGCTTAAAACCACAACCATTCAAACAAACAACCAACCAACATATTGTAAAAAGATGATTAGACTCTAACATACGCTTTTAAAACAAAAACAAAAAACAAAATAAAATAAAATAGTTATAATAATAATAATTATAATAAATGATCTAAAAACCTATTGGATGCATCAAAACGAAAACCTAGAAGACGGCGACGTGATCGAAGCAGACGCAAAAAACGACAAGTCGACACAATGTGCAAATGATTATAATCAAATTCTACTTTAATTAGCTGACAGTTTTTAGTATAAACCAAATTGAGTATGATGACGAACGGAAGGATGCCAGGGGATGGATGAATGAATAATGTAATGAACCAGAATGAACCGAAAAAAATGATGATAGTAATACGTTAAATATTGCTGCCTTATTCCTTGTAAAAAAACAAAACAAAAACCAAAACAAAAGAACACGACCACACTTAACACAACAAACAAAAACGAATACGAATACCGACATTTTATCTTTGAATCTTTCGATTTGATTCATTTTATGGTGTATTTATTTTGGACAAACCCCCCAAAAAAAATGTAAAACGCGAAAGTATCTTGTAATTTTTTTCTAGTTCTATGTATTTATTGTTTCCATTATACTTTTTCAATGCTATTTGACGATTTATCTATAGATAATTATTTTCTTTTTTGTCTAAATTAAAAGTGTTAAAAAGAACAAAAAAAGAATAAACAAAATCCATTAAGATAATACTTGAAATAAACGAAAAGATATTTAAAAACATAACCAATCATTGCACTCTACTCAATTTCAAATGCAACAGTCAGCTCAACGTTAAACCTTTAGTTGTGTATGGCAACACTAGACCAGCCATTGTCTAATGAACTACAAAAAGTTGGCAACTCATCGACATGGTAGCATTTCCTTTGCCTTGCAGTACTCAGTGAATGGTACAACTTCACAGCTGGCAACAACGGTATTCGCAGTGTTACCATACACAATTATTACATAAACCACCGCCATATGCAGATATGGCACGCGAGATGGCGACACGCGTAACAAAGCGTCATAAGAAAACCTCAAATGTAGGTGGCCAGAAACCAACAATTTTCAATTTCATAAAGAAGTTCTCACTTCGCTTCTGGTTACAAGCCCTGCTGTGGTTTCTGGGAACGGAGTCCCATATTGTATCATAAAAGTTTTTACATCACCACGTGATTAAGAAAAATACGGCTTGGTAAGCCATTTATCAACCTGGCATATGAGACAAAGTTCTCCGCCATTTTAAATTAAAAACCAAAAAATAAATAAAAAGGTTCTATCCGTTCTATTTTTGAGGTTAATGCGCACGAAAGGAGAAAATGTCAATATTAAATCAACTCAAAGAGATAGTTTAGTCATTTTCGAAAATCTTCCATTACAGAAATAAACCTATGTACTGATTAAATATATTTAGATTTTCATTTTATTCCCATTCAGTAAGTTTATGTGTTATATTGACAATTTGAGACCCATCACCTCTGGAATGCTAATCACATGTAGCATAGTGCCGTTGTATGAGACCTCAGAGTAAGCCTAATTAAATTCAACTACATATGTGACGCGCAAAATAGAAAGGGACCTAAGGTTAAAAACCAGTTTTGTTCAGGAGAGGCATTTTAATGATTAGGTCCCTTTCTAGTTCCGCTTAGAATCGTCGACTTCACTTCATTAAAACACACACATCTTTGGGAGGGAACACTTTTGTGGTATGGGGTCGGTCTTATTCGATGCTCAGATGTTTTCCACACCAAAAAAAAAGTGAAAAGTTGATGAAAAGTTTTGTTCAGTATAGCCATTTTAAAGATAAGGTCCCTTTCTATTTGCGCTTAGAATCGTCTACTTCACTTTTATAAAACGCGCATATCTCTGGGAGGGAACACTTTTGGGGTATGGGATCGGTCTCATTCGATGCTCAGATGTTGTCCACATCAAAAAAATTAAAATTGATTTTTTTTACCCTTAGTCCCTTTATCTATGCGCTGTCACATATATCGTTCCATGTTTTCGAAAAGATCGCATGTGCACTTTTTGATTTTTGGCTGATAGAAAAAGGATTTTCAAAGCACATAACACACTTCATTAAAAGTTCGTTTTCTGTAATCGCCAATAAAACAGCTGATCCCTCATCAAAAACATATCTACAAAAGTTGTGTTGAAAAAGTCAACAACATTTAATTTTTTATCTTAGTGCTAGATTTAAATACTTGTTACAGACAGAATTCGGTAGTAACATTAGCAGAACGCATTAATTTAACTAAAAGCTAATTGCAGATTTATTTAACACTATATGTATTTGTTGTGGTTAGATTGAAAAAAAAATGCGCCCCCGGATGACAAAATTAAAAAAGAAATCAAGCTGCCGCTTGCTTCAAACTCTGCTGCAATTACCTCGAATATTGAGTTAAAGCCCAGGCCCACTGAAGCTTTTTTGAACGCTGCGTTTGTTTGAACTTCCGAGATAAAAATCAATCGGCTTCAAACTCTGACTGCAACAACCACGACTACTGAATTAAGACCCGGGCACACTTAAATTTTTTTCATTTACTATGTTTTTTTCCATTATAAAATTAAATAAAAAGACACAAAAAGAATCAATTTTTGGCTCAAATGATGATAACTGCGCCTTACCTTAACGTAAATTGGCATCAAAAACAAACGAAAAAACAACAAATTTGTCCACACCAAAGGCGATAAATTGTACAAGATGGGCAAGATAGCTTTATCGCTAAATCGTTTTTTTTCACGTTACAAAACTAACATTTGTGTGGATGCTACCTGGGTAGCATGCGAATTGGCCGTAACTTGCAACAAGTAGGAGTTACCACATTTATTTTTGAAACAACAAATTT
Source organism: Hydrotaea diabolus (assembly GCA_963513945.1). Lineage (NCBI taxonomy): Eukaryota > Metazoa > Arthropoda > Insecta > Diptera > Muscidae > Hydrotaea > Hydrotaea diabolus. The sequence continues at coordinate 190,931,270 of OY740718.1, forward strand.
GAACATGACACAACATGATTTATAAAAACATATGTTTTATTTAGGCCCGGTCACACTGAATCTTTTTTTCTTACGCTCCAGAGTAGAAAAGCCAAGCTGGTTGTTTGGACATTTATTTCTATGTTTTTAAGATAGCCGGAAGTTGGAAATACGCAGCGTAAGAAAAAAATATTTAGCCTTTATGTATACAAAAAATAATTAAACAAGAAAAGGTTAATCGACAAATTCGTTTTTGGTTCTTTTTTATAAGATGATGGATAGTGAATCTATATATGAACTCTAACTGATGGTTTAAAGATATTTTTACTAACTCTTGTTTTGTAAAAATGCAATATTTATATATGTGACGCGCAAAATAGAAAGGGACCTAAGGGTAAAAACCAGTTTTGTTCAGGGGAGGCATTTTAAAGATTTCAATACGTTTACCATTGGTGTACCATCACTTTCATAAAACGCGCATATCTCTGGGAGGGAACACTTTTGGGGCATGTCTCATTCGATGCTCAGATGTTGTCCACATCAAAAAAAATGAAAATTGATTTTTTTTACCCTTAGGTCATTTCTCTATGCGCTGTCGCATATAATAGGAAAAACAATAGCAGTGCTCTCTTAAGGTTACTAGTTTGTTTGCAATTTGGTAATCTGGCAACATTTAACCAATTTGAAAGCAACGCGGCGGCATTGTTTCTCTTTGTAAACAACAAAGAGAATTAAACAACATTAGCGAATACATCTAAAGCAGTCAATAAGAAACTATAACATTAAAATTTTGATGTTTTGAAAAAGTAGTACTTTGGTATTAAATTAAATTGACTTTACTGTCTTCGTCTGTTTGACCAATGACGATTTTTAAAAGTCGCTTTGGCTAACAACTTCAATTGTGTTTCATCTTTTCAAAAGCGTTTTTTTCCTGTATAGTGCTTGACACTACTGCCAACAGCTGTTCATAATTTAGCAACAAACGTTCTTTTCACATTTTGCGAAGCCGCTCATTTTTATTTACTTTTCGTATTTTTGGTTGGATTCTTGACAAACCGGACAAAAATGATGGACAATAAATTGCAGCGTTATGAGAAGATAGCATTTTTGGGAGAAGGTCAAGTAAGTCCGAGTGGGTGGAGAAGAACAGCTCTTTCCAACTATGATAATTCCTCTAACAAAAACAATTTCTTTTTACCAGTTCGCCACAGTTTACAAAGCTCGGGACGTGTTAACAGAACAGATTGTGGCTGTGAAAAAGATCAAAATTGGAAGCAGAGAAGAAGCTCAGGATGGCATCAATCGAACTGCGTTAAGGGAAATCAAATTGTTGCACGAGTTGCAGCATGAGAACTGTATTGGACTGTTGGATGTTTTTGGTCACAAATCGAACGTGTCTTTGGTGTTTGATTTCATGGATACCGATTTGGAGATTATCATCAAGGATCCCAAAATCATTCTAACACAAGCCGATATCAAGGCCTATATGGTGATGACACTCAAGGGCTTGGAGTACTTACATATGAATTGGATTTTACATCGCGATTTAAAGCCTAACAATTTGCTGGTAAATTCCGATGGTATTTTAAAAATTGGAGATTTTGGTTTAGCCAAATTTTTCGGATCACCTTCGCGTATCTATACCCACCAAGTGGTGACACGCTGGTATCGCGCACCAGAATTACTCTTCGGAGCTCGTCAATATGGAACTGGCATCGATATATGGGCGGTCGGTTGTATTTTGGCGGAACTGTTGTTGCGGGTTCCTTTCCTTGCGGGCGACTCGGATCTAAATCAATTAACAAAAATTTTCCAGGCATTGGGTACACCCACTGACGAAACGTGGCCGAACTTAAGTAAATTGCCGGATTATATGCAGTTTGTTCAGTTTCCCGGCGCTCCTCTTTCACAGTACTTCTCCGCCGCTCCAGATGACTTGCTGGACTTGGCCGAAAAACTGTTGGCGTTGGATCCATCCAAACGTTGCACTTGCACTGAGGCCCTGAAAATGAGCTATTTTTCAAACAAACCTGCTCCTAGTTTGGGTCACAAATTACCTTTGCCCAATACCAACAAACAGAATGTCGATGAGAAGCCTAATTTGAAACGCAAGATTTTAGATGCCATAGAGGGCGTGGGCAATCCCAAAAAACTAGTATTTTAAGTTAAAGTAATTATAACTTCAGTTTTTTGTATTTGTTTAAATGTTTTCGACATCAATTTAAGACTAAACGGGACTGAGCTGAAATGTACAAAGTTAAAGGGCAGATAACCTCTTACTATTTTGGAAAATGAACCAAATGCTCGAGTTATCTCAGAGCACTATCATTCCTTTGTTCAGTATCCACCACTTTGTTTTGTTATTAACGTATGAATTTGTTTATTTGAAATAGAAATCATATGCAAAAATTACCGTTACACAGACATTTATTGTTGTTTAATTGTTTTGGTAAAAGATTGGTCATAAAAAAATGTAAAAAAGATTTTTTAAAATATGAGTTGCCAAAACCGAAAATCCTTCCGTCCATTAACATTTTTTGTACCCTGCACCACTCTGTTAAACAGGGCTTAATTAATTAGTTCACGGCCAATGTTTGTAAGTACCTACCTTTAATTATACCGATCGACGTATGTATGTGTCCTTCCGTCGTATGTCCATCTTAAGCTTGTCGTCAACTTTTCGCAATTGGTGTCCGATCTTCGTAAAAGTTGGTAGAATTTAAGTTTTTGGGCTCAGATTTAGGTATCTATTTATAGCCAGGACTGTGTAGTCGAAGTTTTGGAATCGTAGTTTCGAAGTCGGAGCAGAAATCAAAAAAATGTGCTCGACCCTGACATCGATTATAGGTTAACATTTCATCAATAAAGAAAACATTTTTAGACGTTAAGTTAAAAATTGATTTATACTAGATTAAAAATCTGTGCGAGTACCTTTACTTTACCATTCTGACACTAGCCAAACTTACAAACTAGCCCGCTGTAAAGTGTTTCTCTTTACTTAAAGTAAAAGAGAACACATGTAGAACGGGAAGCCCGAAAACCCACGCATTTTTTCCGTTACAACATTTAAAGTCACTTATACAAACCCTAAGACGATATTTGCAAGGTGGGCTAGCTCCCAGTATGTTCGCTAGAAAACGACACATGAGAAGAAGATATTTTATGCACTTCTTTTCATTCTCACAGTTTCTGATGTAGTCGCTGGTGCCAATTTTAAGTCGCATTGCAGGACTTCTTATCAGAAGGCTCCAGTCATGATGGACACAATCAGGTATGCACATTACCCCATGTCTGCTCCACGGGTTCCAGGTATGTCCTTGTGACCCGAATCCCAATGAGGTAAATGTGAACAATTCTATTCAGACAAAAGACATATATACATATGCTGCCAGATGGGCTGTCCGAGATAAAATTTATCCCCACAATGAAGCTCAGCCGTACTGCTACTTCTTCATTCCACAGAATAACAACTTGAGGGGGTAGTATTCGCGCTATACTTATTCTCGAACGTTGGAAAAGCCTTAGAACCTATTTGACAGATATATTTTAAACCGGCAATGTTAAGTCAACACACTGCGCCAGGAGGTTGACAGTACCATGAGTTCGACAGTACCTTTCTTATGGACAATAATGGACGCTTACTTATTCTTACTAAGGTGCTGCACAAACCTGTCTATGGTTTTCAGGGACAGTACATGGAATATTAAATTTAGCGCACGGTCTAGTTATTCTAGACTTTCGCTATATTACAACCCAGCAGCATAAAACCTGTTAACTTTGTTGCATTGATTCTCTTTTGTCAGACCCATTTTAAGGTCCGAATACACAGAGCTCAAGTAGCCACATAATTCATCCAATCTTGATGCAATTTGAAACAAGCAAGGACGAGTCTATTAAAGTTGCAAAAAATTGATTCAGATTTAGTTCCCACAAATATATTTAATCGATTTTCTGTTCTACGAACAGAAGCTACATATTTTATATAATCTTGATGAAATTAAGCACAGTTCATTACAATCGATCCACGTTTTGATATAGCCCTTGTACATAGGTTCTTTCAGATTGTTCAAATAGTCGCTCTAAAACACCCATAATTATACTAATTCCGTTCAAATTTAGAATAGTATGTCACCATGGACAAACAACCAAGCACGAGCCAAATATGACCATAGTCCCAAAAAACGGATGCTACATTGACATATGGATAGCGAATAACAATTACAGTCAACTAGCGGAGACGTGAACATTCTAAAACATGAACGATCCAGAAACATGAACACCATATTCACATATGTATACTACACACATAGCGTTCAATATATATATTTTTTTTAATACTGGGTATTGAATATATTAATAGAAGTTAGTTTAAGTAATATAACAGCACCATCTTGCTTCAAAATTTCAGGATTCAAAAATGTGAACGAAATCGCAAGAGTGAACACCCTCAACCATAAATAGTTCACGTTTCCGTTAAATTATTTTTACTATTTGGCTATTTCACCATGCACGCCAACGGAATCATCGGAAAGACTCGATCCGCATTCGTATCACTTCCTAAGGAAAATGGTATTATGCAAACCGTCGGATGATCTCTATTATCGAAATGCAGTCGTAACATGCAGTAAACTGTCAAATTACCATTTTGGCAGGCATTTTGCAAAACAAAACAAACAAAAGTTGAGAGCGCTTAGTGAATTCATCAATTGGCTTATTTTTAGGTGTCTATTATGCACGCTGACGGATGGTAGCGGATCGAATTTTTCCGCAATTGACTATTTTGGTATCATGTAAGCCGTCGATAAGGCCGCATTCGGAAAATGTGTATTATGCATACCGCAGGTGATTCACTTTTCATACAAATGGATCCGTTATATATCCGATAGAAAATTGTTGCGGATTAGCTGCGGATCAAGTAATTTGTTCAATTTGTTTGCGAATGGACGTCTTTTTTGCGAATATAAAAATTTTTTGTATCTTGCTATGGAAGCTAAAAGATAATATGAGAAATCAGTGGAAAAAAATGAGTTACATTTTTAATGACCGTTCAGTGTCAAAGTTCACTTACGAACAACTTTTGGAAACGTTAAAAAATTACTACCGAAATTCTAAGTCGGTGGTCGCATCTCGCGTTACAATCGATTTACTGAAAGGCAAATTTCGGTGAAAGTGTTATCTCCAGAATTGGTCCGGTCGAATGGCCACCTCGTTCATGCGATTTTACCCCATTGGATTTCTTTTTATGGGGCCACAATGAGTCGTTTGTCTATGCCAACTAGCCAACAACTTAAGACGAGCTCAGAGACAAGATCCATCGCGAAATTGCCAACGTCCCGGTCGAAATGTGTGCAAGATTGGTGGAAAATTAGGTTCAAAGAATAGATCGCTTTACACGGGCTCGTGGCGGTCATATAACCGATATCGAATTTTATTCTTAAAATAAACATTTTCATTACACCTGGAATAAATTCGAACCCTATTTTTTAAATATTCTGTTTTATTAATATATAAAATTGTTATGTCATTATTCAAAAGCCCGGTATAAATCCCACACCACTTGATCTTGCCAGATTTTTGGGCTTACCAGAATAAAGGATAGTGTACGCTATAGGTTCTGCAGCCCTAGTTTGCCATCTCATTTCACAGAGTACGAGGAAAAATAGGTTAATTTTTTGAATTTTAAAGACAAAATAAAAAAGTATTATATTATATAATGAGTATTAAATTCAAACAATATGTGACGCGCAAAATAGAAAGGGACCTAAGGGTAAAAACCAGTTTCGTTCAGGAGAGCCGTTTTAAAGATTTAAATACGTGTATCTTTGGAGTACCATCACTTTCATAAAACGCGCATATCTCTGGGAGGGAACACTTTTGGGGCATGGGATCGGCCTCATTCGATGCTCAGATGTTGCCCACATCAGAAAAAAAAAGTGAATTTTTTTTTTTTTACCCTTAGGTCCCTTTCTCTATGCGCTGTCATATATAATGAAAATTAAAACTATTACATTTCGTTAGGAAAAATATGTAAGCTACAAATACTCACATGCACTCAATTTTGAACCATTCAAAAATGCTAACCAAAAACTTTTTTTGATATTTTTCATATGTTTTAAAATGCTTCTACCAATTAACCGACCTGTGAATTACGTTGCGCAGGTTGGCTAAGTTCGAATCTAGTTTTTGGTATAGTCGCAAGCATCAATGTAAAATTTGCCCAGTCGGCCATTTTTTTGCAATGAGTGTGTTGGGTCGTCATCGTAAGGTCGTGAGAACTTCACAATCTTAATTGTAGATTAGTTATTTAGATAGTACTCTTTCCTCATTATTATATTAATTTGTTTCAATACACCAAGCCGTGTACCTGTTTCCGTGTCTTTAGATTGTGTCTCCCAGTTAGCGAATCATCTGATTGTACTCTTTTAAATTTTGACTCATTTTCCTTTTATTTTTAAATCGAATTGTTTTTTCTTATCCAGACATCGGACTTTCGAAGCTGTTTAGAGTTTTCGGTAACCGGTTGTCATCTCACATCGCGGTTTCTGGACTCAGAACCGCTGACTGACTCATATTATGTTGTTCGGCTATTACGTGAACATAATCCATTTTCTGCCATCAATTATAACTTTATTTAAGTGACTATTCTTTTTTTATTTTAAAGATATTTTTTAACATTTCTGTTTCTAAGTATAATTACGTTTATATTTTTTTAAGATGCTTACCAGGATTGCTAACTACCATATTTATTAAAAATTTAGTCTGAAATTGAAAGATGGGGTAATAGAGCTCCCCACTGTAGGTCTGTACTTTCGGAATAATCCTTATACAAACATCCCCATCGCTATAAGATCCCATCGTTCTAGAAGCCCCTATTATATCAGATGTTACTCGAATTCGGCACAGAGGCAATTAACCTATCTGTAGTGGTATTGGTGAGCATATTCCACTCTTGTCCGAATGTAGGTTTTTCTAGATGTTTTTAATAAAACCACATACAACACGTATTGAAAATAAACATTGATACTTTTTATATTCTTTGTATTTATTTTCATAATTCAACTTAAAACTTAAATCACATATTTTCACGTATAACGTAGTAATAATAGTAATCAATAATAATTATAATAATAAATAAATCCCAAAATAATAATCACTGTCTATATCCACGCATTTAAAGCTATCCTATTTTATAACTGAGATTGAATTGCTGAAATTCAAATACAAAATCCTATATCACTAGTTATAAAAAATAATAATTAATTTGAGAGAAATCATAGATTTGAGAAAGAGCCCAAGAATAAAATTAAAAAAAATAAAAAGCGCATATAACAAATATTTAAATTAAAAATAGCAAATTCCTAAGTGCGTTAAGCATATCTTGTAAAGAAAATCAAAATAATCCAGAAGAGTTTCTTCAAACTGACTTTCGATCAAAAATGGATTAGAATACAGGCCCCTAGCATTCGGTATCGCTTAATTTACGATCGAAGTGTGTTCAGGATTAAGACAAGATAATATTTATTCGAAGTGATTGCTTTGGTTTCCCATAATAACGATAGAAAATCAATTCGATTCGGATTGACAACTCTGCAACTCTGAATTAAAATCTATTTGCGATCGAAAGTGATTTGCGGAGTCCAACTGAATAGCGTTCTTTTCTAGTCTATTAACTTTATTGTATTTGTATGTGTATGTTCGTGTTGTTTGGCTGTGTGAGTACAACCAAAGCCATTTTTGATTTGTACGAGTTACATGTTCTCGTCTTAACAAACTTTTGACTTAGTATCGATTTGGGTTAAATTTCTTACAGGCCAAAATTTGAATTGAATTTTAGATTCAAAAGAGGATAAGGATATACAATGTATATATAGTATGTATATTTGTTGTTTTTTTTTTTTTGGTAATGTTTTGTCACAATATACACATGGAGGCATGTCGGTATGAATGTAATAAATAAAACGATTTTCACTGTATGTGTTTTGTATTGAATACCCTAAAAATATTTAGTAGATCATCTCTGGTATTTGTTAAAGCTAATTTGTTTTCTTTTTTTCTCTCTTATTAGTTTTTGATTTTCGAAAATATTCTTGGATTTTTTGTAGTCATTTGTTGTTGTGATTTTATGTTGTTGTCGATTCGTGTATATATCAATAAAGTCAATATACGCATGTACTTACATATTTTGTTTTGTTTATAAACTTAAAATTCTAATTTAAAATTAAATTGAAAAATTTGTTTAAGTCTACGTGGTTGTTTTCATGTTGTTGTTGTATTCCTTTTATAATGAAAGTAATTGAAAATTTGGTTACTGTTGTTTCTTTTCTTTTTTAGTTGTGATTTCGTTCCATTTTTTTGTTGTAGTCCACGTTTACAGATTTATCGTATCCAAATCTTGGCAAGGAGCACGTGGACTTATACCATTGTCATTGCTACTATTATTGTGGTCTTGTTCAGTTAAGGCATCGTTTAACTCTGGCGTCGACTCCGCCAGGTCCACAGAAGAATTCTTGTTATCACGCATGCTGTTGTTGTTATTAGTCTTTGCGGCATCTTGTGTAACGCCGGAACTTTGTACCTTTTTACTGCCCAGTCCCAAAGGGAAGGCAAACTCCTGCGGCAATTTACGCATAATCTTGCCCGAAGTAATGAGACGCCCAAAGCCCTCCTAAAGATGTTCAAAAAATAAATACTCAATTAATAGCACAGACAGACTCTTCCTCTAAAACAAAGGACGAGTATGAAATGACTCTTACCTGGTGGGCGAATGCATAGCCCGACCTCAGAGATCGTCTCGATCTTCTTGATGACGGTGCTCTCATGACACTGCTAGTGTGTCGTGACTTTAGGCTCGCTTGGCGTCTCTTCATGCGGATCTGTTAAGTAAATGGATCGAAAAGGTAGTCGTTAGTTTATATAATTATGTACATAGGTCTGAAACTACTGCAACGATTAGAAAAAAATCTATAATCGTTTGCTAAAATCGTTTGTTAAAAATCACATTTTCTTTGTTAGTTGTTTGCTTTAATCTATAATTTGCTCGTTAGCAAAAGTGGCAATAACTTTAAAATTGTTGCTCTGATTTATTTTTAAGAAATTAAAGAGGAGGACTTATTCTTTCAGAATATTGCTTTCGCCTATGCTGCCAAAAATTCGCTACCTCTTGTGTGCGAAATCTTTCAAAGTTTGTTACTTTTTTAACTTAGTACCGATTTCAACGATTTGTTGGTTGTAGTAATCCCATAGGCGGGACAAATAAAAGCGCGCTCATTAGTGATTCTTAGGGTTAGAAAGATCTAAGAAATAAAAAAAACTAAATTTTAAAAAAAGACGTTGTCCTGAATTAGTTCCCTTTTTTGCTAACCTTAAGTAGAAACAACATAAAATGTCCTTTGCTATATTTTGAAGTGATATTAGTATTTAAGTTTTTTTGCTTCTGTAATTTTTATATTGTATAATATTTTATTTTATTATTAACTAATTATTTTGTGAAGTATTTTTATTATTACAAATAAAAGTTGTTGTTGCAGCAGCAACTGTGTGCCGGGGTGACAGCCCTTGGCCAAAGAATTGCTCTTCGTGTCAACCCAGTTCATAGAACATGTTGTTGTGGGATTGACAACAATATAAGTAATTGTGATGTAAATCAATATTCAATAATTTTCTCCTGAAGAAGTTGGAAACAGACGAAACAAACGTTTAGAAAATGAAATAATTTAGTTTTATTTACATCAAGACATATAACTTGACCATCACAGCTTATATAAAAAAAAATTAATACAACAAGAACTTAAGTTTGTCAAAAAGGAGAAACTTGCATTTTTAAATTTTTAAATTCATTTAAATTCGTATTGCCATACGTTGTTTTTATTTAACAATTAACTGCAATACACTTATTTTCCATTTTTCTGCCGATATCTGATAAATTTGAATGTATATTTGAGTTCATATGAAATAAATAAAAGAATTTCGAAAATAGATTGCAAAGCCACATAAAAATCAATTAAAATTGAATTAATTATTGAAATTCTGACAACATCACATGATGAAGTGAAACATAAAAAATAAAAATTATGGGGCATTTTTTAAAGTTAAAAATATTATGACTTGAATAGTTTTTATTCTGGTTTAAGACCTTTTGTTGTTTCTTTTTCAGAATCAACTAAAAAATTGGTGAAATGTATTTGCTATGGTTGCCAGGCAGACTGTACAGCTGTTTCTAAACCCGCCAAGGTTTTTCTTCAGCAGTCTTTGGCAACGAGTACTTCGGCTGCAAATCAAATGACTTTTTCGGGAGTCTCATTTGAATAACTGAGAATTACACTTTGCGTATAAACTTCGAACTATGCGTAGAGCAATCTTCAAAGTGATATATAATTTCCACCAATTCCGTTTCGCATTGGCTTTCCTTGAAAACCACAAATGCAAAAGCACAGAGTGTGCATGTTTTTGTGCGTACATGCATTGCACATTAGGGCATACCGATCCTTATTAAATATGTTTTTGTTTACATTTATTCGGTCTTTTTATCATTATTATAATATGAAAAGTTTTTATTCTGGTTCGAGACCTTTTGTTGTGGTGAAATGTATTGGCTATGGTTGACAGGCAGAACCGGAATAAAAACGGTTCACGTCAACTTGTCACGTCTGGGACGAAACGTCATCTAACAGTGTGTTCGCTTATTTGACTATTAAACTATAGGTTACCTAAATACAAAAATAATTTTTGTGCTTTTGGCGTTATATAAACAAAACAATTATAAAAAATAATAATAAATAAAAACATCGCATATAAGAATAACATATATTCTGTGATATTTACTTCAGAATCCATGAAAAGCTCACTTTTGCCGCGCATCTTCAAACGAGATTACTCATCCTACGACAGCCGGTTCTAAGCACCGGATCGACACAATGGAGGAATTCTTCGGCCAAGGGCTGTCACCCTGGTACGATGTGCCGTTACAACAACAACAACTCAGTATTTTAATATCCACCTCCCTTGATTACCAAGTCACAGCAAGATTTCAGGCTACGATAGGGTAGATTAGCTCGCCTGCCACCGAACAATGTCACTGGTTTCAGTGGACCTAAAGAATGTGGGTATACCCCTCCTTCTTTTACTCCAGAGTCAATTTGTCATCTTGTATGGTTAGTGAGCACTACTCTCAAAGAAGTAAACCCATTTGCAAAGCCGGGTAAATGCCGGTGACTTTACTAGTAGAAAATTATTCTCTTAGCTATGTAAAATCTTCTCTATAAAATTCATTAACCTAAAGGTTCGGGTTATTGAGTAAGAATTTTCACCGATTTGAAAGAGCACCTCAGATGCTTGATCCAGAATTTTTGCCAGCGAGAGATTAAGTTTTTAGAATTATACTTATGGTCTTCTCGGACCTTTCAGATGTTAGGTGATACATATAATCAACATTGGAGGACTTGAGCAGCACGCGTTGGTAAGATGGCATGTACACATTTTTGACTACATTTCACTTAGACGTACAAGTGGGTTCGGCTATGACATCCTGGTTGCTAGGGGTCTTATCTGAACTAGAAAGGAACAGAACCGAACCCCTGCTTAAAAATAACAAAAGTGATATCATGTTTGTGCTCATAAACAGGTTGTTGTGGCTCAAGAATAGCTTCCTACAGAACTTATAGCGTAATATCTTATTATTATTATTTTATGAAAAATCACCACTACTTGTGGTGATTTTTCACATAATTCATTTTTAGCATCAATTGTCCTATAGAATTTTTGTAGTATTAACTCCTTATCGCTTTCTTAAAATAATCAAAAAAATATGATATAAAAAATCTGAGGATTAGCAATATTTACTTGCCAACGTTTTTAAAAAAATTTCAAACAATTGTTGTTTTTTAAATTTTTAAGCGAAGCTTAATAACTTTACTGTGTTGACATTTTTATTTTTTGGTTGTTCCGTAGCGGATTCTTCTGTTTTTTCTGCGATTTGTAGCGGTTTCTTGTACATTTCATCCGAAGCGATTTTTGCTTCGGAGCAGGTGGCGACACTGCAATAGACCCTCTATGGGGCACCGAGTGCATGTACCGTCTGTCAACTTTTCCAGGTTAGACACCAGTACTAGTCCTCCTAATCTAACCTAACCCATGATATCCGTAATGTGGGTGATTAATTCACATTAAATTCTAATCGTTTCACTAATAAAATTTTCCGTGCAAATTACACAGTCTCATTTGTATTGTCAGACAAAACAAATGTCACAGCATGAGCTCCACGGAATTATTATGTTCTCTACCACATCCTTGCTTCTCGATTTGTAAATAAATTTCTTTAGAAAATGTTGCAGAAATTTCCCAAGTTACAAGAATGCCCCATTCTTGTTCACTTACCATATCAGCCAGACTGGGATGAACATCTATTAAATAGAATTTATATGCTAATACCGGTATCATTATCAGGACCACCGTTATAAACATTGTTGCCCAGAAGGTGAGATCTCGCATGGCCATGGTGAGCGAACCCACATATGGTCCGCCAATAACATAATTGTAAAAGTAGTCCAGAACAAAGTACCAAATGAGACTGCCCCAGATGGTAATGTGATTGGCAATAGTCCAATACGATGTATATAAGGCTATCTGCAAATATCAATATAAGTTTTAAATCTGTGCCAACTACGGAGTACGTTTCGCATTTGATTCACTTACCTGTGCTGTATTATCAATGATTAAAATAGTGGCTACAACAGCTCCCAGAGTCATGTGATCACTTAAAATTAAACCATTTGGCGAAACGCCTTTGTGATAAGTACCTGTAAAGAGTTGCAAACAAATGTAACCCCCTCGAATCAAGGAAATGGGTATGAAGTTGCATCTCGTTTGCTTACCGTAGGGTATTAAAAATAGTATTAACGAACTAAAGGCACCATGTAATACACTATACACAAATTCTTTGGTATTAAACAATTGACTTCTCAGGCCGGGTGTATACATTTTGGGATATTCCAAACTGTGCTTATCAGAGACATCTTGCTCGAACACTCCCAGTGCCAAGACGGGCAATGACGTATAAAAAAGATTATACACCGAAATAAACATGGGATCGAAAACAGTCTGAAAGCAAACCAAAAAAGAAAATATCAAATGGATCGTTCCATGAGGACCATTACGCGGTAGTACTCACCTGTGCACTGAAACCACAAAAAAATGAATACCAACAATGGCAAAGGGTAAATGCAAAATTTTTATAGAAAAAATAACGCAGGAATTTGCACATGCGATAGTACGACCAGCGCCCGTGCACCAATAAAAGTCTTTCTAAATAACGAAATTGGGCAATCGAATAATCGCTTGCCAATACCGCTTGTAAGCCTTCCTGACCGGAAATACCAACACCAATATGGGCGGCTGAAATGAAAATAAAAGAAGAGAATATAATATTTTTGAAATGGGTAAGGTTTCATTTGTATTGTGGCAATTAGCGGCCAATCTTGAGACTAGTTCAGTGCCTTTAACTCAATAGAGAGAGATACATTACGTATATGCCATAATTAATGACTGGGGGATATTTTTTGAGTCTAAATACCTGACTGGGGTTATTTTTTGAGTCTATACTTAGTAGGACAGAATACTGTTACAACATTGAACACACCCATTTCAATAGCAGAACTGAACATACCCCGTTAATGTCATATGGGATTTGAAAGCTAACCTCAATAGCGTTAGTCTGTAACGGGATTTTAAAATTGTTTCAACTTTCATCATGGAGTGGTCAGATGATGAGAACCGTATCGCTGTAATAGCGTTTTTCACTAGGGATTAGCCGCATGTTCGTCTACCTACATTTACCTACGGGCCCAAGGTCCCCACTACGCCGAAAAGTAGGAATTCTTATGGCTTGTGGATTTTCTCACTAATCTAATTATGAGCCAACTCTTAAGATTTGTGGTAACCAAAAATCAATGTCTTCAAAAATCAGCCTCCTACATATGGGTACAAATAAACAATGCAATTTCTTCTCGAATCTGAATGTAAGGTCTTGACCCATTGGGGTCCCACAAACTAGGTTCTGGTTAACTTATGAGTTTCGAAAACAAAATTATTTACGAATCCAATTATGCTGTTATGGTTTTGGATTTAGATCCCGACTTATGGGCTTTAGGTGCTCGAAATCTAACGAAATATAATATGGACTCAAAAAAACCACCAAATCTAAAAGATTTCGTTCAATTTGCCATTGGCCATATGGGCCCAAAATCGGTCGGTGCAAAATAGTACGCAAACACGACAAATCGAAAAATTCATTTTTTTTTCAAGATTTAGCTAACATCAAAAAGCAGTCCCAAGTTATTAGGGTAGAAAAATGGCGCTTCCAATATGGATATGAATCCATATATGAGTCATTCCATGCCAAATGGTACGCATTTTTTACATCACAAGCTTGGATTGCTTAACTAGTTTGTGTATGCATTCTTCTCTTAAAAATATTATATACGTGTTTCAAGAAAAAAAATTTAAATTTTTTTTTTAAATGTTATGACCAATTGAACTTTGGTGAAATGAAGATTTTATCAAAGAGGTGTGTTCATTCAGTCGCATGTAACTCCGGAAATACTTGACCGATTTTACTCTGCTATACCTTATTTTGAAGGTAATTTTAAGCACTTCTAAAATAACGAAACGGTATGGCATAACGCCATAGAATTTTTTAAGTTTGTATCATTTTAATCCTTTTATTTCGATTTTGAAAATGATTACATCTTTTTTTATTTTTGAAATTTTGCAGGCGTATTCTTACAGGTCTGTTTTACCGACTGTGTAAGTTTTAAAGTGGTGAAATAATGCGTTCTATTTTTAAAAATTTTTTTTTACCTTATACCTTTTTCACTTCCATGAATATAGAAAATATAATATAGAAAAAAAAATACTTTTTAATAGTTTATTGACACAAGATATAACAACAACAAAAAAACAAAGAAAAAAAGAAATAAAAACATGATACAATAGCCATGCACGTATTCCAGGAGGGGCTTGTAAATTTTTTAAAGAAAACCTTAGGACCTGTAAGTAAAATATTTTACTTTTCTGATGGCGCAAGCGCACAATACAAAAACAAGAAAAACTTTTTAAATCTGACGTTCCACGTAGAAGATTTTGGAATACCAGCGGAATGGCATTTTTTTGCAACGTCTCATGGCAAATGGCCCTGCGATGGTCTGGGAGGAACAGTCAAAAGACTAGCAGCACGTGCAAGCTTGTCCAGCCTCATAAATCCCATTAATAGTGCCGTCAAATTTTATGATTGGGTGAATAAAAACGTGAAGAATATTCATACAGAATTCTTCAATAACTATCAATATCAAGATAGGGCGAAACACCTGAAGGAGCGTTTTGAAAAAGCGAAAACAATTTCTGGAACTCTTGGCTACCATGCATTCATTCCACAACCCGATAAAATAATGAAAGTCCAGACAACATCATCTTCTGAGCAGTACTGTATGAAGATGGTATACAAGGCATAACATTTATTTCATTACTCATTTTTTTATTTCCTTTTTTCTTTGTTTTTTTGTTGTTGTTATATCTTGTGTCAATAAACTATTAAAAAGTATTTTTTTTTCTATATTATATTTTCTATATTCATGGAAGTGAAAAAGGTATAAGGTAAAAAAAAATTTTTAAAAATAGAACGCATTATTTCACCACTTTAAAACTTACACAGTCGGTAAAACAGACCTGTAAGCATACGCCTGCAAAATTTCAAAAATAAAAAAAGATGTAATCATTTTCAAAATCGAAATAAAAGGATTAAAATGATACAAACTTAAAAAATTCTATGGCGTTATGCCATACCGTTTCGTTATTTTAGAAGTGCTTAAAATTACCTTCAAAATAAGGTATAGCAGAGTAAAATCGGTCAAGTATTTCCGGAGTTACATGCGACTGAATGAACACACCTCCTTGATAAAATCTCCATTTTACCAAAGTTCAATTGGTCATAACTTTTGAAAAAAAAAATTATATTTTTTTTTCTAATCGCGGATTAAATAGAATTGCTAGAGGACCAAATCTGCAAATTTTCATAAAAATCGGAATCATTGCGTTAAATTTTTGCCCAAAATCGTACCGTTTGGCATGGAATGACTCATATGCCTCTTATTTTAAAATTGTACTGCGATTAGTTACCGTCGACTACCAATACTTTATTGCAAAAAGGGGTTGGCTATATTTATGTCTTATTATATCACTACCCCACCAACAAATGTCATACTGGAATGCTACCCATTGTGAAAATGATTCGACACGGCCGAATTTACGGATTGTTCACCTGTTTTTTTTTATAATATTTAAATTTTGTTTTGCTTTGGTCGAATTTCTTTTTTAACTACGCACTTCTATTTAGAGAGTGTCTCAGTAAGAATGCGGGGAGATAAAGAAAGTGTGCAGCGAAAATGCAGGTAAGGTGCATTTCTACAGCTTTGCCAATTAAAATGGCAATGCGTGTTAACTATAAATGTAACCAACCTTTTCAAGTTAGTAATTCGAATAAAAATGATACCTAGGAAGTAGCGTCGACAGCTACGTTGGATCTATTGCTTATATTGTCAAACGGGTAAACTGTCCTACGTACTTCTAAACTCTTTGTGGACAGCCTTCCACATATCAAGGAGAACCAAATTAAAATCGTTAAACTCCAACGTAAAGTCCACATTGACATAAATGCTCTACAAGGCTTTGTCGATTTGCGACAGCAACAATTAAATAGTAAAGAAGACATGCTCCGATGAAGTATGAAATAAAATATCCGCCAAATGGCCCCCGATGCACTGATGACAGACAGGCAATTACTCTTTTCATGTAATATTCCATGACTTTTTTACAGAAATGTGGCTGAATCTTACCGATGACGCCTTGAAATACAAAATTAACTCCTACAAAATGCAAATATTTATCTGCACTTCGTTGTTTCCTCCGTTTGGCAGAATACATAATTTTGAAAAACATTGAATAAGAAACTATTCCCTGGATCCATTTAGCCAATTTTATATCTCTGTAAGCAGTTGTCAAACTTTAACCACATTTCTGCGAATTGCATCCGCTAACTGGCATACAAGATAACAGAGCATTTTCCGCGGAAGAGCATGACAATTCTTCTACTCAACTCAACTGTAGTTGAGAAAAAATGACGAGACTTTACTTCAAACCATATTACTCCAAAATGCACGTGTGTGAAAATTTGGCAACGAATTTGTAGCTTGAAACTTGAACTCTTGAATATATATAAAAACCATATTACTCCAAAATGCACGTGTGTGAAAATTTGGCAACGAATTTGTAGCTTAAAAACTTGAACTCTAAAGAGTGTTTATGTGATCTGTTTTTCAGCGTTTTTTCTACCTTTATAAATGGAAATTCTAATAGTTTCAGTTAATCAGGAAAACACCTAATAATACTATTAATTAATTAATATATTTTAAATTTTAATAGAAATTAGTTTTGAGTTCTGGAAAATGAGCCTATTATTACTATTTGGGCTCGTTGAGGTATTGCATCTTAAGCAAACTAAAAATATAAATTTACCTCTTATCATTGATTGATGATGCTCAACCCACATGTGCAACTTCTTTAAAAGTTTTTTCTTCTATGGAAACATTAGCATTCTTCAATGGAAACATAAGCATTAATTAGCACAAAACAACTAAACCTTTTCGTATTGATTTCTAGACAGTAGAAACATCTCTTTTAATTGCCAATCAAATTCTATTTCCAACGAATTAACAAAAATATTAAACGAATCCACACAAATTGTAGGTTCTATTACTGAAATTTCTTGAAGTAAAAGTGTTTTTAAACGACCATAAATGAAATTCCCGGGAATCTTCTAATGTTTTCTATCCAACCAATAATTTTAGCTATATTTTTGGTAACTACTTAGGCATAAATGCAAAAATATTTGTTTAGAAAAACTTTGAATCTTTAAAAATTATATAGACTTTAATACCTTTGATCATAGAGACATCATTGGCACCATCGCCTATTGCTAAAGTTACTGCATTCTTGGCACGTTTGATTAACTCCACCACCAATGCCTTCTGTAAAGGAGTTACACGACAGCATATGACCGCTTTACATTGAGAGGCAATGTCCAGAAACCTAAATTCCAAAAAGGGATAGTTTAAATGATATAAGAATTTAAACACATGTAAGAATTTTAGCAATATTTACCTTGACTCCAACTCTGGCGACAAGCAATAGACTAACGAGTGCCCATTTATTACAATGGCAAAGCCCGTATTTTCCTCCACGATTTCGTCGTCTCTCAAAGCATTACGTGCCGCACTGCCACCCTTTTCCAAGGTATCATAGAGTTCATTGGTCTCAGCACTTTTGGGAGATACCACAACAATAACAAAAAAGAATAAAGGATATTATAAAATATTGTTTGCGTATCTCGGAAACACATATAGAACACACCAAATAATTTAATTAAATTCAATGATTTTTTAAAAATATGTTACAAAAAGCTCTCAAAAAGTGATAAAGACAGGATAGACTAGCTAATAAATACAGATCGTATCGTATATAGATATCAGCAAATATTAGATTACATTACACTACATTAAATTTAAACAAAACAAATAAAATGTTAATAACATTTGAAAAGCGTACAATGATTTAATTATGAAATCAATTGATTATGTATTAGGTGCATTTGGATTTTTTTTGTCAAACATTAAAAACAACACAAACTTATGTATATTTATTTTACATATACGTAAATATTACATTACGGGCGAAACAAGGTACCAATAGAGGGGGGAAATCATCCTTTGTACTCAACTGAATTAAACAATTTCTGGTAAAAAATAACAAAGTTTCAAAAGTTTTGTATATGTAACATACAGAAATGAAGTCGAAATAAAAAGTCAAAATCTACATAAATCAAACTTAAAATCGAACATAACTGAAGTAAGATAGAAATGAAACCAAAGGAATCCTAATTATCCTTGCCGCGAGTAAAGCGCTTCTAGAAATGTGTCAACACATTTCAAAGCTATGCGAGCTTAGCGTTTAACTGAGAATTATACTAAATTATAAATGGCGAAAACTTCTTAAGAGAAATTTCGAAATTAGTTTCATTAAACTAGCCACTGTATTAAACAAATGATTAATTTCGCTATTTTAAAGGGTGTCTCGGTATGAATGTACTTTGTCATTATAGACTAACGGATTTTTTAAGAAAGTTATGATTTTTTTATTCGATCGTAAAAAAGAAATCTTCTGATTAAGTATGGAATAAATTATCTGTCAAATGGCCCTCATGACAGGTCATTACTCTTTTCATAAAATTGTCAATGACTTTTTTACAGATATGTGGCTGGATCTCAGATTTTCAAAAATTGCTTCTTGTTTATTCGCATAAACCAAAAACAATTTGAGATTTTGTGAAATCTCTGATTTATGCGAATACCATAAAAAATTCCTGAGCTTAAACCCAAAATTCAACGCGTCAGCCATATCTCTGTAAAAAATTCATGGACAATTTCATGAAAAGAGTCTGTCTGTCTTCAAAGTCGTAGGGGCCATTTGATAGATATTTTATTCTGTACTTAATCGAAACACTTCTTCTTTTCAATCCCATAAAGAATCACGACGATCATAAAAATACGCGATTTTATTTAAAAATTAAAAGTGTATTCTTACTGAGAAACCCTTTATAACATTATAGAACAAAAACAATTTTACTGGTCATACAAATCTGAATAAGAGACCTGGCGAATTCAATTAGAAGGATAAAATTAAGCAAGAATATTAATGGGTAATGTGTTCTTTGCACTATTACAACATTGGTATCAAACGAAAATTAGTACAGTAGAACGCCATTAAGCATTATTGGCTTTGAATTATAACAGATAATCCACATACAATTACGATTTATACGAGGCTAAACAGACTTTGTGACGGAAAAACATAAGAATCGTCAAGGGAAACAACGTGATTGACATTTTTAGGAATTAAAGCGATTTTTTTCAAAGGATCGACAGTTTGTTGAGAATTATTCAGGTTTTCGAATTAACGGATAATCGTGATTCTAATGTATTTGGAAATATTTTAATTGTATATTGGATGTTTATCACAATATTTTTAATGTCATAATAAATTAAGGCAAAATTATTTAATTTTTGATGAAACTGAAAAACCTTGACCTTAACTAGATTATTTTTAGAATGGTTGAATTTGGATACCTGTTTTAAAACAGTATGGTCCATAAACAATAAGTAATGGTAAATTTCTTCCTTAAGTGTTTAGCTTGGACAGGATATTGTTTCATCTAAATATTATAATTGTAAAACTTAAGATCAAAAAAATCCTTTATCAAGTCATTTCCATGCCAACCTTAGTCAGTTAAAACGCAATATGGCTCATGAATGACAGTCTAAGTACCTAAAAATGTAAAGATCTCTGTAAGAATCTGTCCCGGTTTAAGAAAAAAAGTCAACGAGGACCACAAATTATGAATTTGTATGAACTTTCAGTGACAATTCCTTTGTTCGCTTCATATTTAAAGCAAACTGTGCCTTTTTATTTCATCCAAACAATTTCAATCAGTTTTAGTTTTTGAACAAGTACAACAAAAGAAATTCATCTTCTATGGCTTTAGGCAAGTTAATTTAAAGGGATGTTTTGAAAATATTCTACATGGGAAGAAGCTTTCGGAAGATCTGACATTAAGTTGTATGCTTTTGGAACGATAGGTCGTGGCTTGGATCAGCTTTTTACAAATCGTACAGATCAACTTTGACAAAGTAATATAGTGCGCTTTATACGTTTTTGCGTAAATGAATAAATGCACTACCGGGTAAGCAAAATTTGTCCACGGATAAAAGTCGATCATGTAGTGATATACAGTGTTTTTTTATACAGTAAACCCAGGTTTAAATTCGGCTAAAAACGGTAAAACTAACCTCCCTTCTCTAAAAAATTATCCTATGTCTAATTTAAGGACAAACTAAAGCGAAAATCAGAGGTCTTACTAAGAAGTCTTCCTACCATTTGATACCCTTCACGTCAGGAACTTTAATTTGTTAATTATTTAGCTGAGAAAACCGCTGAAAACAAGTCAGCCAATTTTCAGAAGTAGATCTGACAAATAGTTAAGTTCATAAATACTGTTGATCATTCTAGCTAGCCCTATTCCCGTTGTCGTGATGTATCGATAACTTCGATATACGAGTACATGTGGTATTCTGTATTAAAATGAGACGTCGTCGATGATGTCTAAATGTATCGTATCAAAGTGTTTAAAGTAGAAAAAAACTACTCGTAGAGTAACTTACACCAACTCAATGTATAAATCTTGTGAAAGAGTTAAATAGAAGGTTTGTTTTATTTGACAAGCTAACAATTTCGCTAGTTTAGTGCCAAATCAAAGGCATTTTCCGCTAAGTCATTTTATAGTTTTTCGATTTGGCATCAATTGTAAACAAGAATACTGTGGCGTTTTTAGTGAAAAAACGTCGAATCGTTAAATTAAAACTTTCAAAAATTAATGCGTATAATCTGGAAATAAACAGGGAATTTTAAAATATAAACTGAGAATGCTCTTATTGAGCCTTTGTTTCTAGGTAGTTGTTTTAGAAATGACAGATATTCTCAAAGGGCGCAAAATTAAAGAACTTTTAAATGTCTTAGCGGCAAATGAGTTTGAATTGTCACTAAACTAGCGAAATTGTTATCTTGTCTATAAAATAGGCTCGATGTAATGAAATAGGAAAAGTTTTAAATACTCTTGGCCCGTTGAGCAAAACTAAAGATGGCTGGTATTTGGAGAGGAAATTGTCAGTTAAATAATAAGGGCAAGATAGCCAAGCGTACTGACTCTAATTTAACTCCTGTTGGAGAAAATTGTAGCGATTCTGCTACTGCCTACGAAACAGCCGAACCTATAAGGCATCCTAGGGGGAGTCCGTGGCATAACTCAGGGCAATGAATGTGAGGCCCCAGTAATAGACTTTGTTTTGGGTATTGAACAAGTATATGATATCGGTAAAAAGTCCACAGTAATTTTTTCAAATATGTCCAAGCCCACGTGGAAGCAACTTTCAGCACCCAATACTTGAAAAGAGTTCCCAAAATAATTCTAATCCTCCGAAACTGTTCTAAATTTTCGTACAACACTTGGGTTCGTTAAATGGGTATAACTTAATGCGGATTTGAATTAACGCGTTTTTAAAAGCGATGTTTTT
Organism: Hydrotaea diabolus; assembly: GCA_963513945.1. Taxonomy (NCBI): domain Eukaryota; kingdom Metazoa; phylum Arthropoda; class Insecta; order Diptera; family Muscidae; genus Hydrotaea; species Hydrotaea diabolus. Next base: position 190,953,478 of record OY740718.1, read on the forward strand.
GTAATTTTCGACTGTTCTAGAAATGTTTATTCTGGCAACACTTGTTCTCTGACTTCTTGTTTAGTTTTGTTTTAGTTACAAGAAACATACAACGGTGAGACCTTTTAATTTTGGGTTGTTGATTGAATCATCTGAATTTATAAAGCTGATTAACGTTTGCTCCTTTTTTCTTTGCAAGGTCAAAAACATGAGCCATATTCCTTAAAAAAATTACAGAAGGTTTAAAATTTAGATTTTTATATAAAAAGGTTTATAAACTTTTTGTTAGTTTTTACAAATATAATCGTTTTGCTTTGGAAAAAAATGTTATCCCAAAAAGCACAATTTAAGTGCTAAAAATATTGCTGGAATTCAAATCTGATTTCGAATGCGTTTCCAACTAAAATAAAAATTTTTGACATTGAAAAGTTTGCAATTTTAATCAAAACAAATTAGTTTTTGTTGTTTCAACATATTTTAAAAAATATCTGCGCAACATCCAATGTATTTACTAGACCAGGGTTTCGCGTTAACTGGTGAAACTCGGGTCAAAAAGTAAGGTAAAAAATGTGTTTAATTATGTTTTTACCCAATCTGACAATTCAAAACTTTTCCACCTCCTAAATCGTTTCTGAAAAGTTCAATGGATAGAACCTATACTAAACCGATCAAATTATTTGTATATTCAATTTTAATTTACAGCAGGTGTATCCCATAGTGCTATACCTGCTGATTACACAGATAAGCTGATTAAATATTAGAAGTGGTTACAGAATACAGGCATGAAGTGAAGTTAACTCAAAAAACGACAATGGGAATAGGGTTGTTTGTTGTGATCTAAAGATCATTGTCAAACAGAATCATAAAATGTGTCGGTTCTAAAAGTGTATTCCGACTGCAAATTGAAACAGATTTGAATTTCGACAGAATCTCTATAGCAATTTGCTTAGAAACTGATAGATATAGCATGGTAAACGTCAAAATATCGCAAAGATTTCAACCATGGCAACCAATCTCAGAGTACAAAGTGTTTCGCTGCAATATTTTGGTCACAGCAAACACGTGTCCTAGCTGTTTTTCTTGAATACTAAGGGTAGCTCAAGTCTTTTCTTCAATTCTTTGTCGGACCACCTTAGAATAAACTGTTTATTATGAAAGAAAACTTTATTCAAAACCCAAATTTGACCCTAAAAATCATAAGAAAAACAATTGAACATAAAATTTTGTTAGATACCGAACAGAAAGGGTTTAACAAAAATAATTATGTATCTAAACTAGAACAAAATTTATGTGGAACTAATAACCCAAATAGTATTTTAAATAGTCAATATTAAAAAACGGTGTTCAGAATTAATTACCCTTTAAAACTACTTCAAAGTTAACCAAAAAAACAAATCAAATTAAAAAAGTAACACAAGAAAAAATAATCAAACAAAAAGGATGTACAAATTAAAAAGAAAACTGTCCCAAAACTTTGTAAAAAAAAAACAGTGTGTAACCGGAAAAAAATCTTTTGAAATTGTTTGGTTTGATTGGATTTTGTTTGGTAAGAAGAAAAAGGAAGGAAGATGATATTGTTTCCCTCTACCTGTCCGGTTCGCCCTTATTACGCTTATTAATGTCTTCATCATCCCACCTAAAGGTGACAACTGATATTGCCGGGGGCGGAGGTGGCGACACCTGAGACATTTTCATTGCACTTGTGTGGCGATCATGGTTCTGGGCCCCATTTACATTGAGGCTAATTGACGAATCAAGGGCTGCAATGGTAGAGGAAAAATCAGGCACGTCAAAGCGAAAACAGACATCTGACTTACGTGCTGGCCGAAAACGGTTAACTATTCTTATGGACTCCTTGAACTGTCGTAGCTGTTTCTCAACCTCTTCCAGAGTGCTGCCATCAACGATGAAAACATCGGCCAATTCGTCCGTAAGTAATTGACAAGAATATCCAATATTTATGGCCGTTTCTGGATATTACAAAGTGATATATGAAGGGGCATAATTAAACCCACACTAGTGCATACACTCACCCTGTTTATCGCCGGTTAGTACCCATATTTTTATACCGGCCATTTGTAAATTGGCTATTGTTTGAGGCACTCCATCCTGCAGTTTGTCCTCTATGGCCGTTACGCCCACCAATTCCAATTCACTTTCCACCTCTTCATAAATGGCACCTAGTTTATCTTCACGATGATCCAATGATACAGAGGCGTCCATATGACGTTGGCTCCACTCCTCATAGAATTCGGCTGTTAAACGTCGTTCAGCCAAGACAAGCGTACGTAAACCTTCGCCAGCGAATTTCTGTAGAAGCAGAATTTAAAAATTGCGTTTTTCTCTGTAATGGGCGAAGTAACGAATTATGCTTCCACTTACATTTAAATGATCTTGAGTACGCGCCTTCATGTCATGTTGACTAGAACTTAGCCTGTCATAGATAACGCTGTCGGCACCCTTGCAGTAGAGAAATATACGATCGCCCTGTCTCAGTATAACCGACATACGCTTTCGTACATTATTGAAATCTAATATGTGCAGCAATTCATATTCCTACAAGGACCGGAGGAGAATGTTACAATACCGTGGCATATATTTATCTTCAACTTTAAACTCACCTCCTTTCTGCCCATAACCTCGATGGTAATGCTGTTCGGTGTTCTAGACCGAAATACAAAACCAAAATTTCTAGCTGCCGAAACTAAAGCCGACTCGTCGGGACTTTGGGCCTGGTATTCTAGTCGTCCCTCCACATATTCCGGCATAACGGTATGACACAAGGCCAATAAACGAAAGAAGTTATGGGCATGTTCTTCATCAGATCTGACGGCATCTAGCAGCGTTTTATCATACCAGCGAAAATCTGGTTCATATTCTGGATTAGCCGAAAAATCCACTGGGGCTATAGCCTTTTCGAGGGATATAAAATAGAATACAAAAAGCCGTCATTAGTTTGTGGTTAATCAGGGCCGGTTAGGCTGGCCTATTGTTTAGCAGATTATGGACTACATAGGCATTTATTAGGTTTACTTGTGTTATGTTTATGAAGTATATATAGAAATTAATAGAGTAGTATAATCAGTTAGTAAATGATTTATATGTTACTCGTTTTTATGCAAACCTAGGAACAAATGATAAATAGCACACATGCATACAAAAATACATTCATGCACAGCTATAGCTTTATTTGGTTAACTACAATTACGTTATGTTTACATAAACAATTTTTAATCAAGATTATTGCATTTACTTTGATGTTTACTGGAGTTATTTCAAATTCAATTACATTTGAGATATAATCTGGATTAACCCGTGTCATGATTAAAAATTTCCAATGTAAACATAAGCTTAGGTTGCTTATTGTTCATTTAGGTTAATAATATCATTTCGTGCAATTTTGTCGAATATATGTTGAATTTGTTTTTGTGTTTTTAATTATTTCACAGCAAAAATGTTTCGTGGACCAACAGTCATTAGTGGCTATTGGAAGAAGTTGCACCTTTCTAATGTATCGGTGCATATTTTTCCATTTGTAACTTTTTGATCTTTGATTAGACATGTCCCTATTGTAAAAGTGAAAAAATATAAATTTTACCGATTTTTAACCTAAAAATATGTACATATTTAACGGGTGATTCATTTCAACTTTTTTAATTTTAAGTAAAAAAAAATAATATCGGAATCTTTATTATGGAGAACAATCTCTGAAATTCTCTTTTTAAGTTAGTTTCATACAAATGTTGGACGCGATGACCGTAGGTGGTTCGTTGGAATATCCACTGTTTTGGAGTATGGTTGGGCTTTTTGAATACCTCAATAAAAAAAATTGCATAGTTTGGATGATAGCGACCGGGAAAAATTCACGACTTACCCACCAAAAATTCAAAAAATCATCAAAATAAAATGGTTGAATCTTCGAACCGTTTTAAAAAATGACGCAACATTACGCAATGAACTTTTTGTTGTCTAGAATTGAGGCAAGTGATGATGTTGACATTTGGGTTTTGCAAGACGACACAGTCAAACACACAGCTTAAATTTATTGAGAAGTAAGCCCATAATTTATAGTTTTTGAGCTGTCAACTAGCCACGTGTGATATCACACCTATGGATTTTCTTCTTTAGGGTTATGTGATTAAAGTGGTCCATCTATGATTTAAAAACAAATATTACTCTCGAGATACCAGTGGTCAAAAGTAGGACTTTCTTAATTTAAAACATTTTAATCAGTAAATGTCTTTTTAATCATGAAAAAGGCAGGTAAGCAGATTATATGATAACCTGAAAACTCTTCGCATCGGTAGAAATTAAAACAGCTTTCGAGTTGCATTAGGCATCTAAAAGGATAGCGCCTTAAATCAAAAAAATCCTTTGTATGGAGGCTCTATGAACTCATGAATCCATATGTCAAATTTTCAATATGTATGCGTTACGTACAACTCGCTCATTGCTAGTTTGCAAATTTACTTTGCGAAGATTCACCCGATTCGAATTTGCTACCTGCACTCAAATTTTCAAATTTTCTACATGCACTCTATACGTTTTTAACGAATCACCATTAATAAATATTGTTCGTTTGGTCCATTAGTTGAAACAACTTGCTAACATAAATTCAAGAAGAAGAAATCTCCTTTGATGTAACTTCTATTTGAAACAACGTCTTGAAGTTCGGCCACGTCGAACCTTACGCACTAAATTGGGAGAAGAATTCTATTTCAGAATTTATGCTTTAATTTAAAAATTTTACTTCAAATTTAAATTTAGTTTCAATTCAAATAATAGTTATAAATCTATTATGACCTAAACTTATTTTGGTTCGTTATTAAATTTTCTTTTAGGTAACCTTATGCCCATGTGTACTATTGGGTTGTACTTGGGGGTCCATGTATCCGATTTCCAATTTCAACCCAATGATTGTGTACACGGATTCGTATTGAAAGTGGCTTTAGTTTGACTACATATGTCTCGCCTGAAGGAATAAGTTAAAATAAATATTAGTACGAAGTTTTAAAGTGATTTCCGAAAAAGAAAATTTTGCTTTAGTTGAACCAAACCTAATACTTCTGGTTAACTAAATGCCTGAATTTAAGAGGAAGGTTCTAGTACTAGTACACATTATTAAAACAATATTGAACTGCTAAATCTATTCTTCCTATTGCAGGGAATAAAAGTAGCTTCCAACAGCTCAAAAAATATTACATACACGTAGAGGAGGGAAGCTGATAACAAAAAAAATATTTTTTAGTTCGTATGGACATTAGGCATGCTTATCCTACCACGATGTACGGGATGCTTTACTGGTTACAAAAAACTTTTTTTTCGCACCGAATGCAATTCCTGCTAATTCAAACCTTTTTTCAATTATTTTCACATTGATCATGAATTTTGTTTTTGATTTGATTAAGTTTTTCTGGTATTTTGGTTTTAAAATTTGCAAAATGGCGTAGCAAAATTAATTGAACATAATAATTTGCAATAATGACTTTCGTAAGCATTCTCATGTTAGATTTTGAGTTTTGCCATTAAATTTTTAATTTGGGAGATTATCTAATATTATTGCTTCTTACTTGCTTAAATATTTCTCCTCATTGAAGTAATTATCCTAATAAGGAAATGACGCCTTATCAATCCAGCCACGAGTTACTCGTATAAAGTCACATATGGGATTTAAAACCGTTCGATTTTGAATCAGAATTGTTTCGTCAGACTTCCTGTATTTCATGTTCATGCCGTCACAAACAATCTTTGGTCAGGGATAGTCACTTCAACAAAATGTGCCTTTTGTTTGTCTTTAATTTTTCGAAGAAGCCGCACTTCCTAACAAACCCGGATTTGCTCGTTTAATCAGATCCGTGTACACAGTGCTACGTTTGTATGAAGTGGGTGAACTACACGAAGCAGATGTCGAACATCTTCTCAAACCTTCCTATATTTGGGCGTAAACCAAATTTTACATGTCTAAATAATTTAATTTTTTTTTATTTCTCTGTGCCACTTGGCGCAATATATCTTCCGATTACGGTAGTTTCCTTGAAATTTCGTGCATATAGTACAGCGATGTTAAATATTAATTTGTCAATCCTTTGGTTACACCTTAAACTATTGATCGGAGGCTCTACACAGAGTATACTATGATGATCAATCCATGTATGTTCGCCTGTGTGTCTGCTAAAAGCACGACATTAAGCTAGGATCCTGAAATTAACAATCAGGCAAGGGACTAAGGGTAGCTGGGAAAAAATACACTTTTTTGAGTACTTGCTCAACGGTGAAGGGTACTTCTTTATTTAAATGTGCTGTCCATTTATCGCGGTTTCAATGACACTTCATGGTGATATCAACATAAACATTAAAAAAATGCATTAAAGCAGCGTTTATGCAAACGAAATTAAGAAAATGTATTATAAACATGGCAAAGTAGATGAAAAACGCCTATTTTGGTTATCATAATTCTAATTTCTGTAAAGGTTGACTTTACATTACTAAATGGATTTAGTATGATCTAGTTCGAAAAATGTAGCAAAAGCTACGACAACTTGCCATTTTGCAAATTTTAAAACCGCTTTATATCTCCGAAACTATATCACATATTCGAAATCAAATGGCAGATTCGTGATCACCACACAACAAAATAATAAATGGCGATCCCCCGACAGCCGGATCGACCCGAAGGAGAAATTCTTCGGCCAAGGGCTGTCACTTCGACACTATGTGCCGCTACCACAACAACAATTAAATGGCGTTATTTGAGTGATAGTTTTTTGGTCAAATTTTCAAATCAGTTTATTGTGGAATTCAAAAGAAAGACTTTTATTAGTAATTAATAGTATGGACATATGGAACTCAAATTAAAGCAAATTTTGCTACGAATTCAAATATATAAAATCATATTTAAGATTTAGCTAAGACCGGATTGGCCCCTAGGGTAACCTCGTCGATACAAAAAAAAATGAATTTGGACTATAGGCACTTAAATAAAAGCCACTTCCGTTGCCAAAAAATACCTGAACTTCTTTACGAAGAAGCGTTTAAAGAACTGAAGAGGTTTTTATAGCAGACAAGACCATAAATAAATACTATGGTTTGCGGTTTCTATGAATATGTTGGAGCTGTCTTGTTAAAGACAATAACTAGGAAGAGCTGCTGATAATATTTTTAGAAAGCACAGTGAAGTAAAGAATAACTGGAGGCGGTTTTAAACCTTTCATTGACATACTTGAAAAACTTAAGACGCTACGTGTTGACAAATTTTTGACAAATTTTCGTTCAAGTACAGAGTAATGCTTTTCTTTATATGTATTAGAGCGCCCATGAAATACATAGAAAAAGGAAAAAGTGTTTTTCTTTCCGCTCCCCGCTCATTTTCATCAAAAATAATATCCGTGCAAACATTATTTCAATCGAATGGAAACCGGCCAGTCCGTCACGTTTATAAATAAAATTACTAATTACATTTGAGAACATTTGACTCAAATTTTAGGTTTGACCTCTGAAAACATCATGAAGGGTCTTAGCTAGGTCAAAAATTGTGTAAGAGAAAAATGTTTGCCTGTATATTTGCAACTCAAATGCTAAAGGTGTATTTTTCGAAAGTCGTTTGGCTTACGAGTTGTAGCTCCCCCAAGCTTGCAACTAGTTTCCGGTTTCCAGCCGATTGAAAACATTTTTGCACGGATATAATTTTTGACGTCCAATATACTAGAAAATGAGCGGGGAGCGGAAAAAATAACAGTGTTTTATGGGCGCTATAATATGAATGTTTTTCTTTGGTTTCTTGATTATCACTTATATGCTTTCATCAGGTTTTTTCTCTTTTTTTAGGAAAATTTAGGATTTTTATATTTTATAATGAATTTTTTCTAGTAGTTTGTGATGTTCGGTCTAACGTTTTGATGCATATTGTAATTTAGCTTTAATAGGCCCCCAATGGGCTTCGAATTACATGTCAATAAAGAAATGAAATATACGGTGACGACTGCGGAATTCATACTCAGCAAAGTCCCTGCGACTTTTTCAGTTACCGGCGTTCATACAATTTGGGCAAGCGGCAATAAGAACATAAACATAAGGACGCGTAACGAATATTATTTTCAAATTTCGTTTCAAACATTTGTTAGCTGTAACTCAATATGCTAAATGAGGCCGTAGCAAAATAAACATGAAGCAACCAATTTGCTAGCGGGCTTTGCACCCTATACGGATATAGCACAGTACACTGAGCGCAATGGGAAACAGAAATGAAGACACACAAAACAATAAACAATAAACACATGCATACGTGCTGATGATGGTGGTGGTGGTGGTTGTGGCATTTGGTCCAATTGTGAGCTGTGCTAGTGGCAAAAGTGTTAAAAGTGTGGTGGGCTTGGGCATGGTGTATATCTGGTGGTTTTAGAAAGCTATCACATGTATGGCTGGTGGTGGCGGTGCTAGGCAAGAACGACGATGGATTCTGTGAATGATCAGCGGCTGCGTCATGGCGATTATCATCGTTTTCGTCATCGCTCTCGTACGTGAAGGAACAACTACGACAAAAAGGCGTACAAAATCGTGGACAACATTGAGGCGGTGGAGATCGCATTGGTGGTCTTTGGCCATTAGTGGCAACCAAAGGTGATGGCGGTGTTATTATTGTTGGTGGCGGTGGCTGTGTTCGTTTGGCAAATGGTGGAAAACATAAAGTCTTGCTCCTCTTTTTGTTATTAGTGGCGGCAGAGGTCTTATGTAAATGAGTGACAACAGAAGCGGTTCCCGATTTGTCCAGCGACAACGGTGATGTGGGTGAAAGTGTAGTTATGGCTACAGCCGTACTATTTGGTGTTGAGCCGTTTTTTTTCTTAGGATTTATTGTTAGAATAGTATTTAAATGGTTGGGGGTGTCAGCGGTGGTGGGTGTGGTGGCGATTGTGATGGCAGTAATGGCATTGTCGCTGTTGTAGTCATTAAAAAAAGTGGTGTTACTGTGCATCTGTTGGTTGTTATTGGGATGAGTTGGCTTTGCCTTTATATAGACTGTTGAGGTGGCTACATCACCCAATATCATTACTTTTTCACTGCCCGTCGACAGCGTGGAAGTTTGCCTCCCAATACGCGGCAAGGGATTTTCAATTTGCACTCTCGCCGTTCTTATACGATTTGTTTGTGCTCTTGACTCCGTCGCAGGCGTTGCATCGACATCCGGTGAAAGCAGTGACGGCAAGGGTGAAGGTGTCGGAGGTGGTGCAGCAGGTTTCAAATGCAAATTATCCAACGAAGTAGTTGGCTGTGTCAAAGGTGTTGTCCTAGTTGTTGAAGTGATACTGCCACTCTCGATGCTTACTTGTTTACTGCCGCGGCCGGCGAGACCATCGTCTTGCAGGTTGGAAGACAAGCCCAGACCCGGGGGTGTTGTTGCTGCTGTGGGCGAATTGACAAAATGGACGTCGACTTTATGCACTCGTTTCGACGACAATGTGTCATTTGCATTCGCATTCGAATTTCTATCAGTTTTCTTAATTGTGCTCTTCTTGCTACATTTGCTAGTTTCGATTTCATTCTACAATAATTCAAATGATTTCAAAAGTGATTGATTTTGGTTTTATAAGTTTTTCTTTTTTGTCATCAGTGCTGTACTAAAAGCATTAAAAGGGTCAATCAGCAACGCACTGGGGTAAATGTCTAACAGAACGAGTATAAAAGTTTATGTTTCATTTATGTATGATGTAATTCTCATTATATATACTTTTAACTGAAGCAGGATTATTTATATCAATAACTGAAACAGTAAAAAGTAGAATTTTGTACTTGATACAAATTGGCCATAGTAAAAACGTGTCAGCAATATGAAGATCTCAGGGATAAGTAATTCATAATAATGAAAGAGCCAATCAAGTGTCAGAGTTAAAGCAGAAATTCACAAGTGATTTAAAGGAAGGATAGGAAATAGACACACATGTCCTAGAGCAGTAGGGACTTTTAGGGACAATTAGTGTTGTATCTGTTTTATCATAAGTTGAGTCGCTTACATAAAAACAGGACATTAAATCGGATGCTACACCAATTTATCGACAAAAATGGGATATTTTGCCATGGTTCAATTTTCCTAGGAAAACATATTCAAAATGAACAACGGGGAAGCTTTTCTTAAATCAGCTCACTGCGCACGATATAAATCTTAGGAAAATTAAAATTATAGAAAATCATTTACATTGCTTTGAGATTTACTCTTACTCGTAAAAACATAGATATTTACGAAGTAAAAAACGATACTGGCCAATATTTAAGTGTCTTTTTTCCCGAAATTCGATCCTGAGTTAATTGTAGTATGTTATTGCATACTAGCCATCACCGGTGGCCCACACTCATCGTATGTTAGGATTCGAAATTTGATCATCAAATTTTAAACGTGGCTAATACAGCGGCAGGACCTAAACTCTGAACTATCAATGTTGTCCATGCATTGTCTGGGACCGAAAGTTGTTAGGTCGCCAGATAGGAACAGCACTAAAGCAAGCAGCAATTCTTGAATACTATCGCTTAAGTGAGTGTGAGATCAAAACAGTGCGGTACCGGTATTGTCGGTTTCTTCAGAAAATACGGCGCAGATAGCATGGTGATCTTAACGAATTGTGCGATCTTTGTCAAGATCGAGTTAAGTACGTGATAGACTGGGGTCACAATAATATTAATCATAGATGGTCAGGTGGCTCACACTGGTCAGATGGCTCACACTATTACATGGGGTGATAATAATATTAACCATACGTGGTCAGGGATTGAGAGAAATAAAGTCGTAGGTCTAAATTGGGGCCTAAACTAGAGACATTTAAGTAGGTAGGATTTGGAATACTCCCGCTTGAGTGATATGGAGACAATCAAGAACCTGTTGTGAAAACGTCCTTTGCATCAGAAAATACGCACTGCAGAAGTCTAGTGAAGAACAAATTTAATCTGGGGGTTTCGAGCTGCAAGGCCTACGTCGGTTAAGAACTTTACATGGGGTAATAACAATATTAACCATGCAAAGTCAGATATAAGGGCGCCAGGTCCAAAGGTCCTTGACTAGACTTGAATAACATCAAAGCAGTAAGGCATTTTTGAATATGAACGCTTGTATGAGGCTGAAGAAGATATCTCAAAGTTGAAAAAGTTTTTAATTTTTATTGGTCCACATTAAATGAGTTGCTCTAATGTTCATATGCATAAACTATACGTGTCTTATCTTCTTTGCTAATGACAACATTTTCTAATACATATGACAATTTTCAAATCACTGACGACGCCACAGAAGTTGTATTGCATTTTCAATAAAAATGTCAAGAATTATATCATACACCCTATAATTTATCGACAGTTTTGTTTCGTGTTTTATACTTTGACCCCTAGGAAAGAAACATCACTTTGATTAATACTCGTACATGTGTGAATGTGTCAAAATTGCCATAAACGTGCCGGTGTTCACACATACATGAAGAACATATTTTACATACATACGTACATACATATGTAGAACTACAGTTAGAGACTTACTAGTAGTACATAGTAGTAATGCAGGAAGGGGGGAGAACAAAAAAACACGTAAAACAAACACAAAAGAACAGTTTTGTACACCTTCAGAGCTATGTTAGAAACGATACCGATGAATAAGGCTGTGACCCCAACAATAAGGTCACATATACACGTATGTATGTATGTTTATATACTTAAGGCTAATTAGGTTAAGGACAAGATCCGCTTCTCCCCCTCTTGCGAGGACTACTAATAGGCGTCCTAACACACGGCGGCTAAGGACGGACCAGTTTTAAAACTATTTAATGCAAAATGCTTAAATTTTGGGAATTTTGTTTTTGGTGCAATGCTAATGTTAAATTTTGGTTAAATTATTTAGGAAAAGAAAGACAAGGTTATTAAATTGTTCCAAAATATTCGATAGAGTAATATAGAAATATCACGAGATCAAAATACTAAAAATCTCCGGTCACATTCCAAATACCGGCGGCACAGATAAGAACTTACATCGGTTACTTCAACAACTTCGCCCGTACGAAAATCGATGACATCGCCGTAGGTGCGGCCGTTAATACTGCATTTGTTAAATGTCATAATGTTCTGGGTGAGGGTGCCCGTCTTGTCGGAGAATATATATTGGATTTGACCCAATTCTTCATTGAGGGTGGTGGTACGAGCTTTGGCATGTGTTTTGGTTGGTTCATAATACATTTTTTCATCCCAATTTATGAGAAATGATTGAACAAAACGTATCACCTGTCAGAAGAAAAGAACGAATATTAAATTAAAATCCCTACATTGATGAAAGTAGGTTGTACGTACCTCTACTGAAACGTAGAGTGATATTGGCACTACGGTATTTAATACAATGGCATAAGAGAAAAATACTAAGAGTCCTATAACTGTTGCGCCTTGGGCAATATTTTTGGGTATGATGTTTTCCCACGGCAAGAAAGCCTAAACGAGAGAAGAAACAAAAATAGAAATTTTTAACAGCAACAAAAGATTTTTGTTACATACCTGGAAATGTTGACCGATAATGCCCTCCCATATAGCACAGGCCAGGGTAAAGAATGCACAAATGGATAATAGAAACAGCACGATCTGAAAAATATAAATATGGAAATTTAGATTAATCTGGATCAACTATGTTAGAATCTATTATAAGCATTTTAAGCAAAAATGCAGAAGAATTTAGTACTCTCACAGCTAGTTAATAATTTCTAATTTAAATTGAGTTTTAGCTGAACATTTAAAACACGATTTAAAATCTACAACAAAATGTATCTCTCACTGAGTAAGACTTATTTTTCCGTGTTAGTTTAAACAAAATATATTCATAAAAACTTTAATAAGGCTTAAAGATCAGTTGAAAAAAAATATATTTTAAACCTTCCTTACATGTTTATAAATATGGTTCTGAATTATTATTAAAAAAAGTTTTAATTTAGTAAAAGTTAAAATATTATCGAGTTCGAGGTAAGTTTTAATATAAAATTATATAAATTTATTAGTTACTAATTTTTCGCAATTCTTTGTGCAGTAAAAACACCAGACGATAGTTGTCAACTACGCTAATTTTAAGTTAATGTTTATATTAGTTTCTACATATTTTCCCTGAGGATGCAATTCAAAGAATTTGGCAATTTTTAAAACTTCTAAATTTAAATATATATTTAATATTAAAACTGACCTCATGCTCGGCAATATTAAACTTTTACTTGAATTAAAGCAAAATGTCGATCAACAAAATACACATTTTAAAGAGTTCTAACTTAAACAAAAATCTTTATATTTTTTCAGCGGCGCTTCCACCACCCTAAGGCCTGCTGACTTCACAAGCTAGAGTTCGGGGTCGAAATTAAAACAGCACTGCCCGCAGATTTAATAGATTTTGCCTTTTTCCAAAATGGAATGTTAAAGGAATAAAGTAAAGGGTGCCACACAAATTGTGCGGGATATGAATTGGTTTTTGTTGTTGTAGCGGCAACTGTCTGTCGGGGTCCGATACGTAGAACCGTCTGTCGTGGTACGCCATTTGTTGCGTAACATTTTGTCGCCATAAAACAAAATTGTATAGCTGACAGGATACCTGATTCTTTTTCAAAGCTGGCGCGAGCACATGTCACTATGCATTTGTTACCGTTACATTAAAGTACTTAGGGTGACTGAAAATAAAATTGTCTTAGAGAGTTAGCAAATACCTTTTTGAGATATTTAATGTTAGATGTGGACGAATTCTACATAGTTACGCGATTTGGAATGAGAGAGACGAAACTCGTTAGAGACAGCTTGTTTTTGCGTCTGCAAAAATAGGTGGAGATGTCTATACAAACTTCATTGTATTTAGCAACACTAACAAATGCTGTAGCCAATGTAAGATTAAGGTATGCATTTGTCATCTGTTGAAAAGCCAAAGTTGCCTAGTTCTTGCTTTGTCATTCCGCTTGCAAAACCTCGTACACATATAATTGACCGCTAGACAATCTAGAAATATCTGTCCGTCCATTTGCGTGCCTGTTGAACGCACGAAATGATCCTTATCACTACCAAATGTCTAAAAGGTACACTTTTGTTCAACATTTTAAAAACTATGACAATCAGTTTTTATTCTGGTTCGACACCTTTTTGTTGTTTCTTTTTCAGAAACAAATTTTTTTGTTTAATTGTTTCTGAAAAAGAACAACAATAAGAAGAAGTGTTAAGTTCCATGTTAAGTGTTTGTAGAAGTAACAACCAAAAATATAAGATCTTTTAAGTACACCGATCGACTAAGGATCACGATATATGTCCTTCAGGCTGTCTGAAGGCTGTTATTGTAATGAAGATCACAATCGTTGTTTGATCTGTAGGGTATTGAAATCAAAGAAAGTCGGATCAGATTTAGTCATAGCTACCACACAAATGTACCTCTATTTTAAGTCCTCCACTTCAGAATCCACATTTTACTTTGTATCTTTTGGAAATTTGACGCTGTTTATTATGATCTATCAGTTAGAACCCCGTATTAAAATGAGCCTAGCAGTTATAGGAATTGGGACTCTGATCCAAGGGCCCCAAAAAACCGGCCCCCGTCAAACAAGACATATGGGTCCTAGGATTTTTACTATCCAAAATTATAATGATTAAAATCTTCAAGAATTTTAGTAAATTTCTGCCACGAAAAGAGAATTTCAGAATTTTTTTTAGCGTTTGGGAGTTTGCCATACATATTTTTTGTAGCTAGGTCACACACCTGATGGAAAATTGAGGGCCAAACAAACTACTAAACAGGTTGATTTAAAGTAATAGGATATTAATTTGTTGTACTTACACCGATAATAATAAAATTCAATAAGCGATCAACACCGGTACTCTTGAATTGCGTCTTGCCGGAATTTTGCATTAGCTTGGTATCTTTGCCGGCAAAGACAACAACTCCGTAACACCATTGGGTGTTACGCAAAACACAGCCACGCAAAAGGATCTTCTCATTGTCCAAGGCGTAGCGCTGATTGCGCCAAATCAGTGTGCCGTCGAACTTGTTCAGCAGATTGTTCGGCTTCTCGCAGATGATTTCCGCGTTGAAATTCCACAGTTGATCGTGGTTATGGCCCAATTCAATAGTTTCCGTTAGACATTGTTTACACTTAAGATTCGTTTCGCCGTCCAGCTCGGCCGTTTCGATGAAACACAAGCCATTTGGCTCCGACGTGGTCAACAGTAGAATGTCGGCCGCAACAAATTGATTGTTTTCCATACGTATCACATCGCCCACCTGTCGAGGATAGAAAGAAAAATATACAAATGATTTTTAAACTGGAAAAAACCATTTCTTATTGTGTGGAGACATACCTGGACACCGGACCATTTCTCATCAACCAATTTGCCGTTTCTTAAAGCTTTGGATTTCCGATTATTCACCTGAGAATCTGAGAGATGACGTTGCTGTTGGTCCATACAAAAAATATATATGTTAGAAAAATGTGTACCATGTACGTTCTGGAATACGAACGACGTAGAGGCGACTTTAAAGTGTGTCAAAAGTCAAACATAAAATTTGAATTAAAATTTAGCAAAGTATATGTCGTAATATTTATTAGGGTGTCCGAATTTTGCATTTGGTTTAACAATTGGTATGGAAATTGTAGCTCTTAACAGTATCGGTTAAGAGGTACACATTACGAAAATAAAGCAAAAATTCATATCAAGTCTGCAATCTATGTTGTTCATTCGAAAGGACATTTTATGCCATTTAGTTTTTAAATAACATTTCCTTCAAATGTTAACCACGACTAAGTCTCAGCGTGTCCATTCGGAACGTCCAATTTTGGTTGACTCGTTCGAGTATTTCGACCGGTATGGCGTTCATGACACGCGTAATGTTGGCTTCGAAACCTGAATCGTATCTGGTTTGTCAGCGTGGACTTTACGTGGCCCCAAAAAAAGTCTAAACTCGTGATATCACATGATCTAAACGGCAAATTTAATATACCATCCACCCATCGGTGGAGGGGCAAATAAAATCCAAATACAGTGATGGAACGGTCATTATAGATTCAACAATCGACCACCACAATGGACATAGGGGAACCGAAAAATAATGGTATTTCATCACGAATCCGATTATGATATTAATCATACGATTTAAAAATAGTAACACTTCCCAGAAATTGTTTACTGTTGCACAGTGTATTCTGACGACACTGGCAGCGTGCGATTGAGAACCTCGTAAAATAGCTACGCACGCTCTCGTTTGCACAAAAACACGTACATATGCAAACGCTTCGTCCAACGTCATACATACACCATAAACACTTTCTTGGTCAAGTGGCACAAAATTGTACCGCAAATGTCAATGTCAACAACCCATGAACGCAAACAAAACACACTCAAACGCCCGCACACCCGCCCGCCCCTATGACAAATGGGTAATTCGTTGTCTTTGGGACTTGGTTCGTGTCAATGCAATTCGTTCGTGGATATTTCAACTGTTCGTTGTCAATTGTGATGTTAATTCACTCGTGCACACATATGGGCAGGTGTATGCACATATGTATGCATGTGTGTGTGCATACTTACGATATCGTCATAGGCATCTTTGACGGCGGTCAATGTTAGCACGCCGATTAATGGAATGGCTGTAGTAACGGGTGTTAGTGATGATATGGCCGGGATTAGTTGCAGCACCAGCAGGCATAGAAAATAAAAGTTTGCCAAACGTTGAAATTGCTCCAAAAGGTTGAAGGGCAAAAATGTCATCAACGAATACTTGGACGTTTTAATGTAGTTATCCTGCAGAAAGGGATAGGGAGAGAGAAAAAGAAAAGAGAGATGGAGAGACAAATTAGATTCTTGTTTTACACCGAAAGGCAGTGGCAAAGAAAATTATTACTCTACATTTATAATTTAGAACTGAATATTAAAGTGCAGATATGGGAAAAGTTCATATGTGACTGCGCCATGAGAAACGGACCTAAGGGGGTAAAAAAATCAATTTTCACTTTTTTTTTGATGTGGACAACATCTGAGCATCGAATGAGACCGATCCCACGCTCCAAAAGTGTTCCCTCCCAGAGATATGCGCGTTTTATGAAAGTGGTGGTACACCAAAGATACACGTATTTAAATCTTTAAAATGGCTCTCCTGAACAAAACTGGTTTTTATCCTTATATATATATGTATTTCTAGTCTTGTGAATGTTACGAGCGTACTATTAAGTTCAAGCATGCTCTTTGTAGCATGACATTAGACGATATTACACACCCTTAAGCGATAATTTCAAACCGTTGCTTACAAAATGTTATTTTAAAAATTTTAATTTTTAATAAAAAAAATTATTTACCAAAACTTTATTTAAATTAGCACCGCACCGCACAGTGGTAGCACTTAAATGGAGGCCGCAACCTAAAATACATCCATTGCCAAACATATTAAAAACAAAAAATAATTAAAAACAAGAAAAAACGTCGTTAAGTTCGGACCAAATCTTATATCTCCACAATGGTTTAAATGCGCATCTAGAGGTATTTTTTCAGAACAAAAAAAATATAAAAGTTCAAATCAAGCGTGGAATCTTTATTGGTAATTTGAAAGGACATTTTATGGCATTTATTTTTTGAATATAATTTCCTTCAAATGTTGGCCGCAACTACGCCTCAGGGTTTCCTTTCTGAGGGTCCAATTTTGGATGACTCGTTCCAGCATTTCGACCGGTATGGCTTTAATGACACGTGTGATGTTTGCTTCCAAAACCTGAATCATAGCTGGTTTGTCAGCATAGACTTTGAACTTTACGTAACCACAAAGAAAAATGTCTAAGGGTGTGATATGACTCGATCTAGGCGGCCAACTCACATGTCCAAAACGTGAAATTCTTCGAAATGGCCTCTCAATACCGTCCTGTTGAAACCAACTGTCGTCAAGATTTCGGGCTTCAATTGCAGGTACCAAAAAGTCCGATATCATGGCGCGATAGCGAACGCCATTCACGGTTACATTCCGGCCATTATCATTTTTGAAAAATATGGACCGATGACTCCACCAGCCCATAAACCGCACCAAACCGTGGTTTTCTCTGGGCATAATGGCACCTGCTGAACCTCTTCTTGTTGCTCTTCAGCCCAAATGCGTCAATTTTGTTTATAGACTTTGCCGTTGGGCCAGAAATGGGCCTCATCACTGAACAAAATTTTGGTCGAAAACAGCGGATCTTCCCGATTCCCACCGATAGCTCATTTCCATAATACAGTTGCCAACATTTGAAGGTAATTATTTTCAAAAAATAAATGCCGTAGAATGTCCTTTCAATGACCAATAAATTTTCCACACTTGATTTGAATTTTTATATTTTTTTTGTTCTGAAAAAATACCTCTAGATGGATCACCTTATACTATTCGGTCTCCCGCCTAATATTTACGAAATGTAATCAAATCTAATCTAATACATCAAATATTTCAAGAGAAGTAGTCGGAAATTGAAACAAAAATGTGTGTTTTTTTATTTCAAATCGAGTTCTTAATAAGATATACTTAGTAGGGACATAAATACTGTTACAACATTGAACACACCCATTTCAATAGTAGAAAAGAACATACCCAGTTAATGTCATATGTGTTTTGAAAGCTAACCTCAATAGCGTTATTCTGTAACGGGAATTATTGAATCTGCTCCAAAGGAGCCTAACAATAAGTATCCGAATCTTAAGTATAATTCAATAATGAATCCTAGTATGGATTTCTTGTAATGTGGATCTCTGCTAATTGGCAGGAATTTTAATTAATTTGGTCAAAATAGTATATAACTGGTATGGATCACATGTCTGAGAATTTTAAACCTGGTTTGGCTTAAACCTCGTGATAAAGGTCCAGAGGACCCTTACAGTCATTTACAGAGTGTTCGCGATATTATGTAGAGTGAAGAACTCTAGTTATGTATGTATAACGGATAACTCTAGAATAGCAGAGTGGGCGGCGTAATTTGGGTTTTGTAGGTTTTTCGCGTTGACTGTTTTAAGGATCACGTATGCACTGTAACGGGATTTTAAAATTGTTTCAACTTTCATCATTGAGTGGTCAAATATTGAGAACCGCGTAGCTGTAATAGCGCTTTTCAAGTGTGAAATGAAAAAAGCGATATTTTCAAAACGCTCCGGCCACTAGGGATTAGCCGCATGTTCTACCGATGCATAAAACTGTTTGAGGAGACTGGAGATGTAAAAGACCGCCACCGGTCGGGATGCCCACGCTCTGTTCGAACACCGCATTTCAGTAAAGTTGTTTAATTAATAATTCACAGAAATCCGCTCCGAAAACAGAAAATCATGGCCCGTGAGATGAATATCACGCAAAAGTCCATGAGTCGAATCATTAAAAAAGATATTAGACTTGGGGCTTTCAAACGGCGTACCGGACATTTATTGACTGCAGTTTAAAAAAAAATAGGATTGAAAATGCAAACGTCTTTTGGAGAAGCACACTGATAATTTTGAATAATCATAATAATTTTGTTCACCGATGAAAAATTTTTTACCGTTTAGGAAAAATTTAACAAGCAAAATGATAGAGTGTATGCGCGGTCATCTAAGGAAGCATTTGAACTGATCCCAAGGGTGGAAAGGGGTCATCACCCAGCTTTAGTCATGGTTTGCTGGAGCTTCCGTTTTGGAAGCTGTTATGAAGCCTCTTAACAACTTCCTGTTCCAAAACCAGCCATGGACTTTCCAGCAGGAATCTGCGCCGGCCCATAAGGATCAAACGTCACAGGCCTGCTTTCGAAACAGTTTGCCAGCGTTCATTTTCTTTAAAAAATGACCCTCAGGCAGTCCAGATTTGAACCCATTGGATTACAAATTGTGGACTGTTTTAGAGGACAAGGTTTGTCACAAAAGATACCCCAACATTGGATCTCTTAAGACAGCTTTGGTTCGAGCATTGGCCAATTTCCCAATGGACGAGGTTCGTGCAGCTATTGACGATTGGCCAGTGCGACTTAAGGCGTGTGTAAAGGCAAAAGAGGAACATTTTGAATAAGTAGATCCTTTTCGAATACAATATACATCAATAAATATATTAAAAAATATTTGGTCCAAAAACATTCAGAATTTTTTATTTTAAAGCATAAAACGTGTGTAACAGTATTTATGTCCCTACCTAGTATAAGTAGTTGTACAAAATACAAATGTTTTGAAAATCTTATTGTTACAGCAGATAGTGCTGATATTTTTTTTACTTATTTTTGGACATTAATTTTTTTTGTGTTAATTTTTGATGTTTTGCCTATGGCAGCTACCACTGTGCATCGAAGAGTGGACGGTACACACAGAGAACTGATTTATTGCCAACCGAATTTTGGTGGTTGCACATAAAATAATGACTTAGTTTGTAATACTTAAGAGGAAAGGATAAATATCCCATGTTTATTTTAGGGATCGATTTAAAAGCACTAACTAATTGTATTGAACACTTTGCACATTCGGCTATCATTTTCGCTCATTGTTTTAATATTATTCAAATATACTTTTTGATTTAAGAACCCGGAGCTCTAGAAGTCACAAATCTAGTTCTGACAAAATTTCGAGTTTCTCACCAATACTGCTCAAAGGTCTAAAGTATATTCAATCCTGATAATATTGTCCACATATCCTTCATACAAAGATCCTTCTCGTTTTGAGATTCTGTCGCCCTAGAAAAAATTTTATCCGATTGTGCTCACATTTCTCTTCGAACCTTACATTAGCGAAGCGCGGACAAATTGGATCATTTAGTCCATAATAATCCGGAACAATTCATGCAAAATTAGTTCGGAAAAAAATATTTCGTTAATCATAAGCTTATATAAAGCTTATAAATCATGATTTATTTCAGCTGTATTAAGTAGTACTCAAAGGACTCATTTCGGTTTTGTGCGCAGCAATTGGAGTTGTGTATATTCATCCCAAAGTTAGAATTCTATAATGCGTCACATCTGACTAGGCGCGGCGCTTATTTGCCTTGCCCGTCTATCTTGTGGGAGCTTAAAACGACCTTGACAACGTTTCTAAAGATTTGTGCTCTCTTTTTACTCTGTATATCGTCCAGTAATCTGACATATATTTAAATCGTGTAAATAATTAGCTATTTTAGATGACAAAAAACAAAACAAAATTCGAGCTCTAGACTTCCACCATGCTGTTTATATGACAACACCATATCCAAAACCGCCCAGATATGCTTTTCTGGAAAACACAGTATTGCAATGATAAAGACTCGAGAACTATCTTCGAAGTTCTGCTTTAGGGCGACTTATAGGGTTAAGGATATTTTAAAACAGGAGCCGAAACCTCCGCCAAGAAAAATAAACTGTTCTGTCTCATTCCGACAACAATACTATCGACATTTTCCAGAAGTCCATACATCGATCATTGGCGTTGGTCGTTTCAATTACATGCACTTTTAATCGAGTCACTCGTGCATGATTCTATTGTTTTTTTACCGGATGAATTTCACACGATTTCATTAAGTAAATTTGCAGTATTACACGTTTGACTAACTGGCCGACCGGCGACAGACCAATAGATAGACAAACTGACTGACTGCCTTCCCGTTTTGTCTAGTAATTGGTGCTAGCTAGTTAGCTCACCCATTGACCCAATTAGCGTTTGATAATAACCAGTGTGTGATGAAGGCAACGCTGTGTTGCCAGTGTTTTGTGAAATGAAATTTTAGATTATTCCATACACACATGCAGAGAAAGACATTTTAAATCAGCTTTAAAATGATGTAATAATAGAAGCTGTTTTTTGTAAGAAAAAGGAACATTTTAATCACAATTGTGACATCACTTCATTGATTTCATAGAAAGGCCAACACCCACCCATCATTACTCGTATTAGCGAGGGGACCGACATCCGCAGTCAGTATTGCTTTCCCTCTTCTATAGTCAGATATTCTAGTGCGATATAAAGCGTTTTATGTGTGTTTTTTTCTTTCATACTTACAGCATATTTGAATTGGGCATTAAATTCCCGATCATTAGCACGTATTCTGCGTTCATTGTCTGTGAAAAAAAAGAAGAAAAAAATTGTAAAAAACTATTTCACAAACTATAAATGAAGCTTAATTTAAAAATAATTTAATTAAAATAATTAATAAATAATAGTGTTAAATTAATTTGCACCCAAATAAATGCCGCCCATTAGCGAACAAATTTTATAAGTTAGTTGCCGAATATTTAACCTGGCTTGCCACTGGCCCAATATCATAAAGATTGGTTATTGCACCATTGTAACCTATTGGTCTTCAAGACCGGCAGGACCTACAACAGAAAGATATAGGACCGCAAACACTTCGAAATTTGTCAAAATAATATTTTTTATTTTGTCCTGGCATTTACGCTAGGAACACAATATCCCAACACGTCCACGTTGGCAACATATGTGACAGCGCATAGAGAAAGGGACCTTAGGGCAAAAAAAAATCAATTTTCATTTTTTTTTCTTTTTTTTGATGTGGACAATATCTGAGCATCGAATGAGACCGATCCCGTGCCACAAAAGTGTTCCCTCCCAGAGATATGCGCTTTTTATGAAAGTGAAGTCGACGATTCTAAGCGCAAATAGAAAGGGACCTAACCTTTAAAATGGCTCTCCTTAACAAAACTTTTCATCAACTTTCCACTTTTTTTTTGGATGTGGACAACATCTGAGCATCGAATGAGACCGATCCCATGCCCCAAAAGTGTTCCCTCCCAGAGATATGCGCTTTTTATGAAAGTGAAGTCGACGATTCTAAGCGCAAATAGTAAGGGACCTAACCTTTAAAATGGCTCTCCTGAACAAAACTGGTTTTTAGCCTTAGGTCCCTTTCTATTTTGCGCGTCACATATAATGTTCATATAAAAATTTTCCTTGAGCCTCGGGGTTATTGGCATAAATGAATTAACTTTAATGAATCAGATCACAAGATCCCGTAGGCCATTAAACTTCATATTTTTTAGAGCTCGTCATGGGAACTTTGTTCGCAATAGGGCCATTGTCCTAAGTATTGTGTGTAGGGTCCAAAAAACCGGGTTTTCAGAAAACTGGCGGTTTTTTTAAACCGACTGTCGGGTTTTTTAATAAAAAACCTAGCACTAACATTGCAATTTTAGCCTTTTGCCAAGAATGACAAGTATTTCCCAACTAGAAGTGAAGTGTTTGAACCTATTTACGAGTATTAACTCTAAGAATGCATGCAAATCAATTGCTAAAAATATAGTATAACACAAAAGATACAGTCGGGCATGAGCGAGTATATTATACCCTGGTCTTCTGAAGGTGCAGAAAAGCCAATTGAAAAAACCGGTTCTTGGGCCCCTTGATCGGGCTCCAGTTTTAAACCAATTTTAAAAAAATGTCATAATAGCATTTTCGAAAAAATTTAATTGCGTTCGGTTTGGGAGAACATTTTATAGTTTTCAGATAGTTTTTATTGGTAGCCGTTTTTGGTACCCTAGTCCATTTGTATGGGAACTATATTTAAAAAAATGAGCCTATATAGTCCAAATCGTTTCAAGATTGGTTGCTTGGCCATCGTTATATACTATGCCAATTTTGATCAGATTTAATATGGTTGTTCAAGAGCGGTTGTATGTAAAATCAAAAAGGACCCTTGTACTTGAGCTTTATCGAAATGTGGGCCGGTATGACCCATTTTCAACGGAGCCTATTACTGGTTGATTGTTATGACCTGTGCTAAATTGTATTTAATATTGGATATTGGATGTGCGACAATACCTCTTGTTCGAAGACGCATCTCGATGAAGTTTTCTCCCACCTTTGCAATAAACTACGTCAAATGAGTTGACCAACAAAAAGTCACGTGATGAGCGAAATTCACTTCTTGCAGAACGATCAATTTCATAAAATGTTTAAATCCTCGCTTAGCAACGTTCCCTGATTACGTTTGTTAAAGCCTGTAATACCAATTTTCAATCGATCATCCTGTACATTTGTGTAGGAGCTATATCGAAACATGCACTACACATAATCCAGTTGCCTCAAAGTTTTGGTGGTCAATCGTTATAAATTTCGCTAAATGTTATGTAAATTATATTTGAAATATGGCCTCTACTAGAGTGAAAATATCTGCGTTACATACTAATCGTTTAATTTAGTGGTTTTGGTACTAACCGAAATATTCCTTCTTTCAAGTTTCATTGAAATTGGACAACAATTACGACCTTTAATCAGATAAATAGTTTAAGATGTAAATATGGCCGACTGCAGAACAGACAGAAAATGACCGTTCCTTTGGTACAGGCCTGGGCCAATCTCACCAGAAAATATTCCGAATAAACACATCTGCTGATGTGAAGGTCTCGGGACACATAGGTTAATGGTAAAATAGTTTTATTCAAACTTTTTTCAGGGTACTCAATAACTATTAAAAAATCTTCGGGTCCATAGTGCAAAGTATTGGCTTACTTCGGTGTCGCTTGCGTCAATATACGACGACGTGAAACATTAAAGATTGTCTAACATAATTTTGCAAGGTGTTTTGACTAAGTGTTGATGTTCGTAGCACCTTCTAAGACAGATTGACCTCATCATTTTATCACTGATGGATTCAGAACTACTATCCGATACAATTTAGGGAAGTCCGTCCATAATTGTTTATATGTTCTAATCGGCTTCTCGATTAACTAAACTCGATTTTGATTAAAATTTCGCATAGAATGTAGTCAACTCCGATAAAATGTCCTTATCAGGGCATTATTTCGAACAGCACCCAACACAAACGTCCATCATTGCTTAAGGTCCTACTGGTACTATTTTTTATTTTTTGACGTCATTTCTCTAAGTTTGACGTGTGCTATTCGTCATGTTTTCAAAAAAGTGACAAATGATTCTTAACGAAAGTTTCGACTATTTTATTTATGTTTCAATTATGTATTTATGTACAGAATGTGTTGCCCAGTTAATTTCCAAAGGGGTCGCCGAGGACGAAAAACCGATATCTTTTAGCATATCCTTGTGATAAAGAAAGTATTTGCTAAAGTACTACTATTATTATTTTGGTATGGGCCGTCTAAAATAAAAATCAGGACATCTTCAGAATTAAATAGTCCTTTTCGTTCTTTTCACATTAAATAGTCCTTTTCGTGTCACATTGTTCCATGTTTCATATGGCCCCCATACAAAAGCCAATTGATTTCAGGACAGACCGCTCTTCAAGTCACATGGAATCTGATCTTGCTCAAACTAGGCATATGCGTGTTGTGCGACCATTTACCTACTTTAGTGAATTGGGAAGATATTGGAACATGCTTTCATCCTATTAAAAGGCCTGTAATAAACGGATTATAAAATCTTTCGCTCTAGAAGGCACATTTTAAATCGGACGATTGTAAAGAAGTGACGATGCGACGTTGGTGTAGGGTATCATATAGTCGCCCTTGTCTGTTTGTTACAACTCTTGAAAAACTTGGGGAAATTTTAATTTATTTGGATCTTTTTAATTTTTTATTCTGGAAATATAATTCTAAATAAAATCCTTTATTTTATGAATTTATAATTTATTCTAATATATTGAAAGTTCTTCCTTTGGGAGTATTTCTATTTTATTTTGGGTCTTTTTTTTCTCCAAATTTAACAACCTTAAAAAAATTAAGTAGTTTTTAAATTTGAATTAGTTTTGGGGGTTTTTTCCGTAGCACCTAATTTTGGAGTTTATAAATTTTTAGCAACGGATTAAAATTTGTTCATGTTTCGGCTGTCATTTCCAATCAAATTGTTATTGATTTCGACATAAAATCTGGTAAATGTCGAATGGATGAACGAAATCGAACGGATATCGGCTATCATTTTCCCTACAAATTGTAATAGGGTTAGAATATGTAAAACGTACTTAAAAATGGGGTCAGAATAAATAGAAACAGAACATTTAAAACGTCATAAAAAATTGTCAACGCCAGTAATTTGCCCATAACTTTAACAATTATGCCTGTCCGAAAATCAAGTTACTGTTGAATTTGTTAGACATATGCGCAGATTTTTAAAATGTAAAAAAAAATCCAGCTATAAATATTAAAAAAGATTTTGAAAGAAATTTAATTTTTTTAAAAAATTAAATGTATAGAAATCGAAATCTTTATTTATTTAAAATCTATCGTAAGACAAGAATAAAAATTTGACTTCATTATAAAGATGGTAGTGTCTCTTCATATCACCCGTTCGAGAACAGAAATATTTTTGACCATCCAAAAATAAAAAAAAACTGAAAGTATCCTCTTCAACGAATATAAAAAAAACAGTTTAAAAACTTTTCAAGCTAAGGAAACTATTAAGTTACGTTTTAAATATTGTGACCCAATAGGTTTCGGCACAAAATCCGGCGAATCTGGATTTCATTTTTACTTGCGAATAAATAATTTTGTTTTTGAAAAAATAATATTCGATAAAGAACTCATTAAATACATGCAAGTGATATTAAAGAAATACCTGAATAATAATAGGAACTTCGTCGCCTCCGTATTTGCGATAGACGCCGTATGCCAATCTCTTTGGCATTCGCCAAACGTCCCAACTTCTCCTCACTGTTGTCGGCAGGAAATTGTTCAAAATCACAACTTATATTTACAGATTTACGACCGGCCAAACTGCTGCCGGGTCCAGTCGTACTATAGCCGCTGGGCGTTGTGTGCTTCGAGTGCAACGAGGACCGTTTGCGCGGAGGCCTACACGAGGAATTCTTCCAGATGCCCAGTCTACTTAGGAAAGTCATGAGGTTTGCTCTTAAGCCCGATTTCGTGTCGGGTGGTGGTGGTAAAGTGTCGGCCATATCGTTGTCGACATTATCGACAGATGTTGGTGGTTCACTGCGCCCACCACCCGCACAAGCGCTGGTCAATAGGATTTTGTCTTTGGTCTCGCTACCAATTTCACACACGAGAGCTGAAGCGGCTGCTTCTGCTTCGGCTTCTTTGTCCTTGAATTTAGTGCAGGAATTATTTCGCGAATGCAGTTGTATTTCACCCGTTTGCGCCAGGGTGGCTAGGCTGTAGAGACTCTCGGATAGGGATTTTCGGCGTGATCTTCTTTTCGACGACCCCTGCTGTTGACGTGGCAACACAGGGGCCACATCCGGCAAATTGTCATCGACATTCTGTGGCGATAGTGTGAGTATGGTGGCCGTCGAATTGTCAATTGTGGATGGCTCCGGTTTGGCTAAAGTAGCAGTAGCTGCTTCCAAATTGGCAGTGTTGGTGGTTGCGGTAGTAGTAGCGTTGTTGCGTGTAAACAGGCCGCCAAAGTTATACCAACGCTTGGGTCTAGTCTCCTCCACTCTACGGCGTGTGGCACGCGGCGGCAAGGCTAGGGGGGTTTCTGGACATGTGGTGGCTGGAGCGCGTGCATTTTCTCCAGCATCATAGCGGCGTTTAGGCTTAGTCGATGATGGCGGCCGCGGTGGCGGTGACGACGGTGCTGCGGTTGGTTCTGCTGGTGCTCGGAGTACCTCTAATTCCAAAGTATCCGGTCGCCTTTTGTTTCCGTTGGGCATTTCATCAATACTTCCATGTAGGTTATCAAATTCACGCTTGCATTCAAATCTTTACAATTCCTTGAGCACACTTTTCATGGAAATGTTCAAGAAGTTTTAAACGCTCCTCAAACGAGCAAATTTGCCACTTTGTTACGTTTATTCATTTCTTCTAAGCAAAGCAAAAATAAATTGATTTCGTTTCACTCACAAATTATCCGTGCGCGCGCTAGAAAGGCCTCAATAACACGACCACTACGGGTAACCTTTTGCTTTGAATTTGAACACGGCCAACGAAATAAACCAAAATTTTTGAGAAAAAAACTACGAAAACAGTTTAAGACAATACGGCGATAGAGAGTGAAACAAATGTTTTCAATGTTTCGTTAAGTTCATTTCCATTAAATTTAGTTGAGTGGCAAAAGATAAGGTTTTTCATCGACGACGGTAAAAATAATATTTTTTCAGCTTTTTTATTTAAATTGTACGTTACGTAGTACGATCGGTCGAAGCATTTGTTTACCGAGTTTTTCATAATTTGGATTCCATTGTATTCGATAAATTTGTGATTTTAGTTACGTTTAACATTTGTTTTCATTGAAGTTTTACTACTTTTGACTCCGAATGTATTCGGTTCTTATTATGGGCCCCCTTGTCGTCTTCATTCTCAAAATAATTGCCAAGTTAAAATGAATTTATATTAGAAATGAATCCTTACATTACGGATGATTTCCTAGCCAGGCTTTGAGGCAATACTTATGTTTAACCTTGACCACAAATCAAAGCTACACTAATGTTCGACTTTTGTTTTTAACGAATAAGATTAGCAGAAATTTTGAATGTTTTCATTAGCTCGCGTTAGAAAAAAAAGAAATAACGCCCACACACCCAGCCAAACAAAGACAGCAGCCCAAAATGGTTAACAAATTTTGGATATTTTACTAAACAATTGAAAAATCGAGCTTGAGGCCAAGTTCCTTATTTTCGTTTTATTTTTCATTATTCAATACTTTGTTCATCTCTGAAGGATCGAAAATTTGTTTTCCATATTTTGCATAAAACACAATTCACAAAAATGGAAAAAAAAATTAAATAAAACATACGTCGTTGGAATGTCACTAACGGCATAGCCTAATTGTAATTAAAAAATTAAAACTAGAGTAGTCGCTTATATGAGAATAAAGGGTTAAGTCACATAGATTTGTTTGTCAAATATTCAAAATTTCATTACAAAATATTTTCTATTTGAACGTTCCATTCGTAAATCACAAATGGACTATACAGAATTTTTTCTCCAATTAGTTCATGGTTCTATCTATAAGGTAGTGTCATGCAATCAGCCGAATACAATTGTTTTCTCATTGCGATCTAATTGGCAATTACGATATTTGTTTCATTAAGATTCGTCTCAGGTGTAGCTTAAACAAAAGTGGCATTGTCTCGAGAATTTCGACAATAATGATTAGGGTTGTTTTTATTGTTAAATATATATTAATATTGTATAAATCCAGACACTAAATGAAAAAAGTATTACAGAAGTTTTAGAACGATGGTCAGTTTATGTAATCTTATTAAGCAAAAAAAAACTACTTCATAAGGTCACAGTCGCATAAAAAGTATAAATGAAAAAATAAATTTTATTTTTGTTTTGTGCTTAAAACTTTCCACCCCACTAAAGAAATTGATGTCCTGTATTTGCTGTCTTCTGACAGCAAACACCGAAAAGGGGCTTGTTCTTCAAAACTAATGTGTACCATATGTAACAAATTCAACATCTAGTGTTATGGTTGTATTGATTCCGTGTGGTATCCCCCCACCCATCATCCATTGATCAACTGTGCCCACGCCCTTCTGGCTGGCTCACACCCACCCCGACTCACCCGCCAGTCAGTCGTGACCATTTGTTTTTATCTTTAATTTGAAATAAATGGCCATCCATTGATAACATATCTGAAGAGTTATTTGTTTGTTCTTTTCGTGTTAATTACATTTGTACGTTTTGTAACAATTTTGCCATTTTGCTTTAATTTTTGTTGATGTTTTTTGCCCGCTTATTTATGGCAATGTCAGATATTTTTAGCCATGCCGCCGGTTGTTTAGTTTTTAAAGGTTAAGAACCTTTTGAACTTTTTCAGCAAAATCAAAAAGTGCTGCGACAGACAGAGAGCACGAAAGAGAGAGAGAGAGAGAGAGCAGGTACTACTGCTGGTATTTTTATGGAAATTGATATTTTGGCCAGATGCCAATGGCGGCAACATGCGATTCTTGTAAATTGTGTTGACATTTTAAAGTTCGTACATACTAATGTGAACTGTAGACGATAGAGCAACATATGAGGAAAGGATATTAGGTCTGATTAGAGCACAAGACGACATCGCCGTGGACGGTGGCGTATGAGTGACGCGCGTTAGGAAATTATCACTCATACGCCCAATGATCCGAAAAACTTTAACCGAAAAACCTTAGTTACTCTTGAAGAGTGTACAACAGCAAATCCTTAAGCCAACATTCCGGTTTTTATCTCCAAGACAGACAGTCGGTTTCTCAAAAATAGCTTTAATCCGACCTGTCGGTTTACCCGGTTTATTACTGTCGGGTTTTCCGGTTTTTCCAACAACATGTTGGTATTGTTGTCCGATTTTGGACCGGTGAATTGGCCGCCTAGATCGTGTGATATCACACCTTTAGACTTTTTTCTTTGGAGCTACGGAAAGTCCAAAGTCTATGATGACAAACCAGCTATGATTCAGGTCTTGGAGGCCAACATTACGCGTGTCATCCACGACGGGTTAGTGCTGGAAGGTAGAGAATTCTAGTATTCTAAAATTTCAATTAGTTTATAATGTTCTATTTAACATTTTTAGGCATATTGTAATTTAGCTTTATTAGGCCCTCAATGGCCTTCGAATTACATGTCAATAAAGAAATGAAATGAATTGGACCGGACGTGTTAAAAGGGACGTGGGGACCAGCAAGCGGGCCTAGCTGGACATTTGAGTAGGTGTGGTGTCATCTGAACGTGAAGTAGAACGGTATGGTGTTGTATTTTTTCCTCAAAGTTAAAAACAATCGTCCCGCGGTTTTCTTGGTCATTGGAAAATTATGTTTTTATAAAAACATGTTACCGCATTTTATGAAATGGTTTTATTCTTCTCTAAGCTTATTCAATCTTAGACTTGCGTTAATATTAAATATGCCTGTAAGTAATTTGGTGCAGTCATGAGGATTAAATGTATGTGTCAGTACAGCATACGAGTTTAACAAAAGTGAAGCGCTTAATTTTTAAATCATTTCAGTTCGAAAGAAACACAAACAATTTGAAGATCATAAGGCATTAAGTTTTTGGCTGAAGAATACACAAAAAATGAATCCAAACATTTGTTTATGCCCACTTGAAACAAAAATACGGCGTTCAGTGAACTCATCGATGAAGAATTTTCCTTGGCCATACCATATTTTGGATTAAACATGCAATGCCGTATTTTTCTAAACTCGTGTATGTACATTAGGGCTGTTCTCGACAAAATGGGAAAACAAAATTGTTGTCGCATCTTATCGCATAGTGCCACTTGGAGAGCAAGATAGACCAGCAAAAACACGTTGCAATCGAACAACATTAAGAGGTTGTTTAACGATTTTTTATAGAATATCATGTGTATATTTCCTTAAAGTTTCTATTTTGACCCGGTGTCGATTTGTGTACTTGTACCAGCGTTCATTTCCTCTGAAGAATGGCCCTCACACGCAGAGAAAAAATATGGTTACTATATGGTCACGGCAACAACAATATGTTCTCCGCAATAAAAGTATGTTCGTCGCAACCATAGTATTGTTTATTGAATTTAACCATAGTATTGTTTATTGAATTTAATTTTGACAAAAGTATGATTGCGGCAATATTAATATTGTTGAAATGTTACAATAGTACTATTGCCAAATTCATTCTAGCAATAATATAAATATGGTTGGTGCGACAAAAGTATTGTTTTTTGTTAACAATAATATGATAATCATACTGTTTATTGAAATTTTTCTTCATTTGAATATGCTTTTTAGAACAATGTTGTTGTTACGGATCTAATGCGTTACTAGTACTTTTTATATGGCTTCATTTAACTAAAACATTTTAATAAAAACGTTTACGCTTTTTTCTTTCTTTTTTTTCTACTGTTAAATAAATCACTTCTGTTATTTTGAATTTAATGTATTTTTTAAATAGTTTTCAAATCAAATCTATTGTTGACAACTTAACCCAATTCTAATATATAATTTTGGGATCAAAGTATAATTGTGTGTGACCATACTATGGTTGTAGGGATCATAACATGGTTGCGTGTGAATCATACTATGGTTGTGATAATTATACTATGGTTGTATGTGGAACATACTATGGTTGCGAGGATCATACTATGGTTGTGAAGATCATAGTATGGTTGAGTGTGAATCATACTATGGTTATGGGGATATTAGTATGGTTATGTGTGAATCATACTATTGTTGTAAGGATCATAGTATGGTTGTGAGAATCATAGTATGGTTGTATTATAATTTAAATATTGTCGTGAAAATCATAATATTGTTGTACCATAACCATATACCCAACAACAGTATGATGCTCTTCGAATATTGTTATCCCAACTATACTTTTTTTCTACGTGCAGGCAGTCCAGATTTGATCCCATTGCACACTGGTCCCAATGGCCTATCTAGCTGGAATAAAGTCAATTTTTTAATACTTCGAATTTATGAAATTTGTTTGCTAGATGATTGACTAATGCCCACTGTTGATAACGGTGTATGGTTTTTTTCATTTATCATGTTCTTCGCTTTGCTACGCTAAAGCAAACATTAGTAATTGAGTTACTGCAGTTATACAAAAGCGTAGTCTATTTTTAGCAGCATATTTAAAGAGTTCGTGTGAAAAAACTACAAAACATTTTTACAATATTTTTTCTTTGCTAAATTATGTCAGGTATTTATTATTTTAATAGCAATTATGCGTTTTGGTTTAATATTTGTTTGTGTGTAAAAATAGTGTTAGAAAATATATTGTTTTCTAAATGTGTTTTTGGAGCGGCGTCAAGTTTAGTTAAACTTTTAATTGTTGTTTTATCGCTTCAGTGTAAAAGTGTTTATGTTATTTAAATCTGTGAAATGTCACCTTTCCGAAGAACAAAAAATTAAGTACGGCTTTTTGCGGTTTTACATTTTATTATATTTTAGATTACACACCATTAACACGAAGAGAGCTGTACAATGTGTGGTCTATCGAGAAGCAAGGAACCAAAATGGTTAATGATGTTATTAATCACTTTTTCAATAAAACTGGACTGGGCAGCAGTCAAACAGAACAGTATTGTGAAAAAATAAACAAGTCTCTTAAGAATTTCATCTATACTTTAAAGGGAAAGTAGATTTGGGCAAGCAGAAACAAACGAACGTTTGAGTCAACAAATAAAGTGTGGCTTGACGGATATTTTCACCTTCCCTCTGAAGAAGTAGCAACGCAGCCTTCCACATCACATTTTGGTCGACCCCAAATGGAGTTTTCAGAAAAAGGTGAAAAAGCGAAGCGTTTGGAAGTAGCGCCTCTTGTAAATGCATGTTCTTCAGAAAAGTTATGTTTTGCTGCTGGTGTTAGCCTTTTTCAATCTGGTAAAAGAGATGCAGCTACAATTGTAAAAAATGTCAACATTTCACCGACAAGAGCTGCCAAAATTAAAAAAAAAAATCTATTCTTCAAATAGAGAACCAATACCGTATGCAGATGAAGAAGCATTACGCATGTTTATTGATGGCAGGTATACAAAAAACACTTACACTTCAATGCGCATTGGTGCTAAAAGCCGTAATGCCAATATCTATCCTTCATACCATAGGATTTTGAAAGCCAAAAATAAGTGCTACCCAAGCAGTGGTATAAGGATATCAGATGTATCAGCTGAGGTCACTCTGCAGGATTTAGTTAACCACACTGCAAGTCGAATTGTAGAACATACGTATATACTGCAAGAAGAGCAGCTAATACAATCAAAATGTTTCGAGTTGACTTTAATCTATAAGTGGGGATGCGATGGAAGTAGTGGACATTCCACTTATTAACAACAGTTTAGTTCAAACATTTCAGGCGAAACAGACGAATATTTATTCGCAATTTGTATGGTACCATTGCAGCTCAAGCAGAATGCAAAAGTCTTATGGGAAAATCCACGCCCATCTTCCACGCGGTTTTGCAGACCAATTAAACTTCTTTTTGCAAAAGAATCTAAGTCTATCATTAAAAACGAAACTGATTATATTAATGCTCAGATAATTAAAATTGTTCCAACGACAATTAATATTGGGGATAATAAAATAATGATTAATCATACTTTCCATTTGACAATGATCGATGGCAAGGTTTTTTCAACGCTCACTGATTGTGCTCCTCAAACTTGTGGCATTTGTGATGCACCGCCAAGTGCGATGAATAATTTAGATAAAATAAGAAATTTTAATGTTAAAATCAGTTTTTACAAATATGGATTATCGACATTACATGCATGGATACGTTGCCTTGAATGTGTATTGCATATCGCATACAAGCTTGGAATAAAAAAATGGCAAGCGCGTGGAGACTCTGATAAAGCCATGCAAAAAGAAACTAAGATCAAAGTTATTGATAATGTGAGATCAGAAATGCATTTGCTTGTTGATATTCCAAAACCAGGACGTGGAAGTACGAATGATGGCAACACAGCCAGAAAATTTTTCAAGCACCCAAGCTTAGCATCTGAGGTAACCGGTGTAGATAAAAATCTTATTCAAAGATTAGGAGTAATTTTAAGAACTATGGCATCTGGCTATGCAATCAATGTGGAAGCATTTAGAACGTATACATTTGACACAGCGAAGTTATACGTACAGTTATACCCATGGTATTACATGCCATCAAGTGTCCATAAAATTTTGATTCATGGTGCAGACATAATTCAAAATGCAGTTCTTCCTATAGGAATGATGTCCGAGGAAGCGCTTGAGTCTCGAAATAAAGACTTCAGGTATGTCAGAGAACATCATACTAGAAAAATGTCGCGCAAACAAACAATAGAAGATCTGTTCCATCATTTGCTGTTATCATCGGATCCTTTGATATCATCCTTATCAACAAGTCCCTCTCTTCGCAATGAAGACACAGAGCAACTAGGTGATGAAGTAATGTTGTTGCTGCTAGATCCTTTTGTACCGGAAGAGGAAGATGAAACAGATTCTGAATAACAAAACATCTATGAATATATGTATGAATTACTGGAAAATAAAATTTGAAAATCATTTAGAATTCAAATTAAATCTTATTTTTAAATTCTTTATACTAACTTGTAGTGTATGCATGTGTGTCTGCACAAAAACTTTGGATCGATTTTTAACCCTTTTCCCGTGATCCAATAGAACTGAAACTTTTCAGACAGAATCGTGGCGACGACAAAAACTTTTTTAAAAAAATTTATTTAAAAAAATTAATTTTTTAATAAAAAATTTTTTTAAAAAAAAAAATTAATGCTGTAAAGCAGCATTTAGGCAAAATATTTCATACTCAAAAATTTCAAGTTTCTACCTACTCCCAAACAGGAGTTATGACTTTATTCCAGCTAGATTGATCATTCGGACCACTGTGCATTGGATTAAAAATTGTGGACGGTTTTAGAGGACAATGTTTGTCACAAAAGATACCCCAACATTGGATCTCTTAAGACTGCTTTGGTTCGAGCTGTGGCCAATTTTCCAATGGACGAGGTTCGTGCAGCTATTGACGATTGGCCAGTGCGACTTAAGGCGTGTGTAAAGGCAAAAGGCGGACATTTCGAATAAGTAGATTCTTTTTGGATACAATATACATCAATAAATATATTAAAAAATATATGGTCCAAAAACATTCAGTACTTTTTATTTTACAGCATAAAACGTGTGTAACAGTATTTATGTCCCTACTAAGTAAATTGTTTCGAAGCCAGGCCTGGGACGTTTTAGGCGCAGAATCCTGCTGGGAAGTCAATGGCTGGTTTTGAAACAGGGAATTGTTAGGAGGCTTCACAACAGCTTCCAAAACGGTTTCTTGGTAAACTTTGGCCGATGTTTTGACTCCTTGTTCGCAGAAATGTAGGTCAATGACCCCATCGTAAGAGACACCCCACCAAACCATGACTGAAGCTGGGTGATGACCCTTTTCCACCCTTGGGATCAGTTCAGATGCTTCCTTAGATGACCGCGCATACACTCTATCATTTTGCTTGTTAAATTTTTCCTGAACGGTAAACATTTTTCCATCGGTGAACAAAATATTTCGATCAGACGCTTTTCAATCCTATTTTTTTTAAAGCTGCAGTCAATAAATGTCCGGTACGTCGTTTGAAAGCCCCAAGTCCAAAGTCTTTTTTAATGCTTGGACTCATGGACTTTTGCGTGATATTCATCTCACGGGCCATGATTTTCTGTTTTCGGAGCGGATTTCTGTGAATTCTTGATTTAACGGCTTTGATGACATGCGGTGTTCGAACAGAGCGTGGGCGGCCCGACCGGTGGCGGTCTTTTACATCTCCAGTCTCCTCAAACAGTTTTATGCATCGGTAAACAAACATGCGGCTAATCCCTAGTGGCCGGAGCGTTTTGAAAATATCGATTTTTTTTCATTTCACACTTGAAAAGCGCTATTACAGCGATACGGTTCTCATTATCTGACCACTCCA
Source organism: Hydrotaea diabolus (assembly GCA_963513945.1). Classification (NCBI taxonomy): domain Eukaryota; kingdom Metazoa; phylum Arthropoda; class Insecta; order Diptera; family Muscidae; genus Hydrotaea; species Hydrotaea diabolus. Next base: position 190,989,649 of record OY740718.1, read on the forward strand.
TGATGAAAGTTGAAACAATTTAAAATCCCGTTACAGACTAACGCCATTGAGGTTAGTTTTCAAATCCCATATGACATTAACGGGGTATGTTCAGTTCTACTTTTGAAATGGGTGTGTTCAATGTTGTAACAGTATTTATGTCCCTACTAAGTATATGTCTTAAAATTCAATAAAAAGAAGTCCTTTGGGCACCCTCAACCCTAAATATTTTTTGATGTCTATGAATTTTTGCACAAAGCAATAGTTATGAAAAAGGAACAAAAAAACAATGCATAATCACATTAATTTTTTTTTCCTTCCCTAATGTACATGTTTATCGCACGTTTGTACTTGTACACTCATCAAATACACTATCCGACACACATTTCGTGCTATGCGAGTAGTCATGGTAACCTTTTGGCAGTTAAAATATTTTATTACCAAACCACATCGCGGTATCTGTGACAAACAATCAAAGTGTCCTTTAAACGACTGAAGTGAATATGGATTTGTTCACGCATATAAAATATCCAAGAAGTATAGGGTTATTCATTACGAGCGGCTAACGCATATTGTCCAATATTGCAGGGTACATATTGGACAATATTGGCCCATGGTTCCGAATAGCTCCATAACAAACGTCTCTACCGATTCGAGGTCCTGTAGCACTACAAATCTACTCTATTCACTCGACCCCATTCGGAAATGGCCAGTAAATCCCGGCCAAGTGTCTCATCCATAATTCGCCTTTTGTCTTCAATATCTTGAAGACTCGGCCTACGGTCGAATGAATATGAATGACAGAGGTAACTGTCATCCGCAAAAGAGTAGATTGGATTTACGGTCTGACCCAACAGATCATCAATGAAAAAAAAAAAAATAAAGAGGGAGAAAGGACAGAGCCCTGTGGTACTCCTGCAGTAAGCCTACGTTTGTTGGATGAGAACCCATCTACAACAACTCTTATATTGCAATCTCTAAGAAAGCTCGATATAACACGAGCGAAAGTATCACCGACACCAAAAGCCATCAGCTTTGACAAGAGTGCACCGTGCCAGACTCTATCAAAGGCCTTGGAGATATCCAGAGCCACAACCTTCATCTTACCAAACTGGTGGATAGACCGACTCCAGCGCTCCGTCAAGAAAGCCATTAGGTCTCCCGTAGAGCGATTTCTACGGAAGCCATACTGTCGATCACTAAGCAAGCAGTTGGACTCTAGATACCTCACAAGATGGTGGTTAACCATGCTCTCCATTACCTTAGAGAGCACAGAGCAAATCGCGATTGGTCGATAATTTGCAGGTTTATTGGCTTCACCCTTTTTAGGGATTGGTTGGACGTTCGCAACCTTCCAACACGCTGGGAAGACTCCCGCACGATAAGCAAGGTTAAAGAGGTTGCGTAATGGACGGGCTAGCGTCGAGGAGCACTTACACAGGACAAGTGCCGAAATACCATCCGGGCCCGGGGACTTATTTACGTCGAGATTCGCAAGAACCCTTTTAACCCCACGAGTTCGAAAAAATATCCGAGGCATGGAACTAGATACGTTTTCGATCACGGGGAGTGGTTGATTGCTTTCCGGCAAGGAAGAATTTCCTGCGAACATTTCAGCCAATAGGTTAGCTTTATCAACCGGGTCAGTGAATGCCTGATCGTCTTTAACAAGAGTTGGGATAGATGGTCGTTTTATTTCAAATAATATTTTTAGCACACAGAGAAACAGTGAGTTGTGCCAAAGCGAGTTGGAGCTTTTCAGACACTCTTGCATTATGTGACAAATTATCTTTTCTAGGATAGGGTCATTTTTGCAGGAGGTACCAGGAATGGCGTGGCATGGTCCCAATTTTCACCACTTAGTGTATTTGCTAATACCTTTTTCAAATATTATTTTTGCGTGACAGTTTTATTGCTAACAAGAAAGTCGTTTTTTGTTAGTCCCATTTAGTTCATGAGTCCAAACCCACCTTAGCCATATCTTTGAAAAAAATCCAATAAAGACTCGAAGTAAAAACAGCATTTATTTGAATACCCTTATGCTCTTAAGTACCGACAGTATTTTATGCCCCTTCGGTCCTTAAGTTTAACTCTACTTATTTGATTAACACAACATATTTTCAAGTAACAAGGGGGAACTTCCAACTCGACTCTTTGCTAAAACTTAAAAAACTCCATATTTGGTTCGTACTAACAGTGCCCTTTTCTGAGGAGATAAGTCCCAACTTCCCATGGTTGTTCACAAAAATATATTGTTATGCAAATTATCCTTAGTCTCTTTAAGGGAAACCCATTTACCATTATCATGAAATTAAAATTTAACCTCAAAATGCATAATGTTATCTCTGCGATTGCCCATTTTTATCCGGTCGCCCTCAGTGGACGATTTTTTTAATTGTTAAAAGATTATCTGAAAATAATATAAGTCGCGCAATTCTCCCTTAGCATAGCTTGTCTAATTCTCCCTTAGCATAGTTTTTAATAATTTCCTAGTCATTGATTTTATTCCGTTAACATTTTTTAACGATCAATCCACAACTTTGGCCAAATGCGATTTTTTAAAGGGTGTGTGCCAACTTTCCCTTGAAAATGTGTTTCGATCCATGCCAGAATTTTATGTTCCAAATATCATCGTTTAATCTTTAAGATTTTACTTGAGGTTCGAATAGTCCTTGTGGGGGGACCATTTTTACCTCTTGACCTTTTTAGCCCATTTACGGTTAGTATTGAATCGATCAACACATGTTTGTGCAAAATTTCAGCCACCTAACATTAATAGTGCCACCTGTAGTTTTAACAGTCAGACAGACCGACATGAATAGATTATCTTAAAATTTAACGAAGATTCTTCGACCAGTACTTCGAGGTGTATTAGACGAAATGACAAAGTGAATACTAACTCACTCCTATGTTAGAGGTTATAAAAATGAATGTTAACATAACAAGTAAAAATAAAAAGAATCTTTTAAGCTTCCATGAACCCACTCTAATGTATTTATTACAGTATACAAAATATGTATATACCCTGCAGGCAAATTACCAACTAGTTCAATTTTGGGACAGTCGTACAACTAGTTGTTGCAAGAACTGTAGCAAAATCGAGTTACTTGATCAAGAACAAGAATAGAGAAAATAAGAAACGATCGACTGCGCTGCTTTAGAAGCAATCAACGCTCTCCCTCTCTTGCATAGATAAGACAAAAAAGGTTGACTCATACTTTGCTTACTCTGTTTACAACAAAAATAATAATAATATTTATAAATAAGAAAAAACATTTTAGGCAACAGGCGATTCAAAAAAAATCAACCGCACCAATGGAATTATAATTTGAGTTTCCTATAATTTGAGTTTCTAATTTTTATTTTAATTTTTAACTTTCATGAACTAAATTTTTTTTTTATAATAAATGTAATAAATATACATATGTATTAAATAAATACCAACGTTTTACTGGGAACTACTAGTGTGTATGCCAACTAGTATTAATATGGTATAAAAATGACTAGTATGAAACAATAAAGTAGCAAACTAGTATACAAATGGACTAGTATGAAGCAAGAAACTAGCAAACTAGTATACAAATGGTATAAAATGGACTAGTATGAAGGAAGAAACTAGCACACTAGTATACAAATGGTATAAAATGGACTAGTATGAAGCAATAAACTAGCAAACTGGTATTCAACTATAAATAAAACAACTAGTTACAAGCCGGGACATCCCCATGTAAAAATCGATAGTTCGTCCTATTAAGAATGGATAGATGTGCAACTAGTATGGTGCTCGGAGCAACTAGTATGTTTCTATTTGCATACTAGTTACTTTGCCTGCAGGGTATATATATGTATGTATCTGAATAAACACTTGTTATCGATTTCACATTAAAAAACACAAAATAAATGAATAACGCCGAAATGACTGGTAAGTGTGTAAGTTTTCCATTTGTTCGGATGGAATGTCGCAATTTTGACTAATGGTCCTGCGTGCTCCAGTGAATACACCAGTATACTACATATGTTATGTAGTATACTGGTGCGCTAGAGCTCTTGAACCCTAGCCGAGCAGCGAATAAATTTATTCGTGGAGTCACTAAAAACAGGTCAAATTGTGGCAGTATAAATTATTGGAAATTATAATAAGCACATTCCATTATACCAGTAAATTTTATTTTTTGTTTAATAAACTATCCCACACATCTAGCATTTCCTTTGATTGTCAAATAAAACACGACTATTACTTGGTAATAAGAGATTTTGTTGCGATTGTTAGACATTTGTACAGATTTACAATAACCAAACTTTAAAGTTAAGCAAACGAATGCTGTCCTTTTCCCCACAAGTTATTTGTGTTTTCTTTACTCAATCGTTAAATTCTGCACACAAACTCTTACAAACGATTTCAACGTTAGACGCACGCTCCCGCATACGCACCGTAGCCAGGAAGAGGTTCTACACCAATTTTGATAATAACAAAAATATTTGCACTTAGATTGAACTAACGATAGAACCACGATTAGCTCATCTCATCAAGGTTTGGGGAAAACTGTAGTGGGTGCTATGCCCACCAACCGCGCTGCTGCTGCTTCTTCAAAATATTCTGCCTGGTATTGGTCTATCGGCTGTGGGACGTCTTGTGTATATAACCTAGACTAGACTCAGAGTGTGTGACAGACACCGCATGGGTTGGGTATGGCACCATCGTGGCAGCAGCACACAAGTTAAACGAGATTAATGGCAACTTGTTAGCAGCTCGGATGATACCATGCCTCATCATCATCATCATCGACGACGCAACAATCACTTGTGGGTCGCAGAGACCAGTACATACACTTACACATAAACACATACATATGTATGTACGAGTATATACGTATACAGCCCTCACCAAATTAAATAATGAAAAACTGGTAGTTAAAATCGTAGAAAAACAATGTGCAAAGTGAAATAAAGCGTAATGTCTTCGATAGATCACTCGTCTCTCTTCCACGGAAGCATAGGCGCCGCCGGAGGATGTTGGAAAATGAAATCAGCGACAACGGTGGTCACAAAGAGACACTGAGACAGTTTCTTTAAGCTACTGCGTCGTTGGAATTTTATTACAGTGGTGCACAAGATTAAATTCAACTATTTTATAACGTTTTAACGAAAGTCGCACGTGTACGAAGCTGTCTTTGAATTGGTTTTTATATCCTCACCATAAGTGTCCAAAAATCAGGGGTTCTCAAAAAACCGGCATTTCGGCGTTTTTCAAAACCGTGATTTTAAAGAACCGAAGGTCGAGTTTTTTTAATGTAGAAATTCGGCATTTACCAACATTCTGGTTTTAGCCTTGTGTCTATCAAAAAAAAAAAAACATTTTTCCAATTATAAGTGAAGTGATTGGCATTATACATATATAAGGGGGTTAATGCCAAAGTGGGTTATTCCACATTTTTTTTAAAAAAAACGAGAATTTTTCAATTTCGGGGACACTGTGAACACCTTTTTAATTCAAATTAGTGTTGAGTTAGTTTACGCAAAGCTTAAGATATGGAAGCTCAAAGCCATTTTGGGCTGAAGGATTAAAGATGTAAATTGTTGGTGCCAGAATGAGCCATGTGTCATAGACCACTTTGTCAACCGTTGTAACAAGTGTAATTATGTACTCTATATGTGGTCCAGACTGAACCGTTCACCATAAGCAGAATCAGACATCATTTCTTGGTTAGTGGGCATTCGTTTCTGCCTTGCGATGCGGATTTTGGAGTGATTGAACGATATAGCCCCAAAATTATTGTTCCTAGCGATTGCTTAGATGTCGTCAGAAGTTCACAAAAAGGAAACCTTTCATTGTGAAGGAAATGACTTCTGAAGTTTTGTTTTCAATTAAAGAGTTTAAGAAACAGTGTGTTACAAACAGAAGGGTGAGCATGGCAAACAACAAAGTTCAGTGGATAAAAGTACTTCGCGTCAACCATGATGTATATCATCCGTTTGTACTTCAATATTCGTACGACTGTAACAAAGAGTTGGACAAGTTTGAGACGGTGTATATTGGAAAAAGGAATAAAACCTCATCCGTTGCTGATTAGCTGCCGATTTTGTAAAAAAATGGTCAAGAAATTAGTCCAGAGAAGAAAAAAGTTTTTATAACATTGAAGGACTTTATCTCACCAAGATTCCATAGTTTTTATGAAAGTCTTCTATGAGAGGTATAAATACGGTTCACACCTTCGAAGACAATCATGAGGGCACTGAATAAGCCCCTTTTTTGTTTCCAATGTAAAATAATTAAAATGTAATTTAAAAAAAAGTTCCTATCTGGGCCATCTTTTTGTTACTCATTTTTGTTAAGAACCATAATGGGCCAAGCCACAAAAAAAAAATAAATACGTGGGAACTATTAAAAATGTATTTCTGGCTTTGACTCAGAGAAGTAAAATATATCTGCGAATCAAATACCAATCAATTTCTTCAAACGGTTTCGTCAAAACAGACTACTCGTGGAGTTGCTTCAACTAAAAATCTCATTATCTCCATATCTTGCTTTTTAATGTGAAATAGCCCACTCTGGCATTAACCCCCTCAAATAGACTCTAAGAAATCATTACCATCGCGATGTAAAGAATATTTATTTTATTTATTTACATAATATTTAAAATTAAATTATTTTAAGTTAGAATGCTATTAAAAACCGGGGTTTCGACCCCTGGAACAGGCTCTTAATTTAATCGGATTTTGAAAATAATGTCAATTTGTTGAAATTTAATTGCTTTTGTATTCAAATAAGAGTGTCAAAAAACCTAGTTTTTCACAAAAGCGGCATTTCGGATTTTTTCAAAACTGGGTTTTAAAAAAACCGACGAGTTATATTTTTAGTATAAAGCCAACAATAACCAAAAATACGGTTTCAGCCTTTGCCAAAAAATAAAAGTAAAATCCCATTTATAAAATAATTTGATTGATTCCATTTCTACAGACTGAGAATGCATTAAAATCAATTGCGACAAAAAGAAGTTAACTTATTAATTGAAAATAAACTTGTCGAAAAGCTTATGTCGGTTGTAACCGACTTTATTATACATTGACATATATGTGGGAGCCATAAACAAATCTGAACCAAATTTCTCCAATTTCAACAGCGTCCGTCCTTGACAGAAGGAAGTTATTTGTGCCAATTTTTAGCCATGATTGAATGTAATATGTGGCTTCTAGAACTAAAAACATTAAATATGATGAACATATGTATGGAAACTTTATCTAAATCTGAAACGATTTTCTTTTATATAAATACCATCCGCTCTTTGTCCAACATCTTACTTGTGACAAACTTGGATGTAAGAAGATTGGATGTAATATGTAAATCCTAGAACTAAAAATATAAAATCGGATGATCGAATGTGTGTAGGAGCTATAACTAACTCTGAACCGATTTTCTTCAATTTTAATAGTGACCTTTCTTGATTCAAAAACAGTTACTTCAATTTTAATAACGTCCTTCCTTGGTCCAAAAAAAGTTAATTGCGCCAAATTTCATAAAGATCGGACAACAATAGCAACCAGTAGTTTAGAGAGACAACAGATGGACGGACTGTCGTCATTAAATCGGTGATCTAGAGTCGATCGGTACGCTCAAAGATCAAATCAAATAATTTCAGTTGTTACAAACAATTGTCATAAAACTAAAGGATAAGACTAATGCGTAGAGTGTTGCAGGGTTTAAAAAGGAAAAAACCGACTATCGGGTTTGGACATAAGAAAATGGAATGTGGGGGTTTTGGGTTTGGACACCCTAGTCACCACATGGTGGTACAAGGGTATTAAGAGCTTGTGCAGAAGTTTAATGAAACTCAGAATCGGCTAAGCATTATTTTTTGAGTTTAAGCAATTTTGAGCTTGTTTATAGAAAAAGCACTGCTGTACTTGATTCCGGAAAAACATTTTAACAAAAAATAATTTGTTGTAGTTAAACGGCTTTACTTAGCCTGGATAAAGGCGTAGAGTCGAAAGTTGTACAGGCTAAGTACTAAGATGGCTACAAAAAATATAATATATTTCTAGGAGTTTCCTTTAAACACGAACAAAAGAGTCCATCTAAACAGAGTTTGGAATATGACGACGTAGTCAAAGAAATGATAGATGATAATTATTGTCAATTTATGAATTAAGAACCACGGTTATTTTGCCTAGTCTAAGACTAATGTCACCGACAAACGTATTTAAGCCGTCTTTTCCCCGCTACTGTTACCGGCATAACGCAGTAGACAGCACAACACACACGCACATGATGACCAAGGGTTTGTTTGCTACAAACTTCCGCTTCTTGTCTTGTCGTTTTCCGAATTGTTTTTCTTTTATTGCCACTACTACGAATGGTCGTAACAGGGTCATTACGTGAACATTTGTTGGTGTGTAAGTGTGCTACAGAAAGAAGAAGAATTCGCCGTTTTTATTTTTGTTCAATTTTCTTCTTTTTTGCTTGAATTTCACATGTTTTGTATTTCATGACTTGGGTGCTTTGGTGTTGCACCCTTCCCTCGTTAGATATCATGTGTTTAATAAAAAGAAGAAGAGCACAATAAAGTACTACCGACTGTATTGCATATACACGCAAACGTCTTGAGAGGACAGAGAGCGATACATGTACGTGCGTTTCAGTGTTGCCAACAACAGAAAACTAGAGATAAACAAAAACAAATATTTTTTAAGTGATTATCCGATTAGAAACGGATAAGGCTTGGGTTTCATTCGCAATTTAATACAGATAAGCTCACAGCAGTGAACTTATTTGATTAATCGTGGAAATGCACAACAGGCTGTCAAACTGGCAGAGATTACCGATATAGTAATTTCATCTTTCAAAAAAACCTATGAACTTCCAATCTTTACTTCTATACTGCTGATAACATACATGTATTGTGTCTTAAGCCGTATTGAAAAGGTTTCTACAATTCAAATAACTTTGTAGGCTTTTCCTTAGAGCGGATGTAGCCATAATTGGGGAGGTTAATGCCCTCGGGAACTATCTACCCCACTTTCAGACTTTAGTGACATAAAGGCGGTCTTCGTTAACTCATCATTACCTTTTAGAAAATTAAACTCGATATATGTTTTATTTAGGAACTAATTTCATAGCTTAGAGAATTAAATGTCCAAAAAATAACTTGAATATGGCATATACATCCCAGCCATTAACCCCCTCGACGTAATCGACTTTTTGGTATAGACATTTAATTTGGTTTTACTGCTACAAAAACTAATTTCATTTGCCTGTCTTTCCTTAATATCGTAAATATTATTAAAGGTGTTCTTGTAAAGCCCAAAATTAAAAAGTCTCATGTTTCAGAAGCTCACAAAATTAAGAGCAGCATGGATCGTAAATCTCAGGAAGATAAAGAAGGTGTCATCATCTTGCTGACCAATAGAATTAAACTCATTCAAATCCATTTTTAATATGGAGGTCTAAACGAACGAATATCCATTTATTTTAAAGCTTGCCAAAATGTATTTAAAAGACATTTCTTCGCAGCAGGTCTCATATCTAATCAAATTTAAAGTCAAAATTTCTCATAACTATTCAAATATGCTGGTTTTATTTTGATCCATTGCTATGTGGTTCAATGACCAAGCTTACAATTTTAAGAATGCATAAACAAATATTTTTTCGTATTGCTTTTATATTTTAAACATCGAAAAGTCAATTTGGAAATTTTCAAATTTTGGAACACTCGAAAAGTCGACTTTTGCTTATTACTATGTATGTAACTCTACCCTCAACTGTTAAATGAATAAAGTTCTAATGGAAGGACCAACTATGTTTGTATATTGACGGTTCATTAATTTATAGGCCTACCGAAGAATAAATCTTTATAAAAAGATTACTGCTGAATTTGTTTGTTCTCTTTTTGAAGTTGAAATCTTTGACAACAATAAACTGTTTGGAGTGGAACATGGGCAGTACTTCGGTTTATACATCCTTAAAATTATATAAGAACAGGAAATCAATGGCGAGAGCTACCGCACTATAATAAAAGCTTTTTTTGTTGTCCTAGCTTGAAGCTCGTGATGTCAACCGTTCACGACTCAAATGCTTGGAGACTGCCAACTGGCCACCTAGATGTGTGAGAGCTCGCATTGTCATGGTGCACAATGTTTCGTCTTCTCTTGTTCGTTTTTCGAATTACTCCGAAGACTACAGACAAACAAATTGTGGTGTACCACTCAGAATTGACCGTCCTACGTTGCTCAAGCGGAACAGTCGCTATATGACCAGTTTTACCGAAGAAACAGGCGACCATTTGCCTTGAAGTGTTTCTTCCACGAACAACTTTCGTTGGATTTGGCTCGTCTTCGAAGACCCACACGGGTCATAGGTATAGATCCATGATTCGTCACCTGTGACGATCTTATAAACGTTTTTTTAAGCACCGCGACCGTATTTTTTCAAAATTTCTTTGCACCAATCGACACAAGCCTTTGTTGAGCGATTGTCAAATACTACGGGATTCAACGAGAACAAACCTTTTTTACGGCCAGGTGTTCATGCAATATCGAATGCATGCTGGTGGAATAAATGCCCAAGGATGCCTCTATCTTACGTCCCATGACGATCTTGCATTATCAGTTCATGCACGGCATCAATGTTCCCTGGCACAACGGCCGTTTTTGGACGACCTTCGTCTTTGAGCGAGCGTCGGCCACGATTGAATTCATTAAACCAGTTTTTCACAGTGCTATAGGATGGTGCTTCATCGCCATACAAAGATTTAAGTTCATCGATGCACTCTTGTTGTGATAATCCACGTCGAAAGTTGTGAAAAATGATAGCACGAAAATGTTAACGAATTAATTCCATTTTTTTCAAGTCACTGTAAACAACACAAATGATGGTCGTACGTCAAAACGTTCTGAGTACGTTTATGCTAAAAAATGCCAAACTTTCCAATAGAAATGTCAGATGGCGCCAGGCAACACTTAGTGTTGGCTAGGTCATAAATATATATAGCAACCTTCGTACTAACAGCTTCAGAACTAGTAAGTTTCGAAGGCAGGTATAATTATACTGTAGGACTACCCAAAACAACCGTTCCTGTTTTATTATGAATAAAAGAGATTTTTAAAAAAAAGATTTTTTCATTTCAAAAAATGATGTCATGGTTTGTTTGTGCTTTCTTAGGCTGAGGATTTGCAACACTGCTGTGAGTACATGTGCACAGCATAGACACGAGTATCATTCGATTTTGTTGGCAACAAACCACAACAACAACAATCATTTTTGATACGAGTGTAAGCAGAAGTAAAACAACAAAATCTAAACAATTTCTTCGTCATGTACTAGTCATTGTTGTTGCTTTATTTCTTCGTTTTTTGCAACACTGACGAAACGGAAACAAGAACAACATTTGTGCGACATTCGTGTCGTGTGAGTGGTGTTGTTTAATCGGCATATGCCGCGATACTCGCTTGTTCACACACACACACACGGGCGTTTGCAGTGTTTGACATTAGTTGGTGCTGCCGCAATAGATTTGCTGTTGTCGCCGTTTTTAGGTGTGTTTGTTGTTGCTTGTCAATATCTGTTGGTTTGAGTAAGTAATTAACGCAGTTAAAGGAAAGCAGCAGGGACGTGGTGGATAGCTTGGCAGTGGCTTTTCTGTTCATAAAATGACAAGTCCATTTTTTCAGCAAGTATTTCTAGGGTTACTATACATAAAGGATTTTCCAATAAGGACGAGTCGTCAATGACGAAATAAGTCATCGTCGGCTTCGTAAGGTGGTTTCGATGATAAATTCGCTTACATCGGTCAGAATTTTAGCTATAGCCTGGCTTGTGGTTAATGTAATGAAATCGGTTATTGCGTCTATTTCGCGTAGCCGTCGGAATTCCGAATAATAATATCCGGAAAACCGTCAACCTCTTAAGTCTACTTAAGATGTTTTAACGTTTCGGCAAATAAACAGTGAGTCTCAAAAGTATTTAGCAAGTAATTTCATATTTTTAAAAACAAAAGCCTCAATAATATATTATTTTAACACAAAATATTTCATATTTAATTTGGTATAGGCTAAATTGAATTTAAATGTAACATTTATGTCAAAAAAAAGTTTAAAAAACTTTCTTTATTTCAAGATTTTTTACCTTAACCTTTTTTTAAGGTCACATAAGTTTTTTTAGTTTGAAGAACTAATTTTAATTTAATTTTTTACTTTAAAGAATATTTATATCTATACAGTTAGAACGACGATCCAAGTCAGGAATTTGTGACTAGCATAATGTGGACGTATATACATGACTGTCCACTATACCATTAATAAACACAAGATTGCCGACTCCTGAGGCACACAAAAATTCCTATACCATTACCGAACCACCTCCATGTCGCTTTCAAGTTTTTAGGATTAAGGGCTTCATATGGCTTACGCCATACCATTCATCGTACATCAAAGCCGAGACTCACTGTATGCATAAGTATTACAAGTTTTAAGCAAACGCTATCATGATGTCCAACAAAGATTCACTGCAACCATCTAAACGGCCATCTATTTTGTAATCTCAAAAGCTATGTACGGTCATAGCGTTATGAGATTCTTGTCGGGCAAAAAATGGATCGTTTTATCTTTTACATTTCGTGCCTACTTTTGCTCATTAGGGGATGCACATATATCACTGTGCTGGACATTCTAAAATGTAGCGAATGAACTGAAAAAAAACTGGAACCATCACGAATGTGCAAAGGCCAACTGCATTACCTAATGCGCTCTGCGAAAGTTTCGAAATTTTAAAGCATTTTAATGTAAACGCGATCACTACAAAGCCAAGATATTTCAGTCATGACATTTTAATACGTCAAAAATAAAGTGTGGTATTTTTGACGTATTAAAATGCCATGACTGAAATATCATAGCTTTGTAGTGATCGCTTTTGAATGCAAGTCATTACAATAATGGCGTGAGGGATTCAAAAGACCCTTGTGCTAGCAGACACACTAGGGTACAAGTCCCAAGGGTAAAGTTAAAAAAAAAAACAAATGTCCTATTAATCTAATGTGCTATCACAACGATCTATGTCAAAACTACTATTGTAACAATTGGGTTGCCCTAGCCATGTTAGATCTAGATCTGAACTATAACCAGACTGACTACGCCAGAACTAGGCTCTGAAAAATAGGTTTTAGCTAAAATTTTTGGGTCTTGAGTAGAACTGGATTAAATGTATGGAAGTTATGATTATTGTTAACGCATAAGACATGTGTTTGTAAAAAGATAGACTTGTTAACAGGGTATTGAACTGGAACCTTTCGGTTCAATTGCTATTTATTCGTTTTGTAAATCAGTGCTTTCCTTTGTTTCAGTCAGCTGGACATCATTTCATTTTCAAAAAAGTCCTATAGATATGCACACTCGTTTTTTTAAGATGGTCTGTTTGCAGAACTACTAAGCGAAGACCGCATTTATTCTGTTGTCCGTATGAAATTATCCATGACAAGCCAAGATCTTGTATCTGAGTAGATAGCGTGAGCAAATACGAATGCGGAGACTCGATACCGGTGGCGGCAGGGGCTGACGATAACCGTTTTTGTACAAAAAATGCACTTGTTCAACAAAAATTATTTATCTTGAAATTTTTAAAATTTAAATTTTTGTAAGAAACATTTCAAAGTTGTCTTGCCTACACACTGCAAACACTTTTCCTGGATATCTTCACTCTTTTATCAAGAAAATGACATAACAATGACATTCTTCGTGTTTCCAATAACTCCAATCGTGTAAACCAACAGTTTTTGCAATTTTTGAGTTAATAACCTGTTTAACAAATGCGTTTTATACAATGAAATGTATCGTTTTACAAACGGCTCAATAAATCGCGTTTGAACAGGAATTTCGTTTAAAATTTAAGTTTTTAACCAGCCCTTATTTGATCCTCTGAAAGTTTTTTTTTTGAAGATCAGGTAGAAGGCCAGCTACGACTAGGTTGATGTGCAAGCTAAAGCGCCTTATTACACTTTGTGTTAATTCGAAATGAGGATTCAATTTGAAGAGTGGGACTTTTAAATGGCTATGAATGAATGGAAATTCCATGTTTGTATGCCCTCCCCCGAAGAGTGGATGGTATTCTAAATTTGTCATTCCGTTTGCCACACCACGAAATATTGATCGGAAACTATAAAGTATATATAGTACTTATCTTCGTAAAATTCTAAGATCATCTAGTCATGTCTATCCGACCGTCCGTGTATCTGTTGAAAGCACGATAAGGATCAAACGAATTTATCTAATATCGAGAAATTTTGCATGATAATGGCTTATGGTACTGTAAATCAGCCGGGCGGAGGGAAAGATTCCCTTTAAGGGACTAAAGGTACCTCGGTAAAAAGTTCACTTTTTGGATCATTTGCTTAACAAATCATAATTTGTTTTGGATGGAAAATGGTTAAAAAAGATAAGTTAATTGAGATGCACTTAATTCCTTAAAAAGTTGCTGGACTTTTTGGCTCGTGTTAAAGTTTTGGGTTGAGATGAGGGGCGGACGCATGGGCCGAGAGACCCCAAAAATAGGAACAGTGAATAGTATATTTATATAAGGTTCGGTTTAACTTGTTAGTGTAAGCATGTTGTACAGTCCTAAGGGATCTCTTTATATTATCTCAAAACTCAAAATCCTACAATCTTTAAGATTTACAACTTATGCCGGATATCAAAAGTAGTTTATATCAGAAATTGTATCAAGAACAAACAAAATTTGTGTGTGGCACAAGTTAATCCCAAGGACCAACTTTGTGATAACTCTATAAGAATATTTATATTTCGCTGCTAAATTCACGCATTTATATTAATACACACACATACACATATGCATATGTATTTTTTTATTTCTTTAGAAATATACGAGTACATACTTATGCATGTGAAAGTACGTGTGCGAAGGAATATATTGTTGCACCCTTATGAACCAAAAAAATGAAAAACAAAAAACTTCTTCCCCTAGTTTTCTCCCTTCATATCTCGTAGTTTTTCGTTTGAGGGTTTTCTAGTTGAATTTTGCACCCAGTCGCTAAACTTACGATGACGTTTATTCTTCATTCTCCTATGTGTCGGACATTCTTCTTAGCACAACACAACTGATTATTTCTAATGAACATTGTTGAGGTGAGAGGGTTATTTATAGGATATTCGTATGTTCATTTGCATAGGTAGATACAAATGACCGATCGACCGACCGTATGGGATTAATTTTGTATTTTATTTTTTTTACTTTTAATTTGTGCATAAGTGTCGAAGAAACAACAACAGCTAAAGTAAAACAAAACAAAAAAAGACGAAAAAACAAATTACAATATGTACAAGTTCACGTTCATTGCTAAAAATATGTTTGGTTGTAATCAAGTTCACTTTGCATGCTCGTACACATAGCCAGCATATGGTTGGCTGACGATGCCGATTTCTTGTCGTCACCACAAATGTTGAATTTATCACAGCACCCTTTTACACTGTCTTTTCGAATCGTACGATTTTCAATAAGAATTGTTTCATAAAATTCAAAAAAAAAACAATCACAGCAAAAGCTCTTATTAGCAAGTAATAATGTGGGTAAGGCGAGATCAAAAGTTTTCATCTATCTTCTATATCTATAAATAATGATGTACCTAGTATGTACCTAGTATGATGTACCTAGTACTGTACAGACCTCGTACAAAGGTGAAATTGAAGTTTTCTTAAAAAATATTAATTTCTATTTTGTGCCCTTCAAAGTATTCCTCCACAGATATTATACACTTGTGCCAGGGTTTTTTTTTCAATCCTCGAAGCAGTCCTGATAGGCACTTTTTGCTATGGTGAATTGGATTTGTCTCCTCAATCGTCGCAAAACGCCGTCCTTTCAGGGGTCCCTTTAATTTTGGGATGAGGAAAAAGTAGCAAAGGTCCAAATATAGTGAAAACGGTGGAGGAATTCTATTCGACCAAAAAATTCCAAACAAGCGACGGTTTTTTACAAAATTCAGTAATTTTGGAACGAACTTCTCTGACAAACGTTTTAATTTCCAAAATAAATGTATGGCATGGGTCAACCGATATGCCATATGTTTTCGATGTCATAGATCGTTTATATTTACATCTTTTCAAACTTCTTTGAACGTCTTTTACCACTTGTTAACATTTTTCTGACTAAGAGTATAAGTACAATCACCATAATTTCATAATTTTTTACACACAATTTGATGACATTATTTCCACGGCACAAAATCTCCGTACTGGCAAAGCACGTCTAACTGTTATGCTCTTCCTGAAGTTAAAACGACAATATCTCACGAGATATTTGGAAAGTATGATGCATGCACGCGGAAAAAGTATGGTTGTGGTGACAATATTCGAAGAGGATAATACTATTGTTGGGTATATGGTTATGGTACAACAATATTATGATCCTCACAACAATAGTAAAGTTCAAATACAACCATACTATGATCCTCACAACAATAGTATGATTCACACATAACCATACTATGATCCCCACAACCATAGTATTATTCACACTCAACCATACTATGATCTCCACAACCATAGTATGATCCTCACAACCATAGTATGTTTCATATACAACCATAGTATGATCCTCTCAACCATAGTATGATTCACACGCAACCATGTTATAATCCCTACAACCATAGTATTATCACACACAATTATACTATGATCCCCAATATAATTTATAAGAATTTGTTTAAGTTGTCGACAATATTATTTATTAGAATTGGTTCAAGTTGTCACAAATAGATTTGAATTATGAAAATTATTCAAAAATACATTAAATTCAAAATAATAGGATTGGTTTATTTCACAGTAGAAGAAATAAGTTTAAATAAACGTAAGCGTTTTTATTAAAAAAAAATCAGTTAAACAAAGCCAAAGCAGCTTGTTTAAAAAATTTTAATTTCGATAAAAAAAGTACTATTATTGCATTACATCCGTACCAATAACATTTGTTCTTAAATGCATATTTAAATGAAGAAAAATTACAATCATACAGTATGATTGCCGTAATCATATTATTGTTAACATAAATCGCCAAACACAATACTTTTGTCGCACCAACCATATTAATATTGTTGCTATAACTATATTTCCATTTTTAAATTTGGCAATAATACTATTGTTACATTTCAACAATATTAATATTGCAGCAATTATACTATTGTCAAAAATAAATTCAGTTAACAATGCCATGGTTGCGACGAACATACTTTTAATGCGGAAAACATATTATTATTGCCGTGACCATGTAGCAACCATGTTTTTTCACTGCGTGTGGATCGAAACACACTCTGAAAGAAAAGTTGGCTGGGCTGTGCCGCGCCCTCTTGACAAAGTTTTCATATTTGACCGAAATTCGTGATGAAGGGTATATAAGCTTCGGCCGGCTGAAATAATTTTGTTCACTTGTTAAATACTCTAACCACAATAGATCACTGTGATTTATAGATTTTTGCTTTAAAATGAATGTCAATTTACGCAGTGTGAGAGAGAACTAAGCTATGAAAATGTAGTTATGGATTGGCTTTTGGATACAACTGGCCTCACACAAAACACTGATAAGTACTTATTTGATCTATTGGCTTTAAGTACTTATTTTTGGTTTTCAAATAGTGCAAAGGGTATTGATAGGTCATTACCTGGTAATATTAATGGTTATAATGCAGCACTTTGCTATTCAAAACATTCTCCGCCTATGTCTGGAGCTCGATTAGGGCTGGACTTAATAGGTTACTTTTAGAATGGGAGCAACATATTTCATATCGATCTCATGAAACTATCATATAAAAAACCGCCAATTTCCATGTTGAAATTTTGAATGCTTTTTTGCTTCGCTTTTTTAAAATGTTTTTCATTCAAAATTATTATTGCCTCGTCACAAAAAACTCGCTTGATGTCTTTCAAATGTGTTCACCTGATTTTGAGGCAGTAGATGCATTTTTCGGGTAAGTTTATTTTGCATCTTACTTTAAATAGCTACAACTTTGCTTAAGACGCTATAGCAATATTGCGTTCGGTAAACCGCGATATAGCCGTCTAATGGTATCAAAAGAGTTCTAAAAACTCAAAAAATATAGCCAAATTTTCAAAACGTATTATGACAAAAATCATGTTTAAGGATATACTTTCAGCCGCCATTAACAAATGCCCGAAAAAGTGTGTTGCACTGCGTTATCAGTGTATTCAAAATGCAATTATAATCGAAAACAAAAATACAAAATGCAAATATAAAATATATGTAAGTCCAAAACATTGCACTCTTCTCCTCGTTGCTGAAATTCTTAACTTAACTCAGACATAATTCCTTTTTGGCAAAAACTTGTTAGTTTAACGAGGAGAGAAAGTAAGACGAGATCTAATCGCCGCTAACGGTCAAAAAAGTCAAGCTGCCGCCTCTAGTAAACGTGATTTGAACGTCGCTATGTTTCAACGGTACCTTTCACCTTGTAAATACTGGCGACTTTAGGAGAAAGAGATTTATCTTTAAACCAAGTTAAAACTTCTCTATAAAATGCTTTAGCGGTTCAAAGCCGGCGTTAAAAATTAAGTCCCGGTCAGTGAGTAAAAGAAATATAACAATCACAGC
The DNA here is from genome assembly GCA_963513945.1 of Hydrotaea diabolus. NCBI lineage: Eukaryota > Metazoa > Arthropoda > Insecta > Diptera > Muscidae > Hydrotaea > Hydrotaea diabolus. The sequence continues at coordinate 191,008,223 of OY740718.1, forward strand.
TTACTGATTTGAGAGAAGTTTCTTAATGGGAGATAGAGGGACTTAAGCGAAAAATTATAAAATTATTGATAATATCGATTTAGTTTTCCTCTATGTTAAGGTGACAAACCAGCTACGATTGAGGTTTGGAAGCCAACATTACGCGTGCTCGAAATGCTCGAATGACTCATCCAAAATTGAACCCTCAGAAAGGAAATGAAATCATATCAAAGAAATAAATGGCATAAGATATCCTTTTGAATGACAAAACAGATTCCACACTTGAATTCAATTTTGGTATAATGACTACGAGTATTTCAAATTTTTTCCGTCTCGTTTTAAATCTTTCACGTTCTAATCTAACTTGTTTTTTTGTATAAGTATATCTAAGTAAACCTTAACTACTGCAGGAAATAAAAAAATGATCTGACTTCACCACAAGTTATATGTAGTATATGCCTAATTTCTCACAAACCGACATTAATAACCTTACGTTATTTAAATTATTTTTAAATCGATTAGAAATCTCCGATTAAGTTTATTTTATATTGCCATCTCTAGTGGTCTGGTTCGAGATATAGGCTAAATAATGGAAATACTTCGTCATAATTTGCTTGCAAGCATCACGTTTCTCAAGCTAAAGTATTTGTTTTCCTCTTGTTGTTTTATTTTTTATTTTGTTTATAATCTATTGAAATCGATTAATTGCATTAAGTATGCGTGAGTATTAGTTCACAAATGCCACAATGCCTCTTTATGCAGCCGCAATGACTTGTTTCTAAACAAATAAAAAAAAATAAACTGGGCGTCAGTTGACATTGACCGAATAGCAAGAAATTGTAGCATCTATTGGCGGTGGACATTCTCAACGAGTACTCATCATATGTATGTACGAGTATCATTAGGTACATCTGTGCTAACACATTGAAGCATCCTAAGTCGACTTAGGTGGGTATCGTTTACATTGGTTATAAATATATCACTTGGTTAGTTAAACACATAAGCCCAAGTCTTAAAATAGGTGTTCCAAAAAAAAATCCATCGTTGTTCAGATATTTTTTCAGTTGGACTGATATTAGACATTTTTCGCCACTCATAGGCAATGACTGTGTAATACTAATCTGTAAAGCTTGATAAATATTAGCCGTATTTTAAAAAAGTTTTTAATTTTTAAATGTATAAACGTAATACGTAAAATAATGTTTAACAAAAGTCGTTAATCTTTCATCTCTTTGAATACAGACATATGATGTTTTAATGTATTGCCTCAGACATTTTTAGGCGTTTACGTATGTGCCCATGAGTAAGAGGCTCGGTGACGTGACTTTGACTCTGTTGCGATGTTCGGAATCGTGCCAGATTGTTTCAATTTCTGAGAATAGGCCATTAATCAAATGTTTTACAGTATTAAAGTGAAAATCCTATTAGACAAGTGAACCCTTATCATAGAATGATTACCAAGTCTTTGGTTTATAATAACCTACCCTTAGGGAGGAAGGAATTGTTTATTAAATTTTTCATTAAATTTGCAACATTTTGAAATGTTGGTTTGGTATCCCATACGATGCTGTATATGCAGAGATATAGAATATTACGTTAGAGATATAGAATATTAAGTTGGCAACACTGTTTTGTAATTTATAATACTTCCTCAAACCAGTGAGCTATCTACGACGATATAATTATAATGCTCTCTGACTGGGACCTACTGTTTAACGCCGGCTCCGAACGGCTAATGCATTTTTACAGATAAGATTTACGTGGTTTAGAGAAAAATTTCTTACTTGTAAATTCGCCGGCATTTAAGAGAGTTAAAAAACCGCCGCTGAAAAATCATTAGATATTTTAATTGAACCTGGGCCGTGTACCACATCATACGAGGGCGGTTCGGAAACTTCTTTGCCTAGCACAAAAAGCGCGGTATAAACAGAAAAAAGTTAAGTGTTTTGGAAACTTCCATCTCTGCTATGAACACATGTTAAATTTTGATCTGCGACTCCTTCATATAGAAACAGGTGTTCACAAAAGACGCATCCGCTATTTTTTTACAATGGAAAAATTAGAAATGCGTGGTGTCATTAAATATTTACATAAAAAAGGTTTATCGGGACAAGAAATTCAGCATGATATGGTAAATGATCGACGAATAAAAGTGCGTGAAATAGCTAATATCATGGGCATCTCAAATGATCGAGTCCATTTAATTTTGCATGAAGAACTACAGATGAAAAAGCCTTCTGCAAGATGGTTGCCGGACTTGTTAACAGTAGACTAAAAACGCATAAGAATGAACATTTCTCAAGCTTGTTTTGATCGTTTTCAGCGAAACAAAATGGATTTTAAGCGTCGTTTCATAACTGTTGATGAGACATGAATCCACCACTATACTCCAGAGACAAAAGAACAATCTAAACAATAGACTGAAGCTGGAGGAAGTGCCCCAAAGAAGGCAAAAACAATTCAATCGGCTGGTAAGGTTATGGCAACGGTTTTTTTTGGACTTCAAAGGTATTTTATTGATTGGCTATCTGCAAAAGGGTAAAACAATAAATCCAGAGTACTATTGCGACCTTTTAGATCAATTAAATGTACAAATTCGAGAAAAACATACTGGCTTACAACACAAACAAATAATTTTTCATCAAGACAACGCACCAGCGCACAAGAGTGTTTTAACAATGGCTAATATCAACGAATTAAAGTACGAGTTTCTTGACCACCCACCTTATTCTCCCGATTTAGCTCCCAGAGACTTTTACCTGTTCCCAAATCTAAAAAAATTCCTTGCTGGCAAGCGTTTTACCTCAAATGAAGATGCAATTACAGTTGTAAACCACTATTTTGAAGACCTTGAGGAAAACTATTTTAATCAAGGGATAGAATTGCTAGATCAGCGTTGGACTAAGTGTATTGAAGTTTCAGGAGATTATATTGAAAAATAAAAATATTTTTGAAAAACTATTCTCTTTCGTTGATAGGCTAAGAACTTTCCGAACCGCCCTCGTAGACTTATAACACTATGCAACAAGATTTTGATCTTTCTCTGGGGGTGGATTATTTATTCCCTTAAAAATGAAAGACTTAGTTGGTAAAAGGACAGTGTCCTGATCTCGGGTCTCAGTTATTTTTTATGGATCGAGGATGTTGTTATTTTGTAATTCAAAACCGCATGCAATAAGTTAAGAAACAGTGTAGATTTCTATATTTTAGCGAATTTTCGTGAAGAAATGTCTTAAGTGAAAAGGTACTGGGATTATTTTCGTAGAACACGTTAACATCATATCTCAAAGTTTAGCTTCTCCGTTTCGTCCTTTTTTCGAAAAAAAAGTGAAAAAAGGATTCTTTAACCAAAGTTTTGAGTATTTTCAGAAAATTGTTATTTTTAGTTGGTGTCACCAAACACGAAAAATCAATAAAAAAAAGTGTGCTTTTTGGATGTGTGTGAAGTTAAATTCCGAATTTAACTGGCAACGACAAAAACCAGCACCGTTAACAGTTCGCTGTAAACGGATCAACAGAGTAATGTTAAATAGTTACTCTTACTATATAAGTATAAAGACGATTTCTGAGATATCAGTAAAGGAAAATGTGTAAAATTTCATTAAATAAGTAAGATCTATACAAAATTAAGATAATATAAAAGAATAGGGAGTGTTTCCTGCTATAAGAGGTGCATTTTTGGACAAGCAAAACATGTGTCGTACTAAATTCTCTTTTTCGATATGCCCCCACTGGGGGCAAACGGGGAGGTATGCTGGAATGACATTTATACCAGGAGTAGCACCTGGGCCGCTCTCCTTATTTCTGTAAAGCAATTTTATATTTTTTATTTAATATTTAATCACACCATTTAGTAAAAGCTTTGTCTGGTGTTTATTTATGGCATTCCAGCATACCTCCCCGTTTGCCCCCTATGGGGCGGTATCCAAAAATGGAATTTATCTTTATATCCAAAATTTAAAAAAATACTAAATTGTTTTTGGATATTCTGATTTCAGCAATAAGGAGAGCAGCCCAGGAGCTACTCCTGGTTTAAATTTCACTCCAGCATACCTCCCCGTTTGCCCCAGTGGGGGCATATCGAAAAAAAGAATTTAATACGACATACGTTTTGCTTATCCAAAAATGCACCTCTTATAGCAGGAAACACTCCATATTCTTCTTATATTATCTTAATTTTGTATAGATCTTACTTATTTTATGAAATTTTATACTTTTTCCTTTACTGATATCTCAGAAATCGTGTTTATACTTGTATAGTAAGGGTAACTATTTAACATTACTCTGTTGATCCGTTTACAGCGAACTGTCAACGGTGCTGGTTTTTGTCTTTGCTAGTTACATTCGGAATATAACTTCACACACATCCTTTTTGGTCCCTTTCTTAAATAAATTGCATAAATATGGGTAAAAATAGTCGCTTTCGGGTTTAAATCTTTTACAAAAGCACTACTAATATCATTTTTGTATATAACGTCTAAAGTATAATCAGTATACCCACAAAAAAATAGTCCTTTTCGTCCTTTTTGAAAAAAAAAATTTAAAAAAGAAGAATTATGCTTTCGAAGTCGACAAATTTATTATTTTAATATGTTTTTAGCTAGTAAATGACATAATTCAGTGAAGTTAAGATTGGAAACCGAAAAAAATGCAGAGGGTGACCAAAAATGTAGAAAACATATTGTAGCGGATACATCTTTACAAGCATTTATTTTGTTAGTTAAGTTGTATTAATTGTATTATTTTGTATTGCATAATTACCATACGTTTTTTCTCGAGGGTGATATTTTATTGATCATTTAAATGAGTGATAATGTCCTCTCTTAAATTCTAAACATAAATCAATTGAGAGATAAATAATGATGCTATTAGTGAAATTGGTGATCCAATAAGTGATAACGGTTCTCTTCCCCTCTCTTTGACTGTTCTTTTTCTAAAAAGCTCTCTGCTTAAGTAAAACACTCAAATATAATAAGAGCTGTACTCGTGTTATTATTGATTGATTATCGATTATCACTCATTAAACACAATAGATTTATATTTTCTTCTTTTTTACTCCTATTTTAAAATTAGTCAGTAATATTGACAACATCTGTATTTAAGACGATGTAATCCCTAAAACGCTCTTTCTAAATGTTAAAGCCGACAATAAAGGTTAAAATATAAACTGATAGTAAGGTTGCTTTCATTGTCATAAAAAGCAAATAAAACAATAAATAATAATTAGTGTTAACGAAATTTAACTTCTGTCTGCTTGACCCTCTTACAATAAATCTTGGATAAAAACGCTCTTAGACGTCATCGTCTGGATCGGTGTACGAGTATTAATATAAATAATATTAAAACATCTGGGAATTGCAAATTAGGTATTGTGGTATAACCACGACTACTACAATATTTTTTTTTATACAAAAAAGACGAAAAGGACTTTTTATTTGAAGATATCCTGATATTATCTTAGACGACCTATACAAAGATGTTAAAAGTAGTACTTTGGTAGAATATTTTTAGCCAAAAACCAGTATTACCCACAATTATGCCATAACTTTTACAAAAGGACCTAAAAGGATACGCTTAAATTAAAGATATCGATTTTTCGTATTCGGTGATCCTTACTGAACAGTTTTGAAGAACATAAAAATACTCAGTTCCGAAGATCATTCACAGAGGACAAGTGCCGAATTACCATCCGGGCAAAAACCCTTTCAATTCCACGAGTTCGAAAAAATATCTGAGTCGTGGAAATAGATACGATTTCATTTGCGGGGAATTATTGATTGAATTTGGCTAGGAAGATTCCCTGCAAAATTTAGATACAGCTAGCCAATAGGTTAGCTTTTTCAACCGTCGTCTTCAGCAAGACTTGGAATCAACCACGAGCTATTCTTTACTTATTTTACGAAAGACCAATAGCTCTTCTTCCGTTAGAAGTAGTCTGAACTTTTGTACTTAGACATTGTTAGTAAAGAAGCTTTTCACACCTTGGAACTCTGACGTCTACTCTTTGGAGAAAGAGTCTGCGCACTTGATCAGTATTGACGTTTTTTCAAATCGCAACGTCTACTCTTTGGAGAAAGAGTAGCGTTGGGGTTTATCCCTGCATTAAAGCGAACCACCTTACAGGTCTCTTCAAGACAAAAACATCGGTGTATTACACTTTAAGATCCGGTTGTAAATGCAGACGATACAAAGAAAATGTAAAAGAGCGACCCCTACGCTCGGCAAAAAAAAATTTCGAAACTACCTAGCAATAATACTTTATATTCGAAGGCGTATGGTGAACTTTTTTTTTGAGGTACGGCCTACCCTGCATGGCGGGTTAAACAAACTATTTTCGGATATTTTAAACGGCACAATATTAGTTGGAATCAAATTCTTTATTCCAAATTATTATACCAAAAAATTATTCTACACTTTGAGCTGCAGCATTTATGGAGAAAGGAAAGTTTCCAATTAAACGGATGAACAAATTTTTTGAGCTCTGTCCAAACTGCCTTTTTGTATATAAAAATTGTGCGCTTTGGGGCTGGTATCGAAGCGACATAAAGCATGCTTAGTGTAAAAATGCGTCTAAATTTCCATTAAGATGTCATTTCGTCAAACGAACTCTTTTTAGGTTAGAACGATTTCCGAACCACTTTTTTTGCGTGTAAGAGAATATGGTCGGGCCATAGTGTACTTTCACTGAGAGAACCGATTTATTGTCACAAATGAGTTTTTTCCAACCAAAAAAATTTTGATTCCGTATACCGTAAAGAAAACTCTAAAAGTGTCAATGCCAATGACTTCTATTTATCAAGAAAAAAATGAGTGGTCAACGATTTTCGTCGACGGAAGATGCTGTTGAAGCGTTCAAAAACCATGTTTTGGAGGTGTCTCAATCGGAGTGAAAAAAGTGCTTCGACAATTGGTTTGAGCGCATGCAAAAGTGTATAAATCACGCTGTAGAATATTTTGAAAAACAATAAAACCATTTTTGATGATAAATATTCGCATTTTCACTATAAGGCCAAAAATATATATAGCAGCCCTCGTAACAACAACATTTCACGGTGTCTCAGTTCCTTAAAGAAAAATCAAACTGAAAAACGTTTTAGTTTTCACAACTTTCATTTTATGGAATGACGAACCAAAATTCCATCAATACTAAGCGGGCTAAAAAGACTTGGACGTGTTATGACAATATTACACCTGCCAGGTGACTAGTTTAGTATCGGGTTTTTCCCCATAGGATTATTATAAAATTTTTAATAAATTACAACTTATTGCTCACAAAAAACCCAAATACTCATACAAAAAAATTTTACAAAAACTAGTTGAGAACTATTCAATGAATTACAGGTTTTCCACCTAACTGCCTGTAGAGCATAGAGTTACAGAAAGTGATTACAAATCATTTTGTACCCCAAACTCTACTACTCAGAGGAGAAGGCTATTGCGGCCTGAGAGGAGTGAACCATAGTATGCCTCAATATAAAACAAGATTAGTTCTCATACCCGTTTGAGTGAAGACCGCCCAAGTCAATTTTAATTAATTTTAAATATTTCCATTTAATTTAATTAAACTCAAGGTTATTAGAGTCAATTTCTATTAGGCAATAGTTTCAGCTTTTGCCCTTAACTAGCAGGGCGAATTATACTGTGCCTGTTAAAGAGCTGTAACTCAAATTAATACATTAAACTTGGTCAGTTCTGCCAGTTCATACCCATGATGTTTACACAAGGAGCGACCCGAATGGCATGTTAGGCACATCAAGGTAACGGCATGACCTTCCTTTTCATAGATGTTACCTTGAATTTTTATAGCCAAAGAGACAGACACTGTCTAAATAAACCAAAACTAATGTGTGTCCTGTACAAAAAGGAAATCCTCAGGGTAGATTAACCTCCACTCTATGCTTTACGGTTCAGATTAAATTAAAAAAAAACGCCTAATGTTGAATGTTGAGGAGCGCCTGAGCAGGAGGAGTATCGCAACACGACGTGCGTTCATCAGCATTTCCTTCTCTCTAGCATCGGCGAAAGTGTTGTCATCCGTGTGTCGTTGTTCGCCGTTCTAGTTCAGTTTAACTTTTAATTATGTTTCATTTTATTTCCCTTTCCTTTAACTTCCGCTGTCCCCTACTCTGTGGCCCTCTCCTCTCTTTCTGGCTCTATGTCGGTGAAATATATTTTAAAAGTTCACGGTGTGATTTCAAGCAGATGTTTTACGACCAGCCAGCTGGTTCACACCAGACGTCTCTGCGGTGGATACGCAGGCTTCCAATGAAGGAAATGTATAACAACGTCCACTCCATCCCCTTTTTGAATGGGGTCATGTGTTATTTTCAGTTTATTACGTTTTATCATGTCCGCTTATCGTAGTTTTTCTAAACATTTTTTGTTTTTTTTTAAGAAGAGAGTATATTTTTAATTTTATTTTTTTTTGTGAAAGGAGAGTGGATTTTGGGCTCCTAAGGTTCCTCCTAAGCTGCGATGTAACATAGCTTTGTATACGTAGAGCATGTCAGCTATTTTGGCGATGATTGTGTGACAACACGTTTTTTATATTCGAAAGGAGCGTCACGTAAAAATTATGCCGGGTAAGGTAAACATTAGCCTACATGCGTTGTTGTCTAAAACCTGAAGTCATCAATTTCGCATTTATTCGGGGGTTGCAGTTTATGGGCCTCCCCTTCATACGTATTTCTCTGTGTTAGTGTGTGTCTATAAAAAATGGCGCTTATCGCATTTTCAACAATGATTCGCATACGAGTATATCCGGCAATTTGGTTGAAAGCCTTAAAGAAACTGCACATGGTATGGGCTTAAATTTGACATGTACAACTGGTGTGCTCTAGAGTTTGAGTTTATGCACAGCAAAAAATTTAACTTGTGATGCAAAAGTCAGGTGGGTCGACCAGATTGATATGCATTTAAAATGCATCCGGGCCCCGAATTTGCCAAAATCCAAAAAATTAGTTCATATTTTAATTTATGGATTTACGGTAAAAATCCATATGTTCACCCCAAAACTCAACTGAGAACAGATTTGTTGCCAAACCGAATTGTTTGCCAACCGTACTATCCATGTATTCCATTGTTACAAGCGAATGTTGATGGGGTAGACAGCAATTCTCAGAACTGGCACTTTCGGTTGAAGAAAACTAGTATCGGCAGTCCTAACAGACTAAGATACTTATTGGAACTGAATTTGTACGTGTATTGGTTGTAGTTATAAGGACTTTTAAAAAAACTGATCAGTAAATAATATATATGTCTTGGCCCCAAAGTGGAAGAATTAAATAAGGTATATAACAATATTTATTGTCAAGCTTTAAATGGCCGAATCTCGAGAAAAATCGGTCGCGAAATTGGTTGTTGTTTTGAATGATAAGGAGGGGTTGCTATGGCAAATATTCTGATCAAGCCTAAGTAATGTCGCTTAATTACAGTTAATCCTGTTGCTATATTCTTGAAAATATTTTATTATTTATAGCAGTATCGTTTCGAAGCATTTAGACGGTTAATGCTTCGAAATGGTACCCATTTATACATTTTTTTGTGATTTCCTGTTATCATCGTAAGCAAAGGTTTTGCTGTGACTAGAACCGATAAAATATTAAAGGGTTTATATGTTGATGTTGAAATAGCCAATATCATGTTACAAAAGCCAACAAAACAGGGGTTGGTCACGACAAAAATCTAATCTGTTGTCACCACCAATTATTTATACCAAAGTAACATGTACATCACAATTGGTTGGTTGCCATAACCGCCAGTTGTCGCAACCAATAGTTAAACTGAGTTCGGTTTGTGTAACTTTGTTTTTTGCTTTGAATACTGTGATATGGTTGTAGCAACTGTCGTTTGATATCTCGAAACGATTTTTTGAAGTTCGAACCGATTTCCAACTGATTTTTTCTCTGTGTGTACAAACAAGCTAATACGACGTTAAGTTCGGCCATACCTTCTACCGTTCTTACGTTACCAAAGCACAAAAAAGTCCGTTTTTTGGGCCCTCTCAGCCCATGTGTCCTTCCTTATCCTCAGCCTAAAGTTCAAGATTGCCCTATATTTAAATTGAAAGCAAAAATCTGCTTTCATTTAAGTACCCATGTTTGCATTGACTATTAATCGCCCGTTTTGAGCATGCGGGACGTTTCTTGTGCCCCAAGAGGCCTTTTTTAGGGTAGGTAGTGCGTCCCAACATCCGAAAAGGCCTTTATTTATAGGGTGTTTAGTGCGTCAAAACTTAAAGTAACCATTGACTGTCCACAACAAATTATGATATGTTAAGTAAATACTTTAAATTCAGTACTTTTAACTGAGGTACCTTTAGCCCCTTAAAGGGAACTTTACACTTTTTTTTTGTAAAGTATGAAGTTATCTCCTTAGCGACCACTTACTAGTTTAATAACCGAGTACCGATAGAACACGCCTCTAGTATAAAACTGAACAACATGTCCAATAAAAAAACTCCCTTTCGAGTGATTCCACACGATTTCAGGTAAAATTTCGGTAATAGTCAGTATTTGTAGTAGCATTACTGGTCCAATTTGGTCAATTCCTTATCTACAAATGTAGTTGCAAGCACAGATATTGAATATATAGGGTGGCGCACGAATCGTGCTACAAAAAGAGAATGTAATAGCTTTTTGTGCTGTGTGAGTAATCGGCTTATTCTTTATTTTATTTGGAAGGTTATTATTTAGATTTATTAAAATGAATGCTTGGGATACCGAAAAGAGGATTTGTTCAGTGCAGCGGATTTGTATAGTCCTGCATTTCCGTCCAAAGGGAATTTAGCCGGGAGTTTTGCGGAACTTCCCCGAGAAGAAGGATGGCCATTATGAGGCCGGCAAACATGTTTGCCGGATCTGGAAGCATCGCACCATACCATCAAGATCGATTTTTTCGGGTTCAGGTAAATCTAAGCATTTCGACTCGAAACTCATCGAAAACAAGCAAAATTGCCGTATTTGGAGTGAATATAATCCACAAATACTCCACGAGACGGAACTTCACCCAGAACGAGCTACTGTGTGGTGTGCAGCTAAATGCAGCTTGACATTGTGGGACCATACTTTTTGGAAGAAAATAGTGTAACATTGACTTGTCAATGGGGATCGTTACTTAAAGATGTTAAAAGAGTGTTTTTACCCAGAACTGCGCCGCAGACGTATCCGATTTAACAGCATTTGGTTCCAGCAAGATGGAGCAACTGCACTTTTAGCCAGATCATTTATGGAAGAGCTCTAACGAAAATTTCCACACAAATTAATATCTACAATTATTGCGCCACCCTGTATTTTAATTTTCAGCTAATAAACAGAATAAAATAATGAATAAAAAACGAAAATTGAATATACAAAATAACCTTCACCTGAGATGAGAAATGCGCATCGTGTCATACTCTATTGTTAATGAGAATTTTCCTGTTTAAATTAATAATTTTCAGTTGATATCGATAAGTGCTATTTAAAATTGACAATGTCCATTTAAAATTAACAATGTCCATTAAAAATTGACAATGTCCATTAAAAATTGACAATGTCCATTTAAAATTGACAATGTCTAGTTAAATTTCCAGTTGAAATGAGAATTTGACATGGCTTATTTTCATTTAAAATTGAGAATTTATATTTTATTATTTAAAAAAAAAACTCTTTAAATTGTGATTTTTCATTTTAAATTATGAGTTTCTATTTCTTGTTGAGAAAATTCGAATAGAAATTGAAAAGGTTCATATTCAATAAGATTTTTTGAACATGGCAATTGGAAATATTATTTCTATTTGTATACACCAAAGAGAATTGGACAACAAGAGGGTTCATCGGCGAATTCGTTAAAAGCAGAAAATAAAAAACTATAAGATGTAAAAAATCAATGAAATATTATAAATCAAAAAATTCCAACAGTTAAGCTTTGAAAAAATGTTATTGAGTTATCAGCTTGAGATAATTCTCAGTTTCGCTGATCCCATCTCGTGAAGAAGAAACCAATACGACATCGCGGATGATATCTCTTTTTGTTTAATTATTTGGTATAAGTATGCAACAAAAAAACATATATTTTAGAAAGCTAAGTTTATCAATGTAGGAAATATAAGTGTAGTAACGCGTCTTAAAGCCAACTCTCTTGCTTACCGATTAAGTTCCGTACGATGCTAATATAGTAACCTGAAAATAACACAGCTAATATTTTTACATGGATTTATCTCCTAGCTCTGTACATCAAGTACTCGTATTCGTAATTGACGATATTATTATTGCTTCAATCACCCTTAAGAAAATAATGTTGTGAAATGTTATTGGAAAAATGCAAGTGTTTGCAGTATAATCAATTTTTTTTATTTGTCCACGTCCAACAGGACATGCAGAAAACCCTTATCCTTCGTACTGACAATTTGCATTTGTAATAAAAAAGACTACGATTTATTTGTTCGTTCGTTTAAATTCTGTACAAAATAAATGACAGTAGTTGGAATAAGTGTTATCTATATTTAGGCTGTCAATAACATGAACTAACAGAGTAAATCTACCCCCGACTGATGGGGAAAATTAAATATAAAAATAGTTTAGAGAAAGAGGTGTAGTTAGGAACTGTCAAATAAAGAAAAAAATAAAAACTAGTTTTAATATTTGTATACCCTACGCCTCGATGAGGTCGGCCGATCTTTAGAGGTGGCCGGCTCTGTGGTGAGGTGGTATTAGCGGCAGTCATAAAATAAATTAAGGTTCAAAAACTGGTGACAATAAGAATTGCTTCAAGCTCAGCTTATAGAGTTGAAAATAGTTCCTCGTTTGATGGAACCTATAGGGAATTATGGTGTAGGTATGGTGTTAACCACCTTCGAGGTTAAGTGTTTTACATCCCCTTAGTCCAGAAATGCATTTGTTACAAATTGTTTAGTTTGTGGAACTAAAACTCTGTGGAATATGATATTATAAGTTAGTTTTACAGCAAATGTTTGTAACCACCAAAAATATTTGAGCTAGATTCACCTTTAGGTATCGACGTATAATCAACTGCTGAACGATGTCTGTCAGTCCGTCTATCTTAAGTTTCTAAACAAACTACAGGTTGCAATTGTTGTCCGAACTTCATTGAATTTGGCAGAAGTAATTTTTTGGACCAATGACCGACGCTATTGAAATTCAAAGAAATCGGTTAAGATTTAAATATAGCTCCCACATACATGTTCCACTGGCTTTACTGAATACAAAAGAATCTTCTCACAAACACAAATAACACAATGGTTTTTAAATCTTGGTAAATTAAGAGCCCGTGAGCGGGTTCAAAACATATTTTTAGTTGCCTTGTCTAAACAACCCGAAGTGCAGTGTATATAATAGTCGGCCATCTTTACCTTTTGTTGACTAGTTTACAATACAGTAGAACTTCCATAAGTCGAATTTTCTTTAAGTAAAAACACATCTATTGTCACAATAGAGGCTAATACCTTAATGTTATTCTTCTAAAACTCAAACTTCTCTGTAATTCCATAACTCATAGTTCATGTTCATGTTATTGACGTTAAACTGTATATACATGCTCTGTCGGTCCAGCTCTAGAAGTCAGAGGTGAGATCTAATCTTAATCTAGCTAAAACTTAAAACAAAACTTTATGAATTTAGGCATTTCCGGTTCATGTTTTCAAAGAACTCCCACACTAAGATTACCTCTGATTCTGTTCGAACTCCCCATAGAACGTTTTGAGCGACTAACAATCAACTCTGGTGAAATTTGACCCTATCGGCGCACACTTTAGAATAGCCCACCCTTGATTCCTGCCAATTTAATTCCGATCTTGCTCAAATTTCGTATTATACGAGGGACTCTAAGGAATTTTAACATATGAGTAATTTTCTACGATTGTACTTAAACAAATTTTAAAATAAGTTCACCTGAAAGCGAACCCCTATTTGGACTTTCAAAATTTTAAGAAACTTCCAATTCGAGGCCGTATAAAAATTTTGGTGACATTTATTTAAAAGTGCTGTATCGTTCGACTGTTTTGATTGATCACAAAAAATGTATACTTCATTTATTCAGATACTGAAAAATGTTGTTTTATAAAATAAATAAAAGTAATTGTATTTTCTTCTTAATTTTTTACAAATTTTAAATAATTTTCTATATAATTTTTTTATATCAAAAAAAAAGCTGTTTAAAGAATACCCAGCAAGTTTTTGTATGGTGTCTTGTCTACTTCTTAAGCAAAAAAAAAGATGTGGAAGAAGTTTCGTAAAAAAAAGTATTCCTTATTTTTAATTAAAAAATACTTTTGTTTTAAATTTTCAAAAATTTCTATTTAAATAAAACAACAACGACAGCATATGGCTAGCGATAAAAAACTATGCAAAGCTAGTGCGGGGGATTTCTGTTGTGTTTACTTTGTTCGGTGGAATACTCTACTGCCGGCAGTTTCTCATTGAATTGAATTCTGCCTGCACTTAAGTGTATAGTCTTTGATTGTTGTAAAAACACATTCGCGTTCATCAAAACTTTAGTCACCCCTGCTTGTAACTAAAAGTCTTTTCGACTGCCTCTTAAATAACTTTTTAGTTTCTCTTTCAACAAAATGTTCAAAAGCAACATGGTCTCAAATCTGACTTATGAACTAAGCATATTTAAATAGCTTATATAGGGTGATCCATCAAGAGGTATTTTTTCAGAAAAAATATAAAATTCAAATCAAGTGTGGAATCTTTATTGGTAATTTTAAAGGACATTTCATGGCATTTATTTTTTGAAAGTAATTAAATGTTGGCAACTGTATTATAGAAATGAGCTTTCGGTGAGAAACGGGAAGATCCGCTGTTTTCGACCAAAATTTTGTTCAGTGATAAGCCCCATTTCTGGCTCAACGGCAAACTCAATAAACAAAATTGCCGCATTTGGGCTGAAGATCAACAAGAAGAGGTGCAAGAGGTGCCATTATACCCAGAGAAAACCACGGTTTTTCAGGTTTATAATCATCGGTGCATATTTTTTCGAAAATGCTGATGGCCGGAACGTAACCGTAAACGGTGCTCGCTATCTTGGACCCTCAGAATGGAAACCCTGAGGCGTAGTTGCGGCCAACATTTGAAGGAAATTATATTCAAAAAATAAATGTCATAAAATGTCCTTTCAAATTGCCAATAAAGATTCCACACTTGATTTGAATTTTTATATTTTTTTGTTCTAAAAAAGTATCACTAGATGATCTATCTATACTTCTATCCTATACTTCTCTTAAGTATTTAGTAAGTTTCGCGGTGAAATCTCTTTTAATTAATATGAAAAATATAATATTAAGTAAAGCTATGAGTGATCTTGGATTAAAGTTTCAGTACGATCCATATTTTTATATTGACCCCTTTACTAAGTCAACCGCAATTTGAGGACTTGTCGTTCTATATAATCGAAAAAAATTCCGAGTTTGCTTTAGTTTAGTAAAGTACATTATGTGTGGTTTGTTGGTAAAATGAGACAATTTGGGTGCATATCTTCATTCTTTGCTGAAATCAGTGATCTTTTGAATGTGGACTTTGATTATACATTACATGACAGATTTAATAAGATTAGTCTATAATCTGTCCGGCATTTTTGAGTTGGAAACTAGCAGTAAAAAAATATATATTCTTAATTTTAATTTAGGCTCTCCCACTCACGTATTAAATGCAATCTTGCTCAAATTTCGATAAATTACAAGTAGTTTCGTGTATACCAGAGTCGTGTTGGGTATCGCATTGTCGACCCTTACCAACTGTAGTCTTTTTACTTGTCAGAAAACGAGAAATGTACACCCAATTTACGAATATGGCGATGACAAGCTTTGTTCCACCCACGCTGTGATATGTTCAAACTTCTTTACATTTTGCACGCTTCACGAAAAGGTTTTTACACTAACGGATGTAAAAATAGACGCCTTGTTATAAAAGAGAGTGGTATAGGTTATGATATAGTCGGCAGCACCCGACTTAAGCCTTACATGTTTTTTTGTTGTTTGCTTTTGGTTACCATGGACTACAATGCAAAAAATAACCGAAATGTCAATATACTTTAGACGAATATTAGCAAAAGGCGTTCTTTAAACTCTATTGAGTTTCGCATACATTTCAAATATTCCGAACCTATGCGGAGTTTTTGTCCTTTTTTAAATTCATTCGCTCCTGTCCAAAACGGAAATGTTTTAATTCAGGGCACAACAAAACAAAAAAAAACAGAAATGTGTTTATCACTACGTAGGATTTGCATAAAATAGAATGATTCACCACGTAATACATACACAATGCATGTATCTAGTACATACATACATACATACATATATACTAGGAGCAAATGTTGCATGCTAATAAGGCAACTTCCAGTGTTGTCAGTATCAATAGAAATAACACACCAACACCGCCGTCATGAAGCCCACACCACCAGCAATCCTCCCCGCTCAAAGCCACCGTCACCACAATAGTAAAAAAATAGAAAAGTTCAAATCCACGCAATCGAAAAGGGAACAAGAACGTGTCACGCAAGCAACTCATAACGCTTGGAAGCAACCCACAGTCGACGAAATTCACAAAGTCAGCATAAACATTTGATAAATTTTTTTTCGTTTTTGGTGAAAATAGACTTTGTACTCTATGACGAAAATTGTCTAGTCAGCTGCCCTTTTTATAATCCTCTACCAGAGGATGGATGGCGAGTATACCAAATGTAGCATTCGGTATTGGGACCCATTGCTATATTTATGATTGTAAAAATATTGCACTCGGTCTGCCCATCAGTCTGTGTATCAGTCGAAAGAACGATAGCTGCCAAAAAATTTAGGTTAGACTCCGAAATAGTGGCTTATATTCATACAGTATTCGAGATTGTAAATGAACCAAGATGGAAAACGTGACTTATCGCAAACGCGTACATAAAAAGCAATATTTCGAGTATTTTCTACATCTCCATTATTTTTTGGGAAAAACATAATCAATTTGCATAATTTTTCAAATAATCAGGTACTTTTAAGGTCAGCTTGAATCTATGGTTCAGACGAATGGACCTATAAGAAGGGACATACGAGTTATATAAAAACTAGAGTGTCCAGGGTCTTCAGAAAACCCGTTTTGTCAAAACCGTGTTTTGAAAAACAGACTGTTGGGTTTTATTTGGAGTGAAAAAAACCAGTATTAATCGACATTCCGGTTTCCCTTTCAGAAATGAAATGATTGACCCCTATGAAAATACATAAGAATCCATTTCAACGTAAAGAGGTCTGTTTATTTATTTAATTTAATATTTATTTTTATGATTTTTTCATTAATGAACGAATTTTACTAGAGTCCGTCCCTGGTCCAAAAAACTTACTTTTGCCAAATTTCAGGAATATTGGACAACAATTGCTACCAGGAGTTTGATACACAGCAGACGGACATAATTAAAAGGAATCAGCTGGCAATTTTGAGTATATCAGAATCTTAAGTGTATGAAGACATTCGCTGCTTAGGGTCTGAGTATGGTGAAGTAGCGTTTACTGAAACTGCAGTCACAACTGCTTGTAACTAAAACTAGAATCTCAAACTCAAATCGGACTTTGAAGTAGGCATATTTAAAAGGCAGTCCCAAAGACATTTACAGCAGAAGGACAGGCAGACATCATTAAACCTAATTAGCTGGCAATTTTGAGTTGATGAGTAACTTATAGGTCGGGCTAGCTCAAATATTTAAGGCAGTTGCAAACATTTGTCATGAAACTAACTTTTTAAAAGACACCTCCGACTGAGACACCTCCAAAACAAGAATTTCGAACGCTTTAGCAGCTGCTTCAGGCATATTTATAGTTTTTCGTTGCATCCATCTACGACTTCTACAAATGGAAGAAATCCGCATTTGATCTGTTTCGCCGACCGATTAATAAATTATTGCATCTAAATTCTGCATTTTAAAATTATAAAGTTTGGAATATTCGCGTTCTTTCTTAATAGTTTACGGTGGTCAAATAAAACACGCCTAGTGTCTCTGAGGCAGAAATTCTCTTAATAATGACATGAGATATAGTTGTCTCTCTTTACTTAGCATGAGATGCCGAATATGAGTCTTGGTGGAAAGTCAGTGAATTTGAGTCCTCGAGAATAGCAAGGGATTTAAAAATGTTTGTCATACATTAAAAATATGCCGGTCAAAAAAATTATTTAAAACGTTTAAGATGATTTTAAAAATTAAATTAATTTAAAACGTTTAAGATGATTTCTGAGATATTAGTAAAGGAAAAAGTATAAAATTTCATAAAAGAAGTAAGATCCATACAAAATTAAGATATACTAATAATAGAGAGTGTTTCCTGCTGTAAGAGGTGCATTTTTAGATAAGCAAAACGTTTGTTGTGTTATATTCTTTTGTTGGATATGCCCCACTGGGGGCAAACGGGAAGGTATATTGGAATGAAATTTATACCAGGAGTAGCTCCTTTGCTGCTCTCCTTATTTTTGTAATCACAATATCCAAAAACGATTTGTTTGTTGTTGGTATCACCAATTGACGGAAAAAACAACAATATTCTACAAACTTATTATATACTTATAAGTAATAAACTATATTCTATAGATTTAAACAACTTATCGCTTGTGTGTACAAATTTAGACAGAGCTTTCATGTTATTAAAGGTTGTTATGATAAAAAAAACTTGTTTATGGCAGCACAATTAATTCTTGCAAATACAATTTTCGTAGATCGGACCGATTCACAACATTCGTTTGTCAGCAACTAAATATGCCGCTAGCGACAGCTAGAGTCTATTGAAACCGTTATATATTTAAAAATGTATCATTTTGGTTTTCTAATTAAAACTGTTTCTTCGCAAAACTCATTAGATGAACAAAAGAAGGACAAAAAGTACTGCATATCTCGAAATGTTATGATTGACTATGCGCATATACTCGTAAGCGGTCATATATCTTTTTTGATGTCCATATCATTCGACATCTAATTAATGGCTGTCGTCAGTTCTAATTCCATTTAAACTGTAGAATATGTTGTGAAGCGCTCCGTATAGCAACAATATCCAATTTATAATAAATTTCAGCAGCAACAACAACAACAACAAATAAAATGTTAGCGCACCAACAAATCATCAGCGAATTATTTATAAAATATTCAATATGCTTGGGTTTTTTTATATTTCGCTTTTTTATGATAGATTTTTGTAGTTATTTTCTTTTGTTTTTGTTATATTTTTTACGAATTGTTAGAGCATAGCCACTCTTACTCGTTTGTATATTTATTTATTCTTTTTCCAATTACAAAACAATTCACGCGTCCATCGTACGCCATTAAATGATTGGAAGAAGGAAGAAGAGGAAGCTGAAGATGTCGAAGTATGACCGCATGCAAGAGTATCGACGACGGTGTGGTGTGTATCGATGGATGGACAGATGGATGAAATGGTTCTACGAGCATGTTTTGGCCCGGCAGACGCCTTATGACACACGCACGCATATTCATATATATATATACAATTTAGTATAAAAGTATTCGCCTTGTCTTAAGAAATAAATAAAATGCTTTCTTTAAAGCATAAAAAACAAAGTTGATCAAATATTAGGCGTAGTTTATTTGACAAGAGAAATGATCAGCCTAAAAACCTCTAAGGCGCTAACTTTTAATCAAAAAAACCTATAACTTTTTTATGGCTTAAAATATATTGTATTTACTGGTTAAAAATCATTTTGATTTATAGAAAAACAAAGTATTTGCACAATATGGGTTTAGCGGTCTTCAACGGAATGAAATGCACAATTATTTGTTTTCTTCAAATTTAAAAAGTTTAAATCAAACTATTTTCGACGCGAATACTCAACATTTTCTTAGTAACCATAGACGCAGAGAAAAAATATGGTTACTATATGGCCACGCAATGAAATTATGTTTGTCGCAACCATAGTATTGTTTTCTGAATTTAATTTTGACAACAGTATGATTGCCGCGGTATTAATATTGTTGTATTGCCAAACTTAAATATGAAACTATGGCTGTAGCAACAATATAAATATGGTTGGTGTGACAAAAGTATTGTTTTTTGGTTTTTATGTTAGCAATAATATGAATAGGGCAATCATACTGTATGATTGTTGTTGTTTCATCATTGGGCTTCGGATTTGTTTAACTGAAATATTTTTAATAAAAACACTCATGTTTTATTAAACTGATTTTTTCTACAGTTAAATAAATTACACCTATTATTTTAAATTGAATGTATTTTTAAATAATTTTCATAATTCAAAGCTGTTGTTGACAACTTAACCTAATTTTAATTTATAATTTTGGGGATCATAGTATAATTATGTGATCATACAATGGTTGTAGGGATCATAATATGGTTGCGTGTGAATCATACTATAATTGTGAGGATACTATGGTTGTATGTAAAACATACTATGGTTGTGATGATTATAATAAGGATGTGGAGATATATGGTTATGTGTTAATCGTACTAATGTTGTGAGGATCATAGTATGGTTGTATTTGAATCATACTATTGTTATAAGGATCATAATATTGTTGTACCACAACCATTTACCCAACCATAGTATAATGCTCTTCGAATATTGTTATTCCAACCATACTTTTTTCTGCGTGAAGAACTGCAAAGTTTTTTAATAACTATGACTTGAACAGTTTTTATACTGGTTCGAGACCTTTTTGTTGTCTCTTTTTCAGAATCAACGTAAAAAATTTGTGAAATGTATTGGCTACAGTTGTCAGGCAGACTGTACAGCAGCAGTCTTTGGCAACGATTACTACGGCAACAAATCAAATGACTTGTACGGGAGACTCATTTTAATTAATGAGAATTACCCTTTGCGTATAGTCTTCGAACTGTGCGTAGAGTAATCTTCAACGTGCAACACCGTAACGAGTTAAAATATTTTTTCGGCTTGTAAAAGAAAACACGACTATTATGGCCGGTATTTTCGTTCAGATCGAATCTAAAATGTCCTCCTACCATGTAAATCGATTCGATAGTAATTGTTACTTATTCGAAATTAATTAATTATTTTTTTACTCGTTTAATATTGAGTTAACGAAAAGCAGATTGTAAGCATTTGGAATTGTTTTCGTGGAATAAATAATAAAAAATTACAACTCGTTACGGAATTTTTACAAGCAAAAGTTTCCATGTCAATCAAAGTCATTTTAATTTGTAAAATTGTAAAAACTTATTAAGACTTCTTAAGAGCAATTCAATAGTACAAGGCCGCTAATGCGTGACAGTACTGGACGGATAGGTGTATACGAATAAGATGTGAATCCTTCACATTTAGCTCTAAGGTAGGGTCTAACCAAATTTATCGGGCAACGCCGCTGCAAATTAAGAAAAAAGCGACAAAATTGGCTAGGGACAGGTAGAGGCCAACTCAGTATGTGACAAGAAGCTGCGGTCTTTAAAATAAAGAACAATAAAAATTGCACTAAGGGTCCTTTATAATTGTTAAATTACTTATACGAGAAGATAACAGCTACATATGTATATACTTATAGATGATATACACAATTATGATGCTGCGGCAGCAGCTATTTAATACCGCCTGGTGATTTTTCGTAGCCAAACTCTATGTTGTCGACCCCGCAATGCGGGACTTTGTTTAAAAGCATAATTTGTCTTGTTCAATTTCAGCTTCACTTCACTCGTGGGTGTGGGAAACTTGGATCTTATGCAATCCAACACATAAAGGAATTCTTCTTTCAAAAGCCGACATTTTTTTAAATAAGAAATATACGACTCAGTAAGAGCATGTTCATTTTATGTTTTAAAGTTTTGTTTAGCTCGTTTGTTTTATTTCGGTCTGTTGCATTTACACATTGAACTGGGATTAAACCGGCTCAAGACCTATTGCTTCTATATTTAAATAGAAGACAAGTTTTTAACAAAATGGCAGTGACATTGATTTTCGTGGCTGCACACTACTTACTTTAACATGATTTCGGGTCCGTGACTACCCTTTTCAGAAAGCCTTGCTGCAATTGTTGAAAGTAAAACCGAACTCTATAAGGCCAGGCTCTCCCCAAACGAATGAGAACTACTGTTGTAAACCTTACTTTTCAAGTTTTCTTCACACAATTGCCCACGAAAATACAACTCAATTTTGCCAACTCTAAAGAGACTCCACATCGGGAGCCATCAATAGATTTCTTTTACAACGTGTGTGTGTGTTGTAAAAAGAGTTTAGTTGACTATGTCAATTGTGTAAAGAAAACTTGAAAAGTAAGGTTTACAACAGAAGTTCTCATTCGTTTGGGGAGAGCCTGGCCTTATAGAGTTCGGTTTTACTTTCAACAATTGCAGCAAGGCTTTCTGAAGAGGGTTGTCACGGACCCGAAATCATGATAAAAGTAGTGTGCAGCCACGAAAATCAATGTCACTTTGCCATTTTGTTAAAAACTTGTCTTCTATTTAAATATAGAAGCAAGAGGTCTTGAGCCGGTTTAATCCCAGTTCAATGTTTTAAAGTTTTTTTTATATTATATAAGTTTTAGTTTGACGTTTTTTTTTTTTTTAAGAAAAACCATTTTATTGTCTTCCTAACAATTATATATAGTTTTACTTGTCTTGCGAAATTGTTAGTTTGTCAAATAAAACACGCCTAATACCAATTTGCATTTCATACAATTTAATTTTTCGTTTCTCCCTACGGACTTGTGTTCTCTCAATTCCAATTGGAGTTTTAAGTATTTTAAGTTATTTTTGCTCAATTTTTTTTTGGAGTGTTGTATGAAATTCAACGTCACTTAAAAATGCCAGAAGCTCGTTCACCTACGCTCAGCCTATCTCCCACTGTGCAGCGCAATTAAAACTAAACGCCAGCCACCTTTTGTTGGTGCAATTTTGTTTCAAACAAAAATAGAAAAATATGACAATAGTACGTTTAATTAATAAATATCTCACAAAAACAATAGAAATCATTTCGTTTTGTTTCGTTTCGATTGATCGATTGTCTTCGTCATTTGTTTAGTATGGCAAGCATTTGCACGTTTGTTTATCTGTCAGGCCAAGACGAATACTTTTGTTCGGCGTTGTGAGTGTATGCAGGCGGAACCGTTGTTGGTTGGTGTGGCTGTTGCTATTATTTTATTATTCATATTCATTGGATCGATGAAAGGTTGTTGTTGCTTTTATTTCATTTCAGTTTCTCTTCTGCTGGTTTTAGATGCGAAATGACTGAAAACAACAAGCCCATCACTAATGCTAAATACACATGTACATATATATGTATATATGTATGTATAGTGCCTATACATAAGTACGAGCATGTACGGTCATGCATGCATATGAATATATATTTGGCTGTACTCTAATGGCTTTTGTTGTTATGTAGGATGATGCGGTTAAAGGGATAAGTGAGAAAATGCGGGTGCACAGGGTGGACGGGGGCAGTAATGTTGGATAGTTTTTACACTTGACGCCTTTGGATAAAAAGTGCTTTTGTTTTGTGTTGTTTTCTTCTTATTTTTATTGCCTCTCTTTTCAACAGCACAAATGGGTTTCATTCTTTTTCTGAATGAAAATGGACCGACCGAAGCTGTGGCTGCGATGGCAACGATGACTCTGGCTTATGATGATGCCATGCCGATGACGACCGTTTTACCCTAACGACATATTGACCGTAATGGGTAAAAGACCCTACTACCGAATCGTATAGCACGACCGCCAGTTCCACGGACCGACGGGCCGATGTTACGTCCCTTATTCCGTTGGCACACTCATCAAAACACAATGGGTTGAAAGGGGGGGCTCTCTTTTTGGGTTTGCTGTCGTTAAGGATGTTTTGGTTTTTATTTTTGCATTCGTTGGCGTGAATAATTTTAGCGCTTTTACAAAACGTCGGGGTCGTGGTATTAACAAATATAAAAACGAATAATCACTCAAACGCACATACCGACGAAGACTCTATTTTAATTTTTTCTTTTTTTTTAATTGAATCAAAGCACACACACACACACGCACAAACATACACACTCTCTAGGTGTAGGGGTCGCTTCGGATCGATTGATTCAACGTGTTTGCTATATTTAATTATCACAATATGAGCATTTTCAATTCAATACAATTCGATTCGTTTCTTTTTAACTCATTGAATTTTCTTCTTTATTTTGTTTAAAATTGAATTATGCATTTTCTAGATGTTTTCTGTTCGTTTATTTTGAAATTGGACATCCAATGAAGAAAACTGCTCCTGTCCGCCTGTGTGTTTCTTTAAATTAAATCCGTATTTAACGCGTTCACAAAACGTTTTAACCCACTAACGACGTATGCTCAACTGAAATGTTGAGCCAAAGAAACGGTACGGACTCGTTCGTACATCACTCACACACACACGCACACACTAACAATGCACGATACATTTGGTGGATACTATTGGCAACGACAAACAACCGAAAAGTACAATAACAATTAATATGCTATAACCACAGAGGCGGTGTTCGACTCGCGACATGCCCTACAGCAACATGACACTACTAAAAACTAAATTCGTCACTGAACCGAATACTGACATTTGTGTTTGAAAACGCCTTTTTAAACCCTCCACCGAAGAGTGGATGGTATAATAAATTTTCTATTCCGTTTGCAACAACACGAAATATTAATCTGAGACCCTTAAAAGAATTATATATTTTAGATTGTCATACAATTTTAAGTCGGTCTAGCCAAGTCCGCCAGTCTGTTGAAAGCACGATAGCGGTCGAGAGAATCAGCGTAGGATCCTGAATTTTTGCATAATGATGGTTTATGAGATTGTAAATAGGCAAAATCGGCTTAGGGGGGAAAATATTTAACTTTAAGGGTCTAAAAGTAACTTGGTAAAAATTTCACTTTTATGGGTATTCGCATAACAAATCATAATGTCTTGTGGGCAGACATTGGTGGTTAAAATGTGTGCTGTTAGTCAGTACGCACTAAATACGTTAAAAATGGGCATCATTTTTGGCCTTTTAGCTTATGTGACCCAAAAACCATAGTCAAAATGGGCAATTTCTAGTCAATATGGACATAACGTTCCTCAAATCAAAGCAATTTTTACCACCACAAAATATGCTTACGTTGTACACCACAAATTTGATCATCGCTAAAACTTGTCCTACTTTTCGGTTTTAGCATCATCAATACTTATACACAAATTTCGAACTTAAGGATTTTAGAGTCATCAATAATCATACCAAACCAAGTATTAAAACAAGTACAAAAATGTCCCTATTTTAACCTATTTATACTTTTTAGCTCCAAATTTGTCCTAAGGTAAGAATTTATCAAAATCCCAGTGCACTCACTTTTTATTGTCGAATTTCACGCTACTACATGGTCTGGATTTAAATTTAAAAAATTTATCGCTTTTGTTTCTTAATTCCCAAAAAACCTTTGTGACTTTGAATCTAAATCAGAAAAAACCCCTTATTCCCCGAATTAAGTAGTTCTAGCTCCAACCGTTTCGTCCTCCCACGGATTAATTACTTGTATATAAGGGATAAATGTGTCCCGTTTTTACCCCCTTAAAGTACACATTTCGGAATATTCCTTGTTGTAGACGCTGTACTACATCTGTATCTACACCTAGCCGGGGCAGTCAATCGGTCAGTAACGCAACATTTTTTGTTTATACTTATAGATGGATAGAAAACTTATTTCGCGGCATTTGGCGCAATCGATCTTGTGACCAATCATCAGTCCGTCTTCCAGATAGTGGAAACTGCTGATGCGTGCAACGTATCAGCTCATCTCTCCAAATTCAGAGTAATTTTAATGTTTTGGCTGAAATTTGGGATAGACGAAACGACGTTTCATTTTTTACGCTTTAGTAGCGTAGGGACGTTAAAGAATATATAAGGTTCGGGCTGGCCGAACTTAACGAAGTTTGTACTTGTTAAGTTTAGGAAAAACTATTAAATTTTTAATATATTCCTCGTACAGACCATCATCGGATGACCATTGTCATTCTGTTTACCACTAATGATCAGCGATCAAATGAATATTCTTGATCTTTGTAAAAATCTAAGATGATCTAAATCCATGTCCGTATGTCTGTCTGTGAATGCAAACTACAGGTCGCATAAAAACTAGGTCGCGGAATTGTGTTTCGTAGGTGTAAAACGTTTAGTACACAAAGATAACAGATTTGTTGTCACAACCGAATGTAAGTGGTTCCACGTACTATCCACGTATTCCATTGCTACAACGGAATGTTTATTGTGTACATGACTAGTTTTAGTAGAGGGAACTGACACTATCGGTTGAAGAAATAATGCAATGGTAACCCCAACTAATAATGGTATATGAACTAAATTTGTACACGTATTAGTTGTAATAGATTGATAGTAATAAGTTCTCTTTGAATTCGATTGTCATTACCAAGAACATTTGTTTAATGGATCAGCAAATAGTTTAATTTTATGTATTCTTTTCATCTGCATAATACATAAGTTTCAACAATTTCTAATAGATTTCGGCTAAAATTCGAAAGAATATTTCTTATTTCACAAAATTTAAAAAACAATTTGGAAAAAAATTATTTTTTATTAATTATTTATAACTAGACAGCGTAGTTTTATACAATATTGAATATATTTCGGATTGAAGTAAAATTTGGTATATACACTTTAATACTTTACAGTATTCTATTTAAAGACAAACTCTCGAAGGCAAATGCCACCATACACACGCAGAAAAAAAGTATTGTTGGGATAACAATATTCGAAGAGCATCATACTATTGTTAATTATATGGTTGTGGCACAACAATATTATGATCATCACAACAATAGTATGGTTCCCACACAACCATACTATGATCCCCATAACAATATTATGGTCCTCACAACAATATAATTATTCACACACAACCATACTATGATCCCCACAACCATGTTTTTATTCACATTCAACCATACTATGATCCCCACAACCATATTATGATCCTCATAACCATAGTATGTTTAACGTACAACTACAGTATGATCCTCACAACCATAGTATGACTTACACACAATCATACTATCGTCCCCAAAATTTTTTGTAAAGATTGTGTTGAGTTATTATTTAACAATAGAGAATTTTATTAAGTAAGTTATGTAATAATAGGAGTGATTTATTAAACAGTAAAAAAAAATATTTATTTAAAATATTTCAGTTATACTAATTCGTAGTTTGTTTCGAAAAAATTAAATTATTTTTACTATTACTGCGTAAGATTCGTAAAAATAACCTTGTCAAATCAAAAAAATACAATTTTGCCGGTATGATCGCCGTAATCATGTTATTGTTAACATACAACCCATGAAAACAATACATTTGTTCCACCAACCATATTTATATTGTTGCTACAACTATATTTTCATTTTTTTAATTTTGCAACCATACTGTTGTAACATTTCAACAATATTAATATTGCCGCAATCATACTATTGTCAAAATGAAATTCAAAAAACAATACTATGGTTGCGACGACCATACTATTGTTGCCGTGACCATATAGTAACCATATATATTCTCTGCGTGCAGAAGCATAAAATAACATTTATTTCTCAATTGAATTGATAGTTTGTAAAGCTAAGTGGGGTGCTGCTCGTTAAAAAACATTGTTTTTTTCTGACGAATCCAAATGTAGTTTTAAGAGTCCTGACAAATAGATTTTGTGCGTCGGCCAAGTGATCAAAAAAGAAAAGTACTTTAAACCTGCTAGCAAACTCCCATTTGGTCAAAGTCAATGTCAGAAGTCATAGGTATTTATATATTTCGACAAGTTCTATATAAAAAGCACAAAACGTAGAATTCTATGCAACAATTATTTCCTTTTTTACTTCGTGTTCATTACTTCGTGTGCAAGTATTTTTTTATATTTTAAGCGATATACATATGTATATGGTCTCTTTTTCGTTAAACCATGTTACAAAACCCCATTGTCTAAAGAACCCTTATGGAGCTAAATTTAATTTATGTGGTTGCCTCGGCTAGCTTCTCATCCACTGGCACATCCTGTCAAACCAATTTTCAAAGATCTTGTTAATGGTTACTATCTCGCCAAAAGAGTCTAAATCGTTAATAGACTGTCCTGAAATCATATTTTTTTCACCGCACCGCTTAAAAAGTTGATATCGTCGTGACAACTGATAAAACAATTATAAAACTTGGCGTGATATTCTGATATAGCCAAAGATCGTCTAAGTCAAGGTCTTTATTTTTAGCCTCAAAAATTGTTAATGATGCCTTTGTAGCGATCACCGTTAACTGATATAGCGCCTCCAGCAGCATTTTCAAAAAAAAAATGCGCCTATAATGCCACCGCTCTTGAACATAAGTTTTGAGTACTGAATTATTCTACAAATTATTGCCCAGTTAATTTCAGTGGAGGTTATTCAATATGAATTTAGTGACCCCTTTTAAAGTTATGTGATAAATGTAGATGAATATGATATGTTATCCATGTAAATGTTTGTCTCTTTTTTAATATCACCTACGATGAAAAGTTTATCATTTTTGTCTTATTTTATTTTTTTACTCGTATATAAGTATAATACTCGTATGCAAAATATTAGTTTCGAAATGGAAAAAAATAGAAATATCTTCCAAATCCCAAAATTTCCTCAAATGAGGTTATGAGGTTCAAAATTCGACCCTCATAACGCTTTGTGTGCAATTTGTTCATAATTGATGTAATATAAGGCAGTTTCAGAAATAGGGAAGAACTTTTAAATGACATCAAAATATGGACCTTTTGGACAATAAAATCCGATATTAGGCGTGTTTAATTGTTCGATTGTTAAACAAGTAAGTGGTCGCTAAGACGATAACTTGAAAACCCTAAGATACATCTTTGAAATGTTTTTATATGCAAAAAATGATTGACGTTATGCATCATTAGTCGGTTGATTTAAAAACTTAAAATTTAAAGAATTACTTTAAAAGACTTATAACCGAACTCGCTACAACTTGCTTAAGGTTATTCTTAAGTAACTTTCCAAATAACTTTAAACATTCAAAACAAACAGTTTATAACGTTAACGGCCAATAATTTTCTGTAGACTAAATCATTTTTGAATTTCCGTGCAATACTGTGAAGTAATCGCATCAGCGACCTCTTAAACACGCCCATTGATTATGAATCGAACGGTAATCAACATGGGTGATTTATTCTACATTTCCTCCGAAGCGTTGCAAAAACGAGCACTAAGTCACATTAGCACTGTACCACAGTGTGGTGTAGGATATAAAAATTCACTCCATTTGGGTCAAACGCATTGTATGAATTTCCCTCTATGAACATCACACGCTTCAATCCACTTTACCTACCAAACCAATTGTAGGGCTATGCAGTGAAAAGAAGAGAAAACAAAACAGCTCAGCGCATGAGTGTTTCGTTTTCGTGTTTAATACTAATGAAATACACCACATACTGATACGAAATGTGTTTGTATGTTAACTTAAAGAAACAGGATACAAGAAAGTGTTCATGGCGTCCAATAATAATGCAGAAAACACATTAAAATTAGGTTAAGCAAAGAGCATTTGACCCCTGTAGGCTGCAGAGTATTTTCGAAATCTTTTGATGGCATTCAAGAGTGTACCCCAATTTAAGTCGTCATACTTTTAAACACATACACACACAAACTTGCATTCGTAGTAACATCCACATGAACTTGTGAATTTTTACTGAATGAAAACAACTAAAACAACAACATAACAGTCGTGAAAGAACACACACAATCACTAATCAGTGGTACTACACAAGGCCACTCATTGTAAAAGCTTTGCTCGAACCATGCAAACACTTCCCCACACACACACATACATACTCGCGCCTTAAAAACTTAATCACTCCCAACCCAACACACCAAACAGCAAAACTCTTGAGCAAGAGGGCAAACGAAGAATCCCACAAACACACACACGCTCAGCCACACCAACAATTTACATCTTGCATTAAAAAAGTAATAACAACAACTAACGTTATTAACCGACCACATTACACCACATCCGACGAACAAACAATGCATTCCATACCCATCACACATCGTGTCTGCTGCATGTGCACCGATGCCACCGTCGGCTCTCATATGCAGAATTGCACACTCTTACGTGCATATGCATGTCGCATGGTTGTCATTACGAGCGGGTCAACGAAGTTATTCGTTTTGATTTTCTTCTCATTTACATTTTATTGTTTACTTTACTTTTCTGCAGCTCTTCTATTGACACAATGCCGTGATTTTGCGCATGTTGTTTTGAAATAATTTCCAGTGACAACTCGGCCACAAACAGCTGTTGATGTTACGGCAAGCAAACTCAATAAAGCACAGAATACAGAATGATTAATTTTTCACATGCACAGCCGTCGTCGTGAGAGAATTGAGGCACTACAAACAAAACAACTTTCGTATTGGCCATCAGTGATGGCAACTATTTCTAAATCAAAAATACACTAGACGTCAGTTTAATAAAAAGTTTCATCCTTTCGTATTTGGAAAATTATTGTCAATATTTGCTTCACTGGTAATGAATTCGTACACACAAAAATTTCCAACAAGGTCCATTTCATGCAAAACTGACTTGGTTTTTCATTTTGTGACGCCGATTTGTATGTAAATAACAGTTGGCATCATTGAAAACAAAAAATTACAAACATTATTTGCTGTCTTCCTCATTCATTTTATTGGTGGTGCTATTAGTTAGGCCGCTTAAACTAAGACTGGATATCCAGTCTTAATTGTAATTGTTAAATTATTTGTAAATTTGTAATTGTTAAATTATTTGTAAACAAAAAGTGCGTTGTAGTTAGACCACCCTTTAGTATGTTGCTCTTTTCTAACAGAAGGCCCAAGTATAGCCCTACATTTCGGGTAAAAACAGAAAGCTTCAATATTCAATAATCTAT
This sequence comes from Hydrotaea diabolus, assembly GCA_963513945.1. Taxonomy (NCBI): domain Eukaryota; kingdom Metazoa; phylum Arthropoda; class Insecta; order Diptera; family Muscidae; genus Hydrotaea; species Hydrotaea diabolus. The sequence goes on from OY740718.1 coordinate 191,039,073, forward strand.
TTTCATATTTCAATAAAAGGACTAAATTCGCTGGATTTCTTCGAAATACACAAATAAAACCCATCGTATATAGTAAGTTACCTTTAAAACATCTTTAAGAAAATGAGTGTCCCATCTGATCTTACCTGTAAATAAATAGAAAATATAATTTATAAGTAATATATATGTATAATTTTTTGAAATTTATCAATTTTAAAAATGTTTAAAAAATCAACTTGCAATTTTTTTAAACGATTTCGATGCTGCACAAGACTTGTATCAGAACCCTACAGCTAAAGAAACGTGGATCTAAGCAAAGTTGTCTGAAATTGAGCAAATAACATGCGACACAGGAATCTTCTAAAATGAGATAAAGCGCATAAAGAATGCAAGGACTTTTCAAATATTTGTAAACAATACATATAAGTATATTAGTCAGGCCACTTGAAGGGTGACATAGTGGGTCAGGTATTTTGACCTTTGGTCCAAATATCGAAAGGGTATGTCAATATATTAGCCAAAACAACAACAAAAATTAAATAATTACCGAATATTGCAAGCAAAATACAATAACCACAATGAGAGTAGCATCGAAAACAGTAAAAAACGAAAAAAATATTTTTATGTAATTGACGTAAATGTAAACAAAACATAAATAAAAAAGAACAAGAATGTGAAACAGTTGTAAACATTGCATTTTGGATTTTTAGGCGTAAAGGTTGTCTAGCTAAAATGTTGTATCTCACATCAAAATATGTAAACTCAGAAATTGTAAGTTTTTTTCTGTTCCTGAAAGATAATTAAATTTTCTAAATTCTCATAAATATTCTTAAAAAACTCGTTTTCGAGATATAACATTTTATATAATCCAGAAAAATACTAAATTTCTGAAATTTTTAATATTAAAATTGCAACAACAGCATCATCAGGAACTTTACTTTTATTTCTTGTAGTTTTATATATTGACATACCCTTCCGATATTTGGACCAAAGGTCAAAATCCCTGACCCACTATGTCACACTTCTCGTGGCCTGACCCATATGCCAAACGATCTGGTGTTAACGTTTCGTTTATGACAGAAATCATTTTCGGTATCTCACCAGACCATACAAATTTGAGGAATGTTTAGCAAATTTTCGGTTTTGACATTAACAACATAAAGTCACGGACAAAAAAATAGGGTCACAAATAATTTACAAAGAGTTTTCAAAATTTCGGACATATTTAAAATACTGTTGTAAATATTTTTGCGTGGAAATATTGTAAATGGGAAGAGTATCCAAAAATTATAATCTGGCAACAGCCTACAATTTAAGAAACATAAGGTCAACAGCAAATTTCATTAAAAACTAGTTATTATGTTGACAATGACAAAAATGTTTTGTCGGAAGTAATACCAAAAAAGATATGAGTCGAACTATACACTGCAGGACAACATTCGATATACTTAAGATCAAGGTCAAATTCAACCTCAGATTGCCTAAAAAAATATAGGACGGAGTGAAGATAGTCGACAAGCTTTCGCCCAATCATTAATTCATTAAGTTCCGCAACATCTCATTAAGGAACTGGGGACAACTTTTGCCAAATCAGTAATCTGTTTAACATCGGCTACGATAGGCTAATGAATTTTATAGAGAAGTTTTTATGTGACTTAAAACTTAATATTTTACTCGTAATGTCGTCGGCATTTACAAGCTGGAAACCAGCTGCTGGAAAATTGTAATATTTAGTATCTGCATGACACAATTCTTTACATAAACCGAAAATTACTGATTGGCGCACCAAAAAGTTACCAATAAACCTGAATGAAATCGACTGCTTCTACCAAATCATTAAAATGCCAATTAAATGTAGGAAATAGTTTACGGCTATAATGCCTCAAAGTCCGTCTAAACTTCAAACTTTGATTTTTTACCGGGACCGTCCAAACGGCGACACTGACTAAAAACGCTTGTTTTACAAAATCGCTAAAGCTAAAAGAAGCCAAATTAACATCATTGTTGAATATGACGGAAAGAGAAAATGAGAGAGTTGAGTTCAACCGTCGAAAAGCTTTCGCTCTCATTTTGTATAAGAGTTTTATTTTTTGATGTGAGTTAAACTGTAACCAAATCGGTGGTTGAGTACTCGTAATTGCCCAACACTGGCAATTAAATAAACACACAACGACGCAATCGTTGCTCCGACGGGTTTGTTGTCTGTCTGTCAGCCTGACTGTCATTGTGGTTTGTGTCCTCTTGTGTGGGGCCCTCTTTCCTCATGCAACACGTGTTTTGAGTTATGTTTGTTTTTGTTTTTAAGTACATCCATAATTTTTATGCAAATAAATTTGTATAGAATTAAGCGCGCAGCTGATGCAAACCCGTTTCCTTATCTGGCTTTAATCAAGACAATTTAAATACCAATAATCGAACGAAACTTTAAAAATCTAAGTATGTACTTAGAGAATTCTAGCTCTAGATTAATATTAGGCACACCTGAACATTAGAACATTGCACAAAGCTTAATTACCTGCAATCTACAATTTGTCGTTAGACCGACCGAACTGAACTGAATTCAAAATTAACCGGTTTTCGTGGTCGTGAGAGCGTGACTGGATGCATCGGTAATTAATTTGGGTTGTTTGTGCGATCTAACGAATCTCCATAAATGACTCCCAACGTGAAACAATGACGTGGAATAAATTCGAAAGTTTATTCTCACCTGTCAAACGATTCGCATCTACGTTTTAACTGGTCCGCAATCCATTTTTATTATTATTGATCTTAGAAGGAGAAAGGCAGGTTTACTCACATTGTATTTAGAATAATATTCATAATAGGGTAGGGGTTAACGGGGAAATTTAAAAGATGGAGGAATTACGATTTGGAAATATTTTCTAGATGTTAAAAAAACTTCGTAGTTGATAGCTTAGACATCGTTTGGAATTAAACTTTAGTAATGGTAGAAAAAGGAGCGTAAAAAAATTTACTTTTCTTTCAAACAAAGTCAAATAGTCACAGGAATAGTGTTTTTGAAACACAAAATTTTGATATTTAACATTTGAGTCAGCGCCATCTACATGTGAATATTATGACACCAGAAAAACGTATTGTAAGAAGGTATTAATATTTTTGCTGAGTTATTTAATAGTTTATTGGAATTCACAAAATCAACAAACTGTAAGCTTAAAACTTTTGAATAAATAATAAATTAAAATGAAGAAAATTTTTTTAATTTTGTAAACATCTTCATATGTGACCCGGTCTACGAAAAGGGACCTTCGGTGTAAAAACAAGTTTTCGAGAAAACAGCTGTTAAAGATAAACAAGTCATGTGAAATGAGTGTAGATGAAGAGGTTAGTTTCGTTCTTTGACAAACTTCTTTACGAGTTGGAAACTTCTGCTTTGCGCCATTAGAAAGAGCACACTTTAGTCTATCCGAATCGCCAAAAAAGTGAAAAATGATATTTTCACACCGAAGGTCCCTTTTCGTAGACCGGGTCACATATATCGGTGGAAAACTACTGCCATCAAATTCTCGTTAAATATAAGTATATGTATATACATAGCTGCATGCTGAAGTATGATTTTGCAAACACAAAACCATTGGGTAAATGCGATTCGTCGAAGACGTAAAACGACAGTCGTTTTATTAAAAAAAGCAAAAACCCGACATTTCGGTTTACCCGTCGGTGCTGTCGGGTTTTTCGATTTTTGGTTGTAAAACTTAAGAAAATTTAAAATTTAGAGGTACGAAATACTTAACGGCCAAAATTATATTAGAAGAATCAACCTTTTAGTGTTCCTATCGTCTCAGCAGTTGATTCGATTATACGACATCTGTCTATCCGACCTTCTGCTGTCTAGCTAAATATTATTTTTAAATAACAGGTCCCAATTGTTTCCCAATATCCATGAATTTTTTCAGGAGTAAGTTTTTTTTTTATAAACGACGGATGCTGTTGACTAAGAAAAATTGGTAACAATTTAGATATAGATGTGGCTTTAGCTCTAGAAGACATATATTACATCCAATCTTATGAAATTTCGCACAGTTCATAGCGATCAGTGATAAGCTTTGGTAAATGTAGGTCATACCGATTTACGTTTTGATATAGCCCAAGTATAACTCTACCATTCGAGCCCTCCCGATCTTACATACAACCTGTCTAGAACAACCATACTAATTCCGAATTGAACAAATTTGGTATACTACATTACGATGGACAAACAACCAATCTTCGACTATTTGGATCGTTTAGGCTTACTTTTTAATAGTCATTTTTTGATATAGTCTGAGGTCAAAAAATGGCTTCCAATATACAAGCACATAGGGCTTTAAAATAACTATTAAGTCACAAAGCCAACATTAAAATTATGTTTGCAGTTTGGTTAAATATGGGTGACGAAACCTATCTCCGGTATTCTGACTTTTATTTACAATTAAGTGAAGTTACTTAATTGTAAATAAAAGCAGAACGCGTTAATCGATTTTTATGATCTATGTCGCATTTTGTTTATAGGTTATGTGACTTTACGTGAAAGTTATAAGACTCTACACGCTTTTCCGTTTGGGATTTATTTGTCTTAAAAAAAAAAAATTTTTTTTTGGCAAAATTTTCTTCATAAATTTATTTCTAATTGCAAAAATGTTGATTTGGTAGAGAAACAGTATATTAATGGATTAAAGAAAATGTAATTATTAATTTTTCTCAATTTATTTCAGCAAAATCGAACTAGTCGTTCTCGAGTTATGTCAAACTACGTTTTTGCCAACATTTTAAAACTAAGCGAAAAAACATCAAGATGAGGAAAAAATGTAAAAGGTCATAAAAAAAAACTGGCACATACGAACGCAAAACCCTTTGAGGGTTTTAATATACTGACCTAGTACCATCACCCTGACTTGGAATTTCTCACCCCCCAGACAATAACCCCAAAAATGTTCCACAGTGTTATTCATCAGTCACCTTTGCATTCATTAAAAGTGACAGTCTGATGTGCAATTTGGTCAGGAGGAATCATTGGACGGCGAAAACGGTCAATGGGAAGCGATATCGTGATATGATTGAAAACTATTTGCGTGCTTTGGGCTTGATTAACATGTGGTATCAACAAGACGGTGGCACATCGCATACAGCCAGGATTACAATGGAATTACTGCGAGACCTGTTTCAACAACAAGTTATTTCAAGAAATGGTGATATTGATTTCCCTCCACGGTCACCTGATTTGACTGCTCCGGACTTCCTTTCGTAGGGATATCTGGTTTACGCAAACAAATCAGAAACGCTGAAATAAATTTTAATCTCACATTGGTCTTATTTGCTTGACAGTGGGTTCGGTTATTAAAGATACACCGAATGTAAATTATAATAGTTGTACCATAATTTTTATAAAACTGTCATGTAATTGTATATGGAAGCAAATAACCAACACGATTACAAATATTTCATGTAAACTGTGCCGATTTTCAACCTATTTTTTTGTCTGTTTGTTAACAAAACCCCCATTCCTATCTATGTTGTCTCTCATGATGTGCTTGCTGACCTCCGGGATTAGCTCAGTTGTCTTTAGCATAAGTGATGCAAAAGTTCGGATCTAAAATGTAATTTAGAGCTGTCGTGATTTAATGGCGTGAAAACGACAGATGTACTTCACTAATTGTGTAGTCTAATATTAGGACTTAAACATAGACTGAAAAGTCAAATATCTACAGTAAATCTAACTTTATTCATGCGAAACCTAAAAAAGGCTGGCTCTTTCTAACTTAAAGGAAAATAATTGAAATGGATTATCGTTATAAGTTTACTTTATTTACATGACCTTCTGTGTAGATACGCTTTTGTACATATCCTTCCGGTGTCTGTAGTCTGAAACGGAGTTATGTAAAATGGAGCACTACTGTCATTACAAATGGTAAGAGGGCAACACCTACACTTCTATTGCACCTATCAATTTTCGGCCGCAGTTGGCCCAGCATGGTCAACATAATTTAGACCTAAGCCGGCATACGCACGCCAACATGCATACGCATGTTTGTGGATACAAACGAGTACATGTACGTGCTTATGTTAGCGGGCGGTCTGTCAAATTGAGGTCCTTTTTGGTATAAGTCAATTGTCAAGTGCAAAAGGACACATGTATGTATGTACGTACTCATTCGATGGTAATTTCTAACTAAATTATTAGTAACACACACACATACAAACACACACATTATTACATGTGGCCTATGGCATGTATGAAGTCATCAGTGCAAAAGTCACCCAAAGGTTCTGCCTTAAAAAATGGGAAATTATGTTAGCAGGACATTCAGGTTTTGAGGCCTTCATAAGTTTCCAAACAAAAGAAAGTACTGAGTTTGTGTTCCTGATAAGTTTCTTAGATATCCCTTGTAACCGGAAAGCCCACTGTTGTTCTGATTGACTAAGGCCTCTTATGCATGCATGTACACTAGAGTGGGTTCGAAAAAAAGATCTGCCGGATGTTTTAAAAACAATTGCCCAAATGTTTGTCAGAGCTTCTATGTATGTACTGCATTTTGACGAGCGGTTGGAATATAATGCTTAATATCGTTACAGTTTTGATGACAGCTTTGGTTGCGTTTATTATCCCCACAAGAGACACAATGAAACCTAACAACAACAATCTATGAAACTTTAAATGCTTCTAAAAAAATGGTGTAGATATAAAAGAAATTTAAATATTTCAGTTGCTCAATGAACCCAAAGTTTCCAAATTTAAAATTTGTGTAGAGCAATTCTAATATAGGGTAATACATGTAGAGGTATTTTTTCAGAACAAAAAAAGTATAAAAACTCAAATCAAGTGTGGAATCTTTATTGGTAATTTGAAAGGACATTTTATGGCATTTATTTTTGACATTTTTCTCTGGGGTTACGTAAAGTCCAAAGTCTATGCTGACAACCAGCATAGACTTTGGACTTCGGAAGCCAACATTACGCGTGTCATTAAAGCCATACCGAAATGCTCGAACAAGTCATCCAGAATATGACCCTTAGAATGGAAACCCTGAGGAGTAGTTGCGGCCGACATTTGAAGAAAATTATATTCAAAAAATAAAAAATAAATAATTACCAATAAAGATTCCACACTTGATTTGAATTTTTATACATATATTTTTTTTTTGTTCTGAAAAAATACATCTAGATAGATCACCCTATATATATATATATATATATATATATATATATATATATATATATATATATATATATATATATATATATATATATATATATATATATATATATATATATATATATATATATATATATATATTTGTATACCCTTCACCGAAGTGTGGATGGTATACACAATTTGTCATTCCGTTTGAAGCACCACGAAATATTAATCGGAGACCCTATAATGAATATATACTATTGATCGAAGTAAACTAAATGTCCTTCCGTCCGTCGGTCAAACGATTAACCTAGTAACCTGAAATTGTGCATGATGATGGCCCATGAACATACGCTGTTTTGGATTATAAATAGGCAAAATCTTTAAGGGACTAGCGGTACCTCGGGAAAAAGGTAAATTTTTTTTTTAGTATTTGCCTTTTTAATTTTATTTTTTTTTTTGTAGATAAACAATAGTTAAAATCGGTACTCTTAGTAGGAACGCACTTGATAGCTCTAAAAGGGGCATAGTTGCTGCACATATTGGCTCATGTGGCCCAAAAAACGGCCGATCAATAGTCAATACATCCATACGAAGACTCAATTTAAAGCCAATTTCACTACGAATGCAAATATGGATGTGTTTTTAAGTTTGGGCTAGGATAAGAGTCGGACGAAAGGGCCGAGCAGGGCCTAAAAACATAACACGTTCTTCTTTGCGCTCTGTCGGGTGCAGAGGACCTGACCGAACTTTTTTACCTGTTCTAAAATAAAGTTGAAACCCTCTACGTTTTAAGGTTTTTTGCATCTGCATTTTTTTTTATTGACCAACACTCATGGGTTGTGCCTTATTATGAAGTGAAGAGATGGGAAATTTCTGCATGTCGTAATTGGTGGGAAATATATTTGCTGGAAGTCAATTCCACATACGGGCAGTAAGAGCGAAAAACGAATGCGGTTAACCGGCAAATCGTGTATTCCCGCCGAATCTCACGTCAGGAATAAGTCCACGGAGCAGAAATCATTAGAGCAACGATAGAACAGCGATAGACATCCCACATTCCGACGATGCTCGAGACAATTAAGTTGGATACCCCACTGTGACCTATCAGCACCATCGCTCTCCTTTGAATGCGATCAAGTAGCTCCAAGGATGTTTTTGAAGCACCTGCTTATATATGGCAGTTGTATTCCATCCTAGGCCTGGCGTAGGTTGTATAGATATTAAAAAGATCAGAAGGAGTGTAATATTTCTAGTACCGCTTTAGACAGCCTATACACTTAAGTGCTTCTTTCAACACTTCGAATACATGTTTCGGCCAACTAGCGTCATATTGTACCCTCATGCCCAGAACATCAAGAGCATCTGATTGTTCAACAACCATACCATCGACAGATAATGACGACCCTGACGGGTCAGTGAATTGCTAGTGAGACAACAAGCAGATCTATGTCTTACGCGCATTGAAATCTACTCTTTTCAATTGATCCCATTTGGAAATGGGATCTGTCTTCAATATCTTTAAGACTTGGCCAACGGTTAAATGAAAAACAATAACAAAGGTTGCTGTCTTCCGCTAAGGAGAAGATTGGATTCGCGATCTGACCCAACAGATGGTCAATGAATAAAATAAAAAAGAGGCATAATTGAGCGTATGTTTTTGGACAACAACTCTTATAGTTCGATCTCATAGAAAACTCGATATAGATCACTTCCATTTTGTTATTTCTTTACAAATTTGAGTTTGTAATTTTGAAACTCGACGTAGGACAGCATTGTTGTTTTGGGGACCGACCCATACTAATACACATACAAGACACACGTGTATGGTTACGGTGGATAACAGTGTGGATTGTCGGTTACTTGACTTGTGTGTGGTCTTTATTTGGTGTGGACCTCATTAAAAATCGATTTGGTATTTATTTCGCCTTACATAGTGTACATTAAGGTGTATCGAAAATAATGTCCCTCTACAAAGTGAACATAGAAAACTGAGGTCAGACAGAGTCGACTCTATTATACCCAATACTAATTCAGTACACAAAAGACTCTTCGCCTTTACATAGAATACAGGGCCGACTCTATGATACGCTAAACTACTTCACTTGTCAACTTTACATAGAACACAGGGTCGACTCTATGGTCCCCTACACTACTTCACATGTACATGGAATACAGGGCCGACTCTGTAATACCCAAAAATACTTTAATTTTCAACTTTACAAGAAATACTGGGCCGACTCTACGATACCCTATCATAAACAAAGGACTTGTAACCTCGATATGAAATTTGAAAAATACCTATTGGCTCATGTGGCCCATAAACGGCCGATCAATAGTCAGTACAGCCATATGAAGACTCAATTTAAAGCCAATTTCACTACGAATGCAAATATGGATGTGTTTTGAAGTTTGTGATTAGAGTCGGACCAAAGGGACGAGGAGACCAATTTTCACTACTTCAATTTTCAACTTTACAAGGAATACTGCGCCGACTCTATGATACCCTTCCATAAACAAAAGACTTGTAACCTCGATATGAAATTTGAAAAATACCTAACCTAAATTTAAGAGCAGTAATCAGTCACTTAATCAGACTTGTATGGGCTACATGAAACCATGGGCTGTTATGATCGAGTTTTAATAGGATTGGTTGCAATTAAAATGCCCTATGCTAAATTTAAGCAATATCGGATTTAAAATGAAGCTTCTACAGCCAATACCCTTAATTCGGAAGGAACTGTTGTCCGAGTAATGAAAATATTTCCTTGTACTTATGTTATGTTAGGGTCTCTTAGATATATTTGATTGTTTGTTGCGCGATATTCGCCAAGAAAAAATTCGTAGTATGAACACAGTCTACGGCCAGTCAAATTAGTTGATCGGATGGATGGTCAGTTGTATATACCGGACGCTAGCACAGGAAGATTTTGAAATTGAACAATAATTTATTTTTTGTTTTAAAATTGGCAATCGTTATTCTGGCAAAACAAACCGATCACAATTAACTAAAGCGTTGCCATATCTGCCCAATTTTTCAGTTTGATTTTACAATGACAAATGTAAAATCAAAAAAATTCTACTTAAATATATAAAATAATTTTTCTGTTGTCTAAAATGTAAACAAACAATATAATTTTTCGATACATCTTAGTGTACATACAACCGTGGATGTGTGTATTATGTATTTCCAAACCAGTTTTATTTGGAATACACTCGAAGAAAAATGTACTTATTATTTGTTTGTCTCTCATTCGTGGTCTTTATTTACAAGCATTTATGATGACGTACTTCGATCCAAACGCTTTCAAACTTGCAATTTTTAACATTATTTTCCACAACAATTTTTTGAAACTTCACATGAAAAAACTTGAGAAAAACCTTTGAAATTATGATGGAAATAATAATTATAAGAAAATAATTTATCCTAAATTTGCGTTTTCCAATACCAGAAAATGACGTTTGGCTCAAAATAGCAAAAGAATTATAATATGGCAACTCTGTCATACGCATCTTTGACTATTTACTCCGACAACAATCAGATATACGTAGAACCGACAGATTGCACTCCGAAACGTCATTGGCAGAATTTAATTAGCTTGTAAAGTAATTCACTCTATCGAATTTAGATTGTCTTCATAAAATTTTTAAAACTAAAAGGTTCGCAAAAATTATAGTTCTTTTCTTTCAACAGACCCTCGTTTTATATTTTGGCCTCGGTTTTGGATTTTTATAAGTTAAATCTATAAACACGACTTGGACCTCTGGTGCCATCTATGAGATTATGGATCACAATCTATGTTGAAGGATATATAAAATGTGGCCCGGCCGAACTATACATGTTTATTATTATAAATTAGTAGAGAATGTGGATAAGTAGTGCCCTATATATACGAATGTAAACAACACAATTTTATTGACTTCCGTAGGGTGGTAATTTTTGGTATTACTCGTACATTTATTCCAAATCAGCAAAATAAATTTGGAAGACTATGAGATACCCCGCTATTATTCAGAAGGTTTCGCCGGACTTTATATGTTGTTTTTGTTGTAGCGACAACCGTGTGCCGGAGTGACAGCCTTTGACCGATGAATTGATCTTCGGGTCAATCCGGTCCATATAACAGGCTGTCGTGGGATTGCTTAATATATAATTTCTAGAGCTGGAGAGACATTGTGTTTTGTTGGGGCTATCAAATAACATAGACCGATAGGGTCCAATTTTATCAGGAATAGTTATAGGTCGCACTTATCTTTGATTGCGTTGAGATAGTGTATCAAGGGTTATATTATTTCTGTCTGACGGCAGGACAGAAAATCGGAAAAGTCATATGTATGGGGCCTAGGTCTAAAACATAGCTTTTTAAAAGATATTGATTAATTTAAACTTTAAACAGTATCATTCCAGCGATGCCTGATACAAATATCCGAACCACGGATGATATTTAGGAGGTGGTGAAGCGACTCGCTTCAAGCCTCATGGTAAAGACTACAAATAGAGGCAGGCAATTAATTGGTCGATACAGATAAAACAGTGTAACAAAAAAGAATGAAGTCACAAAACCTGGGAAGTGATATTATTTTCCTTGTAGATCTTGCTGAGTACAACAAGAAACCGGTTTTGAAATATCCCAAACACCTCCACAATCTGGAGTTACGGGTAAAAACCGGTTTTTCGGATCTTACGCACTTATATGCCAGTATCTTGGTTGAATAATTCGAATGGCCGCTGTTTCTTCTTTCAAAATCAGCTTAAACTTAAAATTGGTTGATATTCAACCAAGTTACTAGCATATACTTATACTTATAAGTGAGTAAGATCCGAAAACCCGGTTTTTTACCCGTAACTCCAGATTTTAGAGGTGTTTGGGAAATTTCAAATCCGGTTTCTTGTTGTACTCAACAAGATCTACAAGAAAAATAATATAATTTCCCAGTTTTTTTTTGTCTCTGTCACACTGTGTAATTAATCTTAATATTATAGCAAGCTATTAAAAATGGGCTAATCTTCAAGAGCTTCACAGGATTAGGATAGCTACAGAGAAGAGCTTAGAAAATATAAGACTCTTTTAAAGAAGGCCCAGAGGAGTTGGACTGGACTTCAGCCCGGTAGAAAGCCGAGATACAAGATACTGGCTTCCACATAAAACACAGTAGGAGTACCACCAGAAATCTGAACATCCCGTGATGAATCACTATTGTTACCACTGGACACTCATTTTCCTGGCAACTGTTAGACCCAAATCCATACAGACAGCACTGCTGTATCTGAACCCTCACGAGTGGCCAGTATTATAGTGAACGTATCCACAATATATTGGACTATAATAAACTTTGAATTTTTCAAATTACCTGAACCTGGGGGATGCGCTCCATGGCTCACGGAGATCTGTATTAGCGGAGGAAGATCAAGGTAAAATTGAGTCCAACAAAAACTTTTCTTCTATTTAAATATAGAAGCAAGAGGTTTCGAGCCGTTTAATCCCTGTTCAATGTGTAAGAGCAAAATACAGAAATATAACAAACGAGCTAAACAAGAAGAAGAAATATGGTGGGCAAACTTGGTTCACCCGACTTGGAATGATTTGTTAGTAGAGTTACACCTCAAGGTGTGGAGCCTCGTCTTGAACAAAATTGTGTTCTCTTTGCAGGAGGTTGGAATAAAATCGTTCTTAAGCCCGTAGGCGTGACCCTTGCATCCAGCAATCTCATTTTGCGGGAGAGAGCCTACAGGGAAGCCAATAATAGGTGGACTTCAGTCATAGCCTGCGTTCAATCCAGATAAATGTGGTTCCGAATAAAACGCTCTCGCATACTGCTGGCGTTATCAAGACCTGACGTTTTACTGGTCGTATCTGTCACGAAGGGACACTGTCTGATTGAAAGACATGCAATATGAGAATGAAAGTCGCGACTAACGACTACTGCAGAAGCTATGAACACCTTCTTTGTAACCCATAAGGGCTAAACCAGAAATTGGACTAATCGACCAATGGACATATCGAGCTTCGTTCATTTAAGTTGATTTTGAGCACAATCCGATTTTAATTTTATTCTTGAGGAGTGGTAAAACCTAAACTCAAAATGGACTTGTGTGCGGGATATATGAAAAAGTGGACACGGGTGCTACCCAAAAAAAAAAAATAGTCCAATACGGTCTTAGTTCACCTGAATTACTAACAGGTCTGGTATAAATGATGAGCAAGATTATGCTACTTTGGAAAGAAAAAGCCCCAAATCGAGAAATACCTTTGAATGAGGACTATATCACAATGTGAACCGATTTGATCTAGTTTCGCAAGACTTAATAATTGGTCGCTCAAAACGTACCATGTGAATTTTGAACGTCTAGTGTCTCCAAAGGTAATTTTGAATCTTAATGTACCATCGTCATGATGTCCATGTAGAGCGACAGGATATCGGAAATCGAAAAGGACCTTTAGGTTGGTGGGTACATGGATCGATATGGTCCAGTTTTACGAGGAATACTTTTTAGACAATCAAAACTTACCATGTAAAATTGAAGCTCGGGAGGGACCTTAGAGTGGGCAATTTGAAAACATGGAAGATTATGGTCCAAAATCATATCGCGACCCTTTATGCAAAATTTTGTCGGAATGGTAATTCTACTACAGCCGCAGGTTCTGAAATCAGGCTGGATCTGAAAAAGGGCCTTCAAAGATCAGTTTCAATATGGTTCGTCCTTGGCCGAAACCTAAAGAAGACCTGTACTTTGATTGATGACCTTGGCCGAAACCTTACAAAGTCCTGTACTTTGATTAATGACAGATGGAAGGATGGACTGAGCTCAATAAAATCTGATAGTAACTCGAAATCAATTGGTAAAATAAACATGGGGTGCTACAAAGATGTGTGGTCTAAGTTATAAAAGTGATAAGTACTTCTCAGTGGTTTCAGTTACACATCTTCGAACTCAATTCCTTAGTAATTAAATATCAGAATTATGAACGTTGTTCAGTTTTGCTACAAAACTAGCAATTACCACCTATGCCTCACACATTTTTCTTCGAGTGTAGCCCAACAATGTGATTGAACTCGTTGGGGTTTCGCACCTACACTAAAGTACAGTAGAGCTGTTGTTGTTTGTTCGACAACACAGGAAAATTAATCATGACCTAATAAAGAGTCAACCGATACCAACAGCCAGGAAGCAATCGCCAATGAAATAGACGGTCAATGCGATATTGTGGCCAAAAAAAAGCCGTCATACGTTTGTAGCGATTTCAAAACGCCACCGAACTCAGTTCCCACCGACAAACGGGCAGACATGCATATGTAATCGTATGTAGGTATGTCTGTCGTTTGGCCAGTACACATTTCGTGCAAGAGCGTCACAACAAAAACGCCGTTTCGACTAGAATGGCTTTAAAATTTTCCTTCTGTCTGACGTGAAGTACTAAACTAAAAATTCAACATCAAATACAATGAGAATTGGATTTCGTACATGGTCATCAGAAAAAAAACAAGCTCGCCAAGGAGAATATTTTCTAGAACTCAAATATCTCATTTTGAATTGTGACGGTCTTGCACGTAACGAACGATATGTTTCTGTGAATGCTTTTTGAAATTATGATACATGGTTGGGGTGTCAAAAGCAAACTGAGTTCAAATAAAACTCACTTTAAGCCAAAAATTAGGTCAAGGCTATACAAAATGGAGTTGTGTCGTTCAAAAGCAGCTAAAGTTTTTGGAGAACTACACAAACTTGTAACTAAAGTTAAAAATGCAAAGCGGAGATTGCCTTTAGAAAAGAGGAAAATGAAACAAAAACAAATAAAAAAAAATGTATTCATATCGCATACAAACAGCGACTCCGTCTGGGGTTTCTCAAGAAAACGTGTTTAAAGCTAGATAACCAGCGCACAGTGGGATTTTGACGGCAAAAATACCTTTTTTCGAGTGTAAATAATTGTTAAATTAAGTGAAATACAGCTTTGTTTTTTTTGTAAAATATTTTTTTTTGTCCAAAATGACGCGGCAAAGTGAATGAAAGTAAATGAAACCTTGCAGTAACTGCCTCAGATTTTCGTGAATTTCAATAGGCTGGAAACATAAATTATTTTTACACATTGAACAGGGATTAAACCGGCTCAAGACCTCTTGCTTCTATATTTAAATAGAAGACAAGTTTTTAACAAAATGGCAAAGTGCCATTGATTTTCGTGGCTGCACACTACTTTTATCATGATTTCGGGTACGTGGCAACCCTCTTCAGAAAGCCTTGCTGCAATTGTCACGGACCCGAAATCATGATAAAAGTAGTGTGCAGCCACGAACATGAGCGGCCAATAAACATCGCCACGATGTTATAAAACACGGCCATTGAAATTCTCGCGAAAAAGAGCTATTGTTTCGTTGGCAAGTGCCACCATCCTGTTGGAACCACATATCTTCGACGTCCAAATTCTCAATCTCTGGCCTCAAGATGTCCGTTATCATCTCGCGATAGCGAACTCCATTCACGGCAACAGCTTGCCGGAACTCATTTTTGAAGAAGTACGGCCCGACGACAACGCAGTCCATAAACTGTAACAAACAGCCACTCTTTGTGGATGCATCGGCTTTGCAATAATCACTCGTGGATTCTCATTTGCCCAAATGCGGCAATTCTGCGCAAAATTCTCCGATTGTGCACACTTTTGGTCGATTAAACAAATCACGAAGAGCACGAAATGCATTCTTTGTGGATGCATCGGCTTTGCAACAATCACTCGTGGATTCTCATTAGCCCAAATGCGGCAATTCTGCGCAAAATTCTCCGATTGTGCACACTTTTGGTCGATTAAACAAATCACGAAGAGCACGAAATGCATTTTGATTTAAACGCCCATTTTCGTAAAAGGCTTCTGGAATCCTAATGCGCTGCTCAATTGTGTATCCCGCCAAGGTTAAATTTGTCAAACACTTATAAAAAAAAAATGTCAAATTAAGTTTGACGTTATGGTTGGACCACCCTTTATTAGACTTAAGTTATTTATATAGATGTTCTGCTTGACATCGATCACAAAGGGTTATAACAGTGTTTTCTCAAATAGTTAAATATAAAAATTGTTATATGAGCGTTGCACTGAACATTTCCATATAGGGTGATCAATGTAGAGGTTTTTTCCAAAAGGTTTTTTTCAGATTACGCGTGAGTTGTGTTAAACTTTATTTTTTTCATTTCAGTACTGTTTGCCATTTTATCACGGATAGACTTAAACCGCGAAAACCGCGGTTTTCGGGCATTTCGCCATACCGGTAGAGATGCTGAAACGAGTCATCCAAAATTTGATCTTCTCAATGGACACACACCCTGATGCGAAATTGCGTCCAAAAATAATTCAAACAATAAATGTCCTTTTGAATCAACAATAAAGATTCCACACATGATTTGAATTTGTGATTTTTTTTTTGATTTTGATAAAAATACCTCTGGATTAATCACCCAATATAATTGCGGACTCAAATACAAACACTGGGAGTAATTTTTATTAACATAAGTATGAAAATTAGGAAAATACTCGTACAACGATTTTTATATTTTACGTTATATGGGCGGTATGAGTGATTATGGGCAGATTTGAATATTTTTTTTTTAATCTGATTTGACAATATGAGAGATGTTTGCAAAATTTCAAAGCCCTAGCATGTTTCTTCTATTTTTTCCGCAGCTTGTTTTGAAACATCCCACTGTGCAGCGGCTCACTGGGAAATGTGTGTTCAAGTGAGTCATTACCCTAAGATAAGCGACGGCTTGAAGTCTAATGTAATTACATTGCACCGTACACTGAATTCCCCATGCATAAGCTCGTAATTTGCCCCAAGAATATTAATTAAAAATAATGATAATACCAAATTACCCTCAAATCATGTGCTTTATATTCTGGAATATCTGAACTTGTCAATGTTTCTAAGCAAATAGAAATGCTGGAATTTTTTGTGGAAAAATTCTACATCGCTTTTCTCACCGGATACTGATGTCTTATTTTGACTCTGACATATCGTACGTATGCGGAATTACGATCAACTGCAGTACCTAAACTATGGGTTTATCGAAAAGAATTTAAATTTAAATTATGGTTGATTAAAAATTTTCAATTTTTTGTGTATTAAAACTAACAAGGCTCCTAAAAAAAGACACAAAAAAAGAAAGATTTACTTTTTTATTTAAATGCAGTCGTACAACGAGTATTAATAAGAAAAATTCTTCCTATTAGACGAGAGCGGCAACTACTGGGACTAAACTTAGGATAAACCTTTTGACAGGCAAAGCGGTTCTCGAGTTTTAAGCGCTCGTACACCGAACATTATATTTATAAGTATATATATTAAGATTGAAAAAATTAGGGCAGTCCTGGTCACACTTGGAGCCTACTTTAAGTACGGTGTCACGGTGGGACTTAATACCCGAGGGGTAGGACGCGCTTTTACTAATAGCAGTCACAAACTGGATTCTCTCTGTTAGTCAGAGTAATAGATAATTATAAAATGCTGCCTGTATACTTTATTAGAAAGATTACCTAACGATGTTGCTGGAATTCTCAAAAGCGACGAATTTCCTATTTACCTGCGGGGTGTTGTGATATTCACACGCAGAGAACAGATTTGTTGCCACAACCGAAATTGTTGCCAACGGAATTTCGGTAGTTGCAAGTACTTTCCATTTATACCATCGCTACAATCGAATGTAAATTGTGTACACGGCAATTATCAGGAGAGGAAACTGACACTATCGGTTGAAGAGACAAAGTATCGGTAACCCCAGCTAATAACGATGATTGTGAGAACTGAATTAGTACATGTATTGGTTGTTATTAAAAAGTCTTGGTTTTAATTAATGTTTGAATTCGGCTGCCCTTACCACGAACATTTGGTAACTAGACTAAATGATGGTTAAATTTAATGTATTCGGTTCATCGGGAAAATTTGTAAGTTTCAAAACTATTAGAAAGAGTTTTTCAAGCAAAATTCAAAAAAAACTTATACCTCAAAATCTCATACCTCATAAACACACGTCTACAAAAAGACCCTTAATATGCGTCTTTTTTTAGACGTGTGTTTATTTCAAGAAGAAATAAAACGCATATCATTCTATGTCATGGCCAAAAATTTAGCTTCATTATAAGGATAAGGGTTTGCCATTATTTTTTAAAAATGATTTCGGGCAAGAGGGCGTCGCCGCGGCTGGCTCGAATAAATTCCAGCCGAAAGGCCCAATTTGCTACTTTTTGCAGCATTTAGGGCCGTAGGTTAGCAATAACGCGCCGAATGTTCTCTTCCAAGGCGTCAATCGTGTCGGGCTGATCTGCGTAGACAAACGAGTTAACATAACCCCGCAAAAAATAATCCAGCGGTGTTAGATCGCCCGATCCTGGAGGCCACGCCACAGGTCCACGACGAGAGATAATGCGCTCACCAAAAGTCTCCTTCAATAAATTGATTGTTTCGTTGCCTGTTTGGCATGTAGCGCCGTCTCGTTAGGACCAAAGGTCGTCCACATCAACATCCTTCAATTCAGGCACGAAAATGTCCTTAATCATGGCTCTATAAGTATAGCATTCCCTACACGCAGAAAAAACTATGGTTGTGGTGACAATATTCGAAGGGGATAATACTATTGTTGGGTATATGGTTGTGGTACAACAATATTATGATCCTCACAACAATAGTATGATTCAAATACAACCATACTATGATCCTCACAACAATAACATGATTTACACATAACCATACTATGATCCCCACAACCATAGTATTATTTACACTCAACCATACTATGATCTCCACAACCATAGTATGATCCTTACAACCACATACAACCATAGTATAATCCTTAGAACCATAGTATGACTAACGCACAACCATGCTTTGATCCCCAATTTTTTTTAAAGATTGGGTTAAGTTGTTATTCAACAATAGAGATTTGTATTAAATAAGTTATGTAAAAATACATAAAACTCTTTATAAAGGGAGTGATTTATTTAACAGTAGAAACAAATTATTTATTAAAAATATTTCAGTTATACTAATTCGTAGTTTGTTCTGAAAAAATTTAATTTATATATAGAAACTACTATTATTGCGTAAGATTCGTAAACATAACATTGTCAAATTAAAAATAAATGCCTGTATGATTGCCGTAATCATGTTATTGTTAACATAAAACCCATGAAACAATACTTTTGTCCCACCAATCATATTTGTATTGTTGCTACAACCATATTTTCATTTTTTAATTTGGCAACAATGCTTTTGTTACATTTCAACAATATTAATATTGCCACAATCATACTATTGTCAAAATTAAATTCAAAAAACAATACTGAGGTTGCGACAACCATACTTTTATTGCAGAGAACATACTATTGTTGCCGTGACCATATTTTTTCTCTGCGTGTGGCTTCATTTGTAAAGCAATATGGACCAATAATTCCCTCTGCCCATAGATCACACCAACCAGTGACTTTTTGAGGATGTAACAATGGCTTAGGGATTTTAATTACTTCAAATGCGACAATTTTGGTTATTAACGTACCTATTCAACCAAAAGTCAGTTTCATCGCTGAACAAAATGTTCTTGTAACAATCAGGCTCGGTGGCCATCTCGTTTTGAGCCCATTCAACACAATTTTCAAACGTTGTTCCGGAGTAAGTCTATTCATTAAGAAATGACAAACCAAACTGACGATAAATCAAGTGGCAGCAGTCAAAAAGACCAACTCCGAAAAAAGTGTGGCCAGATTGAAAACCACACGTCTAAAAAACAAATGTCCACACGCCTAAAATGTTAACCGAGCAGATTACGTCTTGCAATCTTTTAAAATTTGTATGGAAATTGACAACCGAGGGACGATGTAAGTAAAATCCAGGGGATGCTTTTAAACCCATTTGGAAAACAAATGACTTGTATTTAATGTTTAAAATAATGATCAATAACACAGTACAACAGCCAATCTGGGGGGTGAGAAATTCCAAGTCAGGGTGATGGTACTAGGTCAGTATATTAAAACCCTCAAAGGGTTTTGCGTTCGTATGTGCCAGTTTTTTTTATGACCTTTTACATTTTTTCCTTATCTTGATGTTTTTTCGCTTAGTTGTAAAATGTTGGCAAAAACGTAGTTTGACGTAACTCGAGAACGACTAGTTCGATTTTGCTGAAATAAATTGAGAAAAATTAATAACTAATCTTTAATCCATTAATATACTGTTTCTCTACCAAATCAACATTTTTGCAATTAGAAATAAATTTAGGAAGAAAATTTTGCCAAAATTTTTTTTTGTTTTTTTAAAACATATAAATCCCAAACGGAAAAACGTGTAGAGTCTTATAACTTTCACGCAAAGTCACATAACCTATAAACAAAATGCGACATATATCATAGAAATCGATTAAAGCGTTCTGCTTTTATTCAAAATTAAGTAACTTCACTTAATTGTAAATAAAAGCAGAACGCGTTAATCGCGTTCCACAGTGTAATTGCTTACTTAATGTGTTTTTGTCTTAAACAAAGTTTTTTATTAATGATATTTATTAATGCTCTGATAACCAAAGATATGTTACAACAAAGAACTAAACGAAGTTTTGTTACTAGCTTTTCTGTTGTCACTACCAATTATTGGTACCAAACTAACTTATTCTTTGTAATTAGTTGGTTGCCATAGCCGCCTCTGGTGGCAATAAACAGTTTTGTTGAATTCCGTTGGTATGACCGATTTATTAACTGTGAACACTATATTATGGAAGCCATCACCCTTTGGTATGTTGGACCATATACCAATATTACCATGGAAAGTTGGTGATTGCAAATTGTAATTATCCATTAGAATTTTTTGTAGCTCGCAATGATTTCTAACTGATTTTCTCTCTTTGTGCAGGAGAACCGTTTTAAGACATCTTAATCTACCCCAATAGGTCCAAAATCGATTCGTGTGCAGCTGGAAAAAGATCTTCTTGATAAGCGTGTCATATCAGTTGGATAAGAGGGGAATGCTTTTACAGTCTGGCATACTAGTTACAGACAATGCAGCACAATTTGTTTGCCCCCTCTTTTATAAATAAAATCACTCCACCGATAAAATGAACCGATTTGTTGGCTCCAACCAAATGACCGAATGCGAGTCCCAAATCTTACATAATATATAAGTGATAATTTTAATTTGTGAGAAAATTGATATAAGGAGCCTCTTTGGACTTTAGAGCCCAATAATCACGCCCAAATGTCAAGTGATGCACAAGTTAAGTCCCTTACATCACTGTAAGGGAAACTTGTTACCCTTTAGCCAGATTTGGTCAATTCTTAATACGTTTTATCAAAAAAAAAAACAATTAGTAAGATGGTCAGTATTATATGTACTTTATAGGGTTGTACTTATAGATAAGTATTTTAAGGAGTTACATACGGAATTACAAACTTATAAAAGGTAAGTAAGAACGCTCGTATTCATTTCTATATAAAAACACGTATTTTTTGAGGTTGTTCTAATTTTCAAAAAAAACTTGTTGGTATAAAAAAATCCGTCAAATGGACAACATCACTCTATTGACAGGCCATCACTTTTTGTACTCTCCACCATACAATGGAGGGTATATTAGTTTTGTCATTCTGTCTGTAACACCTTGAAATAATCATCGGAGACCCAACAAAGTATATATACTTGATCCTCGTAAAATTCTAAGACGATGTTGTCATGTTGTCCGGCTTTCCGTCTGTTGAAAACAAGATAGAGCCTGCGTAAAAACAGCTAGGGAGCTGAAATTTGGCACAAACATGTGTAGTTAACCTAGCATGGGCTATATAGCTCTACGGGAAGTTGGTGTTGGAGACCCTCAACCGACACTTCCTCATAAAAATTAGTTTTTTTATTTGGAAATATCCGTCCAGTTTCTTGAGCAAAATCACTGAAATTTTGCAACTAATAATCTCTATATAGGCGCAATCATATATGTAAAAATAGTTTAGATTGGGCCACCATTTCTTTTACCTCCCATACAAACGGCCTAATAGGCCTTGAGAAATAATATGACTATAACTCACCACAAACTTGACCTATCGAAATGATATTTTACACATCAAGATTTCTATATACAACACACTTCTACACTGAATTCGGTTGAGGTCGGAAAAATCCTACTGGTACCTCCCACACTAACGGTCTCATGGGCCTTGAAAAATAATATGACTATAACTCACCACACACTTGACCTATCGAGACGAGATAAATATATAGAACAGACTTTTGCGCTAAATTTGGCTAAGATCGGAAAGGTCCTACTGGTACCTCCCTCACAAACGGTCTCATGGACTTTGAGAAATAATATGACGATAACTCACCACAAGCTTGACCTATCGAATTGAAATTTTGCACATAAAGATTTATATATAGAACACACTTATGCACCAAATTGAGTTGATATTGGGTAGCCTCTTTTGATACCTCCCATACAAACGGTCTTAAGAGCCTTGAGAAATAATATGACGATTACTCATAACTTACTTGACCTATCGAAATGAAATTTTACACATAAATATTTCTATATAGAGCACACTTCTGGACCAATTAGAGTTGTGATTGGGAAGTCCCTTCTGATACCTCCCATACAAACGGTCTTATGGGCCTTGAGAAATACTATGACGATAACTCACCACAAACTTGACCTATCGAATTGAAATTTTGCACATAAAGATTTATATATAGAACACACTTATGCACCAAATTGAGTTGATATTGGGTAGCCTCTTTTGATACCTCACTTACAAACGGTCTTAAGGGCCTTGGGAAATAATATGATGATAACTCATCACTAACTGGGCCTATGGTGACCTAAATTACAAAAATTAAAAAAATAGTTATTTATTAGGGAATCTGGTGGAGGGTATCCAAAGTTGGGTACAGCCAAACTTAACATTTTTACTTGTTTTAATTAAATTGTACATGACTTTTACTAAGAGATTTGGCTGTATCTAACCAATGAGCGAATTTGAGCTGAGGAGTTGTTTCTGGTTTATTCTTAGGGGTTTTGTAAAATCTTGGGTTTATGCGAAACAAAAACTGAAAAAATTCCTGAGTTCAAATCCGAGATCCAACGTGTCATTGGTGAGTAATAAATGACAGCTAAGTCGATTTCGAATTGGATTTCGCAGACATAAAGTCAAAATTAATCGAATATCTCACACCCTCACATCTCACAAAACTCATAATTATTTTCCAAATCCTTTTTTATTTGGAGCATATCAAAGCATTTATTTGTTTTTTTTCAAAGAAACGTATGCAAAATATAATTTATTACCAGTATTTACAAATGCGTAATTGTAGACATATAAACATACGCACACACACACACATACAAGGTTTTACAAATGAAGTCTAAACAATGAGTGTGTGTGTGTCACGTTTTCAAAGAAAATCGTAACAAATTCAATTGCCGGTCGCTCGCTCAGTCGGTCGTCGCTGTTGTTTTTATTTCGATAGTATTTCCTGTTATTTTTACTTGATTTGAGTTTTTATTTATTTTTTCCACTTCAAAAAGCGTTTAAATACGTACATATTGATTCAATTTGTCTTCTGTACGTAGTGTATGCGAATGTTTAAGTGTGTGTGTTTGACTTCAGAGACGCAGATCGGGTTTCAAAACCAAATAACATTTAATGAGTTCGGTTTGGTTTTGTTTTACTCTGATTGTTGAATTATTGAAAATGACAGATTTTTCGCTCTATTTACTTTAGGCCGTTTTGGTTTGGCACGATATGGGCGAGCATTATCGCTGCTGCTGCTGCCATGGCTGATGATTGCATAAGCGGTCAACCGATATTAAGACCCTACATCCAACTATATATTTAGTATACAGTTATAATGATGTCAACGATTAGAATCGCTTGGAAAATGTTAGCATACTCGTAAGTGGTCATTAAATATTTGAGCCGGTATCCAAATCTTAATTTCACAACCACGTCAACTGTAAATGTATATTATTTAAAACCAGCGGAAACGGAAACAAAACATATGAGTAGTGGCCGTGAATCACATTAGGCGAATTCAAATTAAATTTCGATTAAAAGCAATATTTGCATGTAGCTGAAATGTAAATTTGGGTCTACACACAGAGAAAATGAAGATTTGAAATCGGTCCAAAATTCCTTCGGTTTTTCGATTGCAAACTCCATATCGATGGAAATTTGGTTCAACATACCCAAATGATGAAGTGTTTGATAATATTATGGCACTGATAATTAACAATTCGGTTGTAATAATAGAAGGATAAGCAAATTATTGTATGTGGGAGTGAATTACTCCACAATATAATGAGATCAAGTTTGTTATTGTTTGTCATATGGGAAAAGAAAAGTAAGTAAGCGAAGTCGAGGCAAACACATCACCGTCGGTAGACGTACAATCCGCCGTTGGTATGGGACGGCTCTTCGGTACGGTTTAAATAATTGTCTAAAATGTTCGTTGCTACCAACAATTGGCATTGACAACAAATTGCTTTCAAAATATGTGGCTGTAGCGTTCGAATTTCTGCAACAATGTTGGCCTTGAGTTGAAGGATTGTCTCGGGCTTGTTTACATAAACTCGCTCCTTCAAATAACCCCAAAGAAAATAGTCGGGTGCCGACAAATCTGGCGATCGCGCTGGCCAAATAATTTCCGAATTTCTGGAAATTATTCGCTTTCCAAAAATTCGACTTAAAAGTTCCATTAAATCTCGGACAGTGTGGCCAGTTGCTCCGTCCTGCTGAAACCACATACCAGGTCTATTTTCGAGAGCAGGACGTAAACAATTGTTTATCATAAACCGAAACCGTTACAGCACTTCTATCTTCATTCTCGAAGAAGTAAGGCACAATGATAGTCGCAGATGTGAAGCCACACCATACTGCACACCTAATGGGATGCAATTGGCGTTGATGAATTGCTCTTGGATTTTCAGATCCAAAAGTTCTGATTATTAACAAAGCCATTCCATGAAGTTCATCATTTTGAGCCATTGAAATGAGCTTCGTCATTTTGCGTTGAAATAATTGATCGCTGATTTAAATAATAAAATTCTATTATTCTGGTTCTTTGTTCAGTTGTGAGTCTCTCCATTATTTATTCTCCTAGTGTTATTTATACAATCTGAAAAAAAATATATAAACGAAAAAGTTATTAAATGTTTAGTCCCATAGTAACTTTTGGCTCACCCTGTATGAAGAACAATAAATACAGGAAGGACTCACAAACATGACGCCGGGAAGAAAATTGTAAAATTTTTAAATACCAAGAGGACCCTTAATATAAGACCTAGTCCTAAAATTAAGCAATTTATTTAGTATCTTAATTTTTTCCCGAATGTCTTTCCTATATTAATGCCTGGAGCGAAAACAAAGCTTGTTAAAGAGAAATTGTTTGAAGATGTTTTTTGTTATGTATACTAGAAAATAACACTGTGCGACAGCCACAATCGGTTTGGGATGAAACCACCGGGGAAAGTTATATCGGTCAAAAAAAGGTCATACGTGTCCCAGCGTTTCGTTGGGTCTCATCTAGGAATCGAGATATATCGATTTGATATATTGTTTATATATATATTGTTTATATATATATATTTGTTTCAGCTAAATCGGACGAGTGGTTCTCGAGTTATGTCAAACAAAAGAGCCTAAAACGTGACAAATTCCCCTATACGATACTTACTAACTTCAAATCGATATATCTCGATTCCTAGATGAGACCCAGCGAAACGCTGGAACACGTATGACTTTTTTTACCAATATAACTTTCCCCGGTGGTTTCATTCCAAACCGATCACTGACCCTTACCATTTGTCGCAGAGTGTAATCAAACAAGAAGTGGTCTCATCGGCAAATTCGTATTGGGCTCATTTGCACGAGAGTGAAACTAAAGTGAAACTAAAAATCAACTCAAACTGTAAGTTCAAGAGAATGTTCACCATTCAAACAAACAAAATTGTCGAATATGGATGGAGTGCTTCCAACCCACAGACACTCCATAAAACGGAATTGCATCCACTTCGTGTCGCAGTGTGATGTGCAGTTTCATCACGCTGCATTGTCAGGCCCTACTTCTCTGCAGAAAATGGTCACACCGTTACGGTTACTGGAGACCGTCACTGGAGCATGAGAATTTCTTTCAATTTTGTGTGGTTTCAGCATGATGGTGTTACTCCTCACATCCGGCCGGCCTGTTATAAGAGAATTGCGACGAGAATTTCCCAATAAGCTGATATCCAGAAACTCCACATTCCGTAGGCCCCCAGGTCTCCTGACCTTACTGCACCTGACTTTTTCTTGTGGGGTTATTGCAAACAGGAAGTCTACAAAGCAAAACCAACTAATTGGAATGAACTAGAGCAATCCATTCGAGAAACAATTGCGACTATTCCTGTCACAACTCTCCAAGCAGTAATGAACAACTTTTCGGTAAGATGCCGCAAATGCATCAACGAGCTGGGGGCATTTAAATTCCATTATTTTTAAAACTTATTAAGCTATATTTAATAAAATTGAATTAGCTTTAAC
Organism: Hydrotaea diabolus; assembly: GCA_963513945.1. Classification (NCBI taxonomy): domain Eukaryota; kingdom Metazoa; phylum Arthropoda; class Insecta; order Diptera; family Muscidae; genus Hydrotaea; species Hydrotaea diabolus. The sequence goes on from OY740718.1 coordinate 191,065,707, forward strand.
GTGAATATAAGAAAAAATAATTCCATACACAGAAAAAATTTGATTTGATTTTTTTTGATGTAGTAACATCATCAGCCACCCTGTATGTAAGAAGCCTTTAACGAATAATATATACATATAAGTATACAAACAGAATGTATTGAAGTATCATGAGTTCGAGTTACTGACTTACCTTTGTGCATCTGAGGTTGTGTTTTTGTTCCCATTATGTTATTTATGGAAAGTGTTTTCTTTATCGAAATAAGTAATTCCGCCAACATATGTAAAAAGTATTCCAAAATATGTTTTGAAGGTAGGTGGTAGGCAGGTAGGTAGGTAGGTAGGTGCGTTTTTTGTAGATCGATATGAAGGTCGTTACACTTAAGTTTAGTTAAAAAGTCTATAAAAATAAAAAATATTACAGCCGACTTGACGTATTTTCAATATTCACGCGAGAAAAAAGGCAAACTACGCTAATTGCAAGAGAACGTCTTTAAGTGCACTTTATTGATTCGGTTCCAATACGGAGCTGGAGGTTACGATTCAAAACACAATTAAAAATAATTGAAAATTCTTCACCTTTTCACTGTTTACTTTCGGTGTTGGTGTTTCTGTTTTTTTTTTATAGTTGTTGTTTGTCACTGTTGTGTGGTTTCTTAATAGAAATAAATTTAGCACTTGTTTAGTAATTGTCTATCAATATATTTAATTAACAACTTTGTTATTGTGGCAAATTAAGTTGTTGTTGATTGATGGACGTATTATTTGTTTGTCCGCCGTCGATCGTTAACCACACTGCACTTGTCGTAGTCGCAGTGGACTTTCGAACAGGTTTCTTTCCAGGTGGTCTCGGCTTAAGCGGTGGCGCTCTTCTGCGTTTCAGACTAATCGTTGGAGTCTCCTGCTGCTGCTGATGATGATGATGACTTAATTCAAAGTGATACTCCATGTGGTGGGCGTTTGAAGTACGTTGGATATCTAAAATTAATCAAACAAAAAAAAAGACGAAACGAATGAATTCACTTACGAATGAATGAGTTTACAATAACAACTACTATAGGGGGCTGGTCAAATTAAAAATGTTTCATATTTATTAAATATTTAAAGAGAGAAATGCGCGCATACAGTGTCTTACAGCAGAGTCTGTTGAATTGACCACGAAAAATCAAAAGTAAAATATTGATTTGACCGTGGGTTCAACACCGCTTTGTAATAAGCCACGTTAATGATAATCACCTGCATAACAGGTGCCTCTATTGTGCCCAATTTCTCAGCGTTCAATTAAACAAGCAATTATGTAAACCTCATTACAATAAAGTATAAATATAAAAGATGTCCTCGAAATGTTTGAAAGAGATTGCCGGGGACTTTATAGAAAGGGACCTAAAGGTAAAAACCAGTTTTGTTCAGGAGAGCCATTTTAAATATTTAAATACGTGTATCATTGGTGTACCATACATTTAACAGAACGCGCATATCTCTGGGAGGGAAAACTTTTGGGGCATGGGATCGGTCTCATTCGATGCTCATATGTTGTCCACATCAAAAAACAGTGAAAAATGATTTTTTTTACCCCTAGGTCCCTTTCTCTATGCGCTGTCACATATGCTCTTAATTTAAAAATTCTGCTACGATTAGTTGCTCTTTACTGCCAATACCAACTTTACTAAAAAAGAATGTTTAGATACAGGTATATCGAATAAAACTACCCTAATTCCTCCTCAAAACTGCCAAAGACGTATCCATGGTGGAACTGCCTTCTTAGAGATGTTCCACTAAAAAACTCTAAATGATGTTACTAAAGACTAAACTCATCACGAACATTCGCCAAATCGGATAAATATTAACGACTTTTTTACTTTTTTCATACACACAGAGAAAAAAATTAGTTGGAAATCAGCTGGAACTACTATGATTCGGTTGTAAAAGATGAATTTTGGTTGCGAGCACCCAATGTTTATAATCGTAATGGATATTCGGTTCGTACTGTACTAACAACTTGTTGATCGGTCGTACCAATGAAACGCGAAATAGATATTTAGTTGTCACAACTGGTGGTTGTTCCAACCAATAGGTTTGCAAACATTTTGTTGTTGTAACCAATTATTAGTGATGATAGCAGAAACTTCATCATAACAAAAAACGGGTGGCTAATAAATATATTTTTTTAAAATAAAATAAATCGATTATTACTGACTTAAAGCCAATTGATTAACCAAATTGTTTTCCATTTAATACCATTATCCATCATCATTTCCTTTTTTCTAGTCACGACCCTCACTATAAGTACTTTTAGTACTTCAATTGGTTAAAAAATCATTGGTCAAAATCAGTGTCTCTAACTAAAATTTTAATTTTTTTTATTGCCCTATTTTTTTCGTTGAAGTTTTAGACCCAAAAATTCTCTTCTGAAGGTTCGGATTCTTGGTACGTTGCTATTGTTCCAATAACTGAAAATTGCAAATTACCAACTAACATTCGGTTGTACTGATGGAATACTAGAGGTGCATGTAACCTCAATCATCCAGCAAAAAAGTCGGTTGTTGCAAACAAATTTCTTCTCTGTGTGTACAGTTTAAAGATGCAAAATGAAAATTTCCTCGGCCCATAAAAAAATAACTGAAAGTTACCAGGGCCATCATTTTAGAAATTTAAAATAATCATCAGTCTTTTATTTCCAGAAGAAAGTATTCACTACCCGAGAAAGTCCGCAATTTTGATGTAGCTAACCTAACAGGGTTTGGTTACTGTAAAGAATTTTTCTGCTGTCACCACCAATTATTGGAACTAAACTTACATGTTCTTCACAATTGGTTGGTTGTCATAACCACCAGTTTTGGCAACCAATAGTTTCACTGAAGTCGGTTGGTATAACCGACTTATTAGTTGTCAGTATCGAAATATTATTGTAGATACCATCTCATGGTATATGGAACCATGGATCCAACCGAATACTTGTAGTTCGGACGAATTTCCAACTGATTTTTTCTCTGTGTGCAGCATTTGCTAGGCCTTTTCAAAAAAACTTGTCTCAAAGAACTTTGATTGGAAAACGTATCTCAAAAATATTTTGGTATTGATTACTCGAATACACAAAAGTAGGGGACTATTCAATATTTTAACAACACATGTGTGAATGTGAAATAACCCTTTCAGCTAATCATGCTATCATTTCTAATTATGTAGGAAGAGGTGGTAAAGTCAATTCAAGTTTAAAGTCTTGAAGGGGTTTGCCTGCCAGAAGAAAATGAGTTTTACTTATAGTTTACACTATTTTTGTTTTCTGACCGAGGAGAAGGTGGAATTGTGTCATCCTAAAATTTGTGTCAAAAATTTTGAATATCCATGTGAAAAAATATAATTTTATTATTAACACACGCTCCCTGGCACACATACATACATACACACGTGTACGAAGATATACTCACATATTTGAGCATAAAAAAGGCTTATGGAATCATGTTAATGTATATTAGAGTGGTTCTTATTTTTAACCATCATCAGAATGCTAAAACTTACAAATATCATATTTTTAGCATTAAAAGTCCATGCTTTGACCTGAAGGACCAAGGTGCATGGTTACGCGCTTTAAGGATGCATGATTACGCGCCGTATTTTCTGACAAATTTCAAGAATAATTTCATATATGGACTCGTTACGGAATTTGCATTGTTATGAGTGCATATACGTCCATATAAACTAGTCGTGGCTTCTTTTATCCATAATGGCTCTGGGCAAGCCGCATTCTCCGAAAAATCGTCAAAAGAAATCTGAATTTTTATAGATTTGTAGTGAAATTTATTTTTTGGGCTCCAGGGCCAAGTCCGAATCCTAGCTTATTCTTGAAAATAAGTTCATATTTGGATTCGAAGTGAAATTTTGTTTTATTTTGGACCCTTATGTCCATATTCAACATTGGATACTTCACTATTCGACATAAGGTGACCCTTAGGGCCCCCATATTTAAACATTTAAAATAAATCCATATTTAGATTTGTAGCTAAATTTGCTTTAATTTAAGAACCTATAGGGCCATATTTAGCATTGGTCGTTTGTTCGAAATAAGGCGCGATGTCAAATTTTTAGGAGATTTTAAAATGACATTCCCATATCGACTCTCAATGGATTTTCATTAGTAAAAGTTTCTTATGTCCATAGGTGCCGGGACACCAAAACTGAAAGAATCTGCTGTCATGCTAACTTTGAGTGCGTCTATACGCCAATAAAAATGGTGCTTGGACAAAACAGGGTAATTTTTTCAGAACAACCCTAAGTCTTATAAAAAGAAACTTTTTTTTTTAATCAACAAAAGGACTATAAAATGGACGGCGATCTTTAGTGAATGATTGTGATTTTCATTAAGGTTAAATACATTTTTAAGTATACATTGAACAGGGATTAAGCCGGCTCAAGACCTCTTGCTTCTATATTTAAATAGAAGACAAGTTTTTAACAAAATGGCAAAGTGGCATTGATTTTCGTGGCTGCACACTGCTTTTATCATGATTTCGGGTCCGTGACAACCCTCTTCAGAAAGCTTTGCTGCAATTGTTCAAAGTACAACCGAACTCTATGAGGCCAGACTCTCCCCAAACGAATGAGAACTACTGTTGTAAACCTTACTTTTAAAGTTTTTTTCACACAATTGCCCACGAATTGCCAACATTTTTAAGTATTTTAGATTTAGTAAGGAATTATGTATTCCATGGACTAAATAAATAAAATTATAAATAAACTTTTTGCATTTTGGTTATTTTTTTGGGTCTAAACCTAATAGGTTGCACCATTTATATTCGGGAAAAAATGATCGAACTATTTATTTTTCATTTAGCATAGATTAAACAAAAAGAAAGTACGAGTTATCTTGGAGAAGTGAAAACTCGTAGTTACTTGAAAAAAATTTAAAATAAAGCTTATCGAAAATCAAGGTATTGTAAATTGATTAAAAATGTTGTGTTTATGACCTGACGAATGCCTTAATTTGGGAGTACCGTATAATCAAGGCAAAAAGCCTACACAAATTTATACACAAGACTCCATCTGAGAGCTTTACTAATAAAGGACAATGTCCATCTTACTTTTTTCTTTTGTGAGCCGGCTTAAAAGTAACTTCTATGAACGAGTTTTGAAATTCTTGTCAGGCGATTTCAATATGCTTTTGCCTTTACCCAGTTTAAAGTACGTCGTTCAAGCATACAGGCGGGCAACACCTGGTTATCAGTGGCAAGACATGTTTGAATGACAGTAAAAAGTCCATTTGGAATTAAATCGATAAACACCAACAACGACATTGCAATCAATGAAATTAATATTAACAAAAACAAGTGCATTACATTGACCTTGGTACGAGCGAGATTGAAACTCAAATAAACGCATTGACTAATAAATAAATATTCAATAATATTCAATTTACACAAAGTAGTTATACGTAAATATAAAATTGCATCAGAAACCAAAATAAGCCTAAACCAAAATACATTACGAGTATATTTCGAAAAACGCTAATTCTGTGTTACTTAAAAGTCAAATTTAGTTATTATTATTACACTCTTCATTATAGGATTGAGGGTATATTTACTGTATCATTTACGTTTGCAACACCTCGGAGTACTGGTGGGAGACCCCATATTCTGAATCGCAGTAAAATGCTACTATGATCTATTTATATCCGTCTGAGTTTGGTCGCTCTATTGAAGCAAGGTGAAATTTTGCAGAAACATGCGTTAATGGATCAGCACGGTAGCATTTTTATTTAGACTATGCGAGTATTGTGTTAAAATTGGCGTAGACCCCGCCCATCAATCCCTGAACTATAAAAGACTATACCTCCCGAACTAATACCAATATGACGATAGAAGTAGCTATACGAGGGAAGATCAATAATTCCGCAACTTTCCGACGTCCATTGTAGTTATATAAAATGCAACGCTGATCCCATGTGTCTGTGTCTGGTTAATTTTTTCATGGTAAATGTTTGATAACGAAGACAAAATAACGTTACTTATATATAAGGTAAAATGTACATACAAAATAGTTGAGTTACTCGTATCATTATATAAGGTTGGTTTTTTCAAGAGAGAGGCAGAAAAATGTGCGACATAAACAATGCGCACATACATGCGAATAGTTTCTAATCTTTTTTCTATTCAGGTATTTGTCTGCTGAAAACTTCAAACTGTTTCTATTAGTGAGGAAAATGATTGAAAAAATCTGCAAAAATATGTACGAGTATTTATTTCTATTAAATAAAATAAAAAATAAACTTGTGAAAAATTAAATTTTTTTGCTTTATTCAAATGTTAGTAATATTATAATTTAATATTAAAAATTTGTACAGTAGCTATATTTCTGGTTAAAAGAGGTAACCAAAAATTAGTTAACTTAACAATAAAAAAAATTTAATAACTATCTTCATAGTTAATTATATTAACAATTTCATTGTATTGTTTCAATAAATTAACCCTCAAATTGTAGTATTGACAATTTTCATGGTTAAAAACAATGCATTGTTTAAACAACAATAATTATTTCAATAATAACAATTTTTATGGTTAAACAATGCATTGTTAAAACAACAATTATTATTTAAAAATTAACAATTTTCATGGTTAAAAAAATTCAACCATAGAATAGTTAAATTAACTATTATTATTGTTAAATACCAGTCAACAACAAAATGTTCAAATTAACATTGTATAACGTAGACTCCAAATCATGTTTATTTATGGTTAAGTTAACCCTTTATAAGGTTATTATGTTCTGTTAAATTAAACATTATTTTTGCGGCAATCAAACCAAGGAAAAGTTTGATAAATACTATGGGGACTCTGCACCATCAATTTCATTGGTAAAAAAGTGTTCGTCATGGTCGCACAAGTACAAATTACGCTGAACGTTCTGGGCGGCCAATTGAGGTCAATATACCCGAAAATGTCGAAAAAATCCACAATATGGTATTGGCTAATCGAAGAGTAAAAGTGCGTGAGAGTGTTGATGATATACGCATATCATATGGCAGTGTTTCATTAAGATAATGCGCGGGTGCACCCGTGTGCACTCTCAATAACAAAATTGGATAAATGGGGTTACGAATTGGTACCTCAACCGCCATATTCTCCAGATTTAGCCTCCAGTGACTTTTTGTTATTTCCAAACCTAAAGAAATGGCTCGGTGGAAAGGTATTCAGCACCAACGATGAAATTATTGCCAACTTTATGGACCTCCAAAAATCCTATTTTGTATTCAGATAAAAGGAGATATAAAAGTTTATTATTGACCTGCCCTCGGAATTATTGATCTGCCCTGGTATATAATGTTGGCATGGACAGAAACACGCCCTAAGAGAAAAGACACAGGTGCCTATTGAAATGTAATCTATGATGGAGGGCATATAAGCTCCGGCACCGCTGAACTTAATTCGTCCATTTGTTAGAGGTTCGCAAATACAGCTTAAACTTGGTAGTTACAACTCATTACCATTCGCTGTACCAGATGATGACTTCACTTCGAATATATAAACTCTAGGAGTTTTAAAATGTGTGAGAAGCTGCACTATAAAAATATCTAAATGTCGAACTTTTTAATGCAACTCTAGCTCTACTTATTCAATCTTTAATTAGTAACTACTTATTTTCGGTTTCATAATAATGCAATGCGTAATAAGAGGTAAATTCTCGGTAATGCAATTGGTAATGAATCCTCTTACTGAGCTTTTTTTTCCACTTCTTTAGTAGGTACGTCATTTGTTTAGAGGCTCTCTTGTTGGTAAATTTGCGAGGGTCTATACACGTAAAGCTGAAATTATTGTCTCACTATTTCTTTGTTCCTTTTTTGGATTGGATTTTGCTCACCATTATTGCCGTAACACAAATTTTTTCGTCTTATTAGTGAGACTCACTCTGCAGTAAGGACTTCCATTTCGCACCATTTGTTTCCTTCGCACAGACTTCTAACCTTCTGTTAAAGAGGTTTCGATGTCTTCAAAAACAACTCTAAATATCGTTTTGAAGCTAACTTCCCAGCCAAATCAGCTGCCACAATCAAAGTCGCACATCTAACTGCAATCGCACATATTTTGCATTTATCGTCGATTAGTGCACAAACGTGTTTTTAATAAAACATTTTCAAAAATTCCAAATCATTTGAATGGTACAGATTATGATAATTTTTGCAAATTTCATGTACCACCAGTATTCATTTATTTATTAATAATTCAACAAAATAAGTTAAATACAAAAAAACAACTAATGTAAATATGCGTGCATCCGTTCACTGACGAGAGAAATTGTCAGGCTGAAGTAAATAAACAGCAATGATTGCAATATTAAATAAAAATATAAATAAGTTAACAAATACAATAACAAGAAATGTAGAAATAATATAAACAAAAAGTCAAATATTTCTAAATAAATAACACGTATTTCCAGGTAAATGTTATACAGTAGAGTGGGTCGCAATGTTGTCACTCCATAAATAAACTTGTATAGTTTTATGAAATTCATTTGTCCCACTCTAGAAAACTCTTAAAGTAACTGAGCCTGTCTATGAGTTGTTGGGCGACATGGATGTACTCGTAGTTGGCTGGATAAAAACCCTAGGACGCTGAGAATGATTGTTGACAAGTGCGGGTGAGTACACAAAAGGGGACGAATGGGGCTCCTGTTGAAAGACCATGTCACATCCAATCATATGAAATCGGTTTTCAAAAAATTATCCGAAAATGGTCTTCATTGAATTTTGGTACAAGTAGTTATTTGAGGAAAGTCTCAATCTAAAGTTTAACAGCCGTATTCATAAAAAAATCTTAATTGGGATTTAAAGTATATATTAGTTAACAAACACTTTTTGCCTAACAAATGATTGTTGAGAAAACGTATTCATAAACACTACTTTAACTAATATACAATTCAATCAATTTGTCGATTCAATGCTGGCAACACTGTCGTTGTCATTTCAATCTTAATGATGCAGTTATACGACTATCAATTATGTGAGTAGTAGTCGAATCTATATATTTTTTGTATTGTTTATTTTACAAAGAACTGATTTAATAAACAAAAATATATATATACTTACTTGTAAAATAAAAAAAAAAACAAAATCGTGTTTAAATAAAAGACAAATTGAGATCAATTATGTATTACTGATAAAAAAAAAGTATTCGAATAACGAATATTATTCTTATTTTGATTGTTTACACATCACTAGTGAACTTTTTACAATTTTCCCTTTTTTGTGTTGTGTTTTTTCCATAAAGAAGTTTTTATAAATGAAAATGGAAAAAGACGATTGCAAACGCAAAAAAAATTACCGTATCCATTCTAATCTTATACTTTAAAAATATTTTTTCTTAGTTGTATTAGAAAAATTCAATTAATATGTGTGTATATGTAGACAAACAAACACAAACGTCACTTTAAAACACTGTTAAAGTAGGGTCGAAAGAATATTAAAATGCACACATTTAATAATGGTTTACAAAACGATTATTAAGCTTATAATCGTTTATGAATACAGTTTTCATACATTAAGCTTAACAATCGTTTGTAAAGCTGTTTTAAATTTTTAAATTTTTATGTAAGAGTTTATCTTTAATGAACCATTTCCAGCGTCGCTAAAACTTTATTTGGAATTTATCGGCAATCACATTTGCTAACTTGTTTTCAGAATGTATATGTGAACTAAAATATAATAAAATAAGAAGACGTGTTATCGGCGTATTCGTATTGATTTATCAGCACAAAATGTGTTAAGAGGAACTACAAATTAACTCAATCAGATATTTAAAAGACATTTTGCACATTTTCACAAAGCAAACTTGCAGAATTTAATTGGTTTATTATATTTCATTGTTTATTTTGTTACATTTTTTAGTTACAAATTGTCTGTTTTTGACAAAATCGCCGAAGAACTTTCTTGTTATTCCATTCTATTTGATGTACACAAATAAAAACAACGGTGCCATATTATCCTTAAGTTTGTTCGATGGTGCCCGATTATGGCCAATATGGCAAAGTAACTAGGTAACTACACGCCGAGAACAGATTGGTTGCTACAAACGAATTTGTTTGAAACCCGAATAATTGAGTTTGCATGAATTAGCCTATTTCCATTAGTGCAAACGAATGATTGAAGTGGACTATACTATCAAGTTTATATTAGTGCAACCGAATGCTAGTTGATACACTAGAATGTTTAGTAAATGTAACTAAATAACGGGTGATCCATCTTGAGGTATTTTTTTCGATAGCCTTTTTTTCACAGATTTCGCGTAAGTTGTGTTCAACTTTATTTTTTTTTCGGTATTGTTTGCCATTTCATCATGAAAAGACTTACTTCGAAAAACCGTCTCAAAATTGTGCAACTGTATAATGGAAATGAGCGTTCGGTGAGAAACTCTTTCGACCACAATTTTGTTCAGTGATGAGGCACATTTTTGGCTCAACGGCAACGTCAATAAACAAAATAATCGCATTTGGGCTGAAAAGCAACTAGAAGAGGTTCCAGAGTTAACATTATACCCTGGTGGAATAATCGGTCTAAAATTTTTCAAAAACGATGATGGTCGCAACGTAACAGTGAATGGAGCTCGCTTCGCGCCTTGATATTGAAATTTTTGCTTCCTGAAATTGAAGCCCGTAATTTTGACGACATTTGGATTTAGCAGGACGGCTCCACTTGCCATACAGCTGCTCAAGCAATGGATCTATTAAGAGGTCAATAAGAAGAGCAGCCAATTTCACGTTTTGGACCGGTGAATTGGCCGTCTACGAGGGCGACCGCAAAACTACCTGGCCTGGCACATTTTCTGTTTTACTAGCAATTTTTTTTGTTTTGTTTTTTAAAAGCAATTTTATAAGCCATCTGTCGAAATTTCCGAAATATTTAATGATTATTTTCTTTGTTACAGGTGATTGAAGTAAACAAGTTTTATAATTTTTGAAAAATGGAAAATAAAGAGTTTCGTGCGGTAATTAAACACTTTTATATGAAAGGTTATACGCCACAATTAATCAAAGATGAATTGGATTCTGTTCATGGTGATAATGCACCATCATACTCCACCGTGAAATCCTGGGTTCAACAATTTAAAATGGGTCGTTCAAGTACGGAAGATGAACAACGCTCTGGATGACCGAAAACTGCTACTACTATTGAAAACATTAAAAAAATATTTAATGAAGTGACTAAAGATAGACGAAAACAGCTCAGAGGACTTGCTGATATTGTTAAAATACACGAAAAACAAGTTTGGAGTATTTTACATGATGAACTCCACATGAAAAAGCTATCCGCAAGATATGTGCCGCGTTTGTTGACTTTGCCCCAAAAAATCGTCCGTTGGAGCAATTCCGAGGAGCCTTTAGCGATTTATCAGCGTAATCCAATAGAGTTCTTGCGCCGATTCATAACTGTTGATGAAACATGGATCCATCACTACATCCCAGAATGCAAAATACAGTCAAAACAATGGGTAGAAGCTGGTAAAAGTGGTCCCAAGAAGGCGAAAACTGTTAAGTCAGCAGGAAAAGTAATGGCCACAGTATTTTGGGATGCAAGGGGTATAATATTTCTTGATTATCTTGAGAAATTAAAAACTATAAATAGTGAATATTGTTGTGCATTATTGGATCGGTTGAGTGAAGAAATCAAGATAAAACGACCGCATTTAGAAAAAAAAAAGTTATTTTTCATCAAGATAATGCTCCTTCACTCACTGCATTTTTAACTCAACAATAACTGGCCGAATTACGATTTAAAATTGCTCCGCATCCACCATATAGTCCAGATTTAGCTTCTTCTGATTATTTCTTGTTTCCAAATTTAAAAAAAATCTCGGTGGCAAAAAAATTTCGTCCAATAGCGAGGTTATTGCTAAACTGATGCATATTTTGAAGGTCTTGAAAAATCTTATTTTTCGGATGGAATTAAAAAACTTGAAAAACGTTTGATGAAGTGTATTGAGTTGGAAGGAGATTATGTTGAAAAATAAATAATAATAGTTCAAAAAAAAACGGTTCTTTTTATGTTAGGCCAGTTACTTTTGCGGTCGCCCTCGTAGATTGTGTAATATCACAGCTATAGACTTTTTTCTTTGGGGGTACGCAAAGTCCAAATTCTATGCTGACAAACCAGCTACGATTCACGACACTACGCGTGTCATTAAAGCCATACCGGTCGAAATGCTCGAAGAAGTCATCCAAAAGCGTAGTTGAGGTCAAGACTTAAAGGATATATAATATTTAAAAAATAAATGGCATAAAACGGCCTTTCGAAAGAACCACAAATATTCCATATTTTATTTTTTGATTTTTTTTTTATTTTTAAAAAATACCTTTAGATTGATCACCCGATATATTGGCGAAAGTAACAAAGAAGAAAGCTGTGAGTAATGAAATGATATTGGTATTCCAGTTTTAAAGTAATGTTATCATTACTTATTTTTTTAAGATTTAAACAAATAAGTCGGAGTAAGACAAAAATTATATATTTTGGACGTATTGATGTACTTTTTCGGGTACCGGAGGAAGATATATTTTTTTTTGCTTTCCGACGATATCATTTTATTAGAGAAACCTTGAAATTTCGTCATAATAACTTTTTTTATTTATTATCTTTATATTTTTTTTTTAACAATAAAATTGTTTCTAAAATCTTGCCCTTTTTTGGTTATTAGAGCAAAATCATTTTTTGTCATTACCAATTGTTGGAACATTTCTATACAAAACTATTATACGATCATACTATCATACGATTTATCTGACCGAATAGTAAGTTGTGTGAACTATAATATAATTGGCATGGCAATTATCTTATGTTACGTCCATACGAATTTCCATAACGATTTTCAATAGTTGGTGTTTGCATATGAAGATCTTTGTTGTTAAACAGAAATTTTATAGTTTGGACCGGTTTTCAACTGACTTTTTCTTTGTGTGTAGATTATTTACCTTAAAAGAACACGGCTATTATATAATAAATTTAATGGTCAGACCCATGACCCACTTTATTGTTCACATGTAATCATATGCATAATCACAAATGAACTTACTTGGAAGTTTTGTTTTCGGTTTTTCTTTGGCCATAATGCCCTTAATGACTCTGTACTCTGTAGTTGTCTGTACAACTGCGGACAATGCCGCAAACAAAATATGGGTTAAATGCGTTTATAAAAACAGCCTTTGTTATCAGAACTCGTCCAAAGATATTCGTGTGAACTCGAATGAAATCACTCTATATCGATTGTGGTAGATGGCTTTACCTTCACATACCGCGTACTCCCTCTAGTGGTTATTTTTTTCGATCATATGTTATTTTGACAGTGACAGCTCGTCACCGAGTGAAATCTTAAGCTTAAAATCTTAATGAACAACGGAAAAAAATTCAAACATATTTCCAAAGTCAATAATGTGTAGTGCACACAGAGAACAGATTTGTTGCCTCAACCGAATTTTTTGCCAACCAAATGTTGGTGGTTGCAAGAACTATCCATGTATTCCATCGTTACAACCGAATGTTGGTTGGGTAGACAGCAATTGTCAGTAGAGGGAACTGATACTTTCGGTTGAAAAAAACTAGTATTGCTAATCTTAACAGACTAAGATGATTATTGGTACTGAATTTGTATTGGTCGTTGTTATAGTTTGTTGGTTGTATTAAATATTTTACCGCCTTGCAATGGGGCATCTTCAAAAAATTAATTAAGGTTGATAACAAAATTTAACAATAGTGGGTGGTCGTAGCTCGGGAAAAATGAGTCCCTAGCACAAAAAATTGGTTATTGTTTTGAATAATAAGGAGGTCTAGCTATTGAGCTCTTTCTGATCAAGTCTGAGAAATGTGACTAAGTTACTGCTAAGACTGTTTCTACATTCTGAAAATATTTTTTATGATCAGTATCGCTTGAAAGCATTCACCGTCTAAACCAAGAAACTTAAACTGTTTGACCATTTTTTTGTTTCTGCAATTTTTTTGCTGATTTCGCAATATGTTTTCGTCGTAAATAAAGGTTTTGTTGTGACTAGAATCGATAATATATTCTAGGGTTTATTTATTGATGTTGGAATAATCAATATTATGTTACAACAGCCAACCAAACAGGGTTTGGTCACCACAAAGAACTTATCTGTTGTCACCACCCATAAAGTTACACGTACATCACAATTGCTTGGTTGCCATAACCGCCAGCTGTCGCAACTAATAGTTAAACTGAACTCGGTTTGGCTATGTTTTTGGCTGTGAATACCGTGATAAGGTTATAACAACTATCATATGATATATCTAACCATTTTACTATCAATACTATGGAATGTTGGTTATTGCAACAACAATTCAGTTTATCCAACCAATTTCCGACTGATTTCTCCTGTGTGTGTGTTTATTGCAAATCTGTTTTGGCCAAAACGTATCTTCTATCACGCCTGCGATCGGCTTTGGCCGATGTTTTGCCTCCTTGTTCGCAGAAATGCAGGTCAGTGACCCCATCGTAAAAGACACCCCACCAAACCAAGACTGAAGCTGGGTGATAACCCTTTTCCACCCTTGGGATCAGTTCAGATGCTTCCTTAAATGGCCGCGCATACGCTCTATCATTTTGCTTGTTAAATTTTTCCTGAACGGTAAACATTTTTTCATCGGTGAACAAAATTTTTCTGTGCAAGTTATTAGCGTGCTTCACTAAAAGACGTTTGCATTTTTCAATCCTATTTTTTTAAAGCTGCTGTCAATAAATGTCCGGTATGTCGTTTGAAACTTTTGCGTGATATTCATCTTACGGGCCATGATTTTCTGTTCTTGGAGTGGATTTCTGTGAATTCTTGATTTAACGGCTTTGATGACATGCGGTGTTCGAACAGAGCGTGGGCGGCCCAACCGGAGGCGGTCTTTTACATCTCCAGTCTCCTCAAACAGTTTTATGCATCAGTAGACAAACATGCGGCTAATCCCCAATGGCCGGAGCGTTTTTCATTTCACACTTGAAAAGCGCTATTACAGCGATACGATTCTCATTATCTGAACACTCCATGATGAAAGTTGAAACAATTGTTTCGCTGGTTTGTTTTATTTCGGTCTGTTTCTTTTACACATTGAACAGGGATTAAACCGGCTCAAGACCTCTTGCTTCTATATTTAAATAGAAGACAAGTTTTTAACAAAATGGCGAAGTGACATTGATTTTCGTGGCTGCACACTTCTTTTATCATGATTTCGGGTCCGTGACAACCCTCTTCAGAAAGCCTTGCTATAATTGTTGAAAGTAAAACCTCGAGAGTCTCGAGGTTTTACTTTCTAAAGAGAGGTGGCAAGAGTGAGTTGTATTTTCGTGGGCAATTGTGTGAAGAAAACTTGAAAAGTAAGGTTTACAACAGTAGTTCTCATTCGTTTGTGGAGAGCCTGGCCTTATAGAGTTCGGTTTTACTTTCAACAATTGCAGCAAGGCTTTCTGAAGAGGGTTGTCACGGACCCGAAATCATGAGAAAAGTAGTGTGCAGCCACGAAAATCAATGTCACTTTGCCATTTTGTTAAAAACTTGTCTTCTATTTAAATATAGAAGCAAGAGGTCTTGAGCCGGTTTAATCCCTGTTCAATGAGTTGAAACAATTTAAAAATCTCATTACAGACTAACGCTATTGAGGTTAGCTTTCAAAAACCATATGACATTAACGGGGTATGTTCAGTTCTACTATTGAAATGGGTGCGTTCAATGTTGTAACAGTATTTATGTCCCTACTATGTATAAATATGACCTGTCTATTGTATAGGCGGTGCCACGCCCGCTTGTACAATCGCATCGTAAAATTTTATCCGGTCGAATATATTATCCGGTCGAATATAAGTTAGTAGTGGTGATATATAAGCAAAAATACTTAAATATAGGTGTTTTTTTAAAGGTTGACTCAATTTTTTTGTTACAAGCGGAGTGAATAACACTTCATCCTGTGATACAGGATTTCCAAATAAGGTTTCAACAATGTTATACATTTTGGACAGTTCTTTTTTAGAAAATCCTCCACTGTGCAGCGCCCACAATGACTTCCACTAAATATGCTAATCCCTTATAATCTGCAATGAAGTCGTCATAAAAGAAATTCAAGGCGAACATCGATAATATCCTTAAGTCCGAATATTTTTAGATCCCGGCCATGCCATCAGCCAACTTTTGCACGGCTAATTGTTGCTGTTGTGGTGCCTTTGTTTTGCTATTGTCGACCACTAATGGAATTCTAATTGGTTCTAGTGACCACAAAATGCCAGCTATAGCAACAACAACAATAACAGCAAAAGAAAAATATATTTTCCCACACTGGCACAAAACTGTGCTGTGGCTCAATTAAATCTCAATTTTCACAATGGACTACAAATTATTGTTAATGTGTATGTACGTGAGTGTGTGAGACTTTTCCTTATTCACAAAGATTCAAAGCAGACGTAAGAGTAATAAGTTTGTAATTTCTGACCAAACATCGGCTAAATTAAGTCATTCGAACTAAAAAAATATTTGACAATAACACATTCTGTTGCAATCACCATTTCTCAGTATTCTTGATAGTTAAATAATTCGACAATTGTAATGTTGTAACACACACAACCAATATATCGGTAGCACCACTGACAATCACTCACATTAGCCGTGTTCTTTTGAGGTATTTAGCTTAGTTTGCAATATGGTTATCTGGCAACATTGAACAAAATTGAGAGTAATATGGCAACACTGTTTCTCTATGTATACACCAATGATTATACAACATCAAGAGGGTTCGTCGGTGAATTTGTCGAAAGCGGACATTAAAAACTATAAATTGCAATAAAATAATCAATCAAATAAAAAAATTTATTAATTGCTGCACTTGTGCTTTACAAAAAGTTTAAAATTTCTCTAAACAATCGGTTTAAGTTGATTTACACTTTTACTTATCCCATCACGTGCCGATGTGCCCAATATGAATTCGCCGATGATACCTCTTTCTGTTTTGTTATTTTTTAATAAACTTATACATAACAAAAAACATATGTGTCATGATTGATATTTCCACATAAATGCTAGTGAAGAAACCTAAAAAAAAACACTGCTATTATTAATTGGCAGAGCCGCCCTACTGTGGGGAATGGGGTAATCTTGTAAGGGAAAATACATGTAACTCATATGTAAATGAAACTGAATATATTGGCGAATGTGATAAAGAATATAGTTGTAAGCAATGAAATGATATTGGTATTTCAGTTTTAAACTAATTTTATCAGGGTTTGAAGTTTCAAACTAATTAGTCAGAATAAAATACAATTTATACTTTTTCGGGTACCGGAGGAAAATATATTATTTTTCCGACGATACGATTTTCAGAGAAACCTTCTTATTCCGCAGTAATATCTTTTTTAAAAAAATATTGTTTATATTCCTTGTGAGCTTACTCCTAATGTGAGTGAAAATATATTCGTCGTTACATTTTAAGTAAATAACGAAAATAAAAGCTTTACTTCTGAATGAGAACTAAAAGTGTAAGGTAATAATTCCCCCTCAAATGTTTCGAAACCTTCAACGAAGGGTGAATGTTTTACTTAATACATTCTGTTTGCAACAAAACGAAATATGGATCGAAGACCCTATAAACTATATGCATTTTTGTTGATCGTCGTTAAATTTGAAGACGATCCGATGTCCGTCTACTTGTTTCCGTTTCGGTTAAAAGCACGATAGCCGCCAAACAAACTAATCTAGGATCCTTAAATTTTGCATGATGATGGCTTATGGTCATACACGCAACGTCCAGCTACTAAGCGTGTTTAAGGTATTTAGTGCGACCCAACCAACAGTTCATATTTCAACCACTGTTTGTAGCACTTTGCCGCCATCGCTCCAACTAGATATTGCATGTACCGTACATGGTATGTTAGCGATTTGGTGCTAACTTATGTTAGATCTTTAGTTAGGTTTTAAGTATTCAATTTCGATATACAGGGTGATTCATTCAGGACGGGACAAATTTCACCAGCGTATTCCTTGGCTCATTTCATGAAAATATGTCCATCTACAACCATGCCCGCAAATGCAAGGGGCGAAATGGCAGCGGTTTGAAAAAAATTGAAGCAGCAGTCGGATTTTTTTTCTCTTAAAACATAGCCTTTCAAAATTACTCAAACGAAGTCCTATCGTTCCAAAGATTTGACTGTTTGACTGAAATGCAAATTTTGTTTGCTTTTTTGGAAGCGAAATAACAGCACACATTCATTTAGACCCAAAGGTCCTATCGTTCCAAAGTTTTGACTTCACTAAAATGCAAAATTGTGCATGTTTTTTTTTGGAAGCGAAATAAAAGCACACATTTATTTGTTTTTGTAAATATACACACAAAAAAATTTGTAGATGTACATATTTTCATGAAATGAGCCAATGAGTACGCTGGTGAAACTTGTCCAGTCGTGAATGAATGACTCTGTATACACGCAGAAAAAAAGTATGGTTGTGGTGACAATATTCGAAGAGGATCATACTATTGTTGGCTATATGGTTGTGCCACAACAATATTATGATCCTCACAACAATAGTATTATTCACACATAACCATACTATGATCCCCACAACCATAGTATGATTCACACTCAACCATACTATTATCTTCACAACCATATTATGACCCTCCCAACCATAGTATGTTTCTCATACAACCATGGTATGATTCTCACAACCATAGTATGATTCGCACGCAACCATACTATGATCCCCACAACCATAGTATAATTTACACTCAACCATACTATGATCCCCAAAATTATTTATTAGGATTGGGTAATGTTGTTATTCAAAAATAGAGATTTTTATCAAGCAAGTTATTATAAATTGCATTACTATTAGATCATAGCCAATTTTGAGGCCACGTTTTTATTGAACATTTCATTCAAGAAACCAAAATATATATTCCAACGGTCAAAAATACTTTTAGTTGCCAGCAGAGGTGAATGCTACTTCACCATCCGTAGACACCAAGTAACGAATGTGATTAAACCATGATCAATGGCTATATACTTAAGTGCAGGCAGATTTTAAATAAACGAGAACCAGTCGGTATTAGAGTATTTCACCGAACAAAGTAAACACAATAAAAATCCCTCGAACTACCTTCCGATTGTTATTTTTTTTAATGGACAGCAACCATTCACTGTATCGTGTGTATGTGTTTTTTTTGTATATCAAAAAACATACGCACACACATACATGTATTCTCTACAAAACCTGTTTTGTTATGTTCATAGTCACAACCATACTGTATGATTACCGTAATCATGTTTTTGTTAACGTAAATTTTAAACAACAATACTTTTGTTGCACTAACCATGTTTATATGGTTGCTACAACCATATTTTCATTTGTAAATTTGGCAATAATGCTATTGTTACATTTCAACAATAGCAATATTGTCGCAATCATACTATTGTCAAAATGAAATTCAAAAAACAATACTATGGTTGCGACGATCATGCTTTTATTGGAGAGAACATATTATTGTTGCGGTGACCATAGTGTAACCATATCTTTTTTCTGCGTGTAATTGTTTGTTATTTGCAATCCTTCAAAATATATTAATTTCCAAAATTTCTATTTTTTAATTACCAAAAATGTTCTTTCTCGCAATCCTTGTTCTTACAGATGTGAAAACTGCAAATGTTCTTACAGATGTGAAAACTGCAAATCGGTCAAAAACCCACCTTGCATTTTTTAATTTTTATACCCTCCACCATACAATGGAGGGTATATCAGTTTTGTGATTATATCTGTAACACCTTGAAATAATAATCGGAGACCCAACAAAGTATATATATTCTTGATCCTCGTAAAATTCTAGCCATGTTGTCCGGCTGTCCGTCTGTCGGTCTGTTGAAAACAAGACAGAGCCTGCATGAAAACAGCTAGGGAGCTGAAATTTGGCACAAACATGTGTAGTTAACCTAGCATGGTTGGTATTGAAAATGGGCTATATAGCTCTACGGGAAGTTGGAGTTGGATACCCTCAACCGACACTACCTCATAAAAATTAGTTTTTTATTTGGAAATATCCGTCCAGTTCCAGTCCAAATAATAATCTCTATATAGGCGCAATCATCTGTGTAAAAATGGTTTAGATTGGGCCACCATTTCTTGTACCTCCCATACAAACGGCCTTATGGGCCTTGAGAAATAATAAGTCATATTATAAATATTACATATAACTCACCAAAAACTTGACATATCGAAATGAAATTTTACACATCAAGATTTCTATATACAACACACTTCTACGCTGAATTTGGTTGAGATCGGAAAAGTCCTACTGGTACCTCCCACACCAACGCTCTAATGGGCCTTGAAAAATAATATGGCTATAACTCACCACACACTGGACCTATCGAGACGAAATTTTCGGCATAAAGATTAATATATAGAACAGACTTTTGCGCTAAATTTGGCCAAGATCGGAAAGGCCCTACAGGTACCTCCCACACAAACGGTCTTATGGGCCTTGAAAAATAATATGACGATAACTCACCACAAGCTTGACCTATCGAAATGAAATTTTGCACATAAAGATTTATATATAGAACACACTTTCGCACCAAATTTGGAAATCTGGTGGAGGGTATCCAAAGTTCGGCACAGCCAAACTTAACATTTTTTACTTGTTTTTTCTTTATTTTTTTTTCTTCCAGTAGATGTCTGACACAGTTATTTACCTCGGCCTCAAAACTCATAAACAATCCTCTACATTCCTAAACAAAGTATAACAGCCCTTAAAGTGGAAAATAAGAAGCTGTCGACGTATTGGAATATTTTCACCTGAAAAGTACGCCAAACTTAGCGCTTTCACAACGTTTTAGACTCTGTTATCTTCTTAATGCTTAAATGCAAATACTCGTACGAGTATGTAGTTGATTACAAAATTAATTGATTGCAGTTAGTGTAGGTAGTTAGACTCCTTGAATATACATATCTAATAACTTCAAAAATTGGTTCAATTATTTCGTATGAATAATTTTAAATGTTTTAAATTATCGGTTTAAGTACTGATATAATGTCGTTATTAGAATAAGGATTGCATTTTCTGTACTAAAAATAGTTTACTTGGAAAATTTGTTAACGACGTCCGTACAAAATTAATTGCCAAGTTTCGATAAGCTCACACGTGTCTCATTTGCCCATATTTTTAGTACCATCTATGCATCACGCGTATTATCTGGTTATGTTAACCCATTACAGTTTTCAGTATTTAGCAACACACAATAATGGGTTATTTTAAAGTTTTCGTATTTCACTTCTCTCACAAATCTTTAAATAGTTTAAATTTCTACACAGGACATTCATTCAATCTTTCATTCACTTTTTTTGTGTTCGTAGGTAATTAGTGACAAATGAATTGTGAATTGTTTCCTTCTGCAGCAACATGTTTTTCATTCTCAGCGAGCATTCTCGTATTCGAACATTTCGCGTTGTGTGAACGTTCATTTCAATTCCGTTCGGTTTAGTTCAGTCCATTTCATTTCACTTATTTGACTTTCGATGAAAGTAATTCACGTTCATGTTCATTGCTATGTCCCTCAAAACAACGCCTACAAATCATGTTTTTCAAACAGTCGTACAACCGACCGACTGACGGTACGTGTGTGTGCGTCGCTCTCTCTCTCTCTCTCTCTTAATTGGCTGGCGGTCAGTGGTGGCATTTCATTTTCATTCGAACTGAAAGTAAAAGCGATTTCCTACACGCTAAAAAGTCTCCCACCCAACAAATCTAAACCACCCAAATTCCATTCAATATCCCCCCAGACACACACATAGTTACACACACAACCCAAGTAACCATAACAAATTGCAACACTCAAGAAAAACACTCCAATATTTTTCCTCGTCAAAATTTGCAGTTTGATTGCAACGAAGTATTTACTTTGGGTGTACAGTAGTTGCTTTAAAAAAATAAATGAAAAAAAATAATTTATATTAGCACAGTTCTACAATTTTAAAGCCTCTTCAAACTGAGGGTCTATAAATTGATAAGGCTGCTAGGGCCTATTCAGACTGTAGTTTTTCCATAAAAATGCAAAAAAGAATTGGTAACTCCATTTTTAGGATCTGTTAAAAATTTTACAAAACAAAAAACAATTTTTCAAAAAAAAAATTTTAATTAATTAAAATTTGGCTTTAAAATATACAATCTCTTTTAAATAACCCAAATTTCGTACAAATCGGTCAAACCGTTGCAGGACATCATTTGTTAGCCATTTTAAATATTATTTTAAACGCTTCGCAATGGGTCTAACTAATCAATAAAAAAACACAAATTTTGCCACAATCTAACAAAAATTCAAAAAAAGTATAACAATATTTTTTGTCAAGCTTTGCGTGGCCGTAAAGCGGGAAATATGGGTCGCCGCAACGAAAAATGTTTGTTGTTTTTTAATAATCTATGGAAAAATGTTATTTCTAACGGGTGATCCAAGTAGAGATACTTTTTTCAATAGCCTTTTTTGACAGATCACGTGTGAGTCGTGTTATGCTGCCATGTTATTTTTGTTTAGTATCGTTTGGCATTTCATCATGGAAAGACTTACGCCTGAACAACGTTTACAAATCGTTCAGCTTTATTACGAAAATTCACGTTCTGTGTGAAATGTGTTTCGTGCACTTCGTTCAACTTTTGGTCAACATAATCGGACTACTGAGCGTACTATTCGCAACACCATCTTGAGACCCAGCATTCTTTATTGAATAATATTCGACGATCACGTCCAGCACGCAGTGAAGAAAATGTAGCGGCCGTAGCTAAGAGTGTGCACCAAGACCGTTCAGAGACGATTCGGTGCCGTTCGCAGCAACTCGGACTGACGTATGGAACGACTTGGCGCATTTAAAATTGAGATCTTAAATTGAAAGCGTATAAAAAGCAGCTTGTACAAGAACTGAAGCCGCCCGACGTTTCCAAGCGATATCGCTTCGCTCTTGGGCTCTTGAAAAGTTCCAAGAAGATCCGACGTTTTCGAGCCAAATTTTGTTCAGCGATGAGACCCATTTCTGGCTCAATGGGTATGTAAACAAGCAAAATTGCCGCATTTGGGACCAGAAGAGGTTCAAGAGCTGCCACTTCATCTAGAAAAAACAACGGTTTGGTGTGGTTTGTGGGCCGGTGGAATCATCGGTCCATATTTCTTCAAAAATGATGACGGTGAGAACGTAACCGTCAATGGCGACCGTTATCGTGCCATGATAACCGACTATTTGATGTCTGAAATTGAAGCTCGTGATCTTGGCGACATTTGGTTTCAACAAGACGGCACCACTCCTCACACATCGCATCAATCAATGGATTAATTGAGAGAACAATTCGGTGAGCAGATAATTTCACGTTTTGGGCCGGTCGATTGGCCACCTAGATCGTGTGATATCACACCGTTAGACTTTTTCCTGTGGGGATATGTGAAATGAAAGTTTATGCGGACAAACCCGCTTCGATTCAGGCCTTGGAGCAAAACATCGCGCGTGTCATATGCCAGTTACCAGTCATCAAAAATTGGACTCAACGGATGGACCATCTGAGACGTAGCAGCGGCTAACATTTCATAGAAAAAGAATGTTCTTTCAAATGATATTAAACATTTCCAATTCAATTTGAATTTTCTGTGTTTTTCTCTTTAAAAAAGTAGGGAACCTCGAAATGGATCACGCGTTATATTCTGGAAAGTATTTCTTTAATTATATTTGTATACCCTTCATTATAGGATTGAGGGTATATTCACTATGTCATTTCGTTTGTAACACATCGAAATACTGGTCGGAGACTCCACAATGTATATACTTATATATTCTGAATCGATGATCTAGCCATGTCCGTCTGTCTGTCTATGGAAAGCAAACAACAGGTCGCATTATGAAAATTTGCAGAAACCGTTGGTATTGAAAATGGGCCAGATCGGTCAAAAGGTAAAAATTGGTTGCCTCACAAGGATTGGGAAAATCCCCCTGGAAAAATCAATAACCCTGAACATAAAAAGATTATATTTCATGAAATAATAGAAATATGACGATGATATTTGGAACATATGATGTTGGCATGAAACAAAACACATCCTGGCGGAATAATGGCTGGTGCCACGCCCGCTTTAACAAATCGCAGTTGTGGCCAAAGTATTAGACCGATCTTTATACATTTCTGACAGAATAAAAAAATGATTATCATATTAAAGAACTGAATCTTGTTTTTAAGGTAATTTGGAACGCTGAATCCAAATCTGCACTTGGGCTTTTTTTCTATCAGCTCGACTTTTTGCGACATATCATTATGTCCAAAATTAAGGCACTTCAACTAAAAATAATTAAATAACTTGAAAACGGTCCACCACATTCAGATATTTAATCCGTGCCTACATTGTTTTTAATTTGGCCTAGTAGTTTCAGATATATCGTTGATGATTTGAAAAAAAACAACAATTCTACTTAGTAGGGACATAAATACTGTTACACACGTTTTATGCTGTAAAATCAAAGGTACTGAATGTATTTGGACCAAATATTTTTTAATCTATTTGTTGATGTATATTGTACACAAAAAGAATCTACTTATTCGAAATGTCCGCCTTTTGCCTTTACTCGCGCCTTAAGTCGCACTGGTCAATCGTCAATAGCTGCACGAACCTCGTCCATTGGAAAATTGGCCACAGCTCTAACCAAAGCAGTCTTAAGAAAACCAATGTTGCAGTAACATTTGTGACAAACCTTGTCCCCTAAAACCGTCCACAATTTGTAATCCAATGGGTTCAAATCTGGACTGCCTGAGGGTCATTCTTCAGAGGAAATGCACGCTGGCAAATTGTTTCGAAGCCAGGCTTGGGACGTTTTAGCCTTATGGGCCGGCGCAGAATCCAGCTGGAAAGTCCATGGTTGGTTTTGGAACAGGGAATTGTTAAGAGGCTTCACAACAGCTTCCAAAACGGTTTCTTGGTAAACTTTGGCCGATGTTTTGACTCCTTGTTCGCAGAAATGCAGGTCAGTGACCCCATCGTAAGAGACACCCAACCAAACCATAACTGAAGCTGGGTGATGACCCTTTTCCACCCTTGGGATCAGTTCAGATGCTTCCTTAGATGACCGCGCATACACTCTATCATATTGCTTATTAAATTTTTTCTGAACGGTAAAATTTTTTTTATTGGTGAACAACATTTTTCTGTGCAAGTTATCAGCGTGCTTCACCAAAAGACGTTTACATTTTTCAATCCTTTTTTTTTAAAGGTGCAGTCAATAATTGTCCGGTCCCAAGTTTTTTTTTAATGATTCGACTCATGGACTTTTGCGTGATACTCATCTCACGGCCATGATTTTCTGTTTACGGAGCGGATTTCTGTGAATTCTTGATTTAACGGCTTTGATGGCATGCGGTGTTCGAACAGAGTCTCCTCAAACAGTTTTATGCATCGGTAGACGAACATGCGGCTAATCCTTAGTGGCCGGAGCGTTTTGAAAATATCGTTTTTTTTATTTCACACTTGAAAAGCGCTATTACAGCTATACGGTTCTCGCTATTTGACCACTCCATGATGAAAGTTGCAACAATTGAACAGGGAATAAACCGGCTCAAGACCTCTTGCTTCTATATTTAAATAGAAGACAAGTTTTTAACAAAATGGCAAAATGACATTGATTTTCGTGGCTGCACACTACTTTTATCATGATTTCAGGTCCGTGACAACCCTCTTCAGAAAGCCTTGCTGCAATTGTTGAAAGTAAAACCGAACTCTATAAGGCCAGGCTCTCCCCAAACGAATGAGAACTACTGTTGTAAACCTTACTTTTCAAGTTTTCTTCACACAATTGCCCATGAAACAATTTAAAAATCCCGTTACAGACTAACTATATTGGGGTTAGCTTTCAAAACCCATATGAAATTAACGGGGTATGTTCAGTTCTACTATTGAAATGGGCGTGTTCAATGTTTTAACAGTATTTATGTCCCTACTTAGTATATAAAAAAATGTGTTCTTTAAAAATTCATTCAATTCATTCATGAGCGTGAAGAAAATTGAAATGTGTAATGTGTATGGGTGTAAACACCCATAACTCAGCCATTTTTTGTGATATTAAAAAAAAAAAAAATTTTCAAAGGTAACAACTCCATCTTTAAAAAAAACACAATTTTTAAAATCGGCTTAGGAAAAGAAAATTTATGATTTTTTGAACCTTAAACCTGTAGCTTAAAAATGATGGAGAAAAATTGAGATTAGATTTAAAATCAGCGACCTCAAATTAGTAAAAAATTGCTATTGAATTCCAAACAACAGACAAAACGTTCAATGTGGTTCCCTTGTGTTATTATAGATTATTTTGTGTTAAAATGTAACAGAAGGACGTGGCCATGTCCATTCAACGCTGAACTATGAAAGGCTATATTTCGTGAACTAATACCGATATGACGCTAAAAGTTTGTATATATTTTTTGGTATAGAGAGAAACACACCCTGATAGAGAGACCGGTGCCACGCCTCCTTGACAACATTTTCTCATTGGACACTAATCCATGAAGGAAGGTGGTGCATAAGCTTTGGCACTACCCAACTTATATTGTCCACTTGCTAGTTTCATTATTTATACATACCAGCATTCAAAGACCCTCGATTTAAGGGCCTATAACAGTTACAACCAGACTTGATGAAATAGGGTCAGTCCAGATTCAAGTCCCTGTCCCTTTAGAAGACTGCTTAATTTATATCTTTTTTTAATTTTTAATGTAGATTACATCACATAGTCGACCCTGTCCTACCTTTGACATGCATAACTTAAACCCTTAAATTCATGTGTGATATATTTTTCCAATCAGACAAATGGCAACCCTTATGCACAACTATAGCGCTAGGGGTTGTGGTTACATAAACACACTTATACAAAGTTTCTTAAAAACGTATACACCTACACATGTACCTATCCATGTGTGTGTCTGTCGTGCAAAATGTGTAAACCGTTGATTTGAGTTTCTATGTAACGTGTAACGTGGACAAATAATGACCGACTGCTGAAATGGTTCTTGTTCTCCATCGCATGACCGCGAACTTCATACATGACAATGATGGCCAGACAAAACGAATGGCATGACTGACATTTGCCAAGTTCGTAGCGAAGAAAGTAAAGAAGTAAAATCGCAGATGAGAAAATTACACCGACTTACACAAAAATATGAAGCGGGTAATTAATAGTGGAAGTACTTAGAAGAAGCCTCACTGAAGGGTTCAATATTTGATTGTTTGTCATTGTTTATCTTGTGTGAGCCGACGAGCTGTAATGGTTAGTACGCGCGACCAGCTGACGATCCCACGAGGCAACCGTCGAGAGCAACGTGTTGCAAAACAT
Organism: Hydrotaea diabolus; assembly: GCA_963513945.1. NCBI lineage: Eukaryota > Metazoa > Arthropoda > Insecta > Diptera > Muscidae > Hydrotaea > Hydrotaea diabolus. Next base: position 191,093,043 of record OY740718.1, read on the forward strand.
TTTGTTGTTGTATAAAAAAACACGAGGCAACCCTGCTAGACACGGAGCAACATTTGCTGCAACATAGCAGTATTGCTGCAACGGTAGACTGTGTGACTCTAGCATTAAACTCAATGTGCTAGTGCTAGAAGCTGACTTCAGGTGACTACTAGGTGGTTTAGAGTAGCATGGCTTACATACTTATACTCGTACATATGAATTTATCTCGTAACATTTATGTTAAGTCGCTAACAATTACTCAGTGAAAGGTGTATTTCAGTCCGGCTTTGAGTCTGAATTTGTTGTGTGATAGTCACGCATACGATTAATCACACCACGGTCGCTACCTTTTAAACATTCACTGTCAAAATTACAATATAAATTTGTATAGAAAAATTGTTAGTTAAATTCCTTAACATGCATGTAATTGTCATACGACAATTCACCGAACAGTGGCCTACATAGATAAGGGTTCTGGTAATGGCATGAATATTTTTGCTTGAATATTAACTGAAATGACTAATGCCATGTCGCTAAGTTAAGACCGTCACAACTTAAAAAATTGTTTATTTTGTAAAGAAAAACATACGTTTTCTGTGTTAATTTTTCTATTTTACATCCCAACTTAAACTAACCTAAAGCTTGTGTCAGTAGCCAGTAAATGTCAAGCGTCCAAATTTCTTACCCGAAAATATCGCCAAAACTACAAATAATGTATTTCAGCGGCAAAGAACAGGAATATCACCGTAGGTTGTTCAACGCCACCCCTCCGCACAAGCCGGTACTTGCCATGGGTTTCACTCTGAAAAATTACACTTTTACCTTTTATTTTCTATGTCAATATGCTTTTTCTATACGCAAATAAAATATTTCTTTTAAAGTAACTCTGGAAACAAAGGGTTCACCGCTGGCCAGTGCCCTGACATGGAGTCAAACGTGTGACCTTCTAATTTCAACTCGCCGACAAATTATTGAAGCAATAATTTGAATACCAGCAATTTTAAAAACCTTTATTTAAGGGTTGAATGTAAAACAAATACTGAAATTTTACTATGCATATAGGAGCGGTATTTATGGAAATATTTGTACTTACTCGTACATACGTACATACATTGCAGTCTTTGTAAAAGTTTAAATTAACCAAACGTCAAATAAATTGCTTTGTAATTTCAAAAACGGAGTTTATTAAAAAATACACATTCATTTGATGGCGGTTTTTAGTACTCAAAATGAGTACGGTTTGTTTTTTTATTGAATTTTCGTCAGAATACAGCAGACAATTCTCTGCAACGAGTAAAATTATTAGTTCCGCTTATGAAAATTCTATTGAAATAGCATTATTTTACTCTCCACTATTAGAGGGAGCATATTTAAGTTTGCCATTCTGTTTGTAACACCTCCAAATATTCATCTGCCCTGTATAGTAGGGTGATTCATTCACGACTGGACAAATTTCACCAGCGTATTCCTTGGCTCATTTCATGAAAATATGTTCATCTACGACAATGGCCGAAGATGGTAGCGGTTTGAAATTTTTTGGATTGGTGGTCGGCATTTCAGTCAAATAGTCGTAACTTTGGAACTGTAGGACCTCTGGGCTTCGTTTAGGTAATTTTGGAAATTTTTGGAAATTAATTGATAAATAAATGAATAAAGGTTAAAAATCCGACCACTGGTTTAGAAGTTAGCAATCTTACCCTAGTACCCTCCGACCACCAATCCGAAAATGTCCAAACCGCGGCCTATTCGCCCCCTTGCATTTTCGGACATGGTCTTAGATTTTCATGAATTGAGCCAAGGAATACGCAGGTGAAATGTTGTCCAGTCGTAAATGAATCACCCTGTATAAAGTATATAAGTATATATTATGTTGAGCTTGCTGATTTATTTCGGTCATTTGCTCCAACACATTAAACAGGGATAAACCAGCTCGAGACCTCTTGCATCTGCATTTTAAGTGAAAAAAGTGACTTCCGCTTTCATGGCTGCCTACTGCTTCCTCATAGGTTTGTTGAGAGCCTGGTCCTTAGCAGTTCAGTATTCTAAAGAGAAACCTTTTAAACTTAAGAGAAGCCTTCTGATAGGCATAGCTAACATTATGCCCAAGTATGAGATTTAGGCGCTCGTGATTGAATGTTTTTCTGATCGCCTATAATTCTAAGATGATCTAGCCATTTCCGTCTGTTGCAAGCACGATTCAGTCCAAACGAAAATAGCTTGCTCAAACTTAACAGATTTATTGCTTAAAGTCGGTAATTGGCTGGTATTGAATATGGACCAAATCTGACAAAATGGGGAAAAGGTACTTTAAAAATAATTGATCAAATTTAGTATTTTAAGACATTTTTGGTATGTAATGGTCGTTAATTTAATTTAAGTCGGCTATTTTCGGAAGTGGTAAGATTCATTGAGCTTTCTAGAAATGGGCAGGGTCATTTGGACCTGGGGCCTCAGGAGCCCAAAAACCGCAAACTAATGTTCGGGAATTCATGAGTATCCAGAAACAAAGAAATCTCACAAATCTAAACTCAAAAATTGTCTCTTTTAACTATGGACATATGGGTATTAAAACCATCAAAAGTTGCCACGTATCAGAATATCACAATAACTTTACGATTAAGATTTGTGCCAATGTGGAACTCGGACCGGCCTACATGGGCCCTAGAATTCACAAAATCGTTCTCCTTAAACTACAGACATAAGCGTATTAAATACATTAAAATTTTGTCACGGGCCCACATATCATACGATTCTATTAGTTTTAGGTCTTAGGTCCCTAGGGTGCCGAATAATTGGTACTTTCGTACTTGGACATAAGGGTGTTTTTACACAGTGGAATTTAATGAAGACTCTGAATATAACATTAATTTTACAATATTGCTGAATTGGAGGCCTAGGCCTATGGGTGGGGCCAATTGCCTAGGGGCCCAAATGTTAAAAGACATAATGGTCAAATCCAAAATATGTACCTTAATTTAAGATTAGGGCCAATTTGCACTAGGACCTTGCAGATTTTGTCACGTATCCTAGTATTAATTTAAAGTCTTTGACTCGATTAATGTTAAGTCCTTAGATGTGAGTGAAGATAAATTCGAATATAACTTTCAAAAACGCAAAAAATCCCCGGTCCCCAGTGGGTTAAAAAAAGTTAAATTCGAATTTAACTTCACATAACAAGACAGAATTGCATTATTTGCTTTACAGCGGATCTAAGTGCGTCCATGGAGGACAACTGGAAATACTTTCGTCAATCAGACTACTGCCAGATTATTGCTACTGGTACTGGCTACTATCGCTTGAAGGCCGTTTGTCTGAAATAGTTTTCAGAATATTGAATTCTTCACTTGGAATATGAAATTTGGGGAAAATGGCTCTAGAGAGGATCAAAGTGCGTCCATGGAGGACAACTGGAAATACTTTCGTCAATCAGAATACTGCCAGATTATTGCTACTGGTACCTGCTACCATTGCTAGAAAGTCGTTTGTCTGAAATAATTTTCAGAATATTGAACTCTTCACCTGGAATATGAAATTTGGGGAAAATGGCTCTAGAGAGGATCAAAGTGCGTCCATGGAGGACAACTGGAAATACTTTCGTCAATCAGAATACTGCCAGATTATTGCTACTGGTACCTGCTACCATTGCTAGAAAGTCGTTTGTCTGAAATAATTTTCAGAATATTGAATTCTTCACCTGGATATTGAATTCTTCACCTGGAATATGAAATTTGGGAAAATGGCTCTAGAGCGGATCAAAGTGCGTCCATGGAGGACAACTGGAAATACTTTCGTCAATCAGACTACTTCCAGATTATTTCTAGTAGCCAGTACCAGTAGCAATAATCTGGCAGTAGTCTGATTGACGAAAGTATTTCCAGTTGTCCTCCATGGACGCACTTTGATCCGCTCTAGAGCCATTTTCCCCAAATTTCATATTCCAGGTGAAGAATTCAATATTCTGAAAATTTTTCCGACAAACGGCCTTCTAGCGATAGTAGCCAGTACCAGTAGCAATAATCTGGCAGTAGTCTGATTGACGAAAGTATTTCCAGTTGTCCTCCATGGACGCACTTAGATCCGCTCTAGAGCAATTTCCTCAAAATTTCATATTCCAGGTGAAGAATTCAATATTCTGAAAATTATTTCAGACAAACGACTTTCTAGCAATGGTAGCAGGTACCAGTAGCATAATCTGGCAGTAGTCTGATTGACGAAAGTATTTCCAGTTGTCCTCCATGGACGCACTTAGATCCGATCTAGAGCAATTATCCCCAAATTTCATATTCCAAGTGAAGAATTCAATATTCTGAAAATTATTTCAGACAAACGGCCTTTTAGCGATAGTAGCCAGTACAAGCAGCAATAACCTGGCAGTAGTCTGATTGACGAAAGTATTTCCAGTTGTCCTCCATGGACGCACTTAGATCCGCTGTAAAGCAAATCATGCAATTCTGTCTTGCTATGTGAAGTTAAATTTAACTTCATTATGCGCACACTGCTGTCTCGTCAAAGTGTGAAGATAAAGGCTTTCTGAAGAGGGTTGTCACGGACCCGAAATCATGATAAACGTAGTGTGGAGCCACGAAAATCAATGTCACTTTGCCATTTTGTTAAAAACTTGTCTTCTATTTAAATATAGAAGCAAGAGGTCTTGAGCCGGTTTAATCCCCGTTCAATGTGTAAAAGCAACAGACCGAAATAAAACAAACGAGCTAAATATAAATTTGAATTTAACTTTTTTAACCTACTGGGGACCGGGGATTTTTTGCGTTTTTAAAAGTTAAATTCGAATTTATCTTCACTTACATAGTCCTTAGTATGCCGAAAATTGGCCCTATCAAACATGGGCATATGGGCAATCAGAAACAATGATTAATGAAGAATCTGAATCTGACATTGATTTATGTGCCCTGGAGCCGAAATGTTCGAAGTCATATGGGTATCTAAAGTAGAAACAGTCACATTTTCTCACAACTCCAAACATGTACATAAATTAAAGATCTGGGCCAATTTTGCATTTGGCCCAAATTTTGCATCCTTAAACTATGGTAAATTAAATTTCGATTAATTTTAAGTCCTTGACCCTTGGTAGCAAACAGAAGAATTTAATAAAGAATCTGAGAATGACATTCATTTTACGATGTGTCTCCACCTATGGTCTATGCGCCCTCGGTGCAAAAAACCGTTTCATAATGTTCGGAGACATATTAGAGCATTTTCTCACAAATTCAAATATGTACAAAATTTTAAAATTTGGGCCAATATTGCCCTTGCACATAGGATCCACAAATCGGCTTCCTACGACCAAGGGCATATGTGACAGCGCATAGAGAAAGGGACCTAAGCGTAAAAAAATCAATTTACATTTTCTTTCCTTTATGATGTCTAAGCATCGAATGATGAAAGTGAAGTCGTCGATTCTAAGCGCAAATAGAAAAGGACCTAATCTTTAAAATGGCTCTCCTGAACAAAACTTTTCATCAACTTTTCACTTTTTTTTTGATGTGGACAACATCTGAACTTCGAATGAGACCGATCCCATGCCCCAAAAGTGTTCCCTCCCAAAGATATGCGCGTTTTATGAAAGTGATGGTACACCAAAGATACACGTATTTAAATCTTTAAAATGGTTCTCCTGAACAAAACCTTAGGTCCCTTTCTATTTTGCGCGTCACATATGGATATTAAAAAAACAACAAAAATATTCGTCACGAATCCCAAAATGGCATTAATTCTACGGTTTAACTTTATTTGAGGTTTGTCCAATGGGATAAATTTCCCTAGAGTGCCAAAAATGAGATCTCATCGAACATCGACATATACGTATTTACCCTGAAACAGTGGAATTTCCTCACTAGTCTTAATGGACTTTAACCTTTAAAATTTGTCAAAATTAAAGGCCCGAATCTACGGGTTCTTAGGGCCTCCTCAACAATAGACATATGGTTTCTCCAAGACAATGAAATACACGAACCTGAACTGAACAACGTTTCATAGGGCCACAAAAATGTAGTTCTGTCTAACATGGACCAACCACCAACAACAATAAACCCCAATACTGTCAATGCCATACTACAACGAAATCTTTGAACCTTGTTAAAAAAAACTCTGACTTAGACTTAATACATTTTTTTGCTTTTGTTAAATAGAATGCATATGTTTTTATGGTGAAAATCTGGGCAATACTCATGATTTCAAGATCGACAATATAGTCTGGGCCAAAAACTCCTGGTAAGAATATTTTTCAGGGGCGGGTTACACCTCGTTAATACCGGCTACTTTACCGGTCAGTTATGAATGTCTAAGCCGCTCTAAACCTACTCTTTAAAATGTATGCGCCGTTTGGAACCGGCATTACTGATTTGAAAGAAGTTTGCCATTTTTCCGTCATCGGAATGGTGAGCAAATAAAGTAAGTAAAAATGTGAAATGTAATTTGGCCATCCTCTCCTTTTTGGCCTGTCTATTTTTCTTTGGTATTTTTCAATTCTCCGGTCTATTCTGTTTTGATCGTGGTTCTAAAAACCGCCGTCGCCGACGGAAAAAAACGATCCGCTGCAACCGATAATTCCAAATAGACTGCAAAACAGCCAGGTTGAAATGGTTCTCAGCAATTGCGATCTTTGAGTTGTGTCGGTCTTGCATTCAATGGCTTCCTAGAAAAAACATCAGGTCTCATCCACGTTGTCCAGTTTGTTTATTTAAATTCAAAATGCAATTATTTAATTAAACCACACTGGCGGGATGTTAATGTCACAATTTGCATATTTCAAACAGATAGCAGCAGGTGGATGTGGCAGTAACCTCAAGAAATTATCTTTGTGTTGCGTGATTCATGAATAAGCGGGTTAGTGGAGTTTTGCAGAAGCTCATATGGGCAATCGATAATAGAATTTTGTGCCTCGTGGAGCAAGCATTGACGTATTTTCACCAATGGGCGTGTCATCACCCGCTTGTTTTGAACGTGATGTGGCGGATATATACGATGGGAACAAGATACAGGGTGACAATGTTTAGAGAACATTACACTGTTGTTGTGGTATAGTATGGTGATCTAGTACTCGTATTTTCAATTAAATCATAGTATTGTCACATTTTTATGCTCTCCATCATAGGATGGGAGTGTACATAAGTTTGTCATTTCGTTTGTAACACCTCGAACTAATTTCACCCTTTCGAACATGGACATATGGCTAAGTACTCATATACCCTGTGGAATTTTATAAAGGATCTGAATATGTCATTAATTTTATGATTTGGATGGATTTTAAGCCTTGATCTATGAGCGTGATTTATAGGCCCTGGGCCTAAAACACCCTTACCATAATGAAAGGGCGGCATATACATAGGTATCCAGGAACTGTGACATTTTTGAGCACGATTTGTCCACCCGTTTAATTTGTAGTTTACCACTGAGTTGAATATCTACTTATAAGTAGTGTTAAATTAATTGTATACCCTACACCACTCTGCGGAACAGGTAATTGTCATCTAGTTTCATGACAAATGTTTGTAACTACCAAAAATATTTGAGCTAGACCCACTATTAATTATAACGATCCATTTACCGACGTCTGTCTGTTTGTCCGTCCTGCTAAAGCTTGTAATCAAAGTACAGGTCGCGAGTGTAGTCGGATCTACATGAAATTTGCCAGAAACGTTTTTTTGACAAAGAAAAGACGCTAATTAAATTTTGGGCAATCGGGAGGTCTTCTACAGAGAAGAGTTCTATCGACAGCCTTGCTAAGACAGAAAAAAAATATGCTTTTTATCACGACCGCCGTCTGCATAAAAATTGGAAAACATATATAGTCCCGAAGAAAACCAGTGCCAAAGCTTACACGGGTATGAGTGAATATTAGACGTCCAAGCGAAACAAGGAGGAAGGTTCAGAACTGGCAAACTCCCAAGAAGACCGTATACTGAACCACAAATGATCTCCGTCGTTGAAATCAATCCTCATCGGAGCAGAGCTGCAACATTCGCACTAATGGAGTTAAGTAACACAGGTAAAGTACACGTTGCTCTTATTCAGGAACCCTGGATCATAAAGGGCAGGGCATCGGGCCTGAGTAACTCCAACTACCAATCTTTCTACACAAATACATTTTCTCGCCCAAAAACCTGCATTCTTTGCCTGCGTCATTTATACAAGTACAATCTCTTCTCTCCAGAGTTTTTAAACGAAGATGCAACCGTCCTGAGGGTAATGGACCCATTTACCCATGCCTTGGTCTATGTACCATATGATGCCACGACATTTCCATCCACGTCGAAACTACAACGATTGGTAAGGGAAGGACAACAACCAAGTAAGGAATTAATAATAATGCAAACTCTCACCATGAAGCATGGGGCAGCAGTAAGTGCAACAAACAAGGACAGTCTCTTTAAGAATTCCTGAATGCTAACGATCTACTAACACTCAATTCTGGTAACAAGGCTACAGTTGTTGACAGAATTTGGGAAGTGGTAAAAGATATAAGGATTCGTATACAGAGCTAGACGACGTTCAGGGATGGCATATTTCAGACACGCACTCCTTCTCTGACCACCACTACATACTATTTACTCTTTCGAGACCGCCTCCTAACCTAATACAATTTAGTAACAAGGGAAAAACAAACTGGCCAACCATACTTTGATCCCCACAACCGTACTATGACCTCCACAACCATATTATGATTCTCACAACCAAAGTATGTTTCACATACAACCATAATATGATGCTCACAACCATAGTAGTACAGACAATTATACTATGATCCCTAAAATTATTTATTAGAATTGGGTTAAGTTGTCGACAATAGATTTGAATTATAAAAATTATATATAAATACATCAAATTACAAAATAATAGGAGTGACTTATTTAACAGTTTAAAAAACCTCAAGCGTTTTTATTAAAAATATTTTGGTTAAACAAAGCCGAAGCAGTTTGTTTGAAAAAATGTAGTTTCCTTATAAAAAGTACTATTATTTCATAAGATTGGCAAGAATAACATTGTTCTAAAAAGCACATTTAAATGAAGACAAATTACAATCATGCAGTATGATTGCCGTAATCATATTATTGTTATCAAATTTTTTTCTGCGTATTGGTTTGCTTTGCTTGTTTGGCATGTAGCGCTGTTGGAACCCCGGCAATGATATATCGATGCTGCTAAACTCCGACCACAAAAAGTCCTTTAACATAGCTCTTTAATAAGGACTATAGACGGCGTGTCTCTTTCGTCATTTCGTAAGAAATAAGGTTCAATCATGCCTCAGTAAACGGAAAATCTTTGTGGTTCAAGTGACATGGGCTTCGGCCAAGTCACTCTACAGAAGGCCAGAAATGATTGAAAAAAAATACTTGATGAACGTTTCAAATCACACCAATAAAATAAACGTGGTTTAAATGACATTATCACCATTTCAACAGGTGGTGAGGGGAATTAAATTTTGCAGACTTTAATCCCTTTAACCTACAAATCCCTGATGTATAATTTTTTTTCGTATCACTCATGAACGTATTCGGCTACAGCAATATGTAGTTCATGGATAATGTGTCGCAAAAAAGTAAGTCTCCTGAGATTTTAAATGACACATTGCCGGTTGTTCCACTAAACAAAATCCTTGAAAATTGTACTTCAATTTCTTTTTTCACAGTTTTCAGTTTCATTTAAACTCACATACTTAGGCCCACACAAAAAGTTAAAAATGAGCGAAATGGCTAAAGCGACATGCGTTGAAGAACTTTCTATCCTCTGTCCCAGTGAATGGTCGGTCTGTCGACTCCCATATGAAAAATTGATTTAAAACTAATTAGACACACTGCAATAATTCCCAGGTGTTCGTTACGTTTAGGCTTAGTTTGCCTTCTGCACTGAAAACGGGCCCATTTTGGATGACCGAGCAGAAAAGATACTGCGTTGCTTGCTCCGCCAGCTGGGAATTGTCCTTCGCAGAACATTTGGTTCTATAGTTTATTCACAGAGCCCGATGATGGCAACGGATATTTCCGTCTTGGAAATGAAGACAGGCAAACAGGTCCCATTCGTGGAAATCAAATTGAAAATGCGTAATTCTTTGGTGGCATGAGCTGACAACGATTATAAAAAATGTAAAATTTTAAGAGTTCAAGGTTAGTACACTCGTATTTCACCTGTGTCGCTGTGTCGTACGTGTAGCCACATGTATTGGCCATGAGAACTTAATGGGTGCCATTGAATATTTTGTAGTACCCGCCACATGGTTTCAACACAAGTTCAATTTGTATTTTTTTTTGTTTGAATTGTCGTCTCAAAGGGCAATTTGAATGATAATAACTGATGTTAATATGTCAGGGGATATTTTATTTTCGTTTATTAAATTGTACAAGTAGTTGTTGTATATCCCCGCCATCGATGAAGTTAATGAGGGCCCTAAATTTACACAAGATAAGAAATTTCATTCATTTGTGCGATGCTGATTGTTGCGTGACAGTGTCTCAATAACCATGAATTTTTGAGCTGCCAAATCGCCTATTGAATTAAGGAGGATATATTTCATATTAATTTTGGGTCTTGAACAATTTCGAAACACCCTACTTACATTTTCATTATTAAAATAAAGAGTTATCCCTAACTAGCGTGATAAATAAAGCTTAACACACTTTATAGAAATTATTTTTGTTTTCCTCAATCAAAAACAATTAAGGTATTGATTAGAAAAATCATATGTTTTAAAAAAAAAACTTTGTTTTTCGGTTCTAATATTAACTTAGTAGCGATATTAATATAAGCTACTCCAACTAAATTAATATTTACTCGCACCCTAGAAATCAACATTTTGGTAAAACTGGAATTGAGTGTTCAGTTTCTAAGACTGTCGTTTTTCGGTTTAGTCGAAAAATCCATTTTTCGAAAATCCGGGTTTCGTTCTTTTGTCATTTCCTAGCATAACCAGTAAAACCTATGAAACCGGTTATTATAAACAGGGCTAAGGCTACTATAACTAGTGTTTAACATATTTTTGCGCATTTGTAATACACGCCACTTTCGATTACAAGAAACATGCGTGAATTTGATCCGTCGCTACCGACTTCGATAATGTCAATGGTACTCTTTTAGATATTATAAAAACTTTTTAATATTCAATACATGTTTTGTTTTATTTAGGTTATTTTTTCCTTTTTTTTTGTAATATTTTATGCACATTGCATACATTGTTTCTTAATATATAAAACCGATTAACAGACATAATTCCCCTGGTTTACTTGGTTTATCTAAAATGATAATTGTCCATAAATTCCGGACGACGCACAGTGGTCCGGAATCAATTTTCATCGGTCAAATGTCTTTAATTTTTGATCTTGTCAACATTTTTGAGTTCTGTAACACTGACAATTGTACCCAAGGACTAAAGAATTATTTTGAGCTCTGACATTGATGAATTGAATCGGGCAACAGGTATTTTTTAAAAGTTAACCCATAGTTGACTACTTTCTTTTCGGGTCAGAATATTTATGATGTACCTTAAAATTTCTTCTCCCTCGAAAAGTTCATAAAACTCGTTTTCATAATTGTGTAAATAGCAACAATCATTTTTTTCGACCCAAGGACTCAAGGTTGAAAAATGGTAAAAAACGCCTTTTTATGCTTTACTAAAAATTTTGCTTTGACCGATTTGTAAGAAATTTGACAGATTTAAAAATAATACTACCCTAGACTAGATTAAATAGTCAAATTTTAATTTAAAAAAATTATTTTTAAAAATGTTATATTTTTTTTAAAAATATTAAATTATTTTTTTATTGTCGCGATTTTATTTTAAATCATCAGAGCAAGTAATAATAATAAATTTAAAATAAAATGGCGACATTAAAATATAATAAATTATTTTTTAATGTCGTGATTTTATTTTAAATCATCACCAAATTGCGCATAAGCCTTACAAAGGCAAAAAAGGATTACGATTTTCGGGTTTGTTAAAATGTGTGATGTGCGAAACATAGGCGTTAATCCCCAGCAAAAACTGAGTAAGTACTACCCATTACCATTTGCATTGCCAAGTAATGACCTCTCATTACCCTCTGCATTATTTTAAACAAAAATAATTACTTCCTGTTAGTAATAAATATGTACTTACCAGATAATGACCTCTCATTACCGTCAGCATTATTTCAAAACAATACTATCCTGCATAATTTCAACAAACTACTACCTGGCAATAATAAATAAGTACTTATCAGTATGTTGCGTAGCTGTAGTTCTACTATTTTAAAAGTTTCGTTTTTCTCTCTCAGTTTTAATTACACTCGAACGCAGACCACATTGTCAATTTAAAATTATTGTTTTAAGGGCTGTGAAGAGAAAACCCATAAATAACTACCTCTGGTATAACCCTCTGTGGAACATGACCACACGCAGAGAAAAGATATGGGTACTATATGGTCACGGCAACAAGAGTATGTTCTCTGCAATAAAAGTATGGTCGTCGCAAACATAGTATTGTTTTTTTGAATTTGATCTTGACAATAGTGTGATTGCAGTATTATTAATATTGTTGAAAAGTAACAACAGTGTTGTTGCCAAATTTAAAAATGAAAATATGGTTGTAGCAACAATATAAATATGGTTGGTGTGACAAAATCATTGTTTTCTTTGGTTTTATGATTACGGCAATTATGCCGGCAAAATTATGTTATTTTTACGAATCGTACGCAGTAATAGAACCTTTTATGTGTAAATTAATTTTTTTCAAAACAAACTACTTTGGAGCAACTGAAATATTTTTAATAAATTAAGTTTTTCTACTGTTAAATAAATCACTCCCATTATTAAGAGTTTAATGTATTTTTACATAATTTACGTAATAAAAATCTCTGTTGTTAAACAGCAACTTAACCCAATCCTTACAAACAATTTGAGAATCATACTATGTTTGTACGTTAAACATGCTATGATTATGGGGATCATAATATGGTTGTGGGATCATAGTACGGTTGAGTGTGAATAAAAATGTTGTTTGTATAAGTATAATAATATGGCATGGTTGTATGTGAATTATACTATTGTTGTGAGGATCATAATGTTGTTGTGGGGATAATAGTATGTTGTGGGAATATAATATTGTTGTGCCACAACCATTTACTAAACAATAGTATGATGTTCTTCGTATATTGTTACACTAATAATACTTTTTTTCTTCGTGCAGTGTCAACTAATCGAAGTGCTCTATGTTCCAATCCCCGTTTGAGTATAGATTTTTAATTATTTCAATAATGTTTCATCATCGGTCAAACAAAATAACCTAGGATCCAGAAATTGAGCATTGCCATTTAATGGGACAAAGGGGAAGAGTACCTCGAAAATATTTACTCTTCTTTAAGTATTTTATTTACAATTCCTTTTTTTGTGGGCATTGTTGCTGGACGTTTTAGTTTATGTGTTGCAAAAAAACGAGCCGCATGGTCAGAAAGGGCGATCAATAGTCAATATGTCTATATATGAAAGGATATATGGCATATAGGTACATAAATTAAATCAAATTTTGCTACGGATCCAAATTCAGAATTTTTGGAAGTTTTGCTGAAGTTAGAACTAGGATTGCACTTAGATAGCTAATTGGCGATGTCTAATTAAATGTTCCGTAGTTCCAAATATTTTGCAATTGCATTTAATTGCAATTAATTAGGAACGACCACAAATAATCTGCCTGTTATTAAATCTCTTTATATTTTATGGGATCGACAATTATTTGCTGAATCTCTAATTTTCAAATTCAAATATCGTGGCCAAAATTTGTCTTGTCAGCTAAACCGATCTTCAGAAACACAAATCCACAAAACGTAGATAGACAAGTAAACAAATGTTTGGACTTGAATAATCATCTTATATCATATTCGCAAAAAAAAAAAATTCAAATGCACCCGAGTTCGTTCCAAAATCATACGATATTTATATGGAAACTGACAGCCAAAATCGATTGAAAATGAAATCCAGAGGATGATGTACTCATATATGGATAATAAAATATCGTTGAGAATTTCGAATATTATATCAATTACAACGAATCTAGAGCAGAAATAACTAACACCACGTGGTTTTACATTTTCCCATAACCGACTGTGTTAAATTTATAAAGCCAATGAGAATATATTCAATTCAGACTTTTAAAAACCATAAGGTGTAAAATACTTCAAGCTGATACGAATAAGTTCGAATCATCTACAGACGGAAATATTTTACTTATAAATATTTGCTTTCGTGCGCATAAAAAATATTAAAATAAACAACTGGTCCACCAGAGAAACAATACAAATTCATTGTAAGAATAGTTATTTGCTGTTTGTTTTTGGTAAACATTTAGACTAATGACACTATTATATTTTTATTACACTGACAAAAATATGGTTAACAGAACTTTTCTGCAAAGTAATGATTTGGGTAAACCAAAGAAATATGGATAACATTAATTTTATAGTATTTTACATTTTATTTAATCATTTGCAACAGTTTGGCACTGTTCTGAATTTTGCGGTGTCTTGAATTAAGTAAATGTAAATTCAGAAGGCCTATTGTTAAATCCATTTTAATTTCAGAATACTCTATTTGTAATTCAAAGGACATTCATTGGCATTTAGAAAACTTTTTTTTAAATTCAGATTATATGTAATTTGAAAACATGAAAAGCAATTCTCCAAATTACGAGGGCTGCTTAGAATTTCTGGCCTTCTAATAAAAATGCGAATATTAATCATCTCCAGCATGATATACACACTTTTGCATGCGCTCAAACCAATTGTCGAAGCACTTTTTTCACTCCGATTGAGACACCTCCAAAACATGGTTTTTGAAAGCTTCATCATCCTCTGGCGACGAAAATCGTTGACCACGCATTTTTTTCTTGATGTGCGGGAATAAAAAGAAGTCATTGGGTGCCAAGTCAGGGCTGTACGGCGAATGACCCATCAATTCGACGATTTGGCCGGTCAAAAAGGCGCTGGTTTAAGCCGGTGTGAGAGCTCGCATTGTCATTGTGCACAATGATTCGACTTCTCTTGTTCGTTTTTCGAATTTCTCCGAACTTCAGGCAAACAAATTGTGGTGTAGCACTCAGAATTGACCGTCCTACGTTGCTCAAGCGAAACAGTCGCCACATGACCAGTTTTGCCGAAGAAACAGGCGATCATTTGCTTCGAAATGCTTCTTCAAAATTTCTTTGCACCAATTGACACGAGCATTTTTTTTGGGCGATTATCAAATTGTGCGGGATCCCACGAGAACAAACCTTTTTTACGGCCAGGTGTTCATGCAATATCGAACGCATGCTGGTGGAAGAAATGCCCAAGGATGCCTCTATCTCACGGTATATCTTGCATTATCAGTTCAGGCACAGCGGCCGTTTTTAAACGACCTTCATGACCTTCGTCTTTGAGCGAGCATCATCCACGATTGAATTTATTAAACCAGTTTTTGACAGTGCTATAGGTTGGTGCTTGATCGCCATACAAAAATTTAAGTTCATCGATGCACTCTTGTCGTGATAATCCACGTCGAAAGTTGTGAAAAATTAACGCACGAAAATGTTCACGAGTTAATTCCACATTTTTCAAGTCACTGTAAACAACACAAATGATGGTCGTACGTCAAAACGTTCTAAAAAACTTTCCAAT
Source organism: Hydrotaea diabolus (assembly GCA_963513945.1). NCBI lineage: Eukaryota > Metazoa > Arthropoda > Insecta > Diptera > Muscidae > Hydrotaea > Hydrotaea diabolus. The sequence continues at coordinate 191,108,660 of OY740718.1, forward strand.
GAAAATGTCAGATGGCACCACGCAACACCTAGTGTTTTTTCACTTTTTCCAGGTTTGAAAACTGAAAAAGTCTGAATTTATTTTCGACTTTGTCGATCTGTATCCCATACATTTTAGGTGATATTGCACTCAACGTTTTTTTTATTATATGTGGTTTCTTATCATTATTTTGACGTCAAAATTTTGTTTGTATAAATATATAACTACATATTTTAAAAATTTCGATTTTGAAAAAATACGACTTTGGAGCAACATAAATTTAAGGAATGCAGTACCAATTTCGAAGGTAATAGAGTTCCCAGTGTTAATTTTGTAAACGGCGATTTTTAGTAGAGAAAACTGACGCTATTGGTTGAAGAGACAAAGTAACCCCAACTAACAACCATGAGAGAATTGCAACTGAATGAGTACATGTATTGGTTGATGTTATAGATTGTTGGAATTAAAAAAATGTATCTTATTTTAGAAACTTTTATATGCAATTTGAAAAAAAAATAATCTAAATTGTAAGGTATTTAAAATATGTATTCAATTCTTTCTTCTATCCCTTGTTTAGGGTTACTAAACATGTTTTCGCCTTGAACAAAGATTGTGCAGTGACTACACAGAGAACCATATTTAAGAAATAGGTGTGCATGCAAACATACATATGTTTGGAAGATGCTACAAATAAATTTGATATTTCTCAATTTCAGACTAACTCAAGATACACAAGCGAGCAACGCGTCAAAGTTATTCATGGCTATTATGAAAATGAAAATCAATTTTCGAAGAAAATCACCTTCAGTGATGAGGCACATTTTCACCTCATTGGATTCGTCTATAAGCAGAACTGCCGCATTTGGGCGAATGATAATCCAAGAGCGATTGTCAAGAAACAATGCACCCATAAAGAGTGACTGTTTGGTGCGGTTTATGGGCTGGCAGCATCATCTGGCCGTATTTTTTTTCTAAAATGAGGCCGGTCAGGCAGTTACTGTATTCCAGGAATGCAAAATTAGAATATCAATATTGTACTAACGGGCATATAAAATGCATGCACAGTACGATCTTTATGATGCTAGTCTGATAGCTCCAGAATTAGAATATAATTGACAGATGAAAACAAAAATTTTCAAAAAAAAAAATGATTTTTTTTTTGGCTGTAACTTCCACAACTTGTATTCGATTTTTTGAATTATGATTTTTATGAAAGATGCAAGTGTTCGACCAATTAATATCTCAAAAACTGTATGTGATGGAGCAAAACGAACACTCAATTCGTAATCAGGAGATCATTTTACATCAGTTGGTTTAGTTTCCACTAGTTCCCTACGTTCGATATGGTTATATTTCTAAATATTCCTAGAGTTTTATTCATCTGTTATATTATTCAACTGTTTTTTGTTTTGTTGGCTGTCCAGCTCGATGGTTATTTCAAATAATGTTGCCAAATTTATGTGTTTTGAGCGCAAAATTGTGTTTCCGGTTCGATCCATGTATTCAAGTGAATGAATATTTTTTCTGTGTATTTTCCCGTCTATCTTACCCCACCGTACACTATGAGATCGAGCGATAATATGATAACTTCAACAAGATGTCGAAACAACAGCAACTCCAACAATCAGGCAAACATCGCACAGATAAGATTGCCTTTCTGTCAGTCGTTCGGTTGGTTGGTCGGTCCGTTTGTTTTTTTTTTGTCGTGCAATGAGTAAGAAGAATTGGCAAATAATTCTATAGATTTTTTTTACAGATGACAATCAAGTCTGCTTTATATCGTAATGACAGCAAAAAAAAACAGACGAAATAACACAAAAGCATGAAACAATGACAGATTTTAACACATTTTCTGGCGACAACGTGGGTAATTTCGTACACACCCTGTGTGCGAAATGGAGTGTGTATGCTCTGATGATTAATGTGTGATAAGAAAAACAGATGCAAAGTTTTTCAATTAGAGTGAAATATTGGAAATACATAGGATCGTTTACACAATAGGATGCTTTAATTTCCGTATAGATCGGTGCTATGTAATGACTGAATCGTGACTTCAATATAACATTCTCTGACATGAACTTAACGAAAAACCAGGCAATTGTGAAATGAATCAGTTTTACTAATGAAAGCAAAAAATGGCGATTTACAATTGACATAGCCCGATTCAACAATATTTCATACATTTCAACGATTTTCCTTTATTATGGTCTGGTATGAACCTTTTTTGAGATTCTTGATCTTCTAGGGTCTCAAAAATAGCCCTGTTCTTTTAGGGTAACTATCTTAGTTTCCTAGTTAGTTTGCAAAATGGAAATCTGGCAATATATGCAATCTTAGGAATGCATATAATAATATGGGAACATCGTTTCTAGTTGTGTGCATCAAAGAAGTGGAACAACAAGAGGGTTCATTGGCGAATTCGTCAAAAGCAGACAAAAAAACTATAAATTATAAAATGCTTTGTAGAAATGTAAAAACGTCATTGAACAATCAGTTTGATTTGATTTATAGATTCCCTTATTCAATCTCTTGCAGATGAACCGAATCCAAATTCGCCAATAAAACATTTTTTTCTTCATTATTTTCTTTAACTTTTCATGACTTTATATTGCAGTGTGGCATGTTTTATTTTGTTCAAAAAAAAGCTTGGAAACTCTTATTGGTTGCATTAGCGACTACAAATGTAATTAATCGGAAACCATTTATGTAAAAGTTTTTCCAATAAGGACATTCAAATTTCGTATCTTTATGTCAACGCAACCTGAAATAATTTTTATGATCTTTCAGTGTCAAAACGTCACTTACGAACAACGTTTGGAAATCATTAAAAACTACTACCGAAATTCTAAGTCGGTGACTCCGGCAAAGTTTCACGAAAATCCAGAATATCATCGAAAAATCATCTGCAGCAATGAAGTTCATTTTTGACTGAAACAAACCAACATGTGCTTCAAGAGAAACAACTGCATCCGCAAAAAATTACTGTGTGGTTTTCATGCTAAAGGTGTGATTGGGCAGTATTTTTTCGTCGATGAAAATAATCTTCATGTTACCGTCAATGTAGAGCGCTATCGTGCCATGTTAGACAATTTATTTTGCCAGCATTGACTGAGCTCGACGTCGCCGATATGTGGTTTCATCAAGGCGACGCCACTAGCCACACAGCACACAGCACACGTTACAATCGATTTACTGAAAGTCAAATTCAATGAACGTGTTATCTTGAGAAATGGTTCGGTCGAATGGGCACCTCGTTTATGCTATTTAACGCCATTGGATTTCTTTTTATGGGGCCACATCAAGTCAATGGGCCAACAAGCCAACAACTTTAGACGAGCACAGAGACAACATCCGACGTTCCGGTCGAAATGTGTGCAAGAGTGGTGGAAAATTGGGTCCAAAGAATAGATAGAATAATAGAAAATAAGAATAAAATGTAACATTTGCACTACACCTGAAATAAATTTGAACTCTATATCTTAAATGTTCTGTGTTTTATTGATATATAAAATTGTTCTGTCCTTAATAAAAACCCAGGTATATTAATTATCGACGGAAAGTTCTAAGTCGATCCTACTATGCCCCAGAGTTTGTGTTAAAGACACGATGGCAGTGAAACAAAATCAAACATTGCACGAGATATCAAAAAAGTTTATCTTTAAAGCCTGGTACTGATATTCATATGAAGGGGCTTAAAGTCCTTTCGACAATTTTTTAAGTATATAATATGTATATTTATTATTTTAGGACCCAATGAGTCAAAGAAATGGCTTATGTATGGCCCTTGGTTGATTCGTTAAGGGTAGAGGGATCGGTTACCCGCAACATGCATCCTAGGCGGTTTCTCGGCCTGATGTGGGCTCTCATTTAGGGTAGATCTGGAAGTGGTAGATCGTTAGATCGGTTTTTTAGATGATCTGTCTCTTTAACGAAATTCCTGGGGACCTCCCATATGGTACCAGTCAAATGACCTTAATCCGGAAAAAAGTCTCTATGTAGGATCTTTATTCTCTCCATTGAAAACACGGGACAATGTCATTAGTAATGCTCCAGGTTCTGGTTTCGTCTTCACATGCTTTGTACTGGTTTGAGGATGCCTCGGCGTTGCTGAAGAGGTTACCCGTAAGGGAAGAGTGACCAGTCAGTATGTCCATTAGTTGTAACTTATTCCGATTAAAAAGCTTCCTAGTCTTTTCTTCATTGGAGTTTTCCCATACAGATATGATCCCGTTGCGGGTAATGGTCATATTCCAGGTTGTGCTGTCTAAGCCCTCATAGCGAATTGGTAGGTCAATTAAATTGGCCTTCTTAGCCATTTAAATAGCTTTTTGTTGCCAGCTATGTGATGGGGTTCGAGACCAAAAAATCCTAAGATTGCATATATCAGAGAAATTATTTATTGTCTCTTTGCATTCAAACGTTGTTCTTGTTTTAACAACTCAGAAAGTCGGGGGCCTTTTGCAACTTCTGTAAGTAAACGGAAGCTATTGCAAATGATGAATGATGAACTGGTATTATAATCGTGCACACTAACCTTCACGCCACAGCGGCTTTAGATGCCAAAATGGGTGAAATCGGTCTACGGTCTACTGTAGGTGTAGACCCAGACAAAGGTCCCTCCCGTTTTTACATACAACCGCTCTAGAACATCTGTTTAAATTATCATTACGTTTAACTTTGGTATAGTTTATGACGATGGATGAACTTGGATAATCGTATGGACCATATTGGCCCATTTTGTATTTAGTCTCCATACAAATGGTTTGGAGCCCAAAAAATGGCTTCTAGTATACATGGACATATGGGTGTTAGATATCTATAAAAAATTGCTCAAGAAGCCAATAATAAACTTATTTTTGCTAAACTTGTGTGACAAACCCAAGGGTCAAAATGGGTACCAAAAAACAATGCAATTTTCTTACAAATTCAAATTTGGCAGTATTTTTAAAATCTGAGAAAATTGAAAGCCCGTTCATGGGTTCTAAAACCTGTTTTGGATTTTTTGCACATCCAGAGGCGCTGGGTATACCCTGCACCCTTTAACTTGCCTTTAACTTGTTTTTTAGCTAGGATTGCAACTCGAATTATTGGACCCAGTGGGCCGAAAAATATCACACACAGGAAAAGAAAGCGTTGTCACATCCGACATGTTTTGCCAACCGATTAATTGAGGTTGCATGTACTATCATGTTTCCATTAGTGCAACCGAATATTAGTTGATGCAGTAAAATGTTTGTTAAATGGGACTTAATATATCTGTGGAAGTGGTAAAGTAGAAACGTGTGAATAATAAAATGAAATTTTGAATAACAGTTTTAATATAAAGTGAAGCTTCAATAGATGACATAGTAGTCCAATAGTCTAAAATAGTCAAATCAAGATACATGGTTTACTGTCCAATTTCGGGATACTAAGGGAGTAACCTTTCAGTCGTTATGACAAAATATGGGATACTTTAAAATTACGCCCTAATAAGTTTTTTATTAATTGTTTTTATATTTTATTTTTACAATTATATTTTTACAATTTTTACAACTACTTTTGCGATAAATATTTGTCAATACCAATTTTTAGTTGCATCGAACGTTTTTATACAAGACTATTAGTTACCACCAAAGGCGTTGCAATTCGAACTTCATTCGGTTGTTGTGACCGACTATTATGTTACCGGTGCCATCATATTGGCGTATCAATCATCTGTTGGTAGGTCCAACCGAACTTTCATCACGATAATGAACATTTCTTGATTGGAACTGAAAGTCTTCTCGCATAACAAAAATTTTGCAGTAAGGACCGATTTGCAACTGACTTTTTCTCTATGTGTACGTTTGAAATACTCCTCCGGGTAAGATGCTGTAGATGCACGCACTCACGACTAACAATCAAATTCCAACTCTAAATATTGGACATAAAATGCCTTCAAACAAAAAAAAAATGGTTTAATTTTCCACCAAATAGATTTCGTGAAAGTATTTTAAACAGTATTTTAGACGATATGACGGGCCAGCTGACTGACTGGTTGACGGACAGACAGAACGTACACACATTCATGTATGTGTGTTTGTGCAAACACTAAATTTCAAAATTTGAATGACTGAAACGGCGGCTAAGGTCGGCTACAAACAATGACGATGGTCTGTCTCATAGTGAAGTAGCGAAAGACGAGAAGAAATGCGATTTTGGCATAGTTTTCGCTTTTCTGAATGGCAAACACACGTACAAACAGACCGGCATATTTCGAGTTTCTTTCATTTGTTTTCAGTTTTACTGAAGCCCTCCGCCGGAAAAAAAGCGAAATGAAATGATGTCATTTTCGGCTTTATGACTTTTGGTGCTGTAAACTTAAAATCCCGTTTGGCTTTGGACATTTGGACGTACCGGCATATGAGTAGGTACGCCATGTGTTCCATTCCCATTCCCCACTAGTTTTGCAGGCCTTGGGTGTGTGCGTTGTTTTTCGTTTCCATTAAGCATTGTTAACCTATGCTCTGGAGGAATTGTACAATTCACCTCCAAAACGTCGGAAGAAAAGAAGACGAAGAGAGACGCACAACAGCAACACAAGTTAAACGTAGTTAAGTAGTTAAGCAATTGATTTGAAACGTTATCGACAGCATGACCGGACGCAGACTGGGTGATTGGTCCATACTCGTACATGATGGGGTTAGGGACACAGAGAACAGAATCGTGATCGCATATTCCATAAAAATTTCTTTTTTTACCAACATCATTTACGAGTATACCAACAACGATCGTCATATCGGTCTCAGTTCACGAGATATAGCCTTACAAAATTCAGGATTATATAATGAACGGTCCAATACTTTTACCGTAAGTGTCATTTTTTAAAGAGGATATGTGACCGCCCACTTATTCTCCAGGATCTGTTTCGATCCATTCCAACATCAAAAGTTCCAAATATCATCGTCATATCTCTATTAGTGCACGAGAAATTATCTTCTTATACCCTCAACCAAAAAGTGGATGGTAAGTATATTAATTTTGTCATTCCGTTTGCAACACCACGAAATATTGAATAGAGACCCTATAAAGTATATACACAGGGTGAATAATTCACGACTGGACAGCGTATTCCTTGGCTCATTTCATGAAAATATGTCCAAAAAGGCAAGGGGACAGATTTTTTCGGTCGGTTACTCGCTTTATGCAACGAAGACATGCATCCTAGGCGGTTTCTCGGCCTGATGTGGGCTCTCATTTAGGGTAGATCTGGAAGTGGCAGATTGGTAGATCGATTTTTTCGATGATATGTCTCACTATCGAAATTCCTGGGGACCTCCCAACTAGTACCAGTCAAATGACCTTAATTCGGAAAAAAGTCTCTATGTAGGAGCTTTATTTTTGCCATTGAAAACACGGGACAATGTCATTAGTAATGCTCTGGTTTCGTCTTCACATGCTTTGCACTGGTTTGAGGATGCCTCGGCATTGCTGAAGAGGTTATCCCTAAGAGTAGAGTGACCGGTCAGTACGTCCATTAGTTGTAACTTGTTCCGATTAAAAAGCTTCCTAGTCTTTTCTTCATTGGAGTTTTCCCATACAGATATGATCCCGTTGCGGATAATGGTCATATTTCAGGCTGTGCTGTCTAAGCCCTCAGTGAAAATTGTCAGGTCAATTAAATTGGCCTTCCTAGCCAACATCATAAGTTACAAATATCATCGTCATATCTCTATTAGTGCGCGAGATATTATCTTCTTATACCCTCAGCCGAAAAATATTAAATAGAGACCCTATGAAATATATACACAGGGTGATACATTCACGACTGAACAAATTTCCTTGGCTCATTTCATGAAAATATGTCCAAAAAGGCAAGGGGTGGATTTTATATTAAAAGATAGCCCTAAGTCTTACCTTTCCAAAATTACCTAAACGAAGCAAAGAGGTCCTAACGTTCCAAAGTTAAGACTTTTTGAATGTATTTTCGCCCCATGGATTTTCGGGCCAAAAAATACGACCACCGACAATTTTACCCTAGTACCCTCCGTCCACTAATCTGAGAATTTTCAAATCGCTGCCATTTCGGCCATTTTCAGGCATGGACATATTTTCATGAAATGAGTTAAGGAATACGCTGGTGTAATTTGTCCAGTCGTGAATGAATACCCTGTATATTATTGACCATCGTAAAATTCTAAGATCTCTCTGCCCGTCCGTGGGTCTGTGCAAGTACGATAGGTCTCAAACAAATCAACCTGAAATTTTGCATAATACGTAATGGCTTATGGCCTTAATATGCTTGGAATTGTAAACGGACTATATCGGACCTAGGAGTGAAAAAGTTTGTCATTGAGGGACTAAAGGTACCTCGGTAAAAAGTACACTTTTTATAGCAATTGCTTAACAAATCATAATGTGGACGGACAATGGTTAAAATGGGTACTGTTCGTTCAGACGTACGAAATGCCATAAAAAGGGCATAGTTGCTGTATTTTTTGGCTCATGTGGCCCAAAAACGTCCCACATTTTCAAAACGGGCGATAAATAGTCAATAAGGACATATGGAAACACAAGATAAAGGAAATTTGCTACCAATGCAAATATAAAGTAATTTTGAAGTTTGGAAGTTGAGATAAGCGTCGGATGAATTGGCCGTAAGGGCCTCAACAATGAACCATTTTTTGCGCTTCAGTAGTGTAGGGATGGTGTAGGGCATATACGGTTGGCCGAACTTAACGACTTGTTTACTTGTCTCAGATTCCAAAGGTGTTCATGTTTCATTATCGGTAGCAAGTTTGCCTCTGCATGACAATTAGCTTGCCAGCAATGCTTGTGTTTTAATTGTTTCTCCACACTTTTTACTCAAATGGATTTTTTTTGTAATTAAATTTCAATATTTATTAATCATGTGATGAGTGTCTCTTTACAGCTTGAATATGGAGGCTTGAGAAGAACTTTAATTAAATTCAAAGGTTAACTTTTACATAAGTTAACTAAAGCAAGACTAGAGCAGGCTTTAGCTATAGTTCTAGCATCTATTAAATCGTACATTGTGGTATGGATGCCACAACCATTTGAAACAAAGGGCAGCAATTAAATTCAGTAGATAGAAAGAAAACAACAGCCAGCAAGCCAGCCTCGTGCCACCATCAACATTCTGCGAAAAAATTATTTAATATTCATCAATTAATAAAGTTTTACTACGTAGTACTACAACATATTATGCAATTAATGGTATTTCTAAAAAAAATCACATGACATTGGTTAGCGCCGTCCAAGTTGATACAGACAAGTAGAAAATTCTTAGACAATTTTCGAAAAATAAATAAAAAATTAATTTAAACATTTGGACAGTTTCTTTTAGCAAAGTCGGAATACCCCTTCTGAAAAAGAATTACTTTTTTATTGATTTAATTGTCAGTGACAGAAATTGCACAATCTTTAAATCTACAACGGATTCCTGTTTTAATATCATGTGTTGCCAAATCTATTTTCGTAAAAATTTCCAAAGTAAGGGTTTACATCCCAGGATTTTTTCCGCTGCAAAATCCGGGGAAAAATTCTTAGACAATTTTCGAAAAATAAATAAAAAATTGATTTAAACATTTGGACAGTTTCTTTTAGCAAAGTCGGAATACCCCTTCTGAAAAAGAATTACTTTTTTATTGATTTAATTGTCAGTGACAGAAATTGCACAATCTTTAAATCTACAACGGATTCCTGTTTTAATATCATGTGTTGCCAACTCTATTTTCGTAAAAATTTCCAAAGTAAGGGTTTACATCCCAGGATTTTTTCCGCTGCAAAATCCGGGGAAAATATTAGAATTCCCCACGGGATTTTTTTTTTAATTTCGTCATATTGGTATAAGTGCAAGAGATAAAACCTTTCAAAGTTCAGGTTTGTATGGGCGGGCCATGCCCTTTTGTCCAATTTTAACTATCTTTATCACTAAATTTATATAATAATCATGGCCATAAATCTGAACGAACAGTACCATTGCACGTGGAACCGCCCACTTTTCCTCCATGCCAACATCATATGTTCCAAATATCAGCCTCATACTTCTAATAGTTTGTGATATATTGCGTTTTTAATTTCAGAGTTCTTGTGAGGGTAGAATTTGTACCATTTCATTCAATCAACATATGTTTCTGCAAAATTTCAGTCACCTTGCTTCAATATTGCTACCTGTAGTTTGCTTTCCACAGACAGACGGACATGGCCAGATCATTCGAAAATTCGAAATGTTCTATCATATATAAACTGTCGTAGAATTAAAAGCGTTCATAACTCTGATGACGGCAGAAGCTGTTCTGGATCCTCTATGCCCAAAAATATCTTCTATGGACGTTTTGCAGACAAGAATTTATTCAAGCCCTTGAAGATTAGGTGAAGATTAAAGATAATTACTCAATCCAACAACAGGGAACAATAACAACAATGGATCTGGTGTTCTATTATCAGCCATTTTATCATATTTCTTTGTTGAAATGGAAAATATTTAAACATTCAAATGTGGCTTTAGTCCTCTTCTAAATCTTAAGCCAACATCTCTTGAATGTAAACAATATTTTTCGCACGTTACAAAAAATGTTTTCAAATATGTCGATAAGTTGACTTCCTAAGCAGAAGTTCTGTATTTGAATTGAGAAAAATTTATATTTTAGTTTCCTTTTTATTTAAAAATAGTATATTTATGTGTCGCAAATTACATTCTAAAAATGTTATGTCCTGAGATCCCGAGATATGAGAAAAATATTTCCCGAATTTTAAATTGTTAGTGTTAAGAATTGGAATAGATATTGAGAAACACAATTTGATATTGAGAAAAGATTAACTGATATTGAAGAAATGAAAATTAATATTGAGAAATTTTAAATAAAAGGAACAAATTTGGTTAGCATTCAAATCAGCCCATTGTATTTCAGATTTTTTTGTCTCAATTTCAATTTGTATTTTCTCAATTTCAATTGAAAACGGTGTTGTGTAGTAGGTCTGGGCAAAACCCAAACTCTCTCATATACCCAAACTCTCAAATTATACAACTGTACAAAAACACGCAACATGTGGTCTAAGTATGAGAGGAAACCGAAACTTGCCCCAAAACACGCAGCATGTGACGTAACTGCGAGACGAAGAGGACATAAGGCAACAAATTCCCGTTTGCCCTACGCAGAGCACAACAATATCCAGAATACGATCTTGGGTTATTTGCACCCTTGCCGCTGAACAGGGAGCGGAATTCAAACGAAGAAGATGTGGATATTGCTGAAAAGTCGTCTGAACATCAGACCAAGAATGTATTGCATTAAGTTTGGCTTACAGCGTTTGAAATATGTTTGTGGTACATGCGATAACTCTTCCTCGGTTCATTCGTAACCACAGAAATGTGTATTTCATCTTGTATACGAGTACGTACGTTTGGCGGAGGTACGCACAGCCACATTTGAATGAACGAATGGAATGCTATGTTGACCGATAATGGTTGGAGCGCTTGATGACATCATTCTCGATTTCTACAAATTTCGAATGAGTTCTGTATTGCTTTATCCAAAAGAAGTTTTTTTGTAACATCAGCGCAATATGGCTACCACCACCCTAGAATACAATTCAAATGTTCAAAATTTCATTTTGATTTGAGAATAAGTTGGAAAATTATTGAGCATTGCATGAGTTTAGATTTAAGTCAAATTAATATTGAAATTATAAAGAAATATACTAAGGCTAGAAAGATCTAAGTTCAAATACTATAATTTTATTTAAACGATGATGTAAATACAGACGATTGCGAGTAGCGTTGAGTGCGTTGCCATTAAATGTTTTGGCAAAAGAACACAGCACAGCAGTTGATAAGTCTCTAAGCGATTAAACGTAGTTGGGGTTTACAAATAAAAAAAATACCGCACCTGTAATTTTATTTATATGAACACCCTACACCTCACCAACTATAGCAAATGTTTTGAGGAATCAGATAAAGTAGGGCAAGGCGCCATTATGATGGTACCCCAACCATCTTTGGCGTTAGATACTATCTGAACAATACTATAAAGGGTGGTCACAATAAAAGTATATGTGACAGCGCATAGAGAAAGGGACCTCCTAAGGGTAAAAAAAATCAATTTTCACTTTTTTTTGATGTGGACAACATCTGAGCATCGAATGAGACCGATCCCATGCCCCAAAAGTGTTCCCTCCCAGAGATATGCGCGTTTTATGAAAGTGAAGTCGACGATTCTAAGCGCGAATAGAAAGAGACCTAATCTTTAAAATGGCTCTCCTGAACAAAACTGGTTTTTACCCTTAGGTCCCTTTCTATTTTGGGCGTCACATATTCTTAAAACTTAAGTCAAATAACCACTAAGCAAATATTGGTCTGTATTATCAGGAATAAATATTCAAAGTATGTGACATACGATTTTCTTATGTAGCTCTGCGTAGCGCATCCTGTCATTTTAAAACATTAAATAACAAACTTGTAAGTAATTTAATGGACGAAATTTATAAAAAAAAAAAACATTATACCAATGGATATGTGTTGACTCACAGATGCGGAGAATCGTACTTTAATTTCTTTCTGTGCACTAATTTAGCTTATAAATTACAAAGTAGATTACACAATATTACAAATACAAATCCTTAGTGTTTGTAACTATTGTTTTTTTCTGTGTATTGCGAGTAGAAGAAGACAAAGACTTGTGTGGGTGTGAGATCAGGGTTGCCGTATGGGGATGTTTCGACCAAGTTTGGTTGGTTGGATTTTGAATTTTAAGATAGGCTTTGTGTGGGAAGTGCTGAAAAAATAGTATTTTTTTTTTTGAAAAGGCCCCAACCTGAGTGTTTAACAATTTGTGGTTTTATACGATACTCATACTAAGGGGCTACCGTGATGTAGGCTATTGTATAAAGTAGTAATAGTTTAATCGTTCCAAATTAAATACTATGAAAACCATGTAAAATTTAATGAAAGGACAATCGAGCGGTTTCATGGAGTGAAATTTAAGTATTTTCTCTACTTGCGGATAAACAATAGTTTTAAGATTCATTTTGATATACATAATATCGTGTTATTTATTCATTTAGAACAACCGGTCTGCTTAGGCTGGCAACAGTTAATTTGATGTGTCAAGGTATGGTTAAACATTTTCAAAGTTGGATCGTTTAATAGCCGACGAAAGCAATGAAATAGTAAAAACCTACTACAAACAATAGTGGTAATACAAACATGGCGCTTTGGCTTAATCGCTTGAGATGTTTCCATCGTGCGATTTGACCCTGTTTGACTATTTTTGTGGGGCTACTCCAATGACCGTGCCTACGTTAAATCATTCGTCAAGTTATCTCTGAGGTACCGTCCGAAATGTACGAAAAAATGGTCAAATATTTTCTCAAAATGTCGACTTCTACAACCAATTCAGAGATGGTGGATTTTAAATACAGAGAAATAGTCAGTTGAAAATCGGTCCGAAGTACTATATATCTGCAGAAGACTTTCAGTTCCAACCACCAAAGTCATGTTGCAAACACGAGTACTTATACAATGATTGGTATGTTAGTTTCATGGTACCCGCTTATGAAGCGAGTGAAGTTCAAATTGATAGTTACCAGAACCGCCTGTTGTGGAAACTAATAGTTTTGTATAAAGGCTCGGACACACTTCATTTTCGGTAGGCTAAATACCAATTTTATATAACGCGTGATCCATTTCGAGGTTCCCTACTTTTTTAAAGAAAAAACACAGAATATTCAAATTGAATGTGGAATCATTTGAAAGAACATTCTTTGGCATTATTTTGAAGATTTTGTCTATCAAAAGTTGAGTTCAATTTTCGATGACTCGTTCGAGCATTTTGACTGGTAACTAGCGAATAACACGCGTGATGTTTTGCTCCAAGGCCTGAATCGAAGCGGGTTTGTCCGCAGAAACTTTAGACTTTACATATCCCCACAGGAAAAAGTCTAACGGTATACGATCTTGGTGGCCAATCGACCGGCCCAAAACGTGAAATTATCTGCTCACCGAATTGTTCTCTCAATAAATCGATTGATTGATGCGATATGTGGGAAGTGGCGCCGTCTTCTTGAAACCAAATGTCGCTGAGATCACGAGCTTCAATTTCAGGCATCAAATAGTCAGTTATCATGGCACGATAACGGCCACCATTACGTTCTTACCGGCATCATTTTTGAAGAAATATGGACCGATGATTCCACCGGCCCACAAACTACACCAAACTGGTTTTTCTGGATGAAGTGGCAGCTCTTGAACCTCTTCTGGTTGCCCTTCGTCCCAAATGCGACAATTTTGCTTGTTAACATACCCATTGAGCCTGAAATGGGTCTCATCGCTGAACAAAATTTGGCTCAAAAACGTCGGATCTTCTTGGAACTTTTCAAGAGCCCAGTCTTCAGTTCTTGCAGAAGCTGTATTTTGTACGCTTTTATTTTAAGATCTCGACGTAAAATGTGCCAAGTCGTTCCATACGTCAGTCCGAGTTGCTGCGAACGGCGCCGAATCGACTCTCCACGGTCTTGGTGTACACTCTCAACTACGGCCGCTACATTTTCTTCACTGCGTGCTGCACGTGGTTTATTCGGTCGAATATTATCCAATAATGAATGCTGGGTCTCAAGATGGGCCTCACAGAACGTGAATTTCCGTAACAAAGTTGAACGATTTGTAAACGTTGTTCAGGCGTAAGTCTTTCCATGATGAAATGCCAAACAATACTAAACAAAAATAACATGACAGCCATGACACGACTCACACGTGAGCTTTCAAAAAATGCTATTAAAAAAATTATCGCTACTTGGATCACCCATTATTAGTAAAGCACAGACGAATATTTGAAAAATAGAGTTCAAATTTATTCCAGGTGTAGTGCTTATGTTACATTTTAAGAATCAAATTCGATTTTGGTCACATGGACACCACGAGCCCGTGTACAGCGATCTACTATTTGGACTCAATTTTCCACAACTCTTGCACACATTTCGACCGGAACGTTGTCTCTGAGCTCGTCTAAAATAGTTGGCTTGTTGGCATAGACAAATGACTTGTTGCGGCCCGATAAAAAGAAATCCAATGGCGTTAAATCGCATGAACGAGATGGCCATTCGACCGGACCATTTCTCGAGACATCACGTTCGCCGAATTTACCTTGCAGTAAATCGATTGTAACGCATGCTGTGTGGCTAGTGACACTCAGCCAAAAATGAGATCATCGCTGTAGATGATTTTCCGATGAAATTCTGGATTTTCCTGAAACTTTGCCAGAACCACCGACTCAGAATTTCGGTAGTATTTTTTATGATTTCCAAACAATGCTCGTGTAAACTTTACCATGATGAAAATGTGGACTTCGACTAACGTTTTAACACTGAAGACAAATTTTTTTAAAGGTGCTTTGACATAAAGATAGGAAATAGTTATGACCCTATTAAAAAACCCCTTATAGGTTGAAAATGTATAATAAGTTAATGAATTGTAGTGTCCTAACAGAAATACTTATTTCTATGATTTTTATAAGCGGAAATAGAAAAATACGGGGCGTAAAAAACCTTCAATGTGCCCGAGCCTTAAATTTGTTTGATGCAACCAACAATTGGCAATGACATCAAATTATTTCGCTCTAATAACCAGAAAGGGTGCATCGTAGAATCAAGTGAATTGAAAAAATTAAACATAAAAATTAATTAAATAACAAGTTATTACGACGGAATTTCAAGGTTTCTCTAAAAAATCATAACGTCGGAAAGGATATTAGAATTGCCAAGCGAACCTGAAAAAATATATCAATGTGTCCTTGGAATGACTAATTTTTTACAATTGAAATTTTAAGTCTTGAACAAAAACTTCAAATCCTGATAACATTTATTTTAAACCCAAATTCAAATATGATTTTGTCATTCATAGATACCTACTTTGTCACAATTACCAATATATTCAGTTCCATTTACTTAGCATTTCAGTGCATCAACTAACATTTGGTTGCAATAATTGAAACTTTTTAGTACATGTAACCTTCGGTTGGCAATCCAATTTTGTTCTGGCATGGTAAGGTCCGAGCATTATAATCAAATAAAAGTTTCATAGAAATTAAAGCTTTGTGTGTTTTATTTAACTTAACTTTTAAAATCGAAAAATGGCTAACGTGTTACAACGTGTGGGATAAAAAAGATTCATAAATTCAGTCTTGCCCGGCTCAGTGTTTAGGCACGCTTAACGAAAACCCCTTTTATAAATATAAATGTGTGTGCTGGCTCTAATAATAGTGGTTATTTTATTTACCTTGTAATAGATTCGTCGACGATTGTAAACATGAATGAGGCATAAGTAGTTGGCGCCGACGCAGACTTGTACGACAGCGTCGGCGTGGACGAAAATCTGAATTTTATTTGCCGAACTGACATGCAGACGTCAAAACTCAGTATCTTTTCGATTCTGTAACTAAGGTAAATTATTTTTTTTTTTGAATATTTCACGTATTTTTACAAGGCACCGCTGCCGCAATTAATTTCTTTTGACAATGTTTAATTGCGTTGTAATTGACTTCTTTTTGGCAGTATCTTTTAATTAATTGAGTACAACAAAACACAAGAATTGGCAGCGAACTCAAGTGGAATTTGCAAGTTGACTTTTCATGATCCGAAAATGTTTTCTACCAATAACATTTGAATGAATTAAAATACGAAACGCACGCATGGCACTCATTTGCACTCATTCACCCCGCCGCGTTGTCTTAGACGCATTTTAATCAAATATCGATTGTGTAAAAAAGCGCAGTTTTGATTTCATATTTGTAAACATTGGCTTTAATGAATAACTGTCTTCACCAGCGGCCTTTTCTTTCCTACGCTCCTCGGCGCCTGCTTCGCAATGGATAACAGCAAAAACAAGACACTTTACGTTAACCGCCGCCCGCCACCGTCTATCGAACGTACGTATTTTGTTGTTGCCCGTAATTAAGTTCTCTTTTGTACTTGTTGTTTGTTTACTCTGCTGTTGTTTTCATATTTCAAACCGAACAAAAGTGAAATAAAAGTACCGAAATTAAAACAGACCACACGGCGGCCGTCTCCATCACAACCAAACACTTTGAAACTCCGACGACGACTGAACAACAACTCAAAGAAACCCAGCAAATCCCAAATCAGTCAGTCAATTCTCACTCACGCACCAACTGACGGCAACAGCACGACTCGCGAGTCGCTTCTCTCCCAGTCGTTATACACGAAAGTTATAACAACGCCAACGGCGAAGTGCTCGTACTAACTTTCGTACGTTTACGATAATTTCAAACGGGGCCGACTCTGACTAACTTACGGAGAGTGGAGAGAGGAGTCAGCCAGAGCAAGAGTCCGTTCATTTATTTGTTTCTTAGTATTTTCTCACGAAACCCATGCACACACACGTGTATGTCTGCAATTACAACAAAAATACATTCGTACATATCTTAAACAATTATTTAATGTTGTTAACAATTGTAATAACGAACGATGCACTTCTTTATTCGTAGTCATATTTTCGAAAATGTTTTCGGCTGGAGGGGGGAGGATGGTATTCGTCTACTCACTTGTTGTTTAACACAAAGAGTGTAGTCGACGAAGAGGTTGCAAGGCACTCATAAATAATCCATTGACGACATAAATATAGGGGCGGGCTTTCAGTAAACGTGGCCGAAATTTCAAATTGATCAAGTTACAAGTAAAAGCGTCGTTTTACTTCGGCTAGACCAAAGCTTACACACTTTTTCAGTTTGGTTACTGGCGGCGGGAAGTACATCCTATAACTTGATTTTTGGCATAATAGGTACGTTTTGTGACGAAACAATAGTAATCTATTTTATTCGGTCCTGATTCGCTATCTTTGGCACTGTATAATCGATCACAAACGTAGCAAAAATCATTAATTCTTGACCACTTGTTACTTACCATGTTGAACATTTTGAATGCTTTTGAAAATGTTTTTTCCCTAATTTATTATTGTCATAAAAAACAAAAACACGCTTAAAAACATAATTAATCGAAAAACAACTGTTTGATTTGTAAGAAAGTTCAAAATTAAAAAACAACATATTTGCAGACGTTTAGCCAAGTTATTGACCAAAAAAGGTGACAATGGGGAAAATGGTACTTTTTGTGATTTTGAGGCAGTAGATGCATTTTTTTCGGGTAAGTTTGTTTTGAAATTTTTTTTTTCAATAGCTTTACAATTGATTAAGACACTATAGCTATAAGTATATTCCGTTCTCTTCCAGCCGCTATCGACAAAACGTATGTCCAAGGCTATGACCCAAAAAATGTTGCACTGTGTTATATAAGTATACCCTATTAATGCGCAAAAAAGAGGACCGTTGTTGGGACCCTTGGAAACAAGCGCCCGACCCTAATTTCTTTTAATTAAGTAATATTTATATTTGTTCATCGGCCGTTCTGACCATGCTGGCTATTTTTGGGCCACAAATAGCCAAAATATTTAGCCTTTTTGAGATTTTAAGAGCGTCTGAACATAAACTACCCATTTTGAAAATTTCTGTTTACTTGTATCCTAGGTACCTTTAGTCCCTTATACGAAAACTTTTTTTCCCATAGGCCAACTTCGCCAATTTAAAATCTCAAACAGCTTACGACCCTAAGTCATCACCATGCTAAATTGTATGATCATAGGTGGAATTGTGGTGGACCGCCGTGGTATGATGGTAGTGTTCACGACTATCATGTCAGTAAACCCAGGTTCAACTTCAGGTAAGAGTATCTAACAAATTTTCAGCGGCGGGTTTCCACCTCATATATCCCGACGACTCTACGAGTAAGAAATTTATCTCTGAGCCATGTTAAAAAATCTCTATAAAATGCATTAGAGGTTCATCAAAAATGATGATACAGAAATTTTTAACCCAGTGATCCAACCAGCTGAGTGTTGGACACGAATTTAACTTGGGTCTGACTCAGACATTCTTTTGCAAGCTACTTTCTGGAACCTTTGATGATTTGAAAGGTAATTTTTCTTAAGTGGATACAATTTGCAACGAAGTAAAGGCAAAGTACAACTTAAAAAAAATATTTATAGTGTTTTAGCTCACATTTCTTTTTGCCAGATTAACACTTTTCTTCTGTTTCTAAGGAGTAGAAAGAGCTTCTTTTCCGCAAAAAAACAAACTACGGGAGTTATGCCGTCCCTACACTACTAAAGCGCAAAGTTGCGATTAGGGACGGCCCATCCCTAATCGCAACTTCAAAATTACTCTAAATTTGTGTACCCATACGTCTATAATAACTATAAATTCGACCGTTTTGAACATGCGGGGCGTTTTTTGGGCCAGATGAGCGCAAAAACTAGCAATTAAGTCCTTGTTTGTCCGAGATTCCTTTAGTCCCTTAAATGGAAACATTCTTCTACCATCATGCTAAATTTTAGAATCATAAGTTGATTCATTAGACAGTTATCGCGCTTCAACAGATACACTGTCTTGAATTTTTATAACGATCAATAATGTATATGTTTTATAGAGTACCGAACAAAATTTCGTGGTGCTGCAAACGTAGTGACCTTAAGTTAAGTAAGAGCGCAAAAAATGGTCCAATTTTTGGGCCACTTTAGCCCATGCGTCATCCTTAATCAAAACTTCAGAACTACTCTGTAATTATATTCGCAGCAAAATTTGCTTTAACTGAGAACACATGCCTCCATATTGACTATTAATCGCCCGGTTTTTGGGTCACATGCGCAAAGAATGTCCAGCATGTATGCTTTTCGAGGTATTAAGTGCGTCCCAAATAACAGTACCCATTTTAATCACTGTCGGTTTACAAAATAAATATGATTTGTTAAGCAGATACTGAGAAAAGTGTACTACATAACCGAACTTTACGACGTTTTTACTTGTTTTTCATTCAATCTAGTTCAGGTTCAGGGTGAAATTTTTTATTTAACTGTTTAGTAGCTTCAACTATAATAAAATTTAATACACAAAATAATCACACTATAGATTCTATACTGAACTTTGAACTATGTCGCATTCGTTCATAAAAAATATTTTTTTACCAATGTTTTTATTACTACTGTATTATTTTGTACTGAATCAGCGAAAGGAAGAGAATAGGAACCAGAAAAAAATATTAGCGAAAAAGTAAATGCAAAAATTTAAAAACTACAGGGATCCGAAAACTGCATTTTCTTATTAAAACATAACGGGTGGCCCAAATAAGACCAGCTGATGTGAAACACAAATAACTTTTTTATTTTTTAATATAATTTATTTTTCCTTTTTGCAGATTATAACTGAATTCTTGGAAATTTAAAATGAGTACGTACACAACAACGCATTAAAATTATCGATTTTTATTTTTATTCTCAACGATCAATTGTTCTGACGCAGCGAAATTATCGCCGTTTTTTAACGTAGGATCAGCGCCCCACATCTTCCATGATTACAAGTTTAGTTCGCCATTTTGAAGAACTGGGTTCGGTTGCCGACCGTCCAGGAAGAGGTGGTCATCGAAATATTCGTACTGAAGAGAACGTGGAAGCCAATGCCTGTATCGAGCAAAATGGTGGTCATTTGTCTGATGTCATATTTCACACACAGTCACGTTAAATTTCCATAAAATGTATTTAACGCATAAAAATAAATGATTTAAAACAAAAACGTTATTACAAGTGGTATACGTGTTTAACATCACTAGGTCTCATTTGGGCCACCCGTTATTATTGTGTGGCAGGCCTACGTAAAGCTATGCATAGGCGTAATCTGAGCACTCAGGACTTTAAAGCCTTTTCATATTGATCAGGGTAAAATAATTTTATTCTTTTTTATCAAAAACTAGAAAGTATACGGACGCACTCAATACATTGGAATTCTCCCACGTTCATTTCGCATGCTTGCAATTCCGTTTTATTTACGTATAAAGTTGTTTTGGAGGTCCTAAGGGTCAGAGGATTCTGTTAAATATGTTTGACATCATTTTGTTATAAATGACTTTCTTTAAAGCTTTTTAATCGAATTTTTTGAAAATTTAGAAATTTTTCGACAAAAGTAAAATTTAGTGGAGAAGATCTTTGAAGTTTGGTTAATAAAAAAAGTAAATACTTGTTTATTTTCGAAGAATTTAGAAATTTTATTAGTTTTCGAATTTATAATTAAATTTTTTTGAGAAAATATCTGTATATTAATAAAATCTATATTAACATTTCGTCAAAACTTAGAAATTGTTTGTTGTTTTGAATTACTTCGAATATCATAGACTTTTTTTTGAAAAATTTATTAATATATTTGTTGGAATATTTAGTTGATTTTGTTTTTGTCTAAAACACTTTTGTACTAAATTTTCTGTTTTTTTTTAATAAATGCTAAACTTTTTTTTATAAAAAAAATCGCACATACTCGTATATGCGTTTTTTTGATGCAGTCGAAATCAAGTCGATTTGCCGTCGCGTTCTTCGTCCCATGTTTACTTAGTAGGGACATAAACATGTTACAACATTGAACACACCTATTTCAATAGTAGAACTGAACATACCCCGTTAATGTCATATGGGTTTTGAAATCTAACCTCAATAGCGTTGTAACCTCAATAGCGCTGTAACGGGATTTGAAAATTGTTTCAACTTTCATCATGGAGTGGTCAGATAATGAGAACCGTATCGTTGTAATAGCGCTTTTTAAGTGTGAAATGAAAAAAAACGATATTTTCAAAACGCTCCGGCCAATAGGCATTAGCCGCATGTTCGTCTACCGATGCATAACACTGTTTGAGGAGACTGGAGATGTAAAAGACCGCCACCGGTCGGGCCGCCCACGCTCTGTTCGAACACCGCATGTCATTAAAGCCGTTAAATCAAGAATTCACCGAAATCATGGCCCGTGAGATGAATATCACGCAAAAGTCCATGAGTCGAATCATTCAAAAAGTCTTGGGACTTGGGGCTTTCAAACGGCGTAACGGAAATTTATTGACTGCAGCTTTAAAAAAAGGATTGAAAAATGCAAATGTCTTTTGGTGAAGCACGCTGATAACTTGCACAGAAAAATTTTGTTCACCAATGAAAAAATTTTTACCGTTCAGGAAAAATTTAAAAAATTTAAGCAAAATGATAGAGTGTATGCGCGGTCATCTAATGAAGCATCTAAACTCATCCCAAGGGTAAAAAAGGGTCATAACCCTGTTTCAATCATGCACGCAGAAAAAAAGTATGGTTGGGGTGACAATATTCGAAGAGGATCATACTATTGTTGGGTATATGGTTGTGACACAACAATATTATGATCCTTACAACAATAGTATGATTCACACATAACCATACTATGATCCCCACAACCATAGTATGATTCACACATAACCATACTATGTTCCCCACAACCATAGTATGATCCTCACAACCATAATATGTATCTCATACAACCATAATATGATCCTCACAACCATAGTATGATTCACACGCAACCATACTATGATCCCCACAACCATAGTATGATTCACACTCAACCATACTATGATCCCCAAAATTATTTATTAGGATTGATTATTGTTGTTATTCAAAAATAGAGGTTTTTATTAAATTGTTTTTATTAAATTAAATTGCATTACTATTAGTTCATAGCCAGAATTGAAGCCATGTTTTTATTAAACATTTCATTCAAGAAACAAAAATATATATTTCAACGGTCAAAAATACTTTTAGTTGCCAGCAGGGGTGAATGCTACTTCACCATCCGTAGACACCAAGTAACGAATGTGATTAAACCATGATCAATGGCTATATACTTAAGTGCAGTCAGATTTTAAATAAACGAGAGCCAGTCGGCTGTAGAGTATTTCACCGAACAAAGTAAACACAATAAAAATCCCTCGAACTACCTTCCGATTGTTGTTTTTTTTAATGGACAGCAACCACTCACTTTATCGTGTGTATGTGTTTGTTTTTTGTATATCAAAAAACATACGAACACACAAACATATATGCTCTACAAAACCCGTTTTGTTATGTTCATAGTCACAACCATACTGTATGATTGCCGTAATCATATTTTTGTTAACGTAAATTTTAAACAACAATACTTTTGTTGCACCAACCATGTTTATATGGTTACTACAACCATATTTTCATTTCTAAATTTGGCAATAATACTATTGTTACATTTCAACAATAACAATATTGCCGAAATCATACTATTGTTTTATTGGAGAGAACATATTATTGTTGCGGTGACCATAGTGTAACCATATCTTTTCTCTGCGTGTGGTTTGGTGGGGTGTCTCTTACGATGGGGTCACTGACCTGCATTTCTGCGAACAAGGAGTCAAACATCGGCCAAAGTTTACCAAGAAACCGTTTTGGAAGCTGTTGTGAATGAAGCCTCTGAACAATTCACAGTTCCAAAACCAGCCATGGACTTTCCAGCAGGATTCTGCGCCGGCCCATGAGGCTAAAACGTCATAGGCCTGCCTTCGAAACAATTTGCCAGCGTTCATTTCGTTTAAAGAATGGCCCTCAGGCAGTCCAGATTCGGACCCATTGGATTACAAATTGTGGACGGTTTTAGAGGACAAGGTTTGTCACAAAAGATACCCCAACATTGGATCTCTTAAGACTGCTTTAGTTCGAGCTGTGGCCAATTTCCCAATGGACGAGGTTCGTGCAGCTATTGACGATTGGCCAGTGCGACTTAGGGCGTGTGTAAAGGCAAAAAGCGGACATTTCGAATACGAAGATTCTTTTTGGATACAATATACATCAATAAATATATTAAAAA
Source organism: Hydrotaea diabolus (assembly GCA_963513945.1). NCBI lineage: Eukaryota > Metazoa > Arthropoda > Insecta > Diptera > Muscidae > Hydrotaea > Hydrotaea diabolus. Next base: position 191,132,359 of record OY740718.1, read on the forward strand.
ATATTTGGTCGAAAAACATTCAGTACTTTTTATTTTACAGCTTAAAACGTGTGTAACAGTATTTATGTCCCTACTACGTATTTAGAATAACCATACGCAGAAAAAAAGTATGGTTGGGGTGAAAATATTCGAAGAGGATCATACAATTGTTGGGTATATGGTTGTGGCACAACAATATTATAATCATCACAACAATAGTATGGTTCACACACAACCATACTATGATCCCCACAACCATATTATGATTCTCATAATTATAGTTTGTTTAACATACAACCATAGTATGACTCACACACAATCATACTATGATCCCCAAAATTTTTCGTTAGTATTGGGTAAAGTTACTATTCAACAATAGAGATTTTTTATTAAGTAAATTATGTAAAAATACATTAAACTCTTAATAATAGGATTGACTTATTTAACAGTAGAAAAAATTTACTTATTAAAAATATATCAGTTATACTCCTACTAATCCAAAGTTGTTTGTTTTGAAAAAAATGTACATATAAAATATACTATTATTGCGTAAGACTCGTTACAATAACATTGTCAAGTTGAAAAAAAAATGGGATTTTGATGGTATGATTGCGTAATCACATTGTTGTTAACATAAAACCCAAAAAACAATACTTTTGTCGCACCAACCATATTTATATTGTTGCTACCACCATATTTTCATTCTTAAATTTGGCAACAATACTATTGTTACATTTCAACAATATTAATATTGCGACAATCATACTATTGTCAAAATAAATTTAAAAAAACTATAATACGGTTGCAACGATCATACTTTTATTGCAGAGAACATACTATTGTTGCCGTGACCATATAGTAACCATATTTTTTCTCTGCGTGCACAAATCGACGAAACCTGCATTTTGTACTGAACATTGTACAACTCGAGTGCTATACATAAATGAAAACGAGAAAAACAATTTAAGATTTCTGTTTTGTTTTTTGTTTTTTTCTAAGACATACGAATATTGCGTTCTTGATTCTGGAATGGGCATTTCCAGTTCGTATGGAAGGAAACAAACACAAAACGGGCGAGTAATTATGAAATTTTAGCTGCGATTAGGGGCAGTGGCATGAGCTGATTGGGCCCAAAAGTCCAACCGGAGAAACCTCTCAATACTTGACATTATATTCTGGTTGAAGGAAGACAATCATATCACCGAAGATACCAAGGCCACCAACGAAATGAAGAAAAATTAAAGGTATGTGAGAGCCAATTAAGTAAATAAGTTTTTTATTTTATATTTGTTATGTCCACCGTCATAGAATTAATGCGGAACAACTTAAGCAAACCCATTAAGAGTTTTGAGGAAAAGTTCTACCAAAAGGACATACATGACATTGACATACATTTTATGGCAAAAAACCACGCAAAATACTGTTCCACTACTGGAAGCTCAAATTGAATGGACAATCATTGGCCAAGCCCATAAAGATGATCTGTTTGCACTTCAATTACGAGTATATGTTCGAGTGTGTATGTATACGTAGTACCTTCGTACATGCACACATTCGAACAGGACACTGGAAGAGGGGCCAGGACCAGTTTTGAGGATTAAAAAAAATTCACGTGATTTATGCGTGCTTGGCAGTTGATGGTAAATCTAAAAAATCAATATCTATGAATATTCCATATGCCTCGCGTAATCTGTTAAGTAATCTTGCAGAAGTATTAGTTAATATACCGGAAAAGTCTAGATGGCGTCATATCATATATGCAAAGGGAAAGACTTGTCCGTTGAAAAACTGTCTGATTATTTCAAAAAAATAAAATTAAAATTTTATTACGTCAAGAAATTATGCCCTCTGCACGCAGAGCAAATATATGGTTACTATATGGTCACGGCAACAATAGTATGTTCTCTGCAATAATAGTATTGTCGCAACCATAGTATTGTTATTCGAGCTTCATTTTGACAATAGTATGATTGCGGCAATATTAATATTGTTGAAATGTAATAATTGTATTTTATTACGTCAAGAAATTATGCCCTCTGCACGCAGAGAAAATATATGGTTACTATATGGTCACGGCAACAATAGTATGTTCTCTGCAATAATAGTATTGTCGCAACCATAGTATTGTTATTCGAGCTTCATTTTGACAATAGTATGATTGCGGCAATATTAATATTGTTGAAATGTAACAATAGTACTATTTCCATATTTAGAAATGAAAACTTGGTTGTAGCAACAGTATAAATATGGTTGGTGGAACAAAAGTATTGTTTTCATGGGTTTAACGTTAACAATAATATAATTACGGCAATCATACCGGCAAAATGGTATTTTTTTTTTAATTTGACAATGTTATTTTTACGAATCTTACGCAATAATAGTACTTTTTATATGTAAATTATTTTTTTTCAAAACAAACTACAGATTAGTATAACTGAAATGTTTTTAATAGATGATTTTTTAACTGTTAATTAAATCACTCCTTTTATTAAGAGTTTAATGTATTTTTACAAAACTCAATATTAATCCCTATTGTTAAATAACAACCTCACAAAAAATTTTGGGTATTATAGTATGGTAAGCCATACTATGGTTGTGAGGATCATACTATGGTTGGGTATGAATAATAATATGGTTGTGGGGATCATAGTATGGTTGAGTGTGAATAATAATATGGTTGTGGGGATCATAGTATGGTTGTGTGTGAATAATTATATTGTTGCCGGAACCATAATATTGTTGTGGGGATCATAGTATGGTTATGTGTAAACCATACTATTGTTGTGATGATCATAATATTGTTGTGCCACAACCATAAACCCAACAATAATATTATGATGCTCTTCGTATATTGTTACCACAACCATACTTTTTTCTGCGTGTGGCTTCAAAGTTTTTGGGAATTAGTAGCGATACATCAAAAAAGATTCATTCATTGCTATTAAATGTTTAAAGCATTTAAATAAATATTATTTAAAAAAACAAGTAAAAGAGTTTCAGTCGGTTGATCCGACTTACGTATACCCTCACCCATATATGAAATTTAAATTTTCTTTCCTTTCGTCCTTCATTGCTTGAGAGTACCGATTTTATCGAAATCTAGTAAAGTGTAGATTGAATGGAAGGTGCTAGAATGGGGCGTGACATCCTTTCCTTGTTTCCTTTGCGCACACAAAGATGAAATAAGTATATTGCAGGAAACTAAGTTCAAGTGAAATCCATGCACTAGGAACAGTTATAAGGGTTTCAATCTACAATTGGATATTTCCGTGTGTGTGGAAGCTACACGGAAGGGCTTGGATAAGGCTTCAAATTTTCGTCAGCTAGTCTAATTCGTATTTTATTTGGTAATTACTAATTTTTAGCAGAATCGAGGGCATATAAATAATTCGGTGACTTTTCCAACATCCCTCGTAGTTGTATTAAATCCAACACTGCCTCCATCAAGTACCATCCGTTAATAGACTACTGTTAAAATTTGAGAGAGTTCCGTCATTTAATTTGTGTTTAACATCTGCGCGAAACATCAACCTCATGGGTTTTGTTAAAAATGGAAAAAAGTAGATTTTGAGTGCTCATTTAACAATATTTTTTGCGGAAAAATCTAACTAACCAAGAAAAAGCTTGATAAACACTATGGGGACTCTGCACCATCAATTTCAAAAGTAAAAAGTGGTTTAATGACTTTGGTTATGGTTGCACAGGTACAAATGACGCTGAACGTTCTGAAAGGCCCGAAAATGTCAAAAATATCCAAAATATGATGTTGGCCGATCGAAGAGTAAAAGTGCGTGAGATTGTTGATGCCATATGCATTTCATATGCCAGTGTGTTTTCGATTTTACATGATCAGTTGGGTATAAGAAAGCTGTCTGCAAGATGCGTGCCGCGATAACCCTTTCATCAAGATAATGCACGGGTGCACACGTGTGCGGTCTCAATGGGCTACGAATTTGTACCTCATCCGTCATATTCTCCGGACTTAGCCCCTAGTGACCCCTGCTTCCAAACCTAAAGAAATGGCTCGGCAAAAAGAGATTCAGCCCCAACGATGAAATTATTGATCTAATAAATGCCTATTAACCTCGAAAAATCGTATTTTTGGGAAGGGATAAAACATTTGGAGAAACCTTCGACTAAGTGTATTGAGCTAAAAAGAGATTTTGTTGAAAAATTAATTTTGTTTTTACAAAAAAAAATGAATAGAGCGTGTCCTCCACTCTTCTCATACACGTATATAAAGGCAAATATAATGGAGTTCTCAGTTTAAGATATGTGGGCTAGGATTATAATTATGTGTCACCAAGTTAACCTTACTCGTATTGACGAATCCACTGAGGTGAAAATGTGCCTCGTCACTGAAGATGATTTTCGTCGAAAATTGATCATTCACTGTTGCCATTTCTTTAACACGTTTCTCGCTTATGTAAATTTCCATGGTTCAAATTGAGTTAGTCTGAAATTGAGAAATATCATATGAAATGCAGAAATAAATAGAGCGTGTCCTGCACTCTTTTCGTACACGTATATAAAGGCGTTATAAAAATATAATTTCATGCACTGGGTGACAATTTATGTGGGCTAGGATTCCAATTATGAGTCACCAAGTTAACCTTATAATTGTGGTCCTTAGTTTTGAATTAGGATAAAGTATGAATACCATTAAACATATTCTATGTATAAATAAGTGGGCGGAATGTTGCATTTGCATGGGAGGTACCAGAATGAGGATTGGCAACTGCTTTTGACACAGTACACAGATTTTTTAAATATATTACGATGTTCACAATTTAAGCTAATTTGACCCACTGGGTGATAAGTTATGTGTGTTATAATCTACACTGAAACAATTTGTTTGTGAGACATCCAATTATTTGTCTTATAACTCTGTTCTTAGGTTTTGATTTTGGGTTATATCGTATGAATATCATTAAAGATATTACAAGAACACCAACGAATGTAATTAGTTGTCACTAAGTTAGGCGTGTAACCCTGTTCTTAAGTATTGATTTCGGTTCAGATAGTATAAATAGGATTAACGATTTTTCAGGAATACAATAAGTAGGCGTAATGTTGTTGTTGTAAGAACAAAATTAGGCGAAATGGCACGTTTGTGCGGGAGGTACCAGAAGGGGTATATACAGTTTTGAAAAAATATTAAAATATATGTATGGTTAACTTTTTGTAGAAAAAAAAATATTAAAATTTAAAAGCGTTTGCCTGCTGCTTTGGCTAGTAATCGTGCAAACCAGCATCACAGATGGGCAGGGCCCAAATGACTTAAAAAGTCATGAACCGTATTTGGTCAAAACATATGTAGGTTCCAAAATGTTTTTTCTTTCATTTATCACTTTTGAATCCTCTGACCCAGAGGGGTGAGGTAATAAAACGCCACGATTTGTATGGGCGGGGCCACTTCCTTTTGTCCATTTTTTACCCGATATAGTCTGTAATAATAATCATTGATTTAATTCTGTTAATATTTTATAACAATCGGCCCATTACTTCGGCTATAAGTGCGACCTTTTAAGGGGGACGTGGCACACTATGTTCGACGTTTTCTCCCAAAAGTCTAATAGTTCGTGAAATATTAGTGGTGTTAAAGTTTAAGCCATATCAGTACTTAGCCTGGCTAACAACCGAGTATACGCCTCTATCAGTATCGAGTGCTGTTCCTATAGACATACTAAAAGTTGGTACCTTTTGAACTAATTTTATTCTTTTAAAATTTTAAAAGCAAAACACAGCCCACTCTTCCTCCTGGGTGTGGTTCGATCCATGCAAACATCATATGTGACAGCGCATAGAGAAAGGGACCTAAGGGTAAAAAAATCAATTTTCATTGCTTTTCTTTTTTGATGTGGAGAACATCTGAGCATCGAATGAGACCGATCCCATGCCCCAAAAGTGTTCCCTCCCAGAGATATGCGCGTTTTATGAAAGTGAAGTCGACGATTCTAAGCGCAAAAAGAAAGGGACCTAATCTTTAAAATGGCTCCCCTGAACAAAACTTGTCATCAACTTTTCACTTTTTTTTGATGTGGACATCATCTGAGCATCGAATGAGACCGATCCCATGCCCCAAAAGTGTTCCCTCCCAGAGATACGCGCGTTTTATGAAAGTGAAGTCGAGGATTCTAAGCGCAAATAGAAAGGGACCTAATCTTTAAAATGGCTCTTCTGAACAAAACTGGTTTTTAACCTTAGGTCCCTTTCTATTTTGCGCGTCACATATGTTCCATGTATCACCGTCATGTCTCTAGTTGTTTATACAATATTATCCGTGTTCGTTTAAGGTTACTAGCTTAGTTAAATAGTTGTTTTGCAATAAGGAAATCTGGCAGCATTAAACAAAATTGAGAGTAGAATGGCAACATTGTTTTTTTTAGTCTTGTATCACAAAAGAGAATTTAACAACGATGAACCCTAATCGGATGATTTGTAAAATCATACAAAAAATAAACTTAAAATTGTAGTAAAGTAATCAATGAAATATAATATATCAATTAATTTCTGCCTTTGGCTTTGTAAAAATGTTTAAATTGGATTGATCATCAGTTTAAGTTGATTAATAGTTTCACTTATCCTATCTCGTGCAGATGTACCCAATACGATGATACCTCTTCTTGTTGCACTATTTTTTAGTATAATTAACAAAAACTATTTGTTTTTAAAAGCAGTGTGTTCCTTTTTACTTAAATAGCATTTCCAAACAAATGCTAGTTTAGTAAGTCGAGATTGTTGTTAAATTTTCCAGAGATTGACTCGAAATAAAAAACCTTTTGACCGATCTGGTCAAACAACCGTTTTTTTCAACACATGTTTCTGCAAAATTCCAGTTACTTTGTTTCAATAGAGCCTGTAGTTTGCCTTCCGCAGGCTGACAGAAGGACACACACAGACTAACATGGCTATATCATCTTAGAAGAGTATACCGATATGTTGCGAACGGAATGACAAACCCTCTAACCTCTTTTCTATGATGGAGGGTATAATAACCGATTAAGAAAAGTAGCCAACAATTTGGGCAAAAATATGATATGTGTACATTTTTTAATAACTAACGCCTGATTTTACATGTATTTTAATTTGTTCGCACTTTGCACTAATTTCAAAAAACACTTGAACTTTTCTCATGGTTCGATACTTCCCATTGAGACACCTGTACTTTCACACATTACCTTCTGTTAATCGAAGTTTTTTAATTAATACTGAACATACGTACTCATAGTACACTGTTCTGCTTTTGTGTGATTAGGTTAATAGATGCTACCCTTTCATTTTAGGTACGACTAAACTAATATAGGTGACAAGTGGCTATGAGGCTTTAATACAATGAAACTGGCAACAAATTTGTTTGATCACACCTGAATTTACATGCCATTGCTAGTGTATTTGCGATATAAATTTAATCACGATTTAAGAGAAAATCTGTTCTAATGTAATCACAGCCTAAATCGAGATTGTGTATTTTATTAGATTTTCTTTATTAATTTAAATACAAAATTCGGTTCTTGTAAACAAATGTAAACAAATTTATTATTTATTAATAACTTATATTCAAAAACTCGAGTGCTTAGTCGAGTAAGAGCAAATTTTCTTATTTTATATTTTAGGTGAATACTAGGCTTAAGCCTAAAACGAAATTCTCGCTTCCATAAGAAATACATGAAGCAAGCAAACGAAATTCACCATTGGTAAATTCCGTTTAGCTATTTTCGTTTGGTGGTACTTAGCTTAAACGAAAAGGTGGCGAAGTTTGCAACTGTTACAGGGATGATTATAAGAGCAGTTTATAAAATTTCGTTTTAGGTGAATACTAGGCTTAAAGCCTAAAACAAAATTATCTCTTAGGAGTTTTGCATTTATCTCTACACGAAATAATTGTAGTGTAGATCAGTGTAGAGGAAGTAGCCGTTATTTATTTTCAAAAAAATGATTTTAGTCATATTCATTTAAATATCCTCAAAACGACTTTACAACATTTGTTAATTTATTTCTTTGTAAATTTCAAAAATGTCTTGACCAAACAATTATCAGAACATTATTTTTCGTTTGCAGGTCGTGAAAAAAGTCTACACTGCTCTAATAATCATCCCTGTAACAGTTGCAAATTCTGCAACCTTTTCGTTTTAGCTGAGTACCACACAAACGAAATTAGCTAAAAGGAATTTACCAATGATAAATTTCGTTTGCTTTACTTCATGTATTTTTTATGGGAGCGAGAATTTCGTTTTAGATGAATACTAGGCTTTAAAACAAATTTTTCACTTAAGAGTTTTGCATTTATCATTACAAGGAAAAATTGTAATATAGAGCATGTTAAAAAAATATACACTGATCTTATAATCATCCCTGTAACAGCTGTAAATTTCGTCACCTTTTCGTTTCAGCTGAGTACCACCAAACGAAAAAAGCTAAACGGAATTCACCAATGTTGAATTTAGTTTTCTTTGATATATGTGACGCGCAAAATATAAAGGTAAAAACCAGTTTTGTTCAGGAGAGCCATTTTAAAGATTTAAATACGTGTATCTTTGGTGTACCATCACTTTCATAAAACGCGCGTATCTCTGGGAGGGAACACTTTTGGGGCATGGGACGGTCTCGCTCGATGCTCAGATGTTGTCCACATCAAAAAAAAAAGTGAACATTTTTGTTTTTACCCTTAGGTTCCTTTCTCTATGCGCTGTCACATATGTATTTCTTTGGGAGCGAATATTTCGTTTTAGGTGCGTACTACCAAACGAAAATTCCTGAATGGCATTTCTAAAACAAAAAACTCGTTTGCTTTGCTACTAATGGAAAGCGAAAATTTCAGTAGGCTAACTATGGCAACAATTGAATTACACACTGAAAACAGTTGCAAACCTGGGCCGGGATTTTCGGTTACCGTAAAGCTGTAATATGAAATGCAATGTCGTTCTCAGAGACATTTATAAATGCATCATCCAAAGAGCATTCAACTTTCGTGAACTAATGGATTTTTTTTACGGAAAAATGGAGTGTACATTAAATTTGTTAATCCGTATGAAACACCTCGAAATATTGACCGGAGATCCCATAACGTATATCTGTATATTATTGATTGACCGTCGGGTATTGTTAGTCATAATCGAAAAAAAATACTTGTTAATGCGATTTATTATTTTATATGGAGTTTGACTTATTTTCGCATTAAATTGTGATCATCCATGAACATACCAGACTTTAGTTAATTTTTTTTGATTAATATCAGCACACTGTATTCAATTGTAGAAAGTTGTTTAATTCTCTGGAAAGTAATGAACGAGTATTTTCATGGTAGAAAATCCTGATAAAATTATGAGGCATTTTTGTAGCGAATAATGGGTTTTACATGGCCAAAAAACCTATACTACTAAAGAACGTATTGTATTAGTAGCAAAATTAGATGATGTTAATAATGAAAATGACAAATATCGGTGGTCTAGATTCAATAAGAATTAGGTGCATCATATTTGTTAATATTTTGGTACTTCAAAATTCAATCACATAAATCTAGAGTTTTTCTTTTGGGAATTCCTATCGATTTTTAACAAATTGAGCTTTGGATTGAAGATAATGTAAAGTAAATATACTAGCAGATTTAATAAATTTTGTATAACCAAGTATATTAGACGTGGAAGCGTGTTGCCGACTAATTATGAATTCATTAGTCGCGGTTGCAACATTAACAACTTTTTTTTCAACAAATTTCTTACATTCAAACAACTTTGGGTGAACATATTTTAAATGCTCTAAAAAATAGACAAGCGACTTTATATGCACAATTCTTTCGTATTTAGATAAATGCAAATCCTAAGCGTAAATTTTGTTTCAGGTGAATACTAAGTGTAGAAAATGCCGGGAGTGCAGGGAACTTCAGAACATTCTACTGGTTTCCCAGGAAATAAAAAAGCCCGGGAAAAGAGAAACTCTGAAAACTTCTTCTATCCGTAGAAAGAAAAATGCTGCATTATGCCATATTTTGTCTACAATGGAAAAATAATCCAAATAATTGATTTTAATAATCGCGAATATACAAATAAATTGCAGATTGTAGGGCGTGACAGAAAAAAATGTGCCACGCTTAGTGGGTCCTTGAAAATGATTTTCTTATTGAAAATTCATTCGGCTGGTCTCAAAATCTAGGGACTCGGGACTTTAAAGACGTCTGCCCTTGGACATTGTCACCATAATTTAGGTTAAATTCTTCAACTCGAGAACAAGTTTGTTTTTTTTTAAAGGTAAAGGTCTACCTGGGACCGAGCGCCCTTATTTCTTATTTATTGCAAAATAGTCGAGCCTTTCTGAAGACGACGTAAATTTTAATTTCCATCGCTACTTTTAAACTGCAATTCAACCAAATTAAGTACCTTAAATTTATTAAAGCATAGTATTCACCTAAAACGAAAGTTTATCTTAGGAGTTTATCATTTATCTCTACAGGAAAGATTTGTAGTGTAGAGCAGTGTAGAGGAAGCAGCCGTTATTCATTTTCAAAAAAATGATTTTAATCATATTCATTTAAATACCATCAAAAACAACTTCTCAACATTTGTTAATTTATTTTTTACTAAATTTCAAAAATTCCTTGACCAAACGATTATCAGAACATTGTTTTCGTTTGCAGATGGTGACACTGATCTTATAATCATCACTGTAACAGTTGCAAATTCTGCCACCTTTTCGTTTCAGCTGAATACCTCCAAACGAAGATAGGCTTTGTTTGCTTCATGACAAATGATACATACTATTGTGACGTACAAATCATAAGCAAGTGATTTAGCACAAGGCAGGTGCATACAAATGACTACGACGCCACGCCGTCAGCGCAGTTTATTTTAACTCGGCTTCAACCTTTGGCTGACACATGTCAAATTTCCGTTCATTCACAATTGTTTGGTTCGTGTGAAATGTCAAGGCACAACAAAATTTGCCAAAAACGAACATTAAACATAAAAGAAAGAAAAATAGCAGCAAGAAAATTATTCGCGCATTAAAGTATAATGCAAAAATAAGGAGAATTTCACCATAAATTAAATGATTTGCCCGCATTCACAATTCGGGATCAACGTTTTTAAGAATTTCAAAATAAAAACCTGAAGAAGAGAGCAGGATTTTGATACGTCAAAAGAAATTCCACGAAGGTGAGGAGTGAAGAAAAGAAAGAAAAAATCGGCGTGTGTGTTGACGATAACACACTATATACAACAAGAACGACAACAACATCATTACCACACATTAGTTGGAACGACATTGCTTCGATCGTTTCGTTTTTTTATACATACGTATATCAAAAAGTTGTATTTATTTTTCTATTTGTGCGTTTAGAAGAAGCATTTCTCCAGCCACGATGTCGGTGGATGCTTACGGACCGAGTTCGCAAACTCTAACATTTCTGGACACGGAGGAGAATGACTTGATTGGCGTTAGCACACAGGCGTCCGATTTCGACTATCGCGACCTTAAATTGGCCTCCCAAACGCAAGCTTCGCAACTAGAGGGTGGCATTGGATCAGGTGGCAGTGGCGGCATTTCATCCCAGGTGAATATGTTTAGAAAACTGAAACACTAAAAATGATGAAATGGCATGTTTTTAGTGCCAAACCATTTGTCAACTCGAACTCGTTAACAAGACAAAAGAAATTTGGGTGTTCAGAAACCTTCTAGTACGTGGTACGTGTCGTGTTGAACATGTGTTATTTGACTCCATGTAAAACTGAGTTCATTCGTGGAGCATTTAAAGCAACTGTTGCGCCATTTCTTCTGTTGGTCTGGATCTATAACACAGGCATGCTTTCAGGCTTTAGATAGTTCTAGATTTAAAATCAACATTCCGATCATTGGTTTATAGTTATAAATTGTGCGCGAGGGAAAATTTCGAAACGCAAAAAAGGATTTTGTATTTTACGGTGACCGAAACTGAGAATGGATCATTTTGGGTTTTTATCCAAATACATGGAACATGCGATTTTTGCACTCGTATAATTTTAGATTTGTATGCAGGCATATAAAAACCGTACAGCTATAGTTTTATAAAAAAACCCACAGCCAGGCCGACTTGCCTAGAAATCTAGATTGATAAGGAGCGCCAAAGTGGATCGGGCGCATTTCAATCTGGAATTTAAACTTCAATAGAATGTTTTGAAAATGAAAAACATACTTATTCTGGGTCTAAATTAGGACAATGTTTCATATAGAGATAGAGAGTGACAGTAGTTCAAAAATTTAAAGCCATTATTAACATTGATTTTCGGAATCCGTTCGGTATCTAGCTTAGAATGGTTGAGGCCCCAAATCCATACCAAAATGTTTTGGAGGCAGACTACAGTCTTGAAGAGTACATTCGTTGTTTTGCGATTAGTACCTTGGGAGCCAACTGTCCAGGAGTTTATATCGGCGATTGCTGTGTAGCGGAATTTGTTCGGTATTTAGCTTAGAACGTTTGAGGCCCAAAACCCATACCAAAATGTTTTGGAGGCAGGCACTACGGTCCTAAAGAGTACATTCGTTGTTTTGCGATTAGTGAAGCTATGTATTTGACATGAATTTCTTACCTTAATATAAGTTTTAAGAAAAGTCTCGATAATTAAGACTGGATAGCAAAACTGCAATTGTTAAGTCATTTGCTAATAAAGGGCCAATTTGTAGTAGCCTACTTAGTACTTAGCCAGAATAGGTGCTTATTTTTACTACTTTTTTAAATTTAAATACTAATACTTTTGGAATATTCCTTTACACCCACACAGAAGAACTTTTTGTTAACAAATGACTTAACTAGTAAAGTTTTGCTATGCAATCTTATTAATCGAGGCGTAATCGAACCCCCTCTAAGTTTGCTTTCCCGTAGTAGAGGTGTTGCATTGTTTATTGTATCTCTTTGTAGTTAAATATTTAAGTTAATTTACTTAATTTGTTGTTGTTGTAACAACAGTATATTTATTTTGAAGTCTAGTTCGTCTATGGGGGATCTGCTTCGATATCCAGGTGGAGGAAAAGCGCCATTTGGATTGGGTGCGTCCACAAAGACCTGGGGGTCAGCTAAGTGGGCTTGGCCGGACAATTGAAGAGGTGCAGCACATCATGTGGTTTCTGATGGCAGGCGGGACAGATGTCCGCAACGTTAGCATTAATTCGTGCCCAGTAAGAATTGAGGCGGCTGCACCATCCAAATCTCAGCTGCGCCAGAAACACGCGCGTCTGCCGAGGTAGTACCTTCTCCTCAGTTGAAATCTCCGGGGGATGCTCCCCTAGCACTACATTCAATGTGGTTCAGACCTGTCTGATAGTTTCGATGATTTAAAGGTTCTCTCTTATACCGCTGGACCTCTCTAGATCATAAAGATCGTATCTGATCTGCCTGGGCAGAGACATCCTGTCCAAGAGAGCTTAGACAGCAGGAAATTGTGTCTGAGTACGTTAAGGACCTTCGTCTCCTCACGAAGACATAAGAAGACACCCTGTTGATGTTCTGTGGGCGGCATTCTCGCATGTCTGAATTTTCTTCCACTGCGTCGTACTCACGTTCGCCGACCATATAGGTGCTGCGTAGTTTGCTACAGACCGAGCTATCGCTTTGTAAAAGGTCAACAAGGTTTCTTTGTCGCTCCCCCAGTACTGCCGACAAGTGACTTAAGGACCTTGTTTCTACTTTTGAGGTAGATAGCTGTAGCATATGCAGAGGATCGAAAATGGCTGTCCAATGTGAACCCAAGGATTTTGGGGTAGTTGGCAGTCGGGATGTTGACGTCATCGACTTTCACATTGAGTGACAACCGCACCTCTGTGGTCCATGCAGTAAACTGTGTGGCTGGTGATTTGGAGGCGGGTATTTTCATATTCCTCGCAGTTAAAAAGCGTGCTAAGTCAGTGAGGTAACAGTTGATTTTCTCGCATATGTCATCCACTTTAGGTCCTGACGCCAGAATTGTGCAATCGTCAGCGTACGACACAATTTCAACGCCGTCTGGTGGTGCAGGAAGGTCAGAGAGGTAGAGGTTAAACAGAGCTGGGGATATCACTCCACCCTGGGGAACTCCTTGTTTTACTCAACGGGGCTTCGACTTTCTGTCTCTAAATTCTACATATGACTGGCGCCCACACATATAGTTTAGACCCAACGTTTCAAACTGGGCGGAAGGGACGTTTCTTCAATGTGCTTGAACAGAGAGCTTGATTGACCGTGTCGAAGGCTTTTGTTAGGTCAAGAGCCACGAGGACGTCCTGTCGTTAGGCTTGTTCTGGTTAAGGTCGCGACTTATACTTGTTGTGATGGCGTGTAAAGCAGTTGTTGTGCTGTGATGCTTGCGAAATCCGAGGATCAGCACAAGGAGAGTGTTCGATCAGGCTGGGGAGGAGCAGTGCTTCAAGCGTCTTTACTACTGGAGAAAGCAAGGAGATCGGCCTGTACGAATCTCCTTTACTTGCGTCTTTGCCTGGCTTCAGTAGCGAAACCACTCTGCCCATTTTCCAGGCATCGGGAACTAAGTGAGTGACTAGCGACAGATTGAGCCTTTGGTCATGTTCTCTACTCCCGGGGTATCCAAATGCTTTAACATCAGCATTGAGATTCCGTCCGGACCCAGCGCCGTTGATGACTTTGCGCTGCTGATGACATGGGCAACTTCGCCAACGGTAAATTGTGGTTGTGCCTCTTCGATTTGGAGAGCGCGGATACGACGCAAAACGCTCCTTTTCGTCTTATCACTCTCTAGGTTCTCAATGAAAAGCCGGTTAAAATAACACGCACACCGCTTCGGATTTGTCACTGTTCTATCACCGAACGTGAAAGCTGTCTGATCATCCTTCCTTCCAGGGTTAGAGAGCGATTTGACCGTTGTTCACAACTTACCAATTCCGGAACACAAGTTGCACTGCTTTAAGTGGTCTAGCTATTTGTTCCGCTTATATTCGTTGACCAACCTACTGATCTCAGAGTTGAGATCCCTAATTCTAGGGTCAGTAGGGTTGAAGCGACGAATGTCATCATGCTCGTCTGCGAGTCCCGCTGCCTCTGCTGGGATGTTTGGTCGTATTTGTGGTATTCGACCAGCAGGGATATGGCGAGCGGCTGCTGCGTGGATGATGGTCCGGAACTTTTTCTCGGCTAACCGAACATCCGACGGAATAGCTAGATTATTAACAAACAATATGCAACTTTTTTGCGTAATATATTATAAAATGAAAGGAAAAACCATACAAAGCAAAGCGTATTTAAAGCCATTTTAGTCGATGTGAAATTATGCTGATATAATATCATTAATATGAGGGTAAAGGGATTGTTGGCATCTTATTTTTAATTTTGTTGTAATTTTATCATTTTTAACGTCTTTAGATCATCTACATTTGCAATTGTATGTACGCCTCGGGTGGAGTAGAGCCATGTTGACTTCAGCACCATCTTTAAAATCTTGTTTTGCGCAATTTGTAGTTTTTTAATGTGACAGTGGCCATAGACGACCACACTGGTGCACGATAGATTATTATAGGTTGAAAAATTGCTTTACAATCAACATTTTATTTGGTAAAAACAAGATGAGAATTTCTGCTTATATTTATAAGAGGATACATTATTCTGGTTGTTTTATTGAGTTTATCTACCACATAAGGTGCATGATCCTTGAAGTTTAATCTAGGATCCAAGATGACAACTAAACATTTTACTTTTTCTCCCACTCAATGTCATGATTCAAAAAACTAAGTGGGGCTTGTAGGACATAACATGATTTTCTCTACCTCGTAAAGTATGCTTGAGTTTTTTCTGGGTTTGCCATGATGGTCCATTTTTTAAAATATTGGTGTAGTTCGACAAGTGCAGATTGGAGATTATTTGCAATATCAAAGTAGCTGTTTGGGCTGACTATTGCAATATTGGTAAAAGGATCGGCCCTTGTGGGCATCCAGCTGGTATAAAAGTATGTTCAGAGTATGTAGAACCGAGAAACACAATAAAGGATCTGCCAGTTAGAAAACTCTGAATCATTTTTATAATATCTGGAGAAAAATTTAGTTTGTGCATTAAAAATCAGACCGTTGTGCCAAACTGAGTCAAAGGCAGATTTCATGTCGAGAAGTACCATGCTAGTTTAATTTCCTTCCTTAAAATTTGAGGGCACAATATTTCTAATTTTTATAAGAGGTGTTGTGCTCTCTCCGGAACCCGAACTGTTGTGAGGGTAAAATGTCGTACGTATCAATAAATGTGGTTAACCTTTCTTTTATTACTCTCTCGGCAATTTTACTTATGGAGCTCAGCAAACTAATTGGTCTATACGAGCAAGGTTTTTCGGGAGGTTTATTTGGTTTAAGTTTAGGTATTGTGTTAGCTTTTTTCCAGATCCTTGGGAACTAACACAGCTTTAGACAGCAGTTTACAATTTTTCAAGGTAGATAACAGCATTTTTGGGTCATTTTTTCAAAACTAGGTTATTTATATAATCTTTGTCTGGAGATTTTTTACTTTTATAGGCAAATCGACTATTATTAAAAATTAATTAATAAGAAAAATATTAATGCAATGAATTTGTAAACACAGTTGGCTTAAGCTTGTACTTATACTCGTAATAATAGCTTATAAAGATTTTATACAAATCCTAAATCTTCTATCAAGAACCACGCTTTTTATCTGGGGGCCACGTAAGTCCCTTCACTGAAAGGTCTGATCTTTGCCAAGTTATGCGCGGGCTTCCTCAGTTCCCACTGCCCTGTGGATTCCGTTGAAAACAGCTTTTGGCTATGTTGATGTTGTCTTTTTGCAGCGTATGTCGCCTTTTAAAACACTTTGTGATTCCAATTTACATGTTTCGAAGAGTTCCTGATTGCTGATATATACACGCTAAAAAATCTTCAGGGTATCCCTTAAGCATGTATATGGAGCCTTATTAAGATTGCGTGTGTGATCTTCCAGGTCTCACTACCGAATAGATTTGACACTTGTGTTAAATGTTCTTTGCTTGTGTTTTCTTTAACACTCGCCCAAGTGAACGTCGTCATCCGACCCTGTATCATTCAAGATACAGGAATTTGTCAACACCTTCCTGTTTCCGTCTAATGTAAATGGATTACAGTTAGTAGTGTAAATCATCGTAACTTTTGTCTTTCTGAGGTTGATTTTCTGGCCGAATTTCTTGCTATTATCATGCATCCTGTTTAGTTTCTCCTGAATGCCACTTATTGCATACGACATAAGGCATATGCCTTCTGCGTACTCCAAGCCATGTAGTCGCTGGTTTAAATGCCATTGCCTGCCTTCACTAGCTTTTAAGTTTCAATCTAGAACTAGCAACAATAGTGGCGAGGGTACGTAACCTTGTTTTACCCCGTGGTGAGTAGTAAAGTCTTCGGTCTCAGATCCTTTAAAACGAGCTCTGCTTATAGCGTCTTGGTAAAGCATACAGATAATGATATTCTCTGAAATACCTATAATTCTAAGGCAGGCCCAAATAGAATCGCGGTCAGTCGTATCGAACACTATCTCAAAACTACGAATAGCCAGTATAACGGCAAATTCCATTCAGTATACTTTTCGACAGTAATTCTCAGCGAGTTTATGCAATCCACACATAATCGGCTCTGTATAAAACTCGCTTGCTCCTTGCGTTGGTTTGATTCCACTGCTGGTGAAATTCAGTCAAGTACCACAAAAACACTGAACTACTGTATGATGTTCTCCAATTTTTGCAATCGCTAAGTTCTCTTTTTTTTAGGGGTTGTTGATTTTTGGCCCAGCTTAGATACGTTAGTACATACACTTCTTCTTAGGCTTCACATTCGATAGGATACTAGAGAAAAAATGGAAAACAAAAGCAATGAGCAAAGATGTCGATCGCAAAGCCTAAAGGGTACGTAGCTTTAGTCATACCGAGAATTAAACTTTAACGGGAACAAATTAAACTTACAAAATATCATTCTTACGCAGGAAAATAGTTGAAACACATATTGTATAAACAAATTTTGGACTTTGGTCAGGCTTCAGCAACTTGTTGTAGAACACTATAGAGCTTTATCTTGTCTTACAGCTAGCGGGCTATAATTTTCCTAAAGTTGTTATACTGCTATGGACCAAATAATAGAATGACTTAAATTTATTTTAAAAGAAGCGAAAAAAATATTTTTTAACCTTCAAAAGTTAATTCATTTTACTTTGTTTTAATTATATATTCTTATTATTATACTATATAGGTACTAAAATATCCTTTTTATTCATAACAAAAGCTAGAAATAGTACACTTAGTACACTTACTAAAAAGTTGTTAAATGTTCTTCATCTACTATTAAACTTTTTTTAAAAATAATATTTTCTCTCTTTTTTCAGACATTTGGTCGCAAATTGGATTTGCAGGCAAAACTGGGCACCGCCAATGGCTCTACCGATTTGCAGTTCGAAGAGGAAGACGAAGATAATGCATTGTGCCCCGTTGATGTGCTGCCACACCATGCATGTAAATACTGTGGCATTCATGACCCGGGAACGGTTGTAATGTGCAACAATTGCAAGAAATGGTTTTGCAACGGCCGCGGCAGTACGTCGGGTTCGCATATTGTCAATCACTTGGTGAGAGCCAAACATAGGGAAGTAACGCTACATTCCGAGGGGCCGTTGGGAGAAACGGTTTTGGAATGTTATTCCTGTGGCGTACGTAACGTTTTCGTTTTGGGTTTTATACCAGCCAAAGCTGATTCAGTGGTGGTTTTGCTGTGTCGCCAGCCATGCGCCGCTCAAAACTCGTTGAAGGACATGAACTGGGATCAAGATCAGTGGAAACCGCTTATATCGGATCGTTCTTTTTTGGCTTGGTTGGTAAAGGTACCCACGGAACAAGAGCAGCTAAGAGGGCGACAGATATCGGCAGCCCGAATCAACAAACTGGAGGAGCTATGGAAGGATAATATTGAGGCGACTTTTCAAGATTTAGAAAAGCCTGGCATAGACACTGAACCGTCGCAGGTACTGTTGCGCTACGAAGATGGCTATCAATATGAGAAGATATTCGCTCCATTGGTAATGCTTGAGGCGGAGTATGATAAAAAACTTAAAGAATCGCAAACCCAAGAGGGAATAGAAGTTCGGTGGGATGTGGGTTTAAATAAGAAGACTATTGCCTATTTTACGCTGGCCAAAACTGATTCCGATATGAAGCTGATGCATGGCGATGAGTTGCGTCTACGATATGTCGGCGAGTTACACAAGGCCTGGGAAACCATTGGTCATGTAATCAAGGTGCCGGATAACTTCGGGGAAGATGTGGGTCTAGAGCTGAAGTCATCGGCCAAAGCTCCTATCCAGTGTACTTCCAACTTCGCGGTCGATTTTATATGGAAATGTACAGCATTCGACCGCATGCGCAGGGCTCTGAAAGCGTTTGCTCTTGATCGCAATTCGGTTTCAAATTATATATACTCCCGTTTGCTAGGCCATGGTCATCATGATGGCTCCGATGAAGTGGTTTTTCGTGGTCCACCACCCAAGCTGTACAGTGCTCCGAATCTACCAGATTTGAATCGATCCCAGGTTTATGCAGTTAAGCATGCACTGCAACGACCTCTAAGCCTTATCCAGGGACCCCCGGGAACTGGCAAGACCGTTACATCGGCCACGATCGTCTATCAACTTGTAAAGCAACACGGTGGCACAGTGTTGGTATGCGCCCCCAGCAACACAGCCGTTGATCAATTGACTGAGAAAATCCATCGTACCAATTTGAAGGTGGTTCGTGTGTGTGCCAAGTCGCGCGAAGCTATTGATAGTCCAGTCAATTTCTTAGCTCTTCACAATCAGATTAGGAATATGGACACAAATATCGAATTGAAGAAACTGCAGCAGCTCAAGGATGAGACCGGCGAATTGTCTTCGGCCGATGAAAAGCGTTATAGGACCCTAAAGCGAGCGGCCGAAAATCAGTTACTGGAAGCTGCCGATGTTATTTGCTGCACTTGTGTGGGCGCAGGTGATGTCCGTTTGCAGCGCATCAAATTCACATCCATACTCATTGATGAATCCATGCAGTCTACGGAGCCGGAGTGCATGGTGCCTGTGGTGTTGGGTGCCAAACAGCTAATTTTGGTTGGTGACCATTGCCAACTCGGCCCAGTCGTTATGTGCAAGAAAGCCGCCCGTGCTGGTCTATCGCAAAGTCTTTTTGAGCGTTTGGTGGTCTTGGGAATACGGCCATTCCGCCTGGAAGTTCAATATCGTATGCACCCCGAGCTGTCGCAGTTTCCCTCCAACTTCTTCTACGAGGGCTCTTTGCAAAATGGTGTTTGTGCCGAAGATCGCAAGCTAAAAATTGATTTCCCTTGGCCGCAGCCAGACCGTCCAATGTTCTTCCTGGTGACCCAAGGACAAGAGGAAATTGCTGGCTCGGGCACCTCGTACCTCAACCGTACGGAAGCAGCTAATGTCGAGAAGATCACGACCAGATTCTTAAAGGCCGGTGTGAAACCCGAGCAAATAGGCATCATTACACCATATGAAGGTCAAAGAGCCTACCTAGTGCAGTACATGCAGTATCAGGGTAGCTTGCATTCGAAGCTGTACCAAGAAATCGAAATCGCCAGCGTCGACGCTTTCCAGGGCAGAGAGAAGGACATTATAATAATGTCTTGTGTTCGATCGAACGAGAAGCAAGGTATTGGCTTCCTAAGCGACCCTCGTCGTTTGAATGTGGCTTTAACAAGGTCAAAGTACGGCACCATAATCGTCGGCAATCCGAAGATACTTTCGAAGCAACCTTTGTGGAATCATTTGTTGAATTTCTACAAGGATCGCAAAGTGTTGGTCGAGGGATCCCTAAACAACTTGAGAGAATCGCTGATACAATTCCAGAAGCCCAAAAAACTGGTGAATACGCTCAATATGGGAGCGCATTTCATGAGCACCATGATGGCCGACGCTAGGGAAGCCATTATACCGGGATCGTTTTACGATCGTTCGGGACAATTCGGTTATACTGGCACAACCAGCTCCAACAACTACGGCTACAACTTTGGCAACAACTTAATCGGCGGCAACAACTCCACTTTTGGATTTACCAACAATAGTCACATGCCGAATATGGGAGGCCTCAATAACACCTCGCATCTCAACAATTTCATGAACCCGCAAACAAGTGGTGCGGTTGTTATTGGCGGCGGCGGTAATGGCGGTTTCGGAGCACCGGGATCGCACCGCCATAACCTGAACCAAATGACTCCAACCGGCCTGAACAATGCATCGAACAATCAGCAGTGGCATAACTTCCAACATGACTCGATATCCTACATATCGACGGAGAGAGCGCAGGCTGCCATGAACAACATGCCCGTGCCCGTTGGCATGTTTATGAACATGAGCAACATACCACCACGTTTCTATAATCAACATCAGCAAGCTATACAGGCAGCAGCCAAACAGGGCAGGCGCACTGCAGCCCCCTCAGTCAGTGTGCCCAGCAACAACACGAAGAACGATGCAAATAAAGCGCCCGGCAAGGGTCGCAGCGGTGCAGCGGTAAGTGCGCCCTCAAATGCACTCGCTTCGGTGAACACCACTGCGTCGGCGGCCTCGGTTGCGTCATCACAAAACTCTGCGCCAATATTTACACAAAAAAACATGTCCCAGCAAATGAGCCAAAATGTGTTTTCCGGCTTGTCACAACAGCCAGAGCTATCGCAGGATTTTGGCCAAATATCGCAATTAGATGGCATACTGTCGCAAGATGTCGGTTTCGGAACGGTAAGTACATAGTCCATTGAATTGATTGACAATAACTTCCCTCCCTCCCTTTGAAGGATGCACTCAACAATGATCGTTTAAATTTAGGACTTAATTCGCAGAGCCAATTTTCTCAGCCCTATTGATAGATAGCTAGACCGGTTGATGATCTACAGCAACGTGCATGCGGTAGAAGCAACAACAGCAGAAAGAGATACCAAAAGCAACAGATGATGAAACCTACTAAACAAAACAACCAAGAAACTTTATTACAACAATATTCAAAACAAACAACTTTGAAGCAAGATCAAGAAAACAGCAACAATGTAACAAGAAAAAAGGTTATAAACGTTTATACAACAGCAGCGGCAGCAGCAGCAACAAGAACAACAACAACACTACTACTACGACGACAACTACAGCAAGGAAAAGAACAGCAGCAGTAACAACAACAAGAAGAACATCTAGATGAGGCACACCGAACAAGCTGTTGCATATCATCAGGAGGCAACAGCAAATATGACGACGCTAGCGGAAACCGCACGAAGTAAATCATATTGAAGAATATCCCATTTTTTGCGATCGTGATTGCTGAACAAGACAGCTAACGGAGAAAGTTCCCAATGATGCTGCCTGCATGGCACGGCAGTGTGTGTTGATGAGTTCGTGGTCTAGGTGTACAGAAAGGAAATCCGCTTTCAAGAGGACGTACAAAAAGTGTATGTGTGTGTGTGTGTGCTTTTTTGCTAAAGAAAAACAAAAATACAAGTAAAACTACTTCAGTTTAAACTCGAAACACCAAAAGGTACAACAATCAATGACACTAGATGAAGAATTCCGCCGTTTATCGGTCGGTCTCCCACTCAGCGCGGACGAGTGAATCGTGAAGCATACACGCAACATACGCTCATTTGAAAGAGCTCTGGCTGGATGTTGCCTCAACAGTGCCCATTTTCTATGGAAACAAAAACAACAACACTTTGTTTCCATTCAACTCGGCCTCAGTTACTGGTCTGAGCGAACGTTAGAGCGACACGTCTCTGGAGGAGACACCAGACACGCACGCACACGCACGCGTTGACCCTACCCGTTCTGGGTAGCAGGTATGTGTTGTGCTTTACAAGGGATTTTTCATTGTCGTTTAAGTTTGTACTGTTCCACATTACAATTTCTCGAGTTTCGGCCAAAGGCGAAACTCTGTCTGTCCGGTTAAAGAGGACACAAATTGAGCCTTGAACAATTTTTTGTTTGTTTTATTTTTTACGTTGCAAAAACAATTTGGCTTTGCCGAGAGGTTGGGGTCTACGTCTCTTAAGTTTTTGCAATATTTGTTTGTTATACTCTCACAAAACTCAAATAAAAGCAAGGAGAGGAGAGCAGCAAGGATGTTGGATCATTTTCCATCAGTTCGTGTTAACGATTCGAAATTTTTTTTTATACATTTTATTGTTCTCACGTTTGTTTTTGTTCAGCTATACTACAAGTGAGGGTGACCTATTTTGGAACAACGGCAACAATTAAGTTAAATCAAGTTAATCTGATAATTAAAAAAACAACAACAATATATTTTGTTTGTAATCAAAAAAAAAAAACATTTAATGTATTTCAAAAACGTTAACAATAAATCTTTAAAGAAAAAAAAATAAATGTTTTCTTAATCTCAAATAAAGAAGACAACATGGGAGAATGGACACTCATAATCTTTAGCATTTGTGCTAAAGAAGGAGGACTTTGGGGACATTTACAAATAGCCTCTAGAACCTTCCAAGGACACATTTTAAAAATAAAAAATGGCATAATTTGTAACAAATACTAACTATTTTATTATAATTACCAATTCAAAATATTTTTATTTGAAAAAGGGTCAAGTCCTAATTATATCTTAATTAGGTGCTTATGGATAAAATGAAAACAGACAAAAATGAGAATTTTTTGGTGGCGTAGGGCGAAAAAAACAATAACACTGTGGAACAAATGCAGGTTAGCCAAAGTTAGGTCGATTCTGAGAGGGAAAATATAGGCTAAATTAGAAGACCCGTGTTAACGATTCGAAATTTTTTTTTATACATTTTATTGTTCTCACGTTTGTTTTTGTTCAGCTATACTACAAGTGAGGGTGACCTATTTTGGAACAACGGCAACAATTAAGTTAAATCAAGTTAATCTGATAATTAAAAAAACAACAACAATATATTTTGTTTGTAATCAAAAAAAAAAAACATTTAATGTATTTCAAAAACGTTAACAATAAATCTTTAAAGAAAAAAAATAAATGTTTTCTTAATCTCAAATAAAGAAGACAACATGGGAGAATGGACACTCATAATCTTTAGCATTTGTGCTAAAGAAGGAGGACTTTGGGGACATTTACAAATAGCCTCTAGAACCTTCCAAGGACACATTTTAAAAATAAAAAATGGCATAATTTGTAACAAATACTAACTATTTTATTATAATTACCAATTCAAAATATTTTTATTTGAAAAAGGGTCAAGTCCTAATTATATCTTAATTAGGTGCTTATGGATAAAATGAAAACAGACAAAAATGAGAATTTTTTGGTGGCGTAGGGCGAAAAAAACAATAACACTGTGGAACAAATGCAGGTTAGCCAAAGTTAGGTCGATTCTGAGAGGGAAAATATAGGCTAAATTAGAAGACCCGCATCGCGGCGTTTGTTTATGTTAGTTCGATTTTTTTTAATCGACATTCGAACTTTGCAGTCAAATGCCGATTTTCAGCACATGTGACGCGCAAAATAAAAAGGGACCTAAGGGTAAAAACCAGTTTTGTTTAGGAGAGCCATTTTAAAGATTTAAATACGTGTATCTTTGGTGTAGAATCGTCGACTTCACGTTCTTAAAACGCGCATATCTCTGGTAGGGAACACTTTTTGAGCATGGGATCGGTCTCATTCGACGCTCAGATGTTGTCCACATAAAAAAAAGTGAAAGTTGATTTTTTTACCCTTAGGTCCCTTTCTCTATGCGCTGTCGCATATTGTTTATATGGTTTTTTTTTGGCTATAACTCTTCGACTAATTGATACTTTTTCAATCAGTAAAAGCCAAATTATTGCTAAAGACCTGTCCAACAAGTAAAATTTTAAAAAATTGATTTAGAAAAATGTTTTGGCGCTTATGAAGCAAAATGTTGGAAAAAAAATTTTTTTCATGCTTTTTGAAAACATATTCTACAAAACGAAGTCTTTTTTGCTTTCTGTTGCTTCTCAGTTTCTTCAATAAATTTCATTTGAAAAGATAATCGTAATACAAAACTTGCGTTTTTCAGCTTAATATTATTTTACTTCTCATTTTTTATGTATCAATTTTGTTCAGTGTTGGGTTTGAAGAAACATTGAAAAAGAAATTATAAAAAGTTGTAAAAAAATATAATATAGTTTTAATTGTTGGACTCTATCAATAATTTGGCTTTTACAGATTAAAAAAATATCAATTAGTCGACGAGTTATTTTGGCTGTAACTCGTATAAACAATATGCTGAAAATCGGCATTTGACTGCAAAGTTCGAAGGTCGACTAAAAAAAATTCGAACTAACATAAACAAACGCCGCGATACGGGTCTTCTCTACTCTCAGAATCGACCTAACTTTTGCTAACCTGAATTTGTTCCACAGTGTAATAGTAATAGTAGTGTTTAGGTTAGACATCGATAACTTAGACTGAATAGCAAAACCGCAATAACTTGGAATAATGCTAACTAATTTTCATGGGGGGTTTTGGAAGCTCTTATCGAAAATAACGTAACTCCATTTTGGGTTTGCTGCTAGTTAGCCGCTCGTTTATATGTTGGCTAAAAGTTTAGTATCTAGTGTGAATTTAATTTAATGGAATTGAACATAAAGTACAAGCATATGTGCTTTTCTAGAAGTAGATTGTTGGATACTAAATTTCAATTATGTGGCTCTGAATTGACATCGGTTGATTCATTTATTAATCTTGGTGTTATGATGGACAGAAAGTTCAATTTAAATAACCATATAATTACTATAGTAAATTAAGCGTATGGTGTCTTATTTTATGAAACGCTGGACAAAAGAGATTACTGATCCATATACTACGAAACAGCTTATATTTCTCTAGTCAGGCCAATTTTGGGATCCTCAATACGATTATTATGTTAACAATGTTGAATCTGTTCAGAAACAACTTTTAGCATCTAAATATTTGATATAAAAAAATCTCTATTGGCATCCTATTTGGACCTTCTAGATACTATCAGTTTTTACACTTGGATTTTTAAAGGTACAACTCTGCATATGGTGATCCATTTCATAGAATGTGTGCTGACTTTAACTCGTTTTATCATTTAATTGACTTCTGCCTAGGTTTGTTTGGATGCATTAAAAAGTGTAATTATTTTTTATTTAAACTCATTGTCGTAATAACAATTTAGACTACTTGCAAAGTGCAAATTTCCTAATTGCTTACCTTTAGTTTTTCTTATAATTTTTTAATTGTTTCTAATATTGTAAAAAGCAAAGCTACACTTTAAGCGTTTGTTTGTCTCGTATACTTATATTTTTTTTCTAATTTTTTAACTGGGTTTGGTTTCACATTTCGACATTTGTATTGGCCTAGGGCTTGTACTTGCAATAAAAGGGGGAAAACATTGGAGATTGTTACATACGTACTTATATCTCGAATTTTCCTGTAAAATGCAGCTCGAAATTCTCCAAAATGCTTTTTCTAGTATTATAATTTTCTAAAGAATTATGAATGGTACTACATGAACTATAAGTAGCCAACAAAGGAGGGGGGACATGCTATATAATCTATATCCTATGTACGTTACAAAGCTATCTGAGTCTGAATTGTATACATTTTTGATTGATGTCAAAATTTATTTGAAACACTGATCGACTTTCTATCTACAATGAGTCTCAAAAGTATTTTGCTTTCAAGTAATTTCATATTTTTAAAAACAAAAGCTTCAATAATATTCGATTTTTATAAACAAAATATTCATATTTTAATTGGTATAGACAAAACTGGATTTAACGTAACATTTATGATAAAAACTGTCTTAATCTACGAGATTTGCTGTTAATTTTAAACCAACAATTTATTTGTTGAGGTCACCTAAATATTTCTTCTAAGCGCTTTGATATTGATTCCACACAATTACGGTACGTTTCGACCGTTATTTTGCCCTATTCTTCGTGCAAAGCACTTTTTAACTTACCTTTTGACGGAATGTGGTGTAAAGTATTCGTACATTTTCCTCCACGAAGGACCACACATTTTCTATCGGTCCGGACTTTGTGGCGCGGTTGTCAAATGTTTGGTGTTATAAAATATCTACAATTTAACGTTACAGCTATACTCGTATGTTTTGGATCGTTATATTGCTGAAAATAAAATGATTTTCTCAGAATACCCATTGTTTCTGAACTGCAATGGTTGTTTTCTTTTAAAATGGACATATGTACATATATACGCATATTACCATCAATGATCAGAAGATTGCCGAATCCAAAGGCAGACGAAAATCCTCATACCATTACCGGACCATCTCCATGTTGAAAAGTCGCTTTCAGGTATTTCGGATTAAGGGCTTCAATCGTCCATCAGAGCCGAAAATATTGAATTTGCGCCCTTCGCTGTTGATTACAAGGACTTAAAGTTTTAGGAAAACATGATCTTTAGCGATTACAAGGACTTTGAGTTTTAGAAAAAGGTGTTAGCGATCATTCGGCTTCGATGGACGAGGAATGGTGTGGCCATATGAAGCCCTTAATCCTTTCCACTTGAAAACGATAGAATACTTATATATAAATGCAAATACTTTAATTATACCCTGTGGATCAGGGTATTTCAGTTTGTCATTGTTTGAAACTACAAAAAATATTTAAACTAGACCGTCCGTCCGCCCGCCCGTCTTAATCTTGTAACCAAACTACTAAAGTAGTTGTCCGATCTTTATAAAATTTGACAGAACTGCTTTTTTTACCCAAAGACGGGCGTTCTTGAAATTAAAAAAAAATCGGTTCAGATTAAGATATAGCTTCCACATAAATGTTCATCCGATTTTAACAAAAACAATGAAATTTTCTTACAAATTCAAATATGTCATAAGATTTAAATTCTGGGTAAATTAAGGGCCCGTCTAATGTGGTCCAAAAACTTATTTTAAGCTGACTTTCTGAACATCCCGAAGTTTAGGGCATAATATAGTGTCTAAGCCCGACATTAGCTGTTTAATTTGATTTTAAATGCGTTTTTATTGCAATACACTTATAAATGTAACATGCAGAAAGAAGTACCTGAGAATGTGCACAGCAGGGCTGTGGAGTTGAAGTTTCGAGAATGTGGTCGACTCCGACTCCAAATAAGGGTTGAAAAACTTTTATTTTGCAGAACAGTAGGACTTGATTTAACCTAGGTTAAGTTTAATTTGAAAATCTGTGCGTATAGACTAACTTAGTCTCAACTGTCCGAAAACTAGCAAAACTTATGAAATTACCTCGCCTCAAAGTATTTGACCTTAATTAAAAGAGAGGACATGGTCAATACAAATGGAAAGACAAAGTATTTTTCTTTCTGTCCTTGTTGTAGCGACACATAGTGCCGGGGTGGCGTCCCTTGGGCAAAGAATTTCTCCTTTGGGTTCATCCGGTGCATATAACCGGCTGTCGGGGGATCGGATAAACCATTTAGTGCTCCGATAGCAATTTCCAATATTTGCAAGGTCGACTAGCTCCCCGACTATGAAATTTGTTCGTTCTAACAGTTTCTGAAGTATTCGCTGGTGCCAACTTTAGTTCTCTCAAGTATGATCAGACACAATGAAGTATGTTTCTTATCTCTCGTCTACTCTGCCGGTCTCTTGTATGCCCCTGTAGCCCGAAACCCAAATAATGGCCATTGTGTTACGACAAAATCAGAGGCTACTTCTTCTATTACTTATCAATGGTTTGGTAGTCTCCGCGCTATATTTGATGAAATATGCTGGGAAACTACTTGACTGTTAAATTTTGAGCCATCAGGACATACGACCTTGTAACAGAAGTTCGGCAGTACGAGTACCATACCTTTCTGCTCGGTTAGTGAATGGTCAAGAATACCAGAAATATGAGGCATCGTGTTATGTACACTGTCGCACTTATGGAGATTTATGAAAGCTTCATTAATCGCACTGAGGTGCTGGCAGCAGCCTGCTTTCTTATGATATTCAGGGACAGCACATGTACGATTAAATTTATTGCTCGGTCTAGCCATTCTTTGAAACATATCTGGAATCGTACATTATGAGGGCTTTAGAAAGCCATCTGCAAAATGATTATTCATGTTGGCATTATCGGTCTAACTTCAACATTATACAACCAGGGAACATTGTCCCATTGATTCGCCTTTTTTCAAACCCGTTTAAAGGCCCGGGCACACACACAGCAGCATTTTTTTCTCACGCTGCATATTTTCAAAATTCCGATTGAACTCCCTTCTACGGAAGAAGCGGCATGCGGACATTCGTTTAATTTCTTTTAAACGAATAAATATATTTAGTGGGAGTCGCTTCTAGACCCGGAGTCGGAACGGAGTCATCCGATGTTTGCAAAAAATCCACAGCCCTGGTTAAGAGATCAGGGTTTTTCGGCTTACGAGCGCCTCGACCTCATACATATATTTTTTTAAATACGTCTCTTATGCCCAAACTTTAGTATTTTTTAAAATTTCCAAGAATTTTTGAATCCCCACATCTTTAGATTAGATTTGTTTGTAAAAGCAAAATGGCCTCGCCATTACCGAGAACAGCGAAACAATTGTTGATCAAAAAGAATCCGTTTAGATTTGTTTGTGTCGTTTTTCTATCAGTATTTATTTCTCAGTCCGTTCGGAATATTGGGTTATTAAAAATTAAATAAATTATAAAAACACCAACATCTGTTTTTTGCTTATGACATCAAGCCTAACAGTAACTGAAAAATAAACAACAAAAGGTCAACTATACAAATACTAATAGTATTTATTTCTATTCAATTTTATTAATAAAATGTTAATGTAAATATGCTTTTACAAATATTAAAATTAACAACATATAAAACTTAAACTGGTAAAAGAACAAAAAGGAAAAATTGGAAAAAATTAAAATAACTAACGCGAGCCAATTTTTGAAGTGTTGAGTAACAATCCTTCGCTAGAACGCTATTAATTTAAAAAAATAATGGAATGAAATGGGAAAAGTCTGGAATGAAATGGGAAAAGCCAATTTTTGAAGTGTTGAGTAACAATCCTTCGCTAGAACGCCATTAATTTTAAAAAATAATGGAATGAAATGGGAAAAGTCTTAAGTGGTCGTCCAGATCAGGCGAAGGTGCATTACGTAAACAACATTACATTTACTTGTGTGCATAAATAAACGCAAAAAAGTAGTATTTGTAGTATTACGTTGCAGGGTGTTCGTAAATGCAAGCCTGAAAATTTTGACAATGTATTTTGTTCCCTTTTGCAACAATGTTGTAGAAAAAGCAACAAAGGCATCCAAATAAAAGTAAATGCAAAGCGAATGCAACACAACACAATGGCGACGCGGGAAGATAAGTTAGCATTTTTTCTTTTTTGTTTACATGATTGATATAATGCATATGTATAAATGTTCCTTAACGATTTTACTGTTGCAAAGTATTATTATGCAACGCATTAAAAAGGCAACTACACAATGTATCAACTCTGTTTTAATAATGTATACATTGTAAATAAACGTTAGGAAGTCAGCCTAACTGCCAAACAAGTATGATTGTAGTGCCACTGGTGCGGAAGACGAAATCAATTTCCACCTTTACAGGGTGGCCCGAATAACACTGATGGGTTTAAAATATTCATAACGATTTTGTTCATAATTTTTTTGCAGGTTATAAATAGTGGTTAAATTTTAAGGGCCGATGTTGAATGTGATCCACACCATGATGAGGTACATTTTCACCTCAGCGGATTCGCCAATAAGCAGAATTGCTGCATTTGGGCGAATGATAATCCAAGAGTGATTGTCGAAAAAACAATGCACCCACAAAGAGAGACTGTTGGGTGCTGTTTATAATTTAAAATGAGGCCGGTCAGGCAGTTACTGTGAATGGTTTCGCTTTCGTGAGATGAAAACGAACTTTTTATGGCCCGAATTGGAAGATATGGATGTGGACGGTTTCAACAGAACGGTGCCACTTGCCACACAGCTAACGAAACAATAGCTTTTTATGGCCGTGTTATCTCATGTCGTGGCGATGTTAATTGGCCGCCAAGATCATGTGATTTGACACCGTTAGACTTCTTTCCTTGGGAGTTTTTGAAGAAAAGTTGTACGTCGATAAGCCAGCAACAATTCAAGAGCTAAAGAATGAGATAATTCGGCACATTAACAGCATAGAACCTCAATAATGCCTCAGCTTCATCGAAAATTTGGACCATCCGATGGAGGTATGCCGCCGAGGTCTCGATATTTTGTTCCATACATAATTGAATAATCAAAATAAAAAGAAATGACAATAACTTCCTAAATAATTTGTGTTTTATTCAAAATCAACATCGGTCCTTTAAATTGAATCATGTGCTTTTCTGATACTTACCAGGAGAGAAAAAACACATTTGCATTTATTCATTTCGTGGAAGTTCCGAAAATTAGTAATTGCAGTTTTTTTTTTTACTAAAAAAATACTTTAAGTCGAGATTATGTGTGACACAACAATATATAAAAAAATGTCACATAGGCCCATTTTAGTATTACATTTTCTGGCAATACTCACTCATAGGTCTTTTTAATCCTCCATTATAGGATGGGGGTGCATGAAATTTGGCATTTCGTTTGGTACACCTCCAAATATTTATCTGATACCCTATAAAGTATATATGTTTTTGTTCTGCGTACAATTCCAAGACGCTTTAGCTATAACCGTCCGTCAGTATGTCTGTTATCACAATAAACATCGTAGTAAATCCGAACTTTGCAGAGAATTGTATTGTTGTTGCAAGTTGTTCCATTCAGAGGAAAAAAGGTTCTTTATACAAGGACTCAAACAGCATCGGAAAAAATCATACCTTTGGGGGTATTTTGCATGAAAGTCGGATTGACCTAGGCTGCAGAAACTAGGTATGAAACTGTCTTTTGGACAAGAACTATTTAGGATTGAATATGGGTCAAACCGGTAAATGTTGTGAAATAGCCCCCATAAAAAGATCAAGTACTGATGTTCTAGAAACTGCATTTGTAGTATGATCTCGACGGAATTTGACACGAAGTAGTTTCATGGCCCGGAAAATATCGGTTTATAATTTAGACCTTATCGGTCCATGATTTTATGCAGCCCTCATAAAAAGGTTTCTAAATAAAAAATACAAACAAACGAACAGGTTGAATGAACACATTGGATGAATAACACTGTGTGACAGAGAAAAAATACCTGGGAAATGATATTATGTATCTTGTAGATCTTGCTGAGTACAACAAGAACCCGGTTTTGAAATTACCCAAACACCTCCAAAATCTGGAGTTTTTTTAGGATCTTGCACACGTATATGCCAGTAGAAGAAGTGACCGGACATCGTAATTTGAAGAAAGTTTTAGGACTGGTGAAAATGACAGCAACTTCATATATTGCGCTGATGTACCCAAATTTTTTTCGGCATTAAGTCACATTTATAAGGCAGACGAATAACGAATTTTCATTGGCGGTTCATGTAAACGTACGTATTCAACAAACATATTGATTTTTAATAGATTTTAATTTTTTTTATATAAAATGTGTAATGCTTTTTCTAGGCTTGAAAGCTGTTTTACTGCATAATAAAAATCTGTTACCATCTGTTCCAATCGCATGTGCCACTAGTACAAAAGAAACGTATGAAGTTATGAACCAAATACTGCGATTCGTCAACTATGAATTGCATAAATGGAAACTCGTCGTTGATTTAAAGGTTTTGACAATTTTATTTGGTATGCAAGGTGGGTGGTTACACAACATATCCATGTTATCTTTGTGAATGGGATAGTCGTGCACCAAATCGCTACGATCGCATGGCATGGCCATCTCGTAACACAAATCTAATAGACAGGAAAAACGTTTTAAACGCCCATTAGTTTCGGCTGATAAGGCCGTTCTGCCACCACTGCATCTAAAGTTAGGATACATAAAACAATTTGTAAAAGAAACTTGATGTGAACGGTGAAGCTTTTTGATATCTAAGAGCGGTGTTCCCAATATTAAGCTAAGCCAAAATTAAAGAAGGTATTAATTTTATCACAGATCTAATATTTGTTATCGCATTCATCTGTTCTGATGAATTTCAGGTACATTCATTGGACCTCAAATTCGTAAAGTAATGAGAGATGAGAATTTTATCAACAAGCTCAGTTCCGTTGAAAATCGCGCATGGAAGAGTTTTGTTGCACTATGTGAGACATTTCTTGGTAATCACAGAAGCGACAACTATGTCGCGATTGGGATGCAACATATCAATCGAAATGGGATGCAACATATCAATTAACTTTTCTAAGTAGTATTGCCAATAATTGTATTTTGTCAAAAAATGTTGTTTTAATAAAAGTTGAATAACTCAATAAGTATTTTACCTGTTCAATGTGTAAAAGCAACAGACCGAAAAAAAACAAACGAGCTAAACATACGTACATGCCCAGCTAGCATTTGAACGTTTGTTTCACGATCACGATTGTTTCGCGATCGGATTTCCAATCGTCACCACGATTGTCGGAACAGAATTATATTTTTCTCTGCTTTTGCTTTCTCTGCTTTTCACGATTTGTTTTTGTGTTTACTTTGTGTCACAGTCGTATTTGTTATTGTTGTCTTACTTCTTCCCGCACACACCACCGATCTCGCAAAGAGAATTTAACTATGTCTCTCTGAAATTCTAACGGGTTTTCCAATATCTGCTCAGCAGAAAAAGAAAAGAAAACAATTTTTTGGATGTTTTCATTTGAGTATTTATCAAGAAAACAAGTGTCAGAGGTGAACACAAGTGCTTTTTGTAAGAAAATAAAATTTTGTAAAGAAATAAAATAAAAAGTGGTTTTGTAGGTGGTGAATTAAAATAAATACAATATAGTTCAAATTAAAAACAAAATATATTTATAATGCTATCGAGAAAAGCTTTAAGGTTGAAAAGCAAACAGGAAGCAAAAAAGTTAATGTATTAAGGAAATTATAACCAGTAAGTATTTCTAATCACGTGTTCTTACAGCATTTTAATTTTTTTTCCTTTTCAAAGATATGTGTCATGTAAAGTTCCCGAAATGTGATGAGTCTTCAATTAATAAAACAATCCAGCAACACTTTGTTCATGCTGCAGACCGGCTTAGGAAAGTAGACCGAACAAAAACTATTAAATAAGTATCAAATTTTAATTTGTAATATTATATTTTAATTTATCAAATTAAATTTTTATTAAAAAACATGTTCTATGAAAGAAACAAATAATAATAAGCATTTTTGTATAAATTTACAATCGTCTTGGCAATCGTCGACGATTGGATTTTGCTCATCGTCGACGATTGGATTTTGCTCATCGTCAACGATTGGATTTTGCTCATCGTCGACGATTGGATTTTGCTCATCGTCAACGATTGGATTTTGCTCATCGTCGACGATTGGATTTTGCTCATCGTCGACGATTGGATTTTGCTCATCGTCGACGATTGGATTTTGCTCATCGTCGACGATTGGAAAGTAAGTGTCGCCGTGTTGACACAGTTACTTCAGTTGCTCTGAACGTGCGCGATTGGAATACGACATCGCACACGATTACTTTAATCGTCGGCTCCGATCGTGAAAGAATCGTGCACGATTGAAAATGCTAGCTGGGTGCACGGCACGGCACACAAGTTGACGTAGTCAACTAAACTCTTTTTACAACACACACACACGTTGTTGTAAAAGAAATCTATTGATGGCTCTCGATGTGGAGTCTCTTTAGAGGTGGCAAGAGTGAGTTGTATTTTCGTGGGCAATTGTGTGAAGAAAACTTGAAAGGTAAGGTTTACAACAGTAGTTCTCATTCGTTTGGGGAGAGCCTGGCCTTATAGAGTTCGGTTTTACTTTCAACAATTGCAGCAAGGCTTTCTGAAGAGGGTTGTCACGGACCCGAAATCGTGAGTAGTGTGCAGCCACGAAAATCAATGTCACTTTGCCATTTTGTTAAAAACTTGTCTTCTATTTAAATATAGAAGCAAGAGGTCTTGAGCCGGTTTAATCCCTGTTCAATTTTACGGATTTTTAAAAATGACACCGAATTGTATTCGTAAGAACACTCTTTTCAAAATTGTGTAAAAACGCATCCAATGTTAAAAAATTTAAAAAAAAACGAGTTTACAGGAAAAATACTCAGATATTTTTCAATGTGATTTTAAGAATGTATACACCATTCATTCAAAAGGCCGCAGTTTCCTCTTTCCAAATAGAAGAAAGTCAACCAAGTTACGGGCATATAAGTGCGTAAGATCCGAAAAAACGGTTTTTTACCCGTAATTCCAGATTTTTGAGGTGTTTGAGAAATTTCAAAACAGGTCTCCTGTTGTACTTAGCAAGATCTACAAGAAAAATAATCACCCTGATTATGTAAGGCGTAGTTGTGTCGTATTTTAGACGTTTTTTAAAAATGGTATTATGTATGGCGAAAACGACAAAAATACGACTCTGAAATAAAATCTATTACAAATATTGGTATTATGTATGTCGTAATAAAATGTCAAATTGGGCATTTATTGGCGTTTAAGTTTTTGTGCCCGACAGCTCTGTCGACAGACTGTCATAATATTAAAAAAACTTTAATTATTGTTTTACCCTGTGTTTTTTCAATCTGTTACAAAATCTTTGCTGTCGAAAATTTTACATAATACCAAAAAATTTAAAAAACGACTACGACTACGCCTGCTGTCGGAAAACGACTACGCCTTACATAATCAGGGTGAATATTCAGCCTTATTACGGTTGTCGAAGACGAAAATCGAGAGCAGTCGAAGTCGTTGTCGATTTCGATTATTTTTGGTATTACGTAACTTTTTCGACTCTTGTGATTTTGTAATAGATTGAAAAGTAAAAGATGTGCTATACTGTCAAAACAATCACCCTGATTATGTAAGGCGTAGTCGTTTTCCGACAGCAGGCGTAGTCGTAGTCGTTTTTTAAATTTTTTGGTATTATGTAAAATTTTCGACAGCAAAGATTTTGTAACAGATTGAAAAAACACAGGGTAAAACAATAATTAAAGTTTTTTTTAATATTATGAAACAGTCTGTCGACAGAGCTGTCGGGCACAAAAACTTAAACGCCAATAAATGCCCAATTTGACATTTTATTACGACATACATAATACCAATATTTGTAATAGATTTTATTTCAGAGTCGTATTTTTGTCGTTTTCGCCATACATAATACCATTTTTAAAAAACGTCTAAAATACGACACAACTACGCCTTACATAATCAGGGTGAATGTTTACTTTTTACATAATTGTCCGCCAAAGGCAACATTGAAATTTACTTTATGTAGGCCGCTGTGGTACGCACGCGCAAGATTTGGATTTGCCTCCAACAATTCCACCATTTTTGAAAACTGTTGTTGCGTGGTTATTTTATTCCTGGAATAAATAAATAATTAATTAAATGAATTTTCTCACAAAAAAACAAATATGTACATACATTTTGCAGCTCATCTTTGTAAACAAATGTGAATATATTCAGAAAACGACGCCTGCTTGTTCATTTTTACGGCGACAACTGACACAAAACAAGTGACGGCGACATAAACTTTATATCAGCGGTCGACATCAGATAAATGTTTTTTGGTAAAATACCGCAAATTTACCCAATGTTGAAAATAGATAAATAATTTATTTTATACAATTTTGTTATATTTATTTATTGTCGAATATAAAATGTCAAAAAAATGTGTTAAATTTCAAATTAGTTAACGGCGCTTTAGCGGATGAAACCAACGGCTAACAATTGTTGTCAATTGAATGCGGCGACGTCTCTAGTCGTATGGAAAAAATTGATCGACTGTTTTAGCCAACATTGACAGTCGTTTTCGTCTTCTGTGTTACGAAAATTGTAACAGATTGTGCATTTTCGACAACCGTAGTACCGTTTTCCAAAAAAATCGACATTCGACTACGTCTTCGACAACCGTAATAAGGCTGATTACTTCCCAGGTATTTTGACTTCATTCATTTTTGTCACACTGTGTAATCAATGATCTCGAATAAAAGCGAAATGCACACTCATACATGTTCAATGCCGAATAGAATGTTCGATCATCCCTTGTTGCTGAACAAAACTTACGATCACAAACGATCATGTTCGATTACGGCTGAAGTGATTCGAACTGAGTGTTCGATTCGAGCCGATAGGAAAACGGTCGTTTCTTGTTGATCAACCAGACGACTGTATCAACAAAAATCGAGTCAGTGATCGAGCGTGATTTTAATTACACAGTGGACATTTTTGGGGTTATTGTCTTGGGGGTGAGAAATTCCAAGTCAGGGTGATGGTACTAGGTCAGTATATTAAAACCCTCAAAGCGTTCGTATGTGCCAGTTTTATCTTGATGTTTTTTCGCTTAGTTGTAAAATGTTGGCAAAAACGTAGTTTGACATAACTCGAGAACGACTAGTTCGATTTTGCTGAAATATATTGAGAAAAATTAATAATTAATCTTTAATCCATTAATATACTGTTTCTCTACCAAATCAACATTTTTGCAATTAGAAATAAATTTATGAAGAAAATTTTGCCATAAATTTTTTTTTGTCTTTTAACACATATAAATCCCAAACGGAAAAACGTGTAGAGTCTTATAACTTTCACGTAAAGTCACATAACCTATAAACAAAATGCGACATAGATCATAGAAATCGATTAACGCGTTCTGCTTTTATTTACAATTAAGTGAAGGTATCCCATTTTGACAAGAATATTGTATATGTTTTTATTCAAAAAGTGTCATTTATCGCCTTTTTAATAAATTTTCCCCAATAACTCCAGACTTCTGGCCATAAACTACTAAAAAAATAAAGTAAAAATTTTTATAATTTTTTATTTTTATTTTATTTATTTATTTTAATAAATATTGCCTAGACTTTTTCGATGGTGGTTGTTCGGGACTAGTGGCATCGCTGTCATCAGTTTCTGAACCACACATAATGTCAATGTGTGACTCCACTACTGGCCCTTCTGCACCTCCTGAAAATTCTTTATCATCAGGATCATCCTTGTCTTGGCACACAAGCTTACTCCAGCAGCAAATCTCCGCAAGTATTGCACTCGGCGACTTTTTTCCTCTATATCTCATTTCAAATGGCATAGCAACTTGATGATAGCGTTCGCCTTGTTCATCAGATTCGGTAGCCAATTGTTTGCTGAAGTAGTCCAGATGATGATGTAAATAATGGATTTTCAAGGACATGTGGACACCAATTTCCGAGAACGATCTTACCATCCTTGCGACAGAAACATCGTAGTTGGTAGAACGATGCTTTCCCAACAATCCTTCTATTACTTCTTTGATTGCCTGCCATGCGTCCAATTCAGCGTCAATCAAAATATTGTTGAATGCGCCACTTTTAATCAGCTTTCGTATATCTGGACCATTTAGTACGCCTGATTGGAAAAAATGAAGTTGTTAAGATGGAAAATCATGGGAAATGAATGTGATATTATAATTTACCTTCTTTAATTTTACTTTCGCTGAGTCTCGGGTAAATTACTTTCAAACACAAGAAAACTTCATCTCTTTTGGCGACAGTTTTGATAAAATTCTTAACAATTCCAAGTTTAATATGCAGTGGAGGCAGCAATATCTTCTCCTTCGGCACTAGAGGCTCACGAATAATATTGGCCGTTTGTAACCTGCTGTGCTCTCTGAGTTTCCATCCGTGGCATGCATATTGGTCACCGGAAAATCTTGTGTCCCAATCGCACAAAAAGCACATACATATATTTTATATAGCCGCTTTGAAGGCCGCAAAGTATTGCTACAACTTTTAAATCGCAGCATATGCGCCACATATGCTTGGCGTAGTTAACCATTTTTAAAATATTTTCCAGTGCATCATGTGTTTCTTTCGTTTCTGTACTATAGGCGATTGGAACTGAAGGTTTTTTTATTGGTCTTATGCAGTAAAACCGCCTTCAAGCTGAGTTTTGAACTGTCAATAAATAGCCTCCAGTCATCTGCTTCATATTTTATTTCCATTGCGTCCATCAATTTTCCTACATCCGGGCAATATGCAGAAGTTTCTTCATCATTCACAAGGAATAAAGTTTGGAGTGTTGCCTGACGACTTCGATAAGCTGTGACTTTCACACCGGGTGCCAAAAGAGTGTTTGATTTCATAAAAGAAGCAAGTTCTTCTGATTTATGCTGTGTTAGTTCCAATTTGGTAACAATTGAATCAAGGCTATTTTGATTTATTAAAATAGGCTCATTGGACACAGATGGTTCGGGATTATATGAGGTATCATCACTTA
This sequence comes from Hydrotaea diabolus, assembly GCA_963513945.1. NCBI lineage: Eukaryota > Metazoa > Arthropoda > Insecta > Diptera > Muscidae > Hydrotaea > Hydrotaea diabolus. Next base: position 191,171,524 of record OY740718.1, read on the forward strand.
AACCGTATGCTGCTGCAAAACTCGGAGCGGTCATAGAAGATACAATATCTGGGCTAGAAGCTTTTGGCACAGGAATGTGGTCCGAATGAGGCAATGGTGTTGCGGCACTTGCAACACCAACGTAATTATACGATTTTCTTATCCTTTTTGCGGCTCCTTTATTCGCACATGCATAGCAATTCAATGGATTGTGACCTTCGCCAGGATTAGTCCAAGTCATTGGGATACCGAATGGCATAGTTTCACGACTTCTATTTTTCCAATCCATTAGACGGTTGTAGCAGCTTTTACACACCACATTTGGTACCCAATTTTTGTTCAGTATAACATTTTGGTTGAAGTACATCTCGTATATTTGAACAAAAGCAGTACTGAAATTTCCCCTTTTTTATGTGTTGAGACATATTGACCACAGCAGTAGCAGAAGCTATTTATATCTGGCTTGCACAGTTCCATATTCTATTCACTTTTGTTCACTTTTAAAAAACTGGAGGGAAAATACTTGTTCTCTTCGCGTTCGTCGGCACATGTTTAATGACAAAAAACGAACAATGAAAACCTATTTATACTATTTAATTTTCATATTTTACCGACAGGTACTTATGAATTGGCGCATCTTGCAACGTTCTAAAACATGATCACTCATGAATGTGGGTGGAATTCGTGTAAAAAAAATCATGCAGGTATTTGTTTATTACTCTTTTTTTTAATTCTGAGAATCATAAAAAAGTCATCAACCTTTTTTCCAAGGAATTTTGAGCATATCTCGAGTAAATTTTTGAAATTCATACCTTTACTTAATTTTGAATAAAAGCAGAACGCGTTAATCGATTTCTATGATCTATGTCGCATTTTGTTTATAGGTTATGTGACTTTACGTGAAAGTTATACGACTCTACACCTTCTTCCGCAAAATTTCTTCTTTGGCAAAATTTTCTTCATAAATTTATTTCTAATTGCAAAAATGTTGATTTGGTAGAGAAACAGTATATTAATGGATTAAAGAAAATGTAATTATTAATTTTTCGAACTAGTCGTTCTCGAGTTATGTCAAACTACGTTTTTGCCAACATTTTACAACTTAGCGAAAAAACATCAAGATAAGGAAAAAATGTAAAAGGTCAAAAAAACTGGCACATACGAAGGCAAAACCCTTTGAGGGTTTTAATACACTGACCTAGTACCATCACCCTGACTTGGAATTTCTCACCCCCCAGATGGGCTGTTGTACTGTGTTATTTCTCCCTTTTAAGCTCTCTGATCTGGACCATATTAGCCCATGATTAAATTTAGCTCACATACAAAGACGCCTAATTATTATGATTTTAGCTTTGAACACAATTCATAGATAAAAGACCCGGTCCGACTGAACTTGGCGCCTTCTATACTGAGTGTTACTTTCGTTCCTGTCATTTATATGGGGAAGGCCTTTGTGAAGAAAAACACATACATACTTAGTAGGGACATAAATACTGTTACAACATTGAACACACCCATTTCAATAGTAGAACCGTTAATGTCATATGGGGTTTGAAAGCTAACCTCAAAAGCGTTAGTCTGTAACGGGATTTTAAAATTGTTTCAACTTTCATCATGGAGTGTTCAGATAATAATAGCGCTTTTCAAGTGTGAAATGAAAAAAAGCGATATTTTCAAAAAGCTCCGGCCACTATGGATGGACATTTATTGACTGTAGCTTTTAAAAAAAATAGGATTAAAAAATGCAAACGTCTTTTGGTGAAGCACGCTGATTGATAACTTGCACAGAAAAATTTTGTTCACCGATGAAAAAATGTTTACCGTTCAGGAAAAATTTAACAAGCAAAATGATAGAGTGCATGCGAGGTCATCTAAGGAAGCATCTGAACTGATCCCAAAGGTGGAAAAGGGTCATCGCCCGGCTTCAGTCATGGTTTGGTGTTGTGTCTCTAACGATGGAGTCACTGATAATATACATCAACAAATATTTGGTCCAAAAACATTCAGTACTTTTTATTTTACAGCATAAAACGTGTGTAACAGTATTTATGTCCCTACTAAGTACATAGGACTTCTACAATAATTTTATGATAATTTCTATAAAGAAATGTACATAGACCTTTTTCTAAATCCTGAACCAATAAAATTATCGAAAATAATTTAATGGGTACATGTGTAACCAATAGAACTACTAAAAGCGACAATAAACAAATTTACACATATGCCTTCTGCTGGAGCTATGACGATATGCTGTACTTAGCATCGGGTCAAAATTGTTAAATTTTATTTCTACACGCAGAAAAAAAGTATGGTTGGGGTGACAATACTCGAAGAGGATCATACTATTGTTGGGTATATGGTTGTGACACAACAACATTATGATCCTCACAACAATAGTATGATTCACACATAACCATAACATGATCCCCACAACCATAGTATGATTCACACTTAACCATACTATGATCCTCACAACAATAGTATGATTCACACTCAACCATACTATTATCTCCACAACCATATTATGATCCTCACAATCATATTATGTTCCTCATACAACCATAGTATGATCCCCACAACCATAGTATGATTCACACTCAACCATACTATGATCCCCAAAATTATTTATTAGGATTGATTATTGTTGTTATTCAAAAATAGAGGTTTTTATTAAATTGTTTTTATTAAATTAAATTGCATTACTATTAGTTTATAGCCAGAATTGAAGCCATGTTTTTATTAAACATTTCATTCAAGAAACAAAAATATATATTTCAACGGTCAAAAATACTTTTAGTTGCCAGCAGGGGTGAATGCTACTTCACCATCCGTAGACACCAAGTAACGAATGTGATTAAACCATGATCAATGGCAATATACTTAAGTGCAGGCAGATTTTAAATAAACGAGAACCAGTCGGTATTTGAGTATTTCACCGAACAAAGTAAACACAATAAAAATCTATCGAACTACCTTCCGATTGTTTTTGTTTTTTTAATGGACAGCAACCATTCACTGTATCGTGTGTATGTGTTTTTTTTTGTATAACAAAAAACATACGCACACACATACATGTTTGCTCTATAAAACCTGTTTTGTTATGTTCATAGTCGCAACCATACTGTATGATTGCCGTAATCAAATTATTGTTAACGTTAATTTTAAACAACAATACTTTTGTTGCACCAACCATGTTAATATGGTTGCTACAACCATATTTTCATTTCTAAATTTGGCAATAATACTATTGTTACATTTCAACAATAGCAATATTGTCGCTATGATACTATTGTCAAAATGAAATTCAAAAAACACTACTATGGTTGCGACAAACATGCTTTTATTGTAGAGAACATATTATTGTTGCGGTGACCATAGTGTAACCATATATTTTCTCTACGTGTATTCAAGTTTAGTTAGAGCAATTATCGTCGTCATATTAATGTCACAACAACACCCAGTAGCAACATGATTAGCAATTTATTCTACCGTTTTGAGGAACAGGGGTCAGTGTCAGAATCCTAGGGTATTACATAAGCGTCAACTACACCCCTTCAGATTCACTGTTTGGTGCAGTGTTAGGGTTGAAAAAATTATCGGTCCATATATTTTTGAATACGAGTATGAGGGTCAAGCCGATACCATTAGGACTTTGTATATTGAATTTATGTTTGCATCAGCATGTGGGGAATAATCCTAACATATGGTTCGAGCAAGATGGAGCCACAGCGCATGTTAGATTTTCCTTTATTTTATTCCTCATAAAATGAATTAGAACTATCGAGACGGTTTTAGTTTTAAGAATTTTCTTTTAATTTAAAAATGTTTCTTTTCACAACTTGTCACGTTCAGGGTTAACGCAGGAATAATATGAAATGAAAAACTTTCTCGAACATTTGAAAAATCAGTCAAATAAACAGTAAGAATTACTTTGTCCATACAGCAAGAGCCACAATGTAACTTTTTCATAACCATTTTGGAGAACCCTTTAGTCTTCTTTAGGCCACCCTGTAGGTTAAGAAAAAACTCAACCGGACAAGATAAAAGCTGAAGTGTTTGATCGTCTTCAAATGTATTTGTTCTCAGGAATTACAAGGACCCAACGTCCATACGTTTTTCTTTATGGCAAGGATGCTCTACACTTCTTCAAAGCAGAAGAAAAGTTGTGGTTAAGAGAAATGTGAGCTAAAATACGAAAACAAGAGATTTGTTTAAGATGTAGGTTGCCTTTATTTTCATTGGCGGTCATTTCCTATTATATCCACTTAACCCAAATTGTCCGGCTTGCTGTGCCAGTTTGAAGTTAAAATCGTGCCTCAACTCTCAGCTGGTACGATTTCCTGGAATTTAAATTGCAATGTAGCAGCCAATTTAATTACTTGTGAAAAGATTGTTGTTTAGACTCCGCTTTTAAAGTAAAGTGGTGGATAAAGGCTGTTTTGTAAAATCGAAAACCTATTGGAGAACCTGCTAGAAAACCATTCTCGTTGTTTTCTTTTCTTCAGCACTTGTGCTGAACTAACTTCTAAAATACCAAAACTAACGAATTAAGCTGATGCAAGTGGTTTTTATTTATTTTCTCGTTGTTTTCTTTTCTTCAGCACTTGTGCTGAACTAACTTCTAAAATACCAAAACTAACGAATTAAACTGATGCAAGTAGTTTTTTCCTACCTTTTCTACAAACGGCGTTGTCGACGCGGAGTCCTTACGGAATACCAAATTGCCTCGAAGACACGGGGTGACTCAAAAACGACGAAAACAACGGGAATAGGGCTTCTTTTTTAACTAATTAAAACAAAATAATTTTTAACGAATTATTTGTCGTTTTGTTTATCTACAAATATAAGAACAAATATCTATATGCGATAGAGTCCAAACGTTAACCTACCTTTATATCAGATCAACGCTAATGTGATGTGTTCCGAGAATTTTTGAATCCGCACATTGTTTTAGATTAGCATTGTTTTGCAAACTGTTGTGCTACATTCCGAAAGGGTTTTAATTCGAAAACATGAACCCTTGAGAATCAAATCATAATTGGGGTTTCTATTCACTATTAGCACAATAAAAAAACACTACAACGTTAAATACGAGTATTAATATGCTCTAAATTCACATTTGTAAAAACATATTTCACATTCAAATTTTATCTAAATAAAATTTGATTCCTTTTAATCGTTGACTCTCGTCTGTGTTTGGATATGGCGACGCATATTTTTTTAGCTCTACCTCTTACCTTTCCAAAATTACCTAAACGAAGCCCAGAGGCTATGACTATTTCCGTTCCGTTCCAAAGCTATGACTATTTGACTGAAATGGAATTTTTATTTTTTTGGAAGTGAAGTAACTGTCTTTAAGTCTAATGTACTAATTTTGGAACGGTAGGACCTCTGGGCTTCGTTTAGGTCATTTTAGAAAGGTCAGAGGTAGGGCTATGTTTTAAGAGAAAGAAAATCCGACCACTGAACTTAGAAATTTTACCCTAGTACCCTCAGACCACCAATCCGAAAATATCCAAACCATGCTTTCCACCACCTTGCAATTTCAGGCACATGGACATATTTTAATGAAGTGAGCCATGTAATACACTATTGAAATTTGTCCAGTCTTGAATAAATCACACTGTATGTGGTTTCTCTCGGAATGTAACACACCGTTTTACAAAAAATGAGCGAATTCAAAAATTCTCGGAACACAGCACATGGGCGATTTTTTTAGTATTCGGAATAGTGCACACCAAATATGGTGAAATGTTTCGCATTCGAGCAAAACCTAAATTCAGCACATGGGCGACTACCAGGAATTTTTAAGAGAAAGATGCTATGTATTATTTGTAACGAAAACCCGCCGCTGAAAAACGTTTAAGATGTTCAAATTTTGATTTACTTGGTATATGTGCACAGTAACCATCACACCACGGCGGCCCCCCGACGAATAGTGAATAAAAAGTCAGAAACGTATCTGGTCAAAACATACGCATCCATATGCATCTTGTATAAAATAGGGTTATATACTTAAGACTAAAAGTCCACTTTTAGACTAATACAAAACAAAAGTCGACTTTTAGACTTTTCGACTTTATAGAATAAAAAAGTCGGTTAAAGTCGACTTTCCGATTTTTTTGTTCTTTAAGAAAAGTCTTTGTATACAAATCTTTTGTTTAAGTTTCCAGTTTTAAAAACTTAAGCAGTCGATTAATATACTTATACATGAAACCACATGTCCTCTTCAATTGATCATAAAAAGATAAACATATTTAATTTTTTTGGAGAAATTTGGCTTCGAATTTGCGTAGCAATAAGAACTGTATGCGAAAATAGTCTCTCACGCGGGACAGATTTTGCAATACACGGGTACCCCCTGCTTTCCATTGTTCTCCATACAAGTATTGGATTATTTTTTGCTTTACTATAGCCCTTCAATTGTATTGGAGCACCATTGCCATTATTTCGCACCTAGTGCTTACACTCTTGCCAAGGAGCCCCCATTTGTTTTCCTCTTCGTAAGTCTTGGAATTGCGACAATTTTGTTTATTGAATTTGCCGTTGAGCCAGAAATGGGCCGCATCACTGAACAAAATTTTGGTCGAAACAAATGCGGCAATTTTGTTCATTGACTTTGTCGTTGATGCAGAAATGGGCCGCATCACTGAACAAAATTTTGGTCGAAAACAGCGGATCTTCCCGTTTCTCGCCGAACGCTCATTTCTATAATACAGTTGGCAACATTTGAAAGTAATTATTTTCAAAAAATAAATCCCATATCATGTCCTTTCAAATTACCAATAAAGATTCCACACTTGATTGGAATTTTTATATTTTTTTTGTTCTGAAAAAATATCTCTGGATGGATCACCCTATATAATTGTACTATAATTTCAGTGTCAGTATACTTACCGACTCGATTAATTGCTCTGGATGAGTCCAGAACATTCTTAAAGACATACATACGTTTTTAACCTTGGCATACGATAAAATAAAACATATGTATATCTCAATAGGCGAAAATAAATAAATGGACATAGTAAATTTAAGCAATACGCATTGTTTCGATGACAATTACAAATATTTGAAGTTAAAATAAAAAGTCGACTTTTTTAAAAACTAAGTCGACTTGCCGACTGACTGGCTTTTTTTTACCCATAAGTCGATTTGTCGAAAATCTATCAAAAATTTAGTTCGCTTTTTTAAGCTCACTATAACCGATGTTTGCTATAACGGAACAATGCAAGCAAATCAGTTGGGTTCTGTAAAAGTGTTCGTTATAGACGAAAGTTTGTTATAACCACACTCTACTGTATATACTTACCGATTCTGTATTTTTAATGAAATGCTTTTAAAAAATGAAAAACAATTTACTGGGTCCCCTGAAATGCTGCGCTTTATTTTTTGTTCACATTGAATTAATATATTTTTAGATTTGTGCTCAGGTGGCAGACATACAGCATAACCACCTTTAAAACAGTAGGAAAAACTCAACACAGATGTGTAGTAAAATTAAAAGGCATTATAAATGTTTTAAAATGTGGACAGGTTAATAGGTAATTTTACATGGTGGATTCTATAATGCGAAAGGGGGATATTTTCAAGTTTTTTTTTTAATTTACAATGTTAAAAATTTTCAATTTTTTTTACATACATGAACAAATTTGTACCTGAGTTATTCGTTTTAAACTGAGAATCAGAAGATGTGCAGCAAATTAAAAGTTACAAATTTGTTATTGGTACCAAAAAGGAAACATAAATGAAGTACAAAATAAATGTATGTAAAATAATAAGAACTGAAAAAAGCGGACCATAAGAGATTACATCTAACTGCACATCTTTTTTACAAGTTCGTATAGCAACAATTTGAAGTCCTCATAGAAGACGTACATAAATATTTTAGAAATAATTTAATATTCTAGTAATGGTTTGTTTGTTTCTTTTTGAAAGTAGTATTCGTTTCGGAAATTTTCATTTAAGAGCTGTGCTTACATTACAAACACGTTAAGTTAATTATCATCTCATGAATAAGTTTGACTTACAAAAATGATATCGGTATAAACTTTAAAAATGGATTTTTCAAATATTCTCGTGTTTAAACTAACAATGTTTTTTTATCCATCTTCAATGTTAAATTTTTTTTTGCTGCTTTCGCAGATTTCATATATGTTTTATTTTTATTGAAGATGAATTTACAATTTCATTCAAAAATAATAACAATGTTTTCTTAATTCTTCATTGTATTTATATAATATACTCGATATAATTACTTTTTTTTTCGTTTTACATATGAATATTTTTGTTTTATGGCAGGATTTTTATATTTTTTTTACAAATTTTTTCTAGTTTTTTTTTTAATAAAAAAATTAAACAAAAGAAAATTTTATCTAAATTTATTTGTTTTTTTTTGGCTTTCTCGGCTTTATGTTTTTTTTTTAATTTTCTGTTCTTCATTCTTCTTTTTTACTTGACTCTGTAAAAAATATGTATAATATAATCACTTTAGAAGTACTATATGTATTTGTTTTCAATAATTTACTCAAGAGGTGTGTAGGTGTTATGAAATAATCGTCTAGTTGAAAATAAATAAAAATCGCCTAGCTGTCTATGTAGTACGTGTATCAAGATATGCAACTTTGTTTTGTTCTCTAATCAATCAAGCCTCAGAAGAGAGTACATTTTCGAACGAAAATTAAATTAATTTCGTTTCATTCCGTTTGCTAAAACTGCAGCAAATTGGCAGTGTAAATAAATAACATTGAAAAAGCTGGTTGTAGTTGAACCGATACATACATATTTGTTGTTTCAAATAAATTTGTGGATCGCAAGCAACAAATATGATTAAATCTAAGCGTAAGGTATTAGCGCAATAGATAAAAAATAAGAAATATAATAAATATAACGCATATAAATATTAGCCACTTACCAACATTCACATGCGTTACATTCAAAAGCAAACTATAAAGTTCGCATTACGGATATATTTGCATTTAAAGTTAATATGAAAAATGAATCTCAGTAGTGGAATAATTACTTTTAAACAGTTAACCATATTACAAATAATTTTGAGCATCTAAAGCAAAAAAACTGATTATATCTTAGTAATTGCTTAAGGTAAAAACGAAAATGAAAAAAGATAACACATTTAATAAATATAACGCATATAAATATTAGTCACTTACCAACATTCATATGCGTTACACTCAAAAGCAAACTCTAAAGTTGTTGGTATAAAAATCTGGCCATACTATTATCATCCTCTATCCTTTTCAGCGATTGCACTTCTTGCAACTCTGTATTTTGACATTTTTACTTGTTATAGCGGTTATAAGAACACAATAAGTCTGGCAACATCGGTCTTCGACAATATCATATTTGCATCATTGTTTTCTATGGTTTTTAGTACTATGTAAGTTAACACGAGCAATATTTAAATCTAAATTCCTATTCAGCAATATTGCTTTTTTAATGTTCCCACACGGAACTTCATATTTTTGCATTGCTCTTCCCATGTTCATCCGCAAATCAAAGTTTCTCACAGTACCAAAACACCTGCACGGTATTTATGATTACGTTAACATTTTCTTTACGTGAGAAACTTTGTGGAGAATGAGAATGAAGGAACAATTAAATCAACCAAATAATTTCTATTTTACTTTTAAGTTAGTCTAGTTTTGACATTCAATTAATAAAGTTGCCCAACGGGCTTTTTTTTAAAAAACCAAAAATCCTTAAATTGAATTAATTTGTATAATATTTAAAATGCTGCACATAGTGCGGCATCTTAGATCGTCCATTTCGATGTGCGACATGCCATCTCATTGTTACTCGTATTACTTGTTAATAAATGTTTATAACGTAAAATTACGTGTACAACCTCTTTTAATCGAACACAACATTACTTATCTTTCTTTACTTCCTGTCTTTTTAATTATCGCATCTCAACAGGTTTATGGGCCCAGCGTTAGAGCTTAATGAATTAGTTAAATCGTCCTGAGAGTGCAAGAAGTATATCTGTTTATTTTAAAATGTCGATTGCTGCGAATTTTAATGTTGAAAAATTGATCGGTAGAGAGAACTACACATCGTGGTCATTTGCAGTAAAAAATCTCCTACAGCATGAAGAATTTTATGGGATACTGTCGAAGTAAAATATCCCACTGCAGGAATGGATGCCAAAGCTGATTTGAAAGCAAAAACCAAAATAATTTTGCTGGTCGACAATTAATTATGTCCACATCGAGTATGCCGTGACTTCAAAGTATGGGACAAATTAAAAGCCGCCTTTCAAGATTCCGGACTTACACGTCGTGCTGGATTGCTGCGTCAGCTTATAACCACAAATTTTTCATCATCCGAAAATATTGAGGAGTATGTAAGCCAGATTGTGTCAACCGCTCACAAATTAAAAGAAGTTGACATGCCAGTAAGCGATGAATGGATCAGCACATTACTATTAGCAGGCTTGATTATGGGAATAGAAAGTTCTGGAGTGAAAATTACGTGCGACTCCATAAAAACAAAGCTTCTTCAAGATGTTAAAAAAACAAATATCAATAATAGTGCAGCTTTTTTCACTGGGAAGAAGAAGAATTATGCGAAAAAGAAAAGTCTTCGTTGCTTTAATTGCAATCGCATAGGGCACATTGCAGCTGACTGCGATGACAAAAAGAAAACAGATAGCACATGGAACATGGTTTTGTACTGTTTTCGTAGCTGGTGCTATTAATGTCAATGATTGGTACGTGGACTCGGGTGCGAGTTTACATACATATGTCAATGAGAAGAGATTGGTTTGCCGATATAAGAGAAACGCAGATAAAGGAAATTTTTGTAGCCAACAAGGAGAGATTAACAGTGCAAGGCGTGGGCGACACCAAGATTCAGCTTAAAATAAATGGCAAATTGTTAAATATAACAATTTGTGATGTGCTATCTGAATTTCTGAATGAAAAATGCGTCATTATCAAAAATGGTAGTACAGTGGCTACAGCTAGCCAGAAAGACAGCATGGTAATAAAAATCATATGTGTATGATGGCAACAAGTCAGTATATTGGTATATGGCATGCTCGTATGGATTTGAACTACGCAGGTGACGTGTCAGATAGGTGATCGTGTACAGGGTACGCGTTTATTCATCAAGGTGCTAAAGAGTGATTTTTTTGAGGTTAGGATTTTCATGCATTAGTATTTGACAGATCACGTGGGATTTCAGACATGGTGTCAAAGAGAAAGATGCTCAGTATGCTTTGACATTTCATCATGAATAGACTTACTAACGAGCAACGCTTGCAAATCATTGAATTTTATTACCAAAATCAGTGTTCGGTTCGAAATGTGTTTATCGACAAAATTTGTTCAGCGATGAGGCTCATTTCTGGTTGAATGGCTACGTAAATAAACAAAATTGCCGCATTTGGAGTGAAGAGCAACCAGAAGCCGTTCAAGAACTGCCCATGCATCCCGAAAAATGCACTGTTTGGTGTGGTTTGTACGCTGGTGGAATCATTGGACCGTATTTTTTCAAAGATGCTGTTGGACGCAACGTTACGGTGAATGGCGATCGCTATCGTTCGATGCTAACAAACTTTTTGTTGCCAAAAATGGAAGAACTGAACTTGGTTGACATGTGGTTTCAACAAGATGGCGCTACATGCCACACAGCTCGCGATTCTATGGCCATTTTGAGGGAAAACTTCGGAGAACAATTCATCTCAAGAAATGGACCGGTAAGTTGGCCACCAAGATCATGCGATTTGACGCCTTTAGACTATTTTTTGTGGGGCTACGTCAAGTCTAAAGTCTACAGAAATAAGCCAGCAACTATTCCAGCTTTGGAAGACAACATTTCCGAAGAAATTCGGGCTATTCCGGCCGAAATGCTCGAAAAAGTTGCCCAAAATTGAACTTTCCGAGTGGACCACCTAAGACGCAGCCGCGGTCAACATTTAAATGAAATTATCTTCAAAAAGTAAATGTCATGGACCAATCTAACGTTTCAAATAAAGAACCGATGAGATTTTGCAAATTTTATGCGTTTTTTTTAAAAAAAAAGTTATCATGCTCTTAAAAAATCACCCGTTATTAGCTGGAATAGAAAACGACAAGCAGCAGTATCTCTTTCAACAACAGAAGCCAAGTATATGGCAGCAGCCGTGCAAGAAGCAGAATGGCTTTGACTATTTCAACATGAATTGTTTGCAGATGTTGGTGTTGGGCGTTGATGTTGGGACTTTCATTCGTATAGCCAGCTTTTAGTGGAGGTGTTGGCATAAAAATCTGGCCATACTATTATCATCCTCTATCCTTTTCAGTGATTGCACATCTTGCAACTTTGTTTTTTGTCATTCTTACTTATCATCTTTCTTTACTTCCTGTTTCAATACTATTCTTAAATAAATACTTTCTCAGTATGCTTTATATGAAATTCAATCTTATTTTAAGTTATCGCATCTCAACAAAAGTTCGCATTACGGATATATTTGCATTTGAAGTTAATTTGAAAAATGAATCTCAGTAGTGAAATAAATACTTTTGAACAGTAAACGATGTTACAAACAATTTTGAGCATCCAAAGCAACAAAACTAATTATACCCCTAAAATAATTGCTTGAGGCATAAGCGAAATAAAGAAAAATATTTTTTTACAAATGTAACGCATAAAATGTTAGCGTTACATTTAAAAGCAAACTCTAAAGTTCTCATTTCGGATATATTTGCATTTAAAGTTAATTTGAATAATAAATCCCAGTAGTGGAATTACTTTTGCGCCGTTAACGATGTTACAAAAATTTTTGATTATCTAAAGCAGCGATAGTCAACCTGGTCCCTACCGCCCACTAGTGGGCGATACGGACTTTTTGGTGGGCGGTAGGATTTTCCTAAGTATATTATATATTTTAACTATCTTATTGCTTTTAGTTTTATTTAAAAGACAACGTGCTGTAAATGTAGAAGCTTACAACGCAAATTCATTTTTTTACTATTTACACACACAGACGATGTATTGATAGGTAGATAGGTTATTTGAAGTTGTTTTATATAAGACTTCTTTTGCACACAGAAGTACGATGGCTGTCAAAAGGTGCGTGTTTAAATCGTTTTGTAGCATTATATAGCACTATTATACAATTTTTTGAAAGGAGCTCTGAAACCACTCTCTGCCAACAATTAGCAGTTGTTAAAAAGGATGCCTTTTATTTGGCAGATATTTTCAAAAGATTTAATGACGTTAATTTACAAATCCAAGGCACAAATAAAACTCTAATAAGCTGCCAAAGTATTGTGTCATTATTTATTGACAAACTGGAACTTTTCCGTCATAATCTGTTAAATGGAGATCTTTGTCAGTTTCCTGAATTATCATCTATAAAAGATGAAGTAACTCCAAAGGATATTGATAAGTTTTGCAGCCACCTTAGTGAACTTAAGTCTGACATGAAAAAACGATTTGAAGACATTTTGAACTTAAAGGTGTACCACTGGATGAAAAATCCATTTACAGCTAATGCTAAGGAAGCTGATACAAAGTATCAAGAAGAACTATTAGAAATAAAATATGATGAAGATTGTAAACAGAGTTTCGAAAATGGCGGATATGAAAAGTTGTGGCAACATAAAAAAATACCTCTTTTATATCCAAATATGTGGAAAGAGGTATTCAAATTATTAATACCTTTTCCTACCTCATATTTAGTCGAATCAGGATTTAGTGCTGTTAACCACATCATGAACAAAGAATGAAACCGCCTTAATATTTCTGAAAGAGGAGACCTTCGCTTGTTTTTGACGAAAATAGAACCAGATATTAAATATTTAATTTCGCAGCATCAGTCTCAGGGATCCCTTAAATACTCAATATTTCAATATACTTAATTAAAATTACTTAATAAAATGTAAAAACCTAATAAATAAAAGCAGTTTATCAATAAACAACACTGTGGATTAGGTGGGCGGTAAGAATATTTTTCTATCACTCGAGGTGAAAAAGTGGGCGGTAAGTAAAAAAAAGGTTGACTACCCCTGATCTAAAGCAACAAAACTGATTACGCCTTAGCTAATTCCTTAAGGTATAAACAAACATGAGAAAAGATAACACATTTAATAAATAGAACGCATATAAATATTAGCCACTTACCAACATTCATATGCGTTACATTCAAAAGCAAACTCTAAAGTTCGCATTACGGATATATTTGCATTTAAAGTTAATTTGAATAATAAATCTCAGTAGTGGAATAATTACTTTTGAACAGTAAACGATGTTACAAATTATTTTGAGCATTTAAGCCCTAAGCTAATTGCTTGAGGCATAAGCGAAATAAAGAAAAATATTTTTTACAAGTATAACGCATAAAATGTTAGCCAATTACCAACATTCATATGCGTTACACTCAAAAGCAAACTCTAAAGTTCGCATTACGGATATATTTGCATTTAAAGTTAATTTGAATATTAAATCTCAGTAGTGGAATAATTACTTTAGAACAGTAAACAATTTTACAAATAATTTTGAGCATCTAAAGCGACAAAACTGATTATATATACCCCCAAGCTAATTGCTTGAGGCATAAGCGAAATAAAGAAAAATATTTTTTTTTTACAAATATAACGCATTCAAAAGCAAACTCTGAGGTTCGCATTACGGATATATTTGCATTTAAAGTTAATTTGAATAATAAATCTCAGTAGTGGAATAATAACTTTTGAACAGTAAAGAATTTTACAAATAATTTTGAGCATTTACAGCGACAAAACTGATTATACCATTGTAATTGCTTAAGGTACAAACGAAAATGAAAAATGATAACACATTTAATAAATATAACGCATATAAATATCAGCCACTTACCAACATTCATATGCGTTACACTCAAAAGCAAACTCTAAAGTTCGCATTACGGATATATTTGCATTTAAAGTTAATTTGAATATTAAATCTCAGTAGTGGAATAATTACTTTTGAACAGTAAACAATTTTACAAATAATTTTGAGCATCTAAAGCGACAAAACTGATTATACCCCCAAGCAAATTGCTTGAGGCATAAGCGATATAAAGAAAAATATTTTTTTTACAAATATAACGCATAAAATGTTAGCCAATAACCAACATATGCATTACACTCGAAAGCAAACTCTAAAGTTCGCATTACGGATATATTTGCATTTAAAGTTAATTTGAATATTAAATCCAGTAGTGGAATAATTACTTTTGAACAGGAAACGATGTTACAAATAATTTTGAGCATCTAAAGCGACAAAACTGATTATACCCCCAAGCTAATTGCTTGAGGCATAAGCGAAATAAAGAAAAATATTTTTTTTTTACAAATATAACGCATAAACATTCATATGCGTTACATTCAAAAGCAAACTCTGAGGTTCGCATTACGGATATATTTGCATTTAAAGTTAATTTGAATAATAAATCTTAGTAGTGGAATAATTACTTTGAACAGTAAAGAATTTTACAAATAATTTTGAGCATTTACAGCGACAAAACTGATTATACCATTGTAATTGCTTAAGGTACAAACGAAAATGAAAAATGATAACACATTTAATAAATATAACGCATATAAATATCAGCCACTTACCAACATTCATATGCGTTACACTCAAAAGCAAACTCTAAAGTTCGCATTACGGATATATTTGCATTTAAAGTTAATTTGAATATTAAATCTCAGTAGTGGAATAATTACTTTTGAACAGTAAAGAATTTTACAAATAATTTTGAGCATTTACAGCGACAAAACTGATTATACCATTGTAATTGCTTAAGGTACAAACGAAAATGAAAAATGATAAATATAACGCATATAAATATTAGCCACTTACCAACATTCATATGCGTTACACTCAAAAGCAAACTCTAAAGTTCGCATTACGGATATATTTGCATTTAAAGTTAATTTGAATATTAAATCTCAGTAGTGGAATAATTACTTTTGAACAGTAAACAATTTTACAAATAATTTTGAGCATCTAAAGCGACAAAACTGATTATACCCCCAAGCTAATTGCTTGAGGCATAAGCGAAATAAAGTAAAATATTTTTTTTTTACAAATATAACGCATAAACATTCATATGCGTTACATTCAAAAGCAAACTCTGAGGTTCGCATTACGGATATATTTGCATTTAAAGTTAATTTGAATAATAAATCTTAGTAGTGGAATAATTACTTTGAACAGTAAAGAATTTTACAAATAATTTTGAGCATTTACAGCGACAAAACTGATTATACCATTGTAATTGCTTAAGGTACAAACGAAAATGAAAAATGATAACACATTTAATAAATATAACGCATATAAATATCAGCCACTTACCAACATTCATATGCGTTACACTCAAAAGCAAACTCTAAAGTTCGCATTACGGATATATTTGCATTTAAAGTTAATTTGAATATTAAATCTCAGTAGTGGAATAATTACTTTTGAACAGTAAACAATTTTACAAATAATTTTGAGCATCTAAAGCGACAAAACTGATTATACCCCTAAGCTAATTGCTTGAGGCATAAGCGAAATAAAGAAAAATATTTTTTTTTTTACAAATATAACGCATAAACATTCATATGCGTTACATTCAAAAGCAAACTCTGAGGTTCGCATTACGGATATATTTGCATTTAAAGTTAATTTGAATAATAAATCTCAGTAGTGGAATAATTACTTTTGAACAGTAAAGAATTTTACAAATAATTTTGAGCATTTACAGCGACAAAACTGATTATACCTTAGTAATTGCTTAAGGTACAAACGAAAATGAAAAAAGATAACACATTTAATAAATATAACGCATATAAATATTAGCCACTTACCAACATTCATATGCTTTACACTCAAAAGCAAACTCTAAAGTTCGCATTACGGATATATTTGCATTTAAAGTTAATTTGAATAATAAATCTCAGTAGTGGAATAATACCTTTTGAACAGGAAACGATGTTACAAATAATTTTGAGCATCTAATGCGACAAAACTGATTATACCCCCAAATAAAGAAAAATATTTTTTTTTTTACAAATATAACGCATAAACATTCGTACGAGTATGCGTTACATTCAAAAACAAACTCTAAAGTTCGCATTACAGATATATTTGCATTTAAAGTTAATTTGAATAATAAATCTCAGTAGTGGAATAATTACTTTTGAACAGGAAACGATGTTACAAATAATTTTGAGCATCTAAAGCGACAAAACTGATTATACCCCCAAATAAAGAAAAATATTTTTTTTTACAAATATAACGCATAAACATTCGTACGAGTATGCGTTACATTCAAAAACAAACTCTAAAGTTCGCATTACGGATATATTTGCATTTAAAGTTAATTTGAATAATAAATCTCAGTAGTGGAATAACTACTATTGAACAGGAAACGATGTTACAAATAATTTTGAGTATCTAAAGCGACAAAACTTATACCCTTAAGCTAATTGTTTGAGGCATAAGCGAAATAAAGTAAAATATTTTTTTTTACAAATATAACGCATAAACAGTCATATTATGCGTTACATTTAAAAGTAAACTCTGAAGTTCGCACTACGGATATATTTGCACTTAAAGTTAATTTGAATAATAAATCTCAGTAGTGGAATAATTACTTTTAAACAGTAAACGATATTACAAATAATTTTGAGCATCTAAAGCAAAAAAACTGATTATACCTTAGCTAATTGCTTAAGGTACAAACGAAAATGAAAAAAGATAACACATTTAATAAACATAACGCATATAAATATTAGCCACTTACCAACATTCATATGTGTCACAACCCTACAAAACGCTCATGAGACTGCGCAAGAGAATGCGTAGAGGGCAGTCTGTTCATAACCACCGTCGCGTAAACATCTATGTACATACGGATCGTCACCTCGCATAACGAATAGTTTGTATTGTTTCTCAGTATTCTATTAAAGTCTTTAAATTGTACTCCACCATAACTAAATTTTGAATAACTACATAAATTAAATGTTTTTGATTAAATAAACAATCGGTGTTCGTGTTTTTATTATTTGGCTATCCATCGAAAAACATTAGTCATCCTGACAAATCAGAAGTGGCATACTCTCATATTACGCATTTATATGAGAGAAGAACAAAACGATAAATATGTATATGTGTGTATACATTGACTTTGTTATGGAGAGTTAAAGTCAATCGAGTAAACGGGAAAAAAATCTACAGAAACGAAGCGGACAGAAACGTTTTTTTTTTTTTTTTGTGTGTCTTGAATCGTTCGTTACAAAACGAAAATTGTCGTGTGTTGGAAAGCGGAGGAAAAAAAATACTGCGTGTGTGTTTTTTTTTGTCTCGTCAAACCAGCCGTTGAGGTTTGAAGTCGAACCAACTGCGTGTGCGCATCAACAATTCGTTTTTGTTGTTGTAATTTTTTTGTTACGAGCTGTGCTCATAAGGTACGTGATCACAGCTGCAATACGTATTTGTTGCTGTTGATCGTCGGAGCATGCTTAGTCATACGTCTTGCTAAGTTGTTGCTACGTCTCATCGAAATCGTACTCCAGGCGAATGAGAGAGTAAACGAAGAGAAATAAAACGAAAGACACTAAGAAAACGAATGAGAGGAACATTGTGAAATTGTGAAATTCTACGAAAGAATACAGTGTTTGAAAACGGAAAAAACGAGTGAACAAAGGAATAAAATCGGATACGACGTTTAGTATGAAAAAAATCAACACGTTGAAAGTTGAAGAGTTGAAAAACCTCTTGCGTGAGAGAGAGTTATCGACTACGGGTGTGAAATCGGAATTGGTTCTACGATTAACTGAATCGGTGCAAGGTGACGAAATATTTGTGTTAAACGAAATGGCAGATTCAAACGACGGTGCAATGGCATTAGAATCGACGGTGGACAAAAACACAAAGATGTTGCAGGCGCAAGTGAACTCGTTAAAGAACATGATGGAAAATTCAATGTCGGCTGTGCAAACGCATATGGACAAAACGAATAATGTGAACAGTGCCGAGAATCAAAATTCGGGAGGTCGTGCTCTGAACAGTGCCGAAGATAGAAATTCGGGAGGTCGTGTTTTGAATATGCATGACAGAACGGCCGTTAATTCGTGTGAAAGTGTGCGCGACATGGCATCGCTGTTGCCAGAATTTAACCCTACGATGGACAGTTCACTTAACTCTGAACAATTTATAAAGCGCATAGAAATGTTAAAAGATGCATACAATTGGTCCGATTATACATTATTATTCGTAGTACAGCAAAAATTATTCGGTTCGGCTAAGTTGTGGGTTGACTCACAAGAAATTTTTGTTTCATGGCAACGATTTAAGGAAAAGTTTCTTCAAGACTTTCCATGTGATGATAGTGTGGCTAATGTTCATATTAGATTGGCTAACATGCGCCGACATGCAAACGAGACACCTCAAGAATATTTCTATAAAATGATGACAATCGGTAACAAAGCCTATCTGCGTGAAGAGGACATTGCTCATCATATCATAAACGGGGTAAACGACAGTGATTTAAGGAAAATTATATCGAAAAACTATCGAAGGTGTAATGATTTGTTGCGCGATATTAACACGTACTGCGAATATAATCCCGTGAGAAATGAACAATCGTATAATCGAAATAAAAGTGCCGAACATAATTCAAATGAACAGTTTTGTAACCGGAATAAAAACGTCGTTAATTTAAATTCTAAGTCAAATATTCCGAAACCGGATGATAGACGAAATGTTCGCGAAATTAAATGTTTTAACTGTCATCAATTGGGACATATTTCGATTAAATGCCCCGAACCACAACGTAAACATCGATGTTTACATTGTCAACGTACAAACCATTCAAGTGACGAGTGCTCGAGAAAACCACTCAACGAATCAAGATCAAACGTGCATAAAATCGCAGACGGTAAAACAAACGGAGATGTTGTTAAGACAATTCGAATAAACGGCAACGAAATAACATCTTTTATTGATTCGGGTAGTCAGATCAGCCTAATTCGTGAAAGTCGTGCAATGAGTTTGGGAGATGTCGAAAAGTGTACGAGATCTTTATCTGGTTTCGCTGGTGGGAAGTACGCCTGTTCCGCTAAGATAAAGGCATCGCTGGAAATTGATGGTAACACTTTGAGTGCAGATCTCTTCTAAGTCGACGATAATCTTCTCCCAGAAGATGCTTTGCTGGGTCGAGATGTTTTGTGCCGTGAGGGAAGTAGATTTGTTATCGAAGGCGATGAATGTTGGTTAGAGATCGATGATGTAATCAACGTAGATGATGCTGTTGATCAACAACAACTATCGGAACTCGAGCGAATTCTTTCTGGTAATCGTAAATGTTTCGCCAGAAACATCTCTGAACTGGGTAAGTGTACCATTTCGAAAATGGACATAAAGCTGAAGACTGACGAACCGATAAATCTGAAAGCGTACCGTATACCTTTTGCTAAACGAGAAATAGTTGCTGACATCATCCGTGACTTATTAAAATGCGAAATTATACGACCATCGAATTCACCATACGCTTCACCAGTCGTCCTGGTGGATAAGAAGAACGGAGAACATCGACTTTGTGTCAACTATCGACTTCTAAATCGCATAACCGTTAAAACGCCGTATCCAATGCCAATTTTAGAGGAACAATTCGCGCAATTGGCCGGAAGTAAAGTATTTACAACGCTTGATTTAAGAATGGGTTATCACCAACTCGAAATAGAGGAGTCTTCAAAACAGTATACAGCGTTCGTAACTACCGCAGGTCATTACGAATATAACCGCATGCCATTTGGACTGGTTAATGCACCCGCCTATTTTCAAAGGGTAATGAACCGAATTGCTGACGAAATGGAACGCGGTGAAATTCTAGTGTATCTCGATGACGTCATAATTCCGAGTGAAACAGTAGCCGATGGACTATATCGAATAAATAAATTCCTACAGTTGCTGCAAAAATACGGTTTAACTTTAAGACTCGACAAATGTAATTTTTTGCAAAACGAAATTGTTTATCTTGGTCACGTAGTTAACGGAAACGGAATAAAACCGGGCGAACAGAAAATAAGCGCAATTAAAAATTTCAAAACTCCAACCAACGTAACCGAAATCCGACGTTTCCTTGGACTAACTGGATTTTTCCGCAAATTCGTTCCTGAATATTCGTTAATTTCAAAACCGCTTACGAAACTGTTACATAAATCGGAAATTGATAACTACGTTTGGAACGACGAACAACAGTGTGCGTTCGACAAATTAATCCATATGTTATGCAATGCCCCCGTACTGGCTTTATACGATTCATCAGCGATACACGAACTCCATACAGACGCGAGTGCCATTGGACTAGCCGGAATATTACTTCAATCGCACGATGGCATAAACTTCCAACCTGTTTTCTACTTCAGTCGACACTGCACGGACGCAGAACAACGTTACCATAGCTACGAGTTAGAGGTATTAGCAGTAGTTGAATCGCTAGAACGCTTCCGAATTTACGTTCTGGGAAAACCGTTTCGTCTCATTACCGATTGTTCAGCTATCGCCAAGGTCCGAGAAAAGAAGGAGCTGAAGTCGAGAATCGCTAGGTGGTGGATGAAACTGTTAGAATATGATTTTGAGGCCGTACATCGCCAAGGTAGCCGACTAGCGCATGTTGATGCTCTAAGCCGATCACCCGACGAGCTTCCCAATGAAGTGGAGCCAGCTGGATTTATTTTCACCGTTGCTGATGATATCGATGATTGGGCCTTGACTATGCAATTACAAGATCAACGACTGAACCATATTATGGCAGTGTTAACCGGAAAAGTAAAATCGTCCGAACACAAACAGCTGAAAACAGACTACGAGATTAAAAATCACCGTTTATACCGCAAAGTCGACAAAAATCTGAAGTTTGTTGTACCGAAGGCCGTAAGATGGAGAATCGTTAAACATTTCCACGACGACATGGGACATTTCGCAACCGACAAAACCCTACAGCGAATTCAAAAATCATTTTGGTTCCCGCGGATGAGGAAATACGTAACGGAATATATCGCTTCCTGTGTTCCTTGCTGCTACAACCGAACACAAAGTGGTAAACCGGAAGGATGTATGCATTTCGAATCCCCCGAGCCGATACCTTTTCATTTGATACACATCAATCATTTAGGACCGTTCATACGATCACGAAAAGGAAATACCCACATTTTGGCTATTTCTGATGCGTTTTCCAAATTTATAATCATCAAAGCCGTTAGAAACACCAAAACAGTTCCTGTCATCAACGTTTTGAACGAAATTACTGGTTATTTTGGACTTCCGAGTAGAATAATTTCCGATAGAGGAACAGCGTTCACCTCTAAGGCTTTTGAAAATTATTGTAACGACCATAACATCCGGCATACCAAAAATGCAGTTCGTACGCCAAGAGCCAACGGGCAAGTCGAGAGGGCAAATGCGATTATTCTAAATTATCTACGAACAACGACCGATGACTCAAAGGATTGGGACGTCAAACTCAACGAATTTCAGTGGATCGTAAACTCACAGATAAACGCAACAACTGGATTTACCCCCAACGAACTTATATTCAATTTCAAAATTAACGACGTAATCCAAAATCATCTCGTTGCGGCAGTCCAGGAAGACCTTGCCGAAAATGTAACCGACATCACCCCGAGTGAGAAAAGACAACAAGCCTTGCTAAACATCGCGCGAGAACGAGAAAAATGGAAGATAAGGTTTGACAAAAAGCATGCGACTCCACACACGTACCGTGAAAATGAACTGGTGGTACTTGAGAACGAACCCGGCGCCACTGGTGAATCGCGAAAATTGGAGCCCAAGTATCGAAGTCCCTACATCGTCACCCGCGAACTTGGAAACGATCGTTATCTGATTGAGGACATCCCTGGTCTTCAGGTAACATCCCGTAAATTTATTTCTGTTTTCTCTTCCGGAAAGCTTAAGCCATGGTGTGGAAGTTACCCCGAATTAGACGCTACGGAAGATGATGATACCGTACCCGAACCCCAAATCGAGGACGATTTAGATGCAGGATTGGCCGAGCTGTCACCCCTGGCCACCCTACAAAACGCTCATGAGACTGCGCAAGAGAATGCGTAGAGGGCAGTCTGTTCATAACCACCGTCGCGTAAACATCTACATACGCATCGTCACCTCGCATAACGAATAGTTTGTATTGTTTCTCAGTATTCTATTAAAGTCTTTAAATTGTACTCCACCATAACTAAATTTTGAATAACTAAATAAATTAAATGTTTTTGATTAAATAAACAATCGGTGTTCGTGTTTTTATTATTTGGCTATCCATCGAAAAACATTAGTCATCCTGACATATGCGTTACACTCAAAAGCAAACTCTAAAGTTCGCATTACGGATATATTTGCATTTAAAGTTAATTTGAATATTAAATCTCAGTAGTGGAATAATTACTTTTGAACAGTAAACAATTTTACAAATAATTTTGAGCATCTAAAGCGACAAAACTGATTATACCCCCAAGCTAATTGCTCGAGGCATAGGCGAAATAAAGAAAAATATTTTTTTTTACAAATATAACGCATAAACATTCATATGCGTTACATTCAAAAGCAAACTCTGAAGTTCGCATTACGGATATATTTGCATTTAAAGTTAATTTGAATAATAAATCTCAGTAGTGGAATAATTACTTTTGAACAGTAAAGAATTTTACAAATAATTTTGAGCATTTACAGCGACAAAACTGATTATACCATTGTAATTGCTTAAGGTACAAACGAAAATGAAAAATGATAACACATTTAATAAATATAACGCATATAAATATCAGCCACTTACCAACATTCATATGCGTTACACTCAAAAGCAAACTCTAAAGTTCGCATTACGGATATATTTGCATTTAAAGTTAATTTGAATATTAAATCTCAGTAGTGGAATAATTACTTTTGAACAGTAAACAATTTTACAAATAATTTTGAGCATCTAAAGCGACAAAACTGATTATACCCCCAAGCAAATTGCTTGAGGCATAAGCGATATAAAGAAAAAAATTTTTTTTACAAATATAACGCATAAAATGTTAGCCAATAACCAACATATGCATTACACTCGAAAGCAAACTCTAAAGTTCGCATTACGGATATATTTGCATTTAAAGTTAATTTGAATATTAAATCCAGTAGTGGAATAATTACTTTTGAACAGGAAACGATGTTACAAATAATTTTGAGCATCTAAAGCGACAAAACTGATTATACCCCCAAGCTAATTGCTTGAGGCATAAGCGAAATAAAGAAAAATATTTTTTTTACAAATATAACGCATAAACATTCATATGCGTTACATTCAAAAGCAAACTCTGAAGTTCGCATTACGGATATATTTGCATTTAAAGTTAATTTGAATAATAAATCTCAGTAGTGGAATAATTACTTTTGAACAGTAAAGAATTTTACAAATAATTTTGAGCATTTACAGCGACAAAACTGATTATACCATTGTAATTGCTTAAGGTACAAACGAAAATGAAAAATGATAAATATAACGCATATAAATATTAGCCACTTACCAACATTCATATGCGTTACACTCAAAAGCAAACTCTAAAGTTCGCATTACGGATATATTTGCATTTAAAGTTAATTTGAATATTAAATCTCAGTAGTGGAATAATTACTTTTGAACAGTAAACAATTTTACAAATAATTTTGAGCATCTAAAGCGACAAAACTGATTATACCCCCAAGCTAATTGCTTGAGGCATAAGCGAAATAAAGTAAAATATTTTTTTTTTACAAATATAACGCATAAACATTCATATGCGTTACATTCAAAAGCAAACTCTGAGGTTCGCATTACGGATATATTTGCATTTAAAGTTAATTTGAATAATAAATCTCAGTAGTGGAATAATTACTTTTGAACAGTAAAGAATTTTACAAATAATTTTGAGCATTTACAGCGACAAAACTGATTATACCATTGTAATTGCTTAAGGTACAAACGAAAATGAAAAATGATAACACATTTAATAAATATAACGCATATAAATATCAGCCACTTACCAACATTCATATGCGTTACACTCAAAAGCAAACTCTAAAGTTCGCATTACGGATATATTTGCATTTAAAGTTAATTTGAATAATAAATCTCAGTAGTGGAATAATTACTTTTGAACAGTAAAGAATTTTACAAATAATTTTGAGCATTTACAGCGACAAAACTGATTATACCATTGTAATTGCTTAAGGTACAAACGAAAATGAAAAATGATAACACATTTAATAAATATAACGCATATAAATATCAGCCACTTACCAACATTCATATGCGTTACACTCAAAAGCAAACTCTAAAGTTCGCATTACGGATATATTTGCATTTAAAGTTAATTTGAATATTAAATCTCAGTAGTGGAATAATTACTTTTGAACAGTAAACAATTTTACAAATAATTTTGAGCATCTAAAGCGACAAAACTGATTATACCCCCAAGCTAATTGCTTGAGGCATAAGCGAAATAAAGTAAAATATTTTTTTTTTACAAATATAACGCATAAACATTCATATGCGTTACATTCAAAAGCAAACTCTGAGGTTCGCATTACGGATATATTTGCATTTAAAGTTAATTTGAATAATAAATCTCAGTAGTGGAATAATTACTTTTGAACAGTAAAGAATTTTACAAATAATTTTGAGCATTTACAGCGACAAAACTGATTATACCATTGTAATTGCTTAAGGTACAAACGAAAATGAAAAATGATAACACATTTAATAAATATAACGCATATAAATATCAGCCACTTACCAACATTCATATGCGTTACACTCAAAAGCAAACTCTAAAGTTCGCATTACGGATATATTTGCATTTAAAGTTAATTTGAATATTAAATCTCAGTAGTGGAATAATTACTTTTGAACAGTAAACAATTTTACAAATAATTTTGAGCATCTAAAGCGACAAAACTGATTATACCCCCAAGCTAATTGCTTGAGGCATAAGCGAAATAAAGTAAAATATTTTTTTTTTACAAATATAACGCATAAACATTCATATGCGTTACATTCAAAAGCAAACTCTGAGGTTCGCATTACGGATATATTTGCATTTAAAGTTAATTTGAATAATAAATCTCAGTAGTGGAATAATTGCTTTTGAACAGTAAAGAATTTTACAAATAATTTTAAGCATTTACAGCGACAAAACTGATTATACCATTGTAATTGCTTAAGGTTCAAATGAAAAATGATAACACATTTAATAAATATAACGCATATAAATATCAGCCACTTACCAACATTCATATGCGTTGCACTCAAAAGCAAACTCTAAAGTTCGCATTACGGATATATTTGCATTTAAAGTTAATTTGAATATTAAATCTCAGTAGTGGAATAATTACTTTTGAACAGTAAACAATTTTACAAATAATTTTGAGCATCTAAAGCGACAAAACTGATTATACCCCTAAGCTAATTGCTTGAGGCATAAGCGAAATAAAGAAAAATATTTTTTTTTTTTTACAAATATAACGCATAAACATTCATATGCGTTACATTCAAAAGCAAACTCTGAGGTTCGCATTACGGATATATTTGCATTTAAAGTTAATTTGAATAATAAATCTCAGTAGTGGAATAATTACTTTTGAACAGTAAAGAATTTTACAAATAATTTTGAGCATTTACAGCGACAAAACTGATTATACCATTGTAATTGCTTAAGGTACAAACGATAATGAAAAATGATAACACATTTAATAAATATAACGCATATAAATATCAGCCACTTACCAACATTCATATGCGTTACACTCAAAAGCAAACTCTAAAGTTCGCATTACGGATATATTTGCATTTAAAGTTAATTTGAATAATAAATCTCAGTAGTGGAATAATACCTTTTGAACAGGAAACGATGTTACAAATAATTTTGAGCATCTAATGCGACAAAACTGATTATACCCCCAAATAAAGAAAAATATTTTTTTTTACAAATATAACGCATAAACATTCGTACGAGTATGCGTTACATTCAAAAACAAACTCTAAAGTTCGCATTACGGATATATTTGCATTTAAAGTTAATTTGAATAATAAATCTCAGTAGTGGAATAACTACTTTTGAACAGGAAACGATGTTACAAATAATTTTGAGTATCTAAAGCGACAAAACTTATACCCTTAAGCTAATTGTTTGAGGCATAAGCGAAATAAAGTAAAATATTTTTTTTTACAAATATAACGCATAAACAGTCATATTATGCGTTACATTTAAAATTAAACTCTGAAGTTCGCACTACGGATATATTTGCATTTAAAGTTAATTTGAATAATAAATCTCAGTAGTGGAATAATTACTTTTAAACAGTAAACGATATTACAAATAATTTTGAGCATCTAAAGCAAAAAAACTGATTATACCTTAGCTAATTGCTTAAGGTACAAACGAAAATGAAAAAAGATAACACATTTAATAAACATAACGCATATAAATATTAGCCACTTACCAACATTCATATGCGTTACACTCAAAAGCAAACTCTAAAGTTCGCATTACGGATATATTTGCATTTAAAGTTAATTTGAATATTAAATCTCAGTAGTGGAATAATTACTTTTGAACAGTAAACAATTTTACAAATAATTTTGAGCATCTAAAGCGACAAAACTGATTATACCCCCAAGCTAATTGCTTGAGGCATAGGCGAAATAAAGAAAAATATTTTTTTTTACAAATATAACGCATAAACATTCATATGCGTTACATTTAAAAGTAAACTCTGAAGTTCGCACTACGGATATATTTGCATTTAAAGTTAATTTGAATAATAAATCTCAGCAGTGGAATAATTACTTTTAAACAGTAAACGATATTACAAATAATTTTGAGCATCTAAAGCAAAAAAAACTGATTATAGCTTAGCTAATTGCTTAAGGTACAAACGAAAATGAAAAAAGATAACACATTTAATAAACATAACGCATATAAATATTAGCCACTTACCAACATTCATATGCGTTACACTCAAAAGCAAACTCTAAAGTTCGCATTACGAATATATTTGCTTTTAAAGTTAATTTGAATAATAAATCTCAGTAGTGGAATACATAATTACTTTTGAACAGTAAAGAATTTTACAAATTATTTTGAGCATTTACAGCGACAAAACTGATTATACCCCGAAGCTACTTGCTTGAGGAATAAGCGAAATAAAGAAACAAATTTTTTTTTACTAATATGTATAGCGCATAAAATGTTAGCCGCCACTTACCAACATTCATATGCGTTACATTCAAAAGCAAACTATAAAGTTCGCATTACGGATATATTTGCATTTAAAGTTAATTTTAATAATAAATCTCAGTAGTGGAATAATTACTTTTGAACAGTAAACGATGTTACAAATTATTTTGAGCATCTATAGCGACAAAACTGATTATACCCCTAAGCTAATTGCTTGAAATGAAGAAAATATTTTTTTACAAATATAACGCATAAAATGTTAGCCAATAACCAACATATGCGTTACATTCAAAAGCAAACTCTAAAGTTGGCATTAGGGATATACAGTATACTCTCAGTAACAAAAACACCGCCTTACGTGAACACCGGCTAACATGAACACAATTTTTTTTACACTAACTACTCTGTAGCGTGAATACAGTGAGAAAGCCCTATAACGTGAAAAAACATAGAAAACTTTTTTTTCTACATTTGTCAGTTATTCGAATCGTTTTCATAAAGCGGGGCATCCCCGTAAATGATACTGGCATTTTCGATGTGGCTTGGGATTTAGATTGTGCGCGCAGCTGAGTTGGTATGACCTAATCAAATGTTTTTTGTGAAAAATGTCGCAAAAACTACCAAAATTTCTATCTCTGAAGGAAAAAGTGGATGTAATAGAAAAATTAAAAAGTGGATCAAGCTTAACTAGCTTGGCAAAGCAGTACTGTGTTGCAAAGTCAACAGTTTGCGCTATCAACAAAAAAAGAAGACAATTTTGAAATGTGTTAACAATACAATTTTTGGACCTGGAATGGGGAAGACTGAAGTGTTCTGAGCTTCCTAAAATGGAAAAAGCGCTGTATAGTTGTTTTCTCAAACAGCGACGAAAATTATCCTG
Organism: Hydrotaea diabolus; assembly: GCA_963513945.1. Lineage (NCBI taxonomy): Eukaryota > Metazoa > Arthropoda > Insecta > Diptera > Muscidae > Hydrotaea > Hydrotaea diabolus. The sequence continues at coordinate 191,200,612 of OY740718.1, forward strand.
TCAATGGATTGATTGTTAAAGAAAAAGCAAAATATTTTCATTCAAAAATTAAAGAAACTCCAAGTGACGGATGGTTGCAACGATTTAAGAAGCGATGTGGTGTGCGTTTTATAAAAATAACTGAAGAAAAGTTGTCTTCTAGACCTGAACTTGTGGATCCATTCAACAACAAGAACAAGTTGCAAGCTAAAATTAAAGAGCCGGGTCTGACTCACGACCAAATTTATAATACAGACGAATCGGGATTATTTTGGAAGCTGTTATTGATAAAACATACGTATCATCTCAAGAAAAAATGATGTGTGTGAAGATAAATTTTAAAATTTAACTAGCAGAGACAAAAACCGCCCAGTTAACATGACGCTGTTAGTGGGTTTACAGACGTATGAAGCGACAATTTGTATATATATCCCGATTTCTGAGAGAGACGGACAAGAAATATAACAAAACATAAAACAATTGTAAACATATAAGAACAATTTTAGAGGTTAAATATTAGGGATTTAAAAGTTAAATTTTAATTTCAAAAATCGGCCAAGGAGGGCCAACCGTAAATAATGGGGGAAAACCAATTGGAACCGCTGATAGTCCTTGCGATTGTGCATTTAATGTTTTATTCAGAATATCCCAAAACAATTTCAGAATCGAAATTTTTTTGCATTTTTGATTTTTATGTTAAATTTTAATTTCAAAAATCGGCCAAGGAGGGCCAACCCAAAATAATGGGGGGAAACCAATTGCAACCGCTGATATTCCTTGCGATTGTGCATTTAATGTTATATTCAGAATATCCCAAAACAATTTCGGAATCGACATTTTTTTGCAATTTTGATTTTTAGGTTAAATTTTAATTTCAAAAATCGGCCAAGGAGGGCCAATTGTAAATAATGGGGGAAAACCAATTGCAACCGCTGATAGTCCTTGCGATTGTGCATTTAATGTTATATTCAGAATATCAGCAGGGGTGCCCAAAACCTTCTTATGGAAGCGCAAACACCAATACGTATGCACTTTATTAACACACACAAGTAAAAACAAATATTTCATTAAGTACAGTGGTAAAAAAAATCGGTTTCCCACGTGTCATTCATTCTACAGAATAAACTATCCACAACACAAAATGATTTCTTCAAGTGATTCTCGCTACACGAAATTATTCAAAAAATAGCAACAAAATTTACGATGATTTACGCTTGATTTTTTCTTGTTGCTGTGCATATGAAGGTGTTGTTGCTTTGAACTTGGGTATGTGTGTATTTCATACAAAGAGTTGTGTATGCATAGCAGAACGCTCAGCCTATGCTAAGCGCTTTTACAAAAACAAAAGCGCACAGTCCGTGGGCATCCCTGCATTACAGTATACATACATTTTACAGCTTTGGTATGATCGAAAGAGAGAGGGAAGGAGAAGATGCATGTGTTGTCTGAAACATTGATTTTTGTTTGAGAGAGGTGGGTGGAAAGTTTGTCCGTTACATTTATTCTGCTCTGTTGTTAAGCCGCTAAACTAGGGTTATTTACTTAACAGAGATCCGCATGACTCCGACACAAATGACAACTTCTTGCCTTGTAGAAACGCGATGTATTGCCAGCACAATACATGTACGACCCATCTACAGGCATTGTCTGGCGTGCACAAGTAAATGCCTTGTTGCTACATGTGTGCAAACGATTATTGATATGTTTGTCATGTGTGTTTTTTTCCTTTGTCGTACCAAAGCATGTGACTGTTGATGTATTGTGCTGGCATGACAATACATCGATTTTCATTGCCTTTTAGAGACAATAATTTCATAGGCTATATTCGTCGTTTTCATTAGTAGCAAGCCAGCGCATACTTGTATAACGGTATATTCAGTTCTTAAACAACAAATACCTTGTTTTTGCCAAAGAATTTTGTACATACATACATATGTATGTACATATCTCGAGCAAATTTTTGAAATTCATACCTTTACTTAATTGTGAATAAAAGCAAAACGCGTGCATCGATATTCATGATCTATGTTTCATATTGTTCATAAGCTTTGTAACTTTACGTGAAAGTAATAGGTTTTGACATTTTTTCCATTTTCATGATTTTTAAAAATACAAAATTTTAAATTTTTATTTAAAAAAAAATTCGAAAAATCTGTTATCGCCGAACTTAGCATAACTCATTCAATTTTCAATCGATTTTAATGTATATGGTTTTCCAACAAGAAGTGTTAATTGGAATCACCCGGCATTTCGATAGCTGTCACTTTTGGAGCTTTTATTCTTTGATATTTGACAAGAAGATACTACTCCATTAATAAAATTAATAAATAATAATGGAACGATACATTCTTCAGCAACGCATTGAAATTATTAAAATTTACTACAAAAATGGTGAAAATCTTGCAGTCACAGTTCGCAAAACTAAAGCATTTTTGGGTCGTCGTGAAGCACCTTGTCGAACCGCAATACAAAAATTGGTGGAAAAATTCGAGCTGTTGGGACAAGTTAGTGATGTGAAGAATAAAACCCATGCACGCCGCTCAAGAACAACTGAGAATATTGCTGCTGTATCCCAAAGTGTTGAAAAAAAGCAGGTTTGTTCATTCCTCGTCGTTCTTTGAAATTGGGCATTCCACAAACGTCATTACTCCGTATTTTGCATAAAGACTTGGGTTTAAGGCTTATAAAGTTAAATAATATGAACTGTTATTGAGGAAATAAAAATGGCTATTGCCTATCGGCTTATATAGTTCAGTTAACACAAGAACTCAAGCCGGCCGATCATCAACAACTTCGTGTCTTTGGAATTTCATCGAAAAATCATCTCGACTGATGAGGCTCATTTCCACCTCAGTGGCGATGTCAAAATTGCCGCATCTGGGGCTCGGAAAACCCAAGAGTTATTGTTGAGAAGCCCCTCCATCCTTAACGTGTGACTGTTTGGTGCGGTTTATGATCCGGCGGTGTCATTGGACCATACTTTTTCGAAAATGTGGTTGGATCAACAGTTACAGTGAATGGGTTGCGCTATCGAGAGATAATTAATGATTTTTTATGGACGGAGTTGAATGGTATTGATCTGGACAACGTTTACTTTCAACAAGACGGCGCTTCATGCCACACAAGCAACGAAGCCATTGCTCTTTTACGGGAAAAGTGATCACAATTGGTCACCGAGATTTAACACCTTGCGACTTCTTCCTTTGGGGCCACGTAAAAGGTAAGGTCCACAAGACCTCAAAGATATAATTCGTAAGGCTAGAGTGGTTGTTGTGGCCATTTGGCTTTATTATGAAATAAACATTCGATCATTTTTCTCAAAAAATTGCATTTTTCTTTGAATACCAAAATAACACCTCTTATTGGAAAACCTTATACATACATGTTTTAGGTCGCTACTTTAATATGATACTCAATAAAGTTAATAAAAAGCACAATTTGCTCTCAACCGATCAACTTTGAGCGTGAAGGAAATTATAATGTGTTCTTTTTTTTTAGTGATATTCAAACATTTGATTTTTTAAAGGTAACAACTGCATCTGTAAAAAAACACAATTTTAAAAATCGGAAAATTTGATTTTTTGAACTTAAAAATTTTGGAAAAAATAGAAAATACGATTAGTACCTGTAACTTAAAAATTCGAGCTTATGGAGAAAAA